>JAKCOX010000028.1:0-1491322 GCA_022605575.1 Laterallus jamaicensis coturniculus
TAGTTTCTGTTTGTGTCTCCCCTGAGGAGGTTTCAGGCCAGCAATGTCTTTCAGACTAACTCTTTTGGTTTGGAAGCTATTGCTGGACGTTTGGTAGAAAATCTGCTCCGGCCGAGAAAAACACTTTTGGTGCACCATGCAGGTACATTTGTGTTTCCCAGGCAAACGAAAGCAGTTACACCAAAGTTTCTAGTTTCTGTTTGTGTCTCCCCTGAGGAGGTTTCAGGCCAGCTATGTCTTTCAGAACTATCTCTTTTGGTTTGGAAGCTATTGCTGGACGTTTGGTAGAAAAATCTGCTCCGGCCGAGAAAAACACTTTTGGTGCACCATGCAGGTACATTTGAGTTTCCCAGGCAAACGAAAGCAGTTACACCAAAGTTTCTAGTTTCTGTTTGTGTCTCCCCTGAGGAGGTTTCAGGCCAGCTATGTCTTTCAGTACTATCTCTTTTGGTTTGGAAGCTATTGCTGGACGTTTGGTAGAAAAATCTGCTCCGGCGAGAAAAACACTTTTGGTGCACCATGCAGGTACATTTGAGTTTCCCAGGCAAACGAAAGCAGTTACACCAAAGTTTCTAGTTTCTGTTTGGTGTCTCCCCTGAGGAGGTTTCAGGCCAGCTATGTCTTTCAGAACTATCTCTTTAGGTTTGGAAGCTATTGCTGGACGTTTGGTAGAAAAATCTGCTCCGGCCGAGAAAAACACTTTTGGTGCACCATGCAGGTACATTTGAGTTTCCCAGGCAAACGAAAGCAGTTACACCAAAGTTTCTAGTTTCTGTTTGTGTCTCCCCTGAGGAGGTTTCAGGCCAGCAATATCTTTCAGAACTATCTCTTTTGGTTTGGAAGCTATTGCTGGACGTTTGGTAGAAAAATCTGCTCCGGCCGAGAAAAACACTTTTGGTGTACCATGAAGGTACATTTGAGTTTCCCAGGCAAACGAAAGCAGTTACACCAAAGTTTCTAGTTTCTGTTTGTGTCTCCCCTGAGGAGGTTTCAGGCCAGCTATGTCTTTCAGAACTATCTCTTTAGGTTTGGAAGCTATTGCTGGACGTTTGGTAGAAAAATCTGCTCCGGCCGAGAAAAACACTTTTGGTGCACCATGCAGGTACATTTGAGTTTCCCAGGCAAACGAAAGCAGTTACACCAAAGTTTCTAGTTTCTGTTTGTGTCTCATCTGAGGAGGTTTCAGGCCAGCTATGTCTTTCAGAACTATCTCTTTTGGTTTGGAAGCTATTGCTGGACGTTTAGTAGAAAAATCTGCTCCGGCCGAGAAAAACACTTTTGGTGCACCATGCAGGTACATTTGAGTTTCCCAGGCAAACGAAAGCAGTTACACCAAAGTTTCTAGTTTCTGTTTGTGTCTCCCCTGAGGAGGTTTCAGGCCAGCTATGTCTTTCAGAACTATCTGTTTTGGTTTGGAAGCTATTGCTGGACGTTTGGTAGAAAAATCTGCTCCGGCCGAGAAAAACACTTTTGGTGCACTATGCAGGTACATTTGAGTTTCCCAGGCAAACGAAAGCAGTTACACCAAAGTTTCTAGTTTCTGTTTGTGTCTCCCCTGAGGAGGTTTCAGGCCAGCTATGTCTTTCAGTACTATCTCTTTTGGTTTGGACGCTATTGCTGGACGTTTGGCATGTTTGGTAGAAAAAGCTTCTCCGGCCGAGAAAAACACTTTTGGTGCACCATGCAGGTACATTTGAGTTTCCCAGGCAAACGAAAGCAGTTACACCAAAGTTTCTAGTTTCTGTTTGTGTCTCCCCTGAGGAGGTTTCAGGCCAGCTATGTCTTTCAGTACTGTCTCTTTTGGTTTGGAAGCTATTGCTGGACGTTTGGTAGAAAAATCTGCTCCGGCCGAGAAAAACACTTTTGGTGCACCATGCAGGTACATTTGAGATTCCCAGGCAAACGAAAGCAATTACACCAAAGTTTCTAGTTTCTGTTTGTGTCTCCCCTGAGGAGGTTTCAGGCCAGCTATGTCTTTCAGAACTAACTCTTTTGGTTTGGAAGCTATTGCTGGACGTTTGGTAGAAAAATCTGCTCCGGCCGAGAAAAACACTTTTGGTGCACCATGCAGGTACATTTGAGTTTCCCAGGCAAACGAAAGCAGTTACACCAAAGTTTCTAGTTTCTGTTTGTGTCTCCCCTGAGGAGGTTTCAGGCCAGCTATGTCTTTCAGAACTATCTCTTTTGGTTTGGAAGCTATTGCTGGACGTTTGGTAGAAAAATCTGCTCCGGCCGAGAAAAACACTTTTGGTGCACCATGCAGGTACATTTGAGTTTCCCAGGCAAACGAAAGCAGTTACACCAAAGTTTCTAGTTTCTGTTTGTGTCTCCCCTGAGGAGGTTTCAGGCCAGCTATGTCTTTCAGTACTATCTCTTTTGGTTTGGAAGCTATTGCTGGACGTTTGGTAGAAAAATCTGCTCCGGTCGAGAAAAACACTTTTGGTGCACCATGCAGGTACATTTGAGTTTCCCAGGCAAACGAAAGCAGTTACACCAAAGTTTCTAGTTTCTGTTTGTGTCTCCCCTGAGGAGGTTTCAGGCCAGCTATGTCTTTCAGAACTATCTCTTTAGGTTTGGAAGCTATTGCTGGACGTTTGGTAGAAAAATCTGCTCCGGCCGAGAAAAACACTTTTGGTGCACCATGCAGGTACATTTGAGTTTCCCAGGCAAACGAAAGCAGTTACACCAAAGTTTCTAGTTTCTGTTTGTGTCTCCCCTGAGGAGGTTTCAGGCCAGCTACGTCTTTCAGAACTATCTCTTTTGGTTTGGAAGCTATTGCTGGACGTTTGGTAGAAAAATCTGCTCCGGCCGAGAAAAACACTTTTGGTGCACCATGCAGGTACATTTGAGATTCCCAGGCAAACGAAAGCAATTACACCAAAGTTTCTAGTTTCTGTTTGTGTCTCCCCTGAGGAGGTTTCAGGCCAGCTATGTCTTTCAGAACTAACTCTTTTGGTTTGGAAGCTATTGCTGGACGTTTGGTAGAAAAATCTGCTCCGGCCGAGAAAAACACTTTTGGTGCACCATGCAGGTACATTTGAGTTTCCCAGGCAAACGAAAGCAGTTACACCAAAGTTTCTAGTTTCTGTTTGTGTCTCCCCTGAGGAGGTTTCAGGCCAGCTATGTCTTTCAGAACTATCTCTTTTGGTTTGGAAGCTATTGCTGGACGTTTGGTAGAAAAATCTGCTCGCCCGAGAAAAACACTTTTGGTGCACCATGCAGGTACATTTGAGTTTCCCAGGCAAACGAAAGCAGTTACACCAAAGTTTCTAGTTTCTGTTTGTGTCTCCCCTGAGGAGGTTTCAGGCCAGCTATGTCTTTCAGTACTATCTCTTTTGGTTTGGAAGCTATTGCTGGACGTTTGGTAGAAAAATCTGCTCCGGCCGAGAAAAACACTTTTGGTGCACCATGCAGGTACATTTGAGTTTCCCAGGCAAACGAAAGCAGTTACACCAAAGTTTCTAGTTTCTGTTTGTGTCTTCCCTGAGGAGGTTTCAGGCCA
Organism: Laterallus jamaicensis coturniculus; assembly: GCA_022605575.1. Classification (NCBI taxonomy): domain Eukaryota; kingdom Metazoa; phylum Chordata; class Aves; order Gruiformes; family Rallidae; genus Laterallus; species Laterallus jamaicensis. The sequence goes on from JAKCOX010000028.1 coordinate 3,503, forward strand.
GCTATGTCTTTCAGAACTATCTCTTTAGGTTTGGAAGCTATTGCTGGACGTTTGGTAGAAAAATCTGCTCCGGCCGAGAAAAACACTTTTGGTGCACCATGCAGGTACATTTGAGTTTCCCAGGCAAACGAAAGCAGTTACACCAAAGTTTCTAGTTTCTGTTTGTGTCTCCCCTGAGGAGGTTTCAGGCCAGCAATATCTTTCAGAACTATCTCTTTTGGTTTGGAAGCTATTGCTGGACGTTTGGTAGAAAAATCTGCTCCGGCCGAGAAAAACACTTTTGGTGTACCATGAAGGTACATTTGAGTTTCCCAGGCAAACGAAAGCAGTTACACCAAAGTTTCTAGTTTCTGTTTGTGTCTCCCCTGAGGAGGTTTCAGGCCAGCTATGTCTTTCAGAACTATCTCTTTAGGTTTGGAAGCTATTGCTTGACGTTTGGTAGAATAATCTGCTCCGGCCGAGAAAAACACTTTTGGTGCACCATGCAGGTACATTTGAGTTTCCCAGGCAAACGAAAGCAGTTACACCAAAGTTTCTAGTTTCTGTTTGTGTCTCCCCTGAGGAGGTTTCAGGCCAGCTATGTCTTTCAGAACTATCTGTTTTGGTTTGGAAGCTATTGCTGGACGTTTGGTAGAAAAATCTGCTCCGGCCGAGAAAAACACTTTTGGTGCACCATGCAGGTACATTTGAGTTTCCCAGGCAAACGAAAGCAGTTACACCAAAGTTTCTAGTTTCTGTTTGTGTCTCCCCTGAGGAGGTTTCAGGCCAGCTATGTCTTTCAGTACTATCTCTTTTGGTTTGGACGCTATTGCTGGACGTTTGGCATGTTTGGTAGAAAAAGCTTCTCCGGCCGAGAAAAACACTTTTGGTGCACCATGCAGGTACATTTGAGTTTCCCAGGCAAACGAAAGCAGTTACACCAAAGTTTCTAGTTTCTGTTTGTGTCTCCCCTGAGGAGGTTTCAGGCCAGCTATGTCTTTCAGAACTATCTCTTTAGGTTTGGAAGCTATTGCTGGACGTTTGGTAGAATAATCTGCTCCGGACGAGAAAAACACTTTTGGTGCACCATGCAGGTACATTTGAGTTTCCCAGGCAAACGAAAGCAGTTACACCAAAGTTTCTAGTTTCTGTTTGTGTCTCCCCTGAGGAGGTTTCAGGCCAGCTATGTCTTTCAGAACTATCTCTTTAGGTTTGGAAGCTATTGCTGGACGTTTGGTAGAAAAATCTGCTCCGGCCGAGAAAAACACTTTTGGTGCACCATGCAGGTACATTTGAGTTTCCCAGGCAAACGAAAGCAGTTACACCAAAGTTTCTAGTTTCTGTTTGTGTCTCCCCTGAGGAGGTTTCAGGCCAGCTATGTCTTTCAGAACTATCTCTTTTGGTTTGGAAGCTATTGCTGGACGTTTGGTAGAAAAATCTGCTCCGGCCGAGAAAAACACTTTTGGTGCACCATGCAGGTACATTTGAGTTTCCCAGGCAAACGAAAGCAGTTACACCAAAGTTTCTAGTTTCTGTTTGTGTCTCCCCTGAGGAGGTTTCAGGCCAGCTACGTCTTTCAGAACTATCTCTTTTGGTTTGGAAGCTATTGCTGGACGTTTGGTAGAAAAATCTGCTCCGGCCGAGAAAAACACTTTTGGTGCACCATGCAGGTACATTTGAGATTCCCAGGCAAACGAAAGCAATTACACCAAAGTTTCTAGTTTCTGTTTGTGTCTCCCCTGAGGAGGTTTCAGGCCAGCTATGTCTTTCAGAACTAACTCTTTTGGTTTGGAAGCTATTGCTGGACGTTTGGTAGAAAAATCTGCTCCGGCCGAGAAAAACACTTTTGGTGCACCATGCAGGTACATTTGAGTTTCCCAGGCAAACGAAAGCAGTTACACCAAAGTTTCTAGTTTCTGTTTGTGTCTCCCCTGAGGAGGTTTCAGGCCAGCTATGTCTTTCAGAACTATCTCTTTTGGTTTGGAAGCTATTGCTGGACGTTTGGTAGAAAAATCTGCTCCGGCCGAGAAAAACACTTTTGGTGCACCATGCAGGTACATTTGAGTTTCCCAGGCAAACGAAAGCAGTTACACCAAAGTTTCTAGTTTCTGTTTGTGTCTCCCCTGAGGAGGTTTCAGGCCAGCTATGTCTTTCAGTACTATCTCTTTTGGTTTGGAAGCTATTGCTGGACGTTTGGTAGAAAAATCTGCTCCGGTCGAGAAAAACACTTTTGGTGCACCATGCAGGTACATTTGAGTTTCCCAGGCAAACGAAAGCAGTTACACCAAAGTTTCTAGTTTCTGTTTGTGTCTCCCCTGAGGAGGTTTCAGGCCAGCTATGTCTTTCAGAACTAACTCTTTTGGTTTGGAAGCTATTGCTGGACGTTTGGTAGAAAAATCTGCTCCGGCCGAGAAAAACACTTTTGGTGCACCATGCAGGTACATTTGTGTTTCCCAGGCAAACGAAAGCAGTTACACCAAAGTTTCTAGTTTCTGTTTGTGTCTCCCCTGAGGAGGTTTCAGGCCAGCTATGTCTTTCAGAACTATCTCTTTTGGTTTGGAAGCTATTGCTGGACGTTTGGTAGAAAAATCTGCTCCGGCCGAGAAAAACACTTTTGGTGCACCATGCAGGTACATTTGAGTTTCCCAGGCAAACGAAAGCAGTTACACCAAAGTTTCTAGTTTCTGTTTGTGTCTCCCCTGAGGAGGTTTCAGGCCAGCTATGTCTTTCAGTACTATCTCTTTTGGTTTGGAAGCTATTGCTGGACGTTTGGTAGAAAAATCTGCTCCGGCGAGAAAAACACTTTTGGTGCACCATGCAGGTACATTTGAGTTTCCCAGGCAAACGAAAGCAGTTACACCAAAGTTTCTAGTTTCTGTTTGTGTCTCCCCTGAGGAGGTTTCAGGCCAGCTATGTCTTTCAGAACTATCTCTTTAGGTTTGGAAGCTATTGCTGGACGTTTGGTAGAAAAATCTGCTCCGGCCGAGAAAAACACTTTTGGTGCACCATGCAGGTACATTTGAGTTTCCCAGGCAAACGAAAGCAGTTACACCAAAGTTTCTAGTTTCTGTTTGTGTCTCCCCTGAGGAGGTTTCAGGCCAGCAATATCTTTCAGAACTATCTCTTTTGGTTTGGAAGCTATTGCTGGACGTTTGGTAGAAAAATCTGCTCCGGCCGAGAAAAACACTTTTGGTGTACCATGAAGGTACATTTGAGTTTCCCAGGCAAACGAAAGCAGTTACACCAAAGTTTCTAGTTTCTGTTTGTGTCTCCCCTGAGGAGGTTTCAGGCCAGCTATGTCTTTCAGAACTATCTCTTTAGGTTTGGAAGCTATTGCTGGACGTTTGGTAGAAAAATCTGCTCCGGCCGAGAAAAACACTTTTGGTGCACCATGCAGGTACATTTGAGTTTCCCAGGCAAACGAAAGCAGTTACACCAAAGTTTCTAGTTTCTGTTTGTGTCTCATCTGAGGAGGTTTCAGGCCAGCTATGTCTTTCAGAACTATCTCTTTTGGTTTGGAAGCTATTGCTGGACGTTTAGTAGAAAAATCTGCTCCGGCCGAGAAAAACACTTTTGGTGCACCATGCAGGTACATTTGAGTTTCCCAGGCAAACGAAAGCAGTTACACCAAAGTTTCTAGTTTCTGTTTGTGTCTCCCCTGAGGAGGTTTCAGGCCAGCTATGTCTTTCAGAACTATCTGTTTTGGTTTGGAAGCTATTGCTGGACGTTTGGTAGAAAAATCTGCTCCGGCCGAGAAAAACACTTTTGGTGCACTATGCAGGTACATTTGAGTTTCCCAGGCAAACGAAAGCAGTTACACCAAAGTTTCTAGTTTCTGTTTGTGTCTCCCCTGAGGAGGTTTCAGGCCAGCTATGTCTTTCAGTACTATCTCTTTTGGTTTGGACGCTATTGCTGGACGTTTGGCATGTTTGGTAGAAAAAGCTTCTCCGGCCGAGAAAAACACTTTTGGTGCACCATGCAGGTACATTTGAGTTTCCCAGGCAAACGAAAGCAGTTACACCAAAGTTTCTAGTTTCTGTTTGTGTCTCCCCTGAGGAGGTTTCAGGCCAGCTATGTCTTTCAGTACTGTCTCTTTTGGTTTGGAAGCTATTGCTGGACGTTTGGTAGAAAAATCTGCTCCGGCCGAGAAAAACACTTTTGGTGCACCATGCAGGTACATTTGAGATTCCCAGGCAAACGAAAGCAATTACACCAAAGTTTCTAGTTTCTGTTTGTGTCTCCCCTGAGGAGGTTTCAGGCCAGCTATGTCTTTCAGAACTAACTCTTTTGGTTTGGAAGCTATTGCTGGACGTTTGGTAGAAAAATCTGCTCCGGCCGAGAAAAACACTTTTGGTGCACCATGCAGGTACATTTGAGTTTCCCAGGCAAACGAAAGCAGTTACACCAAAGTTTCTAGTTTCTGTTTGTGTCTCCCCTGAGGAGGTTTCAGGCCAGCTATGTCTTTCAGAACTATCTCTTTTGGTTTGGAAGCTATTGCTGGACGTTTGGTAGAAAAATCTGCTCCGGCCGAGAAAAACACTTTTGGTGCACCATGCAGGTACATTTGAGTTTCCCAGGCAAACGAAAGCAGTTACACCAAAGTTTCTAGTTTCTGTTTGTGTCTCCCCTGAGGAGGTTTCAGGCCAGCTATGTCTTTCAGTACTATCTCTTTTGGTTTGGAAGCTATTGCTGGACGTTTGGTAGAAAAATCTGCTCCGGTCGAGAAAAACACTTTTGGTGCACCATGCAGGTACATTTGAGTTTCCCAGGCAAACGAAAGCAGTTACACCAAAGTTTCTAGTTTCTGTTTGTGTCTCCCCTGAGGAGGTTTCAGGCCAGCTATGTCTTTCAGAACTATCTCTTTAGGTTTGGAAGCTATTGCTGGACGTTTGGTAGAAAAATCTGCTCCGGCCGAGAAAAACACTTTTGGTGCACCATGCAGGTACATTTGAGTTTCCCAGGCAAACGAAAGCAGTTACACCAAAGTTTCTAGTTTCTGTTTGTGTCTCCCCTGAGGAGGTTTCAGGCCAGCTACGTCTTTCAGAACTATCTCTTTTGGTTTGGAAGCTATTGCTGGACGTTTGGTAGAAAAATCTGCTCCGGCCGAGAAAAACACTTTTGGTGCACCATGCAGGTACATTTGAGATTCCCAGGCAAACGAAAGCAATTACACCAAAGTTTCTAGTTTCTGTTTGTGTCTCCCCTGAGGAGGTTTCAGGCCAGCTATGTCTTTCAGAACTAACTCTTTTGGTTTGGAAGCTATTGCTGGACGTTTGGTAGAAAAATCTGCTCCGGCCGAGAAAAACACTTTTGGTGCACCATGCAGGTACATTTGAGTTTCCCAGGCAAACGAAAGCAGTTACACCAAAGTTTCTAGTTTCTGTTTGTGTCTCCCCTGAGGAGGTTTCAGGCCAGCTATGTCTTTCAGAACTATCTCTTTTGGTTTGGAAGCTATTGCTGGACGTTTGGTAGAAAAATCTGCTCGCCCGAGAAAAACACTTTTGGTGCACCATGCAGGTACATTTGAGTTTCCCAGGCAAACGAAAGCAGTTACACCAAAGTTTCTAGTTTCTGTTTGTGTCTCCCCTGAGGAGGTTTCAGGCCAGCTATGTCTTTCAGTACTATCTCTTTTGGTTTGGAAGCTATTGCTGGACGTTTGGTAGAAAAATCTGCTCCGGCCGAGAAAAACACTTTTGGTGCACCATGCAGGTACATTTGAGTTTCCCAGGCAAACGAAAGCAGTTACACCAAAGTTTCTAGTTTCTGTTTGTGTCTTCCCTGAGGAGGTTTCAGGCCAGCTATGTCTTTCAGAACTATCTCTTTAGGTTTGGAAGCTATTGCTGGACGTTTGGTAGAAAAATCTGCTCCGGCCGAGAAAAACACTTTTGGTGCACCATGCAGGTACATTTGAGTTTCCCAGGCAAACGAAAGCAGTTACACCAAAGTTTCTAGTTTCTGTTTGTGTCTCCCCTGAGGAGGTTTCAGGCCAGCAATATCTTTCAGAACTATCTCTTTTGGTTTGGAAGCTATTGCTGGACGTTTGGTAGAAAAATCTGCTCCGGCCGAGAAAAACACTTTTGGTGTACCATGAAGGTACATTTGAGTTTCCCAGGCAAACGAAAGCAGTTACACCAAAGTTTCTAGTTTCTGTTTGTGTCTCCCCTGAGGAGGTTTCAGGCCAGCTATGTCTTTCAGAACTATCTCTTTAGGTTTGGAAGCTATTGCTTGACGTTTGGTAGAATAATCTGCTCCGGCCGAGAAAAACACTTTTGGTGCACCATGCAGGTACATTTGAGTTTCCCAGGCAAACGAAAGCAGTTACACCAAAGTTTCTAGTTTCTGTTTGTGTCTCCCCTGAGGAGGTTTCAGGCCAGCTATGTCTTTCAGAACTATCTGTTTTGGTTTGGAAGCTATTGCTGGACGTTTGGTAGAAAAATCTGCTCCGGCCGAGAAAAACACTTTTGGTGCACCATGCAGGTACATTTGAGTTTCCCAGGCAAACGAAAGCAGTTACACCAAAGTTTCTAGTTTCTGTTTGTGTCTCCCCTGAGGAGGTTTCAGGCCAGCTATGTCTTTCAGTACTATCTCTTTTGGTTTGGACGCTATTGCTGGACGTTTGGCATGTTTGGTAGAAAAAGCTTCTCCGGCCGAGAAAAACACTTTTGGTGCACCATGCAGGTACATTTGAGTTTCCCAGGCAAACGAAAGCAGTTACACCAAAGTTTCTAGTTTCTGTTTGTGTCTCCCCTGAGGAGGTTTCAGGCCAGCTATGTCTTTCAGAACTATCTCTTTAGGTTTGGAAGCTATTGCTGGACGTTTGGTAGAATAATCTGCTCCGGACGAGAAAAACACTTTTGGTGCACCATGCAGGTACATTTGAGTTTCCCAGGCAAACGAAAGCAGTTACACCAAAGTTTCTAGTTTCTGTTTGTGTCTCCCCTGAGGAGGTTTCAGGCCAGCTATGTCTTTCAGAACTATCTCTTTAGGTTTGGAAGCTATTGCTGGACGTTTGGTAGAAAAATCTGCTCCGGCCGAGAAAAACACTTTTGGTGCACCATGCAGGTACATTTGAGTTTCCCAGGCAAACGAAAGCAGTTACACCAAAGTTTCTAGTTTCTGTTTGTGTCTCATCTGAGGAGGTTTCAGGCCAGCTATGTCTTTCAGAACTATCTCTTTTGGTTTGGAAGCTATTGCTGGACGTTTAGTAGAAAAATCTGCTCCGGCCGAGAAAAACACTTTTGGTGCACCATGCAGGTACATTTGAGTTTCCCAGGCAAACGAAAGCAGTTACACCAAAGTTTCTAGTTTCTGTTTGTGTCTCCCCTGAGGAGGTTTCAGGCCAGCTATGTCTTTCAGTACTATCTCTTTTGGTTTGGAAGCTATTGCTGGACGTTTGGCATGTTTGGTAGAAAAAGCTTCTCCGGCCGAGAAAAACACTTTTGGTGCACCATGCAGGTACATTTGAGTTTCCCAGGCAAACGAAAGCAGTTACACCAAAGTTTCTAGTTTCTGTTTGTGTCTCCCCTGAGGAGGTTTCAGGCCAGCTATGTCTTTCAGAACTATCTCTTTTGGTTTGGAAGCTATTGCTTGACGTTTGGTAGAATAATCTGCTCCGGCCGAGAAAAACACTTTTGGTGCACCATGCAGGTACATTTGAGTTTCCCAGGCAAACGAAAGCAGTTACACCAAAGTTTCTAGTTTCTGTTTGTGTCTCCCCTGAGGAGGTTTCAGGCCAGCTATGTCTTTCAGAACTATCTGTTTTGGTTTGGAAGCTATTGCTGGACGTTTGGTAGAAAAATCTGCTCCGGCCGAGAAAAACACTTTTGGTGCACCATGCAGGTACATTTGAGTTTCCCAGGCAAACGAAAGCAGTTACACCAAAGTTTCTAGTTTCTGTTTGTGTCTCCCCTGAGGAGGTTTCAGGCCAGCTATGTCTTTCAGTACTATCTCTTTTGGTTTGGACGCTATTGCTGGACCTTTGGCATGTTTGGTAGAAAAAGCTTCTCCGGCCGAGAAAAACACTTTTGGTGCACCATGCAGGTACATTTGAGTTTCCCAGGCAAACGAAAGCAGTTACACCAAAGTTTCTAGTTTCTGTTTGTGTCTCCCCTGAGGAGGTTTCAGGCCAGCTATGTCTTTCAGAACTATCTCTTTAGGTTTGGAAGCTATTGCTGGACGTTTGGTAGAATAATCTGATCCGGACGAGAAAAACACTTTTGGTGCACCATGCAGGTACATTTGAGTTTCCCAGGCAAACGAAAGCAGTTACACCAAAGTTTCTAGTTTCTGTTTGTGTCTCCCCTGAGGAGGTTTCAGGCCAGCTATGTCTTTCAGAACTATCTCTTTAGGTTTGGAAGCTATTGCTGGACGTTTGGTAGAAAAATCTGCTCCGGCCGAGAAAAACACTTTTGGTGCACCATGCAGGTACATTTGAGTTTCCCAGGCAAACGAAAGCAGTTACACCAAAGTTTCTAGTTTCTGTTTGTGTCTCATCTGAGGAGGTTTCAGGCCAGCTATGTCTTTCAGAACTATCTTTTTTGGTTTCGAAGCTATTGCTGGACGTTTAGTAGAAAAATCTGCTCCGGCCGAGAAAAACACTTTTGGTGCACCATGCAGGTACATTTGAGTTTCCCAGGCAAACGAAAGCAGTTACACCAAAGTTTCTAGTTTCTGTTTGTGTCTCCCCTGAGGAGGTTTCAGGCCAGCTATGTCTTTCAGAACTATCTGTTTTGGTTTGGAAGCTATTGCTGGACGTTTGGCATGTTTGGTAGAAAAAGCTTCTCCGGCCGAGAAAAACACTTTTGGTGCACCATGCAGGTACATTTGAGTTTCCCAGGCAAACGAAAGCAGTTACACCAAAGTTTCTAGTTTCTGTTTGTGTCTCCCCTGAGGAGGTTTCAGGCCAGCTATGTCTTTCAGAACTATCTCTTTAGGTTTGGAAGCTATTGCTTGACGTTTGGTAGAATAATCTGCTCCGGACGAGAAAAACACTTTTGGTGCACCATGCAGGTACATTTGAGTTTCCCAGGCAAACGAAAGCAGTTACACCAAAGTTTCTAGTTTCTGTTTGTGTCTCCCCTGAGGAGGTTTCAGGCCAGCTATGTCTTTCAGAACTATCTGTTTTGGTTTGGAAGCTATTGCTGGACGTTTGGTAGAAAAATCTGCTCCGGCCGAGAAAAACACTTTTGGTGCACCATGCAGGTACATTTGAGTTTCCCAGGCAAACGAAAGCAGTTACACCAAAGTTTCTAGTTTCTGTTTGTGTCTCCCCTGAGGAGGTTTCAGGCCAGCTATGTCTTTCAGTACTATCTCTTTTGGTTTGGACGCTATTGCTGGACGTTTGGCATGTTTGGTAGAAAAAGCTTCTCCGGCCGAGAAAAACACTTTTGGTGCACCATGCAGGTACATTTGAGTTTCCCAGGCAAACGAAAGCAGTTACACCAAAGTTTCTAGTTTCTGTTTGTGTCTCCCCTGAGGAGGTTTCAGGCCAGCTATGTCTTTCAGAACTATCTCTTTAGGTTTGGAAGCTATTGCTGGACGTTTGGTAGAATAATCTGCTCCGGACGAGAAAAACACTTTTGGTGCACCATGCAGGTACATTTGAGTTTCCCAGGCAAACGAAAGCAGTTACACCAAAGTTTCTAGTTTCTGTTTGTGTCTCCCCTGAGGAGGTTTCAGGCCAGCTATGTCTTTCAGAACTATCTCTTTAGGTTTGGAAGCTATTGCTGGACGTTTGGTAGAAAAATCTGCTCCGGCCGAGAAAAACACTTTTGGTGCACCATGCAGGTACATTTGAGTTTCCCAGGCAAACGAAAGCAGTTACACCAAAGTTTCTAGTTTCTGTTTGTGTCTCATCTGAGGAGCTTTCAGGCCAGCTATGTCTTTCAGAACTATCTCTTTTGGTTTGGAAGCTATTGCTGGACGTTTAGTAGAAAAATCTGCTCCGGCCGAGAAAAACACTTTTGGTGCACCATGCAGGTACATTTGAGTTTCCCAGGCAAACGAAAGCAGTTACACCAAAGTTTCTAGTTTCTGTTTGTGTCTCCCCTGAGGAGGTTTCAGGCCAGCTATGTCTTTCAGAACTATCTGTTTTGGTTTGGAAGCTATTGCTGGACGTTTGGTAGAAAAATCTGCTCCGGCCGAGAAAAACACTTTTGGTGCACCATGCAGGTACATTTGAGTTTCCCAGGCAAACGAAAGCAGTTACACCAAAGTTTCTAGTTTCTGTTTGTGTCTCCCCTGAGGAGGTTTCAGGCCAGCTATGTCTTTCAGAACTATCTCTTTTGGTTTGGAAGCTATTGCTGGACGTTTGGTAGAAAAAGCTGCTCCGGTCGAGAAAAACACTTTTGGTGCACCATGCAGGTACATTTGAGTTTCCCAGGCAAACGAAAGCAGTTACACCAAAGTTTCTAGTTTCTGTTTTGTGTCTCCCCTGAGGAGGTTTCAGGCCAGCTATGTCTTTCAGTACTATCTGTTTTGGTTTGGAAGCTATTGCTGGACGTTTGGTAGAAAAATCTGCTCCGGTCGAGAAAAACACTTTTGGTGCACCATGCAGGTACATTTGAGTTTCCCAGGCCAACGAAAGCAGTTACACCAAAGTTTCTAGTTTCTGTTTGTGTCTCCCCTGAGGAGGTTTCAGGCCAGCTATGTCTTTCAGAACTATCTCTTTTGGTTTGGAAGCTATTGCTGGACGTTTGGTAGAAAAATCTGCCCTGGCCGAGTAAAACACTTTTGGTGCACCATGCAGGTACATTTGAGTTTCCCAGGCAAACGAAAGCAGTTACACCAAAGTTTCTAGTTTCTGTTTGTGTCTCCCCTGAGGAGGTTTCAGGCCAGCTACGTCTTTCAGAACTATCTCTTTTGGTTTGGAAGCTATTGCTGGACGTTTGGTAGAAAAATCTGCTCCGGCCGAGAAAAACACTTTTGGTGCACCATGCATGTACATTTGAGTTTCCCAGGCAAACGAAAGCAGTTACACCAAAGTTTCTAGTTTCTGTTTGTGTCTCCCCTGAGGAGGTTTCAGGCCAGCTATGTCTTTCAGAACTATCTCTTTTGGTTTGGAAGCTATTGCTGGACGTTTGGTAGAAAAATCTGCTCCGGCCGAGAAAAACACTTTTGGTGCACCATGCAGGTACATTTGAGTTTCCCAGGCAAACGAAAGCAGTTACACCAAAGTTTCTAGTTTCTGTTTGTGTCTCCCCTGAGGAGGTTTCAGGCCAGCAATATCTTTCAGAACTATCTCTTTAGGTTTGGAAGCTATTGCTGGACGTTTGGTAGAATAATCTGCTCCGGCCGAGAAAAACACTTTTGGTGCACCATGCAGGTACATTTGAGTTTCCCAGGCAAACGAAAGCAGTTACACCAAAGTTTCTAGTTTCTGTTTGTGTCTCCCCTGAGGAGGTTTCAGGCCAGCAATATCTTTCAGAACTATCTGTTTTGGTTTGGAAGCTATTGCTTGACGTTTGGTAGAAAAAGCTTCTTTGGCCGAGAAAAACACTTTTGGTGCACCATGCAGGTACATTTGAGTTTCCCAGGCAAACGAAAGCAGTTACACCAAAGTTTCTAGTTTCTGTTTGTGTCTCCCCTGAGGAGGTTTCAGGCCAGCTATGTCTTTCAGAACTATCTCTTTTGGTTTGGAAGCTATTGCTGGACGTTTGGTAGAAAAATCTGCTCCGGCCGAGAAAAACACTTTTGGTGCACCATGCAGGTACATTTGAGTTTCCCAGGCAAACGAAAGCAGTTACACCAAAGTTTCTAGTTTCTGTTTGTGTCTCCCCTGAGGAGGTTTCAGGCCAGCTATGTCTTTCAGAACTAACTCTTTTGGTTTGGAAGCTATTGCTGGACGTTTGGTAGAAAAATCTGCTCCGGCCGAGAAAAACACTTTTGGTGCACCATGCAGGTACATTTGAGTTTCCCAGGCAAACGAAAGCAGTTACACCAAAGTTTCTAGTTTCTGTTTGTGTCTCCCCTGAGGAGGTTTCAGGCCAGCAATATCTTTCAGAACTATCTCTTTTGGTTTGGAAGCTATTGCTGGACGTTTGGTAGAAAAAGCTGCTCCGGCCGAGAAAAACACTTTTGGTGCACCATGAAGGTACATTTGAGTTTCCCAGGCAAACGAAAGCAGTTACACCAAAGTTTCTAGTTTCTGTTTGTGTCTCCCCTGAGGAGGTTTCAGGCCAGCAATATCTTTCAGAACTATCTGTTTTGGTTTGGAAGCTATTGCTGGACGTTTGGTAGAAAAAGCTGCTCCGGCCGAGAAAAACACTTTTGGTGCACCATGCAGGTACATTTGAGTTTCCCAGGCAAACGAAAGCAGTTACACCAAAGTTTCTAGTTTCTGTTTGTGTCTCCCCTGAGGAGGTTTCAGGCCAGCTATGTCTTTCAGAACTATCTCTTTTGGTTTGGAAGCTATTGCTTGACGTTTGGTAGAAAAAGCTTCTCCGGCCGAGAAAAACACTTTTGGTGCACCATGCAGGTACATTTGAGTTTCCCAGGCAAACGAAAGCAGTTACACCAAAGTTTCTAGTTTCTGTTTGTGTCTCCCCTGAGGAGGTTTCAGGCCAGCAATATCTTTCAGAACTATCTATTTTGGTTTGGAAGCTATTGCTTGACGTTTGGTAGAAAAAGCTTCTCCGGCCGAGAAAAACACTTTTGGTGCACCATGCAGGTACATTTGAGTTTCCCAGGCAAACGAAAGCAGTTACACCAAAGTTTCTAGTTTCTGTTTGTGTCTCCCCTGAGGAGGTTTCAGGCCAGCTATGTCTTTCAGTACTATCTCTTTTGGTTTGGAAGCTATTGCTGGACGTTTGGCATGTTTGGTAGAAAAAGCTTCTCCGGCCGAGAAAAACACTTTTGGTGCACCATGCAGGTACATTTGAGTTTCCCAGGCAAACGAAAGCAGTTACACCAAAGTTTCTAGTTTCTGTTTGTGTCTCCCCTGAGGAGGTTTCAGGCCAGCAATATCTTTCAGAACTATCTCTTTTGGTTTGGAAGCTATTGCTGGACGTTTGGTAGAAAAATCTGCTCCGGCCGAGAAAAACACTTTTGGTGCACCATGCAGGTACATTTGAGTTTCCCAGGCAAACGAAAGCAGTTACACCAAAGTTTCTAGTTTCTGTTTGTGTCTCCCCTGAGGAGGTTTCAGGCCAGCTATGTCTTTCAGTACTATCTCTTTTGGTTTGGAAGCTATTGTTGGACGTTTGGCATGTTTGGTAGAAAAAGCTTCTCCGGCCGAGAAAAACACTTTTGGTGCACCATGCAGGTACATTTGAGTTTCCCAGGCAAACAAAAGCAGTTACACCAAAGTTTCTAGTTTCTGTTTGTGTCTCCCCTGAGGAGGTTTCAGGCCAGCTATGTCTTTCAGAACTATCTCTTTAGGTTTGGAAGCTATTGCTGGACGTTTTGCATGTTTGGTAGAAAAAGCTTCTCCGGCCGAGAAAAACACTTTTGGTGCACCATGCAGGTACATTTGAGTTTCCCAGGCAAACGAAAGCAGTTACACCAAAGTTTCTAGTTTCTGTTTGTGTCTCCCCTGAGGAGGTTTCAGGCCAGCTATGTCTTTCAGAACTATCTCTTTTGGTTTGGAAGCTATTGCTTGACGTTTGGTAGAAAAAGCTTCTCCGGCCGAGAAAAACACTTTTGGTGCACCATGCAGGTACATTTGAGTTTCCCAGGCAAACGAAAGCAGTTACACCAAAGTTTCTAGTTTCTGTTTGTGTCTCCCCTGAGGAGGTTTCAGGCCAGCAATATCTTTCAGAACTATCTGTTTTGGTTTGGAAGCTATTGCTGGACGTTTGGTAGAAAAAGCTGCTCCGGCCGAGAAAAACACTTTTGGTGCACCATGCAGGTACATTTGAGTTTCCCAGGCAAACGAAAGCAGTTACACCAAAGTTTCTAGTTTCTGTTTGTGTCTCCCCTGAGGAGGTTTCAGGCCAGCTATGTCTTTCAGTACTATCTCTTTTGGTTTTGAATCTATTGCTGGACGTTTGGTAGAAAAATCTGCTCCGGCCGAGAAAAACACTTTTGGTGCACCATGCAGGTACATTTGAGTTTCCCAGGCAAACGAAAGCAGTTACACCAAAGTTTCTAGTTTCTGTTTGTGTCTCCCCTGAGGAGGTTTCAGGCCTGCTATGTCTTTCAGAACTATCTCTTTTGGTTTGGAAGCTATTGCTGGACGTTTGGTAGAAAAATCTGCTCCGGCCGAGAAAAACACTTTTGGTGCACCATGCAGGTACATTTGAGTTTCCCAGGCAAACGAAAGCAGTTACACCAAAGTTTCTAGTTTCTGTTTGTGTCTCCCCTGAGGAGGTTTCAGGCCAGCTATGTCTTTCAGAACTAACTCTTTTGGTTTGGAAGCTATTGCTGGACGTTTGGTAGAAAAATCTGCTCCGGCCGAGAAAAACACTTTTGGTGCACCATGCAGGTACATTTGAGTTTCCCAGGCAAACGAAAGCAGTTACACCAAAGTTTCTAGTTTCTGTTTGTGTCTCCCCTGAGGAGGTTTCAGGCCAGCTATGTCTTTCAGAACTATCTCTTTTGGTTTGGAAGCTATTGCTGGACGTTTGGTAGAAAAATCTGCTCCGGCCGAGAAAAACACTTTTGGTGCACCATGCAGGTACATTTGAGTTTCCCAGGCAAACGAAAGCAGTTACACCAAAGTTTCTAGTTTCTGTTTGTGTCTCCCCTGAGGAGGTTTCAGGCCAGCTATGTCTTTCAGAACTATCTGTTTTGGTTTGGAAGCTATTGCTGGACGTTTGGTAGAAAAATCTGCTCCGGCCGAGAAAAACACTTTTGGTGCACCATGCAGGTACATTTGAGTTTCCCAGGCAAACGAAAGCAGTTACACCAAAGTTTCTAGTTTCTGTTTGTGTCTCCCCTGAGGAGGTTTCAGGCCAGCTATGTCTTTCAGTACTATCTCTTTTGGTTTGGAAGCTATTGTTGGACGTTTGGCATGTTTGGTAGAAAAAGCTTCTCCGGCCGAGAAAAACACTTTTGGTGCACCATGCAGGTACATTTGAGTTTCCCAGGCAAACAAAAGCAGTTACACCAAAGTTTCTAGTTTCTGTTTGTGTCTCCCCTGAGGAGGTTTCAGGCCAGCTATGTCTTTCAGAACTATCTCTTTAGGTTTGGAAGCTATTGCTGGACGTTTTGCATGTTTGGTAGAAAAAGCTTCTCCGGCCGAGAAAAACACTTTTGGTGCACCATGCAGGTACATTTGAGTTTCCCAGGCAAACGAAAGCAGTTACACCAAAGTTTCTAGTTTCTGTTTGTGTCTCCCCTGAGGAGGTTTCAGGCCAGCTATGTCTTTCAGAACTATCTCTTTAGGTTTGGAAGCTATTGCTGGACGTTTGGTAGAAAAATCTGCTCCGGTCGAGAAAAACACTTTTGGTGCACCATGCAGGTACATTTGAGTTTCCCAGGCAAACGAAAGCAGTTACACCAAAGTTTCTAGTTTCTGTTTGTGTCTCCCCTGAGGAGGTTTCAGGCCAGCTACGTCTTTCAGAACTATCTCTTTTGGTTTGGAAGCTATTGCTGGACGTTTGGTAGAAAAATCTGCTCCGGCCGAGAAAAACACTTTTGGTGCACCATGCAGGTACATTTGAGTTTCCCAGGCAAACGAAAGCAGTTACACCAAAGTTTCTAGTTTCTGTTTGTGTCTCCCCTGAGGAGGTTTCAGGCCAGCTATGTCTTTCAGAACTATCTCTTTTGGTTTGGAAGCTATTGCTTGACGTTTGGTAGAAAAAGCTTCTCCGGCCGAGAAAAACACTTTTGGTGCACCATGCAGGTACATTTGAGTTTCC
Source organism: Laterallus jamaicensis coturniculus (assembly GCA_022605575.1). Lineage (NCBI taxonomy): Eukaryota > Metazoa > Chordata > Aves > Gruiformes > Rallidae > Laterallus > Laterallus jamaicensis. The sequence continues at coordinate 19,282 of JAKCOX010000028.1, forward strand.
CAGGCAAACGAAAGCAGTTACACCAAAGTTTCTAGTTTCTGTTTGTGTCTCCCCTGAGGAGGTTTCAGGCCAGCAATATCTTTCAGAACTATCTGTTTTGGTTTGGAAGCTATTGCTGGACGTTTGGTAGAAAAAGCTGCTCCGGCCGAGAAAAACACTTTTGGTGCACCATGCAGGTACATTTGAGTTTCCCAGGCAAACGAAAGCAGTTACACCAAAGTTTCTAGTTTCTGTTTGTGTCTCCCCTGAGGAGGTTTCAGGCCAGCTATGTCTTTCAGTACTATCTCTTTTGGTTTTGAATCTATTGCTGGACGTTTGGTAGAAAAATCTGCTCCGGCCGAGAAAAACACTTTTGGTGCACCATGCAGGTACATTTGAGTTTCCCAGGCAAACGAAAGCAGTTACACCAAAGTTTCTAGTTTCTGTTTGTGTCTCCCCTGAGGAGGTTTCAGGCCAGCTATGTCTTTCAGAACTATCTCTTTTGGTTTGGAAGCTATTGCTGGACGTTTGGTAGAAAAATCTGCTCCGGCCGAGAAAAACACTTTTGGTGCACCATGCAGGTACATTTGAGTTTCCCAGGCAAACGAAAGCAGTTACACCAAAGTTTCTAGTTTCTGTTTGTGTCTCCCCTGAGGAGGTTTCAGGCCAGCTATGTCTTTCAGAACTAACTCTTTTGGTTTGGAAGCTATTGCTGGACGTTTGGTAGAAAAATCTGCTCCGGCCGAGAAAAACACTTTTGGTGCACCATGCAGGTACATTTGAGTTTCCCAGGCAAACGAAAGCAGTTACACCAAAGTTTCTAGTTTCTGTTTGTGTCTCCCCTGAGGAGGTTTCAGGCCAGCTATGTCTTTCAGAACTATCTCTTTTGGTTTGGAAGCTATTGCTGGACGTTTGGTAGAAAAATCTGCTCCGGCCGAGAAAAACACTTTTGGTGCACCATGCAGTACATTTGAGTTTCCCAGGCAAACGAAAGCAGTTACACCAAAGTTTCTAGTTTCTGTTTGTGTCTCCCCTGAGGAGGTTTCAGGCCAGCTATGTCTTTCAGAACTATCTGTTTTGGTTTGGAAGCTATTGCTGGACGTTTGGTAGAAAAATCTGCTCCGGCCGAGAAAAACACTTTTGGTGCACCATGCAGGTACATTTGAGTTTCCCAGGCAAACGAAAGCAGTTACACCAAAGTTTCTAGTTTCTGTTTGTGTCTCCCCTGAGGAGGTGTCAGGCCAGCTATGTCTTTCAGTACTATCTCTTTTGGTTTGGAAGCTATTCCTGGACGTTTGGTAGAAAAATCTGCTCCGGCCGAGAAAAACACTTTTGGTGCACCATGCAGGTACATTTGAGTTTCCCAGGCAAACGAAAGCAGTTACACCAAAGTTTCTAGTTTCTGTTTGTGTCTCCCCTGAGGAGGTTTCAGGCCAGCAATATCTTTCAGAACTATCTCTTTAGGTTTGGAAGCTATTGCTGGACGTTTGGTAGAAAAATCTGCTCCGGCCGAGAAAAACACTTTTGGTGCACCATGCAGGTACATTTGAGTTTCCCAGGCAAACGAAAGCAGTTACACCAAAGTTTCTAGTTTCTGTTTGTGTCTCCCCTGAGGAGGTTTCAGGCCAGCTATGTCTTTCAGTACTATCTCTTTTGGTTTGGAAGCTATTCCTGGACGTTTGGCATATTTGGTAGAAAAAGCTTCTCCGGCCGAGAAAAACACTTTTGGTGCACCATGCAGGTACATTTGAGTTTCCCAGGCAAACGAAAGCAGTTACACCAAAGTTTCTAGTTTCTGTTTGTGTCTCCCCTGAGGAGGTTTCAGGCCAGCTATGTCTTTCAGTACTATCTCTTTTGGTTTGGAAGTTATTGCTGGACGTTTGGTAGAAAAAGCTGCTCCGGCCGAGAAAAACACTTTTGGTGCACCATGCAGGTACATTTGAGTTTCCCAGGCAAACGAAAGCAGTTACACCAAAGTTTCTAGTTTCTGTTTGTGTCTCCCCTGAGGAGGTTTCAGGCCAGCTATGTCTTTCAGTACTATCTCTTTTGGTTTGGAAGCTATTGCTGGACATTTGGTAGAAAAAGCTGCTCCGGCCGAGAAAAACACTTTTGGTGCACCATGCAGGTACATTTGAGTTTCCCAGGCAAACGAAAGCAGTTACACCAAAGTTTCTAGTTTCTGTTTGTGTCTCCCCTGAGGAGGTTTCAGGCCAGCTATGTCTTTCAGTACTATCTCTTTTGGTTTGGAAGCTATTGCTGGACGTTTGGTAGAAAAAGCTTCTCCGGCCGAGAAAAACACTTTTGGTGCACCATGCAGGTACATTTGAGTTTCCCAGGAAAACGAAAGCAGTTACACCAAAGTTTCTAGTTTCTGTTTGTGTCTCCCCTGAGGAGGTTTCAGGCCAGCTATGTCTTTCAGTACTATCTCTTTTGGTTTGGAAGCAATTCCTGGTCGTTTGGCAAGTTTGGTAGAAAAGGCTTCTCCGGCCGAGAAAAACACTTTTGGTGCACCATGCAGGTACATTTGAGTTTCCCAGGCAAACGAAAGCAGTTACACCAAAGTTTCTAGTTTCTGTTTGTGTCTCCCCTGAGGAGGTTTCAGGCCAGCTATGTCTTTCAGTACTATCTCTTTTGGTTTGGAAGCTATTGCTGGACGTTTGGTAGAAAAAGCTTCTCCGGCCGAGAAAAACACTTTTGGTGCACCATGCAGGTACATTTGAGTTTCCCAGGCAAACGAAAGCAGTTACACCAAAGTTTCTAGTTTCTGTTTGTGTCTCCCCTGAGGAGGTTTCAGGCCAGCTATGTCTTTCAGTACTATCTCTTTTGGTTTGGAAGCTATTGCTGGACGTTTGGTAGAAAAATCTGCTCCGGCCAAGAAAAACACTTTTGGTGCACCATGCATGTCCATTTGAGTTTCCCAGGGAAACGAAAGCAGTGACACCAAAGTTTCTAGTTTCTGTTTGTGTCTCCCCTGAGGAGGTTTCAAGCTAGCAATGTCTTTCAGTACTATCTCTTTTGGTTTGGAAGCTATTGCTGGACGTTTGGTAGAAAAAGCTTCTCCGGCCGAGAAAAACACTTTTGGTGCACCATGCAGGTACATTTGAGTTTCCCAGGCAAACGAAAGCAGTTACACCAAAGTTTCTAGTTTCTGTTTGTGTCTCCCCTGAGGAGGTTTCAGGCCAGCAATGTCTTTCAGTACTATCTCTTTTGGTTTGGAAGCTATTCCTGGACGTTTGGCATGTTTGGTAGAAAAGGCTTCTCCGGCCGAGAAAAACACTTTTGGTGCACCATGCAGGTACATTTGAGTTTCCCAGGTAAACGAAAGCAGTTACACCAAAGTTTCTAGTTTCTGTTTGTGTCTCCCCTGAGGAGGTTTCAGGCCAGCTATGTCTTTCAGTACTATATCTTTTGGTTTGGAAGTTATTGCTGGACGTTTGGTAGAAAAATCTGCTCCGGCCGAGAAAAACACTTTTGGTGCACCATGCAGATACATTTGAGTTTCCCAGGCAAACGAAAGCAGTTACACCAAAGTTTCTAGTTTCTGTTTGTGTCTCCCCTGAGGAGGTTTCAGGCCAGCTATGTCTTTCAGTACTATCTCTTTTGGTTTGGAAGCTATTGCTGGACGTTTGGTAGAAAAAGCTTCTCTGGCCGAGAAAAACACTTTTGGTGCACCATGCATGTCCATTTGAGTTTCCCAGGGAAACGAAAGCAGTGACACCAAAGTTTCTAGTTTCTGTTTGTGTCTCCCCTGAGGAGGTTTCAAGCTAGCAATGTCTTTCAGTACTATCTCTTTTGGTTTGGAAGCTATTGCTGGACGTTTGGTAGAAAAAGCTTCTCCGGCCGAGAAAAACACTTTTGGTGCACCATGCAGGTACATTTGAGTTTCCCAGGCAAACGAAAGCAGTTACACCAAAGTTTCTAGTTTCTGTTTGTGTCTCCCCTGAGGAGGTTTCAGGCCAGCTATGTCTTTCAGTACTATCTCTTTTGGTTTGGAAGCTATTGCTGGACGTTTGGTAGAAAAAGCTTCTCCGGCCGAGAAAAACACTTTTGGTGCACCATGCAGGTACATTTGAGTTTCCCAGGAAAACGAAAGCAGTTACACCAAAGTTTCTAGTTTCTGTTTGTGTCTCCCCTGAGGAGGTTTCAGGCCAGCTATGTCTTTCAGTACTATCTCTTTTGGTTTGGAAGCAATTCCTGGTCGTTTGGCAAGTTTGGTAGAAAAGGCTTCTCCGGCCGAGAAAAACACTTTTGGTGCACCATGCAGGTACATTTGAGTTTCCCAGGCAAACGAAAGCAGTTACACCAAAGTTTCTAGTTTCTGTTTGTGTCTCCCCTGAGGAGGTTTCAGGCCAGCTATGTCTTTCAGTACTATCTCTTTTGGTTTGGAAGCTATTGCTGGACGTTTGGTAGAAAAAGCTTCTCCGGCCGAGAAAAACACTTTTGGTGCACCATGCAGGTACATTTGAGTTTCCCAGGCAAACGAAAGCAGTTACACCAAAGTTTCTAGTTTCTGTTTGTGTCTCCCCTGAGGAGGTTTCAGGCCAGCTATGTCTTTCAGTACTATCTCTTTTGGTTTGGAAGCTATTGCTGGACGTTTGGTAGAAAAATCTGCTCCGGCCAAGAAAAACACTTTTGGTGCACCATGCATGTCCATTTGAGTTTCCCAGGGAAACGAAAGCAGTGACACCAAAGTTTCTAGTTTCTGTTTGTGTCTCCCCTGAGGAGGTTTCAAGCTAGCAATGTCTTTCAGTACTATCTCTTTTGGTTTGGAAGCTATTGCTGGACGTTTGGTAGAAAAAGCTTCTCCGGCCGAGAAAAACACTTTTGGTGCACCATGCAGGTACATTTGAGTTTCCCAGGCAAACGAAAGCAGTTACACCAAAGTTTCTAGTTTCTGTTTGTGTCTCCCCTGAGGAGGTTTCAGGCCAGCAATGTCTTTCAGTACTATCTCTTTTGGTTTGGAAGCTATTCCTGGACGTTTGGCATGTTTGGTAGAAAAGGCTTCTCCGGCCGAGAAAAACACTTTTGGTGCACCATGCAGGTACATTTGAGTTTCCCAGGTAAACGAAAGCAGTTACACCAAAGTTTCTAGTTTCTGTTTGTGTCTCCCCTGAGGAGGTTTCAGGCCAGCTATGTCTTTCAGTACTATATCTTTTGGTTTGGAAGTTATTGCTGGACGTTTGGTAGAAAAATCTGCTCCGGCCGAGAAAAACACTTTTGGTGCACCATGCAGATACATTTGAGTTTCCCAGGCAAACGAAAGCAGTTACACCAAAGTTTCTAGTTTCTGTTTGTGTCTCCCCTGAGGAGGTTTCAGGCCAGCTATGTCTTTCAGTACTATCTCTTTTGGTTTGGAAGCTATTGCTGGACGTTTGGTAGAAAAAGCTTCTCTGGCCGAGAAAAACACTTTTGGTGCACCATGCATGTCCATTTGAGTTTCCCAGGGAAACGAAAGCAGTGACACCAAAGTTTCTAGTTTCTGTTTGTGTCTCCCCTGAGGAGGTTTCAAGCTAGCAATGTCTTTCAGTACTATCTCTTTTGGTTTGGAAGCTATTGCTGGACGTTTGGTAGAAAAAGCTTCTCCGGCCGAGAAAAACACTTTTGGTGCACCATGCAGGTACATTTGAGTTTCCCAGGCAAACGAAAGCAGTTACACCAAAGTTTCTAGTTTCTGTTTGTGTCTCCCCTGAGGAGGTTTCAGGCCAGCTATGTCTTTCAGTACTATCTCTTTTGGTTTGGAAGCTATTGCTGGACGTTTGGTAGAAAAAGCTTCTCCGGACGAAATAAACACTTTTGGTGCACCATGCAGGTACATTTGAGTTTCCCAGGCAAACGAAAGCAGTTACACCAAAGTTTCTAAGTTCTGTTTGTGTCTCCCCTGAGGAGGTTTCAGGCCAGCAATGTCTTTCAGTACTATCTCTTTTGGTTTGGAAGCTATTCCTGGTCGTTTGGCTTGTTTGGTAGAAAAGGCTTTTCCGGCCGAGAAAAACACTTTTGGTGCACCATGAAGGTACATTTGAGTTTCCCAGGCAAACGAAAGCAGTTACACCAAAGTTTCTAGTTTCTGTTTGTGTCTCCCCTGAGGAGGTTTCAGGCCAGCTATGTCTTTCAGTACTATCTCTTTTGGTTTGGAAGTTATTGCGGGACGTTTGGTAGAAAAATCTGCTCCGGCCGAGAAAAACACTTTTGGTGCACCATGCAGGTACATTTGAGTTTCCCAGGCAAACGAAAGCAGTGACACCAAAGTTTCTAGTTTCTGTTTGTGTCTCCCCTGAGGAGGTTTCAAGCTAGCAATGTCTTTCAGTACTATCTCTTTTGGTTTGGAAGCTATTGCTGGACGTTTGGTAGAAAAAGCTTCTCGGGCCGAGAAAAACACTTTTGGTGCACCATGCAGGTACATTTGAGTTTCCCAGGCAAACGAAAGCAGTTACACCAAAGTTTCTAGTTTCTGTTTGTGTCTCCCCTGAGGAGGTTTCAGGCCAGCTATGTCTTTCAGTACTATCTCTTTTGGTTTGGAAGCTATTGCTGGACGTTTGGTAGAAAAAGCTTCTCCGGCCGAGAAAAACACTTTTGGTGCACCATGCAGGTACATTTGAGTTTCCCAGGCAAACGAAAGCAGTTACACCAAAGTTTCTAGTTTCTGTTTGTGTCTCCCCTGAGGAGGTTTCAGGCCAGCTATGTCTTTCAGTACTATCTCTTTTGGTTTGGAAGCTATTGCTGGACGTTTGGTAGAAAAAGCTTCTCCGGCCGAGAAAAACACTTTTGGTGCACCATGCAGGTACATTTGAGTTTCCCAGGCAAACGAAAGCAGTTACACCAAAGTTTCTAGTTTCTGTTTGTGTCTCCCCTGAGGAGGTTTCAGGCCAGCTATGTCTTTCAGTACTGTCTCTTTTGGTTTGGAAGCTATTGCTGGACGTTTGGTAGAAAAAGCTGCTCCGGCCGAGGAAAAACACTTTTGGTGCACCATGCAGGTACATTTGAGTTTCCCAGGCAAACGAAAGCAGTTACACCAAAGTTTCTAGTTTCTGTTTGTGTCTCCCCTGAGGAGGTTTCAGGCCAGCTATGTCTTTCAGTACTATCTTTTTTGGTTTGGAAGCTATTCCTGGACGTTTGGCATGTTTGGTAGAAAAGGCTTCTCCGCCTGAGAAAAACACTTTTGGTGCACCATGCAGGTACATTTGAGTTTCCCAGGCAAACGAAAGCAGTTACACCAAAGTTTCTAGTTTCTGTTTGTGTCTCCCCTGAGGAGGTTTCAGGCCAGCTATGTCTTTCAGTACTATCTCTTTTGGTTTGGAAGCTATTGCTGGACGTTTGGTAGAAAAAGCTGCTCCGGCCGAGAAAAACACTTTTGGTGCACCATGCAGGTACATTTGAGTTTCCCAGGCAAACGAAAGCAGTTACACCAAAGTTTCTAGTTTCTGTTTGTGTCTCCCCTGAGGAGGTTTCAGGCCAGCTATGTCTTTCAGTACTATCTCTTTTGGTTTGGAAGCTATTGCTGGACGTTTGGTAGAAAAGGCTTCTCAGGCCGAGAAAAACACTTTTGGTGCACCATGCAGGTACATTTGAGTTTCCCAGGGAAACGAAAGCAGTGACACCAAAGTTTCTAGTTTCTGTTTGTGTCTCCCCTGAGGAGGTTTCAAGCTAGCAATGTCTTTCAGTACTATCTCTTTTGGTTTGGAAGCTATTGCTGGACGTTTGGTAGAAAAAGCTTCTCCGGCCGAGAAAAACACTTTTGGTGCACCATGCAGGTACATTTGAGTTTCCCAGGCAAACGAAAGCAGTTACACCAAAGTTTCTAGTTTCTGTTTGTGTCTCCCCTGAGGAGGTTTCAGGCCAGCAATGTCTTTCAGTACTATCTCTTTTGGTTTGGAAGCTATTCCTGGACGTTTGGCATGTTTGGTAGAAAAGGCTTCTCCGGCCGAGAAAAACACTTTTGGTGCACCATGCAAATACATTTGAGTTTCCCAGGCAAACGAAAGCAGTTACACCAAAGTTTCTAGTTTCTGTTTGTGTCTCCCCTGAGGAGGTTTCAGGCCAGCTATGTCTTTCAGTACTATCTCTTTTGGTTTGGAAGCTATTGCTGGACGTTTGGTAGAAAAAGCTTCTCTGGCCGAGAAAAACACTTTTGGTGCACCATGCATGTCCATTTGAGTTTCCCAGGCAAACGAAAGCAGTTACACCAAAGTTTCTAGTTTCTGTTTGTGTCTCCCCTGAGGAGGTTTCAAGCTAGCAATGTCTTTCAGTACTATCTCTTTTGGTTTGGAAGCTATTGCTGGACGTTTGGTAGAAAAAGCTGCTCCGGCCGAGAAAAACACTTTTGGTGCACCATGCAAATACATTTGAGTTTCCCAGGCAAACGAAAGCAGTTACACCAAAGTTTCTAGTTTCTGTTTGTGTCTCCCCTGAGGAGGTTTCAGGCCAGCTATGTCTTTCAGTACTATCTCTTTTGGTTTGGAAGCTATTGCTGGACGTTTGGTAGAAAAAGCTTCTCCGGACGAAAAAAACACTTTTGGTGCACCATGCAGGTACATTTGAGTTTCCCAGGCAAACGAAAGCAGTTACACCAAAGTTTCTAGTTTCTGTTTGTGTCTCCCCTGAGGAGGTTTCAGGCCAGCAATGTCTTTCAGTACTATCTCTTTTGGTTTGGAAGCTATTGCTGGTCGTTTGGCTTGTTTGGTAGAAAAGGCTTTTCCGGCCGAGAAAAACACTTTTGGTGCACCATGAAGGTACATTTGAGTTTCCCATGCAAACGAAAGCAGTTACACCAAAGTTTCTAGTTTCTGTTTGTGTCTCCCCTGAGGAGGTTTCAGGCCAGCTATGTCTTTCAGTACTATCTCTTTTGGTTTGGAAGTTATTGCTGGACGTTTGGTAGAAAAATCTGCTCCGGCCGAGAAAAACACTTTTGGTGCACCATGCAGGTACATTTGAGTTTCCCAGGCAAACGAAAGCAGTTACACCAAAGTTTCTAGTTTCTGTTTGTGTCTCCCCTGAGGAGGTTTCAGGCCAGCTATGTCTTTCAGTACTATCTCTTTTGGTTTGGAAGCTATTGCTGGACGTTTGGTTGAAAAAGCTTCTCTGGCCGAGAAAAACACTTTTGGTGCACCATGCATGTCCATTTGAGTTTCCCAGGGAAACGAAAGCAGTGACACCAAAGTTTCTAGTTTCTGTTTGTGTCTCCCCTGAGGAGGTTTCAAGCTAGCAATGTCTTTCAGTACTATCTCTTTTGGTTTGGAAGCTATTGCTGGACGTTTGGTAGAAAAAGCTTCTCCGGCCGAGAAAAACACTTTTGGTGCACCATGCAGGTACATTTGAGTTTCCCAGGCAAACGAAAGCAGTTACACCAAAGTTTCTAGTTTCTGTTTGTGTCTCCCCTGAGGAGGTTTCAGGCCAGCTATGTCTTTCAGTACTATCTTTTTTGGTTTGGAAGCTATTCCTGGACGTTTTGCATGTTTGGTAGAAAAGGCTTTTCCGGCCGAGAAAAACACTTTTGGTGCACCATGCAGGTACATTTGAGTTTCCCAGGCAAACGAAAGCAGTTACACCAAAGTTTCTAGTTTCTGTTTGTGTCTCCCCTGAGGAGGTTTCAGGCCAGCTATGTCTTTCAGTACTATCTCTTTTGGTTTGGAAGCTATTGCTGGACGTTTGGTAGAAAAATCTGCTCCGGCCGAGAAAAACACTTTTGGTGCACCATGCAGGTACATTTGAGTTTCCCAGGCAAACGAAAGCAGTTACACCAAAGTTTCTAGTTTCTGTTTGTGTCTCCCCTGAGGAGGTTTCAGGCCAGCTATGTCTTTCAGTACTATCTCTTTTGGTTTGGAAGCTATTGCTGGACGTTTGGTAGAAAAGGCTTTTCCGGCCGAGAAAAACACTTTTGGTGCACCATGCAGGTACATTTGAGTTTCCCAGGCAAACGAAAGCAGTTACACCAAAGTTTCTAGTTTCTGTTTGTGTCTCCCCTGAGGAGGTTTCAGGCCAGCTATGTCTTTCAGTACTATCTCTTTTGGTTTGGAAGCTATTGCTGGACGTTTGGTAGAAAAAGCTTCTCCGGCCGAGAAAAACACTTTTGGTGCACCATGCAGGTACATTTGAGTTTCCCAGGCAAACGAAAGCAGTTACACCAAAGTTTCTAGTTTCTCTTTGTGTCTCCCCTGAGGAGGTTTCAGGCCAGCTATGTCTTTCAGTACTGTCTCTTTTGGTTTGGAAGCTATTGCTGGACGTTTGGTAGAAAAAGCTGCTCCGGCCGAGAAAAACACTTTTGGTGCACCATGCAGGTACATTTGAGTTTCCCAGGCAAACGAAAGCAGTTACACCAAAGTTTCTAGTTTCTGTTTGTGTCTCCCCTGAGGAGGTTTCAGGCCAGCTATGTCTTTCAGTACTATCTCTTTTGGTTTGGAAGCTATTGCTGGACGTTTGATAGAAAAAGCTGCTCTGGCTGAGAAAAACACTTTTGGTGCACCATGCATGTCCATTTGAGTTTCCCAGGGAAACGAAAGCAGTGACACCAAAGTTTCTAGTTTCTGTTTGTGTCTCCCCTGAGGAGGTTTCAAGCTAGCAATGTCTTTCAGTACTATCTCTTTTGGTTTAAAAGCTATTGCTGGACGTTTGGTAGAAAAAGCTTCTCCGGCCGAGAAAAACACTTTTGGTGCACCATGCAGGTACATTTGAGTTTCCCAGGCAAACGAAAGCAGTTACACCAAAGTTTGTAGCTTCTGTTTGTGTCTCCCCTGAGGAGGTTTCAGGCCAGCAATGTCTTTCAGTACTATCTTTTTTGGTTTGGAAGCTATTCCTGGACGTTTGGCATGTTTGGTAGAAAAGGCTTCTCCGGCCGAGAAAAACACTTTTGGTGCACCATGCAGGTACATTTGAGATTCCCAGGCAAACGAAAGCAATTACACCAAAGTTTCTAGTTTCTGTTTGTGTCTCCCCTGAGGAGGTTTCAGGCCAGCTATGTCTTTCAGAACTAACTCTTTTGGTTTGGAAGCTATTGCTGGACGTTTGGTAGAAAAATCTGCTCCGGCCGAGAAAAACACTTTAGGTGCACCATGCAAATACATTTGAGTTTCCCAGGCAAACGAAAGCAGTTACACCAAAGTTTCTAGTTTCTGTTTGTGTCTCCCCTGAGGAGGTTTCAGGCCAGCTATGTCTTTCAGTACTATCTCTTTTGGTTTGGAAGCTATTGCTGGACGTTTGGTAGAAAAAGCTTCTCTGGCCGAGAAAAACACTTTTGGTGCACCATGCAGGTACATTTGAGTTTCCCAGGCAAACGAAAGCAGTGACACCAAAGTTTCTAGTTTCTGTTTGTGTCTCCCCTGAGGAGGTTTCAAGCTAGCAATGTCTTTCAGTACTATCTCTTTTGGTTTGGAAGCTATTGCTGGACGTTTGGTAGAAAAAGCTGCTCCGGCCGAGAAAAACACTTTTGGTGCACCATGCAAATACATTTGAGTTTCCCAGGCAAACGAAAGCAGTTACACCAAAGTTTCTAGTTTCTGTTTGTGTCTCCCCTGAGGAGGTTTCAGGCCAGCTATGTCTTTCAGTACTATCTCTTTTGGTTTGGAAGCTATTGCTGGACGTTTGGTAGAAAAGGCTTTTCCGGCCGAGAAAAACACTTTTGGTGCACCATGCAGGTACATTTGAGTTTCCCAGGCAAACGAAAGCAGTTACACCAAAGTTTCTAGTTTCTGTTTGTGTCTCCCCTGAGGAGGTTTCAGGCCAGCTATGTCTTTCAGTACTATCTCTTTTGGTTTGGAAGCTATTGCTGGACGTTTGGTAGAAAAAGCTTCTCCGGCCGAGAAAAACACTTTTGGTGCACCATGCAGGTACATTTGAGTTTCCCAGGCAAACGAAAGCAGTTACACCAAAGTTTCTAGTTTCTCTTTGTGTCTCCCCTGAGGAGGTTTCAGGCCAGCTATGTCTTTCAGTACTGTCTCTTTTGGTTTGGAAGCTATTGCTGGACGTTTGGTAGAAAAAGCTGCTCCGGCCGAGAAAAACACTTTTGGTGCACCATGCAGGTACATTTGAGTTTCCCAGGCAAACGAAAGCAATTACACCAAAGTTTCTAGTTTCTGTTTGTGTCTCCCCTGAGGAGGTTTCAGGCCAGCTATGTCTTTCAGAACTAACTCTTTTGGTTTGGAAGCTATTGCTGGACGTTTGGTAGAAAAATCTGCTCCGGCCGAGAAAAACACTTTTGGTGCACCATGCAAATACATTTGAGTTTCCCAGGCAAACGAAAGCAGTTACACCAAAGTTTCTAGTTTCTGTTTGTGTCTCCCCTGAGGAGGTTTCAGGCCAGCTATGTCTTTCAGTACTATCTCTTTTGGTTTGGAAGCTATTGCTGGACGTTTGGTAGAAAAAGCTGCTCTGGCCGAGAAAAACACTTTTGGTGCACCATGCAGGTACATTTGAGTTTCCCAGGCAAACGAAAGCAGTGACACCAAAGTTTCTAGTTTCTGTTTGTGTCTCCCCTGAGGAGGTTTCAAGCTAGCAATGTCTTTCAGTACTATCTCTTTTGGTTTGGAAGCTATTGCTGGACGTTTGGTAGAAAAAGCTGCTCCGGCCGAGAAAAACACTTTTGGTGCACCATGCAAATACATTTGAGTTTCCCAGGCAAACGAAAGCAGTTACACCAAAGTTTCTAGTTTCTGTTTGTGTCTCCCCTGAGGAGGTTTCAGGCCAGCTATGTCTTTCAGTACTATCTCTTTTGGTTTGGAAGCTATTGCTGGACGTTTGGTAGAAAAAGCTTCTCCGGACGAAAAAAACACTTTTGGTGCACCATGCAGGTACATTTGAGTTTCCCAGGCAAACGAAAGCAGTTACACCAAAGTTTCTAGTTTCTGTTTGTGTCTCCCCTGAGGAGGTTTCAGGCCAGCAATGTCTTTCAGTACTATCTCTTTTGGTTTGGAAGCTATTGCTGGTCGTTTGGCTTGTTTGGTAGAAAAGGCTTTTCCGGCCGAGAAAAACACTTTTGGTGCACCATGAAGGTACATTTGAGTTTCCCATGCAAACGAAAGCAGTTACACCAAAGTTTCTAGTTTCTGTTTGTGTCTCCCCTGAGGAGGTTTCAGGCCAGCTATGTCTTTCAGTACTATCTCTTTTGGTTTGGAAGTTATTGCTGGACGTTTGGTAGAAAAATCTGCTCCGGCCGAGAAAAACACTTTTGGTGCACCATGCAGGTACATTTGAGTTTCCCAGGCAAACGAAAGCAGTTACACCAAAGTTTCTAGTTTCTGTTTGTGTCTCCCCTGAGGAGGTTTCAGGCCAGCTATGTCTTTCAGTACTATCTCTTTTGGTTTGGAAGCTATTGCTGGACGTTTGGTTGAAAAAGCTTCTCTGGCCGAGAAAAACACTTTTGGTGCACCATGCATGTCCATTTGAGTTTCCCAGGGAAACGAAAGCAGTGACACCAAAGTTTCTAGTTTCTGTTTGTGTCTCCCCTGAGGAGGTTTCAAGCTAGCAATGTCTTTCAGTACTATCTCTTTTGGTTTGGAAGCTATTGCTGGACGTTTGGTAGAAAAAGCTTCTCCGGCCGAGAAAAACACTTTTGGTGCACCATGCAGGTACATTTGAGTTTCCCAGGCAAACGAAAGCAGTTACACCAAAGTTTCTAGTTTCTGTTTGTGTCTCCCCTGAGGAGGTTTCAGGCCAGCTATGTCTTTCAGTACTATCTTTTTTGGTTTGGAAGCTATTCCTGGACGTTTTGCATGTTTGGTAGAAAAGGCTTTTCCGGCCGAGAAAAACACTTTTGGTGCACCATGCAGGTACATTTGAGTTTCCCAGGCAAACGAAAGCAGTTACACCAAAGTTTCTAGTTTCTGTTTGTGTCTCCCCTGAGGAGGTTTCAGGCCAGCTATGTCTTTCAGTACTATCTCTTTTGGTTTGGAAGCTATTGCTGAACGTTTGGTAGAAAAATCTGCTCCGGCCGAGAAAAACACTTTTGGTGCACCATGCAGGTACATTTGAGTTTCCCAGGCAAACGAAAGCAGTTACACCAAAGTTTCTAGTTTCTGTTTGTGTCTCCCCTGAGGAGGTTTCAGGCCAGCTATGTCTTTCAGTACTATCTCTTTTGGTTTGGAAGCTATTGCTGGACGTTTGGTAGAAAAGGCTTCTCCGGCCGAGAAAAACACTTTTGGTGCACCATGCAGGTACATTTGAGTTTCCCAGGCAAACGAAAGCAGTTACACCAAAGTTTCTAGTTTCTGTTTGTGTCTCCCCTGAGGAGGTTTCAGGCCAGCTATGTCTTTCAGTACTATCTCTTTTGGTTTGGAAGCTATTGCTGGACGTTTGGTAGAAAAAGCTTCTCCGGCCGAGAAAAACACTTTTGGTGCACCATGCAGGTACATTTGAGTTTCCCAGGCAAACGAAAGCAGTTACACCAAAGTTTCTAGTTTCTCTTTGTGTCTCCCCTGAGGAGGTTTCAGGCCAGCTATGTCTTTCAGTACTGTCTCTTTTGGTTTGGAAGCTATTGCTGGACGTTTGGTAGAAAAAGCTGCTCCGGCCGAGAAAAACACTTTTGGTGCACCATGCAGGTACATTTGAGTTTCCCAGGCAAACGAAAGCAGTTACACCAAAGTTTCTAGTTTCTGTTTGTGTCTCCCCTGAGGAGGTTTCAGGCCAGCTATGTCTTTCAGTACTATCTCTTTTGGTTTGGAAGCTATTGCTGGACGTTTGATAGAAAAAGCTGCTCTTGCTGAGAAAAACACTTTTGGTGCACCATGCATGTCCATTTGAGTTTCCCAGGGAAACGAAAGCAGTGACACCAAAGTTTCTAGTTTCTGTTTGTGTCTCCCCTGAGGAGGTTTCAAGCTAGCAATGTCTTTCAGTACTATCTCTTTTGGTTTAAAAGCTATTGCTGGACGTTTGGTAGAAAAAGCTTCTCCGGCCGAGAAAAACACTTTTGGTGCACCATGCAGGTACATTTGAGTTTCCCAGGCAAACGAAAGCAGTTACACCAAAGTTTGTAGCTTCTGTTTGTGTCTCCCCTGAGGAGGTTTCAGGCCAGCAATGTCTTTCAGTACTATCTTTTTTGGTTTGGAAGCTATTCCTGGACGTTTGGCATGTTTGGTAGAAAAGGCTTCTCCGGCCGAGAAAAACACTTTTGGTGCACCATGCAGGTACATTTGAGTTTCCCAGGTAAACGAAAGCAGTTACACCAAAGTTTCTAGTTTCTGTTTGTGTCTCCCCTGAGGAGGTTTCAGGCCAGCTATGTCTTTCAGTACTATCTCTTTTGGTTTGGAAGTTATTGCTGGACGTTTGGTAGAAAAATCTGCTCCGGCCGAGAAAAACACTTTTGGTGCACCATGCAGATACATTTGAGTTTCCCAGGCAAACGAAAGCAGTTACACCAAAGTTTCTAGTTTCTGTTTGTGTCTCCCCTGAGGAGGTTTCAGGCCAGCTATGTCTTTCAGTACTATCTCTTTTGGTTTGGAAGCTATTGCTGGACGTTTGGTAGAAAAGGCTTTTCCGGCCGAGAAAAACACTTTTGGTGCACCATGCATGTCCATTTGAGTTTCCCAGGGAAACGAAAGCAGTGACACCAAAGTTTCTAGTTTCTGTTTGTGTCTCCCCTGAAGAGGTTTCAAGCTAGCAATGTCTTTCAGTACTATCTCTTTTGGTTTGGAAGCTATTGCTGGACGTTTGGCATGTTTGGTAGAAAAAGCTGCTCTTGCCGAGAAAAACACTTTTGGTGCACCATGCAGGTACATTTGAGTTTCCCAGGCAAACGAAAGCAGTGACACCAAAGTTTCTAGTTTCTGTTTGTGTCTCCCCTGAGGAGGTTTCAAGCTAGCAATGTCTTTCAGTACTATCTCTTTTGGTTTGGAAGCTATTGCTGGACGTTTGGTAGAAAAAGCTTCTCCGGCCGAGAAAAACACTTTTGGTGCACCATGCAGGTACATTTGAGTTTCCCAGGCAAACGAAAGCAGTTACACCAAAGTTTCTAGTTTCTGTTTGTGTCTCCCCTGAGGAGGTTTCAGGCCAGCTATGTCTTTCAGTACTATCTTTTTTGGTTTGGAAGCTATTCCTGGACGTTTTGCATGTTTGGTAGAAAAAGCTTTTCCGGCCGAGAAAAACACTTTTGGTGCACCATGCAGGTACATTTGAGTTTCCCAGGCAAACGAAAGCAGTTACACCAAAGTTTCTAGTTTCTGTTTGTGTCTCCCCTGAGGAGGTTTCAGGCCAGCTATGTCTTTCAGTACTATCTCTTTTGGTTTGGAAGCTATTGCTGGACGTTTGGTAGAAAAATCTGCTCCGGCCGAGAAAAACACTTTTGGTGCACCATGCAGGTACATTTGAGTTTCCCAGGCAAACGAAAGCAGTTACACCAAAGTTTCTAGTTTCTGTTTGTGTCTCCCCTGAGGAGGTTTCAGGCCAGCTATGTCTTTCAGTACTATCTCTTTTGGTTTGGAAGCTATTGCTGGACGTTTGGTAGAAAAGGCTTCTCCGGCCGAGAAAAACAATTTTGGTGCACCATGCAGGTACATTTGAGTTTCCCAGGCAAACGAAAGCAGTTACACCAAAGTTTCTAGTTTCTGTTTGTGTCTCCCCTGAGGAGGTTTCAGGCCAGCTATGTCTTTCAGTACTATCTCTTTTGGTTTGGAAGCTATTGCTGGACGTTTGGTAGAAAAAGCTTCTCCGGCCGAGAAAAACACTTTTGGTGCACCATGCAGGTACATTTGAGTTTCCCAGGCAAACGAAAGCAGTTACACCAAAGTTTCTAGTTTCTCTTTGTGTCTCCCCTGAGGAGGTTTCAGGCCAGCTATGTCTTTCAGTACTGTCTCTTTTGGTTTGGAAGCTATTGCTGGACGTTTGGTAGAAAAAGCTGCTCCGGCCGAGAAAAACACTTTTGGTGCACCATGCAGGTACATTTGAGTTTCCCAGGCAAACGAAAGCAGTTACACCAAAGTTTCTAGTTTCTGTTTGTGTCTCCCCTGAGGAGGTTTCAGGCCAGCTATGTCTTTCAGTACTATCTCTTTTGGTTTGGAAGCTATTGCTGGACGTTTGATAGAAAAAGCTGCTTTGGCCGAGAAAAACACTTTTGGTGCACCATGCATGTCCATTTGAGTTTCCCAGAGAAACGAAAGCAGTGACACCAAAGTTTCTAGTTTCTGTTTGTGTCTCCCCTGAGGAGGTTTCAAGCTAGCAATGTCTTTCAGTACTATCTCTTTTGGTTTGGAAGCTATTGCTGGACGTTTGGTAGAAAAAGCTGCTCCGGCCGAGAAAAACACTTTTGGTGCACCATGCAAATACATTTGAGTTTCCCAGGCAAACGAAAGCAGTTACACCAAAGTTTCTAGTTTCTGTTTGTGTCTCCCCTGAGGAGGTTTCAGGCCAGCTATGTCTTTCAGTACTATCTCTTTTGGTTTGGAAGCTATTGCTGGACGTTTGGTAGAAAAAGCTTCTCCGGACGAAAAAAACACTTTTGGTGCACCATGCAGGTACATTTGAGTTTCCCAGGCAAACGAAAGCAGTTACACCAAAGTTTCTAGTTTCTGTTTGTGTCTCCCCTGAGGAGGTTTCAGGCCAGCAATGTCTTTCAGTACTATCTCTTTTGGTTTGGAAGCTATTGCTGGTCGTTTGGCTTGTTTGGTAGAAAAGGCTTTTCCGGCCGAGAAAAACACTTTTGGTGCACCATGAAGGTACATTTGAGTTTCCCATGCAAACGAAAGCAGTTACACCAAAGTTTCTAGTTTCTGTTTGTGTCTCCCCTGAGGAGGTTTCAGGCCAGCTATGTCTTTCAGTACTATCTCTTTTGGTTTGGAAGTTATTGCGGGACGTTTGGTAGAAAAATCTGCTCCGGCCGAGAAAAACACTTTTGGTGCACCATGCAGGTACATTTGAGTTTCCCAGGCAAACGAAAGCAGTTACACCAAAGTTTCTAGTTTCTGTTTGTGTCTCCCCTGAGGAGGTTTCAGGCCAGCTATGTCTTTCAGTACTATCTCTTTTGGTTTGGAAGCTATTGCTGGACGTTTGGTTGAAAAAGCTTCTCTGGCCGAGAAAAACACTTTTGGTGCACCATGCATGTCCATTTGAGTTTCCCAGGGAAACGAAAGCAGTGACACCAAAGTTTCTAGTTTCTGTTTGTGTCTCCCCTGAGGAGGTTTCAAGCTAGCAATGTCTTTCAGTACTATCTCTTTTGGTTTGGAAGCTATTGCTGGACGTTTGGTAGAAAAAGCTTCTCCGGCCGAGAAAAACACTTTTGGTGCACCATGCAGGTACATTTGAGTTTCCCAGGCAAACGAAAGCAGTTACACCAAAGTTTCTAGTTTCTGTTTGTGTCTCCCCTGAGGAGGTTTCAGGCCAGCTATGTCTTTCAGTACTATCTTTTTTGGTTTGGAAGCTATTCCTGGACGTTTTGCATGTTTGGTAGAAAAGGCTTTTCCGGCCGAGAAAAACACTTTTGGTGCACCATGCAGGTACATTTGAGTTTCCCAGGCAAACGAAAGCAGTTACACCAAAGTTTCTAGTTTCTGTTTGTGTCTCCCCTGAGGAGGTTTCAGGCCAGCTATGTCTTTCAGTACTATCTCTTTTGGTTTGGAAGCTATTGCTGAACGTTTGGTAGAAAAATCTGCTCCGGCCGAGAAAAACACTTTTGGTGCACCATGCAGGTACATTTGAGTTTCCCAGGCAAACGAAAGCAGTTACACCAAAGTTTCTAGTTTCTGTTTGTGTCTCCCCTGAGGAGGTTTCAGGCCAGCTATGTCTTTCAGTACTATCTCTTTTGGTTTGGAAGCTATTGCTGGACGTTTGGTAGAAAAGGCTTCTCCGGCCGAGAAAAACACTTTTGGTGCACCATGCAGGTACATTTGAGTTTCCCAGGCAAACGAAAGCAGTTACACCAAAGTTTCTAGTTTCTGTTTGTGTCTCCCCTGAGGAGGTT
This sequence comes from Laterallus jamaicensis coturniculus, assembly GCA_022605575.1. NCBI lineage: Eukaryota > Metazoa > Chordata > Aves > Gruiformes > Rallidae > Laterallus > Laterallus jamaicensis. The sequence goes on from JAKCOX010000028.1 coordinate 38,132, forward strand.
TCAGGCCAGCTATGTCTTTCAGTACTATCTCTTTTGGTTTGGAAGCTATTGCTGGACGTTTGGTAGAAAAAGCTTCTCCGGCCGAGAAAAACACTTTTGGTGCACCATGCAGGTACATTTGAGTTTCCCAGGCAAACGAAAGCAGTTACACCAAAGTTTCTAGTTTCTCTTTGTGTCTCCCCTGAGGAGGTTTCAGGCCAGCTATGTCTTTCAGTACTGTCTCTTTTGGTTTGGAAGCTATTGCTGGACGTTTGGTAGAAAAAGCTGCTCCGGCCGAGAAAAACACTTTTGGTGCACCATGCAGGTACATTTGAGTTTCCCAGGCAAACGAAAGCAGTTACACCAAAGTTTCTAGTTTCTGTTTGTGTCTCCCCTGAGGAGGTTTCAGGCCAGCTATGTCTTTCAGTACTATCTCTTTTGGTTTGGAAGCTATTGCTGGACGTTTGATAGAAAAAGCTGCTCTGGCTGAGAAAAACACTTTTGGTGCACCATGCATGTCCATTTGAGTTTCCCAGGGAAACGAAAGCAGTGACACCAAAGTTTCTAGTTTCTGTTTGTGTCTCCCCTGAGGAGGTTTCAAGCTAGCAATGTCTTTCAGTACTATCTCTTTTGGTTTAAAAGCTATTGCTGGACGTTTGGTAGAAAAAGCTTCTCCGGCCGAGAAAAACACTTTTGGTGCACCATGCAGGTACATTTGAGTTTCCCAGGCAAACGAAAGCAGTTACACCAAAGTTTGTAGCTTCTGTTTGTGTCTCCCCTGAGGAGGTTTCAGGCCAGCAATGTCTTTCAGTACTATCTTTTTTGGTTTGGAAGCTATTCCTGGACGTTTGGCATGTTTGGTAGAAAAGGCTTCTCCGGCCGAGAAAAACACTTTTGGTGCACCATGCAGGTACATTTGAGTTTCCCAGGTAAACGAAAGCAGTTACACCAAAGTTTCTAGTTTCTGTTTGTGTCTCCCCTGAGGAGGTTTCAAGCTAGCAATGTCTTTCAGTACTATCTCTTTTGGTTTGGAAGCTATTGCTGGACGTTTGGCATGTTTGGTAGAAAAAGCTGCTCTTGCCGAGAAAAACACTTTTGGTGCACCATGCAGGTACATTTGAGTTTCCCAGGCAAACGAAAGCAGTGACACCAAAGTTTCTAGTTTCTGTTTGTGTCTCCCCTGAGGAGGTTTCAAGCTAGCAATGTCTTTCAGTACTATCTCTTTTGGTTTGGAAGCTATTGCTGGACGTTTGGTAGAAAAAGCTTCTCCGGCCGAGAAAAACACTTTTGGTGCACCATGCAGGTACATTTGAGTTTCCCAGGCAAACGAAAGCAGTTACACCAAAGTTTCTAGTTTCTGTTTGTGTCTCCCCTGAGGAGGTTTCAGGCCAGCTATGTCTTTCAGTACTATCTTTTTTGGTTTGGAAGCTATTCCTGGACGTTTTGCATGTTTGGTAGAAAAAGCTTTTCCGGCCGAGAAAAACACTTTTGGTGCACCATGCAGGTACATTTGAGTTTCCCAGGCAAACGAAAGCAGTTACACCAAAGTTTCTAGTTTCTGTTTGTGTCTCCCCTGAGGAGGTTTCAGGCCAGCTATGTCTTTCAGTACTATCTCTTTTGGTTTGGAAGCTATTGCTGGACGTTTGGTAGAAAAATCTGCTCCGGCCGAGAAAAACACTTTTGGTGCACCATGCAGGTACATTTGAGTTTCCCAGGCAAACGAAAGCAGTTACACCAAAGTTTCTAGTTTCTGTTTGTGTCTCCCCTGAGGAGGTTTCAGGCCAGCTATGTCTTTCAGTACTATCTCTTTTGGTTTGGAAGCTATTGCTGGACGTTTGGTAGAAAAGGCTTCTCCGGCCGAGAAAAACAATTTTGGTGCACCATGCAGGTACATTTGAGTTTCCCAGGCAAACGAAAGCAGTTACACCAAAGTTTCTAGTTTCTGTTTGTGTCTCCCCTGAGGAGGTTTCAGGCCAGCTATGTCTTTCAGTACTATCTCTTTTGGTTTGGAAGCTATTGCTGGACGTTTGGTAGAAAAAGCTTCTCCGGCCGAGAAAAACACTTTTGGTGCACCATGCAGGTACATTTGAGTTTCCCAGGCAAACGAAAGCAGTTACACCAAAGTTTCTAGTTTCTCTTTGTGTCTCCCCTGAGGAGGTTTCAGGCCAGCTATGTCTTTCAGTACTGTCTCTTTTGGTTTGGAAGCTATTGCTGGACGTTTGGTAGAAAAAGCTGCTCCGGCCGAGAAAAACACTTTTGGTGCACCATGCAGGTACATTTGAGTTTCCCAGGCAAACGAAAGCAGTTACACCAAAGTTTCTAGTTTCTGTTTGTGTCTCCCCTGAGGAGGTTTCAGGCCAGCTATGTCTTTCAGTACTATCTCTTTTGGTTTGGAAGCTATTGCTGGACGTTTGATAGAAAAAGCTGCTTTGGCCGAGAAAAACACTTTTGGTGCACCATGCATGTCCATTTGAGTTTCCCAGGGAAACGAAAGCAGTGACACCAAAGTTTCTAGTTTCTGTTTGTGTCTCCCCTGAGGAGGTTTCAAGCTAGCAATGTCTTTCAGTACTATCTCTTTTGGTTTAAAAGCTATTGCTGGACGTTTGGTAGAAAAAGCTTCTCCGGCCGAGAAAAACACTTTTGGTGCACCATGCAGGTACATTTGAGTTTCCCAGGCAAACGAAAGCAGTTACACCAAAGTTTGTAGCTTCTGTTTGTGTCTCCCCTGAGGAGGTTTCAGGCCAGCAATGTCTTTCAGTACTATCTTTTTTGGTTTGGAAGCTATTCCTGGACGTTTGGCATGTTTGGTAGAAAAGGCTTCTCCGGCCGAGAAAAACACTTTTGGTGCACCATGCAGGTACATTTGAGTTTCCCAGGTAAACGAAAGCAGTTACACCAAAGTTTCTAGTTTCTGTTTGTGTCTCCCCTGAGGAGGTTTCAGGCCAGCTATGTCTTTCAGTACTATCTCTTTTGGTTTGGAAGTTATTGCTGGACGTTTGGTAGAAAAATCTGCTCCGGCCGAGAAAAACACTTTTGGTGCACCATGCAGATACATTTGAGTTTCCCAGGCAAACGAAAGCAGTTACACCAAAGTTTCTAGTTTCTGTTTGTGTCTCCCCTGAGGAGGTTTCAGGCCAGCTATGTCTTTCAGTACTATCTCTTTTGGTTTGGAAGCTATTGCTGGACGTTTGGTAGAAAAGGCTTTTCCGGCCGAGAAAAACACTTTTGGTGCACCATGCATGTCCATTTGAGTTTCCCAGGGAAACGAAAGCAGTGACACCAAAGTTTCTAGTTTCTGTTTGTGTCTCCCCTGAAGAGGTTTCAAGCTAGCAATGTCTTTCAGTACTATCTCTTTTGGTTTGGAAGCTATTGCTGGACGTTTGGCATGTTTGGTAGAAAAAGCTGCTCCGGCCGAGAAAAACACTTTTGGTGCACCATGCATGTCCATTTGAGTTTCCCAGGGAAACGAAAGCAGTGACACCAAAGTTTCTAGTTTCTGTTTGTGTCTCCCCTGAGGAGGTTTCAAGCTAGCAATGTCTTTCAGTACTATCTCTTTTGGTTTGGAAGCTATTGCTGGACGTTTGGTAGAAAAAGCTTCTCCGGCCGAGAAAAACACTTTTGGTGCACCATGCAGGTACATTTGAGTTTCCCAGGCAAACGAAAGCAGTTACACCAAAGTTTCTAGTTTCTGTTTGTGTCTCCCCTGAGGAGGTTTCAGGCCAGCTATGTCTTTCAGTACTATCTTTTTTGGTTTGGAAGCTATTCCTGGACGTTTTGCATGTTTGGTAGAAAAAGCTTTTCCGGCCGAGAAAAACACTTTTGGTGCACCATGCAGGTACATTTGAGTTTCCCAGGCAAACGAAAGCAGTTACACCAAAGTTTCTAGTTTCTGTTTGTGTCTCCCCTGAGGAGGTTTCAGGCCAGCTATGTCTTTCAGTACTATCTCTTTTGGTTTGGAAGCTATTGCTGGACGTTTGGTAGAAAAATCTGCTCCGGCCGAGAAAAACACTTTTGGTGCACCATGCAGGTACATTTGAGTTTCCCAGGCAAACGAAAGCAGTTACACCAAAGTTTCTAGTTTCTGTTTGTGTCTCCCCTGAGGAGGTTTCAGGCCAGCTATGTCTTTCAGTACTATCTCTTTTGGTTTGGAAGCTATTGCTGGACGTTTGGTAGAAAAGGCTTCTCCGGCCGAGAAAAACAATTTTGGTGCACCATGCAGGTACATTTGAGTTTCCCAGGCAAACGAAAGCAGTTACACCAAAGTTTCTAGTTTCTGTTTGTGTCTCCCCTGAGGAGGTTTCAGGCCAGCTATGTCTTTCAGTACTATCTCTTTTGGTTTGGAAGCTATTGCTGGACGTTTGGTAGAAAAAGCTTCTCCGGCCGAGAAAAACACTTTTGGTGCACCATGCAGGTACATTTGAGTTTCCCAGGCAAACGAAAGCAGTTACACCAAAGTTTCTAGTTTCTCTTTGTGTCTCCCCTGAGGAGGTTTCAGGCCAGCTATGTCTTTCAGTACTGTCTCTTTTGGTTTGGAAGCTATTGCTGGACGTTTGGTAGAAAAAGCTGCTCCGGCCGAGAAAAACACTTTTGGTGCACCATGCAGGTACATTTGAGTTTCCCAGGCAAACGAAAGCAGTTACACCAAAGTTTCTAGTTTCTGTTTGTGTCTCCCCTGAGGAGGTTTCAGGCCAGCTATGTCTTTCAGTACTATCTCTTTTGGTTTGGAAGCTATTGCTGGACGTTTGATAGAAAAAGCTGCTTTGGCCGAGAAAAACACTTTTGGTGCACCATGCATGTCCATTTGAGTTTCCCAGGGAAACGAAAGCAGTGACACCAAAGTTTCTAGTTTCTGTTTGTGTCTCCCCTGAGGAGGTTTCAAGCTAGCAATGTCTTTCAGTACTATCTCTTTTGGTTTAAAAGCTATTGCTGGACGTTTGGTAGAAAAAGCTTCTCCGGCCGAGAAAAACACTTTTGGTGCACCATGCAGGTACATTTGAGTTTCCCAGGCAAACGAAAGCAGTTACACCAAAGTTTGTAGCTTCTGTTTGTGTCTCCCCTGAGGAGGTTTCAGGCCAGCAATGTCTTTCAGTACTATCTTTTTTGGTTTGGAAGCTATTCCTGGACGTTTGGCATGTTTGGTAGAAAAGGCTTCTCCGGCCGAGAAAAACACTTTTGGTGCACCATGCAGGTACATTTGAGTTTCCCAGGTAAACGAAAGCAGTTACACCAAAGTTTCTAGTTTCTGTTTGTGTCTCCCCTGAGGAGGTTTCAGGCCAGCTATGTCTTTCAGTACTATCTCTTTTGGTTTGGAAGTTATTGCTGGACGTTTGGTAGAAAAATCTGCTCCGGCCGAGAAAAACACTTTTGGTGCACCATGCAGATACATTTGAGTTTCCCAGGCAAACGAAAGCAGTTACACCAAAGTTTCTAGTTTCTGTTTGTGTCTCCCCTGAGGAGGTTTCAGGCCAGCTATGTCTTTCAGTACTATCTCTTTTGGTTTGGAAGCTATTGCTGGACGTTTGGTAGAAAAGGCTTTTCCGGCCGAGAAAAACACTTTTGGTGCACCATGCATGTCCATTTGAGTTTCCCAGGGAAACGAAAGCAGTGACACCAAAGTTTCTAGTTTCTGTTTGTGTCTCCCCTGAAGAGGTTTCAAGCTAGCAATGTCTTTCAGTACTATCTCTTTTGGTTTGGAAGCTATTGCTGGACGTTTGGCATGTTTGGTAGAAAAAGCTGCTCCGGCCGAGAAAAACACTTTTGGTGCACCATGCATGTCCATTTGAGTTTCCCAGGGAAACGAAAGCAGTGACACCAAAGTTTCTAGTTTCTGTTTGTGTCTCCCCTGAGGAGGTTTCAAGCTAGCAATGTCTTTCAGTACTATCTCTTTTGGTTTGGAAGCTATTGCTGGACGTTTGGTAGAAAAAGCTTCTCCGGCCGAGAAAAACACTTTTGGTGCACCATGCAGGTACATTTGAGTTTCCCAGGCAAACGAAAGCAGTTACACCAAAGTTTCTAGTTTCTGTTTGTGTCTCCCCTGAGGAGGTTTCAGGCCAGCTATGTCTTTCAGTACTATCTTTTTTGGTTTGGAAGCTATTCCTGGACGTTTTGCATGTTTGGTAGAAAAAGCTTTTCCGGCCGAGAAAAACACTTTTGGTGCACCATGCAGGTACATTTGAGTTTCCCAGGCAAACGAAAGCAGTTACACCAAAGTTTCTAGTTTCTGTTTGTGTCTCCCCTGAGGAGGTTTCAGGCCAGCTATGTCTTTCAGTACTATCTCTTTTGGTTTGGAAGCTATTGCTGGACGTTTGGTAGAAAAATCTGCTCCGGCCGAGAAAAACACTTTTGGTGCACCATGCAGGTACATTTGAGTTTCCCAGGCAAACGAAAGCAGTTACACCAAAGTTTCTAGTTTCTGTTTGTGTCTCCCCTGAGGAGGTTTCAGGCCAGCTATGTCTTTCAGTACTATCTCTTTTGGTTTGGAAGCTATTGCTGGACGTTTGGTAGAAAAATCTGCTCCGGCCGAGAAAAACACTTTTGGTGCACCATGCAGGTACATTTGAGTTTCCCAGGCAAACGAAAGCAGTTACACCAAAGTTTCTAGTTTCTCTTTGTGTCTCCCCTGAGGAGGTTTCAGGCCAGCTATGTCTTTCAGTACTGTCTCTTTTGGTTTGGAAGCTATTGCTGGACGTTTGGTAGAAAAAGCTGCTCCGGCCGAGAAAAACACTTTTGGTGCACCATGCAGGTACATTTGAGTTTCCCAGGCAAACGAAAGCAGTTACACCAAAGTTTCTAGTTTCTGTTTGTGTCTCCCCTGAGGAGGTTTCAGGCCAGCTATGTCTTTCAGTACTATCTCTTTTGGTTTGGAAGCTATTGCTGGACGTTTGATAGAAAAAGCTGCTTTGGCCGAGAAAAACACTTTTGGTGCACCATGCATGTCCATTTGAGTTTCCCAGGGAAACGAAAGCAGTGACACCAAAGTTTCTAGTTTCTGTTTGTGTCTCCCCTGAGGAGGTTTCAAGCTAGCAATGTCTTTCAGTACTATCTCTTTTGGTTTAAAAGCTATTGCTGGACGTTTGGTAGAAAAAGCTTCTCCGGCCGAGAAAAACACTTTTGGTGCACCATGCAGGTACATTTGAGTTTCCCAGGCAAACGAAAGCAGTTACACCAAAGTTTGTAGCTTCTGTTTGTGTCTCCCCTGAGGAGGTTTCAGGCCAGCAATGTCTTTCAGTACTATCTTTTTTGGTTTGGAAGCTATTCCTGGACGTTTGGCATGTTTGGTAGAAAAGGCTTCTCCGGCCGAGAAAAACACTTTTGGTGCACCATGCAGGTACATTTGAGTTTCCCAGGTAAACGAAAGCAGTTACACCAAAGTTTCTAGTTTCTGTTTGTGTCTCCCCTGAGGAGGTTTCAGGCCAGCTATGTCTTTCAGTACTATCTCTTTTGGTTTGGAAGTTATTGCTGGACGTTTGGTAGAAAAATCTGCTCCGGCCGAGAAAAACACTTTTGGTGCACCATGCAGATACATTTGAGTTTCCCAGGCAAACGAAAGCAGTTACACCAAAGTTTCTAGTTTCTGTTTGTGTCTCCCCTGAGGAGGTTTCAGGCCAGCTATGTCTTTCAGTACTATCTCTTTTGGTTTGGAAGCTATTGCTGGACGTTTGGTAGAAAAGGCTTTTCCGGCCGAGAAAAACACTTTTGGTGCACCATGCATGTCCATTTGAGTTTCCCAGGGAAACGAAAGCAGTGACACCAAAGTTTCTAGTTTCTGTTTGTGTCTCCCCTGAAGAGGTTTCAAGCTAGCAATGTCTTTCAGTACTATCTCTTTTGGTTTGGAAGCTATTGCTGGACGTTTGGCATGTTTGGTAGAAAAAGCTGCTCCGGCCGAGAAAAACACTTTTGGTGCACCATGCATGTCCATTTGAGTTTCCCAGGGAAACGAAAGCAGTGACACCAAAGTTTCTAGTTTCTGTTTGTGTCTCCCCTGAGGAGGTTTCAGGCCAGCTATGTCTTTCAGTACTATCTCTTTTGGTTTGGAAGCTATTGCTGGACGTTTGGTAGAAAAAGCTTCTCCGGCCGAGAAAAACACTTTTGGTGCACCATGCAGGTACATTTGAGTTTCCCAGGAAAACGAAAGCAGTTACACCAAAGTTTCTAGTTTCTGTTTGTGTCTCCCCTGAGGAGGTTTCAGGCCAGCTATGTCTTTCAGTACTATCTTTTTTGGTTTGGAAGCTATTCCTGGACGTTTGGCATGTTTGGTAGAAAAGGCTTTTCCGGCCGAGAAAAACACTTTTGGTGCACCATGCAGGTACATTTGAGTTTCCCAGGCAAACGAAAGCAGTTACACCAAAGTTTCTAGTTTCTGTTTGTGTCTCCCCTGAGGTGGTTTCAGGCCAGCTATGTCTTTCAGTACTATCTCTTTTGGTTTGGAAGCTATTGCTGGACGTTTGGTAGAAAAAGCTGCTCCGGCCGAGAAAAACACTTTTGGTGCACCATGCAGGTACATTTGAGTTTCCCAGGCAAACGAAAGCAGTTACACCAAAGTTTCTAGTTTCTGTTTGTGTCTCCCCTGAGGAGGTTTCAGGCCAGCTATGTCTTTCAGTACTATCTCTTTTGGTTTGGAAGCTATTCCTGGACGTTTGGTAGAAAAAGCTTCTCCGGCCGAGAAAAACACTTTTGGTGCACCATGCAGGTACATTTGAGTTTCCCAGGAAAACGAAAGCAGTTACACCAAAGTTTCTAGTTTCTGTTTGTGTCTCCCCTGAGGAGGTTTCAGGCCAGCTATGTCTTTCAGTACTATCTTTTTTGGTTTGGAAGCTATTCCTGGACGTTTGGCATGTTTGGTAGAAAAGGCTTTTCCGGCCGAGAAAAACACTTTTGGTGCACCATGCAGGTACATTTGAGTTTCCCAGGCAAACGAAAGCAGTTACACCAAAGTTTCTAGTTTCTGTTTGTGTCTCCCCTGAGGTGGTTTCAGGCCAGCTATGTCTTTCAGTACTATCTCTTTTGGTTTGGAAGCTATTGCTGGACGTTTGGTAGAAAAAGCTGCTCCGGCCGAGAAAAACACTTTTGGTGCACCATGCAGGTACATTTGAGTTTCCCAGGCAAACGAAAGCAGTTACACCAAAGTTTCTAGTTTCTCTTTGTGTCTCCCCTGAGGAGGTTTCAGGCCAGCTATGTCTTTCAGTACTGTCTCTTTTGGTTTGGAAGCTATTGCTGGACGTTTGGTAGAAAAAGCTGCTCCGGCCGAGAAAAACACTTTTGGTGCACCATGCAGGTACATTTGAGTTTCCCAGGCAAACGAAAGCAGTTACACCAAAGTTTCTAGTTTCTGTTTGTGTCTCCCCTGAGGAGGTTTCAGGCCAGCTATGTCTTTCAGTACTATCTCTTTTGGTTTGGAAGCTATTGCTGGACGTTTGATAGAAAAAGCTGCTTTGGCCGAGAAAAACACTTTTGGTGCACCATGCATGTCCATTTGAGTTTCCCAGGGAAACGAAAGCAGTGACACCAAAGTTTCTAGTTTCTGTTTGTGTCTCCCCTGAGGAGGTTTCAAGCTAGCAATGTCTTTCAGTACTATCTCTTTTGGTTTAAAAGCTATTGCTGGACGTTTGGTAGAAAAAGCTTCTCCGGCCGAGAAAAACACTTTTGGTGCACCATGCAGGTACATTTGAGTTTCCCAGGCAAACGAAAGCAGTTACACCAAAGTTTGTAGCTTCTGTTTGTGTCTCCCCTGAGGAGGTTTCAGGCCAGCAATGTCTTTCAGTACTATCTTTTTTGGTTTGGAAGCTATTCCTGGACGTTTGGCATGTTTGGTAGAAAAGGCTTCTCCGGCCGAGAAAAACACTTTTGGTGCACCATGCAGGTACATTTGAGTTTCCCAGGTAAACGAAAGCAGTTACACCAAAGTTTCTAGTTTCTGTTTGTGTCTCCCCTGAGGAGGTTTCAGGCCAGCTATGTCTTTCAGTACTATCTCTTTTGGTTTGGAAGTTATTGCTGGACGTTTGGTAGAAAAATCTGCTCCGGCCGAGAAAAACACTTTTGGTGCACCATGCATGTCCATTTGAGTTTCCCAGGGAAATGAAAGCAGTGACACCAAAGTTTCTAGTTTCTGTTTGTGTCTCCCCTGAAGAGGTTTCAAGCTAGCAATGTCTTTCAGTACTATCTCTTTTGGTTTGGAAGCTATTGCTGGACGTTTGGCATGTTTGGTAGAAAAAGCTGCTCCGGCCGAGAAAAACACTTTTGGTGCACCATGCATGTCCATTTGAGTTTCCCAGGGAAACGAAAGCAGTGACACCAAAGTTTCTAGTTTCTGTTTGTGTCTCCCCTGAGGAGGTTTCAAGCTAGCAATGTCTTTCAGTACTATCTCTTTTGGTTTGGAAGCTATTGCTGGACGTTTGGTAGAAAAAGCTTCTCCGGCCGAGAAAAACACTTTTGGTGCACCATGCAGGTACATTTGAGTTTCCCAGGCAAACGAAAGCAGTTACACCAAAGTTTCTAGTTTCTGTTTGTGTCTCCCCTGAGGAGGTTTCAGGCCAGCTATGTCTTTCAGTACTATCTTTTTTGGTTTGGAAGCTATTCCTGGACGTTTTGCATGTTTGGTAGAAAAAGCTTTTCCGGCCGAGAAAAACACTTTTGGTGCACCATGCAGGTACATTTGAGTTTCCCAGGCAAACGAAAGCAGTTACACCAAAGTTTCTAGTTTCTGTTTGTGTCTCCCCTGAGGAGGTTTCAGGCCAGCTATGTCTTTCAGTACTATCTCTTTTGGTTTGGAAGCTATTGCTGGACGTTTGGTAGAAAAATCTGCTCCGGCCGAGAAAAACACTTTTGGTGCACCATGCAGGTACATTTGAGTTTCCCAGGCAAACGAAAGCAGTTACACCAAAGTTTCTAGTTTCTGTTTGTGTCTCCCCTGAGGAGGTTTCAGGCCAGCTATGTCTTTCAGTACTATCTCTTTTGGTTTGGAAGCTATTGCTGGACGTTTGGTAGAAAAGGCTTCTCCGGCCGAGAAAAACAATTTTGGTGCACCATGCAGGTACATTTGAGTTTCCCAGGCAAACGAAAGCAGTTACACCAAAGTTTCTAGTTTCTGTTTGTGTCTCCCCTGAGGAGGTTTCAGGCCAGCTATGTCTTTCAGTACTATCTCTTTTGGTTTGGAAGCTATTGCTGGACGTTTGGTAGAAAAAGCTTCTCCGGCCGAGAAAAACACTTTTGGTGCACCATGCAGGTACATTTGAGTTTCCCAGGCAAACGAAAGCAGTTACACCAAAGTTTCTAGTTTCTCTTTGTGTCTCCCCTGAGGAGGTTTCAGGCCAGCTATGTCTTTCAGTACTGTCTCTTTTGGTTTGGAAGCTATTGCTGGACGTTTGGTAGAAAAAGCTGCTCCGGCCGAGAAAAACACTTTTGGTGCACCATGCAGGTACATTTGAGTTTCCCAGGCAAACGAAAGCAGTTACACCAAAGTTTCTAGTTTCTGTTTGTGTCTCCCCTGAGGAGGTTTCAGGCCAGCTATGTCTTTCAGTACTATCTCTTTTGGTTTGGAAGCTATTGCTGGACGTTTGATAGAAAAAGCTGCTTTGGCCGAGAAAAACACTTTTGGTGCACCATGCATGTCCATTTGAGTTTCCCAGGGAAACGAAAGCAGTGACACCAAAGTTTCTAGTTTCTGTTTGTGTCTCCCCTGAGGAGGTTTCAAGCTAGCAATGTCTTTCAGTACTATCTCTTTTGGTTTAAAAGCTATTGCTGGACGTTTGGTAGAAAAAGCTTCTCCGGCCGAGAAAAACACTTTTGGTGCACCATGCAGGTACATTTGAGTTTCCCAGGCAAACGAAAGCAGTTACACCAAAGTTTGTAGCTTCTGTTTGTGTCTCCCCTGAGGAGGTTTCAGGCCAGCAATGTCTTTCAGTACTATCTTTTTTGGTTTGGAAGCTATTCCTGGACGTTTGGCATGTTTGGTAGAAAAGGCTTCTCCGGCCGAGAAAAACACTTTTGGTGCACCATGCAGGTACATTTGAGTTTCCCAGGTAAACGAAAGCAGTTACACCAAAGTTTCTAGTTTCTGTTTGTGTCTCCCCTGAGGAGGTTTCAGGCCAGCTATGTCTTTCAGTACTATCTCTTTTGGTTTGGAAGTTATTGCTGGACGTTTGGTAGAAAAATCTGCTCCGGCCGAGAAAAACACTTTTGGTGCACCATGCAGATACATTTGAGTTTCCCAGGCAAACGAAAGCAGTTACACCAAAGTTTCTAGTTTCTGTTTGTGTCTCCCCTGAGGAGGTTTCAGGCCAGCTATGTCTTTCAGTACTATCTCTTTTGGTTTGGAAGCTATTGCTGGACGTTTGGTAGAAAAGGCTTTTCCGGCCGAGAAAAACACTTTTGGTGCACCATGCATGTCCATTTGAGTTTCCCAGGGAAACGAAAGCAGTGACACCAAAGTTTCTAGTTTCTGTTTGTGTCTCCCCTGAAGAGGTTTCAAGCTAGCAATGTCTTTCAGTACTATCTCTTTTGGTTTGGAAGCTATTGCTGGACGTTTGGCATGTTTGGTAGAAAAAGCTGCTCCGGCCGAGAAAAACACTTTTGGTGCACCATGCATGTCCATTTGAGTTTCCCAGGGAAACGAAAGCAGTGACACCAAAGTTTCTAGTTTCTGTTTGTGTCTCCCCTGAGGAGGTTTCAGGCCAGCTATGTCTTTCAGTACTATCTCTTTTGGTTTGGAAGCTATTGCTGGACGTTTGGTAGAAAAAGCTTCTCCGGCCGAGAAAAACACTTTTGGTGCACCATGCAGGTACATTTGAGTTTCCCAGGAAAACGAAAGCAGTTACACCAAAGTTTCTAGTTTCTGTTTGTGTCTCCCCTGAGGAGGTTTCAGGCCAGCTATGTCTTTCAGTACTATCTTTTTTGGTTTGGAAGCTATTCCTGGACGTTTGGCATGTTTGGTAGAAAAGGCTTTTCCGGCCGAGAAAAACACTTTTGGTGCACCATGCAGGTACATTTGAGTTTCCCAGGCAAACGAAAGCAGTTACACCAAAGTTTCTAGTTTCTGTTTGTGTCTCCCCTGAGGTGGTTTCAGGCCAGCTATGTCTTTCAGTACTATCTCTTTTGGTTTGGAAGCTATTGCTGGACGTTTGGTAGAAAAAGCTGCTCCGGCCGAGAAAAACACTTTTGGTGCACCATGCAGGTACATTTGAGTTTCCCAGGCAAACGAAAGCAGTTACACCAAAGTTTCTAGTTTCTGTTTGTGTCTCCCCTGAGGAGGTTTCAGGCCAGCTATGTCTTTCAGTACTATCTCTTTTGGTTTGGAAGCTATTGCTGGACGTTTGGTAGAAAAGGCTTTTCCGGCCGAGAAAAACACTTTTGGTGCACCATGCATGTCCATTTGAGTTTCCCAGGGAAACGAAAGCAGTGACACCAAAGTTTCTAGTTTCTGTTTGTGTCTCCCCTGAAGAGGTTTCAAGCTAGCAATGTCTTTCAGTACTATCTCTTTTGGTTTGGAAGCTATTGCTGGACGTTTGGCATGTTTGGTAGAAAAAGCTGCTCCGGCCGAGAAAAACACTTTTGGTGCACCATGCATGTCCATTTGAGTTTCCCAGGGAAACGAAAGCAGTGACACCAAAGTTTCTAGTTTCTGTTTGTGTCTCCCCTGAGGAGGTTTCAGGCCAGCTATGTCTTTCAGTACTATCTCTTTTGGTTTGGAAGCTATTCCTGGACGTTTGGTAGAAAAAGCTTCTCCGGCCGAGAAAAACACTTTTGGTGCACCATGCAGGTACATTTGAGTTTCCCAGGAAAACGAAAGCAGTTACACCAAAGTTTCTAGTTTCTGTTTGTGTCTCCCCTGAGGAGGTTTCAGGCCAGCTATGTCTTTCAGTACTATCTCTTTTGGTTTGGAAGCTATTCCTGGACGTTTGGCATGTTTGGTAGAAAAGGCTTTTCCGGCCGAGAAAAACACTTTTGGTGCACCATGCAGGTACATTTGAGTTTCCCAGGCAAACGAAAGCAGTTACACCAAAGTTTCTAGTTTCTGTTTGTGTCTCCCCTGAGGTGGTTTCAGGCCAGCTATGTCTTTCAGTACTATCTCTTTTGGTTTGGAAGCTATTGCTGGACGTTTGGTAGAAAAAGCTGCTCCGGCCGAGAAAAACACTTTTGGTGCACCATGCAGGTACATTTGAGTTTCCCAGGCAAACGAAAGCAGTTACACCAAAGTTTCTAGTTTCTGTTTGTGTCTCCCCTGAGGAGGTTTCAGGCCAGCTATGTCTTTCAGTACTATCTCTTTTGGTTTGGAAGCTATTGCTGGACGTTTGGTAGAAAAAGCTGCTCCGGCCGAGAAAAACACTTTTGGTGCACCATGCAGTTACATTTGAGTTTCCCAGGCAAACGAAAGCAGTTACACCAAAGTTTCTAGTTTCTGTTTGTGTCTCCCCTGAGGAGGTTTCAGGCCAGCTATGTCTTTCAGTACTATCTCTTTTGGTTTGGAAGCTATTGCTGGACGTTTGGTAGAAAAATCTTCTCCGGCCGAGAAAAACACTTTTGGTGCACCATGCAGTACATTTGAGTTTCCCAGCAAACGAAAGCAGTTACACCAAAGTTTCTAGTTTCTGTTTGTGTCTCCCCTGAGGAGGTTTCAGGCCAGCTATGTCTTTCAGTACTATCTCTTTTGGTTTGGAATCTATTGCTGGACGTTTGGTAGAAAAAGCTTCTCCGGACGAAAAAAACACTTTTGGTGCACCATGCAGGTACATTTGAGTTTCCCAGGAAAACGAAAGCAGTTACACCAAAGTTTCTAGTTTCTCTTTGTGTCTCCCCTAAGGAGGTTTCAGGCCAGCAATGTCTTTCAGTACTATCTCTTTTGGTTTGGAAGCTATTCCTGCACGTTTGGCATGTTTGGTAGAAAAGGCTTCTCCGGCCGAGAAAAACACTTTTGGTGCACCATGCAGGTACATTTGAGTTTCCCAGGCAAACGAAAGCAGTTACACCAAAGTTTCTAGTTTCTGTTTGTGTCTCCCCTGAGGAGGTTTCAGGCCAGCTATGTCTTTCAGTACTATCTCTTTTGGTTTGGAAGCTATTCCTGGACGTTTTGCATGTTTGGTAGAAAAGGCTTTTCCGGCCGAGAAAAACACTTTTGGTGCACCATGCAGGTACATTTGAGTTTCCCAGGCAAACGAAAGCAGTTACACCAAAGTTTCTAGTTTCTGTTTGTGTCTCCCCTGAGGAGGTTTCAGGCCAGCTATGTCTTTCAGTACTATCTCTTTTGGTTTGGAAGCTATTGCTGGACGTTTGGTAGAAAAAGCTTCTCCGGCCGAGAAAAACACTTTTGGTGCACCATGCAGGTACATTTGAGTTTCCCAGGAAAACGAAAGCAGTTACACCAAAGTTTCTAGTTTCTGTTTGTGTCTCCCCTGAGGAGGTTTCAGGCCAGCTATGTCTTTCAGTACTATCTTTTTTGGTTTGGAAGCTATTCCTGGACGTTTGGCATGTTTGGTAGAAAAGGCTTTTCCGGCCGAGAAAAACACTTTTGGTGCACCATGCAGGTACATTTGAGTTTCCCAGGCAAACGAAAGCAGTTACACCAAAGTTTCTAGTTTCTGTTTGTGTCTCCCCTGAGGTGGTTTCAGGCCAGCTATGTCTTTCAGTACTATCTCTTTTGGTTTGGAAGCTATTGCTGGACGTTTGGTAGAAAAAGCTGCTCCGGCCGAGAAAAACACTTTTGGTGCACCATGCAGGTACATTTGAGTTTCCCAGGCAAACGAAAGCAGTTACACCAAAGTTTCTAGTTTCTGTTTGTGTCTCCCCTGAGGAGGTTTCAGGCCAGCTATGTCTTTCAGTACTATCTCTTTTGGTTTGGAAGCTATTGCTGGACGTTTGGTAGAAAAATCTTCTCCGGCCGAGAAAAACACTTTTGGTGCACCATGCAGTACATTTGAGTTTCCCAGGCAAACGAAAGCAGTTACACCAAAGTTTCTAGTTTCTGTTTGTGTCTCCCCTGAGGAGGTTTCAGGCCAGCTATGTCTTTCAGTACTATCTCTTTTGGTTTGGAATCTATTGCTGGACGTTTGGTAGAAAAAGCTTCTCCGGACGAAAAAAACACTTTTGGTGCACCATGCAGGTACATTTGAGTTTCCCAGGCAAACGAAAGCAGTTACACCAAAGTTTCTAGTTTCTCTTTGTGTCTCCCCTAAGGAGGTTTCAGGCCAGCAATGTCTTTCAGTACTATCTCTTTTGGTTTGGAAGCTATTCCTGGACGTTTGGCATGTTTGGTAGAAAAGGCTTTTCCGGCCGAGAAAAACACTTTTGGTGCACCATGCAGGTACATTTGAGTTTCCCAGGCAAACGAAAGCAGTTACACCAAAGTTTCTAGTTTCTGTTTGTGTCTCCCCTGAGGAGGTTTCAGGCCAGCTATGTCTTTCAGTACTATCTCTTTTGGTTTGGAAGCTATTGCTGGACGTTTGGTAGAAAAAGCTGCTCCGGCCGAGAAAAACACTTTTGGTGCACCATGCAGGTACATTTGAGTTTCCCAGGCAAACGAAAGCAGTTACACCAAAGTTTCTAGTTTCTGTTTGTGTCTCCCCTGAGGAGGTTTCAGGCCAGCTATGTCTTTCAGTACTATCTCTTTTGGTTTGGAATCTATTGCTGGACGTTTGGTAGAAAAAGCTTCTCCGGACGAAAAAAAAAATTTTGGTGCACCATGCAGGTACATTTGAGTTTCCCAGGCAAACGAAAGCAGTTACACCAAAGTTTCTAGTTTCTGTTTGTGTCTCCCCTGAGGAGGTTTCAGGCCAGCAATGTCTTTCAGTACTATCTCTTTTGGTTTGGAAGCTATTCCTGGACGTTTGGCATGTTTGGTAGAAAAGGCTTTTCCGGCCGAGAAAAACACTTTTGGTGCACCATGCAGGTACATTTGAGTTTCCCAGGCAAACGAAAGCAGTTACACCAAAGTTTCTAGTTTCTGTTTGTGTCTCCCCTGAGAAGGTTTCAGGCCAGCTATGTCTTTCAGTACTATCTCTTTTGGTTTGGAAGCTATTGCTGGACGTTTGGTAGAAAAAGCTGCTCCGGCCGAGAAAAACACTTTTGGTGCACCATGCAGGTACATTTGAGTTTCCCAGGCAAACGAAAGCAGTTACACCAAAGTTTCTAGTTTCTGTTTGTGTCTCCCCTGAGGAGGTTTCAGGCCAGCTATGTCTTTCAGTACTATCTCTTTTGGTTTGGAAGCTATTGCTGGACGTTTGGTAGAAAAAGCTGCTCCGGCCGAGAAAAACACTTTTGGTGCACCATGCAGGTACATTTGAGTTTCCCAGGCAAACGAAAGCAGTTACACCAAAGTTTCTAGTTTCTGTTTGTGTCTCCCCTGAGGAGGTTTCAGGCCAGCTATGTCTTTCAGTACTATCTTTTTTGGTTTGGAAGCTATTCCTGGACGTTTGGCATGTTTGGTAGAAAAGGCTTTTCCGGCCGAGAAAAACACTTTTGGTGCACCATGCAGGTACATTTGAGTTTCCCAGGCAAACGAAAGCAGTTACACCAAAGTTTCTAGTTTCTGTTTGTGTCTCCCCTGAGGAGGTTTCAGGCCAGCTATGTCTTTCAGTACTATCTCTTTTGGTTTGGAAGCTATTGCTGGACGTTTGGTAGAAAAAGCTGCTCCGGCCGAGAAAAACACTTTTGGTGCACCATGCAGGTACATTTGAGTTTCCCAGGCAAACGAAAGCAGTTACACCAAAGTTTCTAGTTTCTGTTTGTGTCTCCCCTGAGGAGGTTTCAGGCCAGCTATGTCTTTCAGTACTATCTCTTTTGGTTTGGAAGCTATTGCTGGACGTTTGGTAGAAAAGGCTTTTCCGGCCGAGAAATACACTTTTGGTGCACCATGCAGGTACATTTGAGTTTCCCAGGCAAACGAAAGCAGTTACACCAAAGTTTCTAGTTTCTGTTTGTGTCTCCCCTGAGGAGGTTTCAGGCCAGCTATGTCTTTCAGTACTATCTCTTTTGGTTTGGAAGCTATTGCTGGACGTTTGGTAGAAAAATCTGCTCCGGCCGAGAAAAACACTTTTGGTGCACCATGCAGTACATTTGAGTTTCCCAGGCAAACGAAAGCAGTTACACCAAAGTTTCTAGTTTCTGTTTGTGTCTCCCCTGAGGAGGTTTCAGGCCAGCTATGTCTTTCAGTACTATCTCTTTTGGTTTGGAATCTATTGCTGGACGTTTGGTAGAAAAAGCTTCTCCGGACGAAAAAAACAATTTTGGTGCACCATGCAGGTACATTTGAGTTTCCCAGGCAAACGAAAGCAGTTACACCAAAGTTTCTAGTTTCTGTTTGTGTCTCCCCTGAGGAGGTTTCAGGCCAGCAATGTCTTTCAGTACTATCTCTTTTGGTTTGGAAGCTATTCCTGGACGTTTGGCATGTTTGTTAGAAAAGGCTTTTCCGGCCGAGAAAAACACTTTTGGTGCACCATGCATGTACATTTGAGTTTCCCAGGCAAACGAAAGCAGTTACACCAAAGTTTCTAGTTTCTGTTTGTGTCTCCCCTGAGGAGGTTTCAGGCCAGCTATGTCTTTCAGTACTATCTCTTTTGGTTTGGAAGCTATTGCTGGACGTTTGGTAGAAAAATCTGCTCTGGCCGAGAAAAACACTTTTGGTGCACCATGCAGGTACATTTGAGTTTCCCAGGCAAACGAAAGCAGTTACACCAAACTTTCTAGTTTCTGTTTGTGTCTCCCCTGAGGAGGTTTCAGGCCAGCTATGTCTTTCAGTACTATCTTTTTTGGTTTGGAAGCTATTCCTGGACGTTTGGCATGTTTGGTAGAAAAGGCTTTTCCGGCCGAGAAAAACACTTTTGGTGCACCATGCAGGTACATTTGAGTTTCCCAGGCAAACGAAAGCAGTTACACCAAAGTTTCTAGTTTCTGTTTGTGTCTCCCCTGAGGAGGTTTCAGGCCAGCTATGTCTTTCAGTACTATCTCTTTTGGTTTGGAAGCTATTGCTGGACGTTTGGTAGAAAAAGCTGCTCCGGCCGAGAAAAACACTTTTGGTGCACCATGCAGGTACATTTGAGTTTCCCAGGCAAACGAAAGCAGTTACACCAAAGTTTCTAGTTTCTGTTTGTGTCTCCCCTGAGGAGGTTTCAGGCCAGCTATGTCTTTCAGTACTATCTCTTTTGGTTTGGAAGCTATTGCTGGACGTTTGGTAGAAAAAGCTTCTCCGGCCGAGAAAAACACTTTTGGTGCACCATGCAGTACATTTGAGTTTCCCAGGCAAACGAAAGCAGTTACACCAAAGTTTCTAGTTTCTGTTTGTGTCTCCCCTGAGGAGGTTTCAGGCCAGCTATGTCTTTCAGTACTATCTCTTTTGGTTTGGAATCTATTGCTGGACGTTTGGTAGAAAAAGCTTCTCCGGACGAAAAAAACAATTTTGGTGCACCATGCAGGTACATTTGAGTTTCCCAGGCAAACGAAAGCAGTTACACCAAAGTTTCTAGTTTCTGTTTGTGTCTCCCCTGAGGAGGTTTCAGGCCAGCAATGTCTTTCAGTACTATCTCTTTTGGTTTGGAAGCTATTCCTGGACGTTTGGCATGTTTGGTAGAAAAGGCTTTTCCGGCCGAGAAAAACACTTTTGGTGCACCATGCAGTACATTTGAGTTTCCCAGGCAAACGAAAGCAGTTACACCAAAGTTTCTAGTTTCTGTTTGTGTCTCCCCTGAGGAGGTTTCAGGCCAGCAATGTCTTTCAGTACTATCTCTTTTGGTTTGGAAGCTATTCCTGGACGTTTGGCATGTTTGGTAGAAAAGGCTTTTCCGGCCGAGAAAAACACTTTTGGTGCACCATGCAGGTACATTTGAGTTTCCCAGGCAAACGAAAGCAGTTACACCAAAGTTTCTAGTTTCTGTTTGTGTCTCCCCTGAGGAGGTTTCAGGCCAGCTATGTCTTTCAGTACTATCTCTTTTGGTTTGGAAGCTATTGCTGGACGTTTGGTAGAAAAATCTTCTCCGGCCGAGAAAAACACTTTTGGTGCACCATGCAGGTACATTTGAGTTTCCCAGGCAAACGAAAGCAGTTACACCAAAGTTTCTAGTTTCTGTTTGTGTCTCCCCTGAGGAGGTTTCAGGCCAGCTATGTCTTTCAGTACTATCTCTTTTGGTTTGGAAGCTATTGCTGGACGTTTGGTAGAAAAATCTGCTCCGGCCGAGAAAAACACTTTTGGTGCACCATGCAGGTACATTTGAGTTTCCCAGGCAAACGAAAGCAGTTACACCAAAGTTTCTAGTTTCTGTTTGTGTCTCCCCTGAGGAGGTTTCAGGCCAGCTATGACTTTCAGTACTATCTCTTTTGGTTTGGAAGCTATTGCTGGACGTTTGGTAGAAAAAGCTTCTCCGGCCGAGAAAAACACTTTTGGTGCACCATGCAGTACATTTGAGTTTCCCAGGCAAACGAAAGCAGTTACACCAAAGTTTCTAGTTTCTGTTTGTGTCTCCCCTGAGGAGGTTTCAGGCCAGCTATGTCTTTCAGTACTATCTCTTTTGGTTTGGAAGCTATTCCTGGACGTTTGGCATGTTTGGTAGAAAAGGCTTTTCCGGCCGAGAAAAACACTTTTGGTGCACCATGCAGGTACATTTGAGTTTCCCAGGCAAACGAAAGCAGTTACACCAAAGTTTCTAGTTTCTGTTTGTGTCTCCCCTGAGGAGGTTTCAGGCCAGCTATGTCTTTCAGTACTATCTCTTTTGGTTTGGAAGCTATTGCTGGACTTTTGGTAGAAAAAGCTGCTCCGGCCGAGAAAAACACTTTTGGTGCACCATGCAGGTACATTTGAGTTTCCCAGGCAAACGAAAGCAGTTACACCAATGTTTCTAGTTTCTGTTTGTGTCTCCCCTGAGGAGGTTTCAGGCCAGCTATGTCTTTCAGTACTATCTTTTTTTGGTTTGGAAGCTATTCCTGGACGTTTGGCATGTTTGTTAGAAAAGGCTTTTCCGGCCGAGAAAAACACTTTTGGTGCACCATGCAGGTACATTTGAGTTTCCCAGGCAAACGAAAGCAGTTACACCAAAGTTTCTAGTTTCTGTTTGTGTCTCCCCTGAGGAGGTTTCAGGCCAGCTATGTCTTTCAGTACTATCTCTTTTGGTTTGGAAGCTATTGCTGGACGTTTTGTAGAAAAAGCTGCTCCGGCCGAGAAAAACACTTTTGGTGCACCATGCAGGTACATTTGAGTTTCCCAGGCAAACGAAAGCAGTTACACCAAAGTTTCTAGTTTCTGTTTGTGTCTCCCCTGAGGAGGTTTCAGGCCAGCTATGTCTTTCAGTACTATCTCTTTTGGTTTGGAAGCTATTGCTGGACGTTTGGTAGAAAAAGCTTCTCCGGCCGAGAAAAACACTTTTGGTGCACCATGCAGTACATTTGAGTTTCCCAGGCAAACGAAAGCAGTTACACCAAAGTTTCTAGTTTCTGTTTGTGTCTCCCCTGAGGAGGTTTCAGGCCAGCTATGTGTTTCAGTACTATCTCTTTTGGTTTGGAATCTATTGCTGGACGTTTGGTAGAAAAAGCTTCTCCGGACGAAAAAAACAATTTTGGTGCACCATGCAGGTACATTTGAGTTTCCCAGGCAAACGAAAGCAGTTACACCAAAGTTTCTAGTTTCTGTTTGTGTCTCCCCTGAGGAGGTTTCAGGCCAGCAATGTCTTTCAGTACTATCTCTTTTGGTTTGGAAGCTATTCCTGGACGTTTGGCATGTTTGGTAGAAAAGGCTTTTCCGGCCGAGAAAAACACTTTTGGTGCACCATGCAGTACATTTGAGTTTCCCAGGCAAACGAAAGCAGTTACACCAAAGTTTCTAGTTTCTGTTTGTGTCTCCCCTGAGGAGGTTTCAGGCCAGCTATGTCTTTCAGTACTATCTCTTTTGGTTTGGAATCTATTGCTGGACGTTTGGTAGAAAAAGCTTCTCCGGACGAAAAAAACAATTTTGGTGCACCATGCAGGTACATTTGAGTTTCCCAGGCAAACGAAAGCAGTTACACCAAAGTTTCTAGTTTCTGTTTGTGTCTCCCCTGAGGAGGTTTCAGGCCAGCAATGTCTTTCAGTACTATCTCTTTTGGTTTGGAAGCTATTCCTGGACGTTTGGCATGTTTGGTAGAAAAGGCTTTTCCGGCCGAGAAAAACACTTTTGGTGCACCATGCAGGTACATTTGAGTTTCCCAGGCAAACGAAAGCAGTTACACCAAAGTTTCTAGTTTCTGTTTGTGTCTCCCCTGAGGAGGTTTCAGGCCAGCTATGTCTTTCAGTACTATCTCTTTTGGTTTGGAAGCTATTGCTGGACGTTTGGTAGAAAAATCTGCTCCGGCCGAGAAAAACACTTTTGGTGCACCATGCAGGTACATTTGAGTTTCCCAGGCAAACGAAAGCAGTTACACCAAAGTTTCTAGTTTCTGTTTGTGTCTCCCCTGAGGAGGTTTCAGGCCAGCTATGTCTTTCAGTACTATCTCTTTTGGTTTGGAAGCTATTGCTGGACGTTTGGTAGAAAAATCTGCTCCGGCCGAGAAAAACACTTTTGGTGCACCATGCAGGTACATTTGAGTTTCCCAGGCAAACGAAAGCAGTTACACCAAAGTTTCTAGTTTCTGTTTGTGTCTCCCCTGAGGAGGTTTCAGGCCAGCTATGTCTTTCAGTACTATCTCTTTTGGTTTGGAAGCTATTGCTGGACGTTTGGTAGAAAAAGCTGCTCTGGCCGAGAAAAACACTTTTGGTGCACCATGCAGGTACATTTGAGTTTCCCAGGCAAACGAAAGCAGTTACACCAAAGTTTCTAGTTTCTGTTTGTGTCTCCCCTGAGGAGGTTTCAGGCCAGCTATGTCTTTCAGTACTATCTCTTTTGGTTTGGAAGCTATTGCTGGACGTTTGGTAGAAAAAGCTTCTCCGGCCGAGAAAAACACTTTTGGTGCACCATGCAGTACATTTGAGTTTCCCAGGCAAACGAAAGCAGTTACACCAAAGTTTCTAGTTTCTGTTTGTGTCTCCCCTGAGGAGGTTTCAGGCCAGCTATGTCTTTCAGTACTATCTCTTTTGGTTTGGAATCTATTGCTGGACGTTTGGCATGTTTGTTAGAAAAGGCTTTTCCGGCCGAGAAAAACACTTTTGGTGCACCATGCAGGTACATTTGAGTTTCCCAGGCAAACGAAAGCAGTTACACCAAAGTTTCTAGTTTCTGTTTGTGTCTCCCCTGAGGAGGTTTCAGGCCAGCTATGTCTTTCAGTACTATCTCTTTTGGTTTGGAAGCTATTGCTGGACGTTTGGTAGAAAAAGCTTCTCCGGCCGAGAAAAACACTTTTGGTGCACCATGCAGGTACATTTGAGTTTCCCAGGCAAACGAAAGCAGTTACACCAAAGTTTCTAGTTTCTGTTTGTGTCTCCCCTGAGGAGGTTTCAGGCCAGCTATGTCTTTCAGTACTATCTCTTTTGGTTTGGAAGCTATTGCTGGACGTTTGGTAGAAAAAGCTGCTCCGGCCGAGAAAAACACTTTTGGTGCACCATGCAGGTACATTTGAGTTTCCCAGGCAAACGAAAGCAGTTACACCAATGTTTCTAGTTTCTGTTTGTGTCTCCCCTGAGGAGGTTTCAGGCCAGCTATGTCTTTCAGTACTATCTTTTTTGGTTTGGAAGCTATTCCTGGACGTTTGGCATGTTTGGTAGAAAAGGCTTTTCCGGCCGAGAAAAACACTTTTGGTGCACCATGCAGGTACATTTGAGTTTCCCAGGCAAACGAAAGCAGTTACACCAAAGTTTCTAGTTTCTGTTTGTGTCTCCCCTGAGGAGGTTTCAGGCCAGCTATGTCTTTCAGTACTATCTCTTTTGGTTTGGAAGCTATTGCTGGACGTTTGGTAGAAAAAGCTGCTCTGGCCGAGAAAAACACTTTTGGTGCACCATGCAGGTACATTTGAGTTTCCCAGGCAAACGAAAGCAGTTACACCAAAGTTTCTAGTTTCTGTTTGTGTCTCCCCTGAGGAGGTTTCAGGCCAGCTATGTCTTTCAGTACTATCTCTTTTGGTTTGGAAGCTATTGCTGGACGTTTGGTAGAAAAAGCTGCTCCGGCCGAGAAAAACACTTTTGGTGCACCATGCAGTACATTTGAGTTTCCCAGGCAAACGAAAGCAGTTACACCAAAGTTTCTAGTTTCTGTTTGTGTCTCCCCTGAGGAGGTTTCAGGCCAGCTATGTCTTTCAGTACTATCTCTTTTGGTTTGGAATCTATTGCTGGACGTTTGGTAGAAAAAGCTTCTCCGGACGAAAAAAACAATTTTGGTGCACCATGCAGGTACATTTGAGTTTCCCAGGCAAACGAAAGCAGTTACACCAAAGTTTCTAGTTTCTGTTTGTGTCTCCCCTGAGGAGGTTTCAGGCCAGCAATGTCTTTCAGTACTATCTCTTTTGGTTTGGAAGCTATTCCTGGACGTTTGGCATGTTTGGTAGAAAAGGCTTTTCCGGCCGAGAAAAACACTTTTGGTGCACCATGCAGTACATTTGAGTTTCCCAGGCAAACGAAAGCAGTTACACCAAAGTTTCTAGTTTCTGTTTGTGTCTCCTCTGAGGAGGTTTCAGGCCAGCTATGTCTTTCAGTACTATCTCTTTTGGTTTGGAAGCTATTCCTGGACGTTTGGCATGTTTGGTAGAAAAGGCTTTTCCGGCCGAGAAAAACACTTTTGGTGCACCATGCAGGTACATTTGAGTTTCCCAGGCAAACGAAAGCAGTTACACCAAAGTTTCTAGTTTCTGTTTGTGTCTCCCCTGAGGAGGTTTCAGGCCAGCTATGTCTTTCAGTACTATCTCTTTTGGTTTGGAAGCTATTGCTGGACTTTTGGTAGAAAAAGCTGCTCCGGCCGAGAAAAACACTTTTGGTGCACCATGCAGGTACATTTGAGTTTCCCAGGCAAACGAAAGCAGTTACACCAATGTTTCTAGTTTCTGTTTGTGTCTCCCCTGAGGAGGTTTCAGGCCAGCTATGTCTTTCAGTACTATCTTTTTTTGGTTTGGAAGCTATTCCTGGACGTTTGGCATGTTTGGTAGAAAAGGCTTTTCCGGCCGAGAAAAACACTTTTGGTGCACCATGCAGGTACATTTGAGTTTCCCAGGCAAACGAAAGCAGTTACACCAAAGTTTCTAGTTTCTGTTTGTGTCTCCCCTGAGGAGGTTTCAGGCCAGCTATGTCTTTCAGTACTATCTCTTTTGGTTTGGAAGCTATTGCTGGACGTTTTGTAGAAAAAGCTGCTCCGGCCGAGAAAAACACTTTTGGTGCACCATGCAGGTACATTTGAGTTTCCCAGGCAAACGAAAGCAGTTACACCAAAGTTTCTAGTTTCTGTTTGTGTCTCCCCTGAGGAGGTTTCAGGCCAGCTATGTCTTTCAGTACTATCTCTTTTGGTTTGGAAGCTATTGCTGGACGTTTGGTAGAAAAAGCTGCTCTGGCCGAGAAAAACACTTTTGGTGCACCATGCAGGTACATTTGAGTTTCCCAGGCAAACGAAAGCAGTTACACCAAAGTTTCTAGTTTCTGTTTGTGTCTCCCCTGAGGAGGTTTCAGGCCAGCTATGTCTTTCAGTACTATCTCTTTTGGTTTGGAAGCTATTGCTGGACGTTTGGTAGAAAAAGCTTCTCCGGCCGAGAAAAACACTTTTGGTGCACCATGCAGTACATTTGAGTTTCCCAGGCAAACGAAAGCAGTTACACCAAAGTTTCTAGTTTCTGTTTGTGTCTCCCCTGAGGAGGTTTCAGGCCAGCTATGTCTTTCAGTACTATCTCTTTTGGTTTGGAATCTATTGCTGGACGTTTGGTAGAAAAAGCTTCTCCGGACGAAAAAAACAATTTTGGTGCACCATGCAGGTACATTTGAGTTTCCCAGGCAAACGAAAGCAGTTACACCAAAGTTTCTAGTTTCTGTTTGTGTCTCCCCTGAGGAGGTTTCAGGCCAGCAATGTCTTTCAGTACTATCTCTTTTGGTTTGGAAGCTATTCCTGGACGTTTGGCATGTTTGGTAGAAAAGGCTTTTCCGGCCGAGAAAAACACTTTTGGTGCACCATGCAGTACATTTGAGTTTCCCAGGCAAACGAAAGCAGTTACACCAAAGTTTCTAGTTTCTGTTTGTGTCTCCCCTGAGGAGGTTTCAGGCCAGCTATGTCTTTCAGTACTATCTCTTTTGGTTTGGAATCTATTGCTGGACGTTTGGTAGAAAAAGCTTCTCCGGACGAAAAAAACAATTTTGGTGCACCATGCAGGTACATTTGAGTTTCCCAGGCAAACGAAAGCAGTTACACCAAAGTTTCTAGTTTCTGTTTGTGTCTCCCCTGAGGAGGTTTCAGGCCAGCAATGTCTTTCAGTACTATCTCTTTTGGTTTGGAAGCTATTCCTGGACGTTTGGCATGTTTGGTAGAAAAGGCTTTTCCGGCCGAGAAAAACACTTTTGGTGCACCATGCAGGTACATTTGAGTTTCCCAGGCAAACGAAAGCAGTTACACCAAAGTTTCTAGTTTCTGTTTGTGTCTCCCCTGAGGAGGTTTCAGGCCAGCTATGTCTTTCAGTACTATCTCTTTTGGTTTGGAAGCTATTGCTGGACGTTTGGTAGAAAAATCTGCTCCGGCCGAGAAAAACACTTTTGGTGCACCATGCAGGTACATTTGAGTTTCCCAGGCAAACGAAAGCAGTTACACCAAAGTTTCTAGTTTCTGTTTGTGTCTCCCCTGAGGAGGTTTCAGGCCAGCTATGTCTTTCAGTACTATCTCTTTTGGTTTGGAAGCTATTGCTGGACGTTTGGTAGAAAAATCTGCTCCGGCCGAGAAAAACACTTTTGGTGCACCATGCAGGTACATTTGAGTTTCCCAGGCAAACGAAAGCAGTTACACCAAAGTTTCTAGTTTCTGTTTGTGTCTCCCCTGAGGAGGTTTCAGGCCAGCTATGTCTTTCAGTACTATCTCTTTTGGTTTGGAAGCTATTGCTGGACGTTTGGTAGAAAAAGCTGCTCTGGCCGAGAAAAACACTTTTGGTGCACCATGCAGGTACATTTGAGTTTCCCAGGCAAACGAAAGCAGTTACACCAAAGTTTCTAGTTTCTGTTTGTGTCTCCCCTGAGGAGGTTTCAGGCCAGCTATGTCTTTCAGTACTATCTCTTTTGGTTTGGAAGCTATTGCTGGACGTTTGGTAGAAAAAGCTTCTCCGGCCGAGAAAAACACTTTTGGTGCACCATGCAGTACATTTGAGTTTCCCAGGCAAACGAAAGCAGTTACACCAAAGTTTCTAGTTTCTGTTTGTGTCTCCCCTGAGGAGGTTTCAGGCCAGCTATGTCTTTCAGTACTATCTCTTTTGGTTTGGAATCTATTGCTGGACGTTTGGCATGTTTGTTAGAAAAGGCTTTTCCGGCCGAGAAAAACACTTTTGGTGCACCATGCAGGTACATTTGAGTTTCCCAGGCAAACGAAAGCAGTTACACCAAAGTTTCTAGTTTCTGTTTGTGTCTCCCCTGAGGAGGTTTCAGGCCAGCTATGTCTTTCAGTACTATCTCTTTTGGTTTGGAAGCTATTGCTGGACGTTTGGTAGAAAAATCTGCTCCGGCCGAGAAAAACACTTTTGGTGCACCATGCAGGTACATTTGAGTTTCCCAGGCAAACGAAAGCAGTTACACCAAAGTTTCTAGTTTCTGTTTGTGTCTCCCCTGAGGAGGTTTCAGGCCAGCTATGTCTTTCAGTACTATCTCTTTTGGTTTGGAAGCTATTGCTGGACGTTTGGTAGAAAAAGCTGCTCCGGCCGAGAAAAACACTTTTGGTGCACCATGCAGGTACATTTGAGTTTCCCAGGCAAACGAAAGCAGTTACACCAATGTTTCTAGTTTCTGTTTGTGTCTCCCCTGAGGAGGTTTCAGGCCAGCTATGTCTTTCAGTACTATCTTTTTTGGTTTGGAAGCTATTCCTGGACGTTTGGCATGTTTGGTAGAAAAGGCTTTTCCGGCCGAGAAAAACACTTTTGGTGCACCATGCAGGTACATTTGAGTTTCCCAGGCAAACGAAAGCAGTTACACCAAAGTTTCTAGTTTCTGTTTGTGTCTCCCCTGAGGAGGTTTCAGGCCAGCTATGTCTTTCAGTACTATCTCTTTTGGTTTGGAAGCTATTGCTGGACGTTTGGTAGAAAAAGCTGCTCTGGCCGAGAAAAACACTTTTGGTGCACCATGCAGGTACATTTGAGTTTCCCAGGCAAACGAAAGCAGTTACACCAAAGTTTCTAGTTTCTGTTTGTGTCTCCCCTGAGGAGGTTTCAGGCCAGCTATGTCTTTCAGTACTATCTCTTTTGGTTTGGAAGCTATTGCTGGACGTTTGGTAGAAAAAGCTGCTCCGGCCGAGAAAAACACTTTTGGTGCACCATGCAGTACATTTGAGTTTCCCAGGCAAACGAAAGCAGTTACACCAAAGTTTCTAGTTTCTGTTTGTGTCTCCCCTGAGGAGGTTTCAGGCCAGCTATGTCTTTCAGTACTATCTGTTTTGGTTTGGAATCTATTGCTGGACGTTTGGTAGAAAAAGCTTCTCCGGACGAAAAAAACAATTTTGGTGCACCATGCAGGTACATTTGAGTTTCCCAGGCAAACGAAAGCAGTTACACCAAAGTTTCTAGTTTCTGTTTGTGTCTCCCCTGAGGAGGTTTCAGGCCAGCAATGTCTTTCAGTACTATCTCTTTTGGTTTGGAAGCTATTCCTGGACGTTTGGCATGTTTGGTAGAAAAGGCTTTTCCGGCCGAGAAAAACACTTTTGGTGCACCATGCAGTACATTTGAGTTTCCCAGGCAAACGAAAGCAGTTACACCAAAGTTTCTAGTTTCTGTTTGTGTCTCCCCTGAGGAGGTTTCAGGCCAGCTATGTCTTTCAGTACTATCTCTTTTGGTTTGGAATCTATTGCTGGACGTTTGGTAGAAAAATCTTCTCCGGACGAAAAAAACAATTTTGGTGCACCATGCAGGTGTCGAAGACCATTTTGCCGCGGACCGATGGCCGTAAACGGAGGGAAACAAGGACACTCAATATGAGCAATCAGCAAGCTTCGTTTATTAGCTCTAAGCTAGCTTCTTTTATACATTGTGGTTAATATATGCCTACTAGTCAAACTATCATTGGTTATTAGTTACAAGTTACATCATTATAAGCCTGCCTCTTGTTTTCATTCCTACAACTCTTGTTTTCATTCTTATAGCTCCCTTAACCAGTTCTTCCCGGATTCAGCTGCTTCTTCTGAGGGCTATCTTCGTTTAAGGTCATCTTGACCCTGACGCTGATTGGTCCTGCCGCGCTTCTTCTGCCCTGCTTCACCATGCACTCCGTGCCTGCGTGCACGTACACAGTTCTTCATGTAAGCATATGCAGCTCAGCTACATCTCCATGACCATTGTCTGTCAGCCATTCTCCAACAATTCCCCCTTTTTCTTCTGAACAACAGGAGCGGTACCTTTGCTTTGCAGGGTATAAGCTAATAAAATACGTACTACTATAATAGCAACTATAATAATCAATAGCCATCGTATACCTTCCTTAACCAAGTCACTAAGCCAACCTGTTATTCCCCAAAAGCTTAACCAACCGTCTAACCCCCATTAAATACTGTAACCTTCTTTACCTGATTTTTCAACCATTTTAATTGTTCATGGATTGATTGTCCATGACCTGACAAATTAAAACAACACATTCCTTCAAGACTTTCACATCCATGGCCTCGGACAAGCAAAAGAAAATTAATTGCAGCTCTATTTTGCAGCGTAGCATGGCGGACAGAATCAACATCAAGCAAAAGACTGGAAAGTGCAAGAGAAGTAGCATTTGTTTGTTTTGCTAGCCAACACCCCAACTTGTTTAGGTGATTGTGTGCAGCTGCTGCTGACACCCCTGGAGCGAGAAGAGATGCAGATATAATCTCCTCCAGTGACCAGAATGTTACCTGGCCGTTGCATTCTTTGTTAAAAGCATGTATCTGCCTTCTGGTTCGGTGATGATGACGGCTCATGTTAAATATCATAGGGGTGTTAGGAGTTAGCAGAGATAAGCGGCCAAACGTGCATGGCCCCCCTCTTAGACGTGACGGGGTACCTGGCCAGGCACGGTCTCCGCATCTCAGTAAATTACCAGGCGGTAGCTGCAAGGGATGGTTAGTAGATATCGAACTGTTAGGTGAAGTAAAATTGCACTAGCTTGTAGCGTTGCGATAGAGAGCCATGCTAGAATTTACATTGGTGGGCGAGCTTTGGTTCCTACGTGTATGGTTAAAATACAAGCATGCATCAGCCCTTACTGAACCCAGAAGCTCCAACTCCTGCGGTTCCTGAGGTGATACCGGAAGGTAACCAGCTCATCCATCTCATAAACGAAAAGCTATACTATAAAATGTGGCAATCTAAAAACCTCTAATTGGTTACACATGCTGTTCACACCAAAGTGATTAATTAATAATTATAACGAGTTTTGATAAGCATACCTTATAGCAAAACATTGTTAGTTTTACCTTTAATGTCTAAAAGTTATCTGCACAGCTGCTGTGCTTTGGCCATCTCATTATGGCTGGTTGATGACATGTTCACTTACTTCCAAATACTTTCTCACAGCTCCTTGATTTAAGGGAGTCTGTACGCCTGCTTTCAAGGCCGCTACGCTTTAAAAAAGTGATTACCAAAACTTCTCAGCATGAGTAATTTTGTTGTTTCATGGGAATTTCAAGGATACTGTCAGAGTCTGTGTTTTTGCGAGGAGAGCCAGGTTGCCGGCAGGCCTGCTGTCCCCCTTGACAAATTTTTCTCTTT
This sequence comes from Laterallus jamaicensis coturniculus, assembly GCA_022605575.1. Taxonomy (NCBI): domain Eukaryota; kingdom Metazoa; phylum Chordata; class Aves; order Gruiformes; family Rallidae; genus Laterallus; species Laterallus jamaicensis. Next base: position 68,875 of record JAKCOX010000028.1, read on the forward strand.
TTGTATCTGCGCCACAAAACTGCTTTTAGAGGTTCCTGCAAGGGCCCTTTGCAGAAAGCTCAACAAGCATGGCAGTAAATGTAAGATAAGTACCGAATTGTCAAATCCAATAATCCAAATTTGACCATTGACAATATACATCCTGAAATTTCCCACTCATGAAACCAATTCTGTTCGATCTCTTAATTTCTGAATGCTCACATGAATCGACTGAGAGTGGTCAGCCAGATTCCTGCAGCACATACCTTCCAAAACTTTCACAATTATGTCTGTGAGCCAGCAGCACAAATCAGCTGCTGCATGTTTCACAGAATCCACATCTGTAGCTAAGTGCCTTGATACCATTGCTGTTGTAACTGTTTGCTTTGCCAATCAAGAGTGTCAGAAGTGCAGATAACTTCAGCTTCACATTTCCGTGCAGGCACCGATTGCAGCCTGTGACCTTAGGCTGTGCAGAAATCACTATTTCTCTAATTTTTATTTACCACTAACACACTCAGATTTAAAAGAGTATTCAAAATGTCCCGCAGCAAAACTCATAGTCCATTGTGGCTGCACTTGGAACACTTGACTTCAGTTACTGTGATCAGGATCGCGTCCTGGTTCATGCAAGCTTGATTTCTTCTGGATCCACAGCTTTATCTGCTTGGTTCCCATATCTGTAATGACATAGGCAGATCTCCTTTCCCAAGTTAGTACCTGTAACTTCATTTCACTAACATCTAACATGAACTTTTCCATTCAAAACATACAGAGCCTCGTTTAATCAAACAGCTGGAGAGATATCCTTCTCTCCCCCTTATTGTTTGTGAAGCAAACGCTTGAGAGTTTGATTCATATGTTCTGTCATGGCTTAGTATTGTACAAGTTTTTTAGTTTCAGCAACCAACAAGTGGTATTGTCGTTAAAGCACTTTAGCAGATTGGTAAACAAAATTTCATGCAACTTCTGAGCTCGTGCAAAGCTGTCTGCTGAGGGAGCAGCCCTGGCCGGTGCAACCAGCCTGTCTGCTCTCTGATTTCTTTCTGCTAGACTTAGATGTAGTCAGTTCAGTGTGGCTGTGAATCTGGGTAACAGAGTACTGATGTATAATACCACACATTGATCTAATCCAGTCAACATTTTTAAATAATTTTTGAACATCATTTAACATGCCAACCCCAGTTTTGATTGCAATCCTCTGAGGTATTGCAGTACTTTTATCAATTTGTTAGTCCGAATATTTTCATACTGGCTTATTTTGAATTTTTCTATGGAGTAATCTGTAACCCCTTGCTTTTCAAATGCACTGTTAACTCATGAATCAAACTTTCAACGTTCAAGTTTTTCCCACAATCAATATAGCAACCATATAATGATAAAAGATTAGATCAGAATGTGTTTTTTGTACTGGAGCAAACGCCCAGGCTACATAAGCCTGGCACATAGTTGTTGAATTTTTTCTGTTTTGTGGGAGCGTTCCCAGTGACACCTTTTGAAAAGAAAAAACCCAATCTTTTTTTAAAAATTTTTTTTTGCTTGTTCCACAAACTTGTGGAAGGCTTTACAAGACCCTTAGTCAGTTGCTTCCGCATTAAATCGTGTAAGTGGCCAATTTTTTCTCAAGTAAGCAGTTATTGATCATTGTTTTTCAGGTTAACTTTTAATATGAGTTGCCCTTTTTCAATGCTCGTTATAAAAAATTCATTTTTGTTAAGTAACCAGCCTTGCTCTCAGTGGACAAACACAGTCTTGAACTTATAGCACATACGAACAAACGAATGCTGCAAACCAATTAATCAGACAAACGATATTGAGAGACACGAGTTATCACATCCAGCCCATCTCCCCCCGCCATAAACCACAGTGTGATCCCGTTGTTCACTATGACTGAGCCCCGGGTGAGTGCTAGGACCCCGTTCCTTCCACCTCCCACTGGCCCACTACTAACTCTCTCTGCCACCCGCTTTTTCCCACACAAACTTTTCCCTGGTGATTCCCGAGATTGAGTAGGAATCAAAATACCCTGATTTAGCTGTTTTTCCCGTTCTCACGCCACCTTACGTGACCAGGCTTCTCCGAGCAGTCTGTGCGGAGTCTCTCGGGTGTCAGGAGACAGCGATATATTGATGAGTGTCCCTGATCCGATGGTTGTTGAAGCTGATACTTGTCCATCTCCATAGGATTCTCTGTCCTTAGGTTTCTTGTCTGTGCTCATAGGTTCCTTGTCCACGGGGGCAACACTGTTCTGTGCCTGAATCGGTGATTCTCCGTAGTTTTCGGGTGGGGGCTCAAACCCTTTTACAACAGGGCATGCCGTTGCCTGCTCCGCTTTATGTTTTCCAGCTTTTCAAGGACAGGTCGAAGTTGTTGATGCTGGTTAACATTTTCGACTGCGCCATGGGGTGTTTTAGGCTCAGTAAAAGTCAGAGGCAGATAGATATTAAAGGCAGTCGGTTGTACGTTTGTTTTCACATTTTTTCCTTCCAAAGGCATCACAGTGAAGGGAGTGCAGACCGTGGTGGCAGATTTACGTGCACTACTCGCTCCCCTTCAGTTCCGACAGATTTATAACTTTGCTCTGATAACACGGCATTTTTACTTAGCTTAATAACTGGGATAGGTGAAAAAGCACCCAGAAACAAAAACACATTCTCCGTAGTAGATTTTCTTTTTCTTTTTGAATCAGCTCTGTAGAACCCGTAATCGGTGTTAAAGCTGCAAAGGTTGAAGCGGCAGCAACGAGTTCTGTTTCTATTTTAGTTAAAGTTCTTTTACTTAATTTTCTGAGAGTTGTTAATGACTTAGCTTCTTTCACCCCAGCTGAGGGTTTGTCAAGGATTTAAATTTCTATAGTTTCCTAAGTAGGTAAATCAATGCTTTTCAGCAACACTGCGTTCAACTGTACTGCGTCCGACCACAAAAATTTGTCTTTCCATGTCTCACTACAACGGCTTCTTCACCAAACCACACTGCGCACCGAGGGAGGCAAAGGACAGTCTTCAGCTGTATTGCTGCTGCCGCGCTGAGAAACAGCCGGGTCCCCAGCTGATAACCCCAGCCGTTCAGCTGCTACAGCGGCCGCTTTTTGTTTGGCCTCGTGTTGCACTAGAGCATTAATTACCTGAACTTTTCGCTTTTCTAAAAAGCATATAAGTAAATGATACGTCGCTTGTCTATCCATACCTTTTTGTCAGCGCGCTGTTGCAGCCTTGCAAGACTTCGGCGACGCGTATCGGCGGGACCCAGTGTAGTTTTTCCCGAGCACGGGGATTCTCCCGTTCCAGCGGGGTCTTTCCCTTTTGCCTCCTGCGCTGCTTACAGGACCGAACTATTCTCCGTCGACACGTGGCAGCGAATTCACCCTCTATAGGGTCTCAATTCCTCCTCTGTAGGTCCCTGTTTGGGCGCCATTTTGTCGAAGACCATTTTGCCGCGGACCGATGGCCGTAAACGGAGGGAAACAAGGACACTCAATATGAGCAATCAGCAAGCTTCGTTTATTAGCTCTAAGCTAGCTTCTTTTATACATTGTGGTTAATATATGCCTACTAGTCAAACTATCATTGGTTATTAGTTACAAGTTACATCATTATAAGCCTGCCTCTTGTTTTCATTCCTACAACTCTTGTTTTCATTCTTATAGCTCCCTTAACCAGTTCTTCCCGGATTCAGCTGCTTCTTCTGAGGGCTATCTTCGTTTAAGGTCATCTTGACCCTGACGCTGATTGGTCCTGCCGCGCTTCTTCTGCCCTGCTTCACCATGCACTCCGTGCCTGCGTGCACGTACACAGTTCTTCATGTAAGCATATGCAGCTCAGCTACATCTCCATGACCATTGTCTGTCAGCCATTCTCCAACAATTCCCCCTTTTTCTTCTGAACAACAGGAGCGGTACCTTTGCTTTGCAGGGTATAAGCTAATAAAATACGTACTACTATAATAGCAACTATAATAATCAATAGCCATCGTATACCTTCCTTAACCAAGTCACTAAGCCAACCTGTTATTCCCCAAAAGCTTAACCAACCGTCTAACCCCCATTAAATACTGTAACCTTCTTTACCTGATTTTTCAACCATTTTAATTGTTCATGGATTGATTGTCCATGACCTGACAAATTAAAACAACACATTCCTTCAAGACTTTCACATCCATGGCCTCGGACAAGCAAAAGAAAATTAATTGCAGCTCTATTTTGCAGCGTAGCATGGCGGACAGAATCAACATCAAGCAAAAGACTGGAAAGTGCAAGAGAAGTAGCATTTGTTTGTTTTGCTAGCCAACACCCCAACTTGTTTAGGTGATTGTGTGCAGCTGCTGCTGACACCCCTGGAGCGAGAAGAGATGCAGATATAATCTCCTCCAGTGACCAGAATGTTACCTGGCCGTTGCATTCTTTGTTAAAAGCATGTATCTGCCTTCTGGTTCGGTGATGATGACGGCTCATGTTAAATATCATAGGGGTGTTAGGAGTTAGCAGAGATAAGCGGCCAAACGTGCATGGCCCCCCTCTTAGACGTGACGGGGTACCTGGCCAGGCACGGTCTCCGCATCTCAGTAAATTACCAGGCGGTAGCTGCAAGGGATGGTTAGTAGATATCGAACTGTTAGGTGAAGTAAAATTGCACTAGCTTGTAGCGTTGCGATAGAGAGCCATGCTAGAATTTACATTGGTGGGCGAGCTTTGGTTCCTACGTGTATGGTTAAAATACAAGCATGCATCAGCCCTTACTGAACCCAGAAGCTCCAACTCCTGCGGTTCCTGAGGTGATACCGGAAGGTAACCAGCTCATCCATCCCATAAACGAAAAGCTATACTATAAAATGTGGCAATCTAAAAACCTCTAATTGGTTACACATGCTGTTCACACCAAAGTGATTAATTAATAATTATAACGAGTTTTGATAAGCATACCTTATAGCAAAACATTGTTAGTTTTACCTTTAATGTCTAAAAGTTATCTGCACAGCTGCTGTGCTTTGGCCATCTCATTATGGCTGGTTGATGACATGTTCACTTACTTCCAAATACTTTCTCACAGCTCCTTGATTTAAGGGAGTCTGTACGCCTGCTTTCAAGGCCGCTACGCTTTAAAAAAGTGATTACCAAAACTTCTCAGCATGAGTAATTTTGTTGTTTCATGGGAATTTCAAGGATACTGTCAGAGTCTGTGTTTTTGCGAGGAGAGCCAGGTTGCCGGCAGGCCTGCTGTCCCCCTTGACAAATTTTTCTCTTTTTGTGTCTCCCCTGAGGAGGTTTCAGGCCAGCTATGTCTTTCAGTACTATCTCTTTTGGTTTGGAAGTTATTGCTGGACGTTTGGTAGAAAAATCTGCTCCGGCCGAGAAAAACACTTTTGGTGCACCATGCAGATACATTTGAGTTTCCCAGGCAAACGAAAGCAGTTACACCAAAGTTTCTAGTTTCTGTTTGTGTCTCCCCTGAGGAGGTTTCAGGCCAGCTATGTCTTTCAGTACTATCTCTTTTGGTTTGGAAGCTATTGCTGGACGTTTGGTAGAAAAGGCTTTTCCGGCCGAGAAAAACACTTTTGGTGCACCATGCATGTCCATTTGAGTTTCCCAGGGAAACGAAAGCAGTGACACCAAAGTTTCTAGTTTCTGTTTGTGTCTCCCCTGAAGAGGTTTCAAGCTAGCAATGTCTTTCAGTACTATCTCTTTTGGTTTGGAAACTATTGCTGGACGTTTGGCATGTTTGGTAGAAAAAGCTGCTCCGGCCGAGAAAAACACTTTTGGTGCACCATGCATGTCCATTTGAGTTTCCCAGGGAAACGAAAGCAGTGACACCAAAGTTTCTAGTTTCTGTTTGTGTCTCCCCTGAGGAGGTTTCAGGCCAGCTATGTCTTTCAGTACTATCTCTTTTGGTTTGGAAGCTATTGCTGGACGTTTGGTAGAAAAAGCTTCTCCGGCCGAGAAAAACACTTTTGGTGCACCATGCAGGTACATTTGAGTTTCCCAGGAAAACGAAAGCAGTTACACCAAAGTTTCTAGTTTCTGTTTGTGTCTCCCCTGAGGAGGTTTCAGGCCAGCTATGTCTTTCAGTACTATCTTTTTTGGTTTGGAAGCTATTCCTGGACGTTTGGCATGTTTGGTAGAAAAGGCTTTTCCGGCCGAGAAAAACACTTTTGGTGCACCATGCAGGTACATTTGAGTTTCCCAGGCAAACGAAAGCAGTTACACCAAAGTTTCTAGTTTCTGTTTGTGTCTCCCCTGAGGTGGTTTCAGGCCAGCTATGTCTTTCAGTACTATCTCTTTTGGTTTGGAAGCTATTGCTGGACGTTTGGTAGAAAAAGCTGCTCCGGCCGAGAAAAACACTTTTGGTGCACCATGCAGGTACATTTGAGTTTCCCAGGCAAACGAAAGCAGTTACACCAAAGTTTCTAGTTTCTGTTTGTGTCTCCCCTGAGGAGGTTTCAGGCCAGCTATGTCTTTCAGTACTATCTCTTTTGGTTTGGAAGCTATTGCTGGACGTTTGGTAGAAAAGGCTTTTCCGGCCGAGAAAAACACTTTTGGTGCACCATGCATGTCCATTTGAGTTTCCAAGGGAAACGAAAGCAGTGACACCAAAGTTTCTAGTTTCTGTTTGTGTCTCCCCTGAAGAGGTTTCAAGCTAGCAATGTCTTTCAGTACTATCTCTTTTGGTTTGGAAGCTATTGCTGGACGTTTGGCATGTTTGGTAGAAAAAGCTGCTCCGGCCGAGAAAAACACTTTTGGTGCACCATGCATGTCCATTTGAGTTTCCCAGGGAAACGAAAGCAGTGACACCAAAGTTTCTAGTTTCTGTTTGTGTCTCCCCTGAGGAGGTTTCAGGCCAGCTATGTCTTTCAGTACTATCTCTTTTGGTTTGGAAGCTATTCCTGGACGTTTGGTAGAAAAAGCTTCTCCGGCCGAGAAAAACACTTTTGGTGCACCATGCAGGTACATTTGAGTTTCCCAGGAAAACGAAAGCAGTTACACCAAAGTTTCTAGTTTCTGTTTGTGTCTCCCCTGAGGAGGTTTCAGGCCAGCTATGTCTTTCAGTACTATCTTTTTTGGTTTGGAAGCTATTCCTGGACGTTTGGCATGTTTGGTAGAAAAGGCTTTTCCGGCCGAGAAAAACACTTTTGGTGCACCATGCAGGTACATTTGAGTTTCCCAGGCAAACGAAAGCAGTTACACCAAAGTTTCTAGTTTCTGTTTGTGTCTCCCCTGAGGTGGTTTCAGGCCAGCTATGTCTTTCAGTACTATCTCTTTTGGTTTGGAAGCTATTGCTGGACGTTTGGTAGAAAAAGCTGCTCCGGCCGAGAAAAACACTTTTGGTGCACCATGCAGGTACATTTGAGTTTCCCAGGCAAACGAAAGCAGTTACACCAAAGTTTCTAGTTTCTGTTTGTGTCTCCCCTGAGGAGGTTTCAGGCCAGCTATGTCTTTCAGTACTATCTCTTTTGGTTTGGAAGCTATTGCTGGACGTTTGGTAGAAAAATCTGCTCCGGCCGAGAAAAACACTTTTGGTGCACCATGCAGGTACATTTGAGTTTCCCAGGCAAACGAAAGCAGTTACACCAAAGTTTCTAGTTTCTGTTTGTGTCTCCCCTGAGGAGGTTTCAGGCCAGCTATGTCTTTCAGTACTATCTCTTTTGGTTTGGAAGCTATTGCTGGACGTTTGGTAGAAAAATCTTCTCCGGCCGAGAAAAACACTTTTGGTGCACCATGCAGTACATTTGAGTTTCCCAGGCAAACGAAAGCAGTTACACCAAAGTTTCTAGTTTCTGTTTGTGTCTCCCCTGAGGAGGTTTCAGGCCAGCTATGTCTTTCAGTACTATCTCTTTTGGTTTGGAATCTATTGCTGGACGTTTGGTAGAAAAAGCTTCTCCGGACGAAAAAAACACTTTTGGTGCACCATGCAGGTACATTTGAGTTTCCCAGGCAAACGAAAGCAGTTACACCAAAGTTTCTAGTTTCTCTTTGTGTCTCCCCTAAGGAGGTTTCAGGCCAGCAATGTCTTTCAGTACTATCTCTTTTGGTTTGGAAGCTATTCCTGCACGTTTGGCATGTTTGGTAGAAAAGGCTTCTCCGGCCGAGAAAAACACTTTTGGTGCACCATGCAGGTACATTTGAGTTTCCCAGGCAAACGAAAGCAGTTACACCAAAGTTTCTAGTTTCTGTTTGTGTCTCCCCTGAGGAGGTTTCAGGCCAGCTATGTCTTTCAGTACTATCTCTTTTGGTTTGGAAGCTATTCCTGGACGTTTTGCATGTTTGGTAGAAAAGGCTTTTCCGGCCGAGAAAAACACTTTTGGTGCACCATGCAGGTACATTTGAGTTTCCCAGGCAAACGAAAGCAGTTACACCAAAGTTTCTAGTTTCTGTTTGTGTCTCCCCTGAGGAGGTTTCAGGCCAGCTATGTCTTTCAGTACTATCTCTTTTGGTTTGGAAGCTATTGCTGGACGTTTGGTAGAAAAAGCTTCTCCGGCCGAGAAAAACACTTTTGGTGCACCATGCAGGTACATTTGAGTTTCCCAGGAAAACGAAAGCAGTTACACCAAAGTTTCTAGTTTCTGTTTGTGTCTCCCCTGAGGAGGTTTCAGGCCAGCTATGTCTTTCAGTACTATCTTTTTTGGTTTGGAAGCTATTCCTGGACGTTTGGCATGTTTGGTAGAAAAGGCTTTTCCGGCCGAGAAAAACACTTTTGGTGCACCATGCAGGTACATTTGAGTTTCCCAGGCAAACGAAAGCAGTTACACCAAAGTTTCTAGTTTCTGTTTGTGTCTCCCCTGAGGTGGTTTCAGGCCAGCTATGTCTTTCAGTACTATCTCTTTTGGTTTGGAAGCTATTGCTGGACGTTTGGTAGAAAAAGCTGCTCCGGCCGAGAAAAACACTTTTGGTGCACCATGCAGGTACATTTGAGTTTCCCAGGCAAACGAAAGCAGTTACACCAAAGTTTCTAGTTTCTGTTTGTGTCTCCCCTGAGGAGGTTTCAGGCCAGCTATGTCTTTCAGTACTATCTCTTTTGGTTTGGAAGCTATTGCTGGACGTTTGGTAGAAAAAGCTGCTCCGGCCGAGAAAAACACTTTTGGTGCACCATGCAGGTACATTTGAGTTTCCCAGGCAAACGAAAGCAGTTACACCAAAGTTTCTAGTTTCTGTTTGTGTCTCCCCTGAGGAGGTTTCAGGCCAGCTATGTCTTTCAGTACTATCTCTTTTGGTTTGGAAGCTATTTCTGGACGTTTGGTAGAAAAATCTTCTCCGGCCGAGAAAAACACTTTTGGTGCACCATGCAGTACATTTGAGTTTCCCAGGCAAACGAAAGCAGTTACACCAAAGTTTCTAGTTTCTGTTTGTGTCTCCCCTGAGGAGGTTTCAGGCCAGCTATGTCTTTCAGTACTATCTCTTTTGGTTTGGAATCTATTGCTGGACGTTTGGTAGAAAAAGCTTCTCCGGACGAAAAAAACACTTTTGGTGCACCATGCAGGTACATTTGAGTTTCCCAGGCAAACGAAAGCAGTTACACCAAAGTTTCTAGTTTCTCTTTGTGTCTCCCCTAAGGAGGTTTCAGGCCAGCAATGTCTTTCAGTACTATCTCTTTTGGTTTGGAAGCTATTCCTGGACGTTTTGCATGTTTGGTAGAAAAGGCTTTTCCGGCCGAGAAAAACACTTTTGGTGCACCATGCAGGTACATTTGAGTTTCCCAGGCAAACGAAAGCAGTTACACCAAAGTTTCTAGTTTCTGTTTGTGTCTCCCCTGAGGAGGTTTCAGGCCAGCTATGTCTTTCAGTACTATCTCTTTTGGTTTGGAAGCTATTGCTGGACGTTTGGTAGAAAAAGCTGCTCCGGCCGAGAAAAACACTTTTGGTGCACCATGCAGGTACATTTGAGTTTCCCAGGCAAACGAAAGCAGTTACACCAAAGTTTCTAGTTTCTGTTTGTGTCTCCCCTGAGGAGGTTTCAGGCCAGCTATGTCTTTCAGTACTATCTCTTTTGGTTTGGAATCTATTGCTGGACGTTTGGTAGAAAAAGCTTCTCCGGACGAAAAAAAAAATTTTGGTGCACCATGCAGGTACATTTGAGTTTCCCAGGCAAACGAAAGCAGTTACACCAAAGTTTCTAGTTTCTGTTTGTGTCTCCCCTGAGGAGGTTTCAGGCCAGCAATGTCTTTCAGTACTATCTCTTTTGGTTTGGAAGCTATTCCTGGACGTTTGGCATGTTTGGTAGAAAAGGCTTTTCCGGCCGAGAAAAACACTTTTGGTGCACCATGCAGGTACATTTGAGTTTCCCAGGCAAACGAAAGCAGTTACACCAAAGTTTCTAGTTTCTGTTTGTGTCTCCCCTGAGGAGGTTTCAGGCCAGCTATGTCTTTCAGTACTATCTCTTTTGGTTTGGAAGCTATTGCTGGACGTTTGGTAGAAAAAGCTGCTCCGGCCGAGAAAAACACTTTTGGTGCACCATGCAGGTACATTTGAGTTTCCCAGGCAAACGAAAGCAGTTACACCAAAGTTTCTAGTTTCTGTTTGTGTCTCCCCTGAGGAGGTTTCAGGCCAGCTATGTCTTTCAGTACTATCTCTTTTGGTTTGGAATCTATTGCTGGACGTTTGGTAGAAAAAGCTTCTCCGGACGAAAAAAAAAATTTTGGTGCACCATGCAGGTACATTTGAGTTTCCCAGGCAAACGAAAGCAGTTACACCAAAGTTTCTAGTTTCTGTTTGTGTCTCCCCTGAGGAGGTTTCAGGCCAGCAATGTCTTTCAGTACTATCTCTTTTGGTTTGGAAGCTATTCCTGGACGTTTGGCATGTTTGGTAGAAAAGGCTTTTCCGGCCGAGAAAAACACTTTTGGTGCACCATGCAGGTACATTTGAGTTTCCCAGGCAAACGAAAGCAGTTACACCAAAGTTTCTAGTTTCTGTTTGTGTCTCCCCTGAGAAGGTTTCAGGCCAGCTATGTCTTTCAGTACTATCTCTTTTGGTTTGGAAGCTATTGCTGGACGTTTGGTAGAAAAAGCTGCTCCGGCCGAGAAAAACACTTTTGGTGCACCATGCAGGTACATTTGAGTTTCCCAGGCAAACGAAAGCAGTTACACCAAAGTTTCTAGTTTCTGTTTGTGTCTCCCCTGAGGAGGTTTCAGGCCAGCTATGTCTTTCAGTACTATCTCTTTTGGTTTGGAAGCTATTGCTGGACGTTTGGTAGAAAAATCTGCTCCGGCCGAGAAAAACACTTTTGGTGCACCATGCAGGTACATTTGAGTTTCCCAGGCAAACGAAAGCAGTTACACCAAAGTTTCTAGTTTCTGTTTGTGTCTCCCCTGAGGAGGTTTCAGGCCAGCTATGTCTTTCAGTACTATCTTTTTTGGTTTGGAAGCTATTCCTGGACGTTTGGCATGTTTGGTAGAAAAGGCTTTTCCGGCCGAGAAAAACACTTTTGGTGCACCATGCAGGTACATTTGAGTTTCCCAGGCAAACGAAAGCAGTTACACCAAAGTTTCTAGTTTCTGTTTGTGTCTCCCCTGAGGAGGTTTCAGGCCAGCTATGTCTTTCAGTACTATCTCTTTTGGTTTGGAAGCTATTGCTGGACGTTTGGTAGAAAAAGCTGCTCCGGCCGAGAAAAACACTTTTGGTGCACCATGCAGGTACATTTGAGTTTCCCAGGCAAACGAAAGCAGTTACACCAAAGTTTCTAGTTTCTGTTTGTGTCTCCCCTGAGGAGGTTTCAGGCCAGCTATGTCTTTCAGTACTATCTCTTTTGGTTTGGAAGCTATTGCTGGACGTTTGGTAGAAAAGGCTTTTCCGGCCGAGAAATACACTTTTGGTGCACCATGCAGGTACATTTGAGTTTCCCAGGCAAACGAAAGCAGTTACACCAAAGTTTCTAGTTTCTGTTTGTGTCTCCCCTGAGGAGGTTTCAGGCCAGCTATGTCTTTCAGTACTATCTCTTTTGGTTTGGAAGCTATTGCTGGACGTTTGGTAGAAAAATCTGCTCCGGCCGAGAAAAACACTTTTGGTGCACCATGCAGTACATTTGAGTTTCCCAGGCAAACGAAAGCAGTTACACCAAAGTTTCTAGTTTCTGTTTGTGTCTCCCCTGAGGAGGTTTCAGGCCAGCTATGTCTTTCAGTACTATCTCTTTTGGTTTGGAATCTATTGCTGGACGTTTGGTAGAAAAAGCTTCTCCGGACGAAAAAAACAATTTTGGTGCACCATGCAGGTACATTTGAGTTTCCCAGGCAAACGAAAGCAGTTACACCAAAGTTTCTAGTTTCTGTTTGTGTCTCCCCTGAGGAGGTTTCAGGCCAGCAATGTCTTTCAGTACTATCTCTTTTGGTTTGGAAGCTATTCCTGGACGTTTGGCATGTTTGTTAGAAAAGGCTTTTCCGGCCGAGAAAAACACTTTTGGTGCACCATGCATGTACATTTGAGTTTCCCAGGCAAACGAAAGCAGTTACACCAAAGTTTCTAGTTTCTGTTTGTGTCTCCCCTGAGGAGGTTTCAGGCCAGCTATGTCTTTCAGTACTATCTCTTTTGGTTTGGAAGCTATTTCTGGACGTTTTGTAGAAAAATCTGCTCTGGCCGAGAAAAACACTTTTGGTGCACCATGCAGGTACATTTGAGTTTCCCAGGCAAACGAAAGCAGTTACACCAAAGTTTCTAGTTTCTGTTTGTGTCTCCCCTGAGGAGGTTTCAGGCCAGCTATGTCTTTCAGTACTATCTCTTTTGGTTTGGAAGCTATTGCTGGACGTTTGGTAGAAAAATCTGCTCTGGCCGAGAAAAACACTTTTGGTGCACCATGCAGGTACATTTGAGTTTCCCAGGCAAACGAAAGCAGTTACACCAAACTTTCTAGTTTCTGTTTGTGTCTCCCCTGAGGAGGTTTCAGGCCAGCTATGTCTTTCAGTACTATCTCTTTTGGTTTGGAAGCTATTGCTGGACGTTTGGTAGAAAAATCTGCTCCGGCCGAGAAAAACACTTTTGGTGCACCATGCAGGTACATTTGAGTTTCCCAGGCAAACGAAAGCAGTTACACCAAAGTTTCTAGTTTCTGTTTGTGTCTCCCCTGAGGAGGTTTCACGCCAGCTATGACTTTCAGTACTATCTCTTTTGGTTTGGAAGCTATTGCTTGACGTTTGGTAGAAAAAGCTGCTCTGGCCGAGAAAAACACTTTTGGTGCACCATGCAGGTACATTTGAGTTTCCCAGGCAAACGAAAGCAGTTACACCAAAGTTTCTAGTTTCTGTTTGTGTCTCCCCTGAGGAGGTTTCAGGCCAGCTATGTCTTTCAGTACTATCTCTTTTGGTTTGGAAGCTATTGCTGGACGTTTGGTAGAAAAAGCTTCTCCGGCCGAGAAAAACACTTTTGGTTCACCATGAAGGTACATTTGAGTTTCCCATGCAAACGAAAGCAGTTACACCAAAGTTTCTAGTTTCTGTTTGTGTCTCCCCTGAGGAGGTTTCAGGCCAGCTATGTCTTTCAGTACTATCTCTTTTGGTTTGGAATCTATTGCTGGACGTTTGGTAGAAAAAGCTTCTCCGGACGAAAAAAACAATTTTGGTGCACCATGCAGGTACATTTGAGTTTCCCAGGCAAACGAAAGCAGTTACACCAAAGTTTCTAGTTTCTGTTTGTGTCTCCCCTGAGGAGGTTTCAGGCCAGCAATGTCTTTCAGTACTATCTCTTTTGGTTTGGAAGCTATTCCTGGACGTTTGGCATGTTTGGTAGAAAAGGCTTTTCCGGCCGAGAAAAAAACTTTTGGTGCACCATGCAGGTACATTTGAGTTTCCCAGGCAAACGAAAGCAGTTACACCAAAGTTTCTAGTTTCTGTTTGTGTCTCCCCTGAGGAGGTTTCAGGCCAGCTATGTCTTTCAGTACTATCTTTTTTGGTTTGGAAGCTATTCCTGGACGTTTGGCATGTTTGGTAGAAAAGGCTTTTCCGGCCGAGAAAAACACTTTTGGTGCACCATGCAGGTACATTTGAGTTTCCCAGGCAAACGAAAGCAGTTACACCAAAGTTTCTAGTTTCTGTTTGTGTCTCCCCTGAGGAGGTTTCAGGCCAGCTATGTCTTTCAGTACTATCTCTTTTGGTTTGGAAGCTATTGCTGGACGTTTGGTAGAAAAAGCTTCTCCGGCCGAGAAAAACACTTTTGGTGCACCATGCAGGTACATTTGAGTTTCCCAGGCAAACGAAAGCAGTTACACCAAAGTTTCTAGTTTCTGTTTGTGTCTCCCCTGAGGAGGTTTCAGGCCAGCTATGTCTTTCAGTACTATCTCTTTTGGTTTGGAAGCTATTGCTGGACGTTTGGTAGAAAAAGCTTCTCCGGCCGAGAAAAACACTTTTGGTGCACCATGCAGTACATTTGAGTTTCCCAGGCAAACGAAAGCAGTTACACCAAAGTTTCTAGTTTCTGTTTGTGTCTCCCCTGAGGAGGTTTCAGGCCAGCTATGTCTTTCAGTACTATCTCTTTTGGTTTGGAATCTATTGCTGGACGTTTGGTAGAAAAAGCTTCTCCGGACGAAAAAAACAATTTTGGTGCACCATGCAGGTACATTTGAGTTTCCCAGGCAAACGAAAGCAGTTACACCAAAGTTTCTAGTTTCTGTTTGTGTCTCCCCTGAGGAGGTTTCAGGCCAGCAATGTCTTTCAGTACTATCTCTTTTGGTTTGGAAGCTATTCCTGGACGTTTGGCATGTTTGGTAGAAAAGGCTTTTCCGGCCGAGAAAAACACTTTTGGTGCACCATGCAGTACATTTGAGTTTCCCAGGCAAACGAAAGCAGTTACACCAAAGTTTCTAGTTTCTGTTTGTGTCTCCCCTGAGGAGGTTTCAGGCCAGCAATGTCTTTCAGTACTATCTCTTTTGGTTTGGAAGCTATTCCTGGACTTTTGGCATGTTTGGTAGAAAAGGCTTTTCCGGCCGAGAAAAACACTTTTGGTGCACCATGCAGGTACATTTGAGTTTCCCAGGCAAACGAAAGCAGTTACACCAAAGTTTCTAGTTTCTGTTTGTGTCTCCCCTGAGGAGGTTTCAGGCCAGCTATGTCTTTCAGTACTATCTCTTTTGGTTTGGAAGCTATTGCTGGACGTTTGGTAGAAAAATCTTCTCCGGCCGAGAAAAACACTTTTGGTGCACCATGCAGGTACATTTGAGTTTCCCAGGCAAACGAAAGCAGTTACACCAAAGTTTCTAGTTTCTGTTTGTGTCTCCCCTGAGGAGGTTTCAGGCCAGCTATGTCTTTCAGTACTATCTCTTTTGGTTTGGAAGCTATTGCTGGACGTTTGGTAGAAAAATCTGCTCCGGCCGAGAAAAACACTTTTGGTGCACCATGCAGGTACATTTGAGTTTCCCAGGCAAACGAAAGCAGTTACACCAAAGTTTCTAGTTTCTGTTTGTGTCTCCCCTGAGGAGGTTTCAGGCCAGCTATGACTTTCAGTACTATCTCTTTTGGTTTGGAAGCTATTGCTGGACGTTTGGTAGAAAAAGCTTCTCCGGCCGAGAAAAACACTTTTGGTGCACCATGCAGTACATTTGAGTTTCCCAGGCAAACGAAAGCAGTTACACCAAAGTTTCTAGTTTCTGTTTGTGTCTCCCCTGAGGAGGTTTCAGGCCAGCTATGTCTTTCAGTACTATCTCTTTTGGTTTGGAAGCTATTCCTGGACGTTTGGCATGTTTGGTAGAAAAGGCTTTTCCGGCCGAGAAAAACACTTTTGGTGCACCATGCAGGTACATTTGAGTTTCCCAGGCAAACGAAAGCAGTTACACCAAAGTTTCTAGTTTCTGTTTGTGTCTCCCCTGAGGAGGTTTCAGGCCAGCTATGTCTTTCAGTACTATCTCTTTTGGTTTGGAAGCTATTGCTGGACTTTTGGTAGAAAAAGCTGCTCCGGCCGAGAAAAACACTTTTGGTGCACCATGCAGGTACATTTGAGTTTCCCAGGCAAACGAAAGCAGTTACACCAATGTTTCTAGTTTCTGTTTGTGTCTCCCCTGAGGAGGTTTCAGGCCAGCTATGTCTTTCAGTACTATCTTTTTTTGGTTTGGAAGCTATTCCTGGACGTTTGGCATGTTTGGTAGAAAAGGCTTTTCCGGCCGAGAAAAACATATTTGGTGCACCATGCAGGTACATTTGAGTTTCCCAGGCAAACGAAAGCAGTTACACCAAAGTTTCTAGTTTCTGTTTGTGTCTCCCCTGAGGAGGTTTCAGGCCAGCTATGTCTTTCAGTACTATCTCTTTTGGTTTGGAAGCTATTGCTGGACGTTTTGTAGAAAAAGCTGCTCCGGCCGAGAAAAACACTTTTGGTGCACCATGCAGGTACATTTGAGTTTCCCAGGCAAACGAAAGCAGTTACACCAAAGTTTCTAGTTTCTGTTTGTGTCTCCCCTGAGGAGGTTTCAGGCCAGCTATGTCTTTCAGTACTATCTCTTTTGGTTTGGAAGCTATTGCTGGACGTTTGGTAGAAAAAGCTGCTCTGGCCGAGAAAAACACTTTTGGTGCACCATGCAGGTACATTTGAGTTTCCCAGGCAAACGAAAGCAGTTACACCAAAGTTTCTAGTTTCTGTTTGTGTCTCCCCTGAGGAGGTTTCAGGCCAGCTATGTCTTTCAGTACTATCTCTTTTGGTTTGGAAGCTATTGCTGGACGTTTGGTAGAAAAAGCTTCTCCGGCCGAGAAAAACACTTTTGGTGCACCATGCAGTACATTTGAGTTTCCCAGGCAAACGAAAGCAGTTACACCAAAGTTTCTAGTTTCTGTTTGTGTCTCCCCTGAGGAGGTTTCAGGCCAGCTATGTCTTTCAGTACTATCTCTTTTGGTTTGGAATCTATTGCTGGACGTTTGGTAGAAAAAGCTTCTCCGGACGAAAAAAACAATTTTGGTGCACCATGCAGGTACATTTGAGTTTCCCAGGCAAACGAAAGCAGTTACACCAAAGTTTCTAGTTTCTGTTTGTGTCTCCCCTGAGGAGGTTTCAGGCCAGCAATGTCTTTCAGTACTATCTCTTTTGGTTTGGAAGCTATTCCTGGACGTTTGGCATGTTTGGTAGAAAAGGCTTTTCCGGCCGAGAAAAACACTTTTGGTGCACCATGCAGTACATTTGAGTTTCCCAGGCAAACGAAAGCAGTTACACCAAAGTTTCTAGTTTCTGTTTGTGTCTCCCCTGAGGAGGTTTCAGGCCAGCTATGTCTTTCAGTACTATCTCTTTTGGTTTGGAATCTATTGCTGGACGTTTGGTAGAAAAAGCTTCTCCGGCCGAGAAAAACAATTTTGGTGCACCATGCAGGTACATTTGAGTTTCCCAGGCAAACGAAAGCAGTTACACCAAAGTTTCTAGTTTCTGTTTGTGTCTCCCCTGAGGAGGTTTCAGGCCAGCAATGTCTTTCAGTACTATCTCTTTTGGTTTGGAAGCTATTCCTGGACGTTTGGCATGTTTGGTAGAAAAGGCTTTTCCGGCCGAGAAAAACACTTTTGGTGCACCATGCAGGTACATTTGAGTTTCCCAGGCAAACGAAAGCAGTTACACCAAAGTTTCTAGTTTCTGTTTGTGTCTCCCCTGAGGAGGTTTCAGGCCAGCTATGTCTTTCAGTACTATCTCTTTTGGTTTGGAAGCTATTGCTGGACGTTTGGTAGAAAAATCTGCTCCGGTCGAGAAAAACACTTTTGGTGCACCATGCAGGTACATTTGAGTTTCCCAGGCAAACGAAAGCAGTTACACCAAAGTTTCTAGTTTCTGTTTGTGTCTCCCCTGAGGAGGTTTCAGGCCAGCTATGTCTTTCAGTACTATCTCTTTTGGTTTGGAAGCTATTGCTGGACGTTTGGTAGAAAAATCTGCTCCGGCCGAGAAAAACACTTTTGGTGCACCATGCAGGTACATTTGAGTTTCCCAGGCAAACGAAAGCAGTTACACCAAAGTTTCTAGTTTCTGTTTGTGTCTCCCCTGAGGAGGTTTCAGGCCAGCTATGTCTTTCAGTACTATCTCTTTTGGTTTGGAAGCTATTGCTGGACGTTTGGTAGAAAAAGCTGCTCTGGCCGAGAAAAACACTTTTGGTGCACCATGCAGGTACATTTGAGTTTCCCAGGCAAACGAAAGCAGTTACACCAAAGTTTCTAGTTTCTGTTTGTGTCTCCCCTGAGGAGGTTTCAGGCCAGCTATGTCTTTCAGTACTATCTCTTTTGGTTTGGAAGCTATTGCTGGACGTTTGGTAGAAAAAGCTTCTCCGGCCGAGAAAAACACTTTTGGTGCACCATGCAGTACATTTGAGTTTCCCAGGCAAACGAAAGCAGTTACACCAAAGTTTCTAGTTTCTGTTTGTGTCTCCCCTGAGGAGGTTTCAGGCCAGCTATGTCTTTCAGTACTATCTCTTTTGGTTTGGAATCTATTGCTGGACGTTTGGCATGTTTGTTAAAAAAGGCTTTGCCGGCCGAGAAAAACACTTTTGGTGCACCATGCAGGTACATTTGAGTTTCCCAGGCAAACGAAAGCAGTTACACCAAAGTTTCTAGTTTCTGTTTGTGTCTCCCCTGAGGAGGTTTCAGGCCAGCTATGTCTTTCAGTACTATCTCTTTTGGTTTGGAAGCTATTGCTGGACGTTTGGTAGAAAAATCTGCTCCGGCCGAGAAAAACACTTTTGGTGCACCATGCAGGTACATTTGAGTTTCCCAGGCAAACGAAAGCAGTTACACCAAAGTTTCTAGTTTCTGTTTGTGTCTCCCCTGAGGAGGTTTCAGGCCAGCTATGTCTTTCAGTACTATCTCTTTTGGTTTGGAAGCTATTGCTGGACGTTTGGTAGAAAAAGCTGCTCCGGCCGAGAAAAACACTTTTGGTGCACCATGCAGGTACATTTGAGTTTCCCAGGCAAACGAAAGCAGTTACACCAATGTTTCTAGTTTCTGTTTGTGTCTCCCCTGAGGAGGTTTCAGGCCAGCTATGTCTTTCAGTACTATCTTTTTTGGTTTGGAAGCTATTCCTGGACGTTTGGCAGAAAAGGCTTTTCCGGCCGAGAAAAACACTTTTGGTGCACCATGCAGGTACATTTGAGTTTCCCAGGCAAACGAAAGCAGTTACACCAAAGTTTCTAGTTTCTGTTTGTGTCTCCCCTGAGGAGGTTTCAGGCCAGCTATGTCTTTCAGTACTATCTCTTTTGGTTTGGAAGCTATTGCTGGACGTTTGGTAGAAAAAGCTGCTCTGGCCGAGAAAAACACTTTTGGTGCACCATGCAGGTACATTTGAGTTTCCCAGGCAAACGAAAGCAGTTACACCAAAGTTTCTAGTTTCTGTTTGTGTCTCCCCTGAGGAGGTTTCAGGCCAGCTATGTCTTTCAGTACTATCTCTTTTGGTTTGGAAGCTATTGCTGGACGTTTGGTAGAAAAAGCTTCTCCGGCCGAGAAAAACACTTTTGGTGCACCATGCAGTACATTTGAGTTTCCCAGGCAAACGAAAGCAGTTACACCAAAGTTTCTAGTTTCTGTTTGTGTCTCCCCTGAGGAGGTTTCAGGCCAGCTATGTCTTTCAGTACTATCTCTTTTGGTTTGGAATCTATTGCTGGACGTTTGGTAGAAAAAGCTTCTCCGGACGAAAAAAAAAATTTTGGTGCACCATGCAGGTACATTTGAGTTTCCCAGGCAAACGAAAGCAGTTACACCAAAGTTTCTAGTTTCTGTTTGTGTCTCCCCTGAGGAGGTTTCAGGCCAGCAATGTCTTTCAGTACTATCTCTTTTGGTTTGGAAGCTATTCCTGGACGTTTGGCATGTTTGGTAGAAAAGGCTTTTCCGGCCGAGAAAAACACTTTTGGTGCACCATGCAGTACATTTGAGTTTCCCAGGCAAACGAAAGCAGTTACACCAAAGTTTCTAGTTTCTGTTTGTGTCTCCCCTGAGGAGGTTTCAGGCCAGCTATGTCTTTCAGTACTATCTCTTTTGGTTTGGAATCTATTGCTGGACGTTTGGTAGAAAAATCTTCTCCGGACGAAAAAAACAATTTTGGTGCACCATGCAGGTACATTTGAGTTTCCCAGGCAAACGAAAGCAGTTACACCAAAGTTTCTAGTTTCTGTTTGTGTCTCCCCTGAGGAGGTTTCAGGCCAGCAATGTCTTTCAGTACTATCTCTTTTGGTTTGGAAGCTATTCCTGGACGTTTGGCATGTTTGGTAGAAAAGGCTTCTCCGGCCGAGAAAAACACTTTTGGTGCACCATGCAGGTACATTTGAGTTTCCCAGGCAAACGAAAGCAGTTACACCAAAGTTTCTAGTTTCTGTTTGTGTCTCCCCTGAGGAGGTTTCAGGCCAGCTATGTCTTTCAGTACTATCTCTTTTTGTTTGGAAGCTATTGCTGGACGTTTGGTAGAAAAATCTGCTCCGGCCGAGAAAAACACTTTTGGTGCACCATGCAGGTACATTTGAGTTTCCCAGGCAAACGAAAGCAGTTACACCAAAGTTTCTAGTTTCTGTTTGTGTCTCCCCTGAGGAGGTTTCAGGCCAGCTATGTCTTTCAGTACTATCTCTTTTGGTTTGGAAGCTATTGCTGGACGTTTGGTAGAAAAAGCTGCTCCGGCCGAGAAAAACACTTTTGGTGCACCATGCAGGTACATTTGAGTTTCCCAGGCAAACGAAAGCAGTTACACCAAAGTTTCTAGTTTCTGTTTGTGTCTCCCCTGAGGAGGTTTCAGGCCAGCTATGACTTTCAGTACTATCTCTTTTGGTTTGGAAGCTATTGCTGGACGTTTGGTAGAAAAAGCTGCTCCGGCCGAGAAAAACACTTTTGGTGCACCATGCAGGTACATTTGAGTTTCCCAGGCAAACGAAAGCAGTTACACCAATGTTTCTAGTTTCTGTTTGTGTCTCCCCTGAGGAGGTTTCAGGCCAGCTATGTCTTTCAGTACTATCTTTTTTGGTTTGGAAGCTATTCCTGGACGTTTGGCATGTTTGGTAGAAAAGGCTTTTCCGGCCGAGAAAAACACTTTTGGTGCACCATGCAGGTACATTTGAGTTTCCCAGGCAAACGAAAGCAGTTACACCAAAGTTTCTAGTTTCTGTTTGTGTCTCCCCTGAGGAGGTTTCAGGCCAGCTATGTCTTTCAGTACTATCTCTTTTGGTTTGGAAGCTATTGCTGGACGTTTGGTAGAAAAAGCTGCTCCGGCCGAGAAAAACACTTTTGGTGCACCATGCAGGTACATTTGAGTTTCCCAGGCAAACGAAAGCAGTTACACCAAAGTTTCTAGTTTCTGTTTGTGTCTCCCCTGAGGAGGTTTCAGGCCAGCTATGTCTTTCAGTACTATCTCTTTTGGTTTGGAAGCTATTGCTGTACGTTTTGTAGAAAAAGCTGCTCTGGCCGAGAAAAACACTTTTGGTGCACCATGCAGGTACATTTGAGTTTCCCAGGCAAACGAAAGCAGTTACACCAAAGTTTCTAGTTTCTGTTTGTGTCTCCCCTGAGGAGGTTTCAGGCCAGCTATGTCTTTCAGTACTATCTCTTTTGGTTTGGAAGCTATTGCTCTACGTTTGGTAGAAAAAGCTTCTCCGGCCGAGAAAAACACTTTTGGTGCACCATGCAGATACATTTGAGTTTCCCAGGCAAACGAAAGCAGTTACACCAAAGTTTCTAGTTTCTGTTTGTGTCTCCCCTGAGGAGGTTTCAGGCCAGCTATGTCTTTCAGTACTATCTCTTTTGGTTTGGAATCTATTGCTGGACGTTTGGCATGTTTGTTAGAAAAGGCTTTTCCGGCCGAGAAAAACACTTTTGGTGCACCATGCAGGTACATTTGAGTTTCCCAGGCAAACGAAAGCAGTTACACCAAAGTTTCTAGTTTCTGTTTGTGTCTCCCCTGAGGAGGTTTCAGGCCAGCTATGTCTTTCAGTACTATCTCTTTTGGTTTGGAAGCTATTGCTGGACGTTTGGTAGAAAAATCGGCTCCGGCCGAGAAAAACACTTTTGGTGCACCATGCAGGTACATTTGAGTTTCCCAGGCAAACGAAAGCAGTTACACCAAAGTTTCTAGTTTCTGTTTGTGTCTCCCCTGAGGAGGTTTCAGGCCAGCTATGTCTTTCAGTACTATCTCTTTTGGTTTGGAAGCTATTGCTGGACGTTTGGTAGAAAAAGCTTCTCCGGCCGAGAAAAACACTTTTGGTGCACCATGCAGGTACATTTGAGTTTCCCAGGCAAACGAAAGCAGTTACACCAATGTTTCTAGTTTCTGTTTGTGTCTCCCCTGAGGAGGTTTCAGGCCAGCTATGTCTTTCAGTACTATCTTTTTTGGTTTGGAAGCTATTCCTGGACGTTTGGCATGTTTGGTAGAAAAGGCTTTTCCGGCCGAGAAAAACACTTTTGGTGCACCATGCAGGTACATTTGAGTTTCCCAGGCAAACGAAAGCAGTTACACCATAGTTTCTAGTTTCTGTTTGTGTCTCCCCTGAGGAGGTTTCAGGCCAGCTATGTCTTTCAGTACTATCTCTTTTGGTTTGGAAGCTATTGCTGGACGTTTGGTAGAAAAAGCTGCTCCGGCCGAGAAAAACACTTTTGGTGCACCATGCAGGTACATTTGAGTTTCCCAGGCAAACGAAAGCAGTTACACCAAAGTTTCTAGTTTCTGTTTGTGTCTCCCCTGAGGAGGTTTCAGGCCAGCTATGTCTTTCAGTACTATCTCTTTTGGTTTGGAAGCTATTGCTGGACGTTTGGTAGAAAAAGCTGCTCTGGCCGAGAAAAACACTTTTGGTGCACCATGCAGGTACATTTGAGTTTCCCAAAAACGAAAGCAGTTACACCAAAGTTTCTAGTTTCTGTTTGTGTCTCCCCTGAGGAGGTTTCAGGCCAGCTATGTCTTTCAGTACTATCTCTTTTGGTTTGGAAGCTATTGCTGGACGTTTGGTAGAAAAAGCTTCTCCGGCCGAGAAAAACACTTTTGGTGCACCATGCAGTACATTTGAGTTTCCCAGGCAAACGAAAGCAGTTACACCAAAGTTTCTAGTTTCTGTTTGTGTCTCCCCTGAGGAGGTTTCAGGCCAGCTATGTCTTTCAGTACTATCTCTTTTGGTTTGGAAGCTATTGCTGGACGTTTGGTAGAAAAAGCTGCTCCGGCCGAGAAAAACACTTTTGGTGCACCATGCAGGTACATTTGAGTTTCCCAGGCAAACGAAAGCAGTTACACCAAAGTTTCTAGTTTCTGTTTGTGTCTCCCCTGAGGAGGTTTCAGGCCAGCTATGACTTTCAGTACTATCTCTTTTGGTTTGGAAGCTATTGCTGGACGTTTGGTAGAAAAAGCTGCTCCGGCCGAGAAAAACACTTTTGGTGCACCATGCAGGTACATTTGAGTTTCCCAGGCAAACGAAAGCAGTTACACCAATGTTTCTAGTTTCTGTTTGTGTCTCCCCTGAGGAGGTTTCAGGCCAGCTATGTCTTTCAGTACTATCTTTTTTGGTTTGGAAGCTATTCCTGGACGTTTGGCATGTTTGGTAGAAAAGGCTTTTCCGGCCGAGAAAAACACTTTTGGTGCACCATGCAGGTACATTTGAGTTTCCCAGGCAAACGAAAGCAGTTACACCAAAGTTTCTAGTTTCTGTTTGTGTCTCCCCTGAGGAGGTTTCAGGCCAGCTATGTCTTTCAGTACTATCTCTTTTGGTTTGGAAGCTATTGCTGGACGTTTGGTAGAAAAAGCTGCTCCGGCCGAGAAAAACACTTTTGGTGCACCATGCAGGTACATTTGAGTTTCCCAGGCAAACGAAAGCAGTTACACCAAAGTTTCTAGTTTCTGTTTGTGTCTCCCCTGAGGAGGTTTCAGGCCAGCTATGTCTTTCAGTACTATCTCTTTTGGTTTGGAAGCTATTGCTGGACGTTTGGTAGAAAAAGCTGCTCTGGCCGAGAAAAACACTTTTGGTGCACCATGCAGGTACATTTGAGTTTCCCAGGCAAACGAAAGCAGTTACACCAAAGTTTCTAGTTTCTGTTTGTGTCTCCCCTGAGGAGGTTTCAGGCCAGCTATGTCTTTCAGTACTATCTCTTTTGGTTTGGAAGCTATTGCTGGACGTTTGGTAGAAAAAGCTTCTCCGGCCGAGAAAAACACTTTTGGTGCACCATGCAGATACATTTGAGTTTCCCAGGCAAACGAAAGCAGTTACACCAAAGTTTCTAGTTTCTGTTTGTGTCTCCCCTGAGGAGGTTTCAGGCCAGCTATGTCTTTCAGTACTATCTCTTTTGGTTTGGAATCTATTCCTGGACGTTTGGCATGTTTGGTAGAAAAGGCTTTTCCGGCCGAGAAAAACACTTTTGGTGCACCATGCAGGTACATTTGAGTTTCCCAGGCAAACGAAAGCAGTTACACCAAAGTTTCTAGTTTCTGTTTGTGTCTCCCCTGAGGAGGTTTCAGGCCAGCTATGTCTTTCAGTACTATCTCTTTTGGTTTGGAAGCTATTGCTGGACGTTTGGTAGAAAAATCTGCTCCGGCCGAGAAAAACACTTTTGGTGCACCATGCAGGTACATTTGAGTTTCCCAGGCAAACGAAAGCAGTTACACCAAAGTTTCTAGTTTCTGTTTGTGTCTCCCCTGAGGAGGTTTCAGGCCAGCTATGTCTTTCAGTACTATCTCTTTTGGTTTGGAAGCTATTGCTGGACGTTTGGTAGAAAAAGCTGCTCCGGCCGAGAAAAACACTTTTGGTGCACCATGCAGGTACATTTGAGTTTCCCAGGCAAACGAAAGCAGTTACACCAATGTTTCTAGTTTCTGTTTGTGTCTCCCCTGAGGAGGTTTCAGGCCAGCTATGTCTTTCAGTACTATCTTTTTTGGTTTGGAAGCTATTCCTGGACGTTTGGCATGTTTGGTAGAAAAGGCTTTTCCGGCCGAGAAAAACACTTTTGGTGCACCATGCAGGTACATTTGAGTTTCCCAGGCAAACGAAAGCAGTTACACCATAGTTTCTAGTTTCTGTTTGTGTCTCCCCTGAGGAGGTTTCAGGCCAGCTATGTCTTTCAGTACTATCTCTTTTGGTTTGGAAGCTATTGCTGGACGTTTGGTAGAAAAAGCTGCTCCGGCCGAGAAAAACACTTTTGGTGCACCATGCAGGTACATTTGAGTTTCCCAGGCAAACAAAAGCAGTTACACCAAAGTTTCTAGTTTCTGTTTGTGTCTCCCCTGAGGAGGTTTCAGGCCAGCTATGTCTTTCAGTACTATCTCTTTTGGTTTGGAAGCTATTGCTGGACGTTTGGTAGAAAAAGCTGCTCTGGCCGAGAAAAACACTTTTGGTGCACCATGCAGGTACATTTGAGTTTCCCAAAAACGAAAGCAGTTACACCAAAGTTTCTAGTTTCTGTTTGTGTCTCCCCTGAGGAGGTTTCAGGCCAGCTATGTCTTTCAGTACTATCTCTTTTGGTTTGGAAGCTATTGCTGGACGTTTGGTAGAAAAAGCTTCTCCGGCCGAGAAAAACACTTTTGGTGCACCATGCAGTACATTTGAGTTTCCCAGGCAAACGAAAGCAGTTACACCAAAGTTTCTAGTTTCTGTTTGTGTCTCCCCTGAGGAGGTTTCAGGCCAGCTATGTCTTTCAGTACTATCTCTTTTGGTTTGGAATCTATTGCTGGACGTTTGGTAGAAAAAGCTTCTCCGGACGAAAAAAACAATTTTGGTGCACCATGCAGGTACATTTGAGTTTCCCAGGCAAACGAAAGCAGTTACACCAAAGTTTCTAGTTTCTGTTTGTGTCTCCCCTGAGGAGGTTTCAGGCCAGCAATGTCTTTCAGTACTATCTCTTTTGGTTTGGAAGCTATTCCTGGACGTTTGGCATGTTTGGTAGAAAAGGCTTTTCCGGCCGAGAAAAACACTTTTGGTGCACCATGCAGTACATTTGAGTTTCCCAGGCAAACGAAAGCAGTTACACCAAAGTTTCTAGTTTCTGTTTGTGTCTCCCCTGAGGAGGTTTCAGGCCAGCTATGTCTTTCAGTACTATCTCTTTTGGTTTGGAATCTATTGCTGGACGTTTGGTAGAAAAAGCTTCTCCGGACGAAAAAAACACTTTTGGTGCACCATGCAGGTACATTTGAGTTTCCCAGGCAAACGAAAGCAGTTACACCAAAGTTTCTAGTTTCTGTTTGTGTCTCCCCTGAGGAGGTTTCAGGCCAGCAATGTCTTTCAGTACTATCTCTTTTGGTTTGGAAGCTATTCCTGGACGTTTGGCATGTTTGGTAGAAAAGGCTTTTCCGGCCGAGAAAAACACTTTTGGTGCACCATGCAGGTACATTTGAGTTTCCCAGGCAAACGAAAGCAGTTACACCAAAGTTTCTAGTTTCTGTTTGTGTCTCCCCTGAGGAGGTTTCAGGCCAGCTATGTCTTTCAGTACTATCTCTTTTTGTTTGGAAGCTATTGCTGGACGTTTGGTAGAAAAATCTGCTCCGGCCGAGAAAAACACTTTTGGTGCACCATGCAGGTACATTTGAGTTTCCCAGGCAAACGAAAGCAGTTACACCAAAGTTTCTAGTTTCTGTTTGTGTCTCCCCTGAGGAGGTTTCAGGCCAGCTATGTCTTTCAGTACTATCTCTTTTGGTTTGGAAGCTATTGCTGGACGTTTGGTAGAAAAAGCTGCTCCGGCCGAGAAAAACACTTTTGGTGCACCATGCAGGTACATTTGAGTTTCCCAGGCAAACGAAAGCAGTTACACCAAAGTTTCTAGTTTCTGTTTGTGTCTCCCCTGAGGAGGTTTCAGGCCAGCTATGACTTTCAGTACTATCTCTTTTGGTTTGGAAGCTATTGCTGGACGTTTGGTAGAAAAAGCTGCTCCGGCCGAGAAAAACACTTTTGGTGCACCATGCAGGTACATTTGAGTTTCCCAGGCAAACGAAAGCAGTTACACCAATGTTTCTAGTTTCTGTTTGTGTCTCCCCTGAGGAGGTTTCAGGCCAGCTATGTCTTTCAGTACTATCTTTTTTGGTTTGGAAGCTATTCCTGGACGTTTGGCATGTTTGGTAGAAAAGGCTTTTCCGGCCGAGAAAAACACTTTTGGTGCACCATGCAGGTACATTTGAGTTTCCCAGGCAAACGAAAGCAGTTACACCAAAGTTTCTAGTTTCTGTTTGTGTCTCCCCTGAGGAGGTTTCAGGCCAGCTATGTCTTTCAGTACTATCTCTTTTGGTTTGGAAGCTATTGCTGGACGTTTGGTAGAAAAAGCTGCTCCGGCCGAGAAAAACACTTTTGGTGCACCATGCAGGTACATTTGAGTTTCCCAGGCAAACGAAAGCAGTTACACCAAAGTTTCTAGTTTCTGTTTGTGTCTCCCCTGAGGAGGTTTCAGGCCAGCTATGTCTTTCAGTACTATCTCTTTTGGTTTGGAAGCTATTGCTGGACGTTTGGTAGAAAAAGCTGCTCTGGCCGAGAAAAACACTTTCGGTGCACCATGCAGGTACATTTGAGTTTCCCAGGCAAACGAAAGCAGTTACACCAAAGTTTCTAGTTTCTGTTTGTGTCTCCCCTGAGGAGGTTTCAGGCCAGCTATGTCTTTCAGTACTATCTCTTTTGGTTTGGAAGCTATTGCTGGACGTTTGGTAGAAAAAGCTTCTCCGGCCGAGAAAAACACTTTTGGTGCACCATGCAGTACATTTGAGTTTCCCAGGCAAACGAAAGCAGTTACACCAAAGTTTCTAGTTTCTGTTTGTGTCTCCCCTGAGGAGGTTTCAGGCCAGCTATGTCTTTCAGTACTATCTCTTTTGGTTTGGAATCTATTGCTGGACGTTTGGCATGTTTGTTAGAAAAGGCTTTTCCGGCCGAGAAAAACACTTTTGGTGCACCATGCAGGTACATTTGAGTTTCCCAGGCAAACGAAAGCAGTTACACCAAAGTTTCTAGTTTCTGTTTGTGTCTCCCCTGAGGAGGTTTCAGGCCAGCTATGTCTTTCAGTACTATCTCTTTTGGTTTGGAAGCTATTGCTGGACGTTTGGTAGAAAAATCTGCTCCGGCCGAGAAAAACACTTTTGGTGCACCATGCAGGTACATTTGAGTTTCCCAGGCAAACGAAAGCAGTTACACCAAAGTTTCTAGTTTCTGTTTGTGTCTCCCCTGAGGAGGTTTCAGGCCAGCTATGACTTTCAGTACTATCTCTTTTGGTTTGGAAGCTATTGCTGTACGTTTTGTAGAAAAAGCTGCTCTGGCCGAGAAAAACACTTTTGGTGCAGCATGCAGGTACATTTGAGTTTCCCAGGCAAACGAAAGCAGTTACACCAAAGTTTCTAGTTTCTGTTTGTGTCTCCCCTGAGGAGGTTTCAGGCCAGCTATGTCTTTCAGTACTATCTCTTTTGGTTTGGAAGCTATTGCTGGACGTTTGGTAGAAAAAGCTTCTCCGGCCGAGAAAAACACTTTTGGTGCACCATGCAGTACATTTGAGTTTCCCAGGCAAACGAAAGCAGTTACACCAAAGTTTCTAGTTTCTGTTTGTGTCTCCCCTGAGGAGGTTTCAGGCCAGCTATGTCTTTCAGTACTATCTCTTTTGGTTTGGAATCTATTGCTGGACGTTTGGTAGAAAAAGCTTCTCCGGACGAAAAAAACACTTTTGGTGCACCATGCAGGTACATTTGAGTTTCCCAGGCAAACGAAAGCAGTTACACCAAAGTTTCTAGTTTCTGTTTGTGTCTCCCCTGAGGAAGTTTCAGGCCAGCATTTCTTTCAGTACTATCTCTTTTGGTTTGGAAGCTATTCCTGGACGTTTGGCATGTTTGGTAGAAAAGGCTTTTCCGGCCGAGAAAAACACTTTTGGTGCACCATGCAGGTACATTTGAGTTTCCCAGGCAAACGAAAGCAGTTACACCAAAGTTTCTAGTTTCTGTTTGTGTCTCCCCTGAGGAGGTTTCAGGCCAGCTATGTCTTTCAGTACTATCTCTTTTGGTTTGGAAGCTATTGCTGGACGTTTGGTAGAAAAAGCTGCTCCGGCCGAGAAAAACACTTTTGGTGCACCATGCAGGTACATTTGAGTTTCCCATGCAAACGAAAGCAGTTACACCAATGTTTCTAGTTTCTGTTTGTGTCTCCCCTGAGGAGGTTTCAGGCCAGCTATGTCTTTCAGTACTATCTTTTTTGGTTTGGAAGCTATTCCTGGACGTTTGGCATGTTTGGTAGAAAAGGCTTTTCCGGCCGAGAAAAACACTTTTGGTGCACCATGCAGGTACATTTGAGTTTCCCAGGCAAACGAAAGCAGTTACACCAAAGTTTCTAGTTTCTGTTTGTGTCTCCCCTGAGGAGGTTTCAGGCCAGCTATGTCTTTCAGTACTATCTCTTTTGGTTTGGAAGCTATTGCTGGACGTTTGGTAGAAAAAGCTGCTCCGGCCGAGAAAAACACTTTTGGTGCACCATGCAGGTACATTTGAGTTTCCCAGGCAAACGAAAGCAGTTACACCAAAGTTTCTAGTTTCTGTTTGTGTCTCCCCTGAGGAGGTTTCAGGCCAGCTATGTCTTTCAGTACTATCTCTTTTGGTTTGGAAGCTATTGCTGGACGTTTGGTAGAAAAAGCTTCTCCGGCCGAGAAAAACACTTTTGGTGCACCATGCAGTACATTTGAGTTTCCCAGGCAAACGAAAGCAGTTACACCAAAGTTTCTAGTTTCTGTTTGTGTCTCCCCTGAGGAGGTTTCAGGCCAGCTATGTCTTTCAGTACTATCTCTTTTGGTTTGGAATCTATTGCTGGACGTTTGGTAGAAAAAGCTTCTCCGGACGAAAAAAACAATTTTGGTGCACCATGCAGGTACATTTGAGTTTCCCAGGCAAACAAAAGCAGTTACACCAAAGTTTCTAGTTTCTGTTTGTGTCTCCCCTGAGGAGGTTTCAGGCCAGCAATGTCTTTCAGTACTATCTCTTTTGGTTTGGAAGCTATTCCTGGACGTTTGGCATGTTTGGTAGAAAAGGCTTTTCCGGCCGAGAAAAACACTTTTGGTGCACCATGCAAGTACATTTGAGTTTCCCAGGCAAACGAAAGCAGTTACACCAAAGTTTCTAGTTTCTGTTTGTGTCTCCCCTGAGGAGGTTTCAGGCCAGCTATGTCTTTCAGTACTATCTCTTTTGGTTTGGAAGCTATTGCTGGACGTTTGGTAGAAAAAGCTTCTCCGGACGAAAAAAACAATTTTGGTGCACCATGCAGGTACATTTGAGTTTCCCAGGCAAACGAAAGCAGTTACACCAAAGTTTCTAGTTTCTGTTTGTGTCTCCCCTGAGGAGGTTTCAGGCCAGCAATGTCTTTCAGTACTATCTCTTTTGGTTTGGAAGCTATTCCTGGACGTTTGGCATGTTTGTTAGAAAAGGCTTTTCCGGCCGAGAAAAACACTTTTGGTGCACCATGCAGGTACATTTGAGTTTCCCAGGCAAACGAAAGCAGTTACACCAAAGTTTCTAGTTTCTGTTTGTGTCTCCCCTGAGGAGGTTTCAGGCCAGCTATGTCTTTCAGTACTATCTCTTTTGGTTTGGAAGCTATTGCTGGACGTTTGGTAGAAAAAGCTGCTCTGGCAGAGAAAAACACTTTTGGTGCACCATGCAGGTACATTTGAGTTTCCCAGGCAAACGAAAGCAGTTACACCAAAGTTTCTAGTTTCTGTTTGTGTCTCCCCTGAGGAGGTTTCAGGCCAGCTATGTCTTTCAGTACTATCTCTTTTGGTTTGGAAGCTATTGCTGGACGTTTGGTAGAAAAATCTTCTCCGGCCGAGAAAAACACTTTTGGTGCACCATGCAGGTACATTTGAGTTTCCCAGGCAAACGAAAGCAGTTACACCAAAGTTTCTAGTTTCTGTTTGTGTCTCCCCTGAGGAGGTTTCACGCCAGCTATGACTTTCAGTACTATCTCTTTTGGTTTGGAAGCTATTGCTGGACGTTTGGTAGAAAAAGCTGCTCTGGCCGAGAAAAACACTTTTGGTGCAGCATGCAGGTACATTTGAGTTTCCCAGGCAAACGAAAGCAGTTACACCAAAGTTTCTAGTTTCTGTTTGTGTCTCCCCTGAGGAGGTTTCAGGCCAGCTATGTCTTTCAGTACTATCTCTTTTGGTTTGGAAGCTATTGCTGGACGTTTGGTAGAAAAAGCTGCTCCGGCCGAGAAAAACACTTTTGGTGCACCATGCAGTACATTTGAGTTTCCCAGGCAAACGAAAGCAGTTACACCAAAGTTTCTAGTTTCTGTTTGTGTCTCCCCTGAGGAGGTTTCAGGCCAGCTATGTCTTTCAGTACTATCTCTTTTGGTTTGGAATCTATTGCTGGACGTTTGGTAGAAAAAGCTTCTCCGGACGAAAAAAACAATTTTGGTGCACCATGCAGGTACATTTGAGTTTCCCAGGCAAACGAAAGCAGTTACACCAAAGTTTCTAGTTTCTGTTTGTGTCTCCCCTGAGGAGGTTTCAGGCCAGCAATGTCTTTCAGTACTATCTCTTTTGGTTTGGAAGCTATTCCTGGACGTTTGGCATGTTTGGTAGAAAAGGCTTTTCCGGCCGAGAAAAACACTTTTGGTGCACCATGCAGGTACATTTGAGTTTCCCAGGCAAACGAAAGCAGTTACACCAAAGTTTCTAGTTTCTGTTTGTGTCTCCCCTGAGGAGGTTTCAGGCCAGCTATGTCTTTCAGTACTATCTTTTTTGGTTTGGAAGTTATTCCTGGACGTTTGGCATGTTTGGTAGAAAAGGCTTTTCCGGCCGAGAAAAACACTTTTGGTGCACCATGCAGGTACATTTGAGTTTCCCAGGCAAACGAAAGCAGTTACACCAAAGTTTCTAGTTTCTGTTTGTGTCTCCCCTGAGGAGGTTTCAGGCCAGCTATGTCTTTCAGTACTATCTCTTTTGGTTTGGAAGCTATTGCTGGACGTTTGGTAGAAAAAGCTGCTCCGGCCGAGAAAAACACTTTTGGTGCACCATGCAGGTACATTTGAGTTTCCCAGGCAAACGAAAGCAGTTACACCAAAGTTTCTAGTTTCTGTTTGTGTCTCCCCTGAGGAGGTTTCAGGCCAGCTATGTCTTTCAGTACTATCTCTTTTGGTTTGGAAGCTATTGCTGGACGTTTGGTAGAAAAAGCTTCTCCGGCCGAGAAAAACACTTTTGGTGCACCATGCAGTACATTTGAGTTTCCCAGGCAAACGAAAGCAGTTACACCAAAGTTTCTAGTTTCTGTTTGTGTCTCCCCTGAGGAGGTTTCAGGCCAGCTATGTCTTTCAGTACTATCTCTTTTGGTTTGGAATCTATTGCTGGACGTTTGGTAGAAAAAGCTTCTCCGGACGAAAAAAACAATTTTGGTGCACCATGCAGGTACATTTGAGTTTCCCAGGCAAACGAAAGCAGTTACACCAAAGTTTCTAGTTTCTGTTTGTGTCTCCCCTGAGGAGGTTTCAGGCCAGCAATGTCTTTAAGTACTATCTCTTTTGGTTTGGAAGCTATTCCTGGACGTTTGGCATGTTTGTTAGAAAAGGCTTTTCCGGCCGAGAAAAACAATTTTGGTGCACCATGCAGGTACATTTGAGTTTCCCAGGCAAACGAAAGCAGTTACACCAAAGTTTCTAGTTTCTGTTTGTGTCTCCCCTGAGGAGGTTTCACGCCAGCTATGACTTTCAGTACTATCTCTTTTGGTTTGGAAGCTATTGCTGGACGTTTGGTAGAAAAAGCTGCTCTGGCCGAGAAAAACACTTTTGGTGCACCATGCAGGTACATTTGAGTTTCCCAGGCAAACGAAAGCAGTTACACCAAAGTTTCTAGTTTCTGTTTGTGTCTCCCCTGAGGAGGTTTCAGGCCAGCTATGTCTTTCAGTACTATCTCTTTTGGTTTGGAAGCTATTGCTGGACGTTTGGTAGAAAAAGCTTCTCCGGCCGAGAAAAACACTTTTGGTGCACCATGCAGTACATTTGAGTTTCCCAGGCAAACGAAAGCAGTGACACCAAAGTTTCTAGTTTCTGTTTGTGTCTCCCCTGAGGAGGTTTCAGGCCAGCTATGTCTTTCAGTACTATCTCTTTTGGTTTGGAATCTATTGCTGGACGTTTGGTAGAAAAAGCTTCTCCGGACGAAAAAAACAATTTTGGTGCACCATGCAGGTACATTTGAGTTTCCCAGGCAAACGAAAGCAGTTACACCAAAGTTTCTAGTTTCTGTTTGTGTCTCCCCTGAGGAGGTTTCAGGCCAGCAATGTCTTTCAGTACTATCTCTTTTGGTTTGGAAGCTATTCCTGGACGTTTGGCATGTTTGGTAGAAAAGGCTTTTCCGGCCGAGAAAAACACTTTTGGTGCACCATGCAGGTACATTTGAGTTTCCCAGGCAAACGAAAGCAGTTACACCAAAGTTTCTAGTTTCTGTTTGTGTCTCCCCTGAGGAGGTTTCAGGCCAGCTATGTCTTTCAGTACTATCTTTTTTGGTTTGGAAGTTATTCCTGGACGTTTGGCATGTTTGGTAGAAAAGGCTTTTCCGGCCGAGAAAAACACTTTTGGTGCACCATGCAGGTACATTTGAGTTTCCCAGGCAAACGAAAGCAGTTACACCAAAGTTTCTAGTTTCTGTTTGTGTCTCCCCTGAGGAGGTTTCAGGCCAGCTATGTCTTTCAGTACTATCTCTTTTGGTTTGGAAGCTATTGCTGGACGTTTGGTAGAAAAAGCTGCTCCGGCCGAGAAAAACACTTTTGGTGCACCATGCAGGTACATTTGAGTTTCCCAGGCAAACGAAAGCAGTTACACCAAAGTTTCTAGTTTCTGTTTGTGTCTCCCCTGAGGAGGTTTCAGGCCAGCTATGTCTTTCAGTACTATCTCTTTTGGTTTGGAAGCTATTGCTGGACGTTTGGTAGAAAAAGCTTCTCCGGCCGAGAAAAACACATTTGGTGCACCATGCAGTACATTTGAGTTTCCCAGGCAAACGAAAGCAGTTACACCAAAGTTTCTAGTTTCTGTTTGTGTCTCCCCTGAGGAGGTTTCAGGCCAGCTATGTCTTTCAGTACTATCTCTTTTGGTTTGGAATCTATTGCTGGACGTTTGGTAGAAAAAGCTTCTCCGGACGAAAAAAACACTTTTGGTGCACCATGCAGGTACATTTGAGTTTCCCAGGCAAACGAAAGCAGTTACACCAAAGTTTCTAGTTTCTGTTTGTGTCTCCCCTGAGGAGGTTTCAGGCCAGCAATGTCTTTCAGTACTATCTCTTTTGGTTTGGAAGCTATTCCTGGACGTTTGGCATGTTTGGTAGAAAAGGCTTTTCCGGCCGAGAAAAACACTTTTGGTGCACCATGCAGTACATTTGAGTTTCCCAGGCAAACGAAAGCAGTTACACCAAAGTTTCTAGTTTCTGTTTGTGTCTCCCCTGAGGAGGTTTCAGGCCAGCTATGTCTTTCAGTACTATCTCTTTTGGTTTGGAAGCTATTGCTGGACGTTTGGTAGAAAAATCTGCTCCGGCCGAGAAAAACACTTTTGGTGCACCATGCAGGTACATTTGAGTTTCCCAGGCAAACGAAAGCAGTTACACCAAAGTTTCTAGTTTCTGTTTGTGTCTCCCCTGAGGAGGTTTCAGGCCAGCAATGTCTTTCAGTACTATCTCTTTTGGTTTGGAAGCTATTCCTGGACGTTTGGCATGTTTGGTAGAAAAGGCTTTTCCGGCCGAGAAAAACACTTTTGGTGCACCATGCAGGTACATTTGAGTTTCCCAGGCAAACGAAAGCAGTTACACCAAAGTTTCTAGTTTCTGTTTGTGTCTCCCCTGAGGAGGTTTCAGGCCAGCTATGTCTTTCAGTACTATCTCTTTTGGTTTGGAAGCTATTGCTGGACGTTTGGTAGAAAAAGCTGCTCCGGCCGAGAAAAACACTTTTGGTGCACCATGCAGGTACATTTGAGTTTCCCAGGCAAACGAAAGCAGTTACACCAATGTTTCTAGTTTCTGTTTGTGTCTCCCCTGAGGAGGTTTCAGGCCAGCTATGTCTTTCAGTACTATCTTTTTTGGTTTGGAAGCTATTCCTGGACGTTTGGCATGTTTGGTAGAAAAGGCTTTTCCGGCCGAGAAAAACACTTTTGGTGCACCATGCAGGTACATTTGAGTTTCCCAGGCAAACGAAAGCAGTTACACCAAAGTTTCTAGTTTCTGTTTGTGTCTCCCCTGAGGAGGTTTCAGGCCAGCTATGTCTTTCAGTACTATCTCTTTTGGTTTGGAAGCTATTGCTGGACGTTTGGTAGAAAAAGCTGCTCCGGCCGAGAAAAACACTTTTGGTGCACCATGCAGGTACATTTGAGTTTCCCAGGCAAACGAAAGCAGTTACACCAAAGTTTCTAGTTTCTGTTTGTGTCTCCCCTGAGGAGGTTTCAGGCCAGCTATGTCTTTCAGTACTATCTCTTTTGGTTTGGAAGCTATTGCTGGACGTTTGGTAGAAAAAGCTGCTCTGGCCGAGAAAAACACTTTTGGTGCACCATGCAGGTACATTTGAGTTTCCCAGGCAAACGAAAGCAGTTACACCAAAGTTTCTAGTTTCTGTTTGTGTCTCCCCTGAGGAGGTTTCAGGCCAGCTATGTCTTTCAGTACTATCTCTTTTGGTTTGGAAGCTATTGCTGGACGTTTGGTAGAAAAAGCTTCTCCGGCCGAGAAAAACACTTTTGGTGCACCATGCAGTACATTTGAGTTTCCCAGGCAAACGAAAGCAGTTACACCAAAGTTTCTAGTTTCTGTTTGTGTCTCCCCTGAGGAGGTTTCAGGCCAGCTATGTCTTTCAGTACTATCTCTTTTGGTTTGGAATCTATTGCTGGACGTTTGGTAGAAAAGGCTTTTCCGGCCGAGAAAAACACTTTTGGTGCACCATGCAGGTACATTTGAGTTTCCCAGGCAAACGAAAGCAGTTACACCAAAGTTTCTAGTTTCTGTTTGTGTCTCCCCTGAGGAGGTTTCAGGCCAGCAATGTCTTTCAGTACTATCTCTTTTGGTTTGGAAGCTATTCCTGGACGTTTGGCATGTTTGGTAGAAAAGGCTTTTCCGGCCGAGAAAAACACTTTTGGTGCACCATGCAGTACATTTGAGTTTCCCAGGCAAACGAAAGCAGTTACACCAAAGTTTCTAGTTTCTGTTTGTGTCTCCCCTGAGGAGGTTTCAGGCCAGCTATGTCTTTCAGTACTATCTCTTTTGGTTTGGAAGCTATTGCTGGACGTTTGGTAGAAAAAGCTTCTCCGGACGAAAAAAACAATTTTGGTGCACCATGCAGGTACATTTGAGTTTCCCAGGCAAACGAAAGCAGTTACACCAAAGTTTCTAGTTTCTGTTTGTGTCTCCCCTGAGGAGGTTTCAGGCCAGCAATGTCTTTCAGTACTATCTCTTTTGGTTTGGAAGCTATTCCTGGACGTTTGGCATGTTTTGTAGAAAAGGCTTTTCCGGCCGAGAAAAACACTTTTGGTGCACCATGCAGGTACATTTGAGTTTCCCAGGCAAACGAAAGCAGTTACACCAAAGTTTCTAGTTTCTGTTTGTGTCTCCCCTGAGGAGGTTTCAGGCCAGCTATGTCTTTCAGTACTATCTCTTTTGGTTTGGAAGCTATTGCTGGACGTTTGGTAGAAAAAGCTGCTCTGGCCGAGAAAAACACTTTTGGTGCACCATGCAGGTACATTTGAGTTTCCCAGGCAAACGAAAGCAGTTACACCAAAGTTTCTAGTTTCTGTTTGTGTCTCCCCTGAGGAGGTTTCAGGCCAGCTATGTCTTTCAGTACTATCTCTTTTTGTTTGGAAGCTATTGCTGGACGTTTGGTAGAAAAATCTGCTCCGGCCGAGAAAAACACTTTTGGTGCACCATGCAGGTACATTTGAGTTTCCCAGGCAAACGAAAGCAGTTACACCAAAGTTTCTAGTTTCTGTTTGTGTCTCCCCTGAGGAGGTTTCAGGCCAGCTATGTCTTTCAGTACTATCTCTTTTGGTTTGGAAGCTATTGCTGGACGTTTGGTAGAAAAAGCTGCTCCGGCCGAGAAAAACACTTTTGGTGCACCATGCAGGTACATTTGAGTTTCCCAGGCAAACGAAAGCAGTTACACCAATGTTTCTAGTTTCTGTTTGTGTCTCCCCTGAGGAGGTTTCAGGCCAGCTATGTCTTTCAGTACTATCTTTTTTGGTTTGGAAGCTATTCCTGGACGTTTGGCATGTTTGGTAGAAAAGGCTTTTCCGGCCGAGAAAAACACTTTTGGTGCACCATGCAGGTACATTTGAGTTTCCCAGGCAAACGAAAGCAGTTACACCAAAGTTTCTAGTTTCTGTTTGTGTCTCCCCTGAGGAGGTTTCAGGCCAGCTATGTCTTTCAGTACTATCTCTTTTGGTTTGGAAGCTATTGCTGGACGTTT
This sequence comes from Laterallus jamaicensis coturniculus, assembly GCA_022605575.1. Taxonomy (NCBI): domain Eukaryota; kingdom Metazoa; phylum Chordata; class Aves; order Gruiformes; family Rallidae; genus Laterallus; species Laterallus jamaicensis. The sequence continues at coordinate 106,069 of JAKCOX010000028.1, forward strand.
GGTAGAAAAAGCTGCTCCGGCCGAGAAAAACACTTTTGGTGCACCATGCAGGTACATTTGAGTTTCCCAGGCAAACGAAAGCAGTTACACCAAAGTTTCTAGTTTCTGTTTGTGTCTCCCCTGAGGAGGTTTCAGGCCAGCTATGTCTTTCAGTACTATCTCTTTTGGTTTGGAAGCTATTGCTGGACGTTTGGTAGAAAAAGCTGCTCTGGCCGAGAAAAACACTTTTGGTGCACCATGCAGGTACATTTGAGTTTCCCAGGCAAACGAAAGCAGTTACACCAAAGTTTCTAGTTTCTGTTTGTGTCTCCCCTGAGGAGGTTTCAGGCCAGCTATGTCTTTCAGTACTATCTCTTTTGGTTTGGAAGCTATTGCTGGACGTTTGGTAGAAAAAGCTTCTCCGGCCGAGAAAAACACTTTTGGTGCACCATGCAGTACATTTGAGTTTCCCAGGCAAACGAAAGCAGTTACACCAAAGTTTCTAGTTTCTGTTTGTGTCTCCCCTGAGGAGGTTTCAGGCCAGCTATGTCTTTCAGTACTATCTCTTTTGGTTTGGAATCTATTGCTGGACGTTTGGCATGTTTGTTAGAAAAGGCTTTTCCGGCCGAGAAAAACACTTTTGGTGCACCATGCAGGTACATTTGAGTTTCCCAGGCAAACGAAAGCAGTTACACCAAAGTTTCTAGTTTCTCTTTGTGTCTCCCCTGAGGAGGTTTCAGGCCAGCTATGTCTTTCAGTACTGTCTCTTTTGGTTTGGAAGCTATTGCTGGACGTTTGGTAGAAAAAGCTGCTCCGGCCGAGAAAAACACTTTTGGTGCACCATGCAGGTACATTTGAGTTTCCCAGGCAAACGAAAGCAGTTACACCAAAGTTTCTAGTTTCTGTTTGTGTCTCCCCTGAGGAGGTTTCAGGCCAGCTATGACTTTCAGTACTATGTCTTTTGGTTTGGAAGCTATTGCTGGACGTTTGGTAGAAAAAGCTTCTCCGGCCGAGAAAAACACTTTTGGTGCACCATGCAGTACATTTGAGTTTCCCAGGCAAACGAAAGCAGTTACACCAAAGTTTCTAGTTTCTGTTTGTGTCTCCCCTGAGGAGGTTTCAGGCCAGCTATGTCTTTCAGTACTATCTCTTTTGGTTTGGAATCTATTGCTGGACGTTTGGTAGAAAAAGCTTCTCCGGACGAAAAAAACAATTTTGGTGCACCATGCAGGTACATTTGAGTTTCCCAGGCAAACGAAAGCAGTTACACCAAAGTTTCTAGTTTCTGTTTGTGTCTCCCCTGAGGAGGTTTCAGGCCAGCATTTCTTTCAGTACTATCTCTTTTGGTTTGGAAGCTATTCCTGGACGTTTGGCATGTTTGGTAGAAAAGGCTTTTCCGGCCGAGAAAAACACTTTTGGTGCACCATGCAGGTACATTTGAGTTTCCCAGGCAAACGAAAGCAGTTACACCAAAGTTTCTAGTTTCTGTTTGTGTCTCCCCTGAGGAGGTTTCAGGCCAGCTATGTCTTTCAGTACTATCTCTTTTGGTTTGGAAGCTATTGCTGGACGTTTGGTAGAAAAAGCTGCTCCGGCCGAGAAAAACACTTTTGGTGCACCATGCAGGTACATTTGAGTTTCCCAGGCAAACGAAAGCAGTTACACCAATGTTTCTAGTTTCTGTTTGTGTCTCCCCTGAGGAGGTTTCAGGCCAGCTATGTCTTTCAGTACTATCTTTTTTGGTTTCTAAGCTATTCCTGGACGTTTGGCATGTTTGGTAGAAAAGGCTTTTCCAGCCGAGAAAAACACTTTTGGTGCACCATGCAGGTACATTTGAGTTTCCCAGGCAAACGAAAGCAGTTACACCAAAGTTTCTAGTTTCTGTTTGTGTCTCCCCTGAGGAGGTTTCAGGCCAGCTATGTCTTTCAGTACTATCTCTTTTGGTTTGGAAGCTATTGCTGGACGTTTGGTAGAAAAAGCTGCTCCGGCCGAGAAAAACACTTTTGGTGCACCATGCAGGTACATTTGAGTTTCCCAGGCAAACGAAAGCAGTTACACCAAAGTTTCTAGTTTCTGTTTGTGTCTCCCCTGAGGAGGTTTCAGGCCAGCTATGTCTTTCAGTACTATCTCTTTTGGTTTGGAAGCTATTGCTGGACGTTTGGTAGAAAAAGCTTCTCCGGCCGAGAAAAACACTTTTGGTGCACCATGCAGTACATTTGAGTTTCCCAGGCAAACGAAAGCAGTTACACCAAAGTTTCTAGTTTCTGTTTGTGTCTCCCCTGAGGAGGTTTCAGGCCAGCTATGTCTTTCAGAACTATCTCTTTTGGTTTGGAATCTATTGCTGGACGTTTGGTAGAAAAAGCTTCTCCGGACGAAAAAAACAATTTTGGTGCACCATGCAGGTACATTTGAGTTTCCCAGGCAAACAAAAGCAGTTACACCAAAGTTTCTAGTTTCTGTTTGTGTCTCCCCTGAGGAGGTTTCAGGCCAGCAATGTCTTTCAGTACTATCTCTTTTGGTTTGAAAGCTATTCCTGGACGTTTGGCATGTTTGGTAGAAAAGGCTTTTCCGGCCGAGAAAAACACTTTTGGTGCACCATGCAGGTACATTTGAGTTTCCCAGGCAAACGAAAGCAGTTACACCAAAGTTTCTAGTTTCTGTTTGTGTCTCCCCTGAGGAGGTTTCAGGCCAGCTATGTCTTTCAGTACTATCTCTTTTGGTTTGGAAGCTATTGCTGGACGTTTGGTAGAAAAATCTGCTCCGGCCGAGAAAAACACTTTTGGTGCACCATGCAGGTACATTTGAGTTTCCCAGGCAAACGAAAGCAGTTACACCAAAGTTTCTAGTTTCTGTTTGTGTCTCCCCTGAGGAGGTTTCAGGCCAGCTATGTCTTTCAGTACTATCTCTTTTGGTTTGGAAGCTATTGCTGGACGTTTGGTAGAAAAAGCTGCTCCGGCCGAGAAAAACACTTTTGGTGCACCATGCAGGTACATTTGAGTTTCCCAGGCAAATGAAAGCAGTTACACCAAAGTTTCTAGTTTCTGTTTGTGTCTCCCCTGAGGAGGTTTCAGGCCAGCTATGACTTTCAGTACTATCTCTTTTGGTTTGGAAGCTATTGCTGGACGTTTGGTAGAAAAAGCTGCTCTGGCCGAGAAAAACACTTTTGGTGCAGCATGCAGGTACATTTGAGTTTCCCAGGCAAACGAAAGCAGTTACACCAAAGTTTCTAGTTTCTGTTTGTGTCTCCCCTGAGGAGGTTTCAGGCCAGCTATGTCTTTCAGTACTATCTCTTTTGGTTTGGAAGCTATTGCTGGACGTTTGGTAGAAAAAGCTTCTCCGGCCGAGAAAAACACTTTTGGTGCACCATGCAGTACATTTGAGTTTCCCAGGCAAACGAAAGCAGTTACACCAAAGTTTCTAGTTTATGTTTGTGTCTCCCCTGAGGAGGTTTCAGGCCAGCTATGTCTTTCAGTACTATCTCTTTTGGTTTGGAATCTATTGCTGGACGTTTGGTAGAAAAAGCTTCTCCGGACGAAAAAAACTTTTGGTGCACCATGCAGGTACATTTGAGTTTCCCAGGCAAACGAAAGCAGTGACACCAAAGTTTCTAGTTTCTGTTTGTGTCTCCCCTGAGGAGGTTTCAGGCCAGCAATGTCTTTCAGTACTATCTCTTTTGGTTTGGAAGCTATTCCTGGACGTTTGGCATGTTTGGTAGAAAAGGCTTTTCCGGCCGAGAAAAACACTTTTGGTGCACCATGCAGGTACATTTGAGTTTCCCAGGCAAACGAAAGCAGTTACACCAAAGTTTCTAGTTTCTGTTTGTGTCTCCCCTGAGGAGGTTTCAGGCCAGCTATGTCTTTCAGTACTATCTCTTTTGGTTTGGAAGCTATTGCTGGACGTTTGGTAGAAAAAGCTGCTCCGGCCGAGAAAAACACTTTTGGTGCACCATGCAGGTACATTTGAGTTTCCCAGGCAAACGAAAGCAGTTACACCAATGTTTCTAGTTTCTGTTTGTGTCTCCCCTGAGGAGGTTTCAGGCCAGCTATGTCTTTCAGTACTATCTTTTTTGGTTTGGAAGCTATTCCTGGACGTTTGGCATGTTTGGTAGAAAAGGCTTTTCCGGCCGAGAAAAACACTTTTGGTGCACCATGCAGGTACATTTGAGTTTCCCAGGCAAACGAAAGCAGTTACACCAAAGTTTCTAGTTTCTGTTTGTGTCTCCCCTGAGGAGGTTTCAGGCCAGCTATGTCTTTCAGTACTATCTCTTTTGGTTTGGAAGCTATTGCTGGACGTTTGGTAGAAAAAGCTGCTCCGGCCGAGAAAAACACTTTTGGTGCACCATGCAGGTACATTTGAGTTTCCCAGGCAAACGAAAGCAGTTACACCAAAGTTTCTAGTTTCTGTTTGTGTCTCCCCTGAGGAGGTTTCAGGCCAGCTATGTCTTTCAGTACTATCTCTTTTGGTTTGGAATCTATTGCTGGACGTTTGGTAGAAAAAGCTGCTCCGGCCGAGAAAAACACTTTTGGTGCACCATGCAGTACATTTGAGTTTCCCAGGCAAACGAAAGCAGTTACACCAAAGTTTCTAGTTTCTGTTTGTGTCTCCCCTGAGGAGGTTTCAGGCCAGCTATGTCTTTCAGTACTATCTCTTTTGGTTTGGAATCTATTGCTGGACGTTTGGTAGAAAAAGCTTCTCCGGCCGAGAAAAACAATTTTGGTGCACCATGCAGGTACATTTGAGTTTCCCAGGCAAACGAAAGCAGTTACACCAAAGTTTCTAGTTTCTGTTTGTGTCTCCCCTGAGGAGGTTTCAGGCCAGCAATGTCTTTCAGTACTATCTCTTTTGGTTTGGAAGCTATTCCTGGACGTTTGGCATGTTTGGTAGAAAAGGCTTTTCCGGCCGAGAAAAACACTTTTGGTGCACCATGCAGGTACATTTGAGTTTCCCAGGCAAACGAAAGCAGTTACACCAAAGTTTCTAGTTTCTGTTTGTGTCTCCCCTGAGGAGGTTTCAGGCCAGCTATGTCTTTCAGTACTATCTCTTTTGGTTTGGAAGCTATTGCTGGACGTTTGGTAGAAAAAGCTGCTCCGGCCGAGAAAAACACTTTTGGTGCACCATGCAGGTACATTTGAGTTTCCCAGGCAAACGAAAGCAGTTACACCAAAGTTTCTAGTGTCTGTTTGTGTCTCCCCTGAGGAGGTTTCAGGCCAGCTATGTCTTTCAGTACTATCTCTTTTGGTTTGGAAGCTATTGCTGGACGTTTGGTAGAAAAATCTGCTCCGGCCGAGAAAAACACTTTTGGTGCACCATGCAGGTACATTTGAGTTTCCCAGGCAAACGAAAGCAGTTACACCAAAGTTTCTAGTTTCTGTTTGTGTCTCCCCTGAGGAGGTTTCAGGCCAGCTATGACTTTCAGTACTATCTCTTTTGGTTTGGAAGCTATTGCTGGACGTTTGGTAGAAAAAGCTGCTCTGGCCGAGAAAAACACTTTTGGTGCAGCATGCAGGTACATTTGAGTTTCCCAGGCAAACGAAAGCAGTTACACCAAAGTTTCTAGTTTCTGTTTGTGTCTCCCCTGAGGAGGTTTCAGGCCAGCTATGTCTTTCAGTACTATCTCTTTTGGTTTGGAAGCTATTGCTGGACGTTTGTAGAAAAAGCTTCTCCGGCCGAGAAAAACACTTTTGGTGCACCATGCAGTACATTTGAGTTTCCCAGGCAAACGAAAGCAGTTACACCAAAGTTTCTAGTTTCTGTTTGTGTCTCCCCTGAGGAGGTTTCAGGCCAGCTATGTCTTTCAGTACTATCTCTTTTGGTTTGGAATCTATTGCTGGACGTTTGGTAGAAAAAGCTTCTCCGGACGAAAAAAACAATTTTGGTGCACCATGCAGGTACATTTGAGTTTCCCAGGCAAACGAAAGCAGTTACACCAAAGTTTCTAGTTTCTGTTTGTGTCTCCCCTGAGGAGGTTTCAGGCCAGCAATGTCTTTCAGTACTATCTCTTTTGGTTTGGAAGCTATTCCTGGACGTTTGGCATGTTTGGTAGAAAAGGCTTTTCCGGCCGAGAAAAACACTTTTGGTGCACCATGCAGGTACATTTGAGTTTCCCAGGCAAACGAAAGCAGTTACACCAAAGTTTCTAGTTTCTGTTTGTGTCTCCCCTGAGGAGGTTTCAGGCCAGCTATGTCTTTCAGTACTATCTCTTTTGGTTTGGAAGCTATTGCTGGACGTTTGGTAGAAAAAGCTGCTCCGGCCGAGAAAAACACTTTTGGTGCACCATGCAGGTACATTTGAGTTTCCCAGGCAAACGAAAGCAGTTACACCAAAGTTTCTAGTTTCTGTTTGTGTCTCCCCTAAGGAGGTTTCAGGCCAGCAATGTCTTTCAGTACTATCTCTTTTGGTTTGGAAGCTATTCCTGGACGTTTGGCATGTTTGGTAGAAAAGGCTTTTCCGGCCGAGAAAAACACTTTTGGTGCACCATGCAGGTACATTTGAGTTTCCCAGGCAAACGAAAGCAGTTACACCAAAGTTTCTAATTTCTGTTTGTGTCTCCCCTGAGGAGGTTTCAGGCCAGCTATGTCTTTCAGTACTATCTCTTTTGGTTTGGAAGCTATTGCTGGACGTTTGGTAGAAAAAGCTTCTCCGGCCGAGAAAAACACTTTTGGTGCACCATGCAGGTACATTTGAGTTTCCCAGGCAAACGAAAGCAGTTACACCAAAGTTTCTAGTTTCTGTTTGTGTCTCCCCTGAGGAGGTTTCAGGCCAGCTATGTCTTTCAGTACTATCTCTTTTGGTTTGGAAGCTATTGCTGGACGTTTGGTAGAAAAAGCTGCTCTGGCCGAGAAAAACACTTTTGGTGCACCATGCATGTCCATTTGAGTTTCCCAGGGAAACGAAAGCAGTGACACCAAAGTTTCTAGTTTCTGTTTGTGTCTCCCCTGAGGAGGTTTCAAGCCAGCAATGTCTTTCAGTACTATCTCTTTTGGTTTGGAAGCTATTGCTGGACGTTTGGTAGAAAAAGCTTCTCCGGCCGAGAAAAACACTTTTGGTGCACCATGCAGTACATTTGAGTTTCCCAGGCAAACGAATGCAGTTACACCAAAGTTTCTAGTTTCTGTTTGTGTCTCCCCTGAGGAGGTTTCAGGCCAGCAATGTCTTTCAGTACTATCTCTTTTGGTTTGGAAGCTATTCCTGGACGTTTGGCATGTTTGGTAGAAAAGGCTTTTCCGGCCGAGAAAAACACTTTTGGTGCACCATGCAGGTACATTTGAGTTTCCCAGGCAAACGAAAGCAGTTACACCAAAGTTTCTAGTTTCTGTTTGTGTCTCCCCTGAGGAGGTTTCAGGCCAGCTATGTCTTTCAGTACTATCTCTTTTGGTTTGGAAGCTATTGCTGGACGTTTGGTAGAAAAATCTGCTCCGGCCGAGAAAAACACTTTTGGTGCACCATGCAGGTACATTTGAGTTTCCCAGGCAAACGAAAGCAGTTACACCAAAGTTTCTAGTTTCTGTTTGTGTCTCCCCTGAGGAGGTTTCAGGCCAGCTATGTCTTTCAGTACTATCTCTTTTGGTTTGGAAGCTATTGCTGGACGTTTGGTAGAAAAAGCTGCTCCGGCCGAGAAAAACACTTTTGGTGCACCATGCAGGTACATTTGAGTTTCCCAGGCAAACGAAAGCAGTTACACCAAAGTTTCTAGTTTCTGTTTGTGTCTCCCCTGAGGAGGTTTCAGGCCAGCAATGTCTTTCAGTACTATCTCATTTGGTTTGGAAGCTATTGCTGGACGTTTGGCATGTTTGGTTGAAAAGGCTTCTCCGGCCGAGAAAAACACTTTTGGTGCACCATGCAGGTACATTTGAGTTTCCCAGGCAAACGAAAGCAGTTACACCAAAGTTTCTAGTTTCTGTTTGTGTCTCCCCTGAGGAGGTTTCAGGCCAGCTATGTCTTTCAGTACTATCTCTTTTGGTTTGGAAGCTATTGCTGGACGTTTGGTAGAAAAATCTGCTCCGGCCGAGAAAAACACTTTTGGTGCACCATGCAGGTACATTTGAGTTTCCCAGGCAAACGAAAGCAGTTACACCAAAGTTTCTAGTTTCTGTTTGTGTCTCCCCTGAGGAGGTTTCAGGCCAGCTATGTCTTTCAGTACTATCTCTTTTGGTTTGGAAGCTATTGCTGGACGTTTGGTAGAAAAAGCTGCTCCGGCCGAGAAAAACACTTTTGGTGCACCATGCAGGTACATTTGAGTTTCCCAGGCAAACGAAAGCAGTTACACCAATGTTTCTAGTTTCTGTTTGTGTCTCCCCTGAGGAGGTTTCAGGCCAGCTATGTCTTTCAGTACTATCTCTTTTGGTTTGGAAGCTATTGCTGGACGTTTGGTAGAAAAAGCTTCTCCGGCCAAGAAAAACACTTTTGGTGCACCATGCAGGTACATTTGAGTTTCCCAGGCAAACGAAAGCAGTTACACCAAAGTTTCTAGTTTCTGTTTGTGTCTCCCCTGAGGAGGTTTCAGGCCAGCTATGTCTTTCAGTACTATCTCTTTTGGTTTGGAATCTATTGCTGGACGTTTTGTAGAAAAAGCTTCTCCGGCCGAGAAAAACACTTTTGGTGCACCATGCAGGTACATTTGAGTTTCCCAGGCAAACGAAAGCAGTTACACCAAAGTTTCTAGTTTCTCTTTGTGTCTCCCCTGAGGAGGTTTCAGGCCAGCTATGTCTTTCAGTACTGTCTCTTTTGGTTTGGAAGCTATTGCTGGACGTTTGGTAGAAAAAGCTGCTCCGGCCGAGAAAAACACTTTTGGTGCACCATGCAGGTACATTTGAGTTTCCCAGGCAAACGAAAGCAGTTACACCAAAGTTTCTAGTTTCTGTTTGTGTCTCCCCTGAGGAGGTTTCAGGCCAGCTATGTCTTTCAGTACTATCTCTTTTGGTTTGGAAGCTATTGCTGGACGTTTGGTAGAAAAATCTGCTCCGGCCGAGAAAAACACTTTTGGTGCACCATGCAGGTACATTTGAGTTTCCCAGGCAAACGAAAGCAGTTACACCAAAGTTTCTAGTTTCTGTTTGTGTCTCCCCTGAGGAGGTTTCAGGCCAGCTATGTCTTTCAGTACTATCTCTTTTGGTTTGGAAGCTATTGCTGGACGTTTGGTAGAAAAAGCTGCTCTGGCCGAGAAAAACACTTTTGGTGCACCATGCATGTCCATTTGAGTTTCCCAGGGAAACGAAAGCAGTTACACCAAAGTTTCTAGTTTCTGTTTGTGTCTCCCCTGAGGAGGTTTCAAGCTAGCAATGTCTTTCAGTACTATCTCTTTTGGTTTGGAAGCTATTCCTGGACGTTTGGCATGTTTGGTAGAAAAGGCTTTTCCGGCCGAGAAAAACACTTTTGGTGCACCATGCAGGTACATTTGAGTTTCCCAGGCAAACGAAAGCAGTTACACCAAAGTTTCTAGTTTCTGTTTGTGTCTCCCCTGAGGAGGTTTCAGGCCAGCTATGTCTTTCAGTACTATCTCTTTTGGTTTGGAAGCTATTGCTGGACGTTTGGTAGAAAAAGCTTCTCCGGCCGAGAAAAACACTTTTGGTGCACCATGCAGGTACATTTGAGTTTCCCAGGCAAACGAAAGCAGTTACACCAAAGTTTCTAGTTTCTGTTTGTGTCTCCCCTGAGGAGGTTTCAGGCCAGCTATGTCTTTCAGTACTATCTCTTTTGGTTTGGAAGCTATTGCTGGACGTTTGGTAGAAAAAGCTGCTCTGGCCGAGAAAAACACTTTTGGTGCACCATGCATGTCCATTTGAGTTTCCCAGGGAAACGAAAGCAGTGACACCAAAGTTTCTAGTTTCTGTTTGTGTCTCCCCTGAGGAGGTTTCAAGCCAGCAATGTCTTTCAGTACTATCTCTTTTGGTTTGGAAGCTATTGCTGGACGTTTGGTAGAAAAAGCTTCTCCGGCCGAGAAAAACACTTTTGGTGCACCATGCAGTACATTTGAGTTTCCCAGGCAAACGAAAGCAGTTACACCAAAGTTTCTAGTTTCTGTTTGTGTCTCCCCTGAGGAGGTTTCAGGCCAGCAATGTCTTTCAGTACTATCTCTTTTGGTTTGGAAGCTATTCCTGGACGTTTGGCATGTTTGGTAGAAAAGGCTTTTCCGGCCGAGAAAAACACTTTTGGTGCACCATGCAGGTACATTTGAGTTTCCCAGGCAAACGAAAGCAGTTACACCAAAGTTTCTAGTTTCTGTTTGTGTCTCCCCTGAGGAGGTTTCAGGCCAGCTTTGTCTTTCAGTACTATCTCTTTTGGTTTGGAAGCTATTGCTGGACGTTTGGTAGAAAAAGCTGCTCCGGCCGAGAAAAACACTTTTGGTGCACCATGCAGGTACATTTGAGTTTCCCAGGCAAACGAAAGCAGTTACACCAAAGTTTCTAGTTTCTGTTTGTGTCTCCCCTGAGGAGGTTTCAGGCCAGCTATGTCTTTCAGTACTATCTCTTTTGGTTTGGAAGCTATTGCTGGACGTTTGGTAGAAAAAGCTGCTCCGGCCGAGAAAAACACTTTTGGTGCACCATGCAGGTACATTTGAGTTTCCCAGGCAAACGAAAGCAGTTACACCAAAGTTTCTAGTTTCTGTTTGTGTCTCCCCTGAGGAGGTTTCAGGCCAGCAATGTCTTTCAGTACTATCTCATTTGGTTTGGAAGCTATTCCTGGACGTTTGGCATGTTTGGTTGAAAAGGCTTCTCCGGCCGAGAAAAACACTTTTGGTGCACCATGCAGGTACATTTGAGTTTCCCAGGCAAACGAAAGCAGTTACACCAAAGTTTCTAGTTTCTGTTTGTGTCTCCCCTGAGGAGGTTTCAGGCCAGCTATGTCTTTCAGTACTATCTCTTTTGGTTTGGAATCTATTGCTGGACGTTTTGTAGAAAAAGCTTCTCCGGCCGAGAAAAACACTTTTGGTGCACCATGCAGGTACATTTGAGTTTCCCAGGCAAACGAAAGCAGTTACACCAAAGTTTCTAGTTTCTGTTTGTGTCTCCCCTGAGGAGGTTTCAGGCCAGCTATGTCTTTCAGTACTGTCTCTTTTGGTTTGGAAGCTATTGCTGGACGTTTGGTAGAAAAAGCTGCTCCGGCCGAGAAAAACACTTTTGGTGCACCATGCAGGTACATTTGAGTTTCCCAGGCAAACGAAAGCAGTTACACCAAAGTTTCTAGTTTCTGTTTGTGTCTCCCCTGAGGAGGTTTCAGGCCAGCTATGTCTTTCAGTACTATCTCTTTTGGTTTGGAAGCTATTGCTGGACGTTTGGTAGAAAAATCTGCTCCGGCCGAGAAAAACACTTTTGGTGCACCATGCAGGTACATTTGAGTTTCCCAGGGAAACGAAAGCAGTTACACCAAAGTTTCTAGTTTCTGTTTGTGTCTCCCCTGAGGAGGTTTCAGGCCAGCTATGTCTTTCAGTACTATCTCTTTTGGTTTGGAAGCTATTGCTGGACGTTTGGTAGAAAAAGCTGCTCTGGCCGAGAAAAACACTTTTGGTGCACCATGCATGTCCATTTGAGTTTCCCAGGGAAACGAAAGCAGTTACACCAAAGTTTCTAGTTTCTGTTTGTGTCTCCCCTGAGGAGGTTTCAAGCTAGCAATGTCTTTCAGTACTATCTCTTTTGGTTTGGAAGCTATTCCTGGACGTTTGGCATGTTTGGTAGAAAAGGCTTTTCCGGCCGAGAAAAACACTTTTGGTGCACCATGCAGGTACATTTGAGTTTCCCAGGCAAACGAAAGCAGTTACACCAAAGTTTCTAGTTTCTGTTTGTGTCTCCCCTGAGGAGGTTTCAGGCCAGCTATGTCTTTCAGTACTATCTCTTTTGGTTTGGAAGCTATTGCTGGACGTTTGGTAGAAAAAGCTGCTCCGGCCGAGAAAAACACTTTTGGTGCACCATGCAGGTACATTTGAGTTTCCCAGGCAAACGAAAGCAGTTACACCAAAGTTTCTAGTTTCTGTTTGTGTCTCCCCTAAGGAGGTTTCAGGCCAGCAATGTCTTTCAGTACTATCTCTTTTGGTTTGGAAGCTATTCCTGGACGTTTGGCATGTTTGGTAGAAAAGGCTTTTCCGGCCGAGAAAAACACTTTTGGTGCACCATGCAGGTACATTTGAGTTTCCCAGGCAAACGAAAGCAGTTACACCAAAGTTTCTAGTTTCTGTTTGTGTCTCCCCTGAGGAGGTTTCAGGCCAGCTATGTCTTTCAGTACTATCTCTTTTGGTTTGGAAGCTATTGCTGGACGTTTGGTAGAAAAAGCTTCTCCGGCCGAGAAAAACACTTTTGGTGCACCATGCAGGTACATTTGAGTTTCCCAGGCAAACGAAAGCAGTTACACCAAAGTTTCTAGTTTCTGTTTGTGTCTCCCCTGAGGAGGTTTCAGGCCAGCTATGTCTTTCAGTACTATCTCTTTTGGTTTGGAAGCTATTGCTGGACGTTTGGTAGAAAAAGCTGCTCTGGCCGAGAAAAACACTTTTGGTGCACCATGCATGTCCATTTGAGTTTCCCAGGGAAACGAAAGCAGTGACACCAAAGTTTCTAGTTTCTGTTTGTGTCTCCCCTGAGGAGGTTTCAAGCCAGCAATGTCTTTCAGTACTATCTCTTTTGGTTTGGAAGCTATTGCTGGACGTTTGGTAGAAAAAGCTTCTCCGGCCGAGAAAAACACTTTTGGTGCACCATGCAGTACATTTGAGTTTCCCAGGCAAACGAAAGCAGTTACACCAAAGTTTCTAGTTTCTGTTTGTGTCTCCCCTGAGGAGGTTTCAGGCCAGCAATGTCTTTCAGTACTATCTCTTTTGGTTTGGAAGCTATTCCTGGACGTTTGGCATGTTTGGTAGAAAAGGCTTTTCCGGCCGAGAAAAACACTTTTGGTGCACCATGCAGGTACATTTGAGTTTCCCAGGCAAACGAAAGCAGTTACACCAAAGTTTCTAGTTTCTGTTTGTGTCTCCCCTGAGGAGGTTTCAGGCCAGCTTTGTCTTTCAGTACTATCTCTTTTGGTTTGGAAGCTATTGCTGGACGTTTGGTAGAAAAAGCTGCTCCGGCCGAGAAAAACACTTTTGGTGCACCATGCAGGTACATTTGAGTTTCCCAGGCAAACGAAAGCAGTTACACCAAAGTTTCTAGTTTCTGTTTGTGTCTCCCCTGAGGAGGTTTCAGGCCAGCTATGTCTTTCAGTACTATCTCTTTTGGTTTGGAAGCTATTGCTGGACGTTTGGTAGAAAAAGCTGCTCCGGCCGAGAAAAACACTTTTGGTGCACCATGCAGGTACATTTGAGTTTCCCAGGCAAACGAAAGCAGTTACACCAAAGTTTCTAGTTTCTGTTTGTGTCTCCCCTGAGGAGGTTTCAGGCCAGCAATGTCTTTCAGTACTATCTCATTTGGTTTGGAAGCTATTGCTGGACGTTTGGCATGTTTGGTTGAAAAGGCTTCTCCGGCCGAGAAAAACACTTTTGGTGCACCATGCAGGTACATTTGAGTTTCCCAGGCAAACGAAAGCAGTTACACCAAAGTTTCTAGTTTCTGTTTGTGTCTCCCCTGAGGAGGTTTCAGGCCAGCTATGTCTTTCAGTACTATCTCTTTTGGTTTGGAATCTATTGCTGGACGTTTTGTAGAAAAAGCTTCTCCGGCCGAGAAAAACACTTTTGGTGCACCATGCAGGTACATTTGAGTTTCCCAGGCAAACGAAAGCAGTTACACCAAAGTTTCTAGTTTCTCTTTGTGTCTCCCCTGAGGAGGTTTCAGGCCAGCTATGTCTTTCAGTACTGTCTCTTTTGGTTTGGAAGCTATTGCTGGACGTTTGGTAGAAAAAGCTGCTCCGGCCGAGAAAAACACTTTTGGTGCACCATGCAGGTACATTTGAGTTTCCCAGGCAAACGAAAGCAGTTACACCAAAGTTTCTAGTTTCTGTTTGTGTCTCCCCTGAGGAGGTTTCAGGCCAGCTATGTCTTTCAGTACTATCTCTTTTGGTTTGGAAGCTATTCCTGGACGTTTGGCATGTTTGGTAGAAAAGGCTTTTCCGGCCGAGAAAAACACTTTTGGTGCACCATGCAGGTACATTTGAGTTTCCCAGGCAAACGAAAGCAGTTACACCAAAGTTTCTAGTTTCTGTTTGTGTCTTCCCTGAGGAGGTTTCAGGCCAGCTATGTCTTTCAGTACTATCTCTTTTGGTTTGGAAGCTATTGCTGGACGTTTGGTAGAAAAAGCTTCTCCGGCCGAGAAAAACACTTTTGGTGCACCATGCAGGTACATTTGAGTTTCCCAGGCAAACGAAAGCAGTTACACCAAAGTTTCTAGTTTCTGTTTGTGTCTCCCCTGAGGAGGTTTCAGGCCAGCTATGTCTTTCAGTACTATCTCTTTTGGTTTGGAAGCTATTGCTGGACGTTTGGTAGAAAAAGCTGCTCTGGCCGAGAAAAACACTTTTGGTGCACCATGCATGTCCATTTGAGTTTCCCAGGGAAACGAAAGCAGTGACACCAAAGTTTCTAGTTTCTGTTTGTGTCTCCCCTGAGGAGGTTTCAAGCCAGCAATGTCTTTCAGTACTATCTCTTTTGGTTTGGAAGCTATTGCTGGACGTTTGGTAGAAAAAGCTTCTCCGGCCGAGAAAAACACTTTTGGTGCACCATGCAGTACATTTGAGTTTCCCAGGCAAACGAAAGCAGTTACACCAAAGTTTCTAGTTTCTGTTTGTGTCTCCCCTGAGGAGGTTTCAGGCCAGCAATGTCTTTCAGTACTATCTGTTTTGGTTTGGAAGCTATTCCTGGACGTTTGGCATGTTTGGTAGAAAAGGCTTTTCCGGCCGAGAAAAACACTTTTGGTGCACCATGCAGGTACATTTGAGTTTCCCAGGCAAACGAAAGCAGTTACACCAAAGTTTCTAGTTTCTGTTTGTGTCTCCCCTGAGGAGGTTTCAGGCCAGCTATGTCTTTCAGTACTATCTCTTTTGGTTTGGAAGCTATTGCTGGACGTTTGGTAGAAAAAGCTGCTCCGGCCGAGAAAAACACTTTTGGTGCACCATGCAGGTACATTTGAGTTTCCCAGGCAAACGAAAGCAGTTACACCAAAGTTTCTAGTTTCTGTTTGTGTCTCCCCTGAGGAGGTTTCAGGCCAGCAATGTCTTTCAGTACTATCTCATTTGGTTTGGAAGCTATTGCTGGACGTTTGGCATGTTTGGTTGAAAAGGCTTCTCCGGCCGAGAAAAACACTTTTGGTGCACCATGCAGGTACATTTGAGTTTCCCAGGCAAACGAAAGCAGTTACACCAAAGTTTCTAGTTTCTGTTTGTGTCTCCCCTGAGGAGGTTTCAGGCCAGCTATGTCTTTCAGTACTATCTCTTTTGGTTTGGAAGCTATTGCTGGACGTTTGGTAGAAAAATCTGCTCCGGCCGAGAAAAACACTTTTGGTGCACCATGCAGGTACATTTGAGTTTCCCAGGCAAACGAAAGCAGTTACACCAAAGTTTCTAGTTTCTGTTTGTGTCTCCCCTGAGGAGGTTTCAGGCCAGCTATGTCTTTCAGTACTATCTCTTTTGGTTTGGAAGCTATTGCTGGACGTTTGGTAGAAAAAGCTGCTCCGGCCGAGAAAAACACTTTTGGTGCACCATGCAGGTACATTTGAGTTTCCCAGGCAAACGAAAGCAGTTACACCAATGTTTCTAGTTTCTGTTTGTGTCTCCCCTGAGGAGGTTTCAGGCCAGCTATGTCTTTCAGTACTATCTCTTTTGGTTTGGAAGCTATTGCTGGACGTTTGGTAGAAAAAGCTTCTCCGGCCAAGAAAAACAGATTTGGTGCACCATGCAGGTACATTTGAGTTTCCCAGGCAAACGAAAGCAGTTACACCAAAGTTTCTAGTTTCTGTTTGTGTCTCCCCTGAGGAGGTTTCAGGCCAGCTATGTCTTTCAGTACTATCTCTTTTGGTTTGGAATCTATTGCTGGACGTTTGGTAGAAAAAGCTTCTCCGGCCGAGAAAAACACTTTTGGTGCACCATGCAGGTACATTTGAGTTTCCCAGGCAAACGAAAGCAGTTACACCAAAGTTTCTAGTTTCTCTTTGTGTCTCCCCTGAGGAGGTTTCAGGCCAGCTATGTCTTTCAGTACTATCTCTTTTGGTTTGGAAGCTATTGCTGGACGTTTGGTAGAAAAAGCTGCTCTGGCCGAGAAAAACACTTTTGGTGCACCATGCAGGTACATTTGAGTTTCCCAGGCAAACGAAAGCAGTTACACCAAAGTTTCTAGTTTCTGTTTGTGTCTCCCCTGAGGAGGTTTCAGGCCAGCAATGTCTTTCAGTACTATCTCATTTGGTTTGGAAGCTATTGCTGGACGTTTGGCATGTTTGGTTGAAAAGGCTTCTCCGGCCGAGAAAAACACTTTTGGTGCACCATGCAGGTACATTTGAGTTTCCCAGGCAAACGAAAGCAGTTACACCAAAGTTTCTAGTTTCTGTTTGTGTCTCCCCTGAGGAGGTTTCAGGCCAGCTATGTCTTTCAGTACTATCTCTTTTGGTTTGGAATCTATTGCTGGACGTTTTGTAGAAAAAGCTTCTCCGGCCGAGAAAAACACTTTTGGTGCACCATGCAGGTACATTTGAGTTTCCCAGGCAAACGAAAGCAGTTACACCAAAGTTTCTAGTTTCTCTTTGTGTCTCCCCTGAGGAGGTTTCAGGCCAGCTATGTCTTTCAGTACTGTCTCTTTTGGTTTGGAAGCTATTGCTGGACGTTTGGTAGAAAAAGCTGCTCCGGCCGAGAAAAACACTTTTGGTGCACCATGCAGGTACATTTGAGTTTCCCAGGCAAACGAAAGCAGTTACACCAAAGTTTCTAGTTTCTGTTTGTGTCTCCCCTGAGGAGGTTTCAGGCCAGCTATGTCTTTCAGTACTATCTCTTTTGGTTTGGAAGCTATTCCTGGACGTTTGGCATGTTTGGTAGAAAAGGCTTTTCCGGCCGAGAAAAACACTTTTGGTGCACCATGCAGGTACATTTGAGTTTCCCAGGCAAACGAAAGCAGTTACACCAAAGTTTCTAGTTTCTGTTTGTGTCTTCCCTGAGGAGGTTTCAGGCCAGCTATGTCTTTCAGTACTATCTCTTTTGGTTTGGAAGCTATTGTTGGACGTTTGGTAGAAAAAGCTTCTCCGGCCGAGAAAAACACTTTTGGTGCACCATGCAGGTACATTTGAGTTTCCCAGGCAAACGAAAGCAGTTACACCAAAGTTTCTAGTTTCTGTTTGTGTCTCCCCTGAGGAGGTTTCAGGCCAGCTATGTCTTTCAGTACTATCTCTTTTGGTTTGGAAGCTTTTGCTGGACGTTTGGTAGAAAAAGCTGCTCTGGCCGAGAAAAACACTTTTGGTGCACCATGCATGTCCATTTGAGTTTCCCAGGGAAACGAAAGCAGTGACACCAAAGTTTCTAGTTTCTGTTTGTGTCTCCCCTGAGGAGGTTTCAAGCCAGCAATGTCTTTCAGTACTATCTCTTTTGGTTTGGAAGCTATTGCTGGACGTTTGGTAGAAAAAGCTTCTCCGGCCGAGAAAAACACTTTTGGTGCACCATGCAGTACATTTGAGTTTCCCAGGCAAACGAAAGCAGTTACACCAAAGTTTCTAGTTTCTGTTTGTGTCTCCCCTGAGGAGGTTTCAGGCCAGCAATGTCTTTCAGTACTATCTGTTTTGGTTTGGAAGCTATTCCTGGACGTTTGGCATGTTTGGTAGAAAAGGCTTTTCCGGCCGAGAAAAACACTTTTGGTGCACCATGCAGGTACATTTGAGTTTCCCAGGCAAACGAAAGCAGTTACACCAAAGTTTCTAGTTTCTGTTTGTGTCTCCCCTGAGGAGGTTTCAGGCCAGCTATGTCTTTCAGTACTATCTCTTTTGGTTTGGAAGCTATTGCTGGACGTTTGGTAGAAAAAGCTGCTCCGGCCGAGAAAAACACTTTTGGTGCACCATGCAGGTACATTTGAGTTTCCCAGGCAAACGAAAGCAGTTACACCAAAGTTTCTAGTTTCTGTTTGTGTCTCCCCTGAGGAGGTTTCAGGCCAGCAATGTCTTTCAGTACTATCTCATTTGGTTTGGAAGCTATTGCTGGACGTTTGGCATGTTTGGTTGAAAAGGCTTCTCCGGCCGAGAAAAACACTTTTGGTGCACCATGCAGGTACATTTGAGTTTCCCAGGCAAACGAAAGCAGTTACACCAAAGTTTCTAGTTTCTGTTTGTGTCTCCCCTGAGGAGGTTTCAGGCCAGCTATGTCTTTCAGTACTATCTCTTTTGGTTTGGAAGCTATTGCTGGACGTTTGGTAGAAAAATCTGCTCCGGCCGAGAAAAACACTTTTGGTGCACCATGCAGGTACATTTGAGTTTCCCAGGCAAACGAAAGCAGTTACACCAAAGTTTCTAGTTTCTGTTTGTGTCTCCCCTGAGGAGGTTTCAGGCCAGCTATGTCTTTCAGTACTATCTCTTTTGGTTTGGAAGCTATTGCTGGACGTTTGGTAGAAAAAGCTGCTCCGGCCGAGAAAAACACTTTTGGTGCACCATGCAGGTACATTTGAGTTTCCCAGGCAAACGAAAGCAGTTACACCAATGTTTCTAGTTTCTGTTTGTGTCTCCCCTGAGGAGGTTTCAGGCCAGCTATGTCTTTCAGTACTATCTCTTTTGGTTTGGAAGCTATTGCTGGACGTTTGGTAGAAAAAGCTTCTCCGGCCAAGAAAAACAGTTTTGGTGCACCATGCAGGTACATTTGAGTTTCCCAGGCAAACGAAAGCAGTTACACCAAAGTTTCTAGTTTCTGTTTGTGTCTCCCCTGAGGAGGTTTCAGGCCAGCTATGTCTTTCAGTACTATCTCTTTTGGTTTGGAATCTATTGCTGGACGTTTTGTAGAAAAAGCTTCTCCGGCCGAGAAAAACACTTTTGGTGCACCATGCAGGTACATTTGAGTTTCCCAGGCAAACGAAAGCAGTTACACCAAAGTTTCTAGTTTCTCTTTGTGTCTCCCCTGAGGAGGTTTCAGGCCAGCTATGTCTTTCAGTACTGTCTCTTTTGGTTTGGAAGCTATTGCTGGACGTTTGGTAGAAAAAGCTGCTCCGGCCGAGAAAAACACTTTTGGTGCACCATGCAGGTACATTTGAGTTTCCCAGGCAAACGAAAGCAGTTACACCAAAGTTTCTAGTTTCTGTTTGTGTCTCCCCTGAGGAGGTTTCAGGCCAGCTATGTCTTTCAGTACTATCTCTTTTGGTTTGGAAGCTATTGCTGGACGTTTGGTAGAAAAAGCTGCTCTGGCCGAGAAAAACACTTTTGGTGCACCATGCATGTCCATTTGAGTTTCCCAGGGAAACGAAAGCAGTTACACCAAAGTTTCTAGTTTCTGTTTGTGTCTCCCCTGAGGAGGTTTCAAGCTAGCAATGTCTTTCAGTACTATCTCTTTTGGTTTGGAAGCTATTGCTGGACGTTTGGTAGAAAAAGCTTCTCCGGCCGAGAAAAACACTTTTGGTGCACCATGCAGTACATTTGAGTTTCACAGGCAAACGAAAGCAGTTACACCAAATTTTCTAGTTTCTGTTTGTGTCTCCCCTGAGGAGGTTTCAGGCCAGCTATGTCTTTCAGTACTATCTCTTTTGGTTTGGAAGCTATTGCTGGACGTTTGGTAGAAAAAGCTTCTCCGGACGAAAAAAACACTTTTGGTGCAGCATGCAGGTACATTTGAGTTTCCCAGGCAAACGAAAGCAGTTACACCAAAGTTTCTAGTTTCTGTTTGTGTCTCCCCTGAGGAGGTTTCAGGCCAGCTATGTCTTTCAGTACTATCTCTTTTGGTTTGGAAGCTATTGCTGGACGTTTGGTAGAAAAAGCTGCTCCGGCCGAGAAAAACACTTTTGGTGCACCATGCAGGTACATTTGAGTTTCCCAGGCAAACGAAAGCAGTTACACCAAAGTTTCTAGTTTCTGTTTGTGTCTCCCCTGAGGAGGTTTCAGGCCAGCTATGTCTTTCAGTACTATCTCTTTTGGTTTGGAAGCTATTGCTGGACGTTTGGTAGAAAAATCTGCTCCGGCCGAGAAAAACACTTTTGGTGCACCATGCATGTCAATTTGAGTTTCCCAGGCAAACGAAAGCAGTTACACCAAAGTTACTAGTTTCTGTTTGTGTCTCATCTGAGGAGGTTTCAGGCCAGCTATGTCTTTCAGTACTATCTCTTTTGGTTTGGAAGCTATTGCTGGACGTTTGGTAGAAAAAGCTTCTCCGGCCGAGAAAAACACTTTTGGTGCAGCATGCAGTACATTTGAGTTTCCCAGGCAAACGAAAGCAGTTACACCAAAGTTTCTAGTTTCTGTTTGTGTCTCCCCTGAGGAGGTTTCAGGCCAGCTATGTCTTTCAGTACTATCTCTTTTGGTTTGGAAGCTATTCCTGGACGTTTGGCATGTTTGGTAGAAAAGGCTTTTCCGGCCGAGAAATACACTTTTGGTGCACCATGCAGGTACATTTGAGTTTCCCAGGCAAACGAAAGCAGTTACACCAAAGTTTCTAGTTTCTGTTTGTGTCTCCCCTGAGGAGGTTTCAGGCCAGCTATGTCTTTCAGTACTATCTCTTTTGGTTTGGAAGCTATTGCTGGACGTTTGGTAGAAAAAGCTGCTCCGGCCGAGAAAAACACTTTTGGTGCACCATGCAGGTACATTTGAGTTTCCCAGGCAAACGAAAGCAGTTACACCAAAGTTTCTAGTTTCTGTTTGTGTCTCCCCTGAGGAGGTTTCAGGCCAGCTATGTCTTTCAGTACTATCTTTTTTGGTTTGGAAGCTATTGCTGGACGTTTGGCATGTTTGGTAGAAAAGGCTTCTCCGGCCGAGAAAAACACTTTTGGTGCACCATGCAGGTACATTTGAGTTTCCCAGGCAAACGAAAGCAGTTACACCAAAGTTTCTAGTTTCTGTTTGTGTCTCCCCTGAGGAGGTTTCAGGCCAGCTATGTCTTTCAGTACTATCTCTTTTGGTTTGGAAGCTATTGCTGGACGTTTGGTAGAAAAATCTGTTTCGGCCGAGAAAAACACTTTTGGTGCACCATGCAGGTACATTTGAGTTTCCCAGGCAAACGAAAGCAGTTACACCAAAGTTTCTAGTTTCTGTTTGTGTCTCCCCTGAGGAGGTTTCAGGCCAGCTATGTCTTTCAGTACTATCTCTTTTGGTTTGGAAGCTATTGCTGGACGTTTGGTAGAAAAAGCTGCTCTGGCCGAGAAAAACACTTTTGGTGCACCATGCATGTCCATTTGAGTTTCCCAGGGAAACGAAAGCAGTGACACCAAAGTTTCTAGTTTCTGTTTGTGTCTTCCCTGAGGAGGTTTCAAGCCAGCTATGTCTTTCAGTACTATCTCTTTTGGTTTGGAAGCTATTGCTGGACGTTTGGTAGAAAAAGCTTCTCCGGCCGAGAAAAACACTTTTGGTGCACCATGCAGTACATTTGAGTTTCCCAGGCAAACGAAAGCAGTTACACCAAAGTTTCTAGTTTCTGTTTGTGTCTCCCCTGAGGAGGTTTCAGGCCAGCTATGTCTTTCCGTACTATCTCTTTTGGTTTGGAATCTATTGCGGGACGTTTGGTAGAAAAAGCTGCTCCGGCCGAGAAAAACACTTTTGGTGCACCATGCAGGTACATTTGAGTTTCCCAGGCAAACGAAAGCAGTTACACCAAAGTTTCTAGTTTCTGTTTGTGTCTCCCCTGAGGAGGTTTCAGGCTAGCAATGTCTTTAAGTACTATCTCTTTTGGTTTGGAAGCTATTCCTGGACGTTTGGCATGTTTGGTAGAAAAGGCTTTTCCGGCCGAGAAAAACACTTTTGGTGCACCATGCAGGTACATTTGAGTTTCCCAGGCAAACGAAAGCAGTTACACCAAAGTTTCTAGTTTCTGTTTGTGTCTCCCCTGAGGAGGTTTCAGGCCAGCAATGTCTTTCAGTACTATCTCTTTTGGTTTGGAAGCTATTCCTGGACGTTTGGCATGTTTGGTAGAAAAGGCTTTTCCGGCCGAGAAAAACACTTTTGGTGCACCATGCAGGTACATTTGAGTTTCCCAGGCAAACGAAAGCAGTTACACCAAAGTTTCTAGTTTCTGTTTGTGTCTCCCCTGAGGAGGTTTCAGGCCAGCTATGTCTTTCAGTACTATCTCTTTTGGTTTGGAAGCTATTACTGGACATTTGGTAGAAAAAGCTGCTCCGGCCGAGAGAATCACTTTAGGTGCACCATGCAGGTACATTTGAGTTTCCCAGGCAAACGAAAGCAGTTACACCAAAGTTTCTAGTTTCTGTTTGTGTCTCCCCTGAGGAGGTTTCAGGCCAGCTATGTCTTTCAGTACTATCTCTTTTGGTTTGGAAGCTATTGCTGGACGTTTGGTAGAAAAAGCTGCTCCGGCCGAGAAAAACACTTTTGGTGCACCATGCAGGTACATTTGAGTTTCCCAGGCAAACGAAAGCAGTTACACCAAAGTTTCTAGTTTCTGTTTGTGTCTCCCCTGAGGAGGTTTCAGGCCAGCTATGTCTTTCAGTACTATCTCTTTTGGTTTGGAAGCTATTGCTGGACGTTTGGTAGAAAAGGCTTTTCCGGCCGAGAAAAACACTTTTGGTGCACCATGCAGGTACATTTGAGTTTCCCAGGCAAACGAAAGCAGTTACACCAAAGTTTCTAGTTTCTGTTTGTGTCTCCCCTGAGGAGGTTTCAGGCCAGCTATGTCTTTCAGTACTATCTCTTTTGGTTTGGAAGCTATTGCTGGACGTTTGGTAGAAAAAGCTGCTCCGGCCGAGAAAAACACTTTTGGTGCACCATGCAGGTACATTTGAGTTTCCCAGGCAAACGAAAGCAGTTACACCAAAGTTTCTAGTTTCTGTTTGTGTCTCCCCTGAGGAGGTTTCAGGCCAGCTATGTCTTTCAGTACTATCTCTTTTGGTTTGGAAGCTATTGCTGGACGTTTGGTAGAAAAGGCTTTTCCGGCCGAGAAAAACACTTTTGGTGCACCATGCAGGTACATTTGAGTTTCCCAGGCAAACGAAAGCAGTTACACCAAAGTTTCTAGTTTCTGTTTGTGTCTCCCCTGAGGAGGTTTCAGGCCAGCTATGTCTTTCAGTACTATCTCTTTTGGTTTGGAAGCTATTGCTGGACGTTTGGTAGAAAAAGCTGCTCTGGCCGAGAAAAACACTTTTGGTGCACCATGCAGGTACATTTGAGTTTCCCAGGCAAACGAAAGCAGTTACACCAAAGTTTCTAGTTTCTGTTTGTGTCTCCCCTGAGGAGGTTTCAGGCCAGCTATGTCTTTCAGTACTATCTCTTTTGGTTTGGAAGCTATTGCTGGACGTTTGGTAGAAAAAGCTTCTCCGGCCGAGAAAAACACTTTTGGTGCACCATGCAGGTACATTTGAGTTTCCCAGGCAAACGAAAGCAGTTACACCAAAGTTTCTAGTTTCTGTTTGTGTCTCCCCTGAGGAGGTTTCAGGCCAGCTATGTCTTTCAGTACTATCTCTTTTGGTTTGGAATCTATTTCTGGACTTTTGGTAGAAAAAGCTGCTCCGGCCGAGAAAAACACTTTTGGTGCACCATGCAGGTACATTTGAGTTTCCCAGGCAAACGAAAGCAGTTACACCAAAGTTTCTAGTTTCTGTTTGTGTCTCCCCTGAGGAGGTTTCAGGCCAGCAATGTCTTTCAGTACTATCTCTTTTGGTTTGGAAGCTATTCCTGGACGTTTGGCATGTTTGGTAGAAAAGGCTTTTCCGGCCGAGAAAAACACTTTTGGTGCACCATGCAGGTACATTTGAGTTTCCCAGGCAAACGAAAGCAGTTACACCAAAGTTTCTAGTTTCTGTTTGTGTCTCCCCTGAGGAGGTTTCAGGCCAGCTATGTCTTTCAGTACTATCTCTTTTGGTTTGGAAGCTATTACTGGACATTTGGTAGAAAAAGCTGCTCCGGCCGAGAGAATCACTTTAGGTGCACCATGCAGGTACATTTGAGTTTCCCAGGCAAACGAAAGCAGTTACACCAAAGTTTCTAGTTTCTGTTTGTGTCTCCCCTGAGGAGGTTTCAGGCCAGCTATGTCTTTCAGTACTATCTCTTTTGGTTTGGAAGCTATTGCTGGACGTTTGGTAGAAAAAGCTGCTCCGGCCGAGAAAAACACTTTTGGTGCACCATGCAGGTACATTTGAGTTTCCCAGGCAAACGAAAGCAGTTACACCAAAGTTTCTAGTTTCTGTTTGTGTCTCCCCTGAGGAGGTTTCAGGCCAGCTATGTCTTTCAGTACTATCTCTTTTGGTTTGGAAGCTATTGCTGGACGTTTGGTAGAAAAGGCTTTTCCGGCCGAGAAAAACACTTTTGGTGCACCATGCAGGTACATTTGAGTTTCCCAGGCAAACGAAAGCAGTTACACCAAAGTTTCTAGTTTCTGTTTGTGTCTCCCCTGAGGAGGTTTCAGGCCAGCTATGTCTTTCAGTACTATCTCTTTTGGTTTGGAAGCTATTGCTGGACGTTTGGTAGAAAAAGCTGCTCCGGCCGAGAAAAACACTTTTGGTGCACCATGCAGGTACATTTGAGTTTCCCAGGCAAACGAAAGCAGTTACACCAAAGTTTCTAGTTTCTGTTTGTGTCTCCCCTGAGGAGGTTTCAGGCCAGCTATGTCTTTCAGTACTATCTCTTTTGGTTTGGAAGCTATTGCTGGACGTTTGGTAGAAAAGGCTTTTCCGGCCGAGAAAAACACTTTTGGTGCACCATGCAGGTACATTTGAGTTTCCCAGGCAAACGAAAGCAGTTACACCAAAGTTTCTAGTTTCTGTTTGTGTCTCCCCTGAGGAGGTTTCAGGCCAGCTATGTCTTTCAGTACTATCTCTTTTGGTTTGGAAGCTATTGCTGGACGTTTGGTAGAAAAAGCTGCTCTGGCCGAGAAAAACACTTTTGGTGCACCATGCAGGTACATTTGAGTTTCCCAGGCAAACGAAAGCAGTTACACCAAAGTTTCTAGTTTCTGTTTGTGTCTCCCCTGAGGAGGTTTCAGGCCAGCTATGTCTTTCAGTACTATCTCTTTTGGTTTGGAAGCTATTGCTGGACGTTTGGTAGAAAAAGCTTCTCCGGCCGAGAAAAACACTTTTGGTGCACCATGCAGGTACATTTGAGTTTCCCAGGCAAACGAAAGCAGTTACACCAAAGTTTCTAGTTTCTGTTTGTGTCTCCCCTGAGGAGGTTTCAGGCCAGCTATGTCTTTCAGTACTATCTCTTTTGGTTTGGAATCTATTTCTGGACTTTTGGTAGAAAAAGCTGCTCCGGCCGAGAAAAACACTTTTGGTGCACCATGCAGGTACATTTGAGTTTCCCAGGCAAACGAAAGCAGTTACACCAAAGTTTCTAGTTTCTGTTTGTGTCTCCCCTGAGGAGGTTTCAGGCCAGCTATGTCTTTCAGTACTGTCTCTTTTGGTTTGGAAGCTATTGCTGGACGTTTGGTAGAAAAAGCTGCTCCGGCCGAGAAAAACACTTTTGGTGCACCATGCAGGTACATTTGAGTTTCCCAGGCAAACGAAAGCAGTTACACCAAAGTTTCTAGTTTCTGTTTGTGTCTCCCCTGAGGAGGTTTCAGGCCAGCTATGTCTTTCAGTACTATCTTTTTTAGTTTGGAAGCTATTCCTGGACGTTTGGCATGTTTGGTAGAAAAGGCTTCTCCGGCCGAGAAAAACACTTTTGGTGCACCATGCAGGTACATTTGAGTTTCCCAGGCAAACGAAAGCAGTTACACCAAAGTTTCTAGTTTCTGTTTGTGTCTCCCCTGAGGAGGTTTCAGGCCAGCTATGTCTTTCAGTACTATCTCTTTTGGTTTGGAAGCTATTGCTGGACGTTTGGTAGAAAAGGCTTTTCCGGCCGAGAAAAACACTTTTGGTGCACCATGCAGGTACATTTGAGTTTCCCAGGCAAACGAAAGCAGTTACACCAAAGTTTCTAGTTTCTGTTTGTGTCTCCCCTGAGGAGGTTTCAGGCCAGCTATGTCTTTCAGTACTATCTCTTTTGGTTTGGAAGCTATTGCTGGACGTTTGGTAGAAAAAGCTTCTCCGGCCGAGAAAAACACTTTTGGTGCACCATGCAGGTACATTTGAGTTTCCCAGGCAAACGAAAGCAGTTACACCAAAGTTTCTAGTTTCTGTTTGTGTCTCCCCTGAGGAGGTTTCAGGCCAGCTATGTCTTTCAGTACTATCTCTTTTGGTTTGGAAGCTATTGCTGGACGTTTGGTAGAAAAAGCTTCTCCGGCCGAGAAAAACACTTTTGGTGCACCATGCAGGTACATTTGAGTTTCCCAGGCAAACGAAAGCAGTTACATCAAAGTTTCTAGTTTCTGTTTGTGTCTCCCCTGAGGAGGTTTCAGGCCAGCTATGTCTTTCAGTACTATCTCTTTTGGTTTGGAATCTATTTCTGGACTTTTGGTAGAAAAAGCTGCTCCGGCCGAGAAAAACACTTTTGGTGCACCATGCAGGTACATTTGAGTTTCCCAGGCAAACGAAAGCAGTTACACCAAAGTTTCTAGTTTCTGTTTGTGTCTCCCCTGAGGAGGTTTCAGGCCAGCTATGTCTTTCAGTACTGTCTCTTTTGGTTTGGAAGCTATTGCTGGACGTTTGGTAGAAAAAGCTGCTCCGGCCGAGAAAAACACTTTTGGTGCACCATGCAGGTACATTTGAGTTTCCCAGGCAAACGAAAGCAGTTACACCAAAGTTTCTAGTTTCTGTTTGTTTCTCCCCTGAGGAGGTTTCAGGCCAGCTATGTCTTTCAGTACTATCTTTTTTGGTTTGGAAGCTATTCCTGGACGTTTGGCATGTTTGGTAGAAAAGGCTTCTCCGGCCGAGAAAAACACTTTTGGTGCACCATGCAGGTACATTTGAGTTTCCCAGGCAAACGAAAGCAGTTACACCAAAGTTTCTAGTTTCTGTTTGTGTCTCCCCTGAGGAGGTTTCAGGCCAGCTATGTCTTTCAGTACTATCTCTTTTGGTTTGGAAGCTATTGCTGGACGTTTGGTAGAAAAATCTGCTCCGGCCGAGAAAAACACTTTTGGTGCACCATGCAGGTACATTTGAGTTTCCCAGGCAAACGAAAGCAGTGACACCAAAGTTTCTAGTTTCTCTTTGTGTCTCCCCTGAGGAGGTTTCAGGCCAGCTATGTCTTTCAGTACTATCTCTTTTGGTTTGGAAGCTATTGCTGGACGTTTGGTAGAAAAAGCTGCTCTGGCCGAGAAAAACACTTTTGGTGCACCATGCAGGTACATTTGAGTTTCCCAGGGAAACGAAAGCAGTTACACCAAAGTTTCTAGTTTCTGTTTGTGTCTCCCCTATGGAGGTTTCAGGCTAGCAATGTCTTTCAGTACTATCTCTTTTGGGTTGGAAGCTATTGCAAGACGTTTGGTAGAAAAAGTTTCTCCGGCCGAGAAAAACACTTTTGGTGCACCATGCAGTACATTTGAGTTTCCCAGGCAAACGAAAGCAGTTACACCAAAGTTTCTAGTTTCTGTTTGTGTCTCCCCTGAGGAGGTTTCAGGCCAGCAATGTCTTTCAGTACTATCTCTTTTGGTTTGGAAGCTATTCCTGGACGTTTGGCATGTTTGGTAGAAAAGGCTTTTCCGGCCGAGAAAAACACTTTTGGTGCACCATGCAGGTACATTTGAGTTTCCCAGGCAAACGAAAGCAGTTACACCAAAGTTTCTAGTTTCTGTTTGTGTCTCCCCTGAGGAGGTTTCAGGCCAGCAATGTCTTTCAGTACTATCTCTTTTGGTTTGGAAGCTATTCCTGGACGTTTGGCATGTTTGGTAGAAAAGGCTTTTTCGGCCGAGAAAAACACTTTTGGTGCACCATGCAGGTACATTTGAGTTTCCCAGGCAAACGAAAGCAGTTACACCAAAGTTTCTAGTTTCTGTTTGTGTCTCCCCTGAGGAGGTTTCAGGCCAGCTATGTCTTTCAGTACTATCTCTTTTGGTTTGGAAGCTATTGCTGGACATTTGGTAGAAAAAGCTGCTCCGGCCGAGAGAATCACTTTTGGTGCACCATGCAGGTACATTTGAGTTTCCCAGGCAAACGAAAGCAGTTACACCAAAGTTTCTAGTTTCTGTTTGTGTCTCCCCTGAGGAGGTTTCAGGCCAGCTATGTCTTTCAGTACTATCTCTTTTGGTTTGGAAGCTATTGCTGGACGTTTGGTAGAAAAAGCTGCTCCGGCCGAGAAAAACACTTTTGGTGCACCATGCAGGTACATTTGAGTTTCCCAGGCAAACGAAAGCAGTTACACCAAAGTTTCTAGTTTCTGTTTGTGTCTCCCCTGAGGAGGTTTCAGGCCAGCTATGTCTTTCAGTACTATCTCTTTTGGTTTGGAAGCTATTGCTGGACGTTTGGTAGAAAAGGCTTTTCCGGCCGAGAAAAACACTTTTGGTGCACCATGCAGGTACATTTGAGTTTCCCAGGCAAACGAAAGCAGTTACACCAAAGTTTCTAGTTTCTGTTTGTGTCTCCCCTGAGGAGGTTTCAGGCCAGCTATGTCTTTCAGTACTGTCTCTTTTGGTTTGGAAGCTATTGCTGGACGTTTGGTAGAAAAAGCTGCTCTGGCCGAGAAAAACACTTTTGGTGCACCATGCAGGTACATTTGAGTTTCCCAGGCAAACGAAAGCAGTTACACCAAAGTTTCTAGTTTCTGTTTGTGTCTCCCCTGAGGAGGTTTCAGGCCAGCTATGTCTTTCAGTACTATCTCTTTTGGTTTGGAAGCTATTGCTGGACGTTTGGTAGAAAAAGCTTCTCCGGCCGAGAAAAACACTTTTGGTGCACCATGCAGGTACATTTGAGTTTCCCAGGCAAACGAAAGCAGTTACACCAAAGTTTCTAGTTTCTGTTTGTGTCTCCCCTGAGGAGGTTTCAGGCCAGCTATGTCTTTCAGTACTATCTCTTTTGGTTTGGAAGCTATTGCTGGACGTTTGGTAGAAAAGGCTTTTCCGGCCGAGAAAAACACTTTTGGTGCACCATGCAGGTACATTTGAGTTTCCCAGGCAAACGAAAGCAGTTACACCAAAGTTTCTAGTTTCTGTTTGTGTCTCCCCTGAGGAGGTTTCAGGCCAGCTATGTCTTTCAGTACTGTCTCTTTTGGTTTGGAAGCTATTGCTGGACGTTTGGTAGAAAAAGCTGCTCTGGCAGAGAAAAACACTTTTGGTGCACCATGCAGGTACATTTGAGTTTCCCAGGCAAACGAAAGCAGTTACACCAAAGTTTCTAGTTTCTGTTTGTGTCTCCCCTGAGGAGGTTTCAGGCCAGCTATGTCTTTCAGTACTATCTCTTTTGGTTTGGAAGCTATTGCTGGACGTTTGGTAGAAAAAGCTTCTCCGGCCGAGAAAAACAATTTTGGTGCACCATGCAGGTACATTTGAGTTTCCCAGGCAAACGAAAGCAGTTACACCAAAGTTTCTAGTTTCTGTTTGTGTCTCCCCTGAGGAGGTTTCAGGCCAGCTATGTCTTTCAGTACTATCTCTTTTGGTTTGGAAGCTATTGCTGGACGTTTGGTAGAAAAGGCTTTTCCGGCCGAGAAAAACACTTTTGGTGCACCATGCAGGTACATTTGAGTTTCCCAGGCAAACGAAAGCAGTTACACCAAAGTTTCTAGTTTCTGTTTGTGTCTCCCCTGAGGAGGTTTCAGGCCAGCTATGTCTTTCAGTACTGTCTCTTTTGGTTTGGAAGCTATTGCTGGACGTTAGGTAGAAAAGGCTTCTCCGGCCGAGAAAAACACTTTTGGTGCACCATGCAGGTACATTTGAGTTTCCCAGGCAAACGAAAGCAGTTACACCAAAGTTTCTAGTTTCTGTTTGTGTCTCCCCTGAGGAGGTTTCAGGCCAGCTATGTCTTTCAGTACTATCTTTTTTGGTTTGGAAGCTATTCCTGGACGTTTGGCATGTTTGGTAGAAAAGGCTTCTCCGGCCGAGAAAAACACTTTTGGTGCACCATGCAGTACATTTGAGTTTCCCAGGCAAACGAAAGCAGTTACACCAAAGTTTCTAGTTTCTGTTTGTGTCTCCCCTGAGGAGGTTTCAGGCCAGCTATGTCTTTCAGTACTATCTCTTTTGGTTTGGAAGCTATTGCTGGACGTTTGGTAGAAAAATCTGCTCCGGCCGAGAAAAACACTTTTGGTGCACCATGCAGGTACATTTGAGTTTCCCAGGCAAACGAAAGCAGTTACACCAAAGTTTCTAGTTTCTGTTTGTGTCTCCCCTGAGGAGGTTTCAGGCCAGCTATGTCTTTCAGTACTGTCTCTTTTGGTTTGGAAGCTATTGCTGGACGTTTGGTAGAAAAAGCTGCTCTGGCAGAGAAAAACACTTTTGGTGCACCATGCAGGTACATTTGAGTTTCCCAGGCAAACGAAAGCAGTTACACCAAAGTTTCTAGTTTCTGTTTGTGTCTCCCCTGAGGAGGTTTCAGGCCAGCTATGTCTTTCAGTACTATCTCTTTTGGTTTGGAAGCTATTGCTGGACGTTTGGTAGAAAAAGCTGCTCCGGCCGAGAAAAACACTTTTGGTGCACCATGCAGGTACATTTGAGTTTCCCAGGCAAACGAAAGCAGTTACACCAAAGTTTCTAGTTTCTGTTTGTGTCTCCCCTGAGGAGGTTTCAGGCCAGCTATGTCTTTCAGTACTGTCACTTTTGGTTTGGAAGCTATTGCTGGACGTTTGGTAGAAAAAGCTGCTCCGGCCGAGAAAAACACTTTTGGTGCACCATGCAGGTACATTTGAGTTTCCCAGGGAAACGAAAGCAGTTACACCAAAGTTTCTAGTTTCTGTTTGTGTCTCCCCTGAGGAGGTTTCAGGCCAGCTATGTCTTTCAGTACTATCTTTTTTGGTTTGGAAGCTATTCCTGGACGTTTGGCATGTTTGGTAGAAAAGGCTTCTCTGGCCGAGAAAAACACTTTTGGTGCACCATGCAGGTACATTTGAGTTTCCCAGGCAAACGAAAGCAGTTACACCAAAGTTTCTAGTTTCTGTTTGTGTCTCCCCTGAGGAGGTTTCAGGCCAGCTATGTCTTTCAGTACTATCTCTTTTGGTTTGGAAGCTATTGCTGGACGTTTGGTAGAAAAATCTGCTCCGGCCGAGAAAAACACTTTTGGTGCACCATGCATGTCCATTTGAGTTTCCCAGGGAAACGAAAGCAGTTACACCAAAGTTTCTAGTTTCTGTTTGTGTCTCCCCTGAGGAGGTTTCAGGCCAGCTATGTCTTTCAGTACTATCTCTTTTGGTTTGGAAGCTATTGCTGGATGTTTGGTAGAAAAGGCTTTTCCGGCCGAGAAAAACACTTTTGGTGCACCATGCATGTCCATTTGAGTTTCCCAGGGAAACGAAAGCAGTTACACCAAAGTTTCTAGTTTCTGTTTGTGTCTCCCCTGAGGAGGTTTCAGGCTAGCAATGTCTTTCAGTACTATCTCTTTTGGTTTGGAAGCTATTGCTGGACGTTTGGTAGAAAATGTTTCTCCGGCCGAGAAAAACACTTTTGGTGCACCATGCAGTACATTTGAGTTTCCCAGGCAAACGAAAGCAGTTACACCAAAGTTTCTAGTTTCTGTTTGTGTCTCCCCTGAGGAGGTTTCAGGCCAGCTATGTCTTTCAGTACTATCTCTTTTGGTTTGGAAGCTATTGCTGGACGTTTGGTAGAAAAAGCTTCTCCGGACGAAAAAAACAATTTTGGTGCACCATGCAGGTACATTTGAGTTTCCCAGGCAAACGAAAGCAGTTACACCAAAGTTTCTAGTTTCTGTTTGTGTCTCCCCTGAGGAGGTTTCAGGCCAGCAATGTCTTTCAGTACTATCTCTTTTGGTTTGGAAGCTATTCCTGGACGTTTGGCATGTTTGGTAGAAAAGGCTTTTCCGGCCGAGAAAAACACTTTTGGTGCACCATGCAGGTACATTTGAGTTTCCCAGGCAAACGAAAGCAGTTACACCAAAGTTTCTAGTTTCTGTTTGTGTCTCCCCTGAGGAGGTTTCAGGCCAGTTATGTCTTTCAGTACTATCTCTTTTGGTTTGGAAGCTATTGCTGGACATTTTGTAGAAAAAGCTGCTCCGGCCGAGAGAATCACTTTTGGTGCACCATGCAGGTACATTTGAGTTTCCCAGGCAAACGAAAGCAGTT
Source organism: Laterallus jamaicensis coturniculus (assembly GCA_022605575.1). Classification (NCBI taxonomy): domain Eukaryota; kingdom Metazoa; phylum Chordata; class Aves; order Gruiformes; family Rallidae; genus Laterallus; species Laterallus jamaicensis. The sequence continues at coordinate 138,147 of JAKCOX010000028.1, forward strand.
ACACCAAAGTTTCTAGTTTCTGTTTGTGTCTCCCCTGAGGAGGTTTCAGGCCAGCTATGTCTTTCAGTACTATCTCTTTTGGTTTGGAAGCTATTCCTGGACGTTTGGCATGTTTGGTAGATAAGGCTTTTCCGGCCGAGAAAAACACTTTTGGTGCACCATGCAGGTACATTTGAGTTTCCCAGGCAAACGAAAGCAGTTACACCAAAGTTTCTAGTTTCTGTTTGTGTCTCCCCTGAGGAGGTTTCAGGCCAGCTATGTCTTTCAGTACTATCTCTTTTGGTTTGGAAGCTATTGCTGGACGTTTTGTAGAAAAAGCTGCTCTGGCCGAGAAAAACACTTTTGGTGCACCATGCATGTCCATTTGAGTTTCCCAGGGAAACGAAAGCAGTTACACCAAAGTTTCTAGTTTCTGTTTGTGTCTCCCCTGAGGAGGTTTCAAGCTAGCAATGTCTTTCAGTACTATCTCTTTTGGTTTGGAAGCTATTGCTGGACGTTTGGTAGAAAAAGCTGCTCCGGCCGAGAAAAACACTTTTGGTGCACCATGCAGTACATTTGAGTTTCCCAGGCAAACGAAAGCAGTTACACCAAAGTTTCTAGTTTCTGTTTGTGTCTCCCCTGAGGAGGTTTCAGGCCAGCTATGTCTTTCAGTACTATCTCTTTTGGTTTGGAAGCTATTGCTGGACGTTTGGTAGAAAAAGCTTCTCCGGACGAAAAAAACACTTTTGGTGCACCATGCAGGTACATTTGAGTTTCCCAGGCAAACGAAAGCAGTTACACCAAAGTTTCTAGTTTCTGTTTGTGTCTCCCCTGAGGAGGTTTCAGGCTAGCAATGTCTTTCAGTACTATCTCTTTTGGTTTGGAAGCTATTGCTGGACGTTTGGTAGAAAAAGTTTCTCCGGCCGAGAAAAACACTTTTGGTGCACCATGCAGTACATTTGAGTTTCCCAGGCAAACGAAAGCAGTTACACCAAAGTTTCTAGTTTCTGTTTGTGTCTCCCCTGAGGAGGTTTCAGGCCAGCTATGTCTTTCAGTACTATCTCTTTTGGTTTGGAAGCTATTGCTGGACGTTTGGTAGAAAAAGCTTCTCCGGACGAAAAAAACAATTTTGGTGCACCATGCAGGTACATTTGAGTTTCCCAGGCAAACGAAAGCAGTTACACCAAAGTTTCTAGTTTCTGTTTGTGTCTCCCCTGAGGAGGTTTCAGGCCAGCAATGTCTTTCAGTACTATCTCTTTTGGTTTGGAAGCTATTCCTGGACGTTTGGCATGTTTGGTAGAAAAGGCTTTTCCGGCCGAGAAAAACACTTTTGGTGCACCATGCAGGTACATTTGAGTTTCCCAGGCAAACGAAAGCAGTTACACCAAAGTTTCTAGTTTCTGTTTGTGTCTCCCCTGAGGAGGTTTCAGGCCAGCTATGTCTTTCAGTACTATCTCTTTTGGTTTGGAAGCTATTGCTGGACGTTTGGTAGAAAAAGCTGCTCCGGCCGAGAAAAACACTTTTGGTGCACCATGCAGGTACATTTGAGTTTCCCAGGCAAACGAAAGCAGTGACACCAAAGTTTCTAGTTTCTGTTTGTGTCTCCCCTGAGGAGGTTTCAGGCCAGCTATGTCTTTCAGTACTATCTCTTTTGGTTTGGAAGCTATTGCTGGACGTTTGGTAGAAAAAGCTGCTCCGGCCGAGAAAAACACTTTTGGTGCACCATGCATGTCCATTTGAGTTTCCCAGGCAAACGAAAGCAGTTACACCAAAGTTTCTAGTTTCTGTTTGTGTCTCCCCTGAGGAGGTTTCAGGCCAGCTATGTCTTTCAGTACTATCTCTTTTGGTTTGGAAGCTATTGCTGGACGTTTGGTAGAAAAAGCTGCTCTGGCCGAGAAAAACACTTTTGGTGCACCATGCAGGTACATTTGAGTTTCCCAGGCAAACGAAAGCAGTTACACCAAAGTTTCTAGTTTCTGTTTGTGTCTCCCCTGAGGAGGTTTCAGGCCAGCTATGTCTTTCAGTACTATCTCTTTTGGTTTGGAAGCTATTGCTGGACGTTTGGTAGAAAAAGCTGCTCTGGCCGAGAAAAACACTTTTGGTGCACCATGCAGGTACATTTGAGTTTCCCAGGCAAACGAAAGCAGTTACACCAAAGTTTCTAGTTTCTGTTTGTGACTCCCCTGAGGAGGTTTCAGGCCAGCTATGTCTTTCAGTACTATCTCTTTTGGTTTGGAAGCTATTGCTGGACGTTTGGTAGAAAAAGCTTCTCCGGCCGAGAAAAACACTTTTGGTGCACCATGCAGGTACATTTGAGTTTCCCAGGCAAACGAAAGCAGTTACACCAAAGTTTCTAGTTTCTCTTTGTGTCTCCCCTGAGGAGGTTTCAGGCCAGCTATGTCTTTCAGTGCTGTCTCTTTTGGTTTGGAAGCTATTGCTGGACGTTTGGTAGAAAAAGCTTCTCCGGCCGAGAAAAACACTTTTGGTGCACCATGCAGGTACATTTGAGTTTCCCAGGCAAACGAAAGCAGTTACACCAAAGTTTCTAGTTTCTGTTTGTGTCTCCCCTGAGGAGGTTTCAGGCCAGCTATGTCTTTCAGTACTATCTTTTTTGGTTTGGAAGCTATTCCTGGACGTTTGGCATGTTTGGTAGAAAAGGCTTCTCCGGCCGAGAAAAACACTTTTGGTGCACCATGCAGGTACATTTGAGTTTCCCAGGCAAACGAAAGCAGTTACACCAAAGTTTCTAGTTTCTGTTTGTGTCTCCCCTGAGGAGGTTTCAGGCCAGCTATGTCTTTCAGTACTATCTCTTTTGGTTTGGAAGCTATTGCTGGACGTTTGGTAGAAAAAGCTGCTCTGGCCGAGAAAAACACTTTTGGTGCACCATGCAGGTACATTTGAGTTTCCCAGGCAAACGAAAGCAGTTACACCAAAGTTTCTAGTTTCTGTTTGTGTCTCCCCTGAGGAGGTTTCAGGCCAGCTATGTCTTTCAGTACTATCTTTTTTGGTTTGGAAGCTATTCCTGGACGTTTGGCATGTCTGGTAGAAAAGGCTTCTCCGGCCGAGAAAAACACTTTTGGTGCACCATGCAGTACATTTGAGTTTCCCAGGCAAACGAAAGCAGTTACACCAAAGTTTCTAGTTTCTGTTTGTGTCTCCCCTGAGGAGGTTTCAGGCCAGCTATGTCTTTCAGTACTATCTCTTTTGGTTTGGAAGCTATTGCTGGACGTTTGGTAGAAAAAGCTTCTCCGGACGAAAAAAACAATTTTGGTGCACCATGCAGGTACATTTGAGTTTCCCAGGCAAACGAAAGCAGTTACACCAAAGTTTCTAGTTTCTGTTTGTGTCTCCCCTGAGGAGGTTTCAGGCTAGCAATGTCTTTCAGTACTATCTCTTTTGGTTTGGAAGCTATTGCTGGACGTTTGGTAGAAAATGTTTCTCCGGCCGAGAAAAACACTTTTGGTGCACCATGCAGTACATTTGAGTTTCCCAGGCAAACGAAAGCAGTTACACCAAAGTTTCTAGTTTCTGTTTGTGTCTCCCCTGAGGAGGTTTCAGGCCAGCTATGTCTTTCAGTACTATCTCTTTTGGTTTGGAAGCTATTGCTGGACGTTTGGTAGAAAAAGCTTCTCCGGACGAAAAAAACAATTTTGGTGCACCATGCAGGTACATTTGAGTTTCCCAGGCAAACGAAAGCAGTTACACCAAAGTTTCTAGTTTCTGTTTGTGTCTCCCCTGAGGAGGTTTCAGGCCAGCAATGTCTTTCAGTACTATCTCTTTTGGTTTGGAAGCTATTCCTGGACGTTTGGCATGTTTGGTAGAAAAGGCTTTTCCGGCCGAGAAAAACACTTTTGGTGCACCATGCAGGTACATTTGAGTTTCCCAGGCAAACGAAAGCAGTTACACCAAAGTTTCTAGTTTCTGTTTGTGTCTCCCCTGAGGAGGTTTCAGGCCAGTTATGTCTTTCAGTACTATCTCTTTTGGTTTGGAAGCTATTGCTGGACATTTTGTAGAAAAAGCTGCTCCGGCCGAGAGAATCACTTTTGGTGCACCATGCAGGTACATTTGAGTTTCCCAGGCAAACGAAAGCAGTTACACCAAAGTTTCTAGTTTCTGTTTGTGTCTCCCCTGAGGAGGTTTCAGGCCAGCTATGTCTTTCAGTACTATCTCTTTTGGTTTGGAAGCTATTCCTGGACGTTTGGCATGTTTGGTAGATAAGGCTTTTCCGGCCGAGAAAAACACTTTTGGTGCACCATGCAGGTACATTTGAGTTTCCCAGGCAAACGAAAGCAGTTACACCAAAGTTTCTAGTTTCTGTTTGTGTCTCCCCTGAGGAGGTTTCAGGCCAGCTATGTCTTTCAGTACTATCTCTTTTGGTTTGGAAGCTATTGCTGGACGTTTTGTAGAAAAAGCTGCTCTGGCCGAGAAAAACACTTTTGGTGCACCATGCATGTCCATTTGAGTTTCCCAGGGAAACGAAAGCAGTTACACCAAAGTTTCTAGTTTCTGTTTGTGTCTCCCCTGAGGAGGTTTCAAGCTAGCAATGTCTTTCAGTACTATCTCTTTTGGTTTGGAAGCTATTGCTGGACGTTTGGTAGAAAAAGCTGCTCCGGCCGAGAAAAACACTTTTGGTGCACCATGCAGTACATTTGAGTTTCCCAGGCAAACGAAAGCAGTTACACCAAAGTTTCTAGTTTCTGTTTGTGTCTCCCCTGAGGAGGTTTCAGGCCAGCTATGTCTTTCAGTACTATCTCTTTTGGTTTGGAAGCTATTGCTGGACGTTTGGTAGAAAAAGCTTCTCCGGACGAAAAAAACACTTTTGGTGCACCATGCAGGTACATTTGAGTTTCCCAGGCAAACGAAAGCAGTTACACCAAAGTTTCTAGTTTCTGTTTGTGTCTCCCCTGAGGAGGTTTCAGGCTAGCAATGTCTTTCAGTACTATCTCTTTTGGTTTGGAAGCTATTGCTGGACGTTTGGTAGAAAAAGTTTCTCCGGCCGAGAAAAACACTTTTGGTGCACCATGCAGTACATTTGAGTTTCCCAGGCAAACGAAAGCAGTTACACCAAAGTTTCTAGTTTCTGTTTGTGTCTCCCCTGAGGAGGTTTCAGGCCAGCTATGTCTTTCAGTACTATCTCTTTTGGTTTGGAAGCTATTGCTGGACGTTTGGTAGAAAAAGCTTCTCCGGACGAAAAAAACAATTTTGGTGCACCATGCAGGTACATTTGAGTTTCCCAGGCAAACGAAAGCAGTTACACCAAAGTTTCTAGTTTCTGTTTGTGTCTCCCCTGAGGAGGTTTCAGGCCAGCAATGTCTTTCAGTACTATCTCTTTTGGTTTGGAAGCTATTCCTGGACGTTTGGCATGTTTGGTAGAAAAGGCTTCTCCGGCCGAGAAAAACACTTTTGGTGCACCATGCAGGTACATTTGAGTTTCCCAGGCAAACGAAAGCAGTTACACCAAAGTTTCTAGTTTCTGTTTGTGTCTCCCCTGAGGAGGTTTCAGGCCAGCTATGTCTTTCAGTACTATCTCTTTTGGTTTGGAAGCTATTGCTGGACGTTTGGTAGAAAAAGCTGCTCCGGCCGAGAAAAACACTTTTGGTGCACCATGCAGGTACATTTGAGTTTCCCAGGCAAACGAAAGCAGTGACACCAAAGTTTCTAGTTTCTGTTTGTGTCTCCCCTGAGGAGGTTTCAGGCCAGCTATGTCTTTCAGTACTATCTCTTTTGGTTTGGAAGCTATTGCTGGACGTTTGGTAGAAAAAGCTGCTCCGGCCGAGAGAATCACTTTTGGTGCACCATGCAGGTACATTTGAGTTTCCCAGGCAAACGAAAGCAGTTACACCAAAGTTTCTAGTTTCTGTTTGTGTCTCCCCTGAGGAGGTTTCAGGCCAGCTATGTCTTTCAGTACTATCTCTTTTGGTTTGGAAGCTATTGCTGGACGTTTGGTAGAAAAAGCTGCTCTGGCCGAGAAAAACACTTTTGGTGCACCATGCAGGTACATTTGAGTTTCCCAGGCAAACGAAAGCAGTTACACCAAAGTTTCTAGTTTCTGTTTGTGTCTCCCCTGAGGAGGTTTCAGGCCAGCTATGTCTTTCAGTACTATCTCTTTTGGTTTGGAAGCTATTGCTGGACGTTTGGTAGAAAAAGCTGCTCTGGCCGAGAAAAACACTTTTGGTGCACCATGCAGGTACATTTGAGTTTCCCAGGCAAACGAAAGCAGTTACACCAAAGTTTCTAGTTTCTGTTTGTGACTCCCCTGAGGAGGTTTCAGGCCAGCTATGTCTTTCAGTACTATCTCTTTTGGTTTGGAAGCTATTGCTGGACGTTTGGTAGAAAAAGCTTCTCCGGCCGAGAAAAACACTTTTGGTGCACCATGCAGGTACATTTGAGTTTCCCAGGCAAACGAAAGCAGTTACACCAAAGTTTCTAGTTTCTCTTTGTGTCTCCCCTGAGGAGGTTTCAGGCCAGCTATGTCTTTCAGTGCTGTCTCTTTTGGTTTGGAAGCTATTGCTGGACGTTTGGTAGAAAAAGCTTCTCCGGCCGAGAAAAACACTTTTGGTGCACCATGCAGGTACATTTGAGTTTCCCAGGCAAACGAAAGCAGTTACACCAAAGTTTCTAGTTTCTGTTTGTGTCTCCCCTGAGGAGGTTTCAGGCCAGCTATGTCTTTCAGTACTATCTTTTTTGGTTTGGAAGCTATTCCTGGACGTTTGGCATGTTTGGTAGAAAAGGCTTCTCCGGCCGAGAAAAACACTTTTGGTGCACCATGCAGGTACATTTGAGTTTCCCAGGCAAACGAAAGCAGTTACACCAAAGTTTCTAGTTTCTGTTTGTGTCTCCCCTGAGGAGGTTTCAGGCCAGCTATGTCTTTCAGTACTATCTCTTTTGGTTTGGAAGCTATTGCTGGACGTTTGGTAGAAAAAGCTGCTCTGGCCGAGAAAAACACTTTTGGTGCACCATGCAGGTACATTTGAGTTTCCCAGGCAAACGAAAGCAGTTACACCAAAGTTTCTAGTTTCTGTTTGTGTCTCCCCTGAGGAGGTTTCAGGCCAGCTATGTCTTTCAGTACTATCTTTTTTGGTTTGGAAGCTATTCCTGGACGTTTGGCATGTCTGGTAGAAAAGGCTTCTCCGGCCGAGAAAAACACTTTTGGTGCACCATGCAGTACATTTGAGTTTCCCAGGCAAACGAAAGCAGTTACACCAAAGTTTCTAGTTTCTGTTTGTGTCTCCCCTGAGGAGGTTTCAGGCCAGCTATGTCTTTCAGTACTATCTCTTTTGGTTTGGAAGCTATTGCTGGACGTTTGGTAGAAAAAGCTTCTCCGGACGAAAAAAACAATTTTGGTGCACCATGCAGGTACATTTGAGTTTCCCAGGCAAACGAAAGCAGTTACACCAAAGTTTCTAGTTTCTGTTTGTGTCTCCCCTGAGGAGGTTTCAGGCCAGCAATGTCTTTCAGTACTATCTCTTTTGGTTTGGAAGCTATTCCTGGACGTTTGGCATGTTTGGTAGAAAAGGCTTTTCCGGCCGAGAAAAACACTTTTGGTGCACCATGCAGGTACATTTGAGTTTCCCAGGCAAACGAAAGCAGTTACACCAAAGTTTCTAGTTTCTGTTTGTGTCTCCCCTGAGGAGGTTTCAGGCCAGCTATGTCTTTCAGTACTATCTCTTTTGGTTTGGAAGCTATTGCTGGACGTTTGGTAGAAAAAGCTGCTCCGGCCGAGAGAATCACTTTTGGTGCACCATGCAGGTACATTTGAGTTTCCCAGGCAAACGAAAGCAGTTACACCAAAGTTTCTAGTTTCTGTTTGTGTCTCCCCTGAGGAGGTTTCAGGCCAGCAATGTCTTTCAGTACTATCTCTTTTGGTTTGGAAGCTATTGCTGGACGTTTGGTAGAAAAAGCTGCTCTGGCCGAGAAAAACACTTTTGGTGCACCATGCAGGTACATTTGAGTTTCCCAGGCAAACGAAAGCAGTTACACCAAAGTTTCTAGTTTCTGTTTGTGTCTCCCCTGAGGAGGTTTCAGGCCAGCTATGTCTTTCAGTACTATCTCTTTTGGTTTGGAAGCTATTGCTGGACGTTTGGTAGAAAAGGCTTCTCCGGCCGAGAAAAACACTTTTGGTGCACCATGCAGGTACATTTGAGTTTCCCAGGCAAACGAAAGCAGTTACACCAAAGTTTCTAGTTTCTCTTTGTGTCTCCCCTGAGGAGGTTTCAGGCCAGCTATGTCTTTCAGTACTATCTCTTTTGGTTTGGAAGCTATTGCTGGACGTTTGGTAGAAAAAGTTTCTCCGGCCGAGAAAAACACTTTTGGTGCACCATGCAGTACATTTGAGTTTCCCAGGCAAACGAAAGCAGTTACACCAAAGTTTCTAGTTTCTGTTTGTGTCTCCCCTGAGGAGGTTTCAGGCCAGCTATGTCTTTCAGTACTATCTCTTTTGGTTTGGAAGCTATTGCTGGACGTTTGGTAGAAAAAGCTTCTCCGGACGAAAAAAACAATTTTGGTGCACCATGCAGGTACATTTGAGTTTCCCAGGCAAACGAAAGCAGTTACACCAAAGTTTCTAGTTTCTGTTTGTGTCTCCCCTGAGGAGGTTTCAGGCCAGCAATGTCTTTCAGTACTATCTCTTTTGGTTTTGAAGCTATTCCTGGACGTTTGGCATGTTTGGTAGAAAAGGCTTTTCCGGCCGAGAAAAACACTTTTGGTGCACCATGCAGGTACATTTGAGTTTCCCAGGCAAACGAAAGCAGTTACACCAAAGTTTCTAGTTTCTGTTTGTGTCTCCCCTGAGGAGGTTTCAGGCCAGTTATGTCTTTCAGTACTATCTCTTTTGGTTTGGAAGCTATTGCTGGACATTTTGTAGAAAAAGCTGCTCCGGCCGAGAGAATCACTTTTGGTGCACCATGCAGGTACATTTGAGTTTCCCAGGCAAACGAAAGCAGTTACACCAAAGTTTCTAGTTTCTGTTTGTGTCTCCCCTGAGGAGGTTTCAGGCCAGCAATGTCTTTCAGTACTATCTCTTTTGGTTTGGAATCTATTCCTGGACGTTTGGCATGTTTGTTAGATAAGGCTTTTCCGGACGAGAAAAACACTTTTGGTGCACCATGCAGGTACATTTGAGTTTCCCAGGCAAACGAAAGCAGTTACACCAAAGTTTCTAGTTTCTGTTTGTGTCTCCCCTGAGGAGGTTTCAGGCCAGCTATGTCTTTTAGTACTATCTCTTTTGGTTTGGAAGCTATTGCTGGACGTTTTGTAGAAAAAGCTGCTCTGGCCGAGAAAAACACTTTTGGTGCACCATGCATGTCCATTTGAGTTTCCCAGGGAAACGAAAGCAGTTACACCAAAGTTTCTAGTTTCTGTTTGTGTCTCCCCTGAGGAGGTTTCAAGCTAGCAATGTCTTTCAGTACTATCTCTTTTGGTTTGGAAGCTATTGCTGGACGTTTGGTAGAAAAAGCTGCTCCGGCCGAGAAAAACACTTTTGGTGCACCATGCAGTACATTTGAGTTTCCCAGGCAAACGAAAGCAGTTACACCAAAGTTTCTAGTTTCTGTTTGTGTCTCCCCTGAGGAGGTTTCAGGCCAGCTATGTCTTTCAGTACTATCTCTTTTGGTTTGGAATCTATTGCTGGACGTTTGGTAGAAAAAGCTTCTCCGGACGAAAAAAACACTTTTGGTGCACCATGCAGGTACATTTGAGTTTCCCAGGCAAACGAAAGCAGTTACACCAAAGTTTCTAGTTTCTGTTTGTGTCTCCCCTGAGGAGGTTTCAGGCCAGCTATGTCTTTCAGTACTATCTCTTTTGGTTTGGAAGCTATTGCTGGACGTTTGGTAGAAAAAGCTGCTCTGGCAGAGAAAAACACTTTTGGTGCACCATGCAGGTACATTTGAGTTTCCCAGGCAAACGAAAGCAGTTACACCAAAGTTTCTAGTTTCTGTTTGTGTCTCCCCTGAGGAGGTTTCAGGCTAGCAATGTCTTTCAGTACTATCTCTTTTGGTTTGGAAGCTATTGCTGGACGTTTGGTAGAAAAAGTTTCTCCGGCCTAGAAAAACACTTTTGGTGCACCATGCAGTACATTTGAGTTTCCCAGGCAAACGAAAGCAGTTACACCAAAGTTTCTAGTTTCTGTTTGTGTCTCCCCTGAGGAGGTTTCAGGCCAGCTATGTCTTTCAGTACTATCTCTTTTGGTTTGGAAGCTATTGCTGGACGTTTGGTAGAAAAAGCTTCTCCGGACGAAAAAAACAATTTTGGTGCACCATGCAGGTACATTTGAGTTTCCCAGGCAAACGAAAGCAGTTACACCAAAGTTTCTAGTTTCTGTTTGTGTCTCCCCTGAGGAGGTTTCAGGCCAGCAATGTCTTTCAGTACTATCTCTTTTGGTTTGGAAGCTATTCCTGGACGTTTGGCATGTTTGGTAGAAAAGGCTTTTCCGGCCGAGAAAAACACTTTTGGTGCACCATGCAGGTACATTTGAGTTTCCCAGGCAAACGAAAGCAGTTACACCAAAGTTTCTAGTTTCTGTTTGTGTCTCCCCTGAGGAGGTTTCAGGCCAGCTATGTCTTTCAGTACTATCTCTTTTGGTTTGGAAGCTATTGCTGGACGTTTGGTAGAAAAAGCTGCTCCGGCCGAGAAAAACACTTTTGGTGCACCATGCAGGTACATTTGAGTTTCCCAGGCAAACGAAAGCAGTGACACCAAAGTTTCTAGTTTCTGTTTGTGTCTCCCCTGAGGAGGTTTCAGGCCAGCTATGTCTTTCAGTACTATCTCTTTTGGTTTGGAAGCTATTGCTGGACGTTTGGTAGAAAAAGCTGCTCCGGCCGAGAAAAACACTTTTGGTGCACCATGCATGTCCATTTGAGTTTCCCAGGCAAACGAAAGCAGTTACACCAAAGTTTCTAGTTTCTGTTTGTGTCTCCCCTGAGGAGGTTTCAGGCCAGCTATGTCTTTCAGTACTATCTCTTTTGGTTTGGAAGCTATTGCTGGACGTTTGGTAGAAAAAGCTGCTCTGGCCGAGAAAAACGCTTTTGGTGCACCATGCAGGTACATTTGAGTTTCCCAGGCAAACGAAAGCAGTTACACCAAAGTTTCTAGTTCCTTTTTGTGTCTCCCCTGAGGAGGTTTCAGGCCAGCAATGTCTTTCAGTACTATCTCTTTTGGTTTGGAAGCTATTCCTGGACGTTTGGCATGTTTGGTAGAAAAGGCTTTTCCGGCCGAGAAAAACACTTTTGGTGCACCATGCAGGTACATTTGAGTTTCCCAGGCAAACGAAAGCAGTTACACCAAAGTTTCTAGTTTCTGTTTGTGTCTCCCCTGAGGAGGTTTCAGGCCAGCTATGTCTTTCAGTACTATCTCTTTTGGTTTGGAAGCTATTGCTGGACGTTTGGTAGAAAAAGCTGCTCCGGCCGAGAGAATCACTTTTGGTGCACCATGCAGGTACATTTGAGTTTCCCAGGCAAACGAAAGCAGTTACACCAAAGTTTCTAGTTTCTGTTTGTGTCTCCCCTGAGGAGGTTTCAGGCCAGCTATGTCTTTCAGTACTATCTCTTTTGGTTTGGAAGCTATTGCTGGACGTTTGGTAGAAAAAGCTGCTCTGGCCGAGAAAAACACTTTTGGTGCACCATGCAGGTACATTTGAGTTTCCCAGGCAAACGAAAGCAGTTACACCAAAGTTTCTAGTTTCTGTTTGTGTCTCCCCTGAGGAGGTTTCAGGCCAGCTATGTCTTTCAGTACTATCTCTTTTGGTTTGGAAGCTATTGCTGGACGTTTGGTAGAAAAGGCTTCTCCGGCCGAGAAAAACACTTTTGGTGCACCATGCAGGTACATTTGAGTTTCCCAGGCAAACGAAAGCAGTTACACCAAAGTTTCTAGTTTCTCTTTGTGTCTCCCCTGAGGAGGTTTCAGGCCAGCTATGTCTTTCAGTACTATCTCTTTTGGTTTGGAATCTATTGCTGGACGTTTGGTAGAAAAAGCTTCTCCGGCCGAGAAAAACACTTTTGGTGCACCATGCAGGTACATTTGAGTTTCCCAGGCAAACGAAAGCAGTTACACCAAAGTTTCTAGTTTCTCTTTGTGTCTCCCCTGAGGAGGTTTCAGGCCAGCTATGTCTTTCAGTACTGTCTCTTTTGGTTTGGAAGCTATTGCTGGACGTTTGGTAGAAAAAGCTGCTCCGGCCGAGAAAAACACTTTTGGTGCACCATGCAGGTACATTTGAGTTTCCCAGGCAAACGAAAGCAGTTACACCAAAGTTTCTAGTTTCTGTTTGTGTCTCCCCTGAGGAGGTTTCAGGCCAACTATGTCTTTCAGTACTATCTTTTTTGGTTTGGAAGCTATTCCTGGACGTTTGGCATGTTTGGTAGAAAAGGCTTCTCCGGCCGAGAAAAACACTTTTGGTGCACCATGCAGGTACATTTGAGTTTCCCAGGGAAACGAAAGCAGTGACACCAAAGTTTCTAGTTTCTGTTTGTATCTCCCCTGAGGAAGTTTCAAGCTAGCAATGTCTTTCAGTACTATCTCTTTTGGTTTGGAAGCTATTGCTGGACGTTTGGTAGAAAAAGCTGCTCCGGCCGAGAAAAACACTTTTGGTGCACCATGCAGTACATTTGAGTTTCCCAGGCAAACGAAAGCAGTTACACCAAAGTTTCTAGTTTCTGTTTGTGTCTCCCCTGAGGAGGTTTCAGGCCAGCTATGTCTTTCAGTACTATCTCTTTTGGTTTGGAAGCTATTGCTGGACGTTTGGTAGAAAAAGCTTCTCCGGACGAAAAAAACACTTTTGGTGCACCATGCAGGTACATTTGAGTTTCCCAGGCAAACGAAAGCAGTTACACCAAAGTTTCTAGTTTCTGTTTGTGTCTCCCCTGAGGAGGTTTCAGGCCAGCTATGTCTTTCAGTACTATCTCTTTTGGTTTGGAAGCTATTGCTGGACGTTTGGTAGAAAAAGCTGCTCTGGCAGAGAAAAACACTTTTGGTGCACCATGCAGGTACATTTGAGTTTCCCAGGCAAACGAAAGCAGTTACACCAAAGTTTCTAGTTTCTGTTTGTGTCTCCCCTGAGGAGGTTTCAGGCTAGCAATGTCTTTCAGTAGTATCTCTTTTGGTTTGGAAGCTATTGCTGGACGTTTGGTAGAAAAAGTTTCTCCGGCCGAGAAAAACACTTTTGGTGCACCATGCAGTACATTTGAGTTTCCCAGGCAAACGAAAGCAGTTACACCAAAGTTTCTAGTTTCTGTTTGTGTCTCCCCTGAGGAGGTTTCAGGCCAGCTATGTCTTTCAGTACTATCTCTTTTGGTTTGGAAGCTATTGCTGGACGTTTGGTAGAAAAAGCTTCTCCGGACGAAAAAAACAATTTTGGTGCACCATGCAGGTACATTTGAGTTTCCCAGGCAAACGAAAGCAGTTACACCAAAGTTTCTAGTTCCTTTTTGTGTCTCCCCTGAGGAGGTTTCAGGCCAGCAATGTCTTTCAGTACTATCTCTTTTGGTTTGGAAGCTATTCCTGGACGTTTGGCATGTTTGGTAGAAAAGGCTTTTCCGGCCGAGAAAAACACTTTTGGTGCACCATGCAGGTACATTTGAGTTTCCCAGGCAAACGAAAGCAGTTACACCAAAGTTTCTAGTTTCTGTTTGTGTCTCCCCTGAGGAGGTTTCAGGCCAGCTATGTCTTTCAGTACTATCTCTTTTGGTTTGGAAGCTATTGCTGGACGTTTGGTAGAAAAAGCTGCTCCGGCCGAGAGAATCACTTTTGGTGCACCATGCAGGTACATTTGAGTTTCCCAGGCAAACGAAAGCAGTTACACCAAAGTTTCTAGTTTCTGTTTGTGTCTCCCCTGAGGAGGTTTCAGGCCAGCAATGTCTTTCAGTACTATCTCTTTTGGTTTGGAAGCTATTGCTGGACGTTTGGTAGAAAAAGCTGCTCTGGCCGAGAAAAACACTTTTGGTGCACCATGCAGGTACATTTGAGTTTCCCAGGCAAACGAAAGCAGTTACACCAAAGTTTCTAGTTTCTGTTTGTGTCTCCCCTGAGGAGGTTTCAGGCCAGCTATGTCTTTCAGTACTATCTCTTTTGGTTTGGAAGCTATTGCTGGACGTTTGGTAGAAAAGGCTTCTCCCGCCGAGAAAAACACTTTTGGTGCACCATGCAGGTACATATGAGTTTCCCAGGCAAACGAAAGCAGTTACACCAAAGTTTCTAGTTTCTGTTTGTGTCTCCCCTGAGGAGGTTTCAGGCCAGCTATGTCTTTCAGTACTATCTCTTTTGGTTTGGAATCTATTGCTGGACGTTTGGTAGAAAAAGCTTCTCCGGCCGAGAAAAACACTTTTGGTGCACCATGCAGGTACATTTGAGTTTCCCAGGCAAACGAAAGCAGTTACACCAAAGTTTCTAGTTTCTGTTTGTGTCTCCCCTGAGGAGGTTTCAGGCCAGCTATGTCTTTCAGTACTGTCTCTTTTGGTTTGGAAGCTATTGCTGGACGTTTGGTAGAAAAAGCTGCTCCGGCCGAGAAAAACACTTTTGGTGCACCATGCAGGTACATTTGAGTTTCCCAGGCAAACGAAAGCAGTTACACCAAAGTTTCTAGTTTCTGTTTGTGTCTCCCCTGAGGAGGTTTCAGGCCAACTATGTCTTTCAGTACTATCTTTTTTGGTTTGGAAGCTATTCCTGGACGTTTGGCATGTTTGGTAGAAAAGGCTTCTCCGGCCGAGAAAAACACTTTTGGTGCACCATGCAGGTACATTTGAGTTTCCCAGGCAAACGAAAGCAGTTACACCAAAGTTTCTAGTTTCTGTTTGTGTCTCCCCTGAGGAGGTTTCAGGCCAGCTATGTCTTTCAGTACTATCTCTTTTGGTTTGGAAGCTATTGCTGGACGTTTGGTAGAAAAAGCTGCCCTGGCCGAGAAAAACACTTTTGGTGCACCATGCATGTCCATTTGAGTTTCCCAGGGAAACGAAAGCAGTGACACCAAAGTTTCTAGTTTCTGTTTGTATCTCCCCTGAGGAGGTTTCAAGCTAGCAATGTCTTTCAGTACTATCTCTTTTGGTTTGGAAGCTATTGCTGGACGTTTGGTAGAAAAAGCTGCTCCGGCCGAGAAAAACACTTTTGGTGCACCATGCAGTACATTTGAGTTTCCCAGGCAAACGAAAGCAGTTACACCAAAGTTTCTAGTTTCTGTTTGTGTCTCCCCTGAGGAGGTTTCAGGCCAGCTATGTCTTTCAGTACTATCTCTTTTGGTTTGGAAGCTATTGCTGGACGTTTGGTAGAAAAAGCTTCTCCGGACGAAAAAAACACTTTTGGTGCACCATGCAGGTACATTTGAGTTTCCCAGGCAAACGAAAGCAGTTACACCAAAGTTTCTAGTTTGTTTGTGTCTCCCCTGAGGAGGTTTCAGGCCAGCTATGTCTTTCAGTACTATCTCTTTTGGTTTGGAAGCTATTGCTGGACGTTTGGTAGAAAAAGCTGCTCTGGCCGAGAAAAACACTTTTGGTGCACCATGCAGGTACATTTGAGTTTCCCAGGCAAACGAAAGCAGTTACACCAAAGTTTCTAGTTTCTGTTTGTGTCTCCCCTGAGGAGGTTTCAGGCTAGCAATGTCTTTCAGTACTATCTCTTTTGGTTTGGAAGCTATTGCTGGACGTTTGGTAGAAAAAGTTTCTCCGGCCGAGAAAAACACTTTTGGTGCACCATGCAGTACATTTGAGTTTCCCAGGCAAACGAAAGCAGTTACACCAAAGTTTCTAGTTTCTGTTTGTGTCTCCCCTGAGGAGGTTTCAGGCCAGCTATGTCTTTCAGTACTATCTCTTTTGGTTTGGAAGCTATTGCTGGACGTTTGGTAGAAAAAGCTTCTCCGGACGAAAAAAACAATTTTGGTGCACCATGCAGGTACATTTGAGTTTCCCAGGCAAACGAAAGCAGTTACACCAAAGTTTCTAGTTTCTGTTTGTGTCTCCCCTGAGGAGGTTTCAGGCCAGCAATGTCTTTCAGTACTATCTCTTTTGGTTTGGAAGCTATTCCTGGACGTTTGGCATGTTTGGTAGAAAAGGCTTTTCCGGCCGAGAAAAACACTTTTGGTGCACCATGCAGGTACATTTGAGTTTCCCAGGCAAACGAAAGCAGTTACACCAAAGTTTCTAGTTTCTGTTTGTGTCTCCCCTGAGGAGGTTTCAGGCCAGCTATGTCTTTCAGTACTATCTCTTTTGGTTTGGAAGCTATTGCTGGACGTTTGGTAGAAAAAGCTGCTCCGGCCGAGAAAAACACTTTTGGTGCACCATGCAGGTACATTTGAGTTTCCCAGGCAAACGAAAGCAGTGACACCAAAGTTTCTAGTTTCTGTTTGTGTCTCCCCTGAGGAGGTTTCAGGCCAGCTATGTCTTTCAGTACTATCTCTTTTGGTTTGGAAGCTATTGCTGGACGTTTGGTAGAAAAAGCTGCTCCGGCCGAGAAAAACACTTTTGGTGCACCATGCAGGTACATTTGAGTTTCCCAGGCAAACGAAAGCAGTTACACCAAAGTTTCTAGTTTCTGTTTGTGTCTCCCCTGAGGAGGTTTCAGGCCAGCTATGTCTTTCAGTACTATCTCTTTTGGTTTGGAAGCTATTGCTGGACGTTTGGTAGAAAAAGCTGCTCTGGCCGAGAAAAACACTTTTGGTGCACCATGCAGGTACATTTGAGTTTCCCAGGCAAACGAAAGCAGTTACACCAAAGTTTCTAGTTTCTGTTTGTGTCTCCCCTGAGGAGGTTTCAGGCCAGCTATGTCTTTCAGTACTATCTCTTTTGGTTTGGAAGCTATTGCTGGACGTTTGGTAGAAAAAGCTGCTCTGGCCGAGAAAAACACTTTTGGTGCACCATGCAGGTACATTTGAGTTTCCCAGGCAAACGAAAGCAGTTACACCAAAGTTTCTAGTTTCTGTTTGTGTCTCCCCTGAGGAGGTTTCAGGCCAGCTATGTCTTTCAGTACTATCTCTTTTGGTTTGGAAGCTATTCCTGGACGTTTGGTAGAAAAAGCTTCTCCGGCCGAGAAAAACACTTTTGGTGCACCATGCAGGTACATTTGAGTTTCCCAGGCAAACGAAAGCAGTTACACCAAAGTTTCTAGTTTCTCTTTGTGTCTCCCCTGAGGAGGTTTCAGGCCAGCTATGTCTTTCAGTACTGTCTCTTTTGGTTTGGAAGCTATTGCTGGACGTTTGGTAGAAAAAGCTTCTCCGGCCGAGAAAAACACTTTTGGTGCACCATGCAGGTACATTTGAGTTTCCCAGGCAAACGAAAGCAGTTACACCAAAGTTTCTAGTTTCTGTTTGTGTCTCCCCTGAGGAGGTTTCAGGCCAGCTATGTCTTTCAGTACTATCTTTTTTGGTTTGGAAGCTATTCCTGGACGTTTGGCATGTTTGGTAGAAAAGGCTTCTCCGGCCGAGAAAAACACTTTTGGTGCACCATGCAGGTACATTTGAGTTTCCCAGGCAAACGAAAGCAGTTACACCAAAGTTTCTAGTTTCTGTTTGTGTCTCCCCTGAGGAGGTTTCAGGCCAGCTATGTCTTTCAGTACTATCTCTTTTGGTTTGGAAGCTATTGCTGGACGTTTGGTAGAAAAAGCTTCTCCGGCCGAGAAAAACACTTTTGGTGCACCATGCAGGTACATTTGAGTTTCCCAGGCAAACGAAAGCAGTTACACCAAAGTTTCTAGTTTCTGTTTGTGTCTCCCCTGAGGAGGTTTCAGGCCAGCTATGTCTTTCAGTACTATCTTTTTTGGTTTGGAAGCTATTCCTGGACGTTTGGCATGTCTGGTAGAAAAGGCTTCTCCGGCCGAGAAAAACACTTTTGGTGCACCATGCAGTACATTTGAGTTTCCCAGGCAAACGAAAGCAGTTACACCAAAGTTTCTAGTTTCTGTTTGTGTCTCCCCTGAGGAGGTTTCAGGCCAGCTATGTCTTTCAGTACTATCTCCTTTGGTTTGGAAGCTATTGCTGGACGTTTGGTAGAAAAAGCTTCTCCGGACGAAAAAAACAATTTTGGTGCACCATGCAGGTACATTTGAGTTTCCCAGGCAAACGAAAGCAGTTACACCAAAGTTTCTAGTTCCTTTTTGTGTCTCCCCTGAGGAGGTTTCAGGCCAGCAATGTCTTTCAGTACTATCTCTTTTGGTTTGGAAGCTATTCCTGGACGTTTGGCATGTTTGGTAGAAAAGGCTTTTCCGGCCGAGAAAAACACTTTTGGTGCACCATGCAGGTACATTTGAGTTTCCCAGGCAAACGAAAGCAGTTACACCAAAGTTTCTAGTTTCTGTTTGTGTCTCCCCTGAGGAGGTTTCAGGCCAGCTATGTCTTTCAGTACTATCTCTTTTGGTTTGGAAGCTATTGCTGGACGTTTGGTAGAAAAAGCTGCTCCGGCCGAGAGAATCACTTTTGGTGCACCATGCAGGTACATTTGAGTTTCCCAGGCAAACGAAAGCAGTTACACCAAAGTTTCTAGTTTCTGTTTGTGTCTCCCCTGAGGAGGTTTCAGGCCAGCAATGTCTTTCAGTACTATCTCTTTTGGTTTGGAAGCTATTGCTGGACGTTTGGTAGAAAAGGCTTCTCCGGCCGAGAAAAACACTTTTGGTGCACCATGCAGGTACATTTGAGTTTCCCAGGCAAACGAAAGCAGTTACACCAAAGTTTCTAGTTTCTCTTTGTGTCTCCCCTGAGGAGGTTTCAGGCCAGCTATGTCTTTCAGTACTATCTCTTTTGGTTTGGAATCTATTGCTGGACGTTTGGTAGAAAAAGCTTCTCCGGCCGAGAAAAACACTTTTGGTGCACCATGCAGGTACATTTGAGTTTCCCAGGCAAACGAAAGCAGTTACACCAAAGTTTCTAGTTTCTCTTTGTGTCTCCCCTGAGGAGGTTTCAGGCCAGCTATGTCTTTCAGTACTGTCTCTTTTGGTTTGGAAGCTATTGCTGGACGTTTGGTAGAAAAAGCTGCTCCGGCCGAGAAAAACACTTTTGGTGCACCATGCAGGTACATTTGAGTTTCCCAGGCAAACGAAAGCAGTTACACCAAAGTTTCTAGTTTCTGTTTGTGTCTCCCCTGAGGAGGTTTCAGGCCAACTATGTCTTAGTGTACTATCTTTTTTGGTTTGGAAGCTATTCCTGGACGTTTGGCATGTTTGGTAGAAAAGGCTTCTCCGGCCGAGAAAAACACTTTTGGTGCACCATGCAGGTACATTTGAGTTTCCCAGGCAAACGAAAGCAGTTACACCAAAGTTTCTAGTTTCTGTTTGTGTCTCCCCTGAGGAGGTTTCAGGCCAGCTATGTCTTTCAGTACTATCTCTTTTGGTTTGGAAGCTATTGCTGGACGTTTGGTAGAAAAAGCTGCCCTGGCCGAGAAAAACACTTTTGGTGCACCATGCATGTCCATTTGAGTTTCCCAGGGAAACGAAAGCAGTGACACCAAAGTTTCTAGTTTCTGTTTGTATCTCCCCTGAGGAGGTTTCAAGCTAGCAATGTCTTTCAGTACTATCTCTTTTGGTTTGGAAGCTATTGCTGGACGTTTGGCATGTTTGGTAGAAAAAGCTTCTCCGGCCGAGAAAAACACTTTTGGTGCACCATGCATGTCCATTTGAGTTTCCCAGGCAAACGAAAGCAGTTACACCAAAGTTTCTAGTTTCTGTTTGTGTCTCCCCTGAGGAGGTTTCAGGCCAGCTATGTCTTTCAGTACTATCTCTTTTGGTTTGGAAGCTATTCCTGGACGTTTGGCATGTTTGGTAGAAAAGGCTTTTCCGGCCGAGAAATACACTTTTGGTGCACCATGCAGGTACATTTGAGTTTCCCAGGCAAACGAAAGCAGTTACACCAAAGTTTCTAGTTTCTGTTTGTGTCTCCCCTGAGGAGGTTTCAGGCCAGCTATGTCTTTCAGTACTATCTCTTTTGGTTTGGAAGCTATTGCTGGACGTTTGGTAGAAAAAGCTGCTCCGGCCGAGAAAAACACTTTTGGTGCACCATGCAGGTACATTTGAGTTTCCCAGGCAAACGAAAGCAGTTACACCAAAGTTTCTAGTTTCTGTTTGTGTCTCCCCTGAGGAGGTTTCAGGCCAGCTATGTCTTTCAGTACTATCTTTTTTGGTTTGGAAGCTATTCCTGGACGTTTGGCATGTCTGGTAGAAAAGGCTTCTCCGGCCGAGAAAAACACTTTTGGTGCACCATGCAGGTACATTTGAGTTTCCCAGGCAAACGAAAGCAGTTACACCAAAGTTTCTAGTTTCTGTTTGTGTCTCCCCTGAGGAGGTTTCAGGCCAGCTATGTCTTTCAGTACTATCTCTTTTGGTTTGGAATCTATTGCTGGACGTTTGGTAGAAAAAGCTGCTCCAGCCGAGAAAAACACTTTTGGTGCACCATGCAGGTACATTTGAGTTTCCCAGGCAAACGAAAGCAGTTACACCAAAGTTTCTAGTTTCTGTTTGTGTCTCCCCTGAGGAGGTTTCAGGCCAGCTATGTCTTTCAGTACTATCTCTTTTGGTTTGGAAGCTATTGCTGGACGTTTGGTAGAAAAAGCTGCTCTGGCCGAGAAAAACACTTTTGGTGCACCATGCATGTCCATTTGAGTTTCCCAGGGAAACGAAAGCAGTTACACCAAAGTTTCTAGTTTCTGTTTGTGTCTCCCCTGAGGAGGTTTCAAGCTAGCAATGTCTTTCAGTACTATCTCTTTTGGTTTGGAAGCTATTGCTGGACGTTTGGTAGAAAAAGCTTCTCCGGCCGAGAAAAACACTTTTGGTGCACCATGCAGTACATTTGAGTTTCCCAGGCAAACGAAAGCAGTTACACCAAAGTTTCTAGTTTCTGTTTGTGTCTCCCCTGAGGAGGTTTCAGGCCAGCTATGTCTTTCAGTACTATCTCTTTTGGTTTGGAAGCTATTGCTGGACGTTTGGTAGAAAAAGCTGCTCCGGCCGAGAGAATCACTTTTGGTGCACCATGCAGGTACATTTGAGTTTCCCAGGCAAACGAAAGCAGTTACACCAAAGTTTCTAGTTTCTGTTTGTGTCTCCCCTGAGGAGGTTTCAGGCCAGCAATGTCGTTCAGTACTATCTCTTTTGGTTTGGAAGCTATTGCTGGACGTTTGGTAGAAAAAGCTGCTCTGGCCGAGAAAAACACTTTTGGTGCACCATGCAGGTACATTTGAGTTTCCCAGGCAAACGAAAGCAGTTACACCAAAGTTTCTAGTTTCTGTTTGTGTCTCCCCTGAGGAGGTTTCAGGCCAGCTATGTCTTTCAGTACTATCTCTTTTGGTTTGGAAGCTATTGCTGGACGTTTGGTAGAAAAAGCTGCTCCGGCCGAGAAAAACACTTTTGGTGCACCATGCAGGTACATTTGAGTTTCCCAGGCAAACGAAAGCAGTTACACCAAAGTTTCTAGTTTCTGTTTGTGTCTCCCCTGAGGAGGTTTCAGGCCAGCTATGTCTTTCAGTACTATCTCTTTTGGTTTGGAAGCTATTGCTGGACGTTTGGTAGAAAAAGCTGCTCCGGCCGAGAGAATCACTTTTGGTGCACCATGCAGGTACATTTGAGTTTCCCAGGCAAACGAAAGCAGTTACACCAAAGTTTCTAGTTTCTGTTTGTGTCTCCCCTGAGGAGGTTTCAGGCCAGCTATGTCTTTCAGTACTATCTCTTTTGGTTTGGAAGCTATTGCTGGACGTTTGGTAGAAAAAGCTGCTCCGGCCGAGAAAAACACTTTTGGTGCACCATGCAGGTACATTTGAGTTTCCCAGGCAAACGAAAGCAGTTACACCAAAGTTTCTAGTTTCTGTTTGTGTCTCCCCTGAGGAGGTTTCAGGCCAGCTATGTCTTTCAGTACTATCTCTTTTGGTTTGGAAGCTATTGCTGGACGTTTGGTAGAAAAAGCTGCTCCGGCCGAGAGAATCACTTTTGGTGCACCATGCAGGTACATTTGAGTTTCCCAGGCAAACAGTAGCAGTTACACCAAAGTTTCTAGTTTCTGTTTGTGTCTCCCCTGAGGAGGTTTCAGGCCAGCTATGTCTTTCAGTACTATCTCTTTTGGTTTGGAAGCTATTGCTGGACGTTTGGTAGAAAAAGCTGCTCCGGCCGAGAAAAACACTTTTGGTGCACCATGCATGTCCATTTGAGTTTCCCAGGGAAACGAAAGCAGTTACACCAAAGTTTCTAGTTTCTGTTTGTGTCTCCCCTGAGGAGGTTTCAGGCCAGCTATGTCTTTCAGTACTATCTCTTTTGGTTTGGAAGCTATTGCTGGACGTTTGGTAGAAAAGGCTTTTCCGGCCGAGAAAAACACTTTTGGTGCACCATGCAGGTACATTTGAGTTTCCCAGGCAAACGAAAGCAGTTACACCAAAGTTTCTAGTTTCTGTTTGTGTCTCCCCTGAGGAGGTTTCAGGCCAGCTATGTCTTTCAGTACTGTCTCTTTTGGTTTGGAAGCTATTGCTGGACGTTTGGTAGAAAAAGCTGCTCTGGCAGAGAAAAACACTTTTGGTGCACCATGCAGGTACATTTGAGTTTCCCAGGCAAACGAAAGCAGTTACACCAAAGTTTCTAGTTTCTGTTTGTGTCTCCCCTGAGGAGGTTTCAGGCCAGCTATGTCTTTCAGTACTATCTCTTTTGGTTTGGAAGCTATTGCTGGACGTTTGGTAGAAAAAGCTTCTCCGGCCGAGAAAAACACTTTTGGTGCACCATGCAGGTACATTTGAGTTTCCCAGGCAAACGAAAGCAGTTACACCAAAGTTTCTAGTTTCTGTTTGTGTCTCCCCTGAGGAGGTTTCAGGCCAGCTATGTCTTTCAGTACTATCTCTTTTGGTTTGGAAGCTATTGCTGGACGTTTGGTAGAAAAAGCTGCTCCGGCCGAGAAAAACACTTTTGGTGCACCATGCAGGTACATTTGAGTTTCCCAGGCAAACGAAAGCAGTTACACCAAAGTTTCTAGTTTCTGTTTGTGTCTCCCCTGAGGAGGTTTCAGGCCAGCTATGTCTTTCAGTACTGTCTCTTTTGGTTTGGAAGCTATTGCTGGACGTTTGGTAGAAAAAGCTGCTCCGGCCGAGAAAAACACTTTTGGTGCACCATGCAGGTACATTTGAGTTTCCCAGGCAAACGAAAGCAGTTACACCAAAGTTTCTAGTTTCTGTTTGTGTCTCCCCTGAGGAGGTTTCAGGCCAGCTATGTCTTTCAGTACTATCTTTTTTGGTTTGGAAGCTATTCCTGGACGTTTGGCATGTTTGGTAGAAAAGGCTTCTCCGGCCGAGAAAAACACTTTTGGTGCACCATGCAGGTACATTTGAGTTTCCCAGGCAAACGAAAGCAGTTACACCAAAGTTTCTAGTTTCTGTTTGTGTCTCCCCTGAGGAGGTTTCAGGCCAGCTATGTCTTTCAGTACTATCTCTTTTGGTTTGGAAGCTATTGCTGGACGTTTGGTAGAAAAATCTGCTCCGGCCGAGAAAAACACTTTTGGTGCACCATGCAGGTACATTTGAGTTTCCCAGGCAAACGAAAGCAGTTACACCAAAGTTTCTAGTTTCTGTTTGTGTCTCCCCTGAGGAGGTTTCAGGCCAGCTATGTCTTTCAGTACTGTCTCTTTTGGTTTGGAAGCTATTGCTGGACGTTTTGTAGAAAAAGCTGCTCTGGCAGAGAAAAACACTTTTGGTGCACCATGCAGGTACATTTGAGTTTCCCAGGCAAACGAAAGCAGTTACACCAAAGTTTCTAGTTTCTGTTTGTGTCTCCCCTGAGGAGGTTTCAGGCCAGCTATGTCTTTCAGTACTATCTCTTTTGGTTTGGAAGCTATTGCTGGACGTTTGGTAGAAAAAGCTTCTCCGGCCGAGAAAAACACTTTTGGTGCACCATGCAGGTACATTTGAGTTTCCCAGGCAAACGAAAGCAGTTACACCAAAGTTTCTAGTTTCTGTTTGTGTCTCCCCTGAGGAGGTTTCAGGCCAGCTATGTCTTTCAGTACTATCTCTTTTGGTTTGGAAGCTATTGCTGGACGTTTGGTAGAAAAAGCTGCTCCGGACGAGAAAAACACTTTTGGTGCACCATGCAGGTACATTTGAGTTTCCCAGGCAAACGAAAGCAGTTACACCAAAGTTTCTAGTTTCTGTTTGTGTCTCCCCTGAGGAGGTTTCAGGCCAGCTATGTCTTTCAGTACTGTCTCTTTTGGTTTGGAAGCTATTGCTGGACGTTTGGTAGAAAAAGCTGCTCCGGCCGAGAAAAACACTTTTGGTGCACCATGCAGGTACATTTGAGTTTCCCAGGGAAACGAAAGCAGTTACACCAAAGTTTCTAGTTTCTGTTTGTGTCTCCCCTGAGGAGGTTTCAGGCCAGCTATGTCTTTCAGTACTATCTTTTTTGGTTTGGAAGCTATTCCTGGACGTTTGGCATGT
This sequence comes from Laterallus jamaicensis coturniculus, assembly GCA_022605575.1. Taxonomy (NCBI): domain Eukaryota; kingdom Metazoa; phylum Chordata; class Aves; order Gruiformes; family Rallidae; genus Laterallus; species Laterallus jamaicensis. Next base: position 162,476 of record JAKCOX010000028.1, read on the forward strand.
TTGGTAGAAAAGGCTTCTCCGGCCGAGAAAAACACTTTTGGAGCACCATGCGGGTACATTTGAGTTTCCCAGGCAAACGAAAGCAGTTACACCAAAGTTTCTAGTTTCTGTTTGTGTCTCCCCTGAGGAGGTTTCAGGCCAGCTATGTCTTTCAGTACTATCTCTTTTGGTTTGGAAGCTATTGCTGGACGTTTGGTAGAAAAATCTGCTCCGGCCGAGAAAAACACTTTTGGTGCACCATGCAGGTACATTTGAGTTTCCCAGGCAAACGAAAGTAGTTACACCAAAGTTTCTAGTTTCTGTTTGTGTCTCCCCTGAGGAGGTTTCAGGCCAGCTATGTCTTTCAGTACTATCTCTTTTGGTTTGGAAGCTATTGCTGGACGTTTGGTAGAAAAAGCTGCTCTGGCCGAGAAAAACACTTTTGGTGCACCATGCAGTACATTTGAGTTTCCCAGGGAAACGAAAGCAGTTACACCAAAGTTTCTAGTTTCTGTTTGTGTCTCCCTTGAGGAGGTTTCAGGCCAGCTATGTCTTTCAGTACTATCTCTTTTGGTTTGGAAGCTATTGCTGGACGTTTGGTAGAAAAAGCTTCTCCGGACGAAAAAAACAATTTTGGTGCACCATGCAGGTACATTTGAGTTTCCCAGGCAAACGAAAGCAGTGACACCAAAGTTTCTAGTTTCTGTTTGTGTCTCCCCTGAGGAGGTTTCAGGCCAGCAATGTCTTTCAGTACTATCTCTTTTGGTTTGGAAGCTATTCCTGGACGTTTGGCATGTTTGGTAGAAAAGGCTTTTCCGCCGAGAAAAACACTTTTGGTGCACCATGCAGGTACATTTGAGTTTCCCAGGCAAACGAAAGCAGTTACACCAAAGTTTCTAGTTTCTGTTTGTGTCTCCCCTGAGGAGGTTTCAGGCCAGCAATGTCTTTCAGTACTATCTCTTTTGGTTTGGAAGCTATTCCTGGACGTTTGGCATGTTTGGTAGAAAAGGCTTTTCCGGCCGAGAAAAACACTTTTGGTGCACCATGCAGGTACATTTGAGTTTCCCAGGCAAACGAAAGCAGTTACACCAAAGTTTCTAGTTTCTGTTTGTGTCTCCCCTGAGGAGGTTTCAGGCCAGCTATGTCTTTCAGTACTATCTCTTTTGGTTTGGAAGCTATTGCTGGACATTTGGTAGAAAAAGCTGCTCCGGCCGAGAGAATCACTTTTGGTGCACCATGCAGGTACATTTGAGTTTCCCAGGCAAACGAAAGCAGTTACACCAAAGTTTCTAGTTTCTGTTTGTGTCTCCCCTGAGGAGGTTTCAGGCCAGCAATGTCTTTCAGTACTATCTCTTTTGGTTTGGAAGCTATTCCTGGACGTTTGGCATGTTTGGTAGATAAGGCTTTTCCGGCCGAGAAAAACACTTTTGGTGCACCATGCAGGTACATTTGAGTTTCCCAGGCAAACGAAAGCAGTTACACCAAAGTTTCTAGTTTCTGTTTGTGTCTCCCCTGAGGAGGTTTCAGGCCAGCTATGTCTTTCAGTACTATCTCTTTTGGTTTGGAAGCTATTGCTGGACGTTTGGTAGAAAAAGCTGCTCGGGCCGAGAAAAACACTTTTGGTGCACCATGCATGTCCATTTGAGTTTCCCAGGGAAACGAAAGCAGTTACACCAAAGTTTCTAGTTTCTGTTTGTGTCTCCCCTGAGGAGGTTTCAAGCTAGCAATGTCTTTCAGTACTATCTCTTTTGGTTTGGAAGCTATTGCTGGACGTTTGGTAGAAAAAGCTGCTCTGGCAGAGAAAAACACTTTTGGTGCACCATGCAGGTACATTTGAGTTTCCCAGGCAAACGAAAGCAGTTACACCAAAGTTTCTAGTTTCTGTTTGTGTCTCCCCTGAGGAGGTTTCAGGCTAGCAATGTCTTTCAGTACTATCTCTTTTGGTTTGGAAGCTATTGCTGGACGTTTGGTAGAAAAAGTTTCTCCGGCCGAGAAAAACACTTTTGGTGCACCATGCAGTACATTTGAGTTTCCCAGGCAAACGAAAGCAGTTACACCAAAGTTTCTAGTTTCTGTTTGTGTCTCCCCTGAGGAGGTTTCAGGCCAGCTATGTCTTTCAGTACTATCTCTTTTGGTTTGGAAGCTATTCCTGGACGTTTGGCATGTTTGGTAGAAAAGGCTTTTCCGGCCGAGAAAAACACTTTTGGTGCACCATGCAGGTACATTTGAGTTTCCCAGGCAAACGAAAGCAGTTACACCAAAGTTTCTAGTTTCTGTTTGTGTCTCCCCTGAGGAGGTTTCAGGCCAGCAATGTCTTTCAGTACTATCTCTTTTGGTTTGGAAGCTATTCCTGGACGTTTGGTAGAAAAAGCTGCTCCGGCCGAGAAAAACACTTTTGGTGCACCATGCAGGTACATTTGAGTTTCCCAGGCAAACGAAAGCAGTTACACCAAAGTTTCTAGTTTCTGTTTGTGTCTCCCCTGAGGAGGTTTCAGGCCAGCTATGTCTTTCAGTACTATCTTTTTTGGTTTGGAAGCTATTCCTGGACGTTTGGCATGTTTGGTAGAAAAGGCTTCTCCGGCCGAGAAAAACACTTTTGGTGCACCATGCAGGTACATTTGAGTTTCCCAGGCAAACGAAAGCAGTTACACCAAAGTTTCTAGTTTCTGTTTGTGTCTCCCCTGAGGAGGTTTCAGGCCAGCTATGTCTTTCAGTACTATCTCTTTTGGTTTGGAAGCTATTGCTGGACGTTTGGTAGAAAAAGCTGCTCCGGCCGAGAAAAACACTTTTGGTGCACCATGCAGGTACATTTGAGTTTCCCAGGCAAACGAAAGCAGTTACACCAAAGTTTCTAGTTTCTGTTTGTGTCTCCCCTGAGGAGGTTTCAGGCCAGCTATGTCTTTCAGTACTATCTCTTTTGGTTTGGAAGCTATTGCTGGACGTTTGGTAGAAAAAGCTGCTCTGGCCGAGAAAAACACTTTTGGTGCACCATGCATGTCCATTTGAGTTTCCCAGGGAAACGAAAGCAGTTACACCAAAGTTTCTAGTTTCTGTTTGTGTCTCCCCTGAGGAGGTTTCAGGCTAGCAATGTCTTTCAGTACTATCTCTTTTGGTTTGGATGCTATTGCTGGACGTTTGGTAGAAAAAGTTTCTCCGGCCGAGAAAAACACTTTTGGTGCACCATGCAGTACATTTGAGTTTCCCAGGCAAACGAAAGCAGTTACACCAAAGTTTCTAGTTTCTGTTTGTGTCTCCCTTGAGGAGGTTTCAGGCCAGCTATGTCTTTCAGTACTGTCTCTTTTGGTTTGGAAGCTATTGCTGGACGTTTGGTAGAAAAAGCTGCTCCGGCCGAGAAAAACACTTTTGGTGCACCATGCAGGTACATTTGAGTTTCCCAGGCAAACGAAAGCAGTTACACCAAAGTTTCTAGTTTCTGTTTGTGTCTCCCCTGAGGAGGTTTCAGGCCAGCTATGTCTTTCAGTACTATCTTTTTTGGTTTGGAAGCTATTCCTGGACGTTTGGCATGTTTGGTAGAAAAGGCTTCTTTGGCCGAGAAAAACACTTTTGGTGCACCATGCAGGTACATTTGAGTTTCCCAGGCAAACGAAAGCAGTTACACCAAAGTTTCTAGTTTCTGTTTGTGTCTCCCCTGAGGAGGTTTCAGGCCAGCTATGTCTTTCAGTACTATCTCTTTTGGTTTGGAAGCTATTGCTGGACGTTTGGTAGAAAAATCTGCTCCGGCCGAGAAAAACACTTTTGGTGCACCATGCAGGTACATTTGAGTTTCCCAGGCAAACGAAAGCAGTTACACCAAAGTTTCTAGTTTCTGTTTGTGTCTCCCCTGAGGAGGTTTCAGGCCAGCTATGTCTTTCAGTACTATCTCTTTTGGTTTGGAAGCTATTGCTGGACGTTTGGTAGAAAAAGCTGCTCTGGCCGAGAAAAACACTTTTGGTGCACCATGCATGTCCATTTGAGTTTCCCAGGGAAACGAAAGCAGTTACACCAAAGTTTCTAGTTTCTGTTTGTGTCTCCCCTGAGGAGGTTTCAGGCTAGCAATGTCTTTCAGTACTATCTCTTTTGGTTTGGAAGCTATTGCTGGACGTTTGGTAGAAAAAGTTTCTCCGGCCGAGAAAAACACTTTTGGTGCACCATGCAGTACATTTGAGTTTCCCAGGCAAACGAAAGCAGTTACACCAAAGTTTCTAGTTTCTGTTTGTGTCTCCCTTGAGGAGGTTTCAGGCCAGCTATGTCTTTCAGTACTATCTCTTTTGGTTTGGAAGCTATTGCTGGACGTTTGGTAGAAAAAGCTTCTCCGGACGAAAAAAACAATTTTGGTGCACCATGCAGGTACATTTGAGTTTCCCAGGCAAACGAAAGCAGTTACACCAAAGTTTCTAGTTTCTGTTTGTGTCTCCCCTGAGGAGGTTTCAGGCCAGCAATGTCTTTCAGTACTATCTCTTTTGGTTTGGAAGCTATTCCTGGACGTTTGGCATGTTTGGTAGAAAAGGCTTTTCCGCCGAGAAAAACACTTTTGGTGCACCATGCAGGTACATTTGAGTTTCCCAGGCAAACGAAAGCAGTTACACCAAAGTTTCTAGTTTCTGTTTGTGTCTCCCCTGAGGAGGTTTCAGGCCAGCTATGTCTTTCAGTACTATCTCTTTTGGTTTGGAAGCTATTGCTGGACGATTGGTAGAAAAAGCTGCTCTGGCCGAGAAAAACACTTTTGGTGCACCATGCAGGTACATTTGAGTTTCCCAGGCAAACGAAAGCAGTTACACCAAAGTTTCTAGTTTCTGTTTGTGTCTCCCCTGAGGAGGTTTCAGGCCAGCTATGTCTTTCAGTACTATCTCTTTTGGTTTGGAAGCTATTGCTGGACGTTTGGTAGAAAAAGCTGCTCTGGCTGAGAAAAACACTTTTGGTGCACCATGCAGGTACATTTGAGTTTCCCAGGCAAACGAAAGCAGTTACACCAAAGTTTCTAGTTTCTGTTTGTGTCTCCCCTGAGGAGGTTTCAGGCCAGCAATGTCTTTCAGTACTATCTCTTTTGGTTTGGAAGCTATTCCTGGACGTTTGGCATGTTTGGTAGATAAGGCTTTTCCGGCCGAGAAAAACACTTTTGGTGCACCATGCAGGTACATTTGAGTTTCCCAGGCAAACGAAAGCAGTTACACCAAAGTTTCTAGTTTCTGTTTGTGTCTCCCCTGAGGAGGTTTCAGGCCAGCTATGTCTTTCAGTACTATCTCTTTTGGTTTGGAAGCTATTGCTGGACGTTTGGTAGAAAAAGCTGCTCTGGCCGAGAAAAACACTTTTGGTGCACCATGCATGTCCATTTGAGTTTCCCAGGGAAACGAAAGCAGTTACACCAAAGTTTCTAGTTTCTGTTTGTGTCTCCCCTGAGGAGGTTTCAAGCTAGCAATGTCTTTCAGTACTATCTCTTTTGGTTTGGAAGCTATTGCTGGACGTTTGGTAGAAAAAGCTTCTCCGGCCGAGAAAAACACTTTTGGTGCACCATGCAGTACATTTGAGTTTCCCAGGCAAACGAAAGCAGTTACACCAAAGTTTCTAGTTTCTGTTTGTGTCTCCCCTGAGGAGGTTTCAGGCCAGCTATGTCTTTCAGTACTATCTCTTTTGGTTTGGAAGCTATTGCTGGACGTTTGGTAGAAAAAGCTTCTCCGGACGAAAAAAACACTTTTGGTGCACCATGCAGGTACATTTGAGTTTCCCAGGCAAACGAAAGCAGTTACACCAAAGTTTCTAGTTTCTGTTTGTGTCTCCCCTGAGGAGGTTTCAGGCCAGCTATGTCTTTCAGTACTATCTCTTTTGGTTTGGAAGCTATTGCTGGACGTTTTTTTGAAAAAGCTGCTCTGGCAGAGAAAAACACTTTTGGTGCACCATGCAGGTACATTTGAGTTTCCCAGGCAAATGAAAGCAGTTACACCAAAGTTTCTAGTTTCTGTTTGTGTCTCCCCTGAGGAGGTTTCAGGCTAGCAATGTCTTTCAGTACTATCTCTTTTGGTTTGGAAGCTATTGCTGGACGTTTGGTAGAAAAAGTTTCTCCGGCCGAGAAAAACACTTTTGGTGCACCATGCAGTACATTTGAGTTTCCCAGGCAAACGAAAGCAGTTACACCAAAGTTTCTAGTTTCTGTTTGTGTCTCCCCTGAGGAGGTTTCAGGCCAGCTATGTCTTTCAGTACTATCTCTTTTGGTTTGGAAGCTATTGCTGGACGTTTGGTAGAAAAAGCTTCTCCGGACGAAAAAAACAATTTTGGTGCACCATGCAGGTACATTTGAGTTTCCCAGGCAAACGAAAGCAGTTACACCAAAGTTTCTAGTTTCGGTTTGTGTCTCCCCTGAGGAGGTTTCAGGCCAGCAATGTCTTTCAGTACTATCTCTTTTGGTTTGGAAGCTATTCCTGGACGTTTGGCATGTTTGGTAGATAAGGCTTTTCCGGCCGAGAAAAACACTTTTGGTGCACCATGCAGGTACATTTGAGTTTCCCAGGCAAACGAAAGCAGTTACACCAAAGTTTCTAGTTTCTGTTTGTGTCTCCCCTGAGGAGGTTTCAGGCCAGCTATGTCTTTCAGTACTATCTCTTTTGGTTTGGAAGCTATTGCTGGACGTTTGGTAGAAAAAGCTGCTCTGGCCGAGAAAAACACTTTTGGTGCACCATGCATGTCCATTTGAGTTTCCCAGGGAAACGAAAGCAGTTACACCAAAGTTTCTAGTTTCTGTTTGTGTCTCCCCTGAGGAGGTTTCAAGCTAGCAATGTCTTTCAGTACTATCTCTTTTGGTTTGGAAGCTATTGCTGGACGTTTGGTAGAAAAAGCTTCTCCGGCCGAGAAAAACACTTTTGGTGCACCATGCAGTACATTTGAGTTTCCCAGGCAAACGAAAGCAGTTACACCAAAGTTTCTAGTTTCTGTTTGTGTCTCCCCTGAGGAGGTTTCAGGCCAGCTATGTCTTTCAGTACTATCTCTTTTGGTTTGGAAGCTATTGCTGGACGTTTGGTAGAAAAAGCTTCTCCGGACGAAAAAAACACTTTTGGTGCACCATGCAGGTACATTTGAGTTTCCCAGGCAAACGAAAGCAGTTACACCAAAGTTTCTAGTTTCTGTTTGTGTCTCCCCTGAGGAGGTTTCAGGCCAGCTATGTCTTTCAGTACTATCTCTTTTGGTTTGGAAGCTATTGCTGGACGTTTGGTAGAAAAAGCTGCTCTGGCAGAGAAAAACAATTTTGGTGCACCATGCAGGTACATTTGAGTTTCCCAGGCAAACGAAAGCAGTTACACCAAAGTTTCTAGTTTCTGTTTGTGTCTCCCCTGAGGAGGTTTCAGGCTAGCAATGTCTTTCAGTACTATCTCTTTTGGTTTGGAAGCTATTGCTGGACGTTTGGTAGAAAAAGTTTCTCCGGCCGAGAAAAACACTTTTGGTGCACCATGCAGTACATTTGAGTTTCCCAGGCAAACGAAAGCAGTTACACCAAAGTTTCTAGTTTCTGTTTGTGTCTCCCCTGAGGAGGTTTCAGGCCAGCTATGTCTTTCAGTACTATCTCTTTTGGTTTGGAAGCTATTGCTGGACGTTTGGTAGAAAAAGCTTCTCCGGACGAAAAAAACAATTTTGGTGCACCATGCAGGTACATTTGAGTTTCCCAGGCAAACGAAAGCAGTTACACCAAAGTTTCTAGTTTCGGTTTGTGTCTCCCCTGAGGAGGTTTCAGGCCAGCAATGTCTTTCAGTACTATCTCTTTTGGTTTGGAAGCTATTCCTGGACGTTTGGCATGTTTGGTAGAAAAGGCTTTTCCGGCCGAGAAAAACACTTTTGGTGCACCATGCAGGTACATTTGAGTTTCCCAGGCAAACGAAAGCAGTTACACCAAAGTTTCTAGTTTCTGTTTGTGTCTCCCCTGAGGAGGTTTCAGGCCAGCAATGTCTTTCAGTACTATCTCTTTTGGTTTGGAAGCTATTCCTGGACGTTTGGCATGTTTGGTAGAAAAGGCTTTTCCGGCCGAGAAAAACACATTTGGTGCACCATGCAGGTACATTTGAGTTTCCCAGGCAAACGAAAGCAGTTACACCAAAGTTTCTAGTTTCTCTTTGTGTCTCCCCTGAGGAGGTTTCAGGCCAGCTATGTCTTTCAGTACTATCTCTTTTGGTTTGGAAGCTATTGCTGGACATTTGGTAGAAAAAGCTGCTCCGGCCGAGAGAATCACTTTTGGTGCACCATGCAGGTACATTTGAGTTTCCCAGGCAAACGAAAGCAGTTACACCAAAGTTTCTAGTTTCTGTTTGTGTCTCCCCTGAGGAGGTTTCAGGCCAGCAATGTCTTTCAGTACTATCTCTTTTGGTTTGGAAGCTATTCCTGGACGTTTGGCATGTTTGGTAGAAAAGGCTTTTCCGGCCGAGAAAAACACTTTTGGTGCACCATGCAGGTACATTTGAGTTTCCCAGGCAAACGAAAGCAGTTACACCAAAGTTTCTAGTTTCTGTTTGTGTCTCCCCTGAGGAGGTTTCAGGCCAGCAATGTCTTTCAGTACTATCTCTTTTGGTTTGGAAGCTATTGCTGGACGTTTGGTAGAAAAAGCTGCTCCGGCCGAGAAAAACACTTTTGGTGCACCATGCAGGTACATTTGAGTTTCCCAGGCAAACGAAAGCAGTTACACCAAAGGTTCTAGTTTCTGTTTGTGTCTCCCCTGAGGAGGTTTCAGGCCAGCTATGTCTTTCAGTACTATCTCTTTTGGTTTGGAAGCTATTGCTGGACGTTTGGTAGAAAAAGCAGCTCCGGCCGAGAAAAACACTTTTGGTGCACCATGCAGGTACATTTGAGTTTCCCAGGCAAACGAAAGCAGTTACACCAAAGTTTCTAGTTTCTGTTTGTGTCTCCCCTGAGGAGGTTTCAGGCCAGCTATGTCTTTCAGTACTATCTCTTTTGGTTTGGAAGCTATTGCTGGACGTTTGGTAGAAAAAGCTGCTCTGGCCGAGAAAAACACTTTTGGTGCACCATGCAGGTACATTTGAGTTTCCCAGGCAAACGAAAGCAGTTACACCAAAGTTTCTAGTTTCTGTTTGTGTCTCCCCTGAGGAGGTTTCAGGCCAGCTATGTCTTTCAGTACTATCTCTTTTGGTTTGGAAGCTATTGCTGGACGTTTGGTAGAAAAAGCTGCTCTGGCCGAGAAAAACACTTTTGGTGCACCATGCAGGTACATTTGAGTTTCCCAGGCAAACGAAAGCAGTTACACCAAAGTTTCTAGTTTCTGTTTGTGTCTCCCCTGAGGAGGTTTCAGGCCAGCAATGTCTTTCAGTACTATCTCTTTTGGTTTGGAAGCTATTCCTGGACGTTTGGCATGTTTGGTAGAAAAGGCTTTTCCGGCCGAGAAAAACACTTTTGGTGCACCATGCAGGTACATTTGAGTTTCCCAGGCAAACGAAAGCAGTTACACCAAAGTTTCTAGTTTCTGTTTGTGTCTCCCCTGAGGAGGTTTCAGGCCAGCTATGTCTTTCAGTACTATCTCTTTTGGTTTGGAAGCTATTGCTGGACGTTTGGTAGAAAAAGCTGCTCCGGCCGAGAAAAACACTTTTGGTGCACCATGCAGGTACATTTGAGTTTCCCAGGCAAACGAAAGCAGTGACACCAAAGTTTCTAGTTTCTGTTTGTGTCTCCCCTGAGGAGGTTTCAGGCCAGCTATGTCTTTCAGTACTATCTCTTTTGGTTTGGAAGCTATTGCTGGACGTTTGGTAGAAAAAGCTGCTCCGGCCGAGAAAAACACTTTTGGTGCACCATGCAGGTACATTTGAGTTTCCCAGGCAAACGAAAGCAGTTACACCAAAGTTTCTAGTTTCTCTTTGTGTCTCCCCTGAGGAGGTTTCAGGCCAGCTATGTCTTTCAGTACTATCTTTTTTGGTTTGGAGGCTATTGCTGGACGTTTGGTAGAAAAAGCTGCTCTGGCCGAGAAAAACACTTTTGGTGCACCATGCAGGTACATTTGAGTTTCCCAGGCAAACGAAAGCAGTTACACCAAAGTTTCTAGTTTCTGTTTGTGTCTCCCCTGAGGAGGTTTCAGGCCAGCTATGTCTTTCAGTACTATCTCTTTTGGTTTGGAAGCTATTGCTGGACGTTTGGTAGAAAAAGCTGCTCTGGCCGAGAAAAACACTTTTGGTGCACCATGCAGGTACATTTGAGTTTCCCAGGCAAACGAAAGCAGTTACACCAAAGTTTCTAGTTTCTGTTTGTGTCTCCCCTGAGGAGGTTTCAGGCCAGCTATGTCTTTCAGTACTATCTCTTTTGGTTTGGAAGCTATTGCTGGACGTTTGGTAGAAAAAGCTTCTCCGGCCGAGAAAAACACTTTTGGTGCACCATGCAGGTACATTTGAGTTTCCCAGGCAAACGAAAGCAGTTACACCAAAGTTTCTAGTTTCTCTTTGTGTCTCCCCTGAGGAGGTTTCAGGCCAGCTATGTCTTTCAGTACTGTCTCTTTTGGTTTGGAAGCTATTGCTGGACGTTTGGTAGAAAAAGCTTCTCCGGCCGAGAAAAACACTTTTGGTGCACCATGCAGGTACATTTGAGTTTCCCAGGCAAACGAAAGCAGTTACACCAAAGTTTCTAGTTTCTGTTTGTGTCTCCCCTGAGGAGGTTTCAGGCCAGCTATGTCTTTCAGTACTATCTTTTTTGGTTTGGAAGCTATTCCTGGACGTTTGGCATGTTTGGTAGAAAAGGCTTCTCCGGCCGAGAAAAACACTTTTGGTGCACTATGCAGGTACATTTGAGTTTCCCAGGCAAACGAAAGCAGTTACACCAAAGTTTCTAGTTTCTCTTTGTGTCTCCCCTGAGGAGGTTTCAGGCCAGCTATGTCTTTCAGTACTGTCTCTTTTGGTTTGGAAGCTATTGCTGGACGTTTGGTAGAAAAAGCTTCTCCGGCCGAGAAAAACACTTTTGGTGCACCATGCAGGTACATTTGAGTTTCCCAGGCAAACGAAAGCAGTTACACCAAAGTTTCTAGTTTCTGTTTGTGTCTCCCCTGAGGAGGTTTCAGGCCAGCTATGTCTTTCAGTACTATCTCTTTTGGTTTGGAAGCTATTGCTGGACGTTTGGTAGAAAAAGCAGCTCCGGCCGAGAAAAACACTTTTGGTGCACCATGCAGGTACATTTGAGTTTCCCAGGCAAACGAAAGCAGTTACACCAAAGTTTCTAGTTTCTGTTTGTGTCTCCCCTGAGGAGGTTTCAGGCCAGCTATGTCTTTCAGTACTATCTCTTTTGGTTTGGAAGCTATTGCTGGACGTTTGGTAGAAAAAGCTGCTCCGGCCGAGAAAAACACTTTTGGTGCACCATGCAGGTACATTTGAGTTTCCCAGGCAAACGAAAGCAGTTACACCAAAGTTTCTAGTTTCTGTTTGTGTCTCCCCTGAGGAGGTTTCAGGCCAGCTATGTCTTTCAGTACTATCTCTTTTGGTTTGGAAGCTATTGCTGGACGTTTGGTAGAAAAAGCTGCTCTGGCCGAGAAAAACACTTTTGGTGCACCATGCAGGTACATTTGAGTTTCCCAGGCAAACGAAAGCAGTTACACCAAAGTTTCTAGTTTCTGTTTGTGTCTCCCCTGAGGAGGTTTCAGGCCAGCAATGTCTTTCAGTACTATCTCTTTTGGTTTGGAAGCTATTCCTGGACGTTTTGCATGTTTGGTAGAAAAGGCTTTTCCGGCCGAGAAAAACACTTTTGGTGCACCATGCAGGTACATTTGAGTTTCCCAGGCAAACGAAAGCAGTTACACCAAAGTTTCTAGTTTCTGTTTGTGTCTCCCCTGAGGAGGTTTCAGGCCAGCTATGTCTTTCAGTACTATCTCTTTTGGTTTGGAAGCTATTGCTGGACGTTTGGTAGAAAAAGCTGCTCCGGCCGAGAAAAACACTTTTGGTGCACCATGCAGGTACATTTGAGTTTCCCAGGCAAACGAAAGCAGTGACACCAAAGTTTCTAGTTTCTGTTTGTGTCTCCCCTGAGGAGGTTTCAGGCCAGCTATGTCTTTCAGTACTATCTCTTTTGGTTTGGAAGCTATTGCTGGACGTTTGGTAGAAAAAGCTGCTCCGGCCGAGAAAAACACTTTTGGTGCACCATGCAGGTACATTTGAGTTTCCCAGGCAAACGAAAGCAGTTACACCAAAGTTTCTAGTTTCTGTTTGTGTCTCCCCTGAGGAGGTTTCAGGCCAGCTATGTCTTTCAGTACTGTCTCTTTTGGTTTGGAAGCTATTGCTGGACGTTTGGTAGAAAAAGCTGCTCCGGCCGAGAAAAACACTTTTGGTGCACCATGCAGGTACATTTGAGTTTCCCAGGCAAACGAAAGCAGTTACACCAAAGTTTCTAGTTTCTGTTTGTGTCTCCCCTGAGGAGGTTTCAGGCCAGCTATGTCTTTCAGTACTATCTTTTTTGGTTTGGAAGCTATTCCTGGACGTTTGGCATGTTTGGTAGAAAAGGCTTCTCCGGCCGAGAAAAACACTTTTGGTGCACCATGCAGGTACATTTGAGTTTCCCAGGCAAACGAAAGCAGTTACACCAAAGTTTCTAGTTTCTGTTTGTGTCTCCCCTGAGGAGGTTTCAGGCCAGCTATGTCTTTCAGTACTATCTCTTTTGGTTTGGAAGCTATTGCTGGACGTTTGGTAGAAAAATCTGCTCCGGCCGAGAAAAACACTTTTGGTGCACCATGCAGGTACATTTGAGTTTCCCAGGCAAACGAAAGCAGTTACACCAAAGTTTCTAGTTTCTGTTTGTGTCTCCCCTGAGGAGGTTTCAGGCCAGCTATGTCTTTCAGTACTGTCTCTTTTGGTTTGGAAGCTATTGCTGGACGTTTGGTAGAAAAAGCTGCTCTGGCAGAGAAAAACACTTTTGGTGCACCATGCAGGTACATTTGAGTTTCCCAGGCAAACGAAAGCAGTTACACCAAAGTTTCTAGTTTCTGTTTGTGTCTCCCCTGAGGAGGTTTCAGGCCAGCTATGTCTTTCAGTACTATCTCTTTTGGTTTGGAAGCTATTGCTGGACGTTTGGTAGAAAAAGCTTCTCCGGCCGAGAAAAACACTTTTGGTGCACCATGCAGGTACATTTGAGTTTCCCAGGCAAACGAAAGCAGTTACACCAAAGTTTCTAGTTTCTGTTTGTGTCTCCCCTGAGGAGGTTTCAGGCCAGCTATGTCTTTCAGTACTATCTCTTTTGGTTTGGAAGCTATTGCTGGACGTTTGGTAGAAAAAGCTGCTCCGGCCGAGAAAAACACTTTTGGTGCACCATGCAGGTACATTTGAGTTTCCCAGGCAAACGAAAGCAGTTACACCAAAGTTTCTAGTTTCTGTTTGTGTCTCCCCTGAGGAGGTTTCAGGCCAGCTATGTCTTTCAGTACTGTCTCTTTTGTTTTGGAAGCTATTGCTGGACGTTTGGTAGAAAAAGCTGCTCCGGCCGAGAAAAACACTTTTGGTGCACCATGCAGGTACATTTGAGTTTCCCAGGGAAACGAAAGCAGTTACACCAAAGTTTCTAGTTTCTGTTTGTGTCTCCCCTGAGGAGGTTTCAGGCCAGCTATGTCTTTCAGTACTATCTTTTTTGGTTTGGAAGCTATTCCTGGACGTTTGGCATGTTTGGTAGAAAAGGCTTCTCCGGCCGAGAAAAACACTTTTGGTGCACCATGCAGGTACATTTGAGTTTCCCAGGCAAACGAAAGCAGTTACACCAAAGTTTCTAGTTTCTGTTTGTGTCTCCCCTGAGGAGGTTTCAGGCCAGCTATGTCTTTCAGTACTATCTCTTTTGGTTTGGAAGCTATTGCTGGACGTTTGGTAGAAAAATCTGCTCCGGCCGAGAAAAACACTTTTGGTGCACCATGCATGTCCATTTGAGTTTCCCAGGCAAACGAAAGCAGTTACACCAAAGTTTCTAGTTTCTGTTTGTGTCTCCCCTGAGGAGGTTTCAGGCCAGCTATGTCTTTCAGTACTATCTCTTTTGGTTTGGAAGCTATTGCTGGACGTTTGGTAGAAAAAGCTGCTCTGGCTGAGAAAAACACTTTTGGTGCACCATGCATGTCCATTTGAGTTTCCCAGGGAAACGAAAGCAGTTACACCAAAGTTTCTAGTTTCTGTTTGTGTCTCCCCTGAGGAGGTTTCAGGCTAGCAATGTCTTTCAGTACTATCTCTTTTGGTTTGGAAGCTATTGCTGGATGTTTGGTAGAAAAAGTTTCTCCGGCCGAGAAAAACACTTTTGGTGCACCATGCAGTACATTTGAGTTTCCCAGGCAAACGAAAGCAGTTACACCAAAGTTTCTAGTTTCTGTTTGTGTCTCCCCTGAGGAGGTTTCAGGCCAGCAATGTCTTTCAGTACTATCTCTTTTGGTTTGGAAGCTATTCCTGGACGTTTGGCATGTTTGGTAGAAAAGGCTTTTCCGCCGAGAAAAACACTTTTGGTGCACCATGCAGGTACATTTGAGTTTCCCAGGCAAACGAAAGCAGTTACACCAAAGTTTCTAGTTTCTGTTTGTGTCTCCCCTGAGGAGGTTTCAGGCCAGCAATGTCTTTCAGTACTATCTCTTTTGGTTTGGAAGCTATTCCTGGACGTTTGGCATGTTTGGTAGAAAAGGCTTTTCCGGCCGAGAAAAACACTTTTGGTGCACCATGCAGGTACATTTGAGTTTCCCAGGCAAACGAAAGCAGTTACACCAAAGTTTCTAGTTTCTGTTTGTGTCTCCCCTGAGGAGGTTTCAGGCCAGCTATGTCTTTCAGTACTATCTCTTTTGGTTTGGAAGCTATTGCTGGACATTTGGTAGAAAAAGCTGCTCCGGCCGAGAGAATCACTTTTGGTGCACCATGCAGGTACATTTGAGTTTCCCAGGCAAACGAAAGCAGTTACACCAAAGTTTCTAGTTTCTGTTTGTGTCTCCCCTGAGGAGGTTTCAGGCCAGCAATGTCTTTCAGTACTATCTCTTTTGGTTTGGAAGCTATTCCTGGACGTTTGGCATGTTTGGTAGAAAAGGCTTTTCCGGCCGAGAAAAACACTTTTGGTGCACCATGCAGGTACATTTGAGTTTCCCAGGCAAACGAAAGCAGTTACACCAAAGTTTCTAGTTTCTGTTTGTGTCTCCCCTGAGGAGGTTTCAGGCCAGCTATGTCTTTCAGTACTATCTCTTTTGGTTTGGAAGCTATTGCTGGACGTTTGGTAGAAAAAGCTGCTCTGGCCGAGAAAAACACTTTTGGTGCACCATGCATGTCCATTTGAGTTTCCCAGGGAAACGAAAGCAGTTACACCAAAGTTTCTAGTTTCTGTTTGTGTCTCCCCTGAGGAGGTTTCAAGCTAGCAATGTCTTTCAGTACTATCTCTTTTGGTTTGGAAGCTATTGCTGGACGTTTGGTAGAAAAAGCTTCTCCGGCCGAGAAAAACACTTTTGGTGCACCATGCAGTACATTTGAGTTTCCCAGGCAAACGAAAGCAGTTACACCAAAGTTTCTAGTTTCTGTTTGTGTCTCCCCTGAGGAGGTTTCAGGCCAGCTATGTCTTTCAGTACTATCTCTTTTGGTTTGGAAGCTATTGCTGGACGTTTGGTAGAAAAAGCTTCTCCGGACGAAAAAAACACTTTTGGTGCACCATGCAGGTACATTTGAGTTTCCCAGGCAAACGAAAGCAGTTACACCAAAGTTTCTAGTTTCTGTTTGTGTCTCCCCTGAGGAGGTTTCAGGCCAGCTATGTCTTTCAGTACTATCTCTTTTGGTTTGGAAGCTATTGCTGGACGTTTGGTAGAAAAAGCTGCTCTGGCAGAGAAAAACACTTTTGGTGCACCATGCAGGTACATTTGAGTTTCCCAGGCAAACGAAAGCAGTTACACCAAAGTTTCTAGTTTCTGTTTGTGTCTCCCCTGAGGAGGTTTCAGGCTAGCAATGTCTTTCAGTACTATCTCTTTTAGTTTGGAAGCTATTGCTGGACGTTTGGTAGAAAAAGTTTCTCCGGCCGAGAAAAACACTTTTGGTGCACTATGCAGTACATTTGAGTTTCCCAGGCAAACGAAAGCAGTTACACCAAAGTTTCTAGTTTCTGTTTGTGTCTCCCCTGAGGAGGTTTCAGGCCAGCTATGTCTTTCAGTACTATCTCTTTTGGTTTGGAAGCTATTGCTGGACGTTTGGTAGAAAAAGCTTCTCCGGACGAAAAAAACAATTTTGGTGCACCATGCAGGTACATTTGAGTTTCCCAGGCAAACGAAAGCAGTTACACCAAAGTTTCTAGTTTCTGTTTGTGTCTCCCCTGAGGAGGTTTCAGGCCAGCAATGTCTTTCAGTACTATCTCTTTTGGTTTGGAAGCTATTCCTGGACGTTTGGCATGTTTGGTAGAAAAGGCTTTTCCGGCCGAGAAAAACACTTTTGGTGCACCATGCAGGTACATTTGAGTTTCCCAGGCAAACGAAAGCAGTTACACCAAAGTTTCTAGTTTCTGTTTGTGTCTCCCCTGAGGAGGTTTCAGGCCAGCAATGTCTTTCAGTACTATCTCCTTTGGTTTGGAAGCTATTCCTGGACGTTTGGCATGTTTGGTAGAAAAGGCTTTTCCGGCCGAGAAAAACACTTTTGGTGCACCATGCAGGTACATTTGAGTTTCCCAGGCAAACGAAAGCAGTTACACCAAAGTTTCTAGTTTCTGTTTGTGTCTCCCCTGAGGAGGTTTCAGGCCAGTTATGTCTTTCAGTACTATCTCTTTTGGTTTGGAAGCTATTGCTGGACATTTGGTAGAAAAAGCTGCTCCGGCCGAGAGAATCACTTTTGGTGCACCATGCAGGTACATTTGAGTTTCCCAGGCAAACGAAAGCAGTTACACCAAAGTTTCTAGTTTCTGTTTGTGTCTCCCCTGAGGAGGTTTCAGGCCAGCAATGTCTTTCAGTACTATCTCTTTTGGTTTGGAAGCTATTCCTGGACGTTTGGCATGTTTGGTAGAAAAGGCTTTTCCGGCCGAGAAAAACACTTTTGGTGCACCATGCAGGTACATTTGAGTTTCCCAGGCAAACGAAAGCAGTTACACCAAAGTTTCTAGTTTCTGTTTGTGTCTCCCCTGAGGAGGTTTCAGGCCAGCTATGTCTTTCAGTACTATCTCTTTTGGTTTGGAAGCTATTGCTGGACGTTTGGTAGAAAAAGCTGCTCCGGCCGAGAAAAACACTTTTGGTGCACCATGCAGGTACATTTGAGTTTCCCAGGCAAACGAAAGCAGTTACACCAAAGTTTCTAGTTTCTGTTTGTGTCTCCCCTGAGGAGGTTTCAGGCCAGCTATGTCTTTCAGTACTATCTCTTTTGGTTTGGTAGCTATTGCTGGACGTTTGGTAGAAAAAGCAGCTCCGGCCGAGAAAAACACTTTTGGTGCACCATGCAGGTACATTTGAGTTTCCCAGGCAAACGAAAGCAGTTACACCAAAGTTTCTAGTTTCTGTTTGTGTCTCCCCTGAGGAGGTTTCAGGCCAGCTATGTCTTTCAGTACTATCTCTTTTGGTTTGGAAGCTATTGCTGGACGTTTGGTAGAAAAAGCTGCTCCGGCCGAGAAAAACACTTTTGGTGCACCATGCAGGTACATTTGAGTTTCCCAGGCAAACGAAAGCAGTTACACCAAAGTTTCTAGTTTCTGTTTGTGTCTCCCCTGAGGAGGTTTCAGGCCAGCTATGTCTTTCAGTACTATCTCTTTTGGTTTGGAAGCTATTGCTGGACGTTTGGTAGAAAAAGCTGCTCTGGCCGAGAAAAACACTTTTGGTGCACCATGCAGGTACATTTGAGTTTCCCAGGCAAACGAAAGCAGTTACACCAAAGTTTCTAGTTTCTGTTTGTGTCTCCCATGAGGAGGTTTCAGGCCAGCAATGTCTTTCAGTACTATCTCTTTTGGTTTGGAAGCTATTCCTGGACGTTTGGCATGTTTGGTAGAAAAGGCTTTTCCGGCCGAGAAAAACACTTTTGGTGCACCATGCAGGTACATTTGAGTTTCCCAGGCAAACGAAAGCAGTTACACCAAAGTTTCTAGTTTCTGTTTGTGTCTCCCCTGAGGAGGTTTCAGGCCAGCTATGTCTTTCAGTACTATCTCTTTTGGTTTGGAAGCTATTGCTGGACGTTTGGTAGAATAAGCTGCTCCGGCCGAGAAAAACACTTTTGGTGCACCATGCAGGTACATTTGAGTTTCCCAGGCAAACGAAAGCAGTGACACCAAAGTTTCTAGTTTCTGTTTGTGTCTCCCCTGAGGAGGTTTCAGGCCAGCTATGTCTTTCAGTACTATCTCTTTTGGTTTGGAAGCTATTGCTGGACGTTTGGTAGAAAAAGCTGCTCCGGCCGAGAAAAACACTTTTGGTGCACCATGCAGGTACATTTGAGTTTCCCAGGCAAACGAAAGCAGTTACACCAAAGTTTCTAGTTTCTGTTTGTGTCTCCCCTGAGGAGGTTTCAGGCCAGCTATGTCTTTCAGTACTATCTCTTTTGGTTTGGAAGCTATTGCTGGACGTTTGGTAGAAAAAGCTGCTCTGGCCGAGAAAAACACTTTTGGTGCACCATGCAGGTACATTTGAGTTTCCCAGGCAAACGAAAGCAGTTACACCAAAGTTTCTAGTTTCTGTTTGTGTCTCCCCTGAGGAGGTTTCAGGCCAGCTATGTCTTTCAGTACTATCTCTTTTGGTTTGGAAGCTATTGCTGGACGTTTGGTAGAAAAAGCTGCTCTGGCCGAGAAAAACACTTTTGGTGCACCATGCAGGTACATTTGAGTTTCCCAGGCAAACGAAAGCAGTTACACCAAAGTTTCTAGTTTCTGTTTGTGTCTCCCCTGAGGAGGTTTCAGGCCAGCTATGTCTTTCAGTACTATCTCTTTTGGTTTGGAAGCTATTGCTGGACGTTTGGTAGAAAAAGCTTCTCCGGCCGAGAAAAACACTTTTGGTGCACCATGCAGGTACATTTGAGTTTCCCAGGCAAACGAAAGCAGTTACACCAAAGTTTCTAGTTTCTCTTTGTGTCTCCCCTGAGGAGGTTTCAGGCCAGCTATGTCTTTCAGTACTGTCTCTTTTGGTTTGGAAGCTATTGCTGGACGTTTGGTAGAAAAAGCTTCTCCGGCCGAGAAAAACACTTTTGGTGCACCATGCAGGTACATTTGAGTTTCCCAGGCAAACGAAAGCAGTGACACCAAAGTTTCTAGTTTCTGTTTGTATCTCCCCTGAGGAGGTTTCAAGCTAGCAATGTCTTTCAGTACTATCTCTTTTGGTTTGGAAGCTATTGCTGGACGTTTGGCATGTTTGGTAGAAAAAGCTTCTCCGGCCGAGAAAAACACTTTTGGTGCACCATGCATGTCCATTTGAGTTTCCCAGGCAAACGAAAGCAGTTACACCAAAGTTTCTAGTTTCTGTTTGTGTCTCCCCTGAGGAGGTTTCAGGCCAGCTATGTCTTTCAGTACTATCTCTTTTGGTTTGGAAGCTATTCCTGGACGTTTGGCATGTTTGGTAGAAAAGGCTTTTCCGGCCGAGAAAAACACTTTTGGTGCACCATGCAGGTACATTTGAGTTTCCCAGGCAAACGAAAGCAGTTACACCAAAGTTTCTAGTTTCTGTTTGTGTCTCCCCTGAGGAGGTTTCAGGCCAGCTATGTCTTTCAGTACTATCTCTTTTGGTTTGGAAGCTATTGCTGGACGTTTGGTAGAAAAAGCTGCTCCGGCCGAGAAAAACACTTTTGGTGCACCATGCAGGTACATTTGAGTTTCCCAGGCAAACGAAAGCAGTTACACCAAAGTTTCTAGTTTCTGTTTGTGTCTCCCCTGAGGAGGTTTCAGGCCAGCTATGTCTTTCAGTACTATCTTTTTTGGTTTGGAAGCTATTCCTGGACGTTTGGCATGTCTGGTAGAAAAGGCTTCTCCGGCCGAGAAAAACACTTTTGGTGCACCATGCAGGTACATTTGAGTTTCCCAGGCAAACGAAAGCAGTTACACCAAAGTTTCTAGTTTCTGTTTGTGTCTCCCCTGAGGAGGTTTCAGGCCAGCTATGTCTTTCAGTACTATCTCTTTTGGTTTGGAAGCTATTGCTGGACGTTTGGTAGAAAAAGCTGCTCCAGCCGAGAAAAACACTTTTGGTGCACCATGCAGGTACATTTGAGTTTCCCAGGCAAACGAAAGCAGTTACACCAAAGTTTCTAGTTTCTGTTTGTGTCTCCCCTGAGGAGGTTTCAGGCCAGCTATGTCTTTCAGTACTATCTCTTTTGGTTTGGAAGCTATTGCTGGACGTTTGGTAGAAAAAGCTGCTCTGGCCGAGAAAAACACTTTTGGTGCACCATGCATGTCCATTTGAGTTTCCCAGGGAAACGAAAGCAGTGACACCAAAGTTTCTAGTTTCTGTTTGTGTCTCCCCTGAGGAGGTTTCAGGCCAGCTATGTCTTTCAGTACTATCTCTTTTGGTTTGGAAGCTATTGCTGGACGTTTGGTAGAAAAAGCTGCTCCGGCCGAGAAAAACACTTTTGGTGCACCATGCAGGTACATTTGAGTTTCCCAGGCAAACGAAAGCAGTTACACCAAAGTTTCTAGTTTCTGTTTGTGTCTCCCCTGAGGACGTTTCAGGCCAGCTATGTCTTTCAGTACTATCTCTTTTGGTTTGGAAGCTATTGCTGGACGTTTGGTAGAAAAAGCTGCTCCGGCCGAGAAAAACACTTTTGGTGCACCATGCAGGTACATTTGAGTTTCCCAGGCAAACGAAAGCAGTTACACCAAAGTTTCTAGTTTCTGTTTGTGTCTCCCCTGAGGAGGTTTCAGGCCAGCTATGTCTTTCAGTACTATCTCTTTTGGTTTGGAAGCTATTGCTGGACGTTTGGTAGAAAAAGCTGCTCCGGCCGAGAGAATCACTTTTGGTGCACCATGCAGGTACATTTGAGTTTCCCAGGCAAACGAAAGCAGTTACACCAAAGTTTCTAGTTTCTGTTTGTGTCTCCCCTGAGGAGGTTTCAGGCCAGCAATGTCTTTCAGTACTATCTCTTTTGGTTTGGAAGCTATTCCTGGACGTTTGGCATGTTTGGTAGAAAAGGCTTTTCCGGCCGAGAAAAACACTTTTGGTGCACCATGCAGGTACATTTGAGTTTCCCAGGCAAACGAAAGCAGTTACACCAAAGTTTCTAGTTTCTGTTTGTGTCTCCCCTGAGGAGGTTTCAGGCCAGCTATGTCTTTCAGTACTATCTCTTTTGGTTTGGAAGCTATTGCTGGACGTTTGGTAGAAAAAGCTGCTCCGGCCGAGAAAAACACTTTTGGTGCACCATGCAGGTACATTTGAGTTTCCCAGGCAAACGAAAGTAGTTACACCAAAGTTTCTAGTTTCTGTTTGTGTCTCCCCTGAGGAGGTTTCAGGCCAGCTATGTCTTTCAGTACTATCTCTTTTGGTTTGGAAGCTATTGCTGGACGTTTGGTAGAAAAAGCTGCTCCGGCCGAGAAAAACACTTTTGGTGCACCATGCAGGTACATTTGAGTTTCCCAGGCAAACGAAAGCAGTTACACCAAAGTTTCTAGTTTCTGTTTGTGTCTCCCCTGAGGAGGTTTCAGGCCAGCTATGTCTTTCAGTACTATCTCTTTTGGTTTGGAAGCTATTGCTGGACGTTTGGTAGAAAAAGCTGCTCTGGCTGAGAAAAACACTTTTGGTGCACCATGCAGGTACATTTGAGTTTCCCAGGCAAACGAAAGCAGTTACACCAAAGTTTCTAGTTTCTGTTTGTGTCTCCCCTGAGGAGGTTTCAGGCCAGCTATGTCTTTCAGTACTATCTGTTTTGGTTTGGAAGCTATTGCTGGACGTTTGGTAGAAAAAGCTTCTCCGGCCGAGAAAAACACTTTTGGTGCACCATGCAGGTACATTTGAGTTTCCCAGGCAAACGAAAGCAGTTACACCAAAGTTTCTAGTTTCTGTTTGTGTCTCCCCTGAGGAGGTTTCAGGCCAGCTATGTCTTTCAGTACTATCTCTTTTGGTTTGGAATCTATTGCTGGACGTTTGGTAGAAAAAGCTGCTCTGGCCGAGAAAAACACTTTTGGTGCACCATGCAGGTACATTTGAGTTTCCCAGGCAAACGAAAGCAGTTACACCAAAGTTTCTAGTTTCTGTTTGTGTCTCCCCTGAGGAGGTTTCAGGCCAGCTATGTCTTTCAGTACTATCTCTTTTGGTTTGGAAGCTATTCCTGGACGTTTGGTAGAAAAAGCTTCTCCGGCCGAGAAAAACACTTTTGGTGCACCATGCAGGTACATTTGAGTTTCCCAGGCAAACGAAAGCAGTTACACCAAAGTTTCTAGTTTCTGTTTGTGTCTCCCCTGAGGAGGTTTCAGGCCAGCTATGTCTTTCAGTACTATCTCTTTTGGTTTGGAATCTATTGCTGGACGTTTGGTAGAAAAAGCTTCTCCGGCCGAGAAAAACACTTTTGGTGCACCATGCAGGTACATTTGAGTTTCCCAGGCAAACGAAAGCAGTTACACCAAAGTTTCTAGTTTCTGTTTGTGTCTCCCCTGAGGAGGTTTCAGGCCAGCTATGTCTTTCAGTACTATCTCTTTTGGTTTGGAAGCTATTGCTGGACGTTTGGTAGAAAAAGCTGCTCCGGCCGAGAAAAACACTTTTGGTGCACCATGCAGGTACATTTGAGTTTCCCAGGCAAACGAAAGCAGTTACACCAAAGTTTCTAGTTTCTGTTTGTGTCTCCCCTGAGGAGGTTTCAGGCCAGCTATGTCTTTCAGTACTATCTCTTTTGGTTTGGAATCTATTGCTGGACGTTTGGTAGAAAAAGCTTCTCCGGCCGAGAAAAACACTTTTGGTGCACCATGCAGGTACATTTGAGTTTCCCAGGCAAACGAAAGCAGTTACACCAAAGTTTCTAGTTTCTGTTTGTGTCTCCCCTGAGGAGGTTTCAGGCCAGCTATGTCTTTCAGTACTATCTCTTTTGGTTTGGAAGCTATTGCTGGACGTTTGGTAGAAAAAGCTGCTCCGGCCGAGAAAAACACTTTTGGTGCACCATGCAGGTACATTTGAGTTTCCCAGGCAAACGAAAGCAGTTACACCAAAGTTTCTAGTTTCTGTTTGTGTCTCCCCTGAGGAGGTTTCAGGCCAGCTATGTCTTTCAGTACTATCTCTTTTGGTTTGGAAGCTATTGCTGGACGTTTGGTAGAAAAAGCTGCTCCGGCCGAGAGAATCACTTTTGGTGCACCATGCAGGTACATTTGAGTTTCCCAGGCAAACGAAAGCAGTTACACCAAAGTTTCTAGTTTCTGTTTGTGTCTCCCCTGAGGAGGTTTCAGGCCAGCTATGTCTTTCAGTACTATCTCTTTTGGTTTGGAAGCTATTGCTGGACGTTTGGTAGAAAAAGCTGCTCCGGCCGAGAAAAACACTTTTGGTGCACCATGCAGGTACATTTGAGTTTCCCAGGCAAACGAAAGCAGTTACACCAAAGTTTCTAGTTTCTGTTTGTGTCTCCCCTGAGGAGGTTTCAGGCCAGCTATGTCTTTCAGTACTATCTCTTTTGGTTTGGAATCTATTGCTGGACGTTTGGTAGAAAAAGCTTCTCCGGCCGAGAAAAACACTTTTGGTGCACCATGCAGGTACATTTGAGTTTCCCAGGCAAACGAAAGCAGTTACACCAAAGTTTCTAGTTTCTGTTTGTGTCTCCCCTGAGGAGGTTTCAGGCCAGCTATGTCTTTCAGTACTATCTCTTTTGGTTTGGAAGCTATTGCTGGACGTTTGGTAGAAAAAGCTGCTCCGGCCGAGAAAAACACTTTTGGTGCACCATGCAGGTACATTTGAGTTTCCCAGGCAAACGAAAGCAGTTAC
Organism: Laterallus jamaicensis coturniculus; assembly: GCA_022605575.1. Taxonomy (NCBI): domain Eukaryota; kingdom Metazoa; phylum Chordata; class Aves; order Gruiformes; family Rallidae; genus Laterallus; species Laterallus jamaicensis. The sequence goes on from JAKCOX010000028.1 coordinate 186,228, forward strand.
ACCAAAGTTTCTAGTTTCTGTTTGTGTCTCCCCTGAGGAGGTTTCAGGCCAGCTATGTCTTTCAGTACTATCTCTTTTGGTTTGGAAGCTATTGCTGGACGTTTGGTAGAAAAAGCTTCTCCGGCCGAGAAAAACACTTTTGGTGCACCATGCAGGTACATTTGAGTTTCCCAGGCAAACGAAAGCAGTTACACCAAAGTTTCTAGTTTCTGTTTGTGTCTCCCCTGAGGAGGTTTCAGGCCAGCTATGTCTTTCAGTACTATCTCTTTTGGTTTGGAAGCTATTGCTGGACGTTTGGTAGAAAAAGCTGCTCCGGCCGAGAAAATCACTTTTGGTGCACCATGCAGGTACATTTGAGTTTCCCAGGCAAACGAAAGCAGTTACACCAAAGTTTCTAGTTTCTGTTTGTGTCTCCCCTGAGGAGGTTTCAGACCAGCTATGTCTTTCAGTACTATCTCTTTTGGTTTGGAAGCTATTGCTGGACGTTTGGTAGAAAAATCTGCTCCGGCCGAGAAAAACACTTTTGGTGCACCATGCAGTACATTTGAGTTTCCCAGGCAAACGAAAGCAGTTACACCAAAGTTTCTAGTTTCTGTTTGTGTCTCCCCTGAGGAGGTTTCAGGCCAGCTATGTCTTTCAGTACTATCTCTTTTGGTTTGGAAGCTATTGCTGGACGTTTGGTAGAAAAAGCTTCTCCGGACGAAAAAAACAATTTTGGTGCACCATGCAGGTACATTTGAGTTTCCCAGGCAAACGAAAGCAGTTACACCAAAGTTTCTAGTTTCTGTTTGTGTCTCCCCTGAGGAGGTTTCAGGCCAGCTATGTCTTTCAGTACTATCTCTTTTGGTTTGGAAGCTATTCCTGGACGTTTGGCATGTTTGGTAGAAAAGGCTTTTCCGGCCGAGAAAAACACTTTTGGTGCACCATGCAGGTACATTTGAGTTTCCCAGGCAAACGAAAGCAGTTACACCAAAGTTTCTAGTTTCTGTTTGTGTCTCCCCTGAGGAGGTTTCAGGCCAGCTATGTCTTTCAGTACTATCTCTTTTGGTTTGGAAGCTATTGCTGGACGTTTGGTAGAAAAAGCTGCTCCGGCCGAGAAAAACACTTTTGGTGCACCATGCAGGTACATTTGAGTTTCCCAGGCAAACGAAAGCAGTTACACCAAAGTTTCTAGTTTCTGTTTGTGTCTCCCCTGAGGAGGTTTCAGGCCAGCTATGTCTTTCAGTACTATCTCTTTTGGTTTGGAAGCTATTGCTGGACGTTTGGTAGAAAAAGCTTCTCCGGCCGAGAAAAACACTTTTGGTGCACCATGCAGGTACATTTGAGTTTCCCAGGCAAACGAAAGCAGTTACACCAAAGTTTCTAGTTTCTGTTTGTGTCTCCCCTGAGGAGGTTTCAGGCCAGCTATGTCTTTCAGTACTATCTCTTTTGGTTTGGAAGCCATTCCTGGACGTTTGGCATGTTTGGTAGAAAAGGCTTTTCCGGCCGAGAAAAACACTTTTGGTGCACCATGCAGGTACATTTGAGTTTCCCAGGCAAACGAAAGCAGTTACACCAAAGTTTCTAGTTTCTGTTTGTGTCTCCCCTGAGGAGGTTTCAGGCCAGCTATGTCTTTCAGTACTATCTCTTTTGGTTTGGAAGCTATTGCTGGACGTTTGGTAGAAAAAGCTGCTCCGGCCGAGAAAAACACTTTTGGTGCACCATGCAGGTACATTTGAGTTTCCCAGGCAAACGAAAGCAGTTACACCAAAGTTTCTAGTTTCTGTTTGTGTCTCCCCTGAGGAGGTTTCAGGCCAGCTATGTCTTTCAGTACTATCTCTTTTGGTTTGGAAGCTATTGCTGGACGTTTGGTAGAAAAAGCTGCTCCGGCCGAGAAAAACACTTTTGGTGCACCATGCAGGTACATTTGAGTTTCCCAGGCAAACGAAAGCAGTTACACCAAAGTTTCTAGTTTCTGTTTGTGTCTCCCATGAGGAGGTTTCAGGCCAGCTATGTCTTTCAGTACTATCTCTTTTGGTTTGGAATCTATTGCTGGACGTTTGGTAGAAAAAGCTTCTCCGGCCGAGAAAAACACTTTTGGTGCACCATGCAGGTACATTTGAGTTTCCCAGGCAAACGAAAGCAGTTACATCAAAGTTTCTAGTTTCTCTTTGTGTCTCCCCTGAGGAGGTTTCAGGCCAGCTATGTCTTTCAGTACTGTCTCTTTTGGTTTGGAAGCTATTGCTGGACGTTTGGTAGAAAAAGCTGCTCCGGCCGAGAAAAACACTTTTGGTGCACCATGCAGGTACATTTGAGTTTCCCAGGCAAACGAAAGCAGTTACACCAAAGTTTCTAGTTTCTGTTTGTGTCTCCCCTGAGGAGGTTTCAGGCCAGCTATGTCTTTCAGTACTATCTTTTTTGGTTTGGAATCTATTCCTGGACGTTTGGCATGTTTGGTAGAAAAGGCTTCTCCGGCCGAGAAAAACACTTTTGGTGAACCATGCAGGTACATTTGAGTTTCCCAGGCAAACGAAAGCAGTTACACCAAAGTTTCTTGTTTCTGTTTGTGTCTCCCCTGAGGAGGTTTCAGGCCAGCTATGTCTTTCAGTACTATCTCTTTTGGTTTGGAAGCTATTGCTGGACGTTTGGTAGAAAAGGCTTTTCCGGCCGAGAAAAACACTTTTGGTGCACCATGCAGGTACATTTGAGTTTCCCAGGCAAACGAAAGCAGTGACACCAAAGTTTCTAGTTTCTGTTTGTGTCTCCCCTGAGGAGGTTTCAAGCTAGCAATGTCTTTCAGTACTATCTCTTTTGGTTTGGAAGCTATTCCTGGACGTTTGGCATGTTTGGTAGAAAAGGCTTTTCCGGCCGAGAAAAACACTTTTGGTGCACCATGCAGGTACATTTGAGTTTCCCAGGCAAACGAAAGCAGTTACACCAAAGTTTCTAGTTTCTGTTTGTGTCTCCCCTGAGGAGGTTTCAGGCCAGCTATGTCTTTCAGTACTATCTCTTTTGGTTTGGAAGCTATTGCTGGACGTTTGGCATGTTTGGTAGAAAAGGCTTCTCCGGCCGAGAAAAACACTTTTGGTGAACCATGCAGGTACATTTGAGTTTCCCAGGCAAACGAAAGCAGTTACACCAAAGTTTCTAGTTTCTGTTTGTGTCTCCCCTGAGGAGGTTTCAGGCCAGCTATGTCTTTCAGTACTATCTCTTTTGGTTTGGAAGCTATTGCTGGACGTTTGGTAGAAAAATCTGCTCTGGCCGAGAAAAACACTTTTGGTGCACCATGCAGGTACATTTGAGTTTCCCAGGCAAACGAAAGCAGTTACACCAAAGTTTCTAGTTTCTGTTTGTGTCTCCCCTGAGGAGGTTTCAGGCCAGCTATGTCTTTCAGTACTATCTCTTTTGGTTTGGAAGCTATTGCTGTACGTTTGGTAGAAAAAGCTGCTCTGGCCGAGAAAAACACTTTTGGTGCACCATGCATGTCCATTTTAGTTTCCCAGGGAAACGAAAGCAGTGACACCAAAGTTTCTAGTTTCTGTTTGTGTCTCCCCTGAGGAGGTTTCAAGCTAGCAATGTCTTTCAGTACTATCTCTTTTGGTTTGGAAGCTATTCCTGGACGTTTGGCATGTTTGGTAGAAAAGGCTTTTCCGGCCGAGAAAAACACTTTTGGTGCACCATGCAGGTACATTTGAGTTTCCCAGGCAAACGAAAGCAGTTACACCAAAGTTTCTAGTTTCTGTTTGTGTCTCCCCTGAGGAGGTTTCAGGCCAGCTATGTCTTTCAGTACTATCTCTTTTGGTTTGGAAGCTATTGCTGGACGTTTGGTAGAAAAAGCTGCTCCGGCCGAGAAAAACACTTTTGGTGCACCATGCAGGTACATTTGAGTTTCCCAGGCAAACGAAAGCAGTTACATCAAAGTTTCTAGTTTCTCTTTGTGTCTCCCCTGAGGAGGTTTCAGGCCAGCTATGTCTTTCAGTACTGTCTCTTTTGGTTTGGAAGCTATTGCTGGACGTTTGGTAGAAAAAGCTGCTCCGGCCGAGAAAAACACTTTTGGTGCACCATGCAGGTACATTTGAGTTTCCCAGGCAAACGAAAGCAGTTACACCAAAGTTTCTAGTTTCTGTTTGTGTCTCCCCTGAGGAGGTTTCAGGCCAGCTATGTCTTTCAGTACTATCTTTTTTGGTTTGGAATCTATTCCTGGACGTTTGGCATGTTTGGTAGAAAAGGCTTCTCCGGCCGAGAAAAACACTTTTGGTGAACCATGCAGGTACATTTGAGTTTCCCAGGCAAACGAAAGCAGTTACACCAAAGTTTCTAGTTTCTGTTTGTGTCTCCCCTGAGGAGGTTTCAGGCCAGCTATGTCTTTCAGTACTATCTCTTTTGGTTTGGAAGCTATTGCTGGACGTTTGGTAGAAAAATCTGCTCCGGCCGAGAAAAACACTTTTGGTGCACCATGCAGGTACATTTGAGTTTCCCAGGCAAACGAAAGCAGTGACACCAAAGTTTCTAGTTTCTGTTTGTGTCTCCCCTGAGGAGGTTTCAAGCTAGCAATGTCTTTCAGTACTATCTCTTTTGGTTTGGAAGCTATTCCTGGACGTTTGGCATGTTTGGTAGAAAAGGCTTTTCCGGCCGAGAAAAACACTTTTGGTGCACCATGCAGGTACATTTGAGTTTCCCAGGCAAACGAAAGCAGTTACACCAAAGTTTCTAGTTTCTGTTTGTGTCTCCCCTGAGGAGGTTTCAGGCCAGCTATGTCTTTCAGTAATATCTTTTTTGGTTTGGAATCTATTCCTGGACGTTTGGCATGTTTGGTAGAAAAGGCTTCTCCGGCCGAGAAAAACACTTTTGGTGAACCATGCAGGTACATTTGAGTTTCCCAGGCAAACGAAAGCAGTTACACCAAAGTTTCTAGTTTCTGTTTGTGTCTCCCCTGAGGAGGTTTCAGGCCAGCTATGTCTTTCAGTACTATCTCTTTTGGTTTGGAAGCTATTGCTGGACGTTTGGTAGAAAAATCTGCTCCGGCCGAGAAAAACACTTTTGGTGCACCATGCAGGTACATTTGAGTTTCCCAGGCAAACGAAAGCAGTTACACCAAAGTTTCTAGTTTCTGTTTGTGTCTCCCCTGAGGAGGTTTCAGGCCAGCTATGTCTTTCAGTACTATCTCTTTTGGTTTGGAAGCTATTGCTGTACGTTTTGTAGAAAAAGCTGCTCTGGCCGAGAAAAACACTTTTGGTGCACCATGCATGTCCATTTTAGTTTCCCAGGGAAACGAAAGCAGTGACACCAAAGTTTCTAGTTTCTGTTTGTGTCTCCCCTGAGGAGGTTTCAAGCTAGCAATGTCTTTCAGTACTATCTCTTTTGGTTTGGAAGCTATTCCTGGACGTTTGGCATGTTTGGTAGAAAAGGCTTTTCCGGCCGAGAAAAACACTTTTGGTGCACCATGCAGGTACATTTGAGTTTCCCAGGCAAACGAAAGCAGTTACACCAAAGTTTCTAGTTTCTGTTTGTGTCTCCCCTGAGGAGGTTTCAGGCCAGCTATGTCTTTCAGTACTATCTCTTTTGGTTTGGAAGCTATTGCTGGACGTTTGGTAGAAAAAGCTGCTCCGGCCGAGAAAAACACTTTTGGTGCACCATGCATGTCCATTTTAGTTTCCCAGGGAAACGAAAGCAGTGACACCAAAGTTTCTAGTTTCTGTTTGTGTCTCCCCTGAGGAGGTTTCAGGCCAGCTATGTCTTTCAGTAATATCTTTTTTGGTTTGGAATCTATTCCTGGACGTTTGGCATGTTTGGTAGAAAAGGCTTCTCCGGCCGAGAAAAACACTTTTGGTGAACCATGCAGGTACATTTGAGTTTCCCAGGCAAACGAAAGCAGTTACACCAAAGTTTCTAGTTTCTGTTTGTGTCTCCCCTGAGGAGGTTTCAGGCCAGCTATGTCTTTCAGTACTATCTCTTTTGGTTTGGAAGCTATTGCTGGACGTTTGGTAGAAAAATCTGCTCCGGCCGAGAAAAACACTTTTGGTGCACCATGCAGGTACATTTGAGTTTCCCAGGCAAACGAAAGCAGTTACACCAAAGTTTCTAGTTTCTGTTTGTGTCTCCCCTGAGGAGGTTTCAGGCCAGCTATGTCTTTCAGTACTATCTCTTTTGGTTTGGAAGCTATTGCTGTACGTTTGGTAGAAAAAGCTGCTCTGGCCGAGAAAAACACTTTTGGTGCACCATGCATGTCCATTTTAGTTTCCCAGGGAAACGAAAGCAGTGACACCAAAGTTTCTAGTTTCTGTTTGTGTCTCCCCTGAGGAGGTTTCAAGCTAGCAATGTCTTTCAGTACTATCTCTTTTGGTTTGGAAGCTATTCCTGGACGTTTGGCATGTTTGGTAGAAAAGGCTTTTCCGGCCGAGAAAAACACTTTTGGTGCACCATGCAGGTACATTTGAGTTTCCCAGGCAAACGAAAGCAGTTACACCAAAGTTTCTAGTTTCTGTTTGTGTCTCCCCTGAGGAGGTTTCAGGCCAGCTATGTCTTTCAGTACTATCTCTTTTGGTTTGGAAGCTATTGCTGGACGTTTGGTAGAAAAAGCTGCTCCGGCCGAGAAAAACACTTTTGGTGCACCATGCAGGTACATTTGAGTTTCCCAGGCAAACGAAAGCAGTTACACCAAAGTTTCTAGTTTCTGTTTGTGTCTCCCCTAAGGAGGTTTCAGGCCAGCAATGTCTTTCAGTACTATCTCTTTTGGTTTGGAAGCTATTCCTGGACGTTTGGCATGTTTGGTAGAAAAGGCTTTTCCGGCCGAGAAAAACACTTTTGGTGCACCATGCAGTACATTTGAGTTTCCCAGGCAAACGAAAGCAGTGACACCAAAGTTTCTAGTTTCTGTTTGTGTCTCCCCTGAGGAGGTTTCAAGCTAGCAATGTCTTTCAGTACTATCTCTTTTGGTTTGGAATCTATTGCTGGACGTTTGGTAGAAAAAGCTTCTCCGGCCGAGAAAAACACTTTTGGTGCACCATGCAGGTACATTTGAGTTTCCCAGGCAAATGAAAGCAGTTACACCAAAGTTTCTAGTTTCTCTTTGTGTCTCCCCTGAGGAGGTTTCAGGCCAGCTATGTCTTTCAGTACTGTCTCTTTTGGTTTGGAAGCTATTGCTGGACGTTTGGTAGAAAAAGCTTCTCCGGCCGAGAAAAACACTTTTGGTGCACCATGCAGGTACATTTGAGTTTCCCAGGCAAACGAAAGCAGTTACACCAAAGTTTCTAGTTTCTGTTTGTGTCTCCCCTGAGGAGGTTTCAGGCCAGCTATGTCTTTCAGTACTATCTCTTTTGGTTTGGAAGCTATTGCTGGACGTTTGGTAGAAAAAGCTGCTCCGGCCGAGAAAAACACTTTTGGTGCACCATGCAGGTACATTTGAGTTTCCCAGGCAAACGAAAGCAGTTACACCAAAGTTTCTAGTTTCTGTTTGTGTCTCCCCTGAGGAGGTTTCAGGCCAGCTATGTCTTTCAGTACTATCTCTTTTGGTTTGGAAGCTATTCCTGGACGTTTGGTAGAAAAAGCTGCTCTGGCCGAGAAAAACACTTTTGGTGCACCATGCAGGTACATTTGAGTTTCCCAGGCAAACGAAAGCAGTTACACCAAAGTTTCTAGTTTCTGTTTGTGTCTCCCCTGAGGAGGTTTCAGGCCAGCAATGTCTTTCAGTACTATCTCTTTTGGTTTGGAAGCTATTCCTGGACGTTTGGCATGTTTGGTAGAAAAGGCTTTTCCGGCCGAGAAAAACACTTTTGGTGCACCATGCATGTCCATTTGAGTTTCCCAGGCAAACGAAAGCAGTTACACCAAAGTTTCTAGTTTCTGTTTGTGTCTCCCCTGAGGAGGTTTCAGGCCAGCTATGTCTTTCAGTACTATCTCTTTTGGTTTGGAAGCTATTGCTGGACGTTTGGTAGAAAAAGCTGCTCCGGCCGAGAAAAACACTTTTGGTGCACCATGCAGGTACATTTGAGTTTCCCAGGCAAACGAAAGCAGTTACACCAAAGTTTATAGTTTCTATTTGTGTCTCCCCTGAGGAGGTTTCAGGCCAGCTATGTCTTTCAGTACTATCTCTTTTGGTTTGGAAGCTATTGCTGGACGTTTGGTAGAAAAAGCTTCTCCGGCCGAGAAAAACACTTTTGGTGCACCATGCATGTCCATTTGAGTTTCCCAGGCAAACGAAAGCAGTTACACCAAAGTTTCTAGTTTCTGTTTGTGTCTCCCCTGAGGAGGTTTCAGGCCAGCTATGTCTTTCAGTACTATCTTTTTTGGTTTGGAAGCTATTCCTGGACGTTTGGCATGTTTGGTAGAAAAGGCTTCTCCGGCCGAGAAAAACACTTTTGGTGCACCATGCAGGTACATTTGAGTTTCCCAGGCAAACGAAAGCAGTTACACCAAAGTTTCTAGTTTCTGTTTGTGTCTCCCCTGAGGAGGTTTCAGGCCAGCTATGTCTTTCAGTACTATCTCTTTTGGTTTGGAAGCTATTGCTGGACGTTTGGTAGAAAAAGCTGCTCCGGCCGAGAAAAACACTTTTGGTGCACCATGCAGGTACATTTGAGTTTCCCAGGCAAACGAAAGCAGTTACACCAAAGTTTCTAGTTTCTGTTTGTGTCTCCCCTAAGGAGTTTTCAGGCCAGCAATGTCTTTCAGTACTATCTCTTTTGGTTTGGAAGCTATTCCTGGACGTTTGGCATGTTTGGTAGAAAAGGCTTTTCCGGCCGAGAAAAACACTTTTGGTGCACCATGCAGGTACATTTGAGTTTCCCAGGCAAACGAAAGCAGTTACACCAAAGTTTCTAGTTTCTGTTTGTGTCTCCCCTGAGGAGGTTTCAGGCCAGCTATGTCTTTCAGTACTATCTCTTTTGGTTTGGAAGCTATTGCTGGACGTTTGGTAGAAAAAGCTGCTCCGGCCGAGAAAAACACTTTTGGTGCACCATGCAGGTACATTTGAGTTTCCCAGGCAAACGAAAGCAGTTACACCAAAGTTTCTAGTTTCTGTTTGTGTCTCCCCTGAGGAGGTTTCAGGCCAGCTATGTCTTTCAGTACTATCTCTTTTGGTTTGGAAGCTATTGCTGGACGTTTGGTAGAAAAAGCTGCTCCGGCCGAGAAAAACACTTTTGGTGCACCATGCAGGTACATTTGAGTTTCCCAGGCAAACGAAAGCAGTTACACCAAAGTTTCTAGTTTCTGTTTGTGTCTCCCCTGAGGAGGTTTCAGGCCAGCTATGTCTTTCAGTACTATCTCTTTTGGTTTGGAAGCTATTGCTGGACGTTTGGTAGAAAAAGCTGCTCTGGCCGAGAAAAACACTTTTGGTGCACCATGCATGTCCATTTGAGTTTCCCAGGGAAACGAAAGCAGTGACACCAAAGTTTCTAGTTTCTGTTTGTGTCTCCCCTGAGGAGGTTTCAGGCCAGCAATGTCTTTCAGTACTATCTCTTTTGGTTTGGAAGCTATTCCTGGACGTTTGGCATGTTTGGTAGAAAAGGCTTTTCCGGCCGAGAAAAACACTTTTGGTGCACCATGCAGGTACATTTGAGTTTCCCAGGCAAACGAAAGCAGTTACACCAAAGTTTCTAGTTTCTGTTTGTGTCTCCCCTGAGGAGGTTTCAGGCCAGCTATGTCTTTCAGTACTATCTCTTTTGGTTTGGAAGCTATTGCTGGACGTTTGGTAGAAAAAGCTGCTCCGGCCGAGAAAAACACTTTTGGTGCACCATGCAGGTACATTTGAGTTTCCCAGGCAAACGAAAGCAGTTACACCAAAGTTTCTAGTTTCTGTTTGTGTCTCCCCTGAGGAGGTTTCAGGCCAGCTATGTCTTTCAGTACTATCTCTTTTGGTTTGGAAGCTATTGCTGGACGTTTGGTAGAAAAAGCTTCTCCGGCCGAGAAAAACACTTTTGGTGCACCATGCATGTCCATTTGAGTTTCCCAGGCAAACGAAAGCAGTTACACCAAAGTTTCTAGTTTCTGTTTGTGTCTCCCCTGAGGAGGTTTCAGGCCAGCTATGTCTTTCAGTACTACCTTTTTTGGTTTGGAAGCTATTCCTGGACGTTTGGCATGTTTGGTAGAAAAGGCTTCTCCGGCCGAGAAAAACACTTTTGGTGCACCATGCAGGTACATTTGAGTTTCCCAGGCAAACGAAAGCAGTTACACCAAAGTTTCTAGTTTCTGTTTGTGTCTCCCCTGAGGAGGTTTCAGGCCAGCTATGTCTTTCAGTACTATCTCTTTTGGTTTGGAAGCTATTGCTGGACGTTTGGTAGAAAAAGCTGCTCCGGCCGAGAAAAACACTTTTGGTGCACCATGCAGGTACATTTGAGTTTCCCAGGCAAACGAAAGCAGTTACACCAAAGTTTCTAGTTTCTGTTTGTGTCTCCCCTAAGGAGTTTTCAGGCCAGCAATGTCTTTCAGTACTATCTCTTTTGGTTTGGAAGCTATTCCTGGACGTTTGGCATGTTTGGTAGAAAAGGCTTTTCCGGCCGAGAAAAACACTTTTGGTTCACCATGCAGGTACATTTGAGTTTCCCAGGCAAACGAAAGCAGTTACACCAAAGTTTCTAGTTTCTGTTTGTGTCTCCCCTGAGGAGGTTTCAGGCCAGCTATGTCTTTCAGTACTATCTCTTTTGGTTTGGAAGCTATTGCTGGACGTTTGGTAGAAAAAGCTGCTCTGGCCGAGAAAAACACTTTTGGTGCACCATGCAGGTACATTTGAGTTTCCCAGGCAAACGAAAGCAGTTACACCAAAGTTTCTAGTTTCTGTTTGTGTCTCCCCTGAGGAGGTTTCAGGCCAGCAATGTCTTTCAGTACTATCTTTTTTGGTTTGGAAGCTATTCCTGGACGTTTGGCATGTTTGGTAGAAAAGGCTTTTCCGGCCGAGAAAAACACTTTTGGTGCACCATGCAGGTACATTTGAGTTTCCCAGGCAAACGAAAGCAGTTACACCAAAGTTTCTAGTTTCTGTTTGTGTCTCCCCTGAGGAGGTTTCAGGCCAGCTATGTCTTTCAGTACTATCTCTTTTGGTTTGGAAGCTATTGCTGGACGTTTGGTAGAAAAAGCTGCTCTGGCCGAGAAAAACACTTTTGGTGCACCATGCAGGTACATTTGAGTTTCCCAGGCAAACGAAAGCAGTTACACCAAAGTTTCTAGTTTCTGTTTGTGTCTCCCCTGAGGAGGTTTCAGGCCAGCAATGTCTTTCAGTACTATCTTTTTTGGTTTGGAAGCTATTCCTGGACGTTTGGCATGTTTGGTAGAAAAGGCTTTTCCGGCCGAGAAAAACACTTTTGGTGCACCATGCAGGTACATTTGAGTTTCCCAGGCAAACGAAAGCAGTTACACCAAAGTTTCTAGTTTCTGTTTGTGTCTCCCCTGAGGAGGTTTCAGGCCAGCTATGTCTTTCAGTACTATCTCTTTTGGTTTGGAAGCTATTGCTGGACGTTTGGTAGAAAAAGCTGCTCCGGCCGAGAAAAACACTTTTGGTGCACCATGCAGGTACATTTGAGTTTCCCAGGCAAACGAAAGCAGTTACACCAAAGTTTATAGTTTCTATTTGTGTCTCCCCTGAGGAGGTTTCAGGCCAGCTATGTCTTTCAGTACTATCTCTTTTGGTTTGGAAGCTATTGCTGGACGTTTGGTAGAAAAAGCTTCTCCGGCCGAGAAAAACACTTTTGGTGCACCATGCATGTCCATTTGAGTTTCCCAGGCAAACGAAAGCAGTTACACCAAAGTTTCTAGTTTCTGTTTGTGTCTCCCCTGAGGAGGTTTCAGGCCAGCTATGTCTTTCAGTACTATCTTTTTTGGTTTGGAAGCTATTCCTGGACGTTTGGCATGTTTGGTAGAAAAGGCTTCTCCGGCCGAGAAAAACACTTTTGGTGCACCATGCAGGTACATTTGAGTTTCCCAGGCAAACGAAAGCAGTTACACCAAAGTTTCTAGTTTCTGTTTGTGTCTCCCCTGAGGAGGTTTCAGGCCAGCTATGTCTTTCAGTACTATCTCTTTTGGTTTGGAAGCTATTGCTGGACGTTTGGTAGAAAAAGCTGCTCCGGCCGAGAAAAACACTTTTGGTGCACCATGCAGGTACATTTGAGTTTCCCAGGCAAACGAAAGCAGTTACACCAAAGTTTCTAGTTTCTGTTTGTGTCTCCCCTGAGGAGGTTTCAGGCCAGCTATGTCTTTCAGTACTATCTCTTTTGGTTTGGAAGCTATTGCTGGACGTTTGGCATGTTTGGTAGAAAAGGCTTTTCCGGCCGAGAAAAACACTTTTGGTGCACCATGCAGGTACATTTGAGTTTCCCAGGCAAACGAAAGCAGTTACACCAAAGTTTCTAGTTTCTGTTTGTGTCTCCCCTGAGGAGGTTTCAGGCCAGCTATGTCTTTCAGTACTATCTCTTTTGGTTTGGAAGCTATTGCTGGACGTTTGGTAGAAAAAGCTGCTCCGGCCGAGAAAAACACTTTTGGTGCACCATGCAGGTACATTTGAGTTTCCCAGGCAAACGAAAGCAGTTACACCAAAGTTTCTAGTTTCTGTTTGTGTCTCCCCTGAGGAGGTTTCAGGCCAGCTATGTCTTTCAGTACTATCTCTTTTGGTTTGGAAGCTATTGCTGGACGTTTGGTAGAAAAAGCTTCTCCGGCCGAGAAAAACACTTTTGGTGCACCATGCAGGTACATTTGAGTTTCCCAGGCAAACGAAAGCAGTTACACCAAAGTTTCTAGTTTCTGTTTGTGTCTCCCCTGAGGAGGTTTCAGGCCAGCTATGTCTTTCAGTACTATCTCTTTTGGTTTGGAAGCTATTGCTGGACGTTTGGTAGAAAAAGCTGCTCCGGCCGAGAAAAACACTTTTGGTGCACCATGCAGGTACATTTGAGTTTCCCAGGCAAACGAAAGCAGTTACACCAAAGTTTCTAGTTTCTGTTTGTGTCTCCCCTGAGGAGGTTTCAGGCCAGCTATGTCTTTCAGTACTATCTCTTTTGGTTTGGAAGCTATTGCTGGACGTTTGGTAGAAAAAGCTGCTCCGGCCGAGAAAAACACTTTTGGTGCACCATGCAGGTACATTTGAGTTTCCCAGGCAAACGAAAGCAGTTACACCAAAGTTTCTAGTTTCTGTTTGTGTCTCCCCTGAGGAGGTTTCAGGCCAGCTATGTCTTTCAGTACTATCTCTTTTGGTTTGGAAGCTATTGCTGGACGTTTGGTAGAAAAAGCTGCTCTGGCCGAGAAAAACACTTTTGGTGCACCATGCATGTCCATTTGAGTTTCCCAGGGAAACGAAAGCAGTGACACCAAAGTTTCTAGTTTCTGTTTGTGTCTCCCCTGAGGAGGTTTCAAGCTAGCAATGTCTTTCAGTACTGTCTCTTTTGGTTTGGAAGCTATTGCTGGACGTTTGGTAGAAAAATCTGCTCCGGCCGAGAAAAACACTTTTGGTGCACCATGCAGGTACATTTGAGTTTCCCAGGCAAACGAAAGCAGTTACACCAAAGTTTCTAGTTTCTGTTTGTGTCTCCCCTGAGGAGGTTTCAGGCCAGCAATGTTATTCAGTACTATCTCTTTTGGTTTGGAAGCTATTCCTGGACGTTTGGCATGTTTGGTAGAAAAGGCTTCTCCGGCCGAGAAAAACACTTTTGGTGCACCATGCAGGTACATTTGAGTTTCCCAGGTAAACGAAAGCAGTTACACCAAAGTTTCTAGTTTCTGTTTGTGTCTCCCCTGAGGAGGTTTCAGGCCAGCTATGTCTTTCAGTACTATCTCTTTTGGTTTGGAAGTTATTGCTGGACGTTTGGTAGAAAAATCTGCTCCGGCCGAGAAAAACACTTTTGGTGCACCATGCAGGTACATTTGAGTTTCCCAGGCAAACGAAAGCAGTTACACCAAAGTTTCTAGTTTCTGTTTGTGTCTCCCCTGAGGAGGTTTCAGGCCAGCTATGTCTTTCAGTACTATCTCTTTTGGTTTGGAAGCTATTGCTGGACGTTTGGTAGAAAAAGCTTCTCTGGCCGAGAAAAACACTTTTGGTGCACCATGCATGTCCATTTGAGTTTCCCAGGGAAACGAAAGCAGTGACACCAAAGTTTCTAGTTTCTGTTTGTGTCTCCCCTGAGGAGGTTTCAAGCTAGCAATGTCTTTCAGTACTATCTCTTTTGGTTTGGAAGCTATTGCTGGACGTTTGGTAGAAAAAGCTTCTCCGGCCGAGAAAAACACTTTTGGTGCACCATGCAGGTACATTTGAGTTTCCCAGGCAAACGAAAGCAGTTACACCAAAGTTTCTAGTTTCTGTTTGTGTCTCCCCTGAGGAGGTTTCAGGCCAGCTATGTCTTTCAGTACTATCTCTTTTGGTTTGGAAGCTATTGCTGGACGTTTGGTAGAAAAAGCTGCTCCGGCCGAGAAAAACACTTTTGGTGCACCATGCAGGTACATTTGAGTTTCCCAGGCAAACGAAAGCAGTTACACCAAAGTTTCTAGTTTCTGTTTGTGTCTCCCCTAAGGAGGTTTCAGGCCAGCAATGTCTTTCAGTACTATCTCTTTTGGTTTGGAAGCTATTCCTGGACGTTTGGCATGTTTGGTAGAAAAGGCTTTTCCGGCCGAGAAAAACACTTTTGGTGCACCATGCAGGTACATTTGAGTTTCCCAGGCAAACGAAAGCAGTGACACCAAAGTTTCTAGTTTCTGTTTGTGTCTCCCCTGAGGAGGTTTCAAGCTAGCAATGTCTTTCAGTACTATCTCTTTTGGTTTGGAATCTATTGCTGGACGTTTGGTAGAAAAAGCTTCTCCGGCCGAGAAAAACACTTTTGGTGCACCATGCAGGTACATTTGAGTTTCCCAGGCAAACGAAAGCAGTTACACCAAAGTTTCTAGTTTCTCTTTGTGTCTCCCCTGAGGAGGTTTCAGGCCAGCTATGTCTTTCAGTACTGTCTCTTTTGGTTTGGAAGCTATTGCTGGACGTTTGGTAGAAAAGGCTTCTCCGGCCGAGAAAAACACTTTTGGTGCACCATGCAGGTACATTTGAGTTTCCCAGGCAAACGAAAGCAGTTACACCAAAGTTTCTAGTTTCTGTTTGTGTCTCCCCTGAGGAGGTTTCAGGCCAGCTATGTCTTTCAGTACTATCTCTTTTGGTTTGGAAGCTATTGCTGGACGTTTGGTAGAAAAATCTGCTCCGGCCGAGAAAAACACTTTTGGTGCACCATGCAGGTACATTTGAGTTTCCCAGGCAAACGAAAGCAGTTACACCAAAGTTTCTAGTTTCTGTTTGTGTCTCCCCTGAGGAGGTTTCAGGCCAGCTATGTCTTTCAGTACTATCTCTTTTGGTTTGGAAGCTATTGCTGGACGTTTGGTAGAAAAAGCTGCTCTGGCCGAGAAAAACACTTTTGGTGCACCATGCAGGTACATTTGAGTTTCCCAGGCAAACGAAAGCAGTTACACCAAAGTTTCTAGTTTCTGTTTGTGTCTCCCCTGAGGAGGTTTCAGGCCAGCTATGTCTTTCAGTACTATCTCTTTTGGTTTGGAAGCTATTGCTGGACGTTTGGTAGAAAAAGCTGCTCTGGCCGAGAAAAACACTTTTGGTGCACCATGCAGGTACATTTGAGTTTCCCAGGCAAACGAAAGCAGTTACACCAAAGTTTCTAGTTTCTGTTTGTGTCTCCCCTGAGGAGGTTTCAGGCCAGCAATGTCTTTCAGTACTATCTCTTTTGGTTTGGAAGCTATTCCTGGACGTTTGGCATGTTTGGTAGAAAAGGCTTCTCCGGCCGAGAAAAACACTTTTGGTGCACCATGCAGGTACATTTGAGTTTCCCAGGCAAACGAAAGCAGTTACACCAAAGTTTCTAGTTTCTGTTTGTGTCTCCCCTGAGGAGGTTTCAGGCCAGCTATGTCTTTCAGTACTATCTCTTTTGGTTTGGAAGCTATTGCTGGACGTTTGGTAGAAAAAGCTGCTCCGGCCGAGAAAAACACTTTTGGTGCACCATGCAGGTACATTTGAGTTTCCCAGGCAAACGAAAGCAGTTACACCAAAGTTTCTAGTTTCTATTTGTGTCTCCCCTGAGGAGGTTTCAGGCCAGCTATGTCTTTCAGTACTATCTCTTTTGGTTTGGAAGCTATTGCTGGACGTTTGGTAGAAAAAGCTGCTCTGGCCGAGAAAAACACTTTTGGTGCACCATGCAGGTACATTTGAGTTTCCCAGGCAAACGAAAGCAGTTACACCAAAGTTTCTAGTTTCTGTTTGTGTCTCCCCTGAGGAGGTTTCAGGCCAGCTATGTCTTTCAGTACTATCTTTTTTGGTTTGGAATCTATTCCTGGACGTTTGGCATGTTTGGTAGAAAAGGCTTCTCCGGCCGAGAAAAACACTTTTGGTGCACCATGCAGGTACATTTGAGTTTCCCAGGCAAACGAAAGCAGTTACACCAAAGTTTCTAGTTTCTGTTTGTGTCTCCCCTGAGGAGGTTTCAGGCCAGCTATGTCTTTCAGTACTATCTCTTTTGGTTTGGAAGCTATTGCTGGACGTTTGGTAGAAAAAGCTGCTCCGGCCGAGAAAAACACTTTTGGTGCACCATGCAGGTACATTTGAGTTTCCCAGGCAAACGAAAGCAGTTACACCAAAGTTTCTAGTTTCTGTTTGTGTCTCCCCTGAGGAGGTTTCAGGCCAGCTATGTCTTTCAGTACTATCTCTTTTGGTTTGGAAGCTATTCCTGGACGTTTGGCATGTTTGGTAGAAAAGGCTTTTCCGGCCGAGAAAAACACTTTTGGTGCACCATGCAGGTACATTTGAGTTTCCCAGGCAAACGAAAGCAGTTACACCAAAGTTTCTAGTTTCTGTTTGTGTCTCCCCTGAGGAGGTTTCAGGCCAGCTATGTCTTTCAGTACTATCTCTTTTGGTTTGGAAGCTATTGCTGGACGTTTGGTAGAAAAAGCTGCTCCGGCCGAGAAAAACACTTTTGGTGCACCATGCAGGTACATTTGAGTTTCCCAGGCAAACGAAAGCAGTTACACCAAAGTTTCTAGTTTCTGTTTGTGTCTCCCCTAAGGAGGTTTCAGGCCAGCAATGTCTTTCAGTACTATCTCTTTTGGTTTGGAAGCTATTCCTGGACGTTTGGCATGTTTGGTAGAAAAGGCTTTTCCGGCCGAGAAAAACACTTTTGGTGCACCATGCAGGTACATTTGAGTTTCCCAGGCAAACGAAAGCAGTGACACCAAAGTTTCTAGTTTCTGTTTGTGTCTCCCCTGAGGAGGTTTCAAGCTAGCAATGTCTTTCAGTACTATCTCTTTTGGTTTGGAATCTATTGCTGGACGTTTGGTAGAAAAAGCTTCTCCGGCCGAGAAAAACACTTTTGGTGCACCATGCAGGTACATTTGAGTTTCCCAGGCAAACGAAAGCAGTTACACCAAAGTTTCTAGTTTCTCTTTGTGTCTCCCCTGAGGAGGTTTCAGGCCAGCTATGTCTTTCAGTACTGTCTCTTTTGGTTTGGAAGCTATTGCTGGACGTTTGGTAGAAAAGGCTTCTCCGGCCGAGAAAAACACTTTTGGTGCACCATGCAGGTACATTTGAGTTTCCCAGGCAAACGAAAGCAGTTACACCAAAGTTTCTAGTTTCTGTTTGTGTCTCCCCTGAGGAGGTTTCAGGCCTGCTATGTCTTTCAGTACTATCTCTTTTGGTTTGGAAGCTATTGCTGGACGTTTGGTAGAAAAATCTGCTCCGGCCGAGAAAAACACTTTTGGTGCACCATGCAGGTACATTTGAGTTTCCCAGGCAAACGAAAGCAGTTACACCAAAGTTTCTAGTTTCTGTTTGTGTCTCCCCTGAGGAGGTTTCAGGCCAGCAATGTCTTTCAGTACTATCTCTTTTGGTTTGGAAGCTATTCCTGGACGTTTGGCATGTTTGGTAGAAAAGGCTTCTCCGGCCGAGAAAAACACTTTTGGTGCACCATGCAGGTACATTTGAGTTTCCCAGGCAAACGAAAGCAGTTACACCAAAGTTTCTAGTTTCTGTTTGTGTCTCCCCTGAGGAGGTTTCAGGCCAGCTATGTCTTTCAGTACTATCTCTTTTGGTTTGGAAGCTATTGCTGGACGTTTGGTAGAAAAATCTGCTCCGGCCGAGAAAAACACTTTTGGTGCACCATGCAGGTACATTTGAGTTTCCCAGGCAAACGAAAGCAGTTACACCAAAGTTTCTAGTTTCTGTTTGTGTCTCCCCTGAGGAGATTTCAGGCCAGCTATGTCTTTCAGTACTATCTCTTTTGGTTTGGAAGCTATTCCTGGACGTTTGGCATGTTTGGTAGAAAAGGCTTTTCCGGCCGAGAAAAACACTTTTGGTGCACCATGCAGGTACATTTGAGTTTCCCAGGCAAACGAAAGCAGTTACACCAAAGTTTCTAGTTTCTGTTTGTGTCTCCCCTGAGGAGGTTTCAGGCCAGCTATGTCTTTCAGTACTATCTCTTTTGGTTTGGAAGCTATTGCTGGACGTTTGGTAGAAAAAGCTGCTCCGGCCGAGAAAAACACTTTTGGTGCACCATGCAGGTACATTTGAGTTTCCCAGGCAAACGAAAGCAGTTACACCAAAGTTTCTTGTTTCTGTTTGTGTCTCCCCTAAGGAGGTTTCAGGCCAGCAATGTCTTTCAGTACTATCTCTTTTGGTTTGGAAGCTATTCCTGGACGTTTGGCATGTTTGGTAGAAAAGGCTTTTCCGGCCGAGAAAAACACTTTTGGTGCACCATGCAGGTACATTTGAGTTTCCCAGGCAAACGAAAGCAGTGACACCAAAGTTTCTAGTTTCTGTTTGTGTCTCCCCTGAGGAGGTTTCAAGCTAGCAATGTCTTTCAGTACTATCTCTTTTGGTTTGGAATCTATTGCTGGACGTTTGGTAGAAAAAGCTTCTCCGGCCGAGAAAAACACTTTTGGTGCACCATGCAGGTACTTTTGAGTTTCCCAGGCAAACGAAAGCAGTTACACCAAAGTTTCTAGTTTCTGTTTGTGTCTCCCCTGAGGAGGTTTCAGGCCAGCTATGTCTTTCAGTACTGTCTCTTTTGGTTTGGAAGCTATTGCTGGACGTTTGGTAGAAAAGGCTTCTCCGGCCGAGAAAAACACTTTTGGTGCACCATGCAGGTACATTTGAGTTTCCCAGGCAAACGAAAGCAGTTACACCAAAGTTTCTAGTTTCTGTTTGTGTCTCCCCTGAGGAGGTTTCAGGCCAGCTATGTCTTTCAGTACTATCTCTTTTGGTTTGGAAGCTATTGCTGGACGTTTGGTAGAAAAAGCTTCTCCGGCCGAGAAAAACACTTTTGGTGCACCATGCAGGTACATTTGAGTTTCCCAGGCAAACGAAAGCAGTTACACCAAAGTTTCTAGTTTCTGTTTGTGTCTCCCCTGAGGAGGTTTCAGGCCAGCTATGTCTTTCAGTACTATCTCTTTTGGTTTGGAAGCTATTCCTGGACGTTTGGTAGAAAAAGCTGCTCTGGCCGAGAAAAACACTTTTGGTGCACCATGCAGGTACATTTGAGTTTCCCAGGCAAACGAAAGCAGTTACACCAAAGTTTCTAGTTTCTGTTTGTGTCTCCCCTGAGGAGGTTTCAGGCCAGCAATGTCTTTCAGTACTATCTCTTTTGGTTTGGAAGCTATTGCTGGACGTTTGGCATGTTTGGTAGAAAAGGCTTCTCCGGCCGAGAAAAACACTTTTGGTGCACCATGCAGGTACATTTGAGTTTCCCAGGCAAACGAAAGCAGTTACACCAAAGTTTCTAGTTTCTGTTTGTGTCTCCCCTGAGGAGGTTTCAGGCCAGCAATGTCTTTCAGTACTATCTCTTTTGGTTTGGAAGCTATTGCTGGACGTTTGGTAGAAAAGGCTTCTCCGGCCGAGAAAAACACTTTTGGTGCACCATGCAGGTACATTTGAGTTTCCCAGGCAAACGAAAGCAGTTACACCAAAGTTTCTAGTTTCTGTTTGTGTCTCCCCTGAGGAGGTTTCAGGCCAGCTATGTCTTTCAGTACTATCTCTTTTGGTTTGGAAGCTATTGCTGGACGTTTGGTAGAAAAAGCTTCTCCGGCCGAGAAAAACACTTTTGGTGCACCATGCAGGTACATTTGAGTTTCCCAGGCAAACGAAAGCAGTTACACCAAAGTTTCTAGTTTCTGTTTGTGTCTCCCCTGAGGAGGTTTCAGGCCAGCTATGTCTTTCAGTACTATCTTTTTTGGTTTGGAAGCTATTCCTGGACGTTTGGCATGTTTGGTAGAAAAGGCTTCTCCGGCCGAGAAAAACACTTTTGGTGCACCATGCAGGTACATTTGAGTTTCCCAGGCAAACGAAAGCAGTTACACCAAAGTTTCTAGTTTCTGTTTGTGTCTCCCCTGAGGAGGTTTCAGGCCAGCTATGTCTTTCAGTACTATCTCTTTTGGTTTGGAAGCTATTGCTGGACGTTTGGTAGAAAAAGCTGCTCCGGCCGAGAAAAACACTTTTGGTGCACCATGCAGGTACATTTGAGTTTCCCAGGCAAACGAAAGCAGTTACACCAAAGTTTCTAGTTTCTGTTTGTGTCTCCCCTGAGGAGGTTTCAGGCCAGCTATGTCTTTCAGTACTATCTCTTTTGGTTTGGAAGCTATTGCTGGACGTTTGGTAGAAAAAGCTGCTCTGGCCGAGAAAAACACTTTTGGTGCACCATGCATGTCCATTTTAGTTTCCCAGGGAAACGAAAGCAGTTACACCAAAGTTTCTAGTTTCTGTTTGTGTCTCCCCTGAGGAGGTTTCAAGCTAGCAATGTCTTTCAGTACTATCTCTTTTGGTTTGGAAGCTATTCCTGGACGTTTGGCATGTTTGGTAGAAAAGGCTTTTCCGGCCGAGAAAAACACTTTTGGTGCACCATGCAGGTACATTTGAGTTTCCCAGGCAAACGAAAGCAGTTACACCAAAGTTTCTAGTTTCTGTTTGTGTCTCCCCTGAGGAGGTTTCAGGCCAGCTATGTCTTTCAGTACTATCTCTTTTGGTTTGGAAGCTATTGCTGGACGTTTGGTAGAAAAAGCTGCTCCGGCCGAGAAAAACACTTTTGGTGCACCATGCAGGTACATTTGAGTTTCCCAGGCAAACGAAAGCAGTTACACCAAAGTTTCTAGTTTCTGTTTGTGTCTCCCCTGAGGAGGTTTCAGGCCAGCTATGTCTTTCAGTACTATCTCTTTTGGTTTGGAAGCTATTGCTGGACGTTTGGTAGAAAAAGCTGCTCTGGCCGAGAAAAACACTTTTGGTGCACCATGCATGTCCATTTTAGTTTCCCAGGGAAACGAAAGCAGTTACACCAAAGTTTCTAGTTTCTGTTTGTGTCTCCCCTGAGGAGGTTTCAAGCTAGCAATGTCTTTCAGTACTATCTCTTTTGGTTTGGAAGCTATTCCTGGACGTTTGGCATGTTTGGTAGAAAAGGCTTTTCCGGCCGAGAAAAACACTTTTGGTGCACCATGCAGGTACATTTGAGTTTCCCAGGCAAACGAAAGCAGTTACACCAAAGTTTCTAGTTTCTGTTTGTGTCTCCCCTGAGGAGGTTTCAGGCCAGCTATGTCTTTCAGTACTATCTCTTTTGGTTTGGAAGCTATTGCTGGACGTTTGGTAGAAAAAGCTGCTCCGGCCGAGAAAAACACTTTTGGTGCACCATGCAGGTACATTTGAGTTTCCCAGGCAAACGAAAGCAGTTACACCAAAGTTTCTAGTTTCTGTTTGTGTCTCCCCTGAGGAGGTTTCAGGCCAGCTATGTCTTTCAGTACTATCTCTTTTGGTTTGGAAGCTATTCCTGGACGTTTGGCATGTTTGGTAGAAAAGGCTTTTCCGGCCGAGAAAAACACTTTTGGTGCACCATGCAGGTACATTTGAGTTTCCCAGGCAAACGAAAGCAGTGACACCAAAGTTTCTAGTTTCTGTTTGTGTCTCCCCTGAGGAGGTTTCAAGCTAGCAATGTCTTTCAGTACTATCTCTTTTGGTTTGGAATCTATTGCTGGACGTTTGGTAGAAAAAGCTTCTCCGGCCGAGAAAAACACTTTTGGTGCACCATGCAGGTACATTTGAGTTTCCCAGGCAAACGAAAGCAGTTACACCAAAGTTTCTAGTTTCTCTTTGTGTCTCCCCTGAGGAGGTTTCAGGCCAGCTATGTCTTTCAGTACTGTCTCTTTTGGTTTGGAAGCTATTGCTGGACGTTTGGTAGAAAAGGCTTCTCCGGCCGAGAAAAACACTTTTGGTGCACCATGCAGGTACATTTGAGTTTCCCAGGCAAACGAAAGCAGTTACACCAAAGTTTCTAGTTTCTGTTTGTGTCTCCCCTGAGGAGGTTTCAGGCCAGCTATGTCTTTCAGTACTATCTCTTTTGGTTTGGAAGCTATTGCTGGACGTTTGGTAGAAAAATCTGCTCCGGCCGAGAAAAACACTTTTGGTGCACCATGCAGGTACATTTGAGTTTCCCAGGCAAACGAAAGCAGTTACACCAAAGTTTCTAGTTTCTGTTTGTGTCTCCCCTGAGGAGGTTTCAGGCCAGCTATGTCTTTCAGTACTATCTCTTTTGGTTTGGAAGCTATTGCTGGACGTTTGGTAGAAAAAGCTGCTCTGGCCGAGAAAAACACTTTTGGTGCACCATGCAGGTACATTTGAGTTTCCCAGGCAAACGAAAGCAGTTACACCAAAGTTTCTAGTTTCTGTTTGTGTCTCCCCTGAGGAGGTTTCAGGCCAGCAATGTCTTTCAGTACTATCTCTTTTGGTTTGGAAGCTATTCCTGGACGTTTGGCATGTTTGGTAGAAAAGGCTTTTCCGGCCGAGAAAAACACTTTTGGTGCACCATGCAGGTACATTTGAGTTTCCCAGGCAAACGAAAGCAGTTACACCAAAGTTTCTAGTTTCTGTTTGTGTCTCCCCTGAGGAGGTTTCAGGCCAGCTATGTCTTTCAGTACTATCTCTTTTGGTTTGGAAGCTATTGCTGGACGTTTGGTAGAAAAAGCTGCTCCGGCCGAGAAAAACACTTTTGGTGCACCATGCAGGTACATTTGAGTTTCCCAGGCAAACGAAAGCAGTTACACCA
Organism: Laterallus jamaicensis coturniculus; assembly: GCA_022605575.1. Taxonomy (NCBI): domain Eukaryota; kingdom Metazoa; phylum Chordata; class Aves; order Gruiformes; family Rallidae; genus Laterallus; species Laterallus jamaicensis. The sequence goes on from JAKCOX010000028.1 coordinate 209,228, forward strand.
AAGTTTCTAGTTTCTATTTGTGTCTCCCCTGAGGAGGTTTCAGGCCAGCTATGTCTTTCAGTACTATCTCTTTTGGTTTGGAAGCTATTGCTGGACGTTTGGTAGAAAAAGCTTCTCCGGCCGAGAAAAACACTTTTGGTGCACCATGCAGGTACATTTGAGTTTCCCAGGCAAACGAAAGCAGTTACACCAAAGTTTCTAGTTTCTGTTTGTGTCTCCCCTGAGGAGGTTTCAGGCCAGCTATGTCTTTCAGTACTATCTTTTTTGGTTTGGAAGCTATTCCTGGACGTTTGGCATGTTTGGTAGAAAAGGCTTCTCCGGCCGAGAAAAACACTTTTGGTGCACCATGCAGGTACATTTGAGTTTCCCAGGCAAACGAAAGCAGTTACACCAAAGTTTCTAGTTTCTGTTTGTGTCTCCCCTGAGGAGGTTTCAGGCCAGCTATGTCTTTCAGTACTATCTCTTTTGGTTTGGAAGCTATTGCTGGACGTTTGGTAGAAAAATCTGCTCCGGCCGAGAAAAACACTTTTGGTGCACCATGCAGGTACATTTGAGTTTCCCAGGGAAACGAAAGCAGTGACACCAAAGTTTCTAGTTTCTGTTTGTGTCTCCCCTGAGGAGGTTTCAGGCCAGCTATGTCTTTCAGTACTATCTCTTTTGGTTTGGAAGCTATTGCTGGACGTTTGGTAGAAAAAGCTGCTCCGGCCGAGAAAAACACTTTTGGTGCACCATGCAGGTACATTTGAGTTTCCCAGGCAAACGAAAGCAGTTACACCAAAGTTTCTAGTTTCTGTTTGTGTCTCCCCTAAGGAGTTTTCAGGCCAGCAATGTCTTTCAGTACTATCTCTTTTGGTTTGGAAGCTATTCCTGGACGTTTGGCATGTTTGGTAGAAAAGGCTTTTCCGGCCGAGAAAAACACTTTTGGTGCACCATGCAGGTACATTTGAGTTTCCCAGGCAAACGAAAGCAGTTACACCAAAGTTTCTAGTTTCTGTTTGTGTCTCCCCTGAGGAGGTTTCAGGCCAGCTATGTCTTTCAGTACTATCTCTTTTGGTTTGGAAGCTATTGCTGGACGTTTGGTAGAAAAAGCTGCTCCGGCCGAGAAAAACACTTTTGGTGCACCATGCAGGTACATTTGAGTTTCCCAGGCAAACGAAAGCAGTTACACCAAAGTTTCTAGTTTCTGTTTGTGTCTCCCCTGAGGAGGTTTCAGGCCAGCTATGTCTTTCAGTACTATCTCTTTTGGTTTGGAAGCTATTGCTGGACGTTTGGTAGAAAAAGCTTCTCCGGCCGAGAAAAACACTTTTGGTGCACCATGCAGGTACATTTGAGTTTCCCAGGCAAACGAAAGCAGTTACACCAAAGTTTCTAGTTTCTGTTTGTGTCTCCCCTGAGGAGGTTTCAGGCCAGCTATGTCTTTCAGTACTATCTCTTTTGGTTTGGAAGCTATTGCTGGACGTTTGGTAGAAAAAGCTTCTCCGGCCGAGAAAAACACTTTTGGTGCACCATGCAGGTACATTTGAGTTTCCCAGGCAAACGAAAGCAGTTACACCAAAGTTTCTAGTTTCTGTTTGTGTCTCCCCTGAGGAGGTTTCAGGCCAGCTATGTCTTTCAGTACTATCTCTTTTGGTTTGGAAGCTATTGCTGGACGTTTGGTAGAAAAAGCTGCTCCGGCCGAGAAAAACACTTTTGGTGCACCATGCAGGTACATTTGAGTTTCCCAGGCAAACGAAAGCAGTTACACCAAAGTTTCTAGTTTCTGTTTGTGTCTCCCCTGAGGAGGTTTCAGGCCAGCTATGTCTTTCAGTACTATCTCTTTTGGTTTGGAAGCTATTGCTGGACGTTTGGTAGAAAAAGCTGCTCTGGCCGAGAAAAACACTTTTGGTGCACCATGCATGTCCATTTGAGTTTCCCAGGGAAACGAAAGCAGTGACACCAAAGTTTCTAGTTTCTGTTTGTGTCTCCCCTGAGGAGGTTTCAAGCTAGCAATGTCTTTCAGTACTATCTCTTTTGGTTTGGAAGCTAATCCTGGACGTTTGGCATGTTTGGTAGAAAAGGCTTCTCCGGCCGAGAAAAACACTTTTGGTGCACCATGCAGGTACATTTGAGTTTCCCAGGCAAACGAAAGCAGTTACACCAAAGTTTCTAGTTTCTGTTTGTGTCTCCCCTGAGGAGGTTTCAGGCCAGCTATGTCTTTCAGTACTATCTCTTTTGGTTTGGAAGCTATTGCTGGACGTTTTGTAGAAAAAGCTGCTCCGGCCGAGAAAAACACTTTTGGTGCACCATGCAGGTACATTTGAGTTTCCCAGGCAAACGAAAGCAGTTACACCAAAGTTTCTAGTTTCTATTTGTGTCTCCCCTGAGGAGGTTTCAGGCCAGCTATGTCTTTCAGTACTATCTCTTTTGGTTTGGAAGCTATTCCTGGACGTTTGGCATGTTTGGTAGAAAAGGCTTTTCCGGCCGAGAAAAACACTTTTGGTGCACCATGCAGGTACATTTGAGTTTCCCAGGCAAACGAAAGCAGTTACACCAAAGTTTCTAGTTTCTGTTTGTGTCTCCCCTGAGGAGGTTTCAGGCCAGCTATGTCTTTCAGTACTATCTCTTTTGGTTTGGAAGCTATTGCTGGACGTTTGGTAGAAAAAGCTGCTCCGGCCGAGAAAAACACTTTTGGTGCACCATGCAGGTACATTTGAGTTTCCCAGGCAAACGAAAGCAGTTACACCAAAGTTTCTAGTTTCTGTTTGTGTCTCCCCTAAGGAGGTTTCAGGCCAGCAATGTCTTTCAGTACTATCTCTTTTGGTTTGGAAGCTATTCCTGGACGTTTGGCATGTTTGGTAGAAAAGGCTTTTCCGGCCGAGAAAAACACTTTTGGTGCACCATGCAGGTACATTTGAGTTTCCCAGGCAAACGAAAGCAGTGACACCAAAGTTTCTAGTTTCTGTTTGTGTCTCCCCTGAGGAGGTTTCAAGCTAGCAATGTCTTTCAGTACTATCTCTTTTGGTTTGGAATCTATTGCTGGACGTTTGGTAGAAAAAGCTTCTCCGGCCGAGAAAAACACTTTTGGTGCACCATGCAGGTACATTTGAGTTTCCCAGGCAAACGAAAGCAGTTACACCAAAGTTTCTAGTTTCTCTTTGTGTCTCCCCTGAGGAGGTTTCAGGCCAGCTATGTCTTTCAGTACTGTCTCTTTTGGTTTGGAAGCTATTGCTGGACGTTTGGTAGAAAAGGCTTCTCCGGCCGAGAAAAACACTTTTGGTGCACCATGCAGGTACATTTGAGTTTCCCAGGCAAACGAAAGCAGTTACACCAAAGTTTCTAGTTTCTGTTTGTGTCTCCCCTGAGGAGGTTTCAGGCCAGCTATGTCTTTCAGTACTATCTCTTTTGGTTTGGAAGCTATTGCTGGACGTTTGGTAGAAAAATCTGCTCCGGCCGAGAAAAACACTTTTGGTGCACCATGCAGGTACATTTGAGTTTCCCAGGCAAACGAAAGCAGTTACACCAAAGTTTCTAGTTTCTGTTTGTGTCTCCCCTGAGGAGGTTTCAGGCCAGCTATGTCTTTCAGTACTATCTCTTTTGGTTTGGAAGCTATTGCTGGACGTTTGGTAGAAAAAGCTGCTCTGGCCGAGAAAAACACTTTTGGTGCACCATGCAGGTACATTTGAGTTTCCCAGGCAAACGAAAGCAGTTACACCAAAGTTTCTAGTTTCTGTTTGTGTCTCCCCTGAGGAGGTTTCAGGCCAGCAATGTCTTTCAGTACTATCTCTTTTGGTTTGGAAGCTATTCCTGGACGTTTGGCATGTTTGGTAGAAAAGGCTTCTCCGGCCGAGAAAAACACTTTTGGTGCACCATGCAGGTACATTTGAGTTTCCCAGGCAAACGAAAGCAGTTACACCAAAGTTTCTAGTTTCTGTTTGTGTCTCCCCTGAGGAGGTTTCAGGCCAGCTATGTCTTTCAGTACTATCTCTTTTGGTTTGGAAGCTATTGCTGGACGTTTGGTAGAAAAAGCTGCTCCGGCCGAGAAAAACACTTTTGGTGCACCATGCAGGTACATTTGAGTTTCCCAGGCAAACGAAAGCAGTTACACCAAAGTTTCTAGTTTCTGTTTGTGTCTCCCCTGAGGAGGTTTCAGGCCAGCTATGTCTTTCAGTACTATCTCTTTTGGTTTGGAAGCTATTGCTGGACGTTTGGTAGAAAAAGCTTCTCCGGCCGAGAAAAACACTTTTGGTGCACCATGCAGGTACATTTGAGTTTCCCAGGCAAACGAAAGCAGTTACACCAAAGTTTCTAGTTTCTGTTTGTGTCTCCCCTGAGGAGGTTTCAGGCCAGCTATGTCTTTCAGTACTATCTCTTTTGGTTTGGAAGCTATTGCTGGACGTTTGGTAGAAAAAGCTGCTCCGGCCGAGAAAAACACTTTTGGTGCACCATGCAGGTACATTTGAGTTTCCCAGGCAAACGAAAGCAGTTACACCAAAGTTTCTAGTTTCTGTTTGTGTCTCCCCTGAGGAGGTTTCAGGCCAGCTATGTCTTTCAGTACTATCTCTTTTGGTTTGGAAGCTATTGCTGGACGTTTGGTAGAAAAAGCTGCTCCGGCCGAGAAAAACACTTTTGGTGCACCATGCATGTCCATTTGAGTTTCCCAGGGAAACGAAAGCAGTGACACCAAAGTTTCTAGTTTCTGTTTGTGTCTCCCCTGAGGAGGTTTCAAGCTAGCAATGTCTTTCAGTACTATCTCTTTTGGTTTGGAAGCTAATCCTGGACGTTTGGCATGTTTGGTAGAAAAGGCTTCTCCGGCCGAGAAAAACACTTTTGGTGCACCATGCAGGTACATTTGAGTTTCCCAGGCAAACGAAAGCAGTTACACCAAAGTTTCTAGTTTCTGTTTGTGTCTCCCCTGAGGAGGTTTCAGGCCAGCTATGTCTTTCAGTACTATCTCTTTTGGTTTGGAAGCTATTGCTGGACGTTTGGTAGAAAAAGCTGCTCCGGCCGAGAAAAACACTTTTGGTGCACCATGCAGGTACATTTGAGTTTCCCAGGCAAACGAAAGCAGTTACACCAAAGTTTCTAGTTTCTATTTGTGTCTCCCCTGAGGAGGTTTCAGGCCAGCTATGTCTTTCAGTACTATCTCTTTTGGTTTGGAAGCTATTCCTGGACGTTTGGCATGTTTGGTAGAAAAGGCTTTTCCGGCCGAGAAAAACACTTTTGGTGCACCATGCAGGTACATTTGAGTTTCCCAGGCAAACGAAAGCAGTTACACCAAAGTTTCTAGTTTCTGTTTGTGTCTCCCCTGAGGAGGTTTCAGGCCAGCTATGTCTTTCAGTACTATCTCTTTTGGTTTGGAAGCTATTGCTGGACGTTTGGTAGAAAAAGCTGCTCCGGCCGAGAAAAACACTTTTGGTGCACCATGCAGGTACATTTGAGTTTCCCAGGCAAACGAAAGCAGTTACACCAAAGTTTCTAGTTTCTGTTTGTGTCTCCCCTAAGGAGGTTTCAGGCCAGCAATGTCTTTCAGTACTATCTCTTTTGGTTTGGAAGCTATTCCTGGACGTTTGGCATGTTTGGTAGAAAAGGCTTTTCCGGCCGAGAAAAACACTTTTGGTGCACCATGCAGGTACATTTGAGTTTCCCAGGCAAACGAAAGCAGTGACACCAAAGTTTCTAGTTTCTGTTTGTGTCTCCCCTGAGGAGGTTTCAAGCTAGCAATGTCTTTCAGTACTATCTCTTTTGGTTTGGAATCTATTGCTGGACGTTTGGTAGAAAAAGCTTCTCCGGCCGAGAAAAACACTTTTGGTGCACCATGCAGGTACATTTGAGTTTCCCAGGCAAACGAAAGCAGTTACACCAAAGTTTCTAGTTTCTCTTTGTGTCTCCCCTGAGGAGGTTTCAGGCCAGCTATGTCTTTCAGTACTGTCTCTTTTGGTTTGGAAGCTATTGCTGGACGTTTGGTAGAAAAGGCTTCTCAGGCCGAGAAAAACACTTTTGGTGCACCATGCAGGTACATTTGAGTTTCCCAGGCAAACGAAAGCAGTTACACCAAAGTTTCTAGTTTCTGTTTGTGTCTCCCCTGAGGAGGTTTCAGGCCAGCTATGTCTTTCAGTACTATCTCTTTTGGTTTGGAAGCTATTGCTGGACGTTTGGTAGAAAAATCTGCTCCGGCCGAGAAAAACACTTTTGGTGCACCATGCAGGTACATTTGAGTTTCCCAGGCAAACGAAAGCAGTTACACCAAAGTTTCTAGTTTCTGTTTGTGTCTCCCCTGAGGAGGTTTCAGGCCAGCAATGTCTTTCAGTACTATCTCTTTTGGTTTGGAAGCTATTGCTGGACGTTTGGTAGAAAAAGCTGCTCTGGCCGAGAAAAACACTTTTGGTGCACCATGCAGGTACATTTGAGTTTCCCAGGCAAACGAAAGCAGTTACACCAAAGTTTCTAGTTTCTGTTTGTGTCTCCCCTGAGGAGGTTTCAGGCCAGCAATGTCTTTCAGTACTATCTCTTTTGGTTTGGAAGCTATTCCTGGACGTTTGGCATGTTTGGTAGAAAAGGCTTCTCCGGCCGAGAAAAACACTTTTGGTGCACCATGCAGGTACATTTGAGTTTCCCAGGCAAACGAAAGCAGTTACACCAAAGTTTCTAGTTTCTGTTTGTGTCTCCCCTGAGGAGGTTTCAGGCCAGCTATGTCTTTCAGTACTATCTCTTTTGGTTTGGAAGCTATTGCTGGACGTTTGGTAGAAAAAGCTGCTCCGGCCGAGAAAAACACTTTTGGTGCACCATGCAGGTACATTTGAGTTTCCCAGGCAAACGAAAGCAGTTACACCAAAGTTTCTAGTTTCTGTTTGTGTCTCCCATGAGGAGGTTTCAGGCCAGCTCTGTCTTTCAGTACTATCTCTTTTGGTTTGGAAGCTATTGCTGGACGTTTGGTAGAAAAAGCTGCTCTGGCCGAGAAAAACACTTTTGGTGCACCATGCATGTCCATTTTAGTTTCCCAGGGAAACGAAAGCAGTTACACCAAAGTTTCTAGTTTCTGTTTGTGTCTCCCCTGAGGAGGTTTCAAGCTAGCAATGTCTTTCAGTACTATCTCTTTTGGTTTGGAAGCTATTCCTGGACGTTTGGCATGTTTGGTAGAAAAGGCTTCTCCGGCCGAGAAAAACACTTTTGGTGCACCATGCAGGTACATTTGAGTTTCCCAGGCAAACGAAAGCAGTTACACCAAAGTTTCTAGTTTCTGTTTGTGTCTCCCCTGAGGAGGTTTCAGGCCAGCTATGTCTTTCAGTACTATCTCTTTTGGTTTGGAAGCTATTGCTGGACGTTTGGTAGAAAAAGCTGCTCCGGCCGAGAAAAACACTTTTGGTGCACCATGCAGGTACATTTGAGTTTCCCAGGCAAACGAAAGCAGTTACACCAAAGTTTCTAGTTTCTGTTTGTGTCTCCCCTAAGGAGGTTTCAGGCCAGCAATGTCTTTCAGTACTATCTCTTTTGGTTTGGAAGCTATTCCTGGACGTTTGGCATGTTTGGTAGAAAAGGCTTTTCCGGCCGAGAAAAACACTTTTGGTGCACCATGCAGGTACATTTGAGTTTCCCAGGCAAACGAAAGCAGTGACACCAAAGTTTCTAGTTTCTGTTTTTGTCTCCCCTGAGGAGGTTTCAAGCTAGCAATTTCTTTCAGTACTATCTCTTTTGGTTTGGAATCTATTGCTGGACGTTTGGTAGAAAAAGCTTCTCCGGCCGAGAAAAACACTTTTGGTGCACCATGCAGGTACATTTGAGTTTCCCAGGCAAACGAAAGCAGTTACACCAAAGTTTCTAGTTTCTCTTTGTGTCTCCCCTGAGGAGGTTTCAGGCCAGCTATGTCTTTCAGTACTGTCTCTTTAGATTTGGAAGCTATTGCTGGACGTTTGGTAGAAAAGGCTTCTCCGGCCGAGAAAAACACTTTTGGTGCACCATGCAGGTACATTTGAGTTTCCCAGGCAAACGAAAGCAGTTACACCAAAGTTTCTAGTTTCTGTTTGTGTCTCCCCTGAGGAGGTTTCAGGCCAGCTATGTCTTTCAGTACTATCTCTTTTGGTTTGGAAGCTATTGCTGGACGTTTGGTAGAAAAATCTGCTCCGGCCGAGAAAAACACTTTTGGTGCACCATGCAGGTACATTTGAGTTTCCCAGGCAAACGAAAGCAGTTACACCAAAGTTTCTAGTTTCTGTTTGTGTCTCCCCTGAGGAGGTTTCAGGCCAGCTATGTCTTTCAGTACTATCTCTTTTGGTTTGGAAGCTATTGCTGGACGTTTGGTAGAAAAAGCTGCTCTGGCCGAGAAAAACACTTTTGGTGCACCATGCAGGTACATTTGAGTTTCCCAGGCAAACGAAAGCAGTTACACCAAAGTTTCTAGTTTCTGTTTGTGTCTCCCCTGAGGAGGTTTCAGGCCAGCTATGTCTTTCAGTACTATCTTTTTTTGGTTTGGAAGCTATTCCTGGACGTTTGGCATGTTTGGTAGAAAAGGCTTCTCCGGCCGAGAAAAACACTTTTGGTGCACCATGCAGGTACATTTGAGTTTCCCAGGCAAACGAAAGCAGTTACACCAAAGTTTCTAGTTTCTGTTTGTGTCTCCCCTAAGGAGGTTTCAGGCCAGCAATGTCTTTCAGTACTATCTCTTTTGGTTTGGAAGCTATTCCTGGACGTTTGGCATGTTTGGTAGAAAAGGCTTTTCCGGCCGAGAAAAACACTTTTGGTGCACCATGCAGGTACATTTGAGTTTCCCAGGCAAACGAAAGCAGTTACACCAAAGTTTCTAGTTTCTGTTTTTGTCTCCCCTGAGGAGGTTTCAAGCTAGCAATTTCTTTCAGTACTATCTCTTTTGGTTTGGAATCTATTGCTGGACGTTTGGTAGAAAAAGCTTCTCCGGCCGAGAAAAACACTTTTGGTGCACCATGCAGGTACATTTGAGTTTCCCAGGCAAACGAAAGCAGTTACACCAAAGTTTCTAGTTTCTCTTTGTGTCTCCCCTGAGGAGGTTTCAGGCCAGCTATGTCTTTCAGTACTGTCTCTTTAGATTTGGAAGCTATTGCTGGACGTTTGGTAGAAAAGGCTTCTCCGGCCGAGAAAAACACTTTTGGTGCACCATGCAGGTACATTTGAGTTTCCCAGGCAAACGAAAGCAGTTACACCAAAGTTTCTAGTTTCTGTTTGTGTCTCCCCTGAGGAGGTTTCAGGCCAGCTATGTCTTTCAGTACTATCTCTTTTGGTTTGGAAGCTATTGCTGGACGTTTGGTAGAAAAATCTGCTCCGGCCGAGAAAAACACTTTTGGTGCACCATGCAGGTACATTTGAGTTTCCCAGGCAAACGAAAGCAGTTACACCAAAGTTTCTAGTTTCTGTTTGTGTCTCCCCTGAGGAGGTTTCAGGCCAGCTATGTCTTTCAGTACTATCTCTTTTGGTTTGGAAGCTATTGCTGGACGTTTGGTAGAAAAAGCTGCTCTGGCCGAGAAAAACACTTTTGGTGCACCATGCAGGTACATTTGAGTTTCCCAGGCAAACGAAAGCAGTTACACCAAAGTTTCTAGTTTCTGTTTGTGTCTCCCCTGAGGAGGTTTCAGGCCAGCTATGTCTTTCAGTACTATCTTTTTTGGTTTGGAAGCTATTCCTGGACGTTTGGCATGTTTGGTAGAAAAGGCTTCTCCGGCCGAGAAAAACACTTTTGGTGCACCATGCAGGTACATTTGAGTTTCCCAGGCAAACGAAAGCAGTTACACCAAAGTTTCTAGTTTCTGTTTGTGTCTCCCCTGAGGAGGTTTCAGGCCAGCTATGTCTTTCAGTACTATCTCTTTTGGTTTGGAAGCTATTGCTGGACGTTTGGTAGAAAAAGCTGCTCCGGCCGAGAAAAACACTTTTGGTGCACCATGCAGGTACATTTGAGTTTCCCAGGCAAACGAAAGCAGTTACACCAAAGTTTCTAGTTTCTGTTTGTGTCTCCCCTGAGGAGGTTTCAGGCCAGCTATGTCTTTCAGTACTATCTCTTTTGGTTTGGAAGCTATTGCTGGACGTTTGGTAGAAAAAGCTTCTCCGGCCGAGAAAAACACTTTTGGTGCACCATGCAGGTACATTTGAGTTTCCCAGGCAAACGAAAGCAGTTACACCAAAGTTTCTAGTTTCTGTTTGTGTCTCCCCTGAGGAGGTTTCAGGCCAGCTATGTCTTTCAGTACTATCTCTTTTGGTTTGGAAGCTATTGCTGGACGTTTGGTAGAAAAAGCTTCTCCGGCCGAGAAAAACACTTTTGGTGCACCATGCAGGTACATTTGAGTTTCCCAGGCAAACGAAAGCAGTTACACCAAAGTTTCTAGTTTCTGTTTGTGTCTCCCCTGAGGAGGTTTCAGGCCAGCTATGTCTTTCAGTACTATCTCTTTTGGTTTGGAAGCTATTGCTGGACGTTTGGTAGAAAAAGCTGCTCCGGCCGAGAAAAACACTTTTGGTGCACCATGCAGGTACATTTGAGTTTCCCAGGCAAACGAAAGCAGTTACACCAAAGTTTCTAGTTTCTGTTTGTGTCTCCCCTGAGGAGGTTTCAGGCCAGCTATGTCTTTCAGTACTATCTCTTTTGGTTTGGAAGCTATTGCTGGACGTTTGGTAGAAAAAGCTGCTCTGGCCGAGAAAAACACTTTTGGTGCACCATGCATGTCCATTTGAGTTTCCCAGGGAAACGAAAGCAGTGACACCAAAGTTTCTAGTTTCTGTTTGTGTCTCCCCTGAGGAGGTTTTAAGCTAGCAATGTCTTTCAGTACTATCTCTTTTGGTTTGGAAGCTATTGCTGGACGTTTGGTAGAAAAATCTGCTCCGGCCGAGAAAAACACTTTTGGTGCACCATGCAGGTACATTTGAGTTTCCCAGGCAAACGAAAGCAGTTACACCAAAGTTTCTAGTTTCTGTTTGTGTCTCCCCTGAGGAGGTTTCAGGCCAGCAATGTTATTCAGTACTATCTCTTTTGGTTTGGAAGCTATTGCTGGACGTTTGGCATGTTTGGTAGAAAAGGCTTCTCCGGCCGAGAAAAACACTTTTGGTGCACCATGCAGGTACATTTGAGTTTCCCAGGTAAACGAAAGCAGTTACACCAAAGTTTCTAGTTTCTGTTTGTGTCTCCCCTGAGGAGGTTTCAGGCCAGCTATGTCTTTCAGTACTATCTCTTTTGGTTTGGAAGTTATTGCTGGACGTTTGGTAGAAAAATCTGCTCCGGCCGAGAAAAACACTTTTGGTGCACCATGCAGATACATTTGAGTTTCCCAGGCAAACGAAAGCAGTTACACCAAAGTTTCTAGTTTCTGTTTGTGTCTCCCCTGAGGAGGTTTCAGGCCAGCTATGTCTTTCAGTACTATCTCTTTTGGTTTGGAAGCTATTGCTGGACGTTTGGTAGAAAAAGCTTCTCTGGCCGAGAAAAACACTTTTGGTGCACCATGCATGTCCATTTGAGTTTCCCAGGGAAACGAAAGCAGTGACACCAAAGTTTCTAGTTTCTGTTTGTGTCTCCCCTGAGGAGGTTTCAAGCTAGCAATGTCTTTCAGTACTATCTCTTTTGGTTTGGAAGCTATTGCTGGACGTTTGGTAGAAAAAGCTTCTCCGGCCGAGAAAAACACTTTTGGTGCACCATGCAGGTACATTTGAGTTTCCCAGGCAAACGAAAGCAGTTACACCAAAGTTTCTAGTTTCTGTTTGTGTCTCCCCTGAGGAGGTTTCAGGCCAGCTATGTCTTTCAGTACTATCTCTTTTGGTTTGGAAGCTATTGCTGGACGTTTGGTAGAAAAAGCTTCTCCGGACGAAAAAAACACTTTTGGTGCACCATGCAGGTACATTTGAGTTTCCCAGGCAAACGAAAGCAGTTACACCAAAGTTTCTAGTTTCTGTTTGTGTCTCCCCTGAGGAGGTTTCAGGCCAGCAATGTCTTTCAGTACTATCTCTTTTGGTTTGGAAGCTATTCCTTGTCGTTTGGCTTGTTTGGTAGAAAAGGCTTTTCCGGCCGAGAAAAACACTTTTGGTGCACCATGCAGGTACATTTGAGTTTCCCAGGCAAACGAAAGCAGTTACACCAAAGTTTCTAGTTTCTGTTTGTGTCTCCCCTGAGGAGGTTTCAGGCCAGCTATGTCTTTCAGTACTATCTCTTTTGGTTTGGAAGCTATTGCTGGACGTTTGGTAGAAAAATCTGCTCCGGCCGAGAAAAACACTTTTGGTGCACCATGCAGGTACATTTGAGTTTCCCAGGCAAACGAAAGCAGTTACACCAAAGTTTCTAGTTTCTGTTTGTGTCTCCCCTGAGGAGGTTTCAGGCCAGCTATGTCTTTCAGTACTATCTCTTTTGGTTTGGAAGCTATTGCTGGACGTTTGGTAGAAAAAGCTGCTCCGGCCGAGAAAAACACTTTTGGTGCACCATGCAGGTACATTTGAGTTTCCCAGGCAAACGAAAGCAGTTACACCAAAGTTTCTAGTTTCTGTTTGTGTCTCCCCTGAGGAGGTTTCAGGCCAGCAATGTCTTTCAGTACTATCTCTTTTGGTTTGGAAGCTATTCCTGGACGTTTGGCATGTTTGGTAGAAAAGGCTTTTCCGGCCGAGAAAAACACTTTTGGTGCACCATGCAGGTACATTTGAGTTTCCCAGGCAAACGAAAGCAGTTACACCAAAGTTTCTAGTTTCTGTTTGTGTCTCCCCTGAGGAGGTTTCAGGCCAGCTATGTCTTTCAGTACTATCTCTTTTGGTTTGGAAGCTATTGCTGGACGTTTGGTAGAAAAAGCTGCTCTGGCCGAGAAAAACACTTTTGGTGCACCATGCAGGTACATTTGAGTTTCCCAGGCAAACGAAAGCAGTTACACCAAAGTTTCTAGTTTCTGTTTGTGTCTCCCCTGAGGAGGTTTCAGGCCAGCTATGTCTTTCAGTACTGTCTCTTTTGGTTTGGAAGCTATTGCTGGACGTTTGGTAGAAAAAGCTGCTCCGGCCGAGAAAAACACTTTTGGTGCACCATGCATGTCCATTTGAGTTTCCCAGGCAAACGAAAGCAGTTACACCAAAGTTTCTAGTTTCTGTTTGTGTCTCCCCTGAGGAGGTTTCAGGCCAGCTATGTCTTTCAGTACTATCTTTTTTGGTTTGGAAGCTATTCCTGGACGTTTGGCATGTTTGGTAGAAAAGGCTTCTCCGGCCGAGAAAAACACTTTTGGTGCACCATGCAAGTACATTTGAGTTTCCCAGGCAAACGAAAGCAGTTACACCAAAGTTTCTAGTTTCTGTTTGTGTCTCCCCTGAGGAGGTTTCAGGCCAGCTATGTCTTTCAGTACTATCTTTTTTGGTTTGGAAGCTATTGCTGGACGTTTGGTAGAAAAAGCTGCTCCGGCCGAGAAAAACACTTTTGGTGCACCATGCAGGTACATTTGAGTTTCCCAGGCAAACGAAAGCAGTTACACCAAAGTTTCTAGTTTCTGTTTGTGTCTCCCCTGAGGAGGTTTCAGGCCAGCTATGTCTTTCAGTACTATCTCTTTTGGTTTGGAAGCTATTGCTGGACGTTTGATAGAAAAAGCTGCTCTGGCCGAGAAAAACACTTTTGGTGCACCATGCAGGTACATTTGAGTTTCCCAGGGAAACGAAAGCAGTGACACCAAAGTTTCTAGTTTCTGTTTGTGTCTCCCCTGAGGAGGTTTCAAGCTAGCAATGTCTTTCAGTACTATCTCTTTTGGTTTGGAAGCTATTGCTGGACGTTTGGTAGAAAAAGCTTCTCCGGCCGAGAAAAACACTTTTGGTGCACCATGCAGGTACATTTGAGTTTCCCAGGCAAACGAAAGCAGTTACACCAAAGTTTCTAGTTTCTGTTTGTGTCTCCCCTGAGGAGGTTTCAGGCCAGCTATGTCTTTCAGTACTATCTCTTTTGGTTTGGAAGCTATTGCTGGACGTTTGGCATGTTTGGTAGAAAAGGCTTCTCCGGCCGAGAAAAACACTTTTGGTGCACCATGCAGGTACATTTGAGTTTCCCAGGTAAACGAAAGCAGTTACACCAAAGTTTCTAGTTTCTGTTTGTGTCTCCCCTGAGGAGGTTTCAGGCCAGCTATGTCTTTCAGTACTATCTCTTTTGGTTTGGAAGCTATTGCTGGACGTTTGGTAGAAAAAGCTGCTCCGGCCGAGAAAAACACTTTTGGTGCACCATGCAGATACATTTGAGTTTCCCAGGCAAACGAAAGCAGTTACACCAAAGTTTCTAGTTTCTGTTTGTGTCTCCCCTAAGGAGGTTTCAGGCCAGCTATGTCTTTCAGTACTATCTCTTTTGGTTTGGAAGCTATTGCTGGACGTTTGGTAGAAAAAGCTTCTCTGGCCGAGAAAAACACTTTTGGTGCACCATGCATGTCCATTTGAGTTTCCCAGGGAAACGAAAGCAGTGACACCAAAGTTTCTAGTTTCTGTTTGTGTCTCCCCTGAGGAGGTTTCAAGCTAGCAATGTCTTTCAGTACTATCTCTTTTGGTTTGGAAGCTATTGCTGGACGTTTGGTAGAAAAAGCTTCTCCGGCCGAGAAAAACACTTTTGGTGCACCATGCAGGTACATTTGAGTTTCCCAGGCAAACGAAAGCAGTTACACCAAAGTTTCTAGTTTCTGTTTGTGTCTCCCCTGAGGAGGTTTCAGGCCAGCTATGTCTTTCAGTACTATCTCTTTTGGTTTGGAAGCTATTGCTGGACGTTTGGTAGAAAAAGCTTCTCCGTACGAAAAAAAACACTTTTGGTGCACCATGCAGGTACATTTGAGTTTCCCAGGCAAACGAAAGCAGTTACACCAAAGTTTCTAGTTTCTGTTTGTGTCTCCCCTGAGGAGGTTTCAGGCCAGCAATGTCTTTCAGTACTATCTCTTTTGGTTTGGAAGCTATTCCTGGTCGTTTGGCATGTTTGGTAGAAAAAGCTTCTCCGGCCGAGAAAACACTTTTGGTGCACCATGAAGGTACATTTGAGTTTCCCAGGCAAACGAAAGCAGTTACACCAAAGTTTCTAGTTTCTGTTTGTGTCTCCCCTGAGGAGGTTTCAGGCCAGCTATGTCTTTCAGTACTATCTCTTTTGGTTTGGAAGTTATTGCTGGACGTTTGGTAGAAAAATCTGCTCCGGCCGAGAAAAACATTTTTAGTGCACCATGCAGGTACATTTGAGTTTCCCAGGCAAACGAAAGCAGTTACACCAAAGTTTCTAGTTTCTGTTTGTGTCTCCCCTGAGGAGGTTTCAGGCCAGCTATGTCTTTCAGTACTATCTCTTTTGGTTTGGAATCTATTGCTGGACGTTTGGTAGAAAAATCTTCTCCGGCCGAGAAAAACACTTTTGGTGCACCATGCAGTACATTTGAGTTTCCCAGGCAAACGAAAGCAGTTACACCAAAGTTTCTAGTTTCTGTTTGTGTCTCCCCTGAGGAGGTTTCAGGCCAGCAATGTCTTTCAGTACTATCTCTTTTGGTTTGGAAGCTATTCCTGGACGTTTGGCATGTTTGGTAGAAAAGGCTTTTCCGGCCGAGAAAAACACTTTTGGTGCACCATGCAGGTACATTTGAGTTTCCCAGGCAAACGAAAGCAGTTACACCAAAGTTTCTAGTTTCTGTTTGTGTCTCCCCTGAGGAGGTTTCAGGCCAGCTATGTCTTTCACTAGTATCTCTTTTGGTTTGGAAGCTATTGCTGGACGTTTGGTAGAAAAAGCTGCTCCGGCCGAGAAAAACACTTTTGGTGCACCATGCAGGTACATTTGAGTTTCCCAGGCAAACGAAAGCAGTTACACCAAAGTTTCTAGTTTCTGTTTGTGTCTCCCCTGAGGAGGTTTCAGGCCAGCTATGTCTTTCAGTACTATCTCTTTTGGTTTGGAAGCTATTGCTGGACGTTTGGTAGAAAAAGCTGCTCCGGCCGAGAAAATCACTTTTGGTGCACCATGCAGGTACATTTGAGTTTCCCAGGCAAACGAAAGCAGTTACACCAAAGTTTCTAGTTTCTGTTTGTGTCTCCCCTGAGGAGGTTTCAGGCCAGCTATGTCTTTCAGTACTATCTCTTTTGGTTTGGAATCTATTGCTGGACGTTTGGTAGAAAAAGCTTCTCCGGCCGAGAAAAACACTTTTGGTGCACCATGCAGGTACATTTGAGTTTCCCAGGCAAACGAAAGCAGTTACACCAAAGTTTCTAGTTTCTGTTTGTGTCTCCCCTGAGGAGGTTTCAGGCCAGCTATGTCTTTCAGTACTGTCTCTTTTGGTTTGGAAGCTATTGCTGGACGTTTGGTAGAAAAAGCTGCTCCGGCCGAGAAAAACACTTTTGGTGCACCATGCAGGTACATTTGAGTTTCCCAGGCAAACGAAAGCAGTTACACCAAAGTTTCTAGTTTCTGTTTGTGTCTCCCCTGAGGAGGTTTCAGGCCAGCTATGTCTTTCAGTACTATCTTTTTTGGTTTGGAAGCTATTCCTGGACGTTTGGCATGTTTGGTAGAAAAGGCTTTTCCGGCCGAGAAAAACACTTTTGGTGCACCATGCAGGTACATTTGAGTTTCCCAGGCAAACGAAAGCAGTTACACCAAAGTTTCTAGTTTCTGTTTGTGTCTCCCCTGAGGAGGTTTCAGGCCAGCTATGTCTTTCAGTACTATCTCTTTTGGTTTGGAAGCTATTGCTGGACGTTTGGTAGAAAAAGCTGCTCTGGCTGAGAAAAACACTTTTGGTGCACCATGCAGGTACATTTGAGTTTCCCAGGCAAACGAAAGCAGTTACACCAAAGTTTCTAGTTTCTGTTTGTGTCTCCCCTGAGGAGGTTTCAGGCCAGCTATGTCTTTCAGTACTATCTCTTTTGGTTTGGAAGCTATTGCGGGACGTTTGGTAGAAAAAGCTGCTCCGGCCGAGAAAAACACTTTTGGTGCACCATGCAGGTACATTTGAGTTTCCCAGGCAAACGAAAGCAGTTACACCAAAGTTTCTAGTTTCTGTTTGTGTCTCCCCTGAGGAGGTTTCAGGCCAGCTATGTCTTTCAGTACTATCTCTTTTGGTTTGGAAGCTATTGCTGGACGTTTGGTAGAAAAAGCTTCTCCGGCCGAGAAAAACACTTTTGGTGCACCATGCAGTACATTTGAGTTTCCCAGGCAAACGAAAGCAGTTACACCAAAGTTTCTAGTTTCTGTTTGTGTCTCCCCTGAGGAGGTTTCAGGCCAGCTATGTCTTTCAGTACTATCTCTTTTGGTTTGGAATCTATTGCTGGACGTTTGGTAGAAAAAGCTTCTCCGGACGAAAAAAACAATTTTGGTGCACCATGCAGGTACATTTGAGTTTCCCAGGCAAACGAAAGCAGTTACACCAAAGTTTCTAGTTTCTGTTTGTGTCTCCCCTGAGGAGGTTTCAGGCCAGCAATGTCTTTCAGTACTATCTCTTTTGGTTTGGAAGCTATTCCTGGACGTTTGGCATGTTTGGTAGAAAAGGCTTTTCCGGCCGAGAAAAACACTTTTGGTGCACCATGCAGGTACATTTGAGTTTCCCAGGCAAACGAAAGCAGTTACACCAAAGTTTCTAGTTTCTGTTTGTGTCTCCCCTGAGGAGGTTTCAGGCCAGCTATGTCTTTCAGTACTATCTCTTTTGGTTTGGAAGCTATTGCTGGACGTTTGGTAGAAAAATCTGCTCCGGCCGAGAAAAACACTTTTGGTGCACCATGCAGGTACATTTGAGTTTCCCAGGCAAACGAAAGCAGTTACACCAAAGTTTCTAGTTTCTGTTTGTGTCTCCCCTGAGGAGGTTTCAGGCCAGCTATGTCTTTCAGTACTATCTCTTTTGGTTTGGAAGCTATTGCTGGACGTTTTGTAGAAAAATCTGCTCCGGCCGAGAAAAACACTTTTGGTGCACCATGCAGGTACATTTGAGTTTCCCAGGCAAACGAAAGCAGTTACACCAAAGTTTCTAGTTTCTGTTTGTGTCTCCCCTGAGGAGGTTTCAGGCCAGCTATGACTTTCAGTACTATCTCTTATGGTTTGGAAGCTATTGCTGGACGTTTGGTAGAAAAAGCTGCTCTGGCCGAGAAAAACACTTTTGGTGCAGCATGCAGGTACATTTGAGTTTCCCAGGCAAACGAAAGCAGTTACACCAAAGTTTCTAGTTTCTGTTTGTGTCTCCCCTGAGGAGGTTTCAGGCCAGCTATGTCTTTCAGTACTATCTCTTTTGGTTTGGAAGCTATTGCTGGACGTTTGGTAGAAAAAGCTTCTCCGGCCGAGAAAAACACTTTTGGTGCACCATGCAGGTACATTTGAGTTTCCCAGGCAAACGAAAGCAGTTACACCAAAGTTTCTAGTTTCTGTTTGTGTCTCCCCTGAGGAGGTTTAAGGCCAGCTATGTCTTTCAGTACTATCTCTTTTGGTTTGGAATCTATTGCTGGACGTTTGGTAGAAAAAGCTTCTCCGGCCGAGAAAAACACTTTTGGTGCACCATGCAGGTACATTTGAGTTTCCCAGGCAAACGAAAGCAGTTACACCAAAGTTTCTAGTTTCTGTTTGTGTCTCCCCTGAGGAGGTTTCAGGCCAGCAATGTCTTTCAGTACTATCTCTTTTGGTTTGGAAGCTATTCCTGGACGTTTGGCATGTTTGGTAGAAAAGGCTTTTCCGGCCGAGAAAAACACTTTTGGTGCACCATGCAGGTACATTTGAGTTTCCCAGGCAAACGAAAGCAGTTACACCAAAGTTTCTAGTTTCTGTTTGTGTCTCCCCTGAGGAGGTTTCAGGCCAGCTATGTCTTTCAGTACTATCTCTTTTGGTTTGGAAGCTATTGCTGGACGTTTGGTAGAAAAAGCTGCTCCGGCCGAGAAAAACACTTTTGGTGCACCATGCAGGTACATTTGAGTTTCCCAGGCAAACGAAAGCAGTTACACCAAAGTTTCTAGTTTCTGTTTGTGTCTCCCCTGAGGAGGTTTCAGGCCAGCAATGTCTTTCAGTACTATCTTTTTTGGTTTGGAAGCTATTCCTGGACGTTTGGCATGTTTGGTAGAAAAGGCTTTTCCGGCCGAGAAAAACACTTTTGGTGCACCATGCAGGTACATTTGAGTTTCCCAGGCAAACGAAAGCAGTTACACCAAAGTTTCTAGTTTCTGTTTGTGTCTCCCCTGAGGAGGTTTCAGGCCAGCAATGTCTTTCAGTACTATCTCTTTTGGTTTGGAAGCTATTCCTGGACGTTTGGCATGTTTGGTAGAAAAGGCTTTTCCGGCCGAGAAAAACACTTTTGGTGCACCATGCAGGTACATTTGAGTTTCCCAGGCAAACGAAAGCAGTTACACCAAAGTTTCTAGTTTCTGTTTGTGTCTCCCCTGAGGAGGTTTCAGGCCAGCTATGTCTTTCACTACTATCTCTTTTGGTTTGGAAGCTATTGCTGGACGTTTGGTAGAAAAAGCTGCTCCGGCCGAGAAAAACACTTTTGGTGCACCATGCAGGTACATTTGAGTTTCCCAGGCAAACGAAAGCAGTTACACCAAAGTTTCTAGTTTCTGTTTGTGTCTCCCCTGAGGAGGTTTCAGGCCAGCTATGTCTTTCAGTACTATCTCTTTTGGTTTGGAATCTATTGCTGGACGTTTGGTAGAAAAAGCTTCTCCGGACGAAAAAAACAATTTTGGTGCACCATGCAGGTACATTTGAGTTTCCCAGGCAAACGAAAGCAGTTACACCAAAGTTTCTAGTTTCTGTTTGTGTCTCCCCTGAGGAGGTTTCAGGCCAGCAATGTCTTTCAGTACTATCTCTTTTGGTTTGGAAGCTATTCCTGGACGTTTGGCATGTTTGGTAGAAAAGGCTTTTCCGGCCGAGAAAAACACTTTTGGTGCACCATGCAGGTACATTTGAGTTTCCCAGGCAAACGAAAGCAGTTACACCAAAGTTTCTAGTTTCTGTTTGTGTCTCCCCTGAGGAGGTTTCAGGCCAGCTATGTCTTTCAGTACTATCTCTTTTGGTTTGGAAGCTATTGCTGGACGTTTGGTAGAAAAAGCTGCTCCGGCCGAGAAAAACACTTGTGGTGCACCATGCAGGTACATTTGAGTTTCCCAGGCAAACGAAAGCAGTTACACCAAAGTTTCTAGTTTCTGTTTGTGTCTCCCCTGAGGAGGTTTCAGGCCAGCTATGTCTTTCAGTACTATCTCTTTTGGTTTGGAATCTATTGCTGGACGTTTGGTAGAAAAAGCTGCTCCGGCCGAGAAAAACACTTTTGGTGCACCATGCAGGTACATTTGAGTTTCCCAGGCAAACGAAAGCAGTTACACCAAAGTTTCTAGTTTCTCTTTGTGTCTCCCCTGAGGAGGTTTCAGGCCAGCTATGTCTTTTAGTACTGTCTCTTTTGGTTTGGAAGCTATTGCTGGACGTTTGGTAGAAAAAGCTGCTCCGGCCGAGAAAAACACTTTTGGTGCACCATGCAGGTACATTTGAGTTTCCCAGGCAAACGAAAGCAGTTACACCAAAGTTTCTAGTTTCTGTTTGTGTCTCCCCTGAGGAGGTTTCAGGCCAGCTATGTCTTTCAGTACTATCTTTTTTGGTTTGGAAGCTATTCCTGGACGTTTGGCATGTTTGGTAGAAAAGGCTTTTCCGGCCGAGAAAAACACTTTTGGTGCACCATGCAGGTACATTTGAGTTTCCCAGGCAAACGAAAGCAGTTACACCAAAGTTTCTAGTTTCTGTTTGTGTCTCCCCTGAGGAGGTTTCAGGCCAGCAATGTCTTTCAGTACTATCTCTTTTGGTTTGGAAGCTATTGCTGGACGTTTGGTAGAAAAATCTGCTCCGGCCGAGAAAAACACTTTTGGTGCACCATGCAGGTACATTTGAGTTTCCCAGGCAAACGAAAGCAGTTACACCAAAGTTTCTAGTTTCTGTTTGTGTCTCCCCTGAGGAGGTTTCAGGCCAGCTATGTCTTTCAGTACTATCTCTTTTGGTTTGGAAGCTATTGCTGGACGTTTGGTAGAAAAAGCTGCTCCGGCCGAGAAAAACACTTTTGGTGCACCATGCAGGTACATTTGAGTTTCCCAGGCAAACGAAAGCAGTTACACCAAAGTTTCTAGTTTCTGTTTGTGTCTCCCCTGAGGAGGTTTCAGGCCAGCTATGTCTTTCAGTACTATCTCTTTTGGTTTGGAAGCTATTGCTGGACGTTTGGTAGAAAAAGCTTCTCCGGCCGAGAAAAACACTTTTGGTGCACCATGCAGTACATTTGAGTTTCCCAGGCAAACGAAAGCAGTTACACCAAAGTTTCTAGTTTCTGTTTGTGTCTCCCCTGAGGAGGTTTCAGGCCAGCTATGTCTTTCAGTACTATCTCTTTTGGTTTGGAATCTATTGCTGGACGTTTGGTAGAAAAAGCTTCTCCGGACGAAAAAAACGATTTTGGTGCACCATGCAGGTACATTTGAGTTTCCCAGGCAAACGAAAGCAGTTACACCAAAGTTTCTAGTTTCTGTTTGTGTCTCCCCTGAGGAGGTTTCAGGCCAGCAATGTCTTTCAGTACTATCTCTTTTGGTTTGGAAGCTATTCCTGGACGTTTGGCATGTTTGGTAGAAAAGGCTTTTCCGGCCGAGAAAAACACTTTTGGTGCACCATGCAGGTACATTTGAGTTTCCCAGGCAAACGAAAGCAGTTACACCAAAGTTTCTAGTTTCTGTTTGTGTCTCCCCTGAGGAGGTTTCAGGCCAGCTATTTCTTTCAGTACTATCTCTTTTGGTTTGGAAGCTATTGCTGGACGTTTGGTAGAAAAATCTGCTCCGGCCGAGAAAAACACTTTTGGTGCACCATGCAGGTACATTTGAGTTTCCCAGGCAAACGAAAGCAGTTACACCAAAGTTTCTAGTTTCTGTTTGTGTCTCCCCTGAGGAGGTTTCAGGCCAGCTATGTCTTTCAGTACTATCTCTTTTGGTTTGGAAGCTATTCCTGGACGTTTGGTAGAAAAAGCTGCTCCGGCCGAGAAAAACACTTTTGGTGCACCATGCAGGTACATTTGAGTTTCCCAGGCAAACGAAAGCAGTTACACCAAAGTTTCTAGTTTCTGTTTGTGTCTCCCCTGAGGAGGTTTCAGGCCAGCTATGTCTTTCAGTACTATCTCTTTTGGTTTGGAAGCTATTGCTGGACGTTTGGTAGAAAAAGCTGCTCCGGCCGAGATAAACACTTTTGGTGCACCATGCAGGTACATTTGAGTTTCCCAGGCAAACGAAAGCAGTTACACCAAAGTTTCTAGTTTCTGTTTGTGTCTCCCCTGAGGAGGTTTCAGGCCAGCAATGTCTTTCAGTACTATCTCTTTTGGTTTGGAAGCTATTGCTGGACGTTTGGTAGAAAAAGCTGCTCTGGCCGAGAAAAACACTTTTGGTGCACCATGCATGTCCATTTGAGTTTCCCAGGGAAACGAAAGCAGTGACACCAAAGTTTCTAGTTTCTGTTTGTGTCTCCCCTGAGGAGGTTTCAAGACAGCAATGTCTTTCAGTACTATCTCTTTTGGTTTGGAAGCTATTGCTGGACGTTTGGTAGAAAAAGCTTCTCCGGCCGAGAAAAACACTTTTGGTGCACCATGCAGTACATTTGAGTTTCCCAGGCAAACGAAAGCAGTTACACCAAAGTTTCTAGTTTCTGTTTGTGTCTCCCCTGAGGAGGTTTCAGGCCAGCTATGTCTTTCAGTACTATCTCTTTTGGTTTGGAAGCTATTGCTGGACGTTTGGTAGAAAAAGCTGCTCCGGACGAAAAAAACACTTTTGGTGCACCATGCAGGTACATTTGAGTTTCCCAGGCAAACGAAAGCAGTTACACCAAAGTTTCTAGTTTCTGTTTGTGTCTCCCCTGAGGAGGTTTCAGGCCAGCAATGTCTTTCAGTACTATCTCTTTTGGTTTGGAAGCTATTCCTGGACGTTTGGCATGTTTGGTAGAAAAGGATTTTCCGGCCGAGAAAAACACTTTTGGTGCACCATGCAGGTACATTTGAGTTTCCCAGGCAAACGAAAGCAGTTACACCAAAGTTTCTAGTTTCTGTTTGTGTCTCCCCTGAGGAGGTTTCAGGCCAGCTATGTCTTTCAGTACTATCTCTTTTGGTTTGGAAGCTATTGCTGGACGTTTGGTAGAAAAAGCTGCTCCGGCCGAGAAAAACACTTTTGGTGCACCATGCAGGTACATTTGAGTTTCCCAGGCAAACGAAAGCAGTTACACCAAAGTTTCTAGTTTCTGTTTGTGTCTCCCCTGAGGAGGTTTCAAGCCAGCAATGTCTTTCAGTACTATCTCTTTTGGTTTGGAAGCTATTGCTGGACGTTTGGTAGAAAAAGCTTCTCCGGCCGAGAAAAACACTTTTGGTGCACCATGCAGGTACATTTGAGTTTCCCAGGCAAACGAAAGCAGTTACACCAAAGTTTCTAGTTTCTGTTTGTGTCTCCCCTGAGGAGGTTTCAGGCCAGCAATGTCGTTCAGTACTATCTCTTTTGGTTTGGAAGCTATTCCTGGACGTTTGGCATGTTTGGTAGAAAAGGCTTCTCCGGCCGAGAAAAACACTTTTGGTGCACCATGCAGGTACATTTGAGTTTCCCAGGCAAACGAAAGCAGTTACACCAAAGTTTCTAGTTTCTGTTTGTGTCTCCCCTGAGGAGGTTTCAGGCCAGCTATGTCTTTCAGTACTATCTCTTTTGGTTTGGAAGCTATTGCTGGACGTTTGGTAGAAAAATCTGTTTCGGCCGAGAAAAACACTTTTGGTGCACCATGCAGGTACATTTGAGTTTCCCAGGCAAACGAAAGCAGTTACACCAAAGTTTCTAGTTTCTGTTTGTGTCTCCCCTGAGGAGGTTTCAGGCCAGCTATGTCTTTCAGTACTATCTCTTTTGGTTTGGAAGCTATTGCTGGACGTTTGGTAGAAAAAGCTTCTCCGGCCAAGAAAAACAGTTTTGGTGCACCATGCAGGTACATTTGAGTTTCCCAGGCAAACGAAAGCAGTTACACCAAAGTTTCTAGTTTCTGTTTGTGTCTCCCCTGAGGAGGTTTCAGGCCAGCTATGTCTTTCAGTACTATCTCTTTTGGTTTGGAATCTATTGCTGGACGTTTTGTAGAAAAAGCTTCTCCGGCCGAGAAAAACACTTTTGGTGCACCATGCAGGTACATTTGAGTTTCCCAGGCAAACGAAAGCAGTTACACCAAAGTTTCTAGTTTCTCTTTGTGTCTCCCCTGAGGAGGTTTCAGGCCAGCTATGTCTTTCAGTACTGTCTCTTTTGGTTTGGAAGCTATTGCTGGACGTTTGGTAGAAAAAGCTGCTCCGGCCGAGAAAAACACTTTTGGTGCACCATGCAGGTACATTTGAGTTTCCCAGGCAAACGAAAGCAGTTACACCAAAGTTTCTAGGTTCTGTTTGTGTCTCCCCTGAGGAGGTTTCAGGCCAGCTATGTCTTTCAGTACTATCTTTTTTGGTTTGGAAGCTATTCCTGGACGTTTGGCATGTTTGGTAGAAAAGGCTTCTCCGGCCGAGAAAAACACTTTTGGTGCACCATGCAGGTACATTTGAGTTTCCCAGGCAAACGAAAGCAGTTACACCAAAGTTTCTAGTTTCTGTTTGTGTCTCCCCTGAGGAGGTTTCAGGCCAGCTATGTCTTTCAGTACTATCTCTTTTGGTTTGGAAGCTATTGCTGGACGTTTGGTAGAAAAAGCTGCTCTGGCCGAGAAAAACACTTTTGGTGCACCATGCATGTCCATTTGAGTTTCCCAGGGAAACGAAAGCAGTTACACCAAAGTTTCTAGTTTGTTTTTGTGTCTCCCCTGAGGAGGTTTCAGGCCAGCAATGTCTTTCAGTACTATCTCTTTTGGTTTGGAAGCTATTCCTGGACGTTTGGTAGAAAAAGCTTCTCCGGCCGAGAAAAACACTTTTGGTGCACCATGCAGTACATTTGAGTTTCCCAGGCAAACGAAAGCAGTTACACCAAAGTTTCTAGTTTCTGTTTGTGTCTCCCCTGAGGAGGTTTCAGGCCAGCTATGTCTTTCAGTACTATCTCTTTTGGTTTGGAAGCTATTGCTGGACGTTTGGTAGAAAAAGCTTCTCCGGACGAAAAAAACACTTTTGGTGCACCATGCAGGTACATTTGAGTTTCCCAGGCAAACGAAAGCAGTTACACCAAAGTTTCTAGTTTCTGTTTGTGTCTCCCCTGAGGAGGTTTCAGGCCAGCAATGTCTTTCAGTACTATCTCTTTTGGTTTGGAAGCTATTCCTGGTCGTTTGGCATGTTTGGTAGAAAAGGCTTTTCCGGCCGAGAAAAACACTTTTGGTGCACCATGAAGGTACATTTGAGTTTCCCAGGCAAACGAAAGCAGTTACACCAAAGTTTCTAGTTTCTGTTTGTGTCTCCCCTGAGGAGGTTTCAGGCCAGCTATGTCTTTCAGTACTATCTCTTTTGGTTTGGAAGTTATTGCTGGACGTTTGGTAGAAAAATCTGCTCCGGCCGAGAAAAACACTTTTGGTGCACCATGCAGGTACATTTGAGTTTCCCAGGCAAACGAAAGCAGTTACACCAAAGTTTCTAGTTTCTGTTTGTGTCTCCCCTGAGGAGGTTTCAGGCCAGCTATGTCTTTTAGTACTATCTCTTTTGGTTTGGAAGCTATTGCTGGACGTTTGGTAGAAAAAGCTTCTCTGGCAGAGAAAAACACTTTTGGTGCACCATGCATGTCCATTTGAGTTTCCCAGGGAAACGAAAGCAGTGACACCAAAGTTTCTAGTTTCTGTTTGTGTCTCCCCTGAGGAGGTTTCAAGCTAGCAATGTCTTTCAGTACTATCTCTTTTGGTTTGGAAGCTATTGCTGGACGTTTGGTAGAAAAAGCTTCTCCGGCCGAGAAAAACACTTTTGGTGCACCATGCAGGTACATTTGAGTTTCCCAGGCAAACGAAAGCAGTTACACCAAAGTTTCTAGTTTCTGTTTGTGTCTCCCCTGAGGAGGTTTCAGGCCAGCTATGTCTTTCAGTACTATCTCTTTTGGTTTGGAAGTTATTGCTGGACGTTTGGTAGAAAAAGCTTCTCCGGACGAAAAAAACAATTTTGGTGCACCATGCAGGTACATTTGAGTTTCCCAGGCAAACGAAAGCAGTTACACCAAAGTTTCTAGTTTCTGTTTGTGTCTCCCCTGAGGAGGTTTCAGGCCAGCTATGTCTTTCAGTACTATCTCTTTTGGTTTGGATGCTATTCCTGGTCGTTTGGCATGTTTGGTAGAAAAGGCTTTTCCGGCCGAGAAAAACACTTTTGGTGCACCATGCAGGTACATTTGAGTTTCCCAGGCAAACGAAAGCAGTTACACCAAAGTTTCTAGTTTCTGTTTGTGTCTCCCCTGAGGAGGTTTCAGGCCAGCTATGTCTTTCAGTACTATCTCTTTTGGTTTGGAATCTATTGCTGGACGTTTGGTAGAAAAAGCTTCTCCGGACGAAAAAAACAATTTTGGTGCACCATGCAGGTACATTTGAGTTTCCCAGGCAAACGAAAGCAGTTACACCAAAGTTTCTAGTTTCTGTTTGTGTCTCCCCTGAGGAGGTTTCAGGCCAGCAATGTCTTTCAGTACTATCTCTTTTGGTTTGGAAGCTATTCCTGGACGTTTGGCATGTTTGGTAGAAAAGGCTTTTCCGGCCGAGAAAAACACTTTTGGTGCACCATGCAGGTACATTTGAGTTTCCCAGGCAAACGAAAGCAGTTACACCAAAGTTTCTAGTTTCTGTTTGTGTCTCCCCTGAGGAGGTTTCAGGCCAGCTATGTCTTTCAGTACTATCTCTTTTGGTTTGGAAGCTATTGCTGGACGTTTGGTAGAAAAAGCTGCTCCGGCCGAGAAAAACACTTTTGGTGCACCATGCAGGTACATTTGAGTTTCCCAGGCAAACGAAAGCAGTTACACCAAAGTTTCTAGTTTCTGTTTGTGTCTCCCCTGAGGAGGTTTCAGGCCAGCTATGTCTTTCAGTACTATCTCTTTTGGTTTGGAATCTATTGCTGGACGTTTGGTAGAAAAAGCTGCTCCGGCCGAGAAAAACACTTTTGGTGCACCATGCAGGTACATTTGAGTTTCCCAGGCAAACGAAAGCAGTTACACCAAAGTTTCTAGTTTCTGTTTGTGTCTCCCCTGAGGAGGTTTCAGGCCAGCTATGTCTTTCAGTACTGTCTCTTTTGGTTTGGAAGCTATTGCTGGACGTTTGGTAGAAAAAGCTGCTCCGGCCGAGAAAAACACTTTTGGTGCACCATGCAGGTACATTTGAGTTTCCCAGGCAAACGAAAGCAGTTACACCAAAGTTTCTAGTTTCTGTTTGTGTCTCCCCTGAGGAGGTTTCAGGCCAGCTATGTCTTTCAGTACTATCTTTTTTGGTTTGGAAGCTATTCCTGGACGTTTGGCATGTTTGGTAGAAAAGGCTTTTCCGGCCGAGAAAAACACTTTTGGTGCACCATGCAGGTACATTTGAGTTTCCCAGGCAAACGAAAGCAGTTTCACCAAAGTTTCTAGTTTCTGTTTGTGTCTCCCCTGAGGAGGTTTCAGGCCAGCTATGTCTTTCAGTACTATCTCTTTTGGTTTGGAAGCTATTGCTGGACGTTTGGTAGAAAAATCTGCTCCGGCCGAGAAAAACACTTTTGGTGCACCATGCAGGTACATTTGAGTTTCCCAGGCAAACGAAAGCAGTTACACCAAAGTTTCTAGTTTCTGTTTGTGTCTCCCCTGAGGAGGTTTCAGGCCAGCTATGTCTTTCAGTACTATCTCTTTTGGTTTGGAAGCTATTGCTGGACGTTTGGTAGAAAAAGCTGCTCTGGCCGAGAAAAACACTTTTGGTGCACCATGCAGGTACATTTGAGTTTCCCAGGCAAACGAAAGCAGTTACACCAAAGTTTCTAGTTTCTGTTTGTGTCTCCCCTGAGGAGGTTTCAGGCCAGCTATGTCTTTCAGTACTATCTCTTTTGGTTTGGAAGCTATTGCTGGACGTTTGGTAGAAAAAGCTGCTCCGGCCGAGAAAAACACTTTTGGTGCACCATGCAGTACATTTGAGTTTCCCAGGCAAACGAAAGCAGTTACACCAAAGTTTCTAGTTTCTGTTTGTGTCTCCCCTGAGGAGGTTTCAGGCCAGCTATGTCTTTCAGTACTATCTCTTTTGGTTTGGAAGCTATTGCTGGACGTTTGGTAGAAAAAGCTTCTCCGGACGAAAAAAACAATTTTGGTGCACCATGCAGGTACATTTGAGTTTCCCAGGCAAACGAAAGCAGTTACACCAAAGTTTCTAGTTTCTGTTTGTGTCTCCCCTGAGGAGGTTTCAGGCCAGCAATGTCTTTCAGTACTATCTCTTTTGGTTTGGAAGCTATTCCTGGACGTTTGGCATGTTTGGTAGAAAAGGCTTTTCCGGCCGAGAAAAACACTTTTGGTGCACCATGCAGGTACATTTGAGTTTCCCAGGCAAACGAAAGCAGTTACACCAAAGTTTCTAGTTTCTGTTTGTGTCTCCCCTGAGGAGGTTTCAGGCCAGCTATGTCTTTCAGTACTATCTCTTTTGGTTTGGAAGCTATTGCTGGACGTTTGGTAGAAAAAGCTTCTCCGGCCGAGAAAAACACTTTTGGTGCACCATGCAGGTACATTTGAGTTTCCCAGGAAAACGAAAGCAGTTACACCAAAGTTTCTAGTTTCTGTTTGTGTCTCCCCTGAGGAGGTTTCTGGCCAGCAATGTCTTTCAGTACTATCTCTTTTGGTTTGGAAGCTATTCCTGGACGTTTGGCATGCTTGGTAGAAAAGGCTTTTCCGGCCGAGAAAAACACTTTTGGTGCACCATGCAGGTACATTTGAGTTTCCCAGGCAAACGAAAGCAGTTACACCAAAGTTTCTAGTTTCTGTTTGTGTCTCCCCTGAGGAGGTTTCAGGCCAGCTATGTCTTTCAGTACTATCTCTTTTGGTTTGGAAGCTATTGCTGGACGTTTGGTAGAAAAAGCTGCTCCGTCCGAGAAAAACACTTTTGGTGCACCATGCAGGTACATTTGAGTTTCCCAGGCAAACGAAAGCAGTTACACCAAAGTTTCTAGTTTCTGTTTGTGTCTCCCCTGAGGAGGTTGCAGGCCAGCTATGTCTTTCAGTACTATCTCTTTTGGTTTGGAAGCTATTGCTGGACGTTTGGTAGAAAAAGCTGCTCCGGCCGAGAAAAACACTTTTGGTGCACCATGCAGGTACATTTGAGTTTCCCAGGCAAACGAAAGCAGTTACACCAAAGTTTCTAGTTTCTGTTTGTGTCTCCCCTGAGGAGGTTTCAGGCCAGCTATGTCTTTCAGTACTATCTCTTTTGGTTTGGAAGCTATTGCTGGACGTTTGGTAGAAAAATCTTCTCCGGCCGAGAAAAACACTTTTGGTGCACCATGCAGTACATTTGAGTTTCCCAGGCAAACGAAAGGAGTTACACCAAAGTTTCTAGTTTCTGTTTGTGTCTCCCCTGAGGAGGTTTCAGGCCAGCTATGTCTTTCAGTACTATCTCTTTTGGTTTGGAATCTATTGCTGGACGTTTGGTAGAAAAAGCTTCTCCGGACGAAAAAAACACTTTTGGTGCACCATGCAGGTACATTTGAGTTTCCCAGGCAAACGAAAGCAGTTACACCAAAGTTTCTAGTTTCTGTTTGTGTCTCCCCTGAGGAGGTTTCAGGCCAGCTATGTCTTTCAGTACTATCTCTTTTGGTTTGGAAGCTATTGCTGGACGTTTGGTAGAAAAATCTGCTCCGGCCGAGAAAAACACTTTTGGTGCACCATGCAGGTACATTTGAGTTTCCCAGGCAAACGAAAGCAGTTACACCAAAGTTTCTAGTTTCTGTTTGTGTCTCCCCTGAGGAGGTTTCAGGCCAGCTATGTCTTTCAGTACTATCTCTTTTGGTTTGGAATCTATTGCTGGACGTTTGGTAGAAAAAGCTTCTCCGGACGAAAAAAACAATTTTGGTGCACCATGCAGGTACATTTGAGTTTCCCAGGCAAACGAAAGCAGTTACACCAAAGTTTCTAGTTTCTGTTTGTGTCTCCCCTGAGGAGGTTTCAGGCCAGCAATGTCTTTCAGTACTATCTCTTTTGGTTTGGAAGCTATTCCTGGACGTTTGGCATGTTTGGTAGAAAAGGCTTTTCCGGCCGAGAAAAACACTTTTGGTGCACCATGCAGGTACATTTGAGTTTCCCAGGCAAACGAAAGCAGTTACACCAAAGTTTCTAGTTTCTGTTTGTGTCTCCCCTGAGGAGGTTTCAGGCCAGCTATGTCTTTCAGTACTATCTCTTTTGGTTTGGAAGCTATTGCTGGACGTTTGGTAGAAAAAGCTTCTCCGGACGAAAAAAACAATTTTGGTGCACCATGCAGGTACATTTGAGTTTCCCAGGCAAACGAAAGCAGTTACACCAAAGTTTCTAGTTTCTGTTTGTGTCTCCCCTGAGGAGGTTTCAGGCCAGCAATGTCTTTCAGTACTATCTCTTTTGGTTTGGAAGCTATTCCTGGACGTTTGGCATGTTTGGTAGAAAAGGCTTTTCCGGCCGAGAAAAACACTTTTGGTGCACCATGCAGGTACATTTGAGTTTCCCAGGCAAACGAAAGCAGTGACACCAAAGTTTCTAGTTTCTGTTTGTGTCTCCCCTGAGGAGGTTTCAGGCCAGCTATGTCTTTCAGTACTATCTCTTTTGGTTTGGAAGCTATTGCTGGACGTTTGGTAGAAAAAGCTGCTCCGGCCGAGAAAAACACTTTTGGTGCACCATGCAGGTACATTTGAGTTTCCCAGGCAAACGAAAGCAGTTACACCAAAGTTTCTACTTTCTGTTTGTGTCTCCCCTGAGGAGGTTTCAGGCCAGCTATGTCTTTCAGTACTATCTCTTTTGGTTTGGAATCTATTGCTGGACGTTTGGTAGAAAAAGCTGCTCCGGCCGAGAAAAACACTTTTGGTGCACCATGCAGGTACATTTGAGTTTCCCAGGCAAACGAAAGCAGTTACACCAAAGTTTCTAGTTTCTCTTTGTGTCTCCCCTGAGGAGGTTTCAGGCCAGCTATGTCTTTCAGTACTGTCTCTTTTGGTTTGGAAGCTATTGCTGGACGTTTGGTAGAAAAAGCTGCTCCGGCCGAGAAAAACACTTTTGGTGCACCATGCAGTACATTTGAGTTTCCCAGGCAAACGAAAGCAGTTACACCAAAGTTTCTAGTTTCTGTTTGTGTCTCCCCTGAGGAGGTTTCAGGCCAGCTATGTCTTTCAGTACTATCTCTTTTGGTTTGGAATCTATTGCTGGACGTTTGGTAGAAAAAGCTTCTCCGGACGAAAAAAACAATTTTGGTGCACCATGCAGGTACATTTGAGTTTCCCAGGCAAACGAAAGCAGTTACACCAAAGTTTCTAGTTTCTGTTTGTGTCTCCCCTGAGGAGGTTTCAGGCCAGCAATGTCTTTCAGTACTATCTCTTTTGGTTTGGAAGCTATTCCTGGACGTTTGGCATGTTTGGTAGAAAAGGCTTTTCCGGCCGAGAAAAACACTTTTGGTGCACCATGCAGGTACATTTGAGTTTCCCAGGCAAACGAAAGCAGTTACACCAAAGTTTCTAGTTTCTGTTTGTGTCTCCCCTGAGGAGGTTTCAGGCCAGCTATGTCTTTCAGTACTATCTCTTTTGGTTTGGAAGCTATTGCTGGACGTTTGGTAGAAAAAGCTTCTCCGGCCGAGAAAAACACTTTTGGTGCACCATGCAGGTACATTTGAGTTTCCCAGGCAAACGAAAGCAGTTACACCAAAGTTTCTAGTTTCTGTTTGTGTCTCCCCTGAGGAGGTTTCAGGCCAGCTATGTCTTTCAGTACTATCTCTTTTGGTTTGGAATCTATTGCTGGACGTTTGGTAGAAAAAGCTTCTCCGGACGAAAAAAACAATTTTGGTGCACCATGCAGGTACATTTGAGTTTCCCAGGCAAACGAAAGCAGTTACACCAAAGTTTCTAGTTTCTGTTTGTGTCTCCCCTGAGGAGGTTTCAGGCCAGCAATGTCTTTCAGTACTATCTCTTTTGGTTTGGAAGCTATTCCTGGACGTTTGGCATGTTTGGTAGAAAAGGCTTTTCCGGCCGAGAAAAACACTTTTGGTGCACCATGCAGGTACATTTGAGTTTCCCAGGCAAACGAAAGCAGTTACACCAAAGTTTCTAGTTTCTGTTTGTGTCTCCCCTGAGGAGGTTTCAGGCCAGCTATGTCTTTCAGTACTATCTCTTTTGGTTTGGAAGCTATTGCTGGACGTTTGGTAGAAAAAGCTTCTCCGGACGAAAAAAACAATTTTGGTGCACCATGCAGGTACATTTGAGTTTCCCAGGCAAACGAAAGCAGTTACACCAAAGTTTCTAGTTTCTGTTTGTGTCTCCCCTGAGGAGGTTTCAGGCCAGCAATGTCTTTCAGTACTATCTCTTTTGGTTTGGAAGCTATTCCTGGACGTTTGGCATGTTTGGTAGAAAAGGCTTTTCCGGCCGAGAAAAACACTTTTGGTGCACCATGCAGGTACATTTGAGTTTCCCAGGCAAACGAAAGCAGTGACACCAAAGTTTCTAGTTTCTGTTTGTGTCTCCCCTGAGGAGGTTTCAGGCCAGCTATGTCTTTCAGTACTATCTCTTTTGGTTTGGAAGCTATTGCTGGACGTTTGGTAGAAAAAGCTGCTCCGGCCGAGAAAAACACTTTTGGTGCACCATGCAGGTACATTTGAGTTTCCCAGGCAAACGAAAGCAGTTACACCAAAGTTTCTAGTTTCTGTTTGTGTCTCCCCTGAGGAGGTTTCAGGCCAGCTATGTCTTTCAGTACTATCTCTTTTGGTTTGGAATCTATTGCTGGACGTTTGGTAGAAAAAGCTGCTCCGGCCGAGAAAAACACTTTTGGTGCACCATGCAGGTACATTTGAGTTTCCCAGGCAAACGAAAGCAGTTACACCAAAGTTTCTAGTTTCTCTTTGTGTCTCCCCTGAGGAGGTTTCAGGCCAGCTATGTCTTTCAGTACTGTCTCTTTTGGTTTGGAAGCTATTGCTGGACGTTTGGTAGAAAAAGCTGCTCCGGCCGAGAAAAACACTTTTGGTGCACCATGCAGGTACATTTGAGTTTCCCAGGCAAACGAAAGCAGTTACACCAAAGTTTCTAGTTTCTCTTTGTGTCTCCCCTGAGGAGGTTTCAGGCCAGCTATGTCTTTCAGTACTGTCTCTTTTGGTTTGGAAGCTATTGCTGGACGTTTGGTAGAAAAAGCTGCTCCGGCCGAGAAAAACACTTTTGGTGCACCATGCAGGTACATTTGAGTTTCCCAGGCAAACGAAAGCAGTTACACCAAAGTTTCTAGTTTCTGTTTGTGTCTCCCCTGAGGAGGTTTCAGGCCAGCTATGTCTTTCAGTACTATCTTTTTTGGTTTGGAAGCTATTCCTGGACGTTTGGCATGTTTGGTAGAAAAGGCTTTTCCGGCCGAGAAAAACACTTTTGGTGCACCATGCAGGTACATTTGAGTTTCCCAGGCAAACGAAAGCAGTTACACCAAAGTTTCTAGTTTCTGTTTGTGTCTCCCCTGAGGAGGTTTCAGGCCAGCTATGTCTTTCAGTACTATCTCTTTTGGTTTGGAAGCTATTGCTGGACGTTTGGTAGAAAAAGCTTCTCCGGCCGAGAAAAACACTTTTGGTGCACCATGCAGTACATTTGAGTTTCCCAGGCAAACGAAAGCAGTTACACCAAAGTTTCTAGTTTCTGTTTGTGTCTCCCCTGAGGAGGTTTCAGGCCAGCTATGTCTTTCAGTACTATCTCTTTTGGTTTGGAATCTATTGCTGGACGTTTGGTAGAAAAAGCTTCTCCGGACGAAAAAAACAATTTTGGTGCACCATGCAGGTACATTTGAGTTTCCCAGGCAAACGAAAGCAGTTACACCAAAGTTTCTAGTTTCTGTTTGTGTCTCCCCTGAGGAGGTTTCAGGCCAGCTATGTCTTTCAGTACTATCTCTTTTGGTTTGGAAGCTATTGCTGGACGTTTGGTAGAAAAAGCTTCTCCGGACGAAAAAAACAATTTTGGTGCACCATGCAGGTACATTTGAGTTTCCCAGGCAAACGAAAGCAGTTACACCAAAGTTTCTAGTTTCTGTTTGTGTCTCCCCTGAGGAGGTTTCAGGCCAGCAATGTCTTTCAGTACTATCTCTTTTGGTTTGGAAGCTATTCCTGGACGTTTGGCATGTTTGGTAGAAAAGGCTTTTCCGGCCGAGAAAAACACTTTTGGTGCACCATGCAGGTACATTTGAGTTTCCCAGGCAAACGAAAGCAGTGACACCAAAGTTTCTAGTTTCTGTTTGTGTCTCCCCTGAGGAGGTTTCAGGCCAGCTATGTCTTTCAGTACTATCTCTTTTGGTTTGGAAGCTATTGCTGGACGTTTGGTAGAAAAAGCTGCTCCGGCCGAGAAAAACACTTTTGGTGCACCATGCAGGTACATTTGAGTTTCCCAGGCAAACGAAAGCAGTTACACCAAAGTTTCTAGTTTCTGTTTGTGTCTCCCCTGAGGAGGTTTCAGGCCAGCTATGTCTTTCAGTACTATCTCTTTTGGTTTGGAATCTATTGCTGGACGTTTGGTAGAAAAAGCTGCTCCGGCCGAGAAAAACACTTTTGGTGCACCATGCAGGTACATTTGAGTTTCCCAGGCAAACGAAAGCAGTTACACCAAAGTTTCTAGTTTCTCTTTGTGTCTCCCCTGAGGAGGTTTCAGGCCAGCTATGTCTTTCAGTACTGTCTCTTTTGGTTTGGAAGCTATTGCTGGACGTTTGGTAGAAAAAGCTGCTCCGGCCGAGAAAAACACTTTTGGTGCACCATGCAGGTACATTTGAGTTTCCCAGGCAAACGAAAGCAGTTACACCAAAGTTTCTAGTTTCTCTTTGTGTCTCCCCTGAGGAGGTTTCAGGCCAGCTATGTCTTTCAGTACTGTCTCTTTTGGTTTGGAAGCTATTGCTGGACGTTTGGTAGAAAAAGCTGCTCCGGCCGAGAAAAACACTTTTGGTGCACCATGCAGGTACATTTGAGTTTCCCAGGCAAACGAAAGCAGTTACACCAAAGTTTCTAGTTTCTGTTTGTGTCTCCCCTGAGGAGGTTTCAGGCCAGCTATGTCTTTCAGTACTATCTTTTTTGGTTTGGAAGCTATTCCTGGACGTTTGGCATGTTTGGTAGAAAAGGCTTTTCCGGCCGAGAAAAACACTTTTGGTGCACCATGCAGGTACATTTGAGTTTCCCAGGCAAACGAAAGCAGTTACACCAAAGTTTCTAGTTTCTGTTTGTGTCTCCCCTGAGGAGGTTTCAGGCCAGCTATGTCTTTCAGTACTATCTCTTTTGGTTTGGAAGCTATTGCTGGACGTTTGGTAGAAAAAGCTTCTCCGGCCGAGAAAAACACTTTTGGTGCACCATGCAGTACATTTGAGTTTCCCAGGCAAACGAAAGCAGTTACACCAAAGTTTCTAGTTTCTGTTTGTGTCTCCCCTGAGGAGGTTTCAGGCCAGCTATGTCTTTCAGTACTATCTCTTTTGGTTTGGAATCTATTGCTGGACGTTTGGTAGAAAAAGCTTCTCCGGACGAAAAAAACAATTTTGGTGCACCATGCAGGTACATTTGAGTTTCCCAGGCAAACGAAAGCAGTTACACCAAAGTTTCTAGTTTCTGTTTGTGTCTCCCCTGAGGAGGTTTCAGGCCAGCAATGTCTTTCAGTACTATCTCTTTTGGTTTGGAAGCTATTGCTGGACGTTTGGTAGAAAAAGCTTCTCCGGCCGAGAAAAACACTTTTGGTGCACCATGCAGTACATTTGAGTTTCCCAGGCAAACGAAAGCAGTTACACCAAAGTTTCTAGTTTCTGTTTGTGTCTCCCCTGAGGAGGTTTCAGGCCAGCTATGTCTTTCAGTACTATCTCTTTTGGTTTGGAAGCTATTGCTGGACGTTTGGTAGAAAAAGCTTCTCCGGCCGAGAAAAACACTTTTGGTGCACCATGCAGTACATTTGAGTTTCCCAGGCAAACGAAAGCAGTTACACCAAAGTTTCTAGTTTCTGTTTGTGTCTCCCCTGAGGAGGTTTCAGGCCAGCTATGTCTTTCAGTACTATCTCTTTTGGTTTGGAATCTATTGCTGGACGTTTGGTAGAAAAAGCTTCTCCGGACGAAAAAAACAATTTTGGTGCACCATGCAGGTACATTTGAGTTTCCCAGGCAAACGAAAGCAGTTACACCAAAGTTTCTAGTTTCTGTTTGTGTCTCCCCTGAGGAGGTTTCAGGCCAGCTATGTCTTTCAGTACTATCTCTTTTGGTTTGGAAGCTATTGCTGGACGTTTGGTAGAAAAAGCTTCTCCGGACGAAAAAAACAATTTTGGTGCACCATGCAGGTACATTTGAGTTTCCCAGGCAAACGAAAGCAGTTACACCAAAGTTTCTAGTTTCTGTTTGTGTCTCCCCTGAGGAGGTTTCAGGCCAGCAATGTCTTTCAGTACTATCTCTTTTGGTTTGGAAGCTATTCCTGGACGTTTGGCATGTTTGGTAGAAAAGGCTTTTCCGGCCGAGAAAAACACTTTTGGTGCACCATGCAGGTACATTTGAGTTTCCCAGGCAAACGAAAGCAGTGACACCAAAGTTTCTAGTTTCTGTTTGTGTCTCCCCTGAGGAGGTTTCAGGCCAGCTATGTCTTTCAGTACTATCTCTTTTGGTTTGGAAGCTATTGCTGGACGTTTGGTAGAAAAAGCTGCTCCGGCCGAGAAAAACACTTTTGGTGCACCATGCAGGTACATTTGAGTTTCCCAGGCAAACGAAAGCAGTTACACCAAAGTTTCTAGTTTCTGTTTGTGTCTCCCCTGAGGAGGTTTCAGGCCAGCTATGTCTTTCAGTACTATCTCTTTTGGTTTGGAATCTATTGCTGGACGTTTGGTAGAAAAAGCTGCTCCGGCCGAGAAAAACACTTTTGGTGCACCATGCAGGTACATTTGAGTTTCCCAGGCAAACGAAAGCAGTTACACCAAAGTTTCTAGTTTCTCTTTGTGTCTCCCCTGAGGAGGTTTCAGGCCAGCTATGTCTTTCAGTACTGTCTCTTTTGGTTTGGAAGCTATTGCTGGACGTTTGGTAGAAAAAGCTGCTCCGGCCGAGAAAAACACTTTTGGTGCACCATGCAGGTACATTTGAGTTTCCCAGGCAAACGAAAGCAGTTACACCAAAGTTTCTAGTTTCTCTTTGTGTCTCCCCTGAGGAGGTTTCAGGCCAGCTATGTCTTTCAGTACTGTCTCTTTTGGTTTGGAAGCTATTGCTGGACGTTTGGTAGAAAAAGCTGCTCCGGCCGAGAAAAACACTTTTGGTGCACCATGCAGGTACATTTGAGTTTCCCAGGCAAACGAAAGCAGTTACACCAAAGTTTCTAGTTTCTGTTTGTGTCTCCCCTGAGGAGGTTTCAGGCCAGCTATGTCTTTCAGTACTATCTTTTTTGGTTTGGAAGCTATTCCTGGACGTTTGGCATGTTTGGTAGAAAAGGCTTTTCCGGCCGAGAAAAACACTTTTGGTGCACCATGCAGGTACATTTGAGTTTCCCAGGCAAACGAAAGCAGTTACACCAAAGTTTCTAGTTTCTGTTTGTGTCTCCCCTGAGGAGGTTTCAGGCCAGCTATGTCTTTCAGTACTATCTCTTTTGGTTTGGAAGCTATTGCTGGACGTTTGGTAGAAAAAGCTTCTCCGGCCGAGAAAAACACTTTTGGTGCACCATGCAGTACATTTGAGTTTCCCAGGCAAACGAAAGCAGTTACACCAAAGTTTCTAGTTTCTGTTTGTGTCTCCCCTGAGGAGGTTTCAGGCCAGCTATGTCTTTCAGTACTATCTCTTTTGGTTTGGAATCTATTGCTGGACGTTTGGTAGAAAAAGCTTCTCCGGACGAAAAAAACAATTTTGGTGCACCATGCAGGTACATTTGAGTTTCCCAGGCAAACGAAAGCAGTTACACCAAAGTTTCTAGTTTCTGTTTGTGTCTCCCCTGAGGAGGTTTCAGGCCAGCAATGTCTTTCAGTACTATCTCTTTTGGTTTGGAAGCTATTCCTGGACGTTTGGCATGTTTGGTAGAAAAGGCTTTTCCGGCCGAGAAAAACACTTTTGGTGCACCATGCAGGTACATTTGAGTTTCCCAGGCAAACGAAAGCAGTTACACCAAAGTTTCTAGTTTCTGTTTGTGTCTCCCCTGAGGAGGTTTCAGGCCAGCTATGTCTTTCAGTACTATCTCTTTTGGTTTGGAAGCTATTGCTGGACGTTTGGTAGAAAAAGCTTCTCCGGCCGAGAAAAACACTTTTGGTGCACCATGCAGGTACATTTGAGTTTCCCAGGAAAACGAAAGCAGTTACACCAAAGTTTCTAGTTTCTGTTTGTGTCTCCCCTGAGGAGGTTTCTGGCCAGCAATGTCTTTCAGTACTATCTCTTTTGGTTTGGAAGCTATTCCTGGACGTTTGGCATGCTTGGTAGAAAAGGCTTTTCCGGCCGAGAAAAACACTTTTGGTGCACCATGCAGGTACATTTGAGTTTCCCAGGCAAACGAAAGCAGTTACACCAAAGTTTCTAGTTTCTGTTTGTGTCTCCCCTGAGGAGGTTTCAGG
The DNA here is from genome assembly GCA_022605575.1 of Laterallus jamaicensis coturniculus. Lineage (NCBI taxonomy): Eukaryota > Metazoa > Chordata > Aves > Gruiformes > Rallidae > Laterallus > Laterallus jamaicensis. The sequence continues at coordinate 247,735 of JAKCOX010000028.1, forward strand.
CCAGCTATGTCTTTCAGTACTATCTCTTTTGGTTTGGAAGCTATTGCTGGACGTTTGGTAGAAAAAGCTGCTCCGGCCGAGAAAAACACTTTTGGTGCACCATGCAGGTACATTTGAGTTTCCCAGGCAAACGAAAGCAGTTACACCAAAGTTTCTAGTTTCTGTTTGTGTCTCCCCTGAGGAGGTTTCAGGCCAGCTATGTCTTTCAGTACTATCTCTTTTGGTTTGGAAGCTATTGCTGGACGTTTGGTAGAAAAAGCTGCTCCGGCCGAGAAAAACACTTTTGGTGCACCATGCAGGTACATTTGAGTTTCCCAGGCAAACGAAAGCAGTTACACCAAAGTTTCTAGTTTCTGTTTGTGTCTCCCCTGAGGAGGTTTCAGGCCAGCTATGTCTTTCAGTACTATCTCTTTTGGTTTGGAATCTATTGCTGGACGTTTGGTAGAAAAAGCTTCTCCGGACGAAAAAAACAATTTTGGTGCACCATGCAGGTACATTTGAGTTTCCCAGGCAAACGAAAGCAGTTACACCAAAGTTTCTAGTTTCTGTTTGTGTCTCCCCTGAGGAGGTTTCAGGCCAGCAATGTCTTTCAGTACTATCTCTTTTGGTTTGGAAGCTATTCCTGGACGTTTGGCATGTTTGGTAGAAAAGGCTTTTCCGGCCGAGAAAAACACTTTTGGTGCACCATGCAGGTACATTTGAGTTTCCCAGGCAAACGAAAGCAGTTACACCAAAGTTTCTAGTTTCTGTTTGTGTCTCCCCTGAGGAGGTTTCAGGCCAGCTATGTCTTTCAGTACTATCTCTTTTGGTTTGGAAGCTATTGCTGGACGTTTGGTAGAAAAATCTGCTCCGGCCGAGAAAAACACTTTTGGTGCACCATGCAGGTACATTTGAGTTTCCCAGGCAAACGAAAGCAGTTACACCAAAGTTTCTAGTTTCTGTTTGTGTCTCCCCTGAGGAGGTTTCAGGCCAGCTATGTCTTTCAGTACTATCTCTTTTGGTTTGGAAGCTATTGCTGGACGTTTGGTAGAAAAAGCTTCTCCGGCCGAGAAAAACACTTTTGGTGCACCATGCAGGTACATTTGAGTTTCCCAGGCAAACGAAAGCAGTTACACCAAAGTTTCTAGTTTCTGTTTGTGTCTCCCCTGAGGAGGTTTCAGGCCAGCTATGTCTTTCAGTACTATCTCTTTTGGTTTGGAAGCTATTGCTGGACGTTTGGTAGAAAAAGCTTCTCCGGCCGAGAAAAACACTTTTGGTGCACCATGCAGGTACATTTGAGTTTCCCAGGCAAACGAAAGCAGTTACACCAAAGTTTCTAGTTTCTGTTTGTGTCTCCCCTGAGGAGGTTTCAGGCCAGCTATGTCTTTCAGTACTATCTCTTTTGGTTTGGAAGCTATTGCTGGACGTTTGGTAGAAAAAGCTTCTCCGGCCGAGAAAAACACTTTTGGTGCACCATGCAGGTACATTTGAGTTTCCCAGGCAAACGAAAGCAGTTACACCAAAGTTTCTAGTTTCTGTTTGTGTCTCCCCTGAGGAGGTTTCAGGCCAGCAATGTCTTTCAGTACTATCTCTTTTGGTTTGGAAGCTATTCCTGGACGTTTGGCATGTTTGGTAGAAAAGGCTTTTCCGGCCGAGAAAAACACTTTTGGTGCACCATGCAGGTACATTTGAGTTTCCCAGGCAAACGAAAGCAGTTACACCAAAGTTTCTAGTTTCTGTTTGTGTCTCCCCTGAGGAGGTTTCAGGCCAGCTATGTCTTTCAGTACTATCTCTTTTGGTTTGGAAGCTATTGCTGGACGTTTGGTAGAAAAAGCTGCTCCGGCCGAGAAAAACACTTTTGGTGCACCATGCAGGTACATTTGAGTTTCCCAGGCAAACGAAAGCAGTTACACCAAAGTTTCTAGTTTCTGTTTGTGTCTCCCCTGAGGAGGTTTCAGGCCAGCTATGTCTTTCAGTACTATCTTTTTTGGTTTGGAAGCTATTCCTGGACGTTTGGCATGTTTGGTAGAAAAGGCTTTTCCGGCCGAGAAAAACACTTTTGGTGCACCATGCAGGTACATTTGAGTTTCCCAGGCAAACGAAAGCAGTTACACCAAAGTTTCTAGTTTCTGTTTGTGTCTCCCCTGAGGAGGTTTCAGGCCAGCTATGTCTTTCAGTACTATCTCTTTTGGTTTGGAAGCTATTGCTGGACGTTTGGTAGAAAAAGCTGCTCCGGCCGAGAAAAACACTTTTGGTGCACCATGCAGGTACATTTGAGTTTCCCAGGCAAACGAAAGCAGTTACACCAAAGTTTCTAGTTTCTGTTTGTGTCTCCCCTGAGGAGGTTTCAGGCCAGCTATGTCTTTCAGTACTATCTCTTTTGGTTTGGAAGCTATTGCTGGACGTTTGGTAGAAAAAGCTGCTCTGGCCGAGAATACACTTTTGGTGCACCATGCAGGTACATTTGAGTTTCCCAGGCAAACGAAAGCAGTTACACCAAAGTTTCTAGTTTCTGTTTGTGTCTCCCCTGAGGAGGTTTCAGGCCAGCTATGTCTTTCAGTACTATCTCTTTTGGTTTGGAAGCTATTGCTGGACGTTTGGTAGAAAAGGCTTCTCCGGCCGAGAAAAACACTTTTGGTGCACCATGCAGTACATTTGAGTTTCCCAGGCAAACGAAAGCAGTTACACCAAAGTTTCTAGTTTCTGTTTGTGTCTCCCCTGAGGAGGTTTCAGGCCAGCTATGTCTTTCAGTACTATCTCTTTTGGTTTGGAATCTATTGCTGGACGTTTGGTAGAAAAAGCTTCTCCGGACGAAAAAAACAATTTTGGTGCACCATGCAGGTACATTTGAGTTTCCCAGGCAAACGAAAGCAGTTACACCAAAGTTTCTAGTTTCTGTTTGTGTCTCCCCTGAGGAGGTTTCAGGCCAGCAATGTCTTTCAGTACTATCTCTTTTGGTTTGGAAGCTATTCCTGGACGTTTGGCATGTTTGGTAGAAAAGGCTTTTCCGGCCGAGAAAAACACTTTTGGTGCACCATGCAGGTACATTTGAGTTTCCCAGGCAAACGAAAGCAGTTACACCAAAGTTTCTAGTTTCTGTTTGTGTCTCCCCTGAGGAGGTTTCAGGCCAGCTATGTCTTTCAGTACTATCTCTTTTGGTTTGGAAGCTATTGCTGGACGTTTGGTAGAAAAATCTGCTCCGGCCGAGAAAAACACTTTTGGTGCACCATGCAGGTACATTTGAGTTTCCCAGGCAAACGAAAGCAGTTACACCAAAGTTTCTAGTTTCTGTTTGTGTCTCCCCTGAGGAGGTTTCAGGCCAGCTATGTCTTTCAGTACTATCTCTTTTGGTTTGGAAGCTATTCCTGGACGTTTGGTAGAAAAAGCTGCTCCGGCCGAGAAAAACACTTTTGGTGCACCATGCAGGTACATTTGAGTTTCCCAGGCAAACGAAAGCAGTTACACCAAAGTTTCTAGTTTCTGTTTGTGTCTCCCCTGAGGAGGTTTCAGGCCAGCTATGACTTTCAGTACTATCTCTTTTGGTTTGGAAGCTATTGCTGGACGTTTGGTAGAAAAAGCTGCTCTGGCCGAGAAAAACACTTTTGGTGCACCATGCAGGTACATTTGAGTTTCCCAGGCAAACGAAAGCAGTTACACCAAAGTTTCTAGTTTCTGTTTGTGTCTCCCCTGAGGAGGTTTCAGGCCAGCTATGTCTTTCAGTACTATCTCTTTTGGTTTGGAAGCTATTGCTGGACGTTTGGTAGAAAAGCTTCTCCAGCCGAGAAAAACACTTTTGGTGCACCATGCAGTACATTTGAGTTTCCCAGGCAAACGAAAGCAGTTACACCAAAGTTTCTAGTTTCTGTTTGTGTCTCCCCTGAGGAGGTTTCAGGCCAGCTATGTCTTTCAGTACTATCTCTTTTGGTTTGGAAGCTATTGCTGGACGTTTGGTAGAAAAAGCTTCTCCGGACGAAAAAAACAATTTTGGTGCACCATGCAGGTACATTTGAGTTTCCCAGGCAAACGAAAGCAGTTACACCAAAGTTTCTAGTTTCTGTTTGTGTCTCCCCTGAGGAGGTTTCAGGCCAGCAATGTCTTTCAGTACTATCTCTTTTGGTTTGGAAGCTATTCCTGGACGTTTGGCATGTTTGGTAGAAAAGGCTTTTCCGGCCGAGAAAAACACTTTTGGTGCACCATGCAGGTACATTTGAGTTTCCCAGGCAAACGAAAGCAGTTACACCAAAGTTTCTAGTTTCTGTTTGTGTCTCCCCTGAGGAGGTTTCAGGCCAGCTATGTCTTTCCGTATTATCTCTTTTGGTTTGGAAGCTATTGCTGGACGTTTGGTAGAAAAAGCTGCTCCGGCCGAGAAAAACACTTTTGGTGCACCATGCAGGTACATTTGAGTTTCCCAGGCAAACGAAAGCAGTTACACCAAAGTTTCTAGTTTCTGTTTGTGTCTCCCCTAAGGAGGTTTCAGGCCAGCAATGTCTTTCAGTACTATCTCTTTTGGTTTGGAAGCTATTCCTGGACGTTTGGCATGTTTGGTAGAAAAGGATTTTTCCGGCCGAGAAAAACACTTTTGGTGCACCATGCAGGTACATTTGAGTTTCCCAGGCAAACGAAAGCAGTTACACCAAAGTTTCTAGTTTCTGTTTGTGTCTCCCCTGAGGAGGTTTCAGGCCAGCTATGTCTTTCAGTACTATCTCTTTTGGTTTGGAAGCTATTGCTGGACGTTTGGTAGAAAAAGCTTCTCCGGCCGAGAAAAACACTTTTGGTGCACCATGCAGGTACATTTGAGTTTCCCAGGCAAACGAAAGCAGTTACACCAAAGTTTCTAGTTTCTGTTTGTGTCTCCCCTGAGGAGGTTTCAGGCCAGCAATGTCTTTCAGTACTATCTCTTTTGGTTTGGAAGCTATTGCTGGACGTTTGGTAGAAAAAGCTGCTCTGGCCGAGAAAAACACTTTTGGTGCACCATGCATGTCCATTTGAGTTTCCCAGGGAAACGAAAGCAGTGACACCAAAGTTTCTAGTTTCTGTTTGTGTCTCCCCTGAGGAGGTTTCAGGCCAGCAATGTCTTTCAGTACTATCTCTTTTGGTTTGGAAGCTATTCCTGGACGTTTGGCATGTTTGGTAGAAAAGGCTTTTCCGTCCGAGAAAAACACTTTTGGTGCACCATGCAGGTACATTTGAGTTTCCCAGGCAAACGAAAGCAGTTACACCAAAGTTTCTAGTTTCTGTTTGTGTCTCCCCTGAGGAGGTTTCAGGCCAGCTATGTCTTTCAGTACTATCTCTTTTGGTTTGGAAGCTATTGCTGGACGTTTGGTAGAAAAAGCTGCTCCGGCCGAGAAAAACACTTTTGGTGCACCATGCAGGTACATTTGAGTTTCCCAGGCAAACGAAAGCAGTTACACCAAAGTTTCTAGTTTCTGTTTGTGTCTCCCCTGAGGACGTTTCAGGCCAGCTATGTCTTTCAGTACTATCTCTTTTGGTTTGGAAGCTATTGCTGGACGTTTGGTAGAAAAAGCTGCTCCGGCCGAGAAAAACACTTTTGGTGCACCATGCAGGTACATTTGAGTTTCCCAGGCAAACGAAAGCAGTTACACCAAAGTTTCTAGTTTCTGTTTGTGTCTCCCCTGAGGAGGTTTCAGGCCAGCTATGTCTTTCAGTACTATCTCTTTTGGTTTGGAAGCTATTGCTGGACGTTTGGTAGAAAAAGCTTCTCCGGCCGAGAAAAACACTTTTGGTGCACCATGCAGGTACATTTGAGTTTCCCAGGCAAACGAAAGCAGTTACACCAAAGTTTCTAGTTTCTGTTTGTGTCTCCCCTGAGGAGGTTTCAGGCCAGCAATGTCTTTCAGTACTATCTCTTTTGGTTTGGAAGCTATTGCTGGACGTTTGGTAGAAAAAGCTGCTCTGGCCGAGAAAAACACTTTTGGTGCACCATGCATGTCCATTTGAGTTTCCCAGGGAAACGAAAGCAGTGACACCAAAGTTTCTAGTTTCTGTTTGTGTCTCCCCTGAGGAGGTTTCAGGCCAGCAATGTCTTTCAGTACTATCTCTTTTGGTTTGGAAGCTATTCCTGGACGTTTGGCATGTTTGGTAGAAAAGGCTTTTCCGGCCGAGAAAAACACTTTTGGTGCACCATGCATGTCCATTTGAGTTTCCCAGGGAAACGAAAGCAGTTACACCAAAGTTTCTAGTTTCTGTTTGTGTCTCCCCTGAGGAGGTTTCAGGCCAGCTATGTCTTTCAGTACTATCTCTTTTGGTTTGGAAGCTATTGCTGGACGTTTGGTAGAAAAAGCTGCTCCGGCCGAGAAAAACACTTTTGGTGCACCATGCAGGTACATTTGAATTTCCCAGGCAAACGAAAGCAGTTACACCAAAGTTTCTAGTTTCTGTTTGTGTCTCCCCTGAGGAGGTTTCAGGCCAGCTATGTCTTTCAGTACTATCTCTTTTGGTTTGGAAGCTATTGCTGGACGTTTGGTAGAAAAAGCTTCTCCGGCCGAGAAAAACACTTTTGGTGCACCATGCAGGTACATTTGAGTTTCCCAGGCAAACGAAAGCAGTTACACCAAAGTTTCTAGTTTCTGTTTGTGTCTCCCCTGAGGAGGTTTCAGGCCAGCAATGTCTTTCAGTACTATCTCTTTTGGTTTGGAAGCTATTCCTGGACGTTTGGCATGTTTGGTAGAAAAGGCTTCTCCGGCCGAGAAAAACACTTTTGGTGCACCATGCAGGTACATTTGAGTTTCCCAGGCAAACGAAAGCAGTTACACCAAAGTTTCTAGTTTCTGTTTGTGTCTCCCCTGAGGAGGTTTCAGGCCAGCTATGTCTTTCAGTACTATCTCTTTTGGTTTGGAAGCTATTGCTGGACGTTTGGTAGAAAAATCTGTTTCGGCCGAGAAAAACACTTTTGGTGCACCATGCAGGTACATTTGAGTTTCGCAGGCAAACGAAAGCAGTTACACCAAAGTTTCTAGTTTCTGTTTGTGTCTCCCCTGAGGAGGTTTCAGGCCAGCTATGTCTTTCAGTACTATCTCTTTTGGTTTGGAAGCTATTGCTGGACGTTTGGTAGAAAAAGCTGCTCCGGCCGAGAAAAACACTTTTGGTGCACCATGCAGGTACATTTGAGTTTCCCAGGCAAACGAAAGCAGTTACACCAATGTTTCTAGTTTCTGTTTGTGTCTCCCCTGAGGAGGTTTCAGGCCAGCTATGTCTTTCAGTACTATCTCTTTTGGTTTGGAAGCTATTGCTGGACGTTTGGTAGAAAAAGCTTCTCCGGCCAAGAAAAACAGTTTTGGTGCACCATGCAGGTACATTTGAGTTTCCCAGGCAAACGAAAGCAGTTACACCAAAGTTTCTAGTTTCTGTTTGTGTCTCCCCTGAGGAGGTTTCAGGCCAGCTATGTCTTTCAGTACTATCTCTTTTGGTTTGGAATCTATTGCTGGACGTTTTGTAGAAAAAGCTTCTCCGGCCGAGAAAAACACTTTTGGTGCACCATGCAGGTACATTTGAGTTTCCCAGGCAAACGAAAGCAGTTACACCAAAGTTTCTAGTTTCTGTTTGTGTCTCCCCTGAGGAGGTTTCAGGCCAGCTATGTCTTTCAGTACTATCTCTTTTGGTTTGGAAGCTATTGCTGGACGTTTGGTAGAAAAAGCTGCTCTGGCCGAGAAAAACACTTTTGGTGCACCATGCATTTCCATTTGAGTTTCCCAGGGAAACGAAAGCAGTGACACCAAAGTTTCTAGTTTCTGTTTGTGTCTCCCCTGAGGAGGTTTCAGGCCAGCAATGTCTTTCAGTACTATCTCTTTTGGTTTGGAAGCTATTCCTGGACGTTTGGCATGTTTGGTAGAAAAGGCTTTTCCGGCCGAGAAAAACACTTTTGGTGCACCATGCAGGTACATTTGAGTTTCCCAGGCAAACGAAAGCAGTTACACCAAAGTTTCTAGTTTCTGTTTGTGTCTCCCCTGAGGAGGTTTCAGGCCAGCTATGTCTTTCAGTACTATCTCTTTTGGTTTGGAAGCTATTGCTGGACGTTTGGTAGAAAAAGCTGCTCCGGCCGAGAAAAACACTTTTGGTGCACCATGCAGGTACATTTGAGTTTCCCAGGCAAACGAAAGCAGTTACACCAAAGTTTCTAGTTTCTGTTTGTGTCTCCCCTGAGGAGGTTTCAGGCCAGCAATGTCTTTCAGTACTATCTCTTTTGGTTTGGAAGCTATTCCTGGACGTTTGGCATGTTTGGTAGAAAAGGCTTCTCCGGCCGAGAAAAACACTTTTGGTGCACCATGCAGGTACATTTGAGTTTCCCAGGCAAACGAAAGCAGTTACACCAAAGTTTCTAGTTTCTGTTTGTGTCTCCCCTGAGGAGGTTTCAGGCCAGCTATGTCTTTCAGTACTATCTCTTTTGGTTTGGAAGCTATTGCTGGACGTTTGGTAGAAAAATCTGTTTCGGCCGAGAAAAACACTTTTGGTGCACCATGCAGGTACATTTGAGTTTCGCAGGCAAACGAAAGCAGTTACACCAAAGTTTCTAGTTTCTGTTTGTGTCTCCCCTGAGGAGGTTTCAGGCCAGCTATGTCTTTCAGTACTATCTCTTTTGGTTTGGAAGCTATTGCTGGACGTTTGGTAGAAAAAGCTGCTCCGGCCGAGAAAAACACTTTTGGTGCACCATGCAGGTACATTTGAGTTTCCCAGGCAAACGAAAGCAGTTACACCAATGTTTCTAGTTTCTGTTTGTGTCTCCCCTGAGGAGGTTTCAGGCCAGCTATGTCTTTCAGTACTATCTCTTTTGGTTTGGAAGCTATTGCTGGACGTTTGGTAGAAAAAGCTTCTCCGGCCAAGAAAAACAGTTTTGGTGCACCATGCAGGTACATTTGAGTTTCCCAGGCAAACGAAAGCAGTTACACCAAAGTTTCTAGTTTCTGTTTGTGTCTCCCCTGAGGAGGTTTCAGGCCAGCTATGTCTTTCAGTACTATCTCTTTTGGTTTGGAATCTATTGCTGGACGTTTTGTAGAAAAAGCTTCTCCGGCCGAGAAAAACACTTTTGGTGCACCATGCAGGTACATTTGAGTTTCCCAGGCAAACGAAAGCAGTTACACCAAAGTTTCTAGTTTCTCTTTGTGTCTCCCCTGAGGAGGTTTCAGGCCAGCTATGTCTTTCAGTACTGTCTCTTTTGGTTTGGAAGCTATTGCTGGACGTTTGGTAGAAAAAGCTGCTCCGGCCGAGAAAAACACTTTTGGTGCACCATGCAGGTACATTTGAGTTTCCCAGGCAAACGAAAGCAGTTACACCAAAGTTTCTAGTTTCTGTTTGTGTCTCCCCTGAGGAGGTTTCAGGCCAGCTATGTCTTTCAGTACTATCTTTTTTGGTTTGGAAGCTATTCCTGGACGTTTGGCATGTTTGGTAGAAAAGGCTTCTCCGGCCGAGAAAAACACTTTTGGTGCACCATGCAGGTACATTTGAGTTTCCCAGGCAAACGAAAGCAGTTACACCAAAGTTTCTAGTTTCTGTTTGTGTCTCCCCTGAGGAGGTTTCAGGCCAGCTATGTCTTTCAGTACTATCTCTTTTGGTTTGGAAGCTATTGCTGGACGTTTGGTAGAAAAATCTGCTCCGGCCGAGAAAAACACTTTTGGTGCACCATGCAGGTACATTTGAGTTTCCCAGGCAAACGAAAGCAGTTACACCAAAGTTTCTAGTTTCTGTTTGTGTCTCCCCTGAGGAGGTTTCAGGCCAGCTATGTCTTTCAGTACTATCTCTTTTGGTTTGGAAGCTATTGCTGGACGTTTGGTAGAAAAAGCTGCTCTGGCCGAGAAAAACACTTTTGGTGCACCATGCATGTCCATTTGAGTTTCCCAGGGAAACGAAAGCAGTTACACCAAAGTTTCTAGTTTCTGTTTGTGTCTCCCCTGAGGAGGTTTCAAGCTAGCAATGTCTTTCAGTACTATCTCTTTTGGTTTGGAAGCTATTGCTGGACGTTTGGTAGAAAAAGCTTCTCCGGCCGAGAAAAACACTTTTGGTGCACCATGCAGTACATTTGAGTTTCCCAGGCAAACGAAAGCAGTTACACCAAAGTTTCTAGTTTCTGTTTGTGTCTCCCCTGAGGAGGTTTCAGGCCAGCTATGTCTTTCAGTACTATCTCTTTTGGTTTGGAAGCTATTGCTGGACGTTTGGTAGAAAAAGCTTCTCCGGACGAAAAAAACACTTTTGGTGCACCATGCAGGTACATTTGAGTTTCCCAGGCAAACGAAAGCAGTTACACCAAAGTTTCTAGTTTCTGTTTGTGTCTCCCCTGAGGAGGTTTCAGGCCAGCAATGTCTTTCAGTACTATCTCTTTTGGTTGGGAGCTATTCCTGGACGTTTGGCATGTTTGGTAGAAAAGGCTTTTCCGGCCGAGAAATACACTTTTGGTGCACCATGCAGGTACATTTGAGTTTCCCAGGCAAACGAAAGCAGTTACACCAAAGTTTCTAGTTTCTGTTTGTGTCTCCCCTGAGGAGGTTTCAGGCCAGCTATGTCTTTCAGTACTATCTCTTTTGGTTTGGAAGCTATTGCTGGACGTTTGGTAGAAAAAGCTGCTCCGGCCGAGAAAAACACTTTTGGTGCACCATGCAGGTACATTTGAGTTTCCCAGGCAAACGAAAGCAGTTACACCAAAGTTTCTAGTTTCTGTTTGTGTCTCCCCTGAGGAGGTTTCAGGCCAGCTATGTCTTTCAGTACTATCTCTTTTGGTTTGGAAGCTATTGCTGGACGTTTTGTAGAAAAAGCTTCTCCGGCCGAGAAAAACACTTTTGGTGCACCATGCAGGTACATTTGAGTTTCCCAGGCAAACGAAAGCAGTTACACCAAAGTTTCTAGTTTCTGTTTGTGTCTCCCCTGAGGAGGTTTCAAGCTAGCAATGTCTTTCAGTACTATCTCTTTTGGTTTGGAAGCTATTGCTGGACGTTTGGTAGAAAAAGCTTCTCCGGCCGAGAAAAACACTTTTGGTGCACCATGCAGTACATTTGAGTTTCCCAGGCAAACGAAAGCAGTTACACCAAAGTTTCTAGTTTCTCTTTGTGTCTCCCCTGAGGAGGTTTCAGGCCAGCTATGTCTTTCAGTACTATCTCTTTTGGTTTGGAAGCTATTGCTGGACGTTTGGTAGAAAAAGCTTCTCCGGACGAAAAAAACACTTTTGGTGCACCATGCAGGTACATTTGAGTTTCCCAGGCAAACGAAAGCAGTTACACCAAAGTTTCTAGTTTCTGTTTGTGTCTCCCCTGAGGAGGTTTCAGGCCAGCAATGTCTTTCAGTACTATCTCTTTTGGTTTGGAAGCTATTCCTGGACGTTTGGCATGTTTGGTAGAAAAGGCTTTTCCGGCCGAGAAAAACACTTTTGGTGCACCATGCAGGTACATTTGAGTTTCCCAGGCAAACGAAAGCAGTTACACCAAAGTTTCTAGTTTCTGTTTGTGTCTCCCCTGAGGAGGTTTCAGGCCAGCTATGTCTTTCAGTACTATCTCTTTTGGTTTGGAAGCTATTCCTGGACGTTTGGTAGAAAAAGCTGCTCCGGCCGAGAAAAACACTTTTGGTGCACCATGCAGGTACATTTGAGTTTCCCAGGCAAACGAAAGCAGTTACACCAAAGTTTCTAGTTTCTGTTTGTGTCTCCCCTGAGGAGGTTTCAGGCCAGCTATGTCTTTCAGTACTATCTCTTTTGGTTTGGAAGCTATTGCTGGACGTTTGGTAGAAAAAGCTGCTCCGGCCGAGAAAAACACTTTTGGTGCACCATGCAGGTACATTTGAGTTTCCCAGGCAAACGAAAGCAGTTACACCAAAGTTTCTAGTTTCTGTTTGTGTCTCCCCTGAGGAGGTTTCAGGCCAGCTATGTCTTTCAGTACTATCTCTTTTGGTTTGGAAGCTATTCCTGAACGTTTGGCATGTTTGGTAGAAAAGGCTTCTCCGGCCGAGAAAAACACTTTTGGTGCACCATGCAGGTACATTTGAGTTTCCCAGGCAAACGAAAGCAGTTACACCAAAGTTTCTAGTTTCTGTTTGTGTCTCCCCTGAGGAGGTTTCAGGCCAGCTATGTCTTTCAGTACTATCTCTTTTGGTTTGGAAGCTATTGCTGGACGTTTGGTAGAAAAATCTGCTCCGGCCGAGAAAAACACTTTTGGTGCACCATGCAGGTACATTTGAGTTTCCCAGGCAAACGAAAGCAGTTACACCAAAGTTTCTAGTTTCTGTTTGTGTCTCCCCTGAGGAGGTTTCAGGCCAGCTATGTCTTTCAGTACTATCTCTTTTGGTTTGGAAGCTATTGCTGGACGTTTGGTAGAAAAAGCTGCTCTGGCCGAGAAAAACACTTTTGGTGCACCATGCAGGTACATTTGAGTTTCCCAGGGAAACGAAAGCAGTTACACCAAAGTTTCTAGTTTCTGTTTGTGTCTCCCCTGAGGAGGTTTCAAGCTAGCAATGTCTTTCAGTACTATCTCTTTTGGTTTGGAAGCTATTGCTGGACGTTTGGTAGAAAAAGCTTCTCCGGCCGAGAAAAACACTTTTGGTGCACCATGCAGTACATTTGAGTTTCCCAGGCAAACGAAAGCAGTTACACCAAAGTTTCTAGTTTCTCTTTGTGTCTCCCCTGAGGAGGTTTCAGGCCAGCTATGTCTTTCAGTACTATCTCTTTTGGTTTGGAAGCTATTGCTGGACGTTTGGTAGAAAAAGCTTCTCCGGACGAAAAAAACACTTTTGGTGCACCATGCAGGTACATTTGAGTTTCCCAGGCAAACGAAAGCAGTTACACCAAAGTTTCTAGTTTCTGTTTGTGTCTCCCCTGAGGAGGTTTCAGGCCAGCAATGTCTTTCAGTACTATCTCTTTTGGTTTGGAAGCTATTCCTGGACGTTTGGCATGTTTGGTAGAAAAGGCTTTTCCGGCCGAGAAATACACTTTTGGTGCACCATGCAGGTACATTTGAGTTTCCCAGGCAAACGAAAGCAGTTACACCAAAGTTTCTAGTTTCTGTTTGTGTCTCCCCTGAGGAGGTTTCAGGCCAGCTATGTCTTTCAGTACTATCTCTTTTGGTTTGGAAGCTATTCCTGGACGTTTGGTAGAAAAAGCTGCTCCGGCCGAGAAAAACACTTTTGGTGCACCATGCAGGTACATTTGAGTTTCCCAGGCAAACGAAAGCAGTTACACCAAAGTTTCTAGTTTCTGTTTGTGTCTCCCCTGAGGAGGTTTCAGGCCAGCTATGTCTTTCAGTACTATCTCTTTTGGTTTGGAAGCTATTGCTGGACGTTTGGTAGAAAAAGCTGCTCCGGCCGAGAAAAACACTTTTGGTGCACCATGCAGGTACATTTGAGTTTCCCAGGCAAACGAAAGCAGTTACACCAAAGTTTCTAGTTTCTGTTTGTGTCTCCCCTGAGGAGGTTTCAGGCCAGCTATGTCTTTCAGTACTATCTTTTTTGGTTTGGAAGCTATTGCTGGACGTTTGGCATGTTTGGTAGAAAAGGCTTCTCCGGCCGAGAAAAACACTTTTGGTGCACCATGCAGGTACATTTGAGTTTCCCAGGCAAACGAAAGCAGTTACACCAAAGTTTCTAGTTTCTGTTTGTGTCTCCGCTGAGGAGGTTTCAGGCCAGCTATGTCTTTCAGTACTATCTCTTTTGGTTTGGAAGCTATTGCTGGACGTTTGGTAGAAAAAGCTTCTCCGGCCGAGAAAAACACTTTTGGTGCACCATGCAGTACATTTGAGTTTCCCAGGCAAACGAAAGCAGTTACACCAAAGTTTCTAGTTTCTCTTTGTGTCTCCCCTGAGGAGGTTTCAGGCCAGCTATGTCTTTCAGTACTATCTCTTTTGGTTTGGAAGCTATTGCTGGACGTTTGGTAGAAAAAGCTTCTCCGGCCAAGAATAACAGTTTTGGTGCACCATGCAGGTACATTTGAGTTTCCCAGGCAAACGAAAGCAGTTACACCAAAGTTTCTAGTTTCTGTTTGTGTCTCCCCTGAGGAGGTTTCAGGCCAGCTATGTCTTTCAGTACTATCTCTTTTGGTTTGGAATCTATTGCTGGACGTTTTGTAGAAAAAGCTTCTCCGGCCGAGAAAAACACTTTTGGTGCACCATGCAGGTACATTTGAGTTTCCCAGGCAAACGAAAGCAGTTACACCAAAGTTTCTAGTTTCTCTTTGTGTCTCCCCTGAGGAGGTTTCAGGCCAGCTATGTCTTTCAGTACTGTCTCTTTTGGTTTGGAAGCTATTGCTGGACGTTTGGTAGAAAAAGCTGCTCCGGCCGAGAAAAACACTTTTGGTGCACCATGCAGGTACATTTGAGTTTCCCAGGCAAACGAAAGCAGTTACACCAAAGTTTCTAGTTTCTGTTTGTGTCTCCCCTGAGGAGGTTTCAGGCCAGCTATGTCTTTCAGTACTATCTTTTTTGGTTTGGAAGCTATTCCTGGACGTTTGGCATGTTTGGTAGAAAAGGCTTCTCCGGCCGAGAAAAACACTTTTGGTGCACCATGCAGGTACATTTGAGTTTCCCAGGCAAACGAAAGCAGTTACACCAAAGTTTCTAGTTTCTGTTTGTGTCTCCCCTGAGGAGGTTTCAGGCCAGCTATGTCTTTCAGTACTATCTCTTTTGGTTTGGAAGCTATTGCTGGACGTTTGGTAGAAAAATCTGCTCCGGCCGAGAAAAACACTTTTGGTGCACCATGCAGGTACATTTGAGTTTCCCAGGCAAACGAAAGCAGTTACACCAAAGTTTCTAGTTTCTGTTTGTGTCTCCCCTGAGGAGGTTTCAGGCCAGCTATGTCTTTCAGTACTATCTCTTTTGGTTTGGAAGCTATTGCTGGACGTTTGGTAGAAAAAGCTGCTCTGGCCGAGAAAAACACTTTTGGTGCACCATGCATGTCCATTTGAGTTTCCCAGGGAAACGAAAGCAGTTACACCAAAGTTTCTAGTTTCTGTTTGTGTCTCCCCTGAGGAGGTTTCAAGCTAGCAATGTCTTTCAGTACTATCTCTTTTGGTTTGGAAGCTATTGCTGGACGTTTGGTAGAAAAAGCTTCTCCGGCCGAGAAAAACACTTTTGGTGCACCATGCAGTACATTTGAGTTTCCCAGGCAAACGAAAGCAGTTACACCAAAGTTTCTAGTTTCTGTTTGTGTCTCCCCTGAGGAGGTTTCAGGCCAGCTATGTCTTTCAGTACTATCTCTTTTGGTTTGGAAGCTATTGCTGGACGTTTGGTAGAAAAAGCTTCTCCGGACGAAAAAAACACTTTTGGTGCACCATGCAGGTACATTTGAGTTTCCCAGGCAAACGAAAGCAGTTACACCAAAGTTTCTAGTTTCTGTTTGTGTCTCCCCTGAGGAGGTTTCAGGCCAGCAATGTCTTTCAGTACTATCTCTTTTGGTTGGGAGCTATTCCTGGACGTTTGGCATGTTTGGTAGAAAAGGCTTTTCCGGCCGAGAAAAACACTTTTGGTGCACCATGCAGGTACATTTGAGTTTCCCAGGCAAACGAAAGCAGTTACACCAAAGTTTCTAGTTTCTGTTTGTGTCTCCCCTGAGGAGGTTTCAGGCCAGCTATGTCTTTCAGTACTATCTCTTTTGGTTTGGAAGCTATTGCTGGACGTTTGGTAGAAAAAGCTGCTCCGGCCGAGAAAAACACTTTTGGTGCACCATGCAGGTACATTTGAGTTTCCCAGGCAAACGAAAGCAGTTACACCAAAGTTTCTAGTTTCTGTTTGTGTCTCCCCTGAGGAGGTTTCAGGCCAGCTATGTCTTTCAGTACTATCTCTTTTGGTTTGGAAGCTATTGCTGGACGTTTGGTAGAAAAAGCTTCTCCGGCCGAGAAAAACACTTTTGGTGCACCATGCAGGTACATTTGAGTTTCCCAGGCAAACGAAAGCAGTTACACCAAAGTTTCTAGTTTCTGTTTGTGTCTCCCCTGAGGAGGTTTCAGGCCAGCTATGTCTTTCAGTACTATCTCTTTTGGTTTGGAATCTATTGCTGGACGTTTTGTAGAAAAAGCTTCTCCGGCCGAGAAAAACACTTTTGGTGCACCATGCAGGTACATTTGAGTTTCCCAGGCAAACGAAAGCAGTTACACCAAAGTTTCTTGTTTCTCTTTGTGTCTCCCCTGAGGAGGTTTCAGGCCAGCTATGTCTTTCAGTACTGTCTCTTTTGGTTTGGAAGCTATTGCTGGACGTTTGGTAGAAAAAGCTGCTCCGGCCGAGAAAAACACTTTTGGTGCACCATGCAGGTACATTTGAGTTTCCCAGGCAAACGAAAGCAGTTACACCAAAGTTTCTAGTTTCTGTTTGTGTCTCCCCTGAGGAGGTTTCAGGCCAGCTATGTCTTTCAGTACTATCTTTTTTGGTTTGGAAGCTATTGCTGGACGTTTGGCATGTTTGGTAGAAAAGGCTTCTCCGGCCGAGAAAAACACTTTTGGTGCACCATGCAGGTACATTTGAGTTTCCCAGGCAAACGAAAGCAGTTACACCAAAGTTTCTAGTTTCTGTTTGTGTCTCCCCTGAGGAGGTTTCAGGCCAGCTATGTCTTTCAGTACTATCTCTTTTGGTTTGGAAGCTATTGCTGGACGTTTGGTAGAAAAAGCTGCTCTGGCCGAGAAAAACACTTTTGGTGCACCATGCATGTCCATTTGAGTTTCCCAGGGAAACGAAAGCAGTTACACCAAAGTTTCTAGTTTCTGTTTGTGTCTCCCCTGAGGAGGTTTCAAGCTAGCAATGTCTTTCAGTACTATCTCTTTTGGTTTGGAAGCTATTGCTGGACGTTTGGTAGAAAAAGCTTCTCCGGCCGAGAAAAACACTTTTGGTGCACCATGCAGTACATTTGAGTTTCCCAGGCAAACGAAAGCAGTTACACCAAAGTTTCTAGTTTCTGTTTGTGTCTCCCCTGAGGAGGTTTCAGGCCAGCTATGTCTTTCAGTACTATCTCTTTTGGTTTGGAAGCTATTGCTGGACGTTTTGTAGAAAAAGCTTCTCCGGACGAAAAAAACACTTTTGGTGCACCATGCAGGTACATTTGAGTTTCCCAGGCAAACGAAAGCAGTTACACCAAAGTTTCTAGTTTCTGTTTGTGTCTCCCCTGAGGAGGTTTCAGGCCAGCAATGTCTTTCAGTACTATCTCTTTTGGTTTGGAAGCTATTCGTGGACGTTTGGCATGTTTGGTAGAAAAGGCTTTTCCGGCCGAGAAATACACTTTTGGTGCACCATGCAGGTACATTTGAGTTTCCCAGGCAAACGAAAGCAGTTACACCAAAGTTTCTAGTTTCTGTTTGTGTCTCCCCTGAGGAGGTTTCAGGCCAGCTATGTCTTTCAGTACTATCTCTTTTGGTTTGGAAGCTATTGCTGGACGTTTGGTAGAAAAAGCTGCTCCGGCCGAGAAAAACACTTTTGGTGCACCATGCAGGTACATTTGAGTTTCCCAGGCAAACGAAAGCAGTTACACCAAAGTTTCTAGTTTCTGTTTGTGTCTCCCCTGAGGAGGTTTCAGGCCAGCTATGTCTTTCAGTACTATCTCTTTTGGTTTGGAAGCTATTCCTGGACGTTTGGCATGTTTGGTAGAAAAGGCTTCTCCGGCCGAGAAAAACACTTTTGGTGCACCATGCAGGTACATTTGAGTTTCCCAGGCAAACGAAAGCAGTTACACCAAAGTTTCTAGTTTCTGTTTGTGTCTCCCCTGAGGAGGTTTCAGGCCAGCTATGTCTTTCAGTACTATCTCTTTTGGTTTGGAAGCTATTGCTGGACGTTTGGTAGAAAAAGCTGCTCTGGCCGAGAAAAACACTTTTGGTGCACCATGCATGTCCATTTGAGTTTCCCAGGGAAACGAAAGCAGTTACACCAAAGTTTCTAGTTTCTGTTTGTGTCTCCCCTGAGGAGGTTTCAAGCTAGCAATGTCTTTCAGTACTATCTCTTTTGGTTTGGAAGCTATTGCTGGACGTTTGGTAGAAAAAGCTTCTCCGGCCGAGAAAAACACTTTTGGTGCACCATGCAGTACATTTGAGTTTCCCAGGCAAACGAAAGCAGTTACACCAAAGTTTCTAGTTTCTCTTTGTGTCTCCCCTGAGGAGGTTTCAGGCCAGCTATGTCTTTCAGTACTATCTCTTTTGGTTTGGAAGCTATTGCTGGACGTTTGGTAGAAAAAGCTTCTCCGGACGAAAAAAACACTTTTGGTGCACCATGCAGGTACATTTGAGTTTCCCAGGCAAACGAAAGCAGTTACACCAAAGTTTCTAGTTTCTGTTTGTGTCTCCCCTGAGGAGGTTTCAGGCCAGCAATGTCTTTCAGTACTATCTCTTTTGGTTTGGAAGCTATTCCTGGACGTTTGGCATGTTTGGTAGAAAAGGCTTTTCCGGCCGAGAAATACACTTTTGGTGCACCATGCAGGTACATTTGAGTTTCCCAGGCAAACGAAAGCAGTTACACCAAAGTTTCTAGTTTCTGTTTGTGTCTCCCCTGAGGAGGTTTCAGGCCAGCTATGTCTTTCAGTACTATCTCTTTTGGTTTGGAAGCTATTGCTGGACGTTTGGTAGAAAAAGCTGCTCCGGCCGAGAAAAACACTTTTGGTGCACCATGCAGGTACATTTGAGTTTCCCAGGCAAACGAAAGCAGTTACACCAAAGTTTCTAGTTTCTGTTTGTGTCTCCCCTGAGGAGGTTTCAGGCCAGCTATGTCTTTCAGTACTATCTCTTTTGGTTTGGAAGCTATTGCTGGACGTTTGGTAGAAAAAGCTGCTCCGGCCGAGAAAAACACTTTTGGTGCACCATGCAGGTACATTTGAGTTTCCCAGGCAAACGAAAGCAGTTACACCAAAGTTTCTAGTTTCTGTTTGTGTCTCCCCTGAGGAGGTTTCAGGCCAGCTATGTCTTTCAGTACTATCTTTTTTGGTTTGGAAGCTATTGCTGGACGTTTGGCATGTTTGGTAGAAAAGGCTTCTCCGGCCGAGAAAAACACTTTTGGTGCACCATGCAGGTACATTTGAGTTTCCCAGGCAAACGAAAGCAGTTACACCAAAGTTTCTAGTTTCTGTTTGTGTCTCCCCTGAGGAGGTTTCAGGCCAGCTATGTCTTTCAGTACTATCTCTTTTGGTTTGGAAGCTATTGC
The DNA here is from genome assembly GCA_022605575.1 of Laterallus jamaicensis coturniculus. NCBI lineage: Eukaryota > Metazoa > Chordata > Aves > Gruiformes > Rallidae > Laterallus > Laterallus jamaicensis. The sequence goes on from JAKCOX010000028.1 coordinate 266,802, forward strand.
TGGACGTTTGGTAGAAAAAGCTTCTCCGGCCGAGAAAAACACTTTTGGTGCACCATGCAGTACATTTGAGTTTCCCAGGCAAACGAAAGCAGTTACACCAAAGTTTCTAGTTTCTGTTTGTGTCTCCCCTGAGGAGGTTTCAGGCCAGCTATGTCTTTCAGTACTATCTCTTTTGGTTTGGAAGCTATTGCTGGACGTTTGGTAGAAAAAGCTTCTCTGGACGAAAAAAACACTTTTGGTGCACCATGCAGGTACATTTGAGTTTCCCAGGCAAACGAAAGCAGTTACACCAAAGTTTCTAGTTTCTGTTTGTGTCTCCCCTGAGGAGGTTTCAGGCCAGCAATGTCTTTCAGTACTATCTCTTTTGGTTTGGAAGCTATTCCTGGACGTTTGGCATGTTTGGTAGAAAAGGCTTTTCCGGCCGAGAAATACACTTTTGGTGCACCATGCAGGTACATTTGAGTTTCCCAGGCAAATGAAAGCAGTTACACCAAAGTTTCTAGTTTCTGTTTGTGTCTCCCCTGAGGAGGTTTCAGGCCAGCTATGTCTTTCAGTACTATCTCTTTTGGTTTGGAAGCTATTGCTGGACGTTTGGTAGAAAAAGCTGCTCCGGCCGAGAAAAACACTTTTGGTGCACCATGCAGGTACATTTGAGTTTCCCAGGCAAACGAAAGCAGTTACACCAAAGTTTCTAGTTTCTGTTTGTGTCTCCCCTGAGGAGGTTTCAGGCCAGCTATGTCTTTCAGTACTATCTTTTTTGGTTTGGAAGCTATTGCTGGACGTTTGGCATGTTTGGTAGAAAAGGCTTCTCCGGCCGAGAAAAACACTTTTGGTGCACCATGCAGGTACATTTGAGTTTCCCAGGCAAACGAAAGCAGTTACACCAAAGTTTCTAGTTTCTGTTTGTGTCTCCCCTGAGGAGGTTTCAGGCCAGCTATGTCTTTCAGTACTATCTCTTTTGGTTTGGAAGCTATTGCTGGACGTTTGGTAGAAAAATCTGTTTCGGCCGTGAAAAACACTTTTGGTGCACCATGCAGGTACATTTGAGTTTCCCAGGCAAACAAAAGCAGTTACACCAAAGTTTCTAGTTTCTGTTTGTGTCTCCCCTGAGGAGGTTTCAGGCCAGCTATGTCTTTCAGTACTATCTCTTTTGGTTTGGAAGCTATTGCTGGACGTTTGGTAGAAAAAGCTGCTCTGGCCGAGAAAAACACTTTTGGTGCACCATGCATGTCCATTTGAGTTTCCCAGGGAAACGAAAGGAGTGACACCAAAGTTTCTAGTTTCTGTTTGTGTCTTCCCTGAGGAGGTTTCAAGCTAGCAATGTCTTTCAGTACTATCTCTTTTGGTTTGGAAGCTATTGCTGGACGTTTGGTAGAAAAAGCTTCTCCGGCCGAGAAAAACACTTTTGGTGCACCATGCAGTACATTTGAGTTTCCCAGGCAAACGAAAGCAGTTACACCAAAGTTTCTAGTTTCTGTTTGTGTCTCCCCTGAGGAGGTTTCAGGCCAGCTATGTCTTTCAGTACTATCTCTTTTGGTTTGGAAGCTATTGCTGGACGTTTGGTAGAAAAAGCTGCTCCGGCCGAGAAAAACACTTTTGGTGCACCATGCAGGTACATTTGAGTTTCCCAGGCAAACGAAAGCAGTTACACCAAAGTTTCTAGTTTCTGTTTGTGTCTCCCCTGAGGAGGTTTCAGGCCAGCAATGTCTTTCAGTACTATCTCTTTTGGTTTGGAAGCTATTCCTGGACGTTTGGCATGTTTGGTAGAAAAGGCTTTTCCGGCCGAGAAAAACACTTTTGGTGCACCATGCAGGTACATTTGAGTTTCCCAGGCAAACGAAAGCAGTTACACCAAAGTTTCTAGTTTCTGTTTGTGTCTCCCCTGAGGAGGTTTCAGGCCAGCTATGTCTTTCAGTACTATCTCTTTTGGTTTGGAATCTATTGCTGGACGTTTTGTAGAAAAAGCTTCTCCGGCCGAGAAAAACACTTTTGGTGCACCATGCAGGTACATTTGAGTTTCCCAGGCAAACGAAAGCAGTTACACCAAAGTTTCTAGTTTCTCTTTGTGTCTCCCCTGAGGAGGTTTCAGGCCAGCTATGTCTTTCAGTACTGTCTCTTTTGGTTTGGAAGCTATTGCTGGACGTTTGGTAGAAAAAGCTGCTCCGGCCGAGAAAAACACTTTTGGTGCACCATGCAGGTACATTTGAGTTTCCCAGGCAAACGAAAGCAGTTACACCAAAGTTTCTAGTTTCTGTTTGTGTCTCCCCTGAGGAGGTTTCAGGCCAGCTATGTCTTTCAGTACTATCTCTTTTGGTTTGGAAGCTATTGCTGGACGTTTTGTAGAAAAAGCTTCTCCGGCCGAGAAAAACACTTTTGGTGCACCATGCAGGTACATTTGAGTTTCCCAGGCAAACGAAAGCAGTGACACCAAAGTTTCTAGTTTCTCTTTGTGTCTCCCCTGAGGAGGTTTCAGGCCAGCTATGTCTTTCAGTACTGTCTCTTTTGGTTTGGAAGCTATTGCTGGACGTTTGGTAGAAAAAGCTGCTCCGGCCGAGAAAAACACTTTTGGTGCACCATGCAGGTACATTTGAGTTTCCCAGGCAAACGAAAGCAGTTACACCAAAGTTTCTAGTTTCTGTTTGTGTCTCCCCTGAGGAGGTTTCAGGCCAGCTATGTCTTTCAGTACTATCTTTTTTGGTTTGGAAGCTATTCCTGGACGTTTGGCATGTTTGGTAGAAAAAGCTTCTCCGGCCGAGAAAAACACTTTTGGTGCACCATGCAGGTACATTTGAGTTTCCCAGGCAAACGAAAGCAGTTACACCAAAGTTTCTAGTTTCTGTTTGTGTCTCCCCTGAGGAGGTTTCAGGCCAGCTATGTCTTTCAGTACTATCTCTTTTGGTTTGGAAGCTATTGCTGGACGTTTTGTAGAAAAAGCTTCTCCGGCCGAGAAAAACACTTTTGGTGCACCATGCAGGTACATTTGAGTTTCCCAGGCAAACGAAAGCAGTGACACCAAAGTTTCTAGTTTCTGTTTGTGTCTCCCCTGAGGAGGTTTCAGGCCAGCTATGTCTTTCAGTACTATCTCTTTTGGTTTGGAAGCTATTGCTGGACGTTTGGTAGAAAAAGCTGCTCCGGCCGAGAAAAACACTTTTGGTGCACCATGCAGGTACATTTGAGTTTCCCAGGCAAACGAAAGCAGTTACACCAAAGTTTCTAGTTTCTGTTTGTGTCTCCCCTGAGGAGGTTTCAGGCCAGCTATGTCTTTCAGTACTATCTTTTTTGGTTTGGAAGCTATTCCTGGACGTTTGGCATGTTTGGTAGAAAAGGCTTCTCCGGCCGAGAAAAACACTTTTGGTGCACCATGCAGGTACATTTGAGTTTCCCAGGCAAACGAAAGCAGTTACACCAAAGTTTCTAGTTTCTGTTTGTGTCTCCCCTGAGGAGGTTTCAGGCCAGCTATGTCTTTCAGTACTATCTCTTTTGGTTTGGAAGCTATTGCTGGACGTTTGGTAGAAAAATCTGCTCCGGCCGAGAAAAACACTTTTGGTGCACCATGCAGGTACATTTGAGTTTCCCAGGCAAACGAAAGCAGTTACACCAAAGTTTCTAGTTTCTGTTTGTGTCTCCCCTGAGGAGGTTTCAGGCCAGCTATGTCTTTCAGTACTATCTCTTTTGGTTTGGAAGCTATTGCTGGACGTTTGGTAGAAAAAGCTGCTCTGGCCGAGAAAAACACTTTTGGTGCACCATGCATGTCCATTTGAGTTTCCCAGGGAAACGAAAGCAGTGACACCAAAGTTTCTAGTTTCTGTTTGTGTCTCCCCTGAGGAGGTTTCAGGCCAGCAATGTCTTTCAGTACTATCTCTTTTGGTTTGGAAGCTATTCCTGGACGTTTGGCATGTTTGGTAGAAAAGGCTTTTCCGGCCGAGAAAAACACTTTTGGTGCACCATGCAGGTACATTTGAGTTTCCCAGGCAAACGAAAGCAGTTACACCAAAGTTTCTAGTTTCTGTTTGTGTCTCCCCTGAGGAGGTTTCAGGCCAGCTATGTCTTTCAGTACTATCTCTTTTGGTTTGGAATCTATTGCTGGACGTTTTGTAGAAAAAGCTTCTCCGGCCGAGAAAAACACTTTTGGTGCACCATGCAGGTACATTTGAGTTTCCCAGGCAAACGAAAGCAGTTACACCAAAGTTTCTAGTTTCTCTTTGTGTCTCCCCTGAGGAGGTTTCAGGCCAGCTATGTCTTTCAGTACTGTCTCTTTTGGTTTGGAAGCTATTGCTGGACGTTTGGTAGAAAAAGCTGCTCCGGCCGAGAAAAACACTTTTGGTGCACCATGCAGGTACATTTGAGTTTCCCAGGCAAACGAAAGCAGTTACACCAAAGTTTCTAGTTTCTGTTTGTGTCTCCCCTGAGGAGGTTTCAGGCCAGCTATGTCTTTCAGTACTATCTCTTTTGGTTTGGAATCTATTGCTGGACGTTTTGTAGAAAAAGCTTCTCCGGCCGAGAAAAACACTTTTGGTGCACCATGCAGGTACATTTGAGTTTCCCAGGCAAACGAAAGCAGTGACACCAAAGTTTCTAGTTTCTGTTTGTGTCTCCCCTTAGGAGGTTTCAGGCCAGCTATGTCTTTCAGTACTATCTCTTTTGGTTTGGAATCTATTGCTGGATGTTTTGTAGAAAAAGCTTCTCCGGCCGAGAAAAACACTTTTGGTGCACCATGCAGGTACATTTGAGTTTCCCAGGCAAACGAAAGCAGTGACACCAAAGTTTCTAGTTTCTCTTTGTGTCTCCCCTGAGGAGGTTTCAGGCCAGCTATGTCTTTCAGTACTGTCTCTTTTGGTTTGGAAGCTATTGCTGGACGTTTGGTAGAAAAAGCTGCTCCGGCCGAGAAAAACACTTTTGGTGCACCATGCAGGTACATTTGAGTTTCCCAGGGAAACGAAAGCAGTTACACCAAAGTTTCTAGTTTCTGTTTGTGTCTCCCCTGAGGAGGTTTCAGGCCAGCTATGTCTTTCAGTACTATCTTTTTTGGTTTGGAAGCTATTCCTGGACGTTTGGCATGTTTGGTAGAAAAGGCTTCTCCGGCCGAGAAAAACACTTTTGGTGCACCATGCAGGTACATTTGAGTTTCCCAGGCAAACGAAAGCAGTTACACCAAAGTTTCTAGTTTCTGTTTGTGTCTCCCCTGAGGAGGTTTCAGGCCAGCTATGTCTTTCAGTACTATCTCTTTTGGTTTGGAAGCTATTGCTGGACGTTTGGTAGAAAAATCTGCTCCGGCCGAGAAAAACACTTTTGGTGCACCATGCAGGTACATTTGAGTTTCCCAGGCAAACGAAAGCAGTTACACCAAAGTTTCTAGTTTCTGTTTGTGTCTCCCCTGAGGAGGTTTCAGGCCAGCTATGTCTTTCAGTACTATCTCTTTTGGTTTGGAAGCTATTGCTGGACGTTTGGTAGAAATAGCTGCTCTGGCCGAGAAAAACACTTTTGGTGCACCATGCATGTCCATTTGAGTTTCCCAGGGAAACGAAAGCAGTGACACCAAAGTTTCTAGTTTCTGTTTGTGTCTCCCCTGAGGAGGTTTCAGGCCAGCAATGTCTTTCAGTACTATCTCTTTTGGTTTGGAAGCTATTCCTGGACGTTTGGCATGTTTGGTAGAAAAGGCTTTTCCGGCCGAGAAAAACACTTTTGGTGCACCATGCAGGTACATTTGAGTTTCCCAGGCAAACGAAAGCAGTTACACCAAAGTTTCTAGTTTCTGTTTGTGTCTCCCCTGAGGAGGTTTCAGGCCAGCTATGTCTTTCAGTACTATCTCTTTTGGTTTGGAAGCTATTGCTGGACGTTTGGTAGAAAAAGCTGCTCCGGCCGAGAAAAACACTTTTGGTGCACCATGCAGGTACATTTGAGTTTCCCAGGCAAACGAAAGCAGTTACACCAAAGTTTCTAGTTTCTGTTTGTGTCTCCCCTGAGGAGGTTTCAGGCCAGCTATGTCTTTCAGTACTATCTCTTTTGGTTTGGAAGCTATTGCTGGACGTTTGGTAGAAAAAGCTTCTCCGGCCGAGAAAAACACTTTTGGTGCACCATGCAGGTACATTTGAGTTTCCCAGGCAAACGAAAGCAGTTACACCAAAGTTTCTAGTTTCTGTTTGTGTCTCCCCTGAGGAGGTTTCAGGCCAGCTATGTCTTTCAGTACTATCTTTTTTGGTTTGGAAGCTATTGCTGGACGTTTGGCATGTTTGGTAGAAAAGGCTTCTCCGGCCGAGAAAAACACTTTTGGTGCACCATGCAGGTACATTTGAGTTTCCCAGGCAAACGAAAGCAGTTACACCAAAGTTTCTAGTTTCTGTTTGTGTCTCCGCTGAGGAGGTTTCAGGCCAGCTATGTCTTTCAGTACTATCTCTTTTGGTTTGGAAGCTATTGCTGGACGTTTGGTAGAAAAAGCTTCTCCGGCCGAGAAAAACACTTTTGGTGCACCATGCAGTACATTTGAGTTTCCCAGGCAAACGAAAGCAGTTACACCAAAGTTTCTAGTTTCTCTTTGTGTCTCCCCTGAGGAGGTTTCAGGCCAGCTATGTCTTTCAGTACTATCTCTTTTGGTTTGGAAGCTATTGCTGGACGTTTTGTAGAAAAAGCTTCTCCGGACGAAAAAAACACTTTTGGTGCACCATGCAGGTACATTTGAGTTTCCCAGGCAAACGAAAGCAGTTACACCAAAGTTTCTAGTTTCTGTTTGTGTCTCCCCTGAGGAGGTTTCAGGCCAGCAATGTCTTTCAGTACTATCTCTTTTGGTTTGGAAGCTATTCCTGGACGTTTGGCATGTTTGGTAGAAAAGGCTTTTCCGGCCGAGAAATACACTTTTGGTGCACCATGCAGGTACATTTGAGTTTCCCAGGCAAACGAAAGCAGTTACACCAAAGTTTCTAGTTTCTGTTTGTGTCTCCCCTGAGGAGGTTTCAGGCCAGCTATGTCTTTCAGTACTATCTCTTTTGGTTTGGAAGCTATTGCTGGACGTTTGGTAGAAAAAGCTGCTCCGGCCGAGAAAAACACTTTTGGTGCACCATGCAGGTACATTTGAGTTTCCCAGGCAAACGAAAGCAGTTACACCAAAGTTTCTAGTTTCTGTTTGTGTCTCCCCTGAGGAGGTTTCAGGCCAGCTATGTCTTTCAGTACTATCTCTTTTGGTTTGGAAGCTATTGCTGGACGTTTGGTAGAAAAAGCTTCTCCGGCCGAGAAAAACACTTTTGGTGCACCATGCAGGTACATTTGAGTTTCCCAGGCAAACGAAAGCAGTTACACCAAAGTTTCTAGTTTCTGTTTGTGTCTCCCCTGAGGAGGTTTCAGGCCAGCTATGTCTTTCAGTACTATCTTTTTTGGTTTGGAAGCTATTGCTGGACGTTTGGCATGTTTGGTAGAAAAGGCTTCTCCGGCCGAGAAAAACACTTTTGGTGCACCATGCAGGTACATTTGAGTTTCCCAGGCAAACGAAAGCAGTTACACCAAAGTTTCTAGTTTCTGTTTGTGTCTCCCCTGAGGAGGTTTCAGGCCAGCTATGTCTTTCAGTACTATCTCTTTTGGTTTGGAAGCTATTGCTGGACGTTTGGTAGAAAAATCTGTTTCGGCCGAGAAAAACACTTTTGGTGCACCATGCAGGTACATTTGAGTTTCCCAGGCAAACAAAAGCAGTTACACCAAAGTTTCTAGTTTCTGTTTGTGTCTTCCCTGAGGAGGTTTCAAGCTAGCAATGTCTTTCAGTACTATCTCTTTTGGTTTGGAAGCTATTGCTGGACGTTTGGTAGAAAAAGCTTCTCCGGCCGAGAAAAACACTTTTGGTGCACCATGCAGTACATTTGAGTTTCCCAGGCAAACGAAAGCAGTTACACCAAAGTTTCTAGTTTCTGTTTGTGTCTCCCCTGAGGAGGTTTCAGGCCAGCTATGTCTTTCAGTACTATCTCTTTTGGTTTGGAAGCTATTGCTGGACGTTTGGTAGAAAAAGCTGCTCCGGCCGAGAAAAACACTTTTGGTGCACCATGCAGGTACATTTGAGTTTCCCAGGCAAACGAAAGCAGTTACACCAAAGTTTCTAGTTTCTGTTTGTGTCTCCCCTGAGGAGGTTTCAGGCCAGCAATGTCTTTCAGTACTATCTCTTTTGGTTTGGAAGCTATTCCTGGACGTTTGGCATGTTTGGTAGAAAAGGCTTTTCCGGCCGAGAAAAACACTTTTGGTGCACCATGCAGGTACATTTGAGTTTCCCAGGCAAACGAAAGCAGTTACACCAAAGTTTCTAGTTTCTGTTTGTGTCTCCCCTGAGGAGGTTTCAGGCCAGCTATGTCTTTCAGTACTATCTCTTTTGGTTTGGAATCTATTGCTGGACGTTTTGTAGAAAAAGCTTCTCCGGCCGAGAAAAACACTTTTGGTGCACCATGCAGGTACATTTGAGTTTCCCAGGCAAACGAAAGCAGTTACACCAAAGTTTCTAGTTTCTCTTTGTGTCTCCCCTGAGGAGGTTTCAGGCCAGCTATGTCTTTCAGTACTATCTCTTTTGGTTTGGAATCTATTGCTGGACGTTTGGTAGAAAAAGCTGCTCTGGCCGAGAAAAACACTTTTGGTGCACCATGCAGGTACATTTGAGTTTCCCAGGCAAACGAAAGCAGTGACACCAAAGTTTCTAGTTTCTCTTTGTGTCTCCCCTGAGGAGGTTTCAGGCCAGCTATGTCTTTCAGTACTGTCTCTTTTGGTTTGGAAGCTATTGCTGGACGTTTGGTAGAAAAAGCTGCTCCGGCCGAGAAAAACACTTTTGGTGCACCATGCAGGTACATTTGAGTTTCCCAGGCAAACGAAAGCAGTTACACCAAAGTTTCTAGTTTCTGTTTGTGTCTCCCCTGAGGAGGTTTCAGGCCAGCTATGTCTTTCAGTACTATCTTTTTTGGTTTGGAAGCTATTCCTGGACGTTTGGCATGTTTGGTAGAAAAGGCTTCTCCGGCCGAGAAAAACACTTTTGGTGCACCATGCAGGTACATTTGAGTTTCCCAGGCAAACGAAAGCAGTTACACCAAAGTTTCTAGTTTCTGTTTGTGTCTCCCCTGAGGAGGTTTCAGGCCAGCTATGTCTTTCAGTACTATCTCTTTTGGTTTGGAAGCTATTGCTGGACGTTTGGTAGAAAAATCTGCTCCGGCCGAGAAAAACACTTTTGGTGCACCATGCAGGTACATTTGAGTTTCCCAGGCAAACGAAAGCAGTTACACCAAAGTTTCTAGTTTCTGTTTGTGTCTCCCCTGAGGAGGTTTCAGGCCAGCTATGTCTTTCAGTACTATCTCTTTTGGTTTGGAAGCTATTGCTGGACGTTTGGTAGAAATAGCTGCTCTGGCCGAGAAAAACACTTTTGGTGCACCATGCATGTCCATTTGAGTTTCCCAGGGAAACGAAAGCAGTGACACCAAAGTTTCTAGTTTCTGTTTGTGTCTCCCCTGAGGAGGTTTCAGGCCAGCAATGTCTTTCAGTACTATCTCTTTTGGTTTGGAAGCTATTCCTGGACGTTTGGCATGTTTGGTAGAAAAGGCTTTTCCGGCCGAGAAAAACACTTTTGGTGCACCATGCAGGTACATTTGAGTTTCCCAGGCAAACGAAAGCAGTTACACCAAAGTTTCTAGTTTCTGTTTGTGTCTCCCCTGAGGAGGTTTCAGGCCAGCTATGTCTTTCAGTACTATCTCTTTTGGTTTGGAATCTATTGCTGGACGTTTGGTAGAAAAATCTGCTCCGGCCGAGAAAAACACTTTTGGTGCACCATGCAGGTACATTTGAGTTTCCCAGGCAAACGAAAGCAGTTACACCAAAGTTTCTAGTTTCTCTTTGTGTCTCCCCTGAGGAGGTTTCAGGCCAGCTATGTCTTTCAGTACTGTCTCTTTTGGTTTGGAAGCTATTGCTGGACGTTTGGTAGAAAAAGCTGCTCCGGCCGAGAAAAACACTTTTGGTGCACCATGCAGGTACATTTGAGTTTCCCAGGCAAACGAAAGCAGTTACACCAAAGTTTCTAGTTTCTGTTTGTGTCTCCCCTGAGGAGGTTTCAGGCCAGCTATGTCTTTCAGTACTATCTTTTTTGGTTTGGAAGCTATTCCTGGACGTTTGGCATGTTTGGTAGAAAAGGCTTCTCCGGCCGAGAAAAACACTTTTGGTGCACCATGCAGGTACATTTGAGTTTCCCAGGCAAACGAAAGCAGTGACACCAAAGTTTCTAGTTTCTCTTTGTGTCTCCCCTGAGGAGGTTTCAGGCCAGCTATGTCTTTCAGTACTGTCTCTTTTGGTTTGGAAGCTATTGCTGGACGTTTGGTAGAAAAAGCTGCTCCGGCCGAGAAAAACACTTTTGGTGCACCATGCAGGTACATTTGAGTTTCCCAGGCAAACGAAAGCAGTTACACCAAAGTTTCTAGTTTCTGTTTGTGTCTCCCCTGAGGAGGTTTCAGGCCAGCTATGTCTTTCAGTACTATCTTTTTTGGTTTGGAAGCTATTCCTGGACGTTTGGCATGTTTGGTAGAAAAGGCTTCTCCGGCCGAGAAAAACACTTTTGGTGCACCATGCAGGTACATTTGAGTTTCCCAGGCAAACGAAAGCAGTTACACCAAAGTTTCTAGTTTCTGTTTGTGTCTCCCCTGAGGAGGTTTCAGGCCAGCTATGTCTTTCAGTACTATCTCTTTTGGTTTGGAAGCTATTGCTGGACGTTTGGTAGAAAAATCTGCTCCGGCCGAGAAAAACACTTTTGGTGCACCATGCAGGTACATTTGAGTTTCCCAGGCAAACGAAAGCAGTTACACCAAAGTTTCTAGTTTCTGTTTGTGTCTCCCCTGAGGAGGTTTCAGGCCAGCTATGTCTTTCAGTACTATCTCTTTTGGTTTGGAAGCTATTGCTGGACGTTTGGTAGAAAAAGCTGCTCTGGCCGAGAAAAACACTTTTGGTGCACCATGCATGTCCATTTGAGTTTCCCAGGGAAACGAAAGCAGTGACACCAAAGTTTCTAGTTTCTGTTTGTGTCTCCCCTGAGGAGGTTTCAAGCTAGCAATGTCTTTCAGTACTATCTCTTTTGGTTTGGAAGCTATTGCTGGACGTTTGGTAGAAAAAGCTTCTCCGGCCGAGAAAAACACTTTTGGTGCACCATGCAGTACATTTGAGTTTCCCAGGCAAACGAAAGCAGTTACACCAAAGTTTCTAGTTTCTGTTTGTGTCTCCCCTGAGGAGGTTTCAGGCCAGCTATGTCTTTCAGTACTATCTCTTTTGGTTTGGAAGCTATTGCTGGACGTTTGGTAGAAAAAGCTTCTCCGGACGAAAAAAACACTTTTGGTGCACCATGCAGGTACATTTGAGTTTCCCAGGCAAACGAAAGCAGTTACACCAAAGTTTCTAGTTTCTGTTTGTGTCTCCCCTGAGGAGGTTTCAGGCCAGCAATGTCTTTCAGTACTATCTCTTTTGGTTTGGAAGCTATTCCTGGACGTTTGGCATGTTTGGTAGAAAAGGTTTTTCCGGCCGAGAAATACACTTTTGGTGCACCATGCAGGTACATTTGAGTTTCCCAGGCAAACGAAAGCAGTTACACCAAAGTTTCTAGTTTCTGTTTGTGTCTCCCCTGAGGAGGTTTCAGGCCAGCTATGTCTTTCAGTACTATCTCTTTTGGTTTGGAAGCTATTGCTGGACGTTTGGTAGAAAAAGCTGCTCCGGCCGAGAAAAACACTTTTGGTGCACCATGCAGGTACATTTGAGTTTCCCAGGCAAACGAAAGCAGTTACACCAAAGTTTCTAGTTTCTGTTTGTGTCTCCCCTGAGGAGGTTTCAGGCCAGCTATGTCTTTCAGTACTATCTCTTTTGGTTTGGAAGCTATTGCTGGACGTTTGGTAGAAAAAGCTTCTCCGGCCGAGAAAAACACTTTTGGTGCACCATGCAGGTACATTTGAGTTTCCCAGGCAAACGAAAGCAGTTACACCAAAGCTTCTAGTTTCTGTTTGTGTCTCCCCTGAGGAGGTTTCAGGCCAGCTATGTCTTTCAGTACTATCTTTTTTGGTTTGGAAGCTATTGCTGGACGTTTGGCATGTTTGGGAGAAAAGGCTTCTCCGGCCAAGAAAAACACTTTTGGTGCACCATGCAGGTACATTTGAGTTTCCCAGGCAAACGAAAGCAGTTACACCAAAGTTTCTAGTTTCTGTTTGTGTCTCCCCTGAGGAGGTTTCAGGCCAGCAATGTCTTTCAGTACTATCTCTTTTGGTTTGGAAGCTATTCCTGGACGTTTGGCATGTTTGGTAGAAAAGGCTTCTCCGGCCGAGAAAAACACTTTTGGTGCACCATGCAGGTACATTTGAGTTTCCCAGGCAAACGAAAGCAGTTACACCAAAGTTTCTAGTTTCTGTTTGTGTCTCCCCTGAGGAGGTTTCAGGCCAGCTATGTCTTTCAGTACTATCTCTTTTGGTTTGGAAGCTATTGCTGGACGTTTGGTAGAAAAAGCTTCTCCGGACGAAAAAAACACTTTTGGTGCACCATGCAGGTACATTTGAGTTTCCCAGGCAAACGAAAGCAGTTACACCAAAGTTTCTAGTTTCTGTTTGTGTCTCCCCTGAGGAGGTTTCAGGCCAGCAATGTCTTTCAGTACTATCTCTTTTGGTTTGGAAGCTATTGCTGGACGTTTGGCATGTTTGGTAGAAAAGGCTTTTCCGGCCGAGAAATACACTTTTGGTGCACCATGCAGGTACATTTGAGTTTCCCAGGCAAACGAAAGCAGTTACACCAAAGTTTCTAGTTTCTGTTTGTGTCTCCCCTGAGGAGGTTTCAGGCCAGCTATGTCTTTCAGTACTATCTCTTTTGGTTTGGAAGCTATTGCTGGACGTTTGGTAGAAAAAGCTGCTCCGGCCGAGAAAAACACTTTTGGTGCACCATGCAGGTACATTTGAGTTTCCCAGGCAAACGAAAGCAGTTACACCAAAGTTTCTAGTTTCTGTTTGTGTCTCCCCTGAGGAGGTTTCAGGCCAGCTATGTCTTTCAGTACTATCTCTTTTGGTTTGGAAGCTATTGCTGGACGTTTGGTAGAAAAAGCTTCTCCGGCCGAGAAAAACACTTTTGGTGCACCATGCAGGTACATTTGAGTTTCCCAGGCAAACGAAAGCAGTTACACCAAAGTTTCTAGTTTCTGTTTGTGTCTCCCCTGAGGAGGTTTCAGGCCAGCTATGTCTTTCAGTACTATCTTTTTTGGTTTGGAAGCTATTCCTGGAAGTTTGGCATGTTTGGTAGAAAAGGCTTCTCCGGCCGAGAAAAACACTTTTGGTGCACCATGCAGGTACATTTGAGTTTCCCAGGCAAACGAAAGCAGTTACACCAAAGTTTCTAGTTTCTGTTTGTGACTCCCCTGAGGAGGTTTCAGGCCAGCTATGTCTTTCAGTACTATCTCTTTTGGTTTGGAAGCTATTGCTGGACGTTTGGTAGAAAAATCTGCTCCGGCCGAGAAAAACACTTTTGGTGCACCATGCAGGTACATTTGAGTTTCCCAGGCAAACGAAAGCAGTTACACCAAAGTTTCTAGTTTCTGTTTGTGTCTCCCCTGAGGAGGTTTCAGGCCAGCTATGTCTTTCAGTACTATCTCTTTTGGTTTGGAAGCTATTGCTGGACGTTTGGTAGAAAAAGCTGCTCTGGCCGAGAAAAACACCATTGGTGCGCCATGCAGGTACATTTGAGTTTCCCAGGGAAACGAAAGCAGTTACACCAAAGTTTCTAGTTTCTGTTTGTGTCTCCCCTGAGGAGGTTTCAGGCCAGCAATGTCTTTCAGTACTATCTCTTTTGGTTTGGAAGCTATTCCTGGACGTTTGGCATGTTTGGTAGAAAAATCTGCTCCGGCCGAGAAAAACACTTTTGGTGCACCATGCAGGTACATTTGAGTTTCCCAGGCAAACGAAAGCAGTTACACCAAAGTTTCTAGTTTCTGTTTGTGTCTCCCCTGAGGAGGTTTCAGGCCAGCTATGTCTTTCAGTACTATCTCTTTTGGTTTGGAAGCTATTGCTGGACGTTTGGTAGAAAAAGCTTCTCCGGACGAAAAAAACACTTTTGGTGCACCATGCAGGTACATTTGAGTTTCCCAGGCAAACGAAAGCAGTTACACCAAAGTTTCTAGTTTCTGTTTGTGTCTCCCCTGAGGAGGTTTCAGGCCAGCAATGTCTTTCAGTACTATCTCTTTTGGTTTGGAAGCTATTCCTGGACGTTTGGCATGTTTGGTAGAAAAGGTTTTTCCGGCCGAGAAATACACTTTTGGTGCACCATGCAGGTACATTTGAGTTTCCCAGGCAAACGAAAGCAGTTACACCAAAGTTTCTAGTTTCTGTTTGTGTCTCCCCTGAGGAGGTTTCAGGCCAGCTATGTCTTTCAGTACTATCTCTTTTGGTTTGGAAGCTATTGCTGGACGTTTGGTAGAAAAAGCTGCTCCGGCCGAGAAAAACACTTTTGGTGCACCATGCAGGTACATTTGAGTTTCCCAGGCAAACGAAAGCAGTTACACCAAAGTTTCTAGTTTCTGTTTGTGTCTCCCCTGAGGAGGTTTCAGGCCAGCTATGTCTTTCAGTACTATCTCTTTTGGTTTGGAAGCTATTGCTGGACGTTTGGTAGAAAAAGCTTCTCCGGCCGAGAAAAACACTTTTGGTGCACCATGCAGGTACATTTGAGTTTCCCAGGCAAACGAAAGCAGTTACACCAAAGCTTCTAGTTTCTGTTTGTGTCTCCCCTGAGGAGGTTTCAGGCCAGCTATGTCTTTCAGTACTATCTTTTTTGGTTTGGAAGCTATTGCTGGACGTTTGGCATGTTTGGGAGAAAAGGCTTCTCCGGCCAAGAAAAACACTTTTGGTGCACCATGCAGGTACATTTGAGTTTCCCAGGCAAACGAAAGCAGTTACACCAAAGTTTCTAGTTTCTGTTTGTGTCTCCCCTGAGGAGGTTTCAGGCCAGCAATGTCTTTCAGTACTATCTCTTTTGGTTTGGAAGCTATTCCTGGACGTTTGGCATGTTTGGTAGAAAAGGCTTCTCCGGCCGAGAAAAACACTTTTGGTGCACCATGCAGGTACATTTGAGTTTCCCAGGCAAACGAAAGCAGTTACACCAAAGTTTCTAGTTTCTGTTTGTGTCTCCCCTGAGGAGGTTTCAGGCCAGCTATGTCTTTCAGTACTATCTCTTTTGGTTTGGAAGCTATTGCTGGACGTTTGGTAGAAAAAGCTTCTCCGGACGAAAAAAACACTTTTGGTGCACCATGCAGGTACATTTGAGTTTCCCAGGCAAACGAAAGCAGTTACACCAAAGTTTCTAGTTTCTGTTTGTGTCTCCCCTGAGGAGGTTTCAGGCCAGCAATGTCTTTCAGTACTATCTCTTTTGGTTTGGAAGCTATTGCTGGACGTTTGGCATGTTTGGTAGAAAAGGCTTTTCCGGCCGAGAAATACACTTTTGGTGCACCATGCAGGTACATTTGAGTTTCCCAGGCAAACGAAAGCAGTTACACCAAAGTTTCTAGTTTCTGTTTGTGTCTCCCCTGAGGAGGTTTCAGGCCAGCTATGTCTTTCAGTACTATCTCTTTTGGTTTGGAAGCTATTGCTGGACGTTTGGTAGAAAAAGCTGCTCCGGCCGAGAAAAACACTTTTGGTGCACCATGCAGGTACATTTGAGTTTCCCAGGCAAACGAAAGCAGTTACACCAAAGTTTCTAGTTTCTGTTTGTGTCTCCCCTGAGGAGGTTTCAGGCCAGCTATGTCTTTCAGTACTATCTCTTTTGGTTTGGAAGCTATTGCTGGACGTTTGGTAGAAAAAGCTTCTCCGGCCGAGAAAAACACTTTTGGTGCACCATGCAGGTACATTTGAGTTTCCCAGGCAAACGAAAGCAGTTACACCAAAGTTTCTAGTTTCTGTTTGTGTCTCCCCTGAGGAGGTTTCAGGCCAGCTATGTCTTTCAGTACTATCTTTTTTGGTTTGGAAGCTATTCCTGGAAGTTTGGCATGTTTGGTAGAAAAGGCTTCTCCGGCCGAGAAAAACACTTTTGGTGCACCATGCAGGTACATTTGAGTTTCCCAGGCAAACGAAAGCAGTTACACCAAAGTTTCTAGTTTCTGTTTGTGACTCCCCTGAGGAGGTTTCAGGCCAGCTATGTCTTTCAGTACTATCTCTTTTGGTTTGGAAGCTATTGCTGGACGTTTGGTAGAAAAATCTGCTCCGGCCGAGAAAAACACTTTTGGTGCACCATGCAGGTACATTTGAGTTTCCCAGGCAAACGAAAGCAGTTACACCAAAGTTTCTAGTTTCTGTTTGTGTCTCCCCTGAGGAGGTTTCAGGCCAGCTATGTCTTTCAGTACTATCTCTTTTGGTTTGGAAGCTATTGCTGGACGTTTGGTAGAAAAAGCTGCTCTGGCCGAGAAAAACACCTTTGGTGCGCCATGCAGGTACATTTGAGTTTCCCAGGGAAACGAAAGCAGTTACACCAAAGTTTCTAGTTTCTGTTTGTGTCTCCCCTGAGGAGGTTTCAGGCCAGCAATGTCTTTCAGTACTATCTCTTTTGGTTTGGAAGCTATTCCTGGACGTTTGGCATGTTTGGTAGAAAAATCTGCTCCGGCCGAGAAAAACACTTTTGGTGCACCATGCAGGTACATTTGAGTTTCCCAGGCAAACGAAAGCAGTTACACCAATGTTTCTAGTTTCTGTTTGTGTCTCCCCTGAGGAGGTTTCAGGCCAGCTATGTCTTTCAGTACTATCTCTTTTGGTTTGGAATCTATTGCTGGACGTTTTGTAGAAAAAGCTTCTCCGGCCGAGAAAAACACTTTTGGTGCACCATGCAGGTACATTTCAGTTTCCCAGGCAAACGAAAGCAGTTACACCAAAGTTTCTAGTTTCTCTTTGTGTCTCCCCTGAGGAGGTTTCAGGCCAGCTATGTCTTTCAGTACTATCTCTTTTGGTTTGGAAGCTATTGCTGGACGTTTGGTAGAAAAAGCTGCTCTGGCCGAGAAAAACACTTTTGGTGCACCATGCATGTCCATTTGAGTTTCCCAGGGAAACGAAAGCAGTGACACCAAAGTTTCTAGTTTCTGTTTGTGTCTCCCCTGAGGAGGTTTCAAGCTAGCAATGTCTTTCAGTACTATCTCTTTTGGTTTGGAAGCTATTGCTGGACGTTTGGTAGAAAAGGCTTCTCCGTCCGAGAAAAACACTTTTGGTGCACCATGCAGGTACATTTGAGTTTCCCAGGCAAACGAAAGCAGTTACACCAAAGCTTCTAGTTTCTGTTTGTGTCTCCCCTGAGGAGGTTTCAGGCCAGCTATGTCTTTCAGTACTATCTTTTTTGGTTTGGAAGCTATTGCTGGACGTTTGGCATGTTTGGGAGAAAAGGCTTCTCCGGCCAAGAAAAACACTTTTGGTGCACCATGCAGGTACATTTGAGTTTCCCAGGCAAACGAAAGCAGTTACACCAAAGTTTCTAGTTTCTGTTTGTGTCTCCCCTGAGGAGGTTTCAGGCCAGCAATGTCTTTCAGTACTATCTCTTTTGGTTTGGAAGCTATTCCTGGACGTTTGGCATGTTTGGTAGAAAAGGCTTCTCCGGCCGAGAAAAACACTTTTGGTGCACCATGCAGGTACATTTGAGTTTCCCAGGCAAACGAAAGCAGTTACACCAAAGTTTCTAGTTTCTGTTTGTGTCTCCCCTGAGGAGGTTTCAGGCCAGCTATGTCTTTCAGTACTATCTCTTTTGGTTTGGAAGCTATTGCTGGACGTTTGGTAGAAAAAGCTTCTCCGGACGAAAAAAACACTTTTGGTGCACCATGCAGGTACATTTGAGTTTCCCAGGCAAACGAAAGCAGTTACACCAAAGTTTCTAGTTTCTGTTTGTGTCTCCCCTGAGGAGGTTTCAGGCCAGCAATGTCTTTCAGTACTATCTCTTTTGGTTTGGAAGCTATTGCTGGACGTTTGGCATGTTTGGTAGAAAAGGCTTTTCCGGCCGAGAAATACACTTTTGGTGCACCATGCAGGTACATTTGAGTTTCCCAGGCAAACGAAAGCAGTTACACCAAAGTTTCTAGTTTCTGTTTGTGTCTCCCCTGAGGAGGTTTCAGGCCAGCTATGTCTTTCAGTACTATCTCTTTTGGTTTGGAAGCTATTGCTGGACGTTTGGTAGAAAAAGCTGCTCCGGCCGAGAAAAACACTTTTGGTGCACCATGCAGGTACATTTGAGTTTCCCAGGCAAACGAAAGCAGTTACACCAAAGTTTCTAGTTTCTGTTTGTGTCTCCCCTGAGGAGGTTTCAGGCCAGCTATGTCTTTCAGTACTATCTCTTTTGGTTTGGAAGCTATTGCTGGACGTTTGGTAGAAAAAGCTTCTCCGGCCGAGAAAAACACTTTTGGTGCACCATGCAGGTACATTTGAGTTTCCCAGGCAAACGAAAGCAGTTACACCAAAGTTTCTAGTTTCTGTTTGTGTCTCCCCTGAGGAGGTTTCAGGCCAGCTATGTCTTTCAGTACTATCTTTTTTGGTTTGGAAGCTATTCCTGGAAGTTTGGCATGTTTGGTAGAAAAGGCTTCTCCGGCCGAGAAAAACACTTTTGGTGCACCATGCAGGTACATTTGAGTTTCCCAGGCAAACGAAAGCAGTTACACCAAAGTTTCTAGTTTCTGTTTGTGACTCCCCTGAGGAGGTTTCAGGCCAGCTATGTCTTTCAGTACTATCTCTTTTGGTTTGGAAGCTATTGCTGGACGTTTGGTAGAAAAATCTGCTCCGGCCGAGAAAAACACTTTTGGTGCACCATGCAGGTACATTTGAGTTTCCCAGGCAAACGAAAGCAGTTACACCAAAGTTTCTAGTTTCTGTTTGTGTCTCCCCTGAGGAGGTTTCAGGCCAGCTATGTCTTTCAGTACTATCTCTTTTGGTTTGGAAGCTATTGCTGGACGTTTGGTAGAAAAAGCTGCTCTGGCCGAGAAAAACACCTTTGGTGCGCCATGCAGGTACATTTGAGTTTCCCAGGGAAACGAAAGCAGTTACACCAAAGTTTCTAGTTTCTGTTTGTGTCTCCCCTGAGGAGGTTTCAGGCCAGCAATGTCTTTCAGTACTATCTCTTTTGGTTTGGAAGCTATTCCTGGACGTTTGGCATGTTTGGTAGAAAAGGCTTTTCCGGCCGAGAAAAACACTTTTGGTGCACCATGCAGGTACATTTGAGTTTCCCAGGCAAACGAAAGCAGTTACACCAATGTTTCTAGTTTCTGTTTGTGTCTCCCCTGAGGAGGTTTCAGGCCAGCTATGTCTTTCAGTACTATCTCTTTTGGTTTGGAATCTATTGCTGGACGTTTTGTAGAAAAAGCTTCTCCGGCCGAGAAAAACACTTTTGGTGCACCATGCAGGTACATTTCAGTTTCCCAGGCAAACGAAAGCAGTTACACCAAAGTTTCTAGTTTCTCTTTGTGTCTCCCCTGAGGAGGTTTCAGGCCAGCTATGTCTTTCAGTACTATCTCTTTTGGTTTGGAAGCTATTGCTGGACGTTTGGTAGAAAAAGCTGCTCTGGCCGAGAAAAACACTTTTGGTGCACCATGCATGTCCATTTGAGTTTCCCAGGGAAACGAAAGCAGTGACACCAAAGTTTCTAGTTTCTGTTTGTGTCTCCCCTGAGGAGGTTTCAAGCTAGCAATGTCTTTCAGTACTATCTCTTTTGGTTTGGAAGCTATTGCTGGACGTTTGGTAGAAAAAGCTTCTCCGGCCGAGAAAAACACTTTTGGTGCACCATGCAGTACATTTGAGTTTCCCAGGCAAACGAAAGCAGTTACACCAAAGTTTCTAGTTTCTGTTTGTGTCTCCCCTGAGGAGGTTTCAGGCCAGCTATGTCTTTCAGTACTATCTCTTTTGGTTTGGAAGCTATTGCTGGACGTTTGGTAGAAAAAGCTTCTCCGGACGAAAAAAACACTTTTGGTGCACCATGCAGGTACATTTGAGTTTCCCAGGCAAACGAAAGCAGTTACACCAAAGTTTCTAGTTTCTGTTTGTGTCTCCCCTGAGGAGGTTTCAGGCCAGCAATGTCTTTCAGTACTATCTCTTTTGGTTTGGAAGCTATTCCTGGACGTTTGGCATGTTTGGTAGAAAAGGCTTTTCCGGCCGAGAAAAACACTTTTGGTGCACCATGCAGGTACATTTGAGTTTCCCAGGCAAACGAAAGCAGTTACACCAAAGTTTCTAGTTTCTGTTTGTGTCTCCCCTGAGGAGGTTTCAGGCCAGCTATGTCTTTCAGTACTATCTCTTTTGGTTTGGAAGCTATTGCTGGACGTTTGGTAGAAAAAGCTGCTCCGGCCGAGAAAAACACTTTTGGTGCACCATGCAGGTACATTTGAGTTTCCCAGGCAAACGAAAGCAGTTACACCAAAGTTTCTAGTTTCTGTTTGTGTCTCCCCTGAGGAGGTTTCAGGCCAGCTATGTCTTTCAGTACTATCTCTTTTGGTTTGGAAGCTATTGCTGGACGTTTTGCATGTTTGGTAGAAAACGCTTCTCCGGCCAAGAAAAACACTTTTGGTGCACCATGCAGGTACATTTGAGTTTCCCAGGCAAACGAAAGCAGTTACACCAAAGTTTCTAGTTTCTGTTTGTGTCTCCCCTGAGGAGGTTTCAGGCCAGCAATGTCTTTCAGTACTATCTCTTTTGGTTTGGAAGCTATTCCTGGACGTTTGGCATGTTTGGTAGAAAAGGCTTCTCCGGCCGAGAAAAACACTTTTGGTGCACCATGCAGGTACATTTGAGTTTCCCAGGCAAACGAAAGCAGTTACACCAAAGTTTCTAGTTTCTGTTTGTGTCTCCCCTGAGGAGGTTTCAGGCCAGCTATGTCTTTCAGTACTATCTCTTTTGGTTTGGAAGCTATTGCTGGACGTTTGGTAGAAAAATCTGCTCCGGCCGAGAAAAACACTTTTGGTGCACCATGCAGGTACATTTGAGTTTCCCAGGCAAACGAAAGCAGTTACACCAAAGTTTCTAGTTTCTGTTTGTGTCTCCCCTGAGGAGGTTTCAGGCCAGCTATGTCTTTCAGTACTATCTCTTTTGGTTTGGAAGCTATTGCTGGACGTTTGGTAGAAAAAGCTGCTCTGGCCGAGAAAAACACTTTTGGTGCACCATGCATGTCCATTTGAGTTTCCCAGGGAAACGAAAGCAGTGACACCAATGTTTCTAGTTTCTGTTTGTGTCTCCCCTGAGGAGGTTTCAAGCTAGCAATGTCTTTCAGTACTATCTCTTTTGGTTTGGAAGCTATTGCTGGACGTTTGGTAGAAAAAGCTTCTCCGGCCGAGAAAAACACTTTTGGTGCACCATGCAGTACATTTGAGTTTCCCAGGCAAACGAAAGCAGTTACACCAAAGTTTCTAGTTTCTGTTTGTGTCTCCCCTGAGGAGGTTTCAGGCCAGCTATGTCTTTCAGTACTATCTCTTTTGGTTTGGAAGCTATTGCTGGACGTTTGGTAGAAAAAGCTTCTCCGGACGAAAAAAACACTTTTGGTGCACCATGCAGGTACATTTGAGTTTCCCAGGCAAACGAAAGCAGTTACACCAAAGTTTCTAGTTTCTGTTTGTGTCTCCCCTGAGGAGGTTTCAGGCCAGCAATGTCTTTCAGTACTATCTCTTTTGGTTTGGAAGCTATTGCTGGACGTTTGGCATGTTTGGTAGAAAAGGCTTTTCCGGCCGAGAAAAACACTTTTGGTGCACCATGCAGGTACATTTGAGTTTCCCAGGCAAACGAAAGCAGTTACACCAAAGTTTCTAGTTTCTGTTTGTGTCTCCCCTGAGGAGGTTTCAGGCCAGCTATGTCTTTCAGTACTATCTCTTTTGGTTTGGAAGCTATTGCTGGACGTTTGGTAGAAAAAGCTGCTCCGGCCGAGAAAAACACTTTTGGTGCACCATGCAGGTACATTTGAGTTTCCCAGGCAAACGAAAGCTGTTACACCAAAGTTTCTAGTTTCTGTTTGTGTCTCCCCTGAGGAGGTTTCAGGCCAGCTATGTCTTTCAGTACTATCTCTTTTGGTTTGGAAGCTATTGCTGGACGTTTGGTAGAAAAAGCTGCTCTGGCCGAGAAAAACACTTTTGGTGCACCATGCATGTCCATTTGAGTTTCCCAGGGAAACGAAAGCAGTGACACCAATGTTTCTAGTTTCTGTTTGTGTCTCCCCTGAGGAGGTTTCAGGCCAGCAATGTCTTTCAGTACTATCTCTTTTGGTTTGGAAGCTATTGCTGGACGTTTGGTAGAAAAAGCTTCTCCGGCCGAGAAAAACACTTTTGGTGCACCATGCAGTACATTTGAGTTTCCCAGGCAAACGAAAGCAGTTACACCAAAGTTTCTAGTTTCTGTTTGTGTCTCCCCTGAGGAGGTTTCAGGCCAGCTATGTCTTTCAGTACTATCTCTTTTGGTTTGGAAGCTATTGCTGGACGTTTGGTAGAAAAAGCTTCTCCGGACGAAAAAAAACACTTTTGGTGCACCATGCAGGTACATTTGAGTTTCCCAGGCAAACGAAAGCAGTTACACCAAAGTTTCTAGTTTCTGTTTGTGTCTCCCCTGAGGAGGTTTCAGGCCAGCAATGTCTTTCAGTACTATCTCTTTTGGTTTGGAAGCTATTGCTGGACGTTTGGCATGTTTGTAGAAAAAGCTTTTCCGGCCGAGAAAAACACTTTTGGTGCACCATGCAGGTACATTTGAGTTTCCCAGGCAAACGAAAGCAGTTACACCAAAGTTTCTAGTTTCTGTTTGTGTCTCCCCTGAGGAGGTTTCAGGCCAGCTATGTCTTTCAGTACTATCTCTTTTGGTTTGGAAGCTATTGCTGGACGTTTGGTAGAAAAAGCTTCTCCGGCCGAGAAAAACACTTTTGGTGCACCATGCAGGTACATTTGAGTTTCCCAGGCAAACGAAAGCAGTTACACCAAAGTTTCTAGTTTCTGTTTGTGTCTCCCCTGAGGAGGTTTCAGGCCAGCTATGTCTTTCAGTACTATCTCTTTTGGTTTGGAAGCTATTGCTGGACGTTTGGCAGAAAAAGCTTCTCCGGCCGAGAAAAACACTTTTGGTGCACCATGCAGGTACATTTGAGTTTCCCAGGCAAACGAAAGCAGTTACACCAAAGTTTCTAGTTTCTGTTTGTGTCTCCCCTGAGGAGGTTTCAGGCCAGCAATGTCTTTCAGTACTATCTCTTTTGGTTTGGAAGCTATTCCTGGACGTTTGGCATGTTTGGTAGAAAAGGATTCTCTGGCCGAGAAAAACACTTTTGGTGCACCATGCAGGTACATTTGAGTTTCCCAGGCAAACGAAAGCAGTTACACCAAAGTTTCTAGTTTCTGTTTGTGTCTCCCCTGAGGAGGTTTCAGGCCAGCTATGTCTTTCAGTACTATCTCTTTTGGTTTGGAAGCTATTGCTGGACGTTTGGTAGAAAAAGCTGCTCTGGCCGAGAAAAACACTTTTGGTGCACCATGCATGTCCATTTGAGTTTCCCAGGGAAACGAAAGCAGTGACACCAATGTTTCTAGTTTCTGTTTGTGTCTCCCCTGAGGAGGTTTCAGGCCAGCAATGTCTTTCAGTACTATCTCTTTTGGTTTGGAAGCTATTGCTGGACGTTTGGTAGAAAAAGCTTCTCCGGCCGAGAAAAACACTTTTGGTGCACCATGCAGTACATTTGAGTTTCCCAGGCAAACGAAAGCAGTTACACCAAAGTTTCTAGTTTCTGTTTGTGTCTCCCCTGAGGAGGTTTCAGGCCAGCTATGTCTTTCAGTACTATCTCTTTTGGTTTGGAAGCTATTGCTGGACGTTTGGTAGAAAAAGCTTCTCCGGACGAAAAAAACACTTTTGGTGCACCATGCAGGTACATTTGAGTTTCCCAGGCAAACGAAAGCAGTTACACCAAAGTTTCTAGTTTCTGTTTGTGTCTCCCCTGAGGAGGTTTCAGGCCAGCAATGTCTTTCAGTACTATCTCTTTTGGTTTGGAAGCTATTGCTGGACGTTTGGCATGTTTGTAGAAAAAGCTTTTCCGGCCGAGAAAAACACTTTTGGTGCACCATGCAGGTACATTTGAGTTTCCCAGGCAAACGAAAGCAGTTACACCAAAGTTTCTAGTTTCTGTTTGTGTCTCCCCTGAGGAGGTTTCAGGCCAGCTATGTCTTTCAGTACTATCTCTTTTGGTTTGGAAGCTATTGCTGGACGTTTGGTAGAAAAAGCTTCTCCGGCCGAGAAAAACACTTTTGGTGCACCATGCAGGTACATTTGAGTTTCCCAGGCAAACGAAAGCAGTTACACCAAAGTTTCTAGTTTCTGTTTGTGTCTCCCCTGAGGAGGTTTCAGGCCAGCTATGTCTTTCAGTACTATCTCTTTTGGTTTGGAAGCTATTGCTGGACGTTTGGCAGAAAAAGCTTCTCCGGCCGAGAAAAACACTTTTGGTGCACCATGCAGGTACATTTGAGTTTCCCAGGCAAACGAAAGCAGTTACACCAAAGTTTCTAGTTTCTGTTTGTGTCTCCCCTGAGGAGGTTTCAGGCCAGCAATGTCTTTCAGTACTATCTCTTTTGGTTTGGAAGCTATTCCTGGACGTTTGGCATGTTTGGTAGAAAAGGATTCTCTGGCCGAGAAAAACACTTTTGGTGCACCATGCAGGTACATTTGAGTTTCCCAGGCAAACGAAAGCAGTTACACCAAAGTTTCTAGTTTCTGTTTGTGTCTCCCCTGAGGAGGTTTCAGGCCAGCTATGTCTTTCAGTACTATCTCTTTTGGTTTGGAAGCTATTGCTGGACGTTTGGTAGAAAAAGCTGCTCTGGCCGAGAAAAACACTTTTGGTGCACCATGCATGTCCATTTGAGTTTCCCAGGGAAACGAAAGCAGTGACACCAATGTTTCTAGTTTCTGTTTGTGTCTCCCCTGAGGAGGTTTCAGGCCAGCAATGTCTTTCAGTACTATCTCTTTTGGTTTGGAAGCTATTGCTGGACGTTTGGTAGAAAAAGCTTCTCCGGCCGAGAAAAACACTTTTGGTGCACCATGCAGTACATTTGAGTTTCCCAGGCAAACGAAAGCAGTTACACCAAAGTTTCTAGTTTCTGTTTGTGTCTCCCCTGAGGAGGTTTCAGGCCAGCTATGTCTTTCAGTACTATCTCTTTTGGTTTGGAAGCTATTGCTGGACGTTTGGTAGAAAAAGCTTCTCCGGACGAAAAAAACACTTTTGGTGCACCATGCAGGTACATTTGAGTTTCCCAGGCAAACGAAAGCAGTTACACCAAAGTTTCTAGTTTCTGTTTGTGTCTCCCCTGAGGAGGTTTCAGGCCAGCAATGTCTTTCAGTACTATCTCTTTTGGTTTGGAAGCTATTGCTGGACGTTTGGCATGTTTGTAGAAAAAGCTTTTCCGGCCGAGAAAAACACTTTTGGTGCACCATGCAGGTACATTTGAGTTTCCCAGGCAAACGAAAGCAGTTACACCAAAGTTTCTAGTTTCTGTTTGTGTCTCCCCTGAGGAGGTTTCAGGCCAGCTATGTCTTTCAGTACTATCTCTTTTGGTTTGGAAGCTATTGCTGGACGTTTGGTAGAAAAAGCTGCTCCGGCCGAGAAAAACACTTTTGGTGCACCATGCAGGTACATTTGAGTTTCCCAGGCAAACGAAAGCAGTTACACCAAAGTTTCTAGTTTCTGTTTGTGTCTCCCCTGAGGAGGTTTCAGGCCAGCTATGTCTTTCAGTACTATCTCTTTTGGTTTGGAAGCTATTGCTGGACGTTTGGCAGAAAAAGCTTCTCCGGCCGAGAAAAACACTTTTGGTGCACCATGCAGGTACATTTGAGTTTCCCAGGCAAACGAAAGCAGTTACACCAAAGTTTCTAGTTTCTGTTTGTGTCTCCCCTGAGGAGGTTTCAGGCCAGCAATGTCTTTCAGTACTATCTCTTTTGGTTTGGAAGCTATTGCTGGACGTTTGGCATGTTTGGTAGAAAAGGCTTTTCCGGCCGAGAAAAACACTTTTGGTGCACCATGCAGGTACATTTGAGTTTCCCAGGCAAACGAAAGCAGTTACACCAAAGTTTCTAGTTTCTGTTTGTGTCTCCCCTGAGGAGGTTTCAGGCCAGCTATGTCTTTCAGTACTATCTCTTTTGGTTTGGAAGCTATTGCTGGACGTTTGGTAGAAAAAGCTGCTCCGGCCGAGAAAAACACTTTTGGTGCACCATGCAGGTACATTTGAGTTTCCCAGGCAAACGAAAGCAGTTACACCAAAGTTTCTAGTTTCTGTTTGTGTCTCCCCTGAGGAGGTTTCAGGCCAGCTATGTCTTTCATACTATCTCTTTTGGTTTGGAAGCTATTGCTGGACGTTTGGCAGAAAAAGCTTCTCCGGCCGAGAAAAACACTTTTGGTGCACCATGCAGGTACATTTGAGTTTCCCAGGCAAACGAAAGCAGTTACACCAAAGTTTCTAGTTTCTGTTTGTGTCTCCCCTGAGGAGGTTTCAAGCCAGCTATGTCTTTCAGTACTATCTCTTTTGGTTTGGAAGCTATTGCTGGACGTTTGGCAGAAAAAGCTTCTCCGGCCGAGAAAAACACTTTTGGTGCACCATGCAGGTACATTTGAGTTTCCCAGGCAAACGAAAGCAGTTACACCAAAGTTTCTAGTTTCTGTTTGTGTCTCCCCTGAGGAGGTTTCAGGCCAGCAATGTCTTTCAGTACTATCTCTTTTGGTTTGGAAGCTATTGCTGGACGTTTGGTAGAAAAATCTGCTCCGGCCGAGAAAAACACTTTTGGTGCACCATGCAGGTACATTTGAGTTTCCCAGGCAAACGAAAGCAGTTACACCAAAGTTTCTAGTTTCTGTTTGTGTCTCCCCTGAGGAGGTTTCAAGCCAGCTATGTCTTTCAGTACTATCTCTTTTGGTTTGGAAGCTATTCCTGGACGTTTGGTAGAAAAATCTGCTCCGGCCGAGAAAAACACTTTTGGTGCACCATGCAGGTACATTTGAGTTTCCCAGGCAAACGAAAGCAGTTACACCAAAGTTTCTAGTTTCTGTTTGTGTCTCCCCTGAGGAGGTTTCAAGCTAGCAATGTCTTTCAGTACTATCTCTTTTGGTTTGGAAGCTATTGCTGGACGTTTGGTAGAAAAAGCTTCTCCGGCCGAGAAAAACACTTTTGGTGCACCATGCAGTACATTTGAGTTTCCCAGGCAAACGAAAGCAGTTACACCAAAGTTTCTAGTTTCTGTTTGTGTCTCCCCTGAGGAGGTTTCAGGCCAGCTATGTCTTTCAGTACTATCTCTTTTGGTTTGGAATCTATTGCTGGACGTTTGGTAGAAAAGGCTTTTCCGGCCGAGAAAAACACTTTTGGTGCACCATGCAGGTACATTTGAGTTTCCCAGGCAAACGAAAGCAGTTACACCAAAGTTTCTAGTTTCTGTTTGTGTCTCCCCTGAGGAGGTTTCAGGCCAGCTATGTCTTTCAGTACTATCTTTTTTGGTTTGGAAGCTATTCCTGGACGTTTGGCATGTTTGGTAGAAAAGGCTTCTCCGGCCGAGAAAAACACTTTTGGTGCACCATGCAGGTACATTTGAGTTTCCCAGGCAAACGAAAGCAGTTACACCAAAGTTTCTAGTTTCTGTTTGTGTCTCCCCTGAGGAGGTTTCAGGCCAGCTATGTCTTTCAGTACTATCTCTTTTGGTTTGGAAGCTATTGCTGGACGTTTGGTAGAAAAATCTGCTCCGGCCGAGAAAAACACTTTTGGTGCACCATGCAGGTACATTTGAGTTTCCCAGGCAAACGAAAGCAGTTACACCAAAGTTTCTAGTTTCTCTTTGTGTCTCCCCTGAGGAGGTTTCAGGCCAGCTATGTCTTTCAGTACTGTCTCTTTTGGTTTGGAAGCTATTGCTGGACGTTTGGTAGAAAAAGCTGTTCCGGCCGAGAAAAACACTTTTGGTGCACCATGCAGGTACATTTGAGTTTCCCAGGCAAACGAAAGCAGTTACACCAAAGTTTCTAGTTTCTGTTTGTGTCTCCCCTGAGGAGGTTTCAGGCCAGCTATGTCTTTCAGTACTATCTTTTTTGGTTTGGAAGCTATTCCTGGACGTTTGGCATGTTTGGTAGAAAAGGCTTCTCCGGCCGAGAAAAACACTTTTGGTGCACCATGCAGGTACATTTGAGTTTCCCAGGCAAACGAAAGCAGTTACACCAAAGTTTCTAGTTTCTGTTTGTGTCTCCCCTGAGGAGGTTTCAGGCCAGCTATGTCTTTCAGTACTATCTCTTTTGGTTTGGAAGCTATTGCTGGACGTTTGGTAGAAAAATCTGCTCCGGCCGAGAAAAACACTTTTGGTGCACCATGCAGGTACATTTGAGTTTCCCAGGCAAACGAAAGCAGTTACACCAAAGTTTCTAGTTTCTGTTTGTGTCTCCCCTGAGGAGGTTTCAAGCCAGCTATGTCTTTCAGTACTATCTCTTTTGGTTTGGAAGCTATTCCTGGACGTTTGGTAGAAAAAGCTGCTCCGGCCGAGAAAAACACTTTTGGTGCACCATGCAGGTACATTTGAGTTTCCCAGGCAAACGAAAGCAGTTACACCAAAGTTTCTAGTTTCTGTTTGTGTCTCCCCTGAGGAGGTTTCAAGCTAGCAATGTCTTTCAGTACTATCTCTTTTGGTTTGGAAGCTATTGCTGGACGTTTGGTAGAAAAAGCTTCTCCGGCCGAGAAAAACACTTTTGGTGCACCATGCAGTACATTTGAGTTTCCCAGGCAAACGAAAGCAGTTACACCAAAGTTTCTAGTTTCTCTTTGTGTCTCCCCTGAGGAGGTTTCAGGCCAGCTATGTCTTTCAGTACTGTCTCTTTTGGTTTGGAAGCTATTGCTGGACGTTTGGTAGAAAAAGCTGCTCCGTCCGAGAAAAACACTTTTGGTGCACCATGCAGGTACATTTGAGTTTCCCAGGCAAACGAAAGCAGTTACACCAAAGTTTCTAGTTTCTGTTTGTGTCTCCCCTGAGGAGGTTTCAGGCCAGCTATGTCTTTCAGTACTATCTTTTTTGGTTTGGAAGCTATTCCTGGACGTTTGGCATGTTTGGTAGAAAAGGCTTCTCCGGCCGAGAAAAACACTTTTGGTGCACCATGCAGGTACATTTGAGTTTCCCAGGCAAACGAAAGCAGTTACACCAAAGTTTCTAGTTTCTGTTTGTGTCTCCCCTGAGGAGGTTTCAGGCCAGCTATGTCTTTCAGTACTATCTCTTTTGGTTTGGAAGCTATTGCTGGACGTTTGGTAGAAAAATCTGCTCCGGCCGAGAAAAACACTTTTGGTGCACCATGCAGGTACATTTGAGTTTCCCAGGCAAACGAAAGCAGTTACACCAAAGTTTCTAGTTTCTGTTTGTGTCTCCCCTGAGGAGGTTTCAGGCCAGCTATGTCTTTCAGTACTATCTCTTTTGGTTTGGAAGCTATTGCTGGACGTTTGGTAGAAAAAGCTGCTCTGGCCGAGAAAAACACTTTTGGTGAACCATGCATGTCCATTTGAGTTTCCCAGGGAAACGAAAGCAGTGACACCAATGTTTCTAGTTTCTGTTTGTGTCTCCCCTGAGGAGGTTTCAAGCTAGCAATGTCTTTCAGTACTATCTCTTTTGGTTTGGAAGCTATTGCTGCACGTTTGGTAGAAAAAGCTTCTCCGGCCGAGAAAAACACTTTTGGTGCACCATGCAGTACATTTGAGTTTCCCAGGCAAACGAAAGCAGTTACACCAAAGTTTCTAGTTTCTGTTTGTGTCTCCCCTGAGGAGGTTTCAGGCCAGCTATGTCTTTCAGTACTATCTCTTTTGGTTTGGAAGCTATTGCTGGACGTTTGGTAGAAAAAGCTGCTCCGGCCGAGAAAAACACTTTTGGTGCACCATGCAGGTACATTTGAGTTTCCCAGGCAAACGAAAGCAGTTACACCAAAGTTTCTAGTTTCTGTTTGTGTCTCCCCTGAGGAGGTTTCAGGCCAGCTATGTCTTTCAGTACTATCTCTTTTGGTTTGGAAGCTATTGCTGGACGTTTGGCAGAAAAAGCTTCTCCGGCCGAGAAAAACACTTTTGGTGCACCATGCAGGTACATTTGAGTTTCCCAGGCAAACGAAAGCAGTTACACCAAAGTTTCTAGTTTCTGTTTGTGTCTCCCCTGAGGAGGTTTCAGGCCAGCAATGTCTTTCAGTACTATCTCTTTTGGTTTGGAAGCTATTCCTGGACGTTTGGCATGTTTGGTAGAAAAGGCTTCTCCGGCCGAGAAAAACACTTTTGGTGCACCATGCAGGTACATTTGAGTTTCCCAGGCAAACGAAAGCAGTTACACCAAAGTTTCTAGTTTCTGTTTGTGTCTCCCCTGAGGAGGTTTCAGGCCAGCTTTGTCTTTCAGTACTATCTCTTTTGGTTTGGAAGCTATTGCTGGACGTTTGGTAGAAAAAGCTGCTCCGGCCGAGAAAAACACTTTTGGTGCACCATGCAGGTACATTTGAGTTTCCCAGGCAAACGAAAGCAGTTACACCAAAGTTTCTAGTTTCTGTTTGTGTCTCCCCTGAGGAGGTTTCAGGCCAGCTATGTCTTTCAGTACTATCTCTTTTGGTTTGGAAGCTATTGCTGGACGTTTTGCATGTTTGGTAGAAAACGCTTCTCCGGCCAAGAAAAACACTTTTGGTGCACCATGCAGGTACATTTGAGTTTCCCAGGCAAACGAAAGCAGTTACACCAAAGTTTCTAGTTTCTGTTTGTGTCTCCCCTGAGGAGGTTTCAGGCCAGCAATGTCTTTCAGTACTATCTCTTTTGGTTTGGAAGCTATTCCTGGACGTTTGGCATGTTTGGTAGAAAAGGCTTCTCCGGCCGAGAAAAACACTTTTGGTGCACCATGCAGGTACATTTGAGTTTCCCAGGCAAACGAAAGCAGTTACACCAAAGTTTCTAGTTTCTGTTTGTGTCTCCCCTGAGGAGGTTTCAGGCCAGCTATGTCTTTCAGTACTATCTCTTTTGGTTTGGAAGCTATTGCTGGACGTTTGGTAGAAAAATCTGCTCCGGCCGAGAAAAACACTTTTGGTGCACCATGCAGGTACATTTGAGTTTCCCAGGCAAACGAAAGCAGTTACACCAAAGTTTCTAGTTTCTGTTTGTGTCTCCCCTGAGGAGGTTTCAGGCCAGCTATGTCTTTCAGTACTATCTCTTTTGGTTTGGAAGCTATTGCTGGACGTTTGGTAGAAAAAGCTGCTCTGGCCGAGAAAAACACTTTTGGTGCACCATGCATGTCCATTTGAGTTTCCCAGGGAAACGAAAGCAGTTACACCAATGTTTCTAGTTTCTGTTTGTGTCTCCCCTTAGGAGGTTTCAAGCCAGCTATGTCTTACAGTACTATCTCTTTTGGTTTGGAAGCTATTGCTGGACGTTTGGTAGAAAAAGCTTCTCCGGCCGAGAAAAACACTTTTGGTGCACCATGCAGTACATTTGAGTTTCCCAGGCAAACGAAAGCAGTTACACCAAAGTTTCTAGTTTCTGTTTGTGTCTCCCCTGAGGAGGTTTCAGGCCAGCTATGTCTTTCAGTACTATCTCTTTTGGTTTGGAAGCTATTGCTGGACGTTTGGTAGAAAAAGCTTCTCCGGACGAAAAAAAAACTTTTGGTGCACCATGCAGGTACATTTGAGTTTCCCAGGCAAACGAAAGCAGTTACACCAAAGTTTCTAGTTTCTGTTTGTGTCTCCCCTGAGGAGGTTTCAGGCCAGCAATGTCTTTCAGTACTATCTCTTTTGGTTTGGAAGCTATTGCTGGACGTTTGGCATGTTTGGTAGAAAAGGCTTTTCCGGCCGAGAAAAACACTTTTGGTGCACCATGCAGGTACATTTGAGTTTCCCAGGCAAACGAAAGCAGTTACACCAAAGTTTCTAGTTTCTGTTTGTGTCTCCCCTGAGGAGGTTTCAGGCCAGCTATGTCTTTCAGTACTATCTCTTTTGGTTTGGAAGCTATTGCTGGACGTTTGGTAGAAAAAGCTGCTCCGGCCGAGAAAAACACTTTTGGTGCACCATGCAGGTACATTTGAGTTTCCCAGGCAAACGAAAGCAGTTACACCAAAGTTTCTAGTTTCTGTTTGTGTCTCCCCTGAGGAGGTTTCAGGCCAGCTATGTCTTTCAGTACTATCTCTTTTGGTTTGGAAGCTATTCCTGGACGTTTGGCAGAAAAAGCTTCTCCGGCCGAGAAAAACACTTTTGGTGCACCATGCAGGTACATTTGAGTTTCCCAGGCAAACGAAAGCAGTTACACCAAAGTTTCTAGTTTCTGTTTGTGTCTCCCCTGAGGAGGTTTCAGGCCAGCAATGTCTTTCAGTACTATCTCTTTTGGTTTGGAAGCTATTGCTGGACGTTTGGCATGTTTGGTAGAAAAGGCTTTTCCGGCCGAGAAAAACACTTTTGGTGCACCATGCAGGTACATTTGAGTTTCCCAGGCAAACGAAAGCAGTTACACCAAAGTTTCTAGTTTCTGTTTGTGTCTCCCCTGAGGAGGTTTCAGGCCAGCTATGTCTTTCAGTACTATCTCTTTTGGTTTGGAAGCTATTGCTGGACGTTTGGTAGAAAAAGCTGCTCCGGCCGAGAAAAACACTTTTGGTGCACCATGCAGGTACATTTGAGTTTCCCAGGCAAACGAAAGCAGTTACACCAAAGTTTCTAGTTTCTGTTTGTGTCTCCCCTGAGGAGGTTTCAGGCCAGCTATGTCTTTCAGTACTATCTCTTTTGGTTTGGAAGCTATTGCTGGACGTTTGGCAGAAAAAGCTTCTCCGGCCGAGAAAAACACTTTTGGTGCACCATGCAGGTACATTTGAGTTTCCCAGGCAAACGAAAGCAGTTACACCAAAGTTTCTAGTTTCTGTTTGTGTCTCCCCTGAGGAGGTTTCAGGCCAGCAATGTCTTTCAGTACTATCTCTTTTGGTTTGGAAGCTATTCCTGGACGTTTGGCATGTTTGGTAGAAAAGGCTTCTCCGGCCGAGAAAAACACTTTTGGTGCACCATGCAGGTACATTTGAGTTTCCCAGGCAAACGAAAGCAGCTACACCAAAGTTTCTAGTTTCTGTTTGTGTCTCCCCTGAGGAGGTTTCAGGCCAGCTATGTCTTTCAGTACTATCTCTTTTGGTTTGGAAGCTATTGCTGGACGTTTGGTAGAAAAATCTGCTCCGGCCGAGAAAAACACTTTTGGTGCACCATGCAGGTACATTTGAGTTTCCCAGGCAAACGAAAGCAGTTACACCAAAGTTTCTAGTTTCTGTTTGTGTCTCCCCTGAGGAGGTTTCAGGCCAGCAATGTCTTTCAGTACTATCTCTTTTGGTTTGGAAGCTATTGCTGGACGTTTGGTAGAAAAATCTGCTCCGGCCGAGAAAAACACTTTTGGTGCACCATGCAGGTACATTTGAGTTTCCCAGGCAAACGAAAGCAGTTACACCAAAGTTTCTAGTTTCTGTTTGTGTCTCCCCTGAGGAGGTTTCAAGCCAGCTATGTCTTTCAGTACTATCTCTTTTGGTTTGGAAGCTATTCCTGGACGTTTGGTAGAAAAAGCTTCTCCGGCCGAGAAAAACACTTTTGGTGCACCATGCAGGTACATTTGAGTTTCCCAGGCAAACGAAAGCAGTTACACCAAAGTTTCTAGTTTCTGTTTGTGTCTCCCCTGAGGAGGTTTCAAGCTAGCAATGTCTTTCAGTACTATCTCTTTTGGTTTGGAAGCTATTGCTGGACGTTTGGTAGAAAAAGCTTCTCCGGCCGAGAAAAACACTTTTGGTGCACCATGCAGTACATTTGAGTTTCCCAGGCAAACGAAAGCAGTGACACCAAAGTTTCTAGTTTCTGTTTGTGTCTCCCCTGAGGAGGTTTCAGGCCAGCTATGTCTTTCAGTACTATCTCTTTTGGTTTGGAATCTATTGCTGGACGTTTGGTAGAAAAGGCTTTTCCGGCCGAGAAAAACACTTTTGGTGCACCATGCAGGTACATTTGAGTTTCCCAGGCAAACGAAAGCAGTTACACCAAAGTTTCTAGTTTCTGTTTGTGTCTCCCCTGAGGAGGTTTCAGGCCAGCTATGTCTTTCAGTACTATCTCTTTTGGTTTGGAAGCTATTCCTGGACGTTTGGCATGTTTGGTAGAAAAGGCTTTTCCGGCCGAGAAAAACACTTTTGGTGCACCATGCAGGTACATTTGAGTTTCCCAGGCAAACGAAAGCAGTTACACCAAAGTTTCTAGTTTCTGTTTGTGTCTCCCCTGAGGAGGTTTCAGGCCAGCTATGTCTTTCAGTACTATCTCTTTTGGTTTGGAATCTATTGCTGGACGTTTTGTAGAAAAAGCTTCTCCGGCCGAGAAAAACACTTTTGGTGCACCATGCAGGTACATTTGAGTTTCCCAGGCAAACGAAAGCAGTTACACCAAAGTTTCTAGTTTCTCTTTGTGTCTCCCCTGAGGAGGTTTCAGGCCAGCTATGTCTTTCAGTACTGTCTCTTTTGGTTTGGAAGCTATTGCTGGACGTTTGGTAGGAAAAGCTGCTCCGGCCGAGAAAAACACTTTTGGTGCACCATGCAGGTACATTTGAGTTTCCCAGGCAAACGAAAGCAGTTACACCAAAGTTTCTAGTTTCTGTTTGTGTCTCCCCTGAGGAGGTTTCAGGCCAGCTATGTCTTTCAGTACTATCTTTTTTGGTTTGGAAGCTATTCCTGGACGTTTGGCATGTTTGGTAGAAAAGGCTTCTCCGGCCGAGAAAAACACTTTTGGTGCACCATGCAGGTACATTTGAGTTTCCCAGGCAAACGAAAGCAGTTACACCAAAGTTTCTAGTTTCTGTTTGTGTCTCCCCTGAGGAGGTTTCAGGCCAGCTATGTCTTTCAGTACTATCTCTTTTGGTTTGGAAGCTATTGCTGGACGTTTGGTAGAAAAATCTGCTCCGGCCGAGAAAAACACTTTTGGTGCACCATGCAGGTACATTTGAGTTTCCCAGGCAAACGAAAGCAGTTACACCAAAGTTTCTAGTTTCTGTTTGTGTCTCCCCTGAGGAGGTTTCAGGCCAGCAATGTCTTTCAGTACTATCTCTTTTGGTTTGGAAGCTATTGCTGGACGTTTGGTAGAAAAATCTGCTCCGGCCGAGAAAAACACTTTTGAGGCACCATGCAGGTACATTTGAGTTTCCCAGGCAAACGAAAGCAGTTACACCAAAGTTTCTAGTTTCTGTTTGTGTCTCCCCTGAGGAGGTTTCAAGCCAGCTATGTCTTTCAGTACTATCTCTTTTGGTTTGGAAGCTATTCCTGGACGTTTGGTAGAAAAAGCTGCTCCGGCTGAGAAAAACACTTTTGGTGCACCATGCAGGTACATTTGAGTTTCCCAGGCAAACGAAAGCAGTTACACCAAAGTTTCTAGTTTCTGTTTGTGTCTCCCCTGAGGAGGTTTCAAGCTAGCAATGTCTTTCAGTACTATCTCTTTTGGTTTGGAAGCTATTGCTGGACGTTTGGTAGAAAAAGCTTCTCCGGCCGAGAAAAACACTTTTGGTGCACCATGCAGTACATTTGAGTTTCCCAGGCAAACGAAAGCAGTTACACCAAAGTTTCTAGTTTCTGTTTGTGTCTCCCCTGAGGAGGTTTCAGGCCAGCTATGTCTTTCAGTACTATCTCTTTTGGTTTGGAATCTATTGCTGGACGTTTGGTAGAAAAGGCTTTTCCGGCCGAGAAAAACACTTTTGGTGCACCATGCAGGTACATTTGAGTTTCCCAGGCAAACGAAAGCAGTTACACCAAAGTTTCTAGTTTCTGTTTGTGTCTCCCCTGAGGAGGTTTCAGGCCAGCTATGTCTTTCAGTACTATCTCTTTTGGTTTGGAAGCTATTCCTGGACGTTTGGCATGTTTGGTAGAAAAGGCTTTTTTGGCCGAGAAAAACACTTTTGGTGCACCATGCAGGTACATTTGAGTTTCCCAGGCAAACGAAAGCAGTTACACCAAAGTTTCTAGTTTCTGTTTGTGTCTCCCCTGAGGAGGTTTCAGGCCAGCTATGTCTTTCAGTACTATCTCTTTTGGTTTGGAATCTATTGCTGGACGTTTTGTAGAAAAAGCTTCTCCGGCCGAGAAAAACACTTTTGGTGCACCATGCAGGTACATTTGAGTTTCCCAGGCAAACGAAAGCAGTTACACCAAAGTTTCTAGTTTCTGTTTGTGTCTCCCCTGAGGAGGTTTCAGGCCAGCTATGTCTTTCAGTACTGTCTCTTTTGGTTTGGAAGCTATTGCTGGACGTTTGGTAGAAAAAGCTGCTCCGGCCGAGAAAAACACTTTTGGTGCACCATGCAGGTACATTTGAGTTTCCCAGGCAAACGAAAGCAGTTACACCAAAGTTTCTAGTTTCTGTTTGTGTCTCCCCTGAGGAGGTTTCAGGCCAGCTATGTCTTTCAGTACTATCTCTTTTGGTTTGGAAGCTATTCCTGGACGTTTGGCATGTTTGGTAGAAAAGGCTTCTCCGGCCGAGAAAAACACTTTTGGTGCACCATGCAGGTACATTTGAGTTTCCCAGGCAAACGAAAGCAGTTACACCAAAGTTTCTAGTTTCTGTTTGTGTCTCCCCTGAGGAGGTTTCAGGCCAGCTATGTCTTTCAGTACTATCTCTTTTGGTTTGGAAGCTATTGCTGGACGTTTGGTAGAAAAATCTGCTCCGGCCGAGAAAAACACTTTTGGTGCACCATGCAGGTACATTTGAGTTTCCCAGGCAAACGAAAGCAGTTACACCAAAGTTTCTAGTTTCTGTTTGTGTCTCCCCTGAGGAGGTTTCAGGCCAGCTATGTCTTTCAGTACTATCTCTTTTGGTTTGGAAGCTATTGCTGGACGTTTGGTAGAAAAAGCTGCTCTGGCCGAGAAAAACACTTTTGGTGCACCATGCATGTCCATTTGAGTTTCCCAGGGAAACGAAAGCAGTGACACCAATGTTTCTAGTTTCTGTTTGTGTCTCCCCTGAGGAGGTTTCAAGCTAGCAATGTCTTTCAGTACTATCTCTTTTGGTTTGGAAGCTATTGCTGGACGTTTGGTAGAAAAAGCTTCTCCGGCCGAGAAAAACACTTTTGGTGCACCATGCAGTACATTTGAGTTTCCCAGGCAAACGAAAGCAGTTACACCAAAGTTTCTAGTTTCTGTTTGTGTCTCCCCTGAGGAGGTTTCAGGCCAGCTATGTCTTTCAGTACTATCTCTTTTGGTTTGGAAGCTATTGCTGGACGTTTTGTAGAAAAAGCTGCTCCGGCCGAGAAAAACACTTTTGGTGCACCATGCAGGTACATTTGAGTTTCCCAGGCAAACGAAAGCAGTTACACCAAAGTTTCTAGTTTCTGTTTGTGTCTCCCCTGAGGAGGTTTCAGGCCAGCTATGTCTTTCAGTACTATCTCTTTTGGTTTGGAAGCTATTGCTGGACGTTTGGCAGAAAAAGCTGCTCCGGCCGAGAAAAACACTTTTGGTGCACCATGCAGGTACATTTGAGTTTCCCAGGCAAACGAAAGCAGTTACACCAAAGTTTCTAGTTTCTGTTTGTGTCTCCCCTGAGGAGGTTTCAGGCCAGCAATGTCTTTCAGTACTATCTCTTTTGGTTTGGAAGCTATTCCTGGACGTTTGGCATGTTTGGTAGAAAAGGCTTCTCCGGCCGAGAAAAACACTTTTGGTGCACCATGCAGGTACATTTGAGTTTCCCAGGCAAACGAAAGCAGTTACACCAAAGTTTCTAGTTTCTGTTTGTGTCTCCCCTGAGGAGGTTTCAGGCCAGCTTTGTCTTTCAGTACTATCTCTTTTGGTTTGGAAGCTATTGCTGGACGTTTGGTAGAAAAAGCTGCTCCGGCCGAGAAAAACACTTTTGGTGCACCATGCAGGTACATTTGAGTTTCCCAGGCAAACGAAAGCAGTTACACCAAAGTTTCTAGTTTCTGTTTGTGTCTCCCCTGAGGAGGTTTCAGGCCAGCTATGTCTTTCAGTACTATCTCTTTTGGTTTGGAAGCTATTGCTGGACGTTTGGTAGAAAAAGCTGCTCCGGCCGAGAAAAACACTTTTGGTGCACCATGCAGGTACATTTGAGTTTCCCAGGCAAACGAAAGCAGTTACACCAAAGTTTCTAGTTTCTGTTTGTGTCTCCCCTGAGGAGGTTTCAGGCCAGCTATGTCTTTCAGTACTATCTCTTTTGGTTTGGAAGCTATTGCTGGACGTTTGGCAGAAAAAGCTTCTCCGGCCGAGAAAAACACTTTTGGTGCACCATGCAGGTACATTTGAGTTTCCCAGGCAAACGAAAGCAGTTACACCAAAGTTTCTAGTTTCTGTTTGTGTCTCCCCTGAGGAGGTTTCAGGCCAGCAATGTCTTTCAGTACTATCTCTTTTGGTTTGGAAGCTATTCCTGGACGTTTGGCATGTTTGGTAGAAAAGGCTTCTCCGGCCGAGAAAAACACTTTTGGTGCACCATGCAGGTACATTTGAGTTTCCCAGGCAAACGAAAGCAGTTACACCAAAGTTTCTAGTTTCTGTTTGTGTCTCCCCTGAGGAGGTTTCAGGCCAGCTATGTCTTTCAGTACTATCTCTTTTGGTTTGGAAGCTATTGCTGGACGTTTGGTAGAAAAATCTGCTCCGGCCGAGAAAAACACTTTTGGTGCACCATGCAGGTACATTTGAGTTTCCCAGGCAAACGAAAGCAGTTACACCAAAGTTTCTAGTTTCTGTTTGTGTCTCCCCTGAGGAGGTTTCAGGCCAGCTATGTCTTTCAGTACTATCTCTTTTGGTTTTGAAGCTATTGCTGGACGTTTGGTAGAAAAATCTGCTCCGGCCGAGAAAAACACTTTTGGTGCACCATGCAGGTACATTTGAGTTTCCCTGGCAAACGAAAGCAGTTACACCAAAGTTTCTAGTTTCTGTTTGTGTCTCCCCTGAGGAGGTTTCAAGCCAGCTATGTCTTTCAGTACTATCTCTTTTGGTTTGGAAGCTATTCCTGGACGTTTGGTAGAAAAAGCTTCTCCGGCCGAGAAAAACACTTTTGGTGCACCATGCAGTACATTTGAGTTTCCCAGGCAAACGAAAGCAGTTACACCAAAGTTTCTAGTTTCTGTTTGTGTCTCCCCTGAGGAGGTTTCAGGCCAGCTATGTCTTTCAGTACTATCTCTTTTGGTTTGGAAGCTATTGCTGGACGTTTGGCATGTTTGGTAGAAAAAGCTTCTCCGGCCGAGAAAAACACTTTTGGTGCACCATGCAGGTACATTTGAGTTTCCCAGGCAAACGAAAGCAGTTACACCAAAGTTTCTAGTTTCTCTTTGTGTCTCCCCTGAGGAGGTTTCAGGCCAGCTATGTCTTTCAGTACTATCTCTTTTGGTTTGGAAGCTATTCCTGGACGTTTGGCATGTTTGGTAGAAAAGGCTTTTCCGGCCGAGAAAAACACTTTTGGTGCACCATGCAGGTACATTTGAGTTTCCCAGGCAAACGAAAGCAGTTACACCAAAGTTTCTAGTTTCTGTTTGTGTCTCCCCTGAGGAGGTTTCAGGCCAGCTATGTCTTTCAGTACTATCTCTTTTGGTTTGGAAGCTATTGCTGGACGTTTTGTAGAAAAAGCTTCTCCGGCCGAGAAAAACACTTTTGGTGCACCATGCAGGTACATTTGAGTTTCCCAGGCAAACGAAAGCAGTTACACCAAAGTTTCTAGTTTCTGTTTGTGTCTCCCCTGAGGAGGTTTCAGGCCAGCTATGTCTTTCAGTACTGTCTCTTTTGGTTTGGAAGCTATTGCTGGACGTTTGGTAGAAAAAGCTGCTCCGGCCGAGAAAAACACTTTTGGTGCACCATGCAGGTACATTTGAGTTTCCCAGGCAAACGAAAGCAGTTACACCAAAGTTTCTAGTTTCTGTTTGTGTCTCCCCTGAGGAGGTTTCAGGCCAGCTATGTCTTTCAGTACTATCTCTTTTGGTTTGGAAGCTATTCCTGGACGTTTGGCATGTTTGGTAGAAAAGGCTTCTCCGGCCGAGAAAAACACTTTTGGTGCACCATGCAGGTACATTTGAGTTTCCCAGGCAAACGAAAGCAGTTACACCAAAGTTTCTAGTTTCTGTTTGTGTCTCCCCTGAGGAGGTTTCAGGCCAGCTATGTCTTTCAGTACTATCTCTTTTGGTTTGGAAGCTATTGCTGGACGTTTGGTAGAAAAAGCTGCTCCGGCCGAGAAAAACACTTTTGGTGCACCATGCATGTCCATTTGAGTTTCCCAGGGAAACGAAAGCAGTGACACCAATGTTTCTAGTTTCTGTTTGTGTCTCCCCTGAGGAGGTTTCAAGCTAGCAATGTCTTTCAGTACTATCTCTTTTGGTTTGGAAGCTATTGCTGGACGTTTGGTAGAAAAAGCTTCTCCGGCCGAGAAAAACACTTTTGGTGCACCATGCAGTACATTTGAGTTTCCCAGGCAAACGAAAGCAGTTACACCAAAGTTTCTAGTTTCTGTTTGTGTCTCCCCTGAGGAGGTTTCAGGCCAGCTTTGTCTTTCAGTACTATCTCTTTTGGTTTGGAAGCTATTGCTGGACGTTT
The DNA here is from genome assembly GCA_022605575.1 of Laterallus jamaicensis coturniculus. Lineage (NCBI taxonomy): Eukaryota > Metazoa > Chordata > Aves > Gruiformes > Rallidae > Laterallus > Laterallus jamaicensis. Next base: position 307,274 of record JAKCOX010000028.1, read on the forward strand.
GGTAGAAAAAGCTGCTCCGGCCGAGAAAAACACTTTTGGTGCACCATGCAGGTACATTTGAGTTTCCCAGGCAAACGAAAGCAGTTACACCAAAGTTTCTAGTTTCTGTTTGTGTCTCCCCTGAGGAGGTTTCAGGCCAGCTATGTCTTTCAGTACTATCTCTTTTGGTTTGGAAGCTATTGCTGGACGTTTGGTAGAAAAAGCTGCTCCGGCCGAGAAAAACACTTTTGGTGCACCATGCAGGTACATTTGAGTTTCCCAGGCAAACGAAAGCAGTTACACCAAAGTTTCTAGTTTCTGTTTGTGTCTCCCCTGAGGAGGTTTCAGGCCAGCTATGTCTTTCAGTACTATCTCTTTTGGTTTGGAAGCTATTGCTGGACGTTTGGCAGAAAAAGCTTCTCCGGCCGAGAAAAACACTTTTGGTGCACCATGCAGGTACATTTGAGTTTCCCAGGCAAACGAAAGCAGTTACACCAAAGTTTCTAGTTTCTGTTTGTGTCTCCCCTGAGGAGGTTTCAGGCCAGCAATGTCTTTCAGTACTATCTCTTTTGGTTTGGAAGCTATTCCTGGACGTTTGGCATGTTTGGTAGAAAAGGCTTCTCCGGCCGAGAAAAACACTTTTGGTGCACCATGCAGGTACATTTGAGTTTCCCAGGCAAACGAAAGCAGTTACACCAAAGTTTCTAGTTTCTGTTTGTGTCTCCCCTGAGGAGGTTTCAGGCCAGCTATGTCTTTCAGTACTATCTCTTTTGGTTTGGAAGCTATTGCTGGACGTTTGGTAGAAAAATCTGCTCCGGCCGAGAAAAACACTTTTGGTGCACCATGCAGGTACATTTGAGTTTCCCAGGCAAACGAAAGCAGTTACACCAAAGTTTCTAGTTTCTCTTTGTGTCTCCCCTGAGGAGGTTTCAGGCCAGCTATGTCTTTCAGTACTATCTCTTTTGGTTTTGAAGCTATTGCTGGACGTTTGGTAGAAAAATCTGCTCCGGCCGAGAAAAACACTTTTGGTGCACCATGCAGGTACATTTGAGTTTCCCAGGCAAACGAAAGCAGTTACACCAAAGTTTCTAGTTTCTGTTTGTGTCTCCCCTGAGGAGGTTTCAAGCCAGCTATGTCTTTCAGTACTATCTCTTTTGGTTTGGAAGCTATTCCTGGACGTTTGGTAGAAAAAGCTTCTCCGGCCGAGAAAAACACTTTTGGTGCACCATGCAGTACATTTGAGTTTCCCAGGCAAACGAAAGCAGTTACACCAAAGTTTCTAGTTTCTGTTTGTGTCTCCCCTGAGGAGGTTTCAGGCCAGCTATGTCTTTCAGTACTATCTCTTTTGGTTTGGAAGCTATTGCTGGACGTTTGGCATGTTTGGTAGAAAAGGCTTCTCCGGCCGAGAAAAACACTTTTGGTGCACCATGCAGGTACATTTGAGTTTCCCAGGCAAACGAAAGCAGTTACACCAAAGTTTCTAGTTTCTGTTTGTGTCTCCCCTGAGGAGGTTTCAGGCCAGCTATGTCTTTCAGTACTATCTCTTTTGGTTTGGAAGCTATTGCTGGACGTTTGGCATGTTTGGTAGAAAAGGCTTTTCCGGCCGAGAAAAACACTTTTGGTGCACCATGGAGGTACATTTGAGTTTCCCAGGCAAACGAAAGCAGTTACACCAAAGTTTCTAGTTTCTGTTTGTGTCTCCCCTGAGGAGGTTTCAGGCCATCTATGTCTTTCAGTACTATCTCTTTTGGTTTGGAATCTATTGCTGGACGTTTTGTAGAAAAAGCTTCTCCGGCCGAGAAAAACACTTTTGGTGCACCATGCAGGTACATTTGAGTTTCCCAGGCAAACGAAAGCAGTTACACCAAAGTTTCTAGTTTCTCTTTGTGTCTCCCCTGAGGAGGTTTCAGGCCAGCTATGTCTTTCAGTACTGTCTCTTTTGGTTTGGAAGCTATTGCTGGACGTTTGGTAGAAAAAGCTGCTCCGGCCGAGAAAAACACTTTTGGTGCACCATGCAGGTACATTTGAGTTTCCCAGGCAAACGAAAGCAGTTACACCAAAGTTTCTAGTTTCTGTTTGTGTCTCCCCTGAGGAGGTTTCAGGCCAGCTATGTCTTTCAGTACTATCTCTTTTGGTTTGGAAGCTATTCCTGGACGTTTGGCATGTTTGGTAGAAAAGGCTTCTCCGGCCGAGAAAAACACTTTTGGTGCACCATGCAGGTACATTTGAGTTTCCCAGGCAAACGAAAGCAGTTACACCAAAGTTTCTAGTTTCTGTTTGTGTCTCCCCTGAGGAGGTTTCTGGCCAGCTATGTCTTTCAGTACTATCTCTTTTGGTTTGGAAGCTATTGCTGGACGTTTGGTAGAAAAATCTGCTCCGGCCGAGAAAAACACTTTTGGTGCACCATGCAGGTACATTTGAGTTTCCCAGGCAAACGAAAGCAGTTACACCAAAGTTTCTAGTTTCTGTTTGTGTCTCCCCTGAGGAGGTTTCAGACCAGCTATGTCTTTCAGTACTATCTCTTTTGGTTTGGAAGCTATTGCTGGACGTTTGGTAGAAAAAGCTGCTCTGGCCGAGAAAAACACTTTTGGTGCACCATGCATGTCCATTTGAGTTTCCCAGGGAAACGAAAGCAGTGACACCAAAGTTTCTAGTTTCTGTTTGTGTCTCCCCTGAGGAGGTTTCAAGCTAGCAATGTCTTTCAGTACTATCTCTTTTGGTTTGGAAGCTATTGCTGGACGTTTGGTAGAAAAAGCTTCTCCGGCCGAGAAAAACACTTTTGGTGCACCATGCAGTACATTTGAGTTTCCCAGGCAAACGAAAGCAGTTACACCAAAGTTTCTAGTTTCTGTTTGTGTCTCCCCTGAGGAGGTTTCAGGCCAGCTATGTCTTTCAGTACTATCTCTTTTGGTTTGGAAGCTATTTCTGGACGTTTGGTAGAAAAAGCTTCTCCGGACGAAAAAAACACTTTTGGTGCACCATGCAGGTACATTTGAGTTTCCCAGGCAAACGAAAGCAGTTACACCAAAGTTTCTAGTTTCTGTTTGTGTCTCCCCTGAGGAGGTTTCAGGCCAGCAATGTCTTTCAGTACTATCTCTTTTGGTTTGGAAGCTATTCCTGGACGTTTCGCATGTTTGGTAGAAAAATCTGCTCCGGCCGAGAAAAACACTTTTGGTGCACCATGCAGGTACATTTGAGTTTCCCAGGCAAACGAAAGCAGTTACACCAAAGTTTCTAGTTTCTGTTTGTGTCTCCCCTGAGGAGGTTTCAGGCCAGCTATGTCTTTCAGTACTATCTCTTTTGGTTTGGAAGCTATTGCTGGACGTTTGGTAGAAAAAGCTGCTCCGGCCGAGAAAAACACTTTTGGTGCACCATGCAGGTACATTTGAGTTTCCCAGGCAAACGAAAGCAGTTACACCAAAGTTTCTAGTTTCTGTTTGTGTCTCCCCTGAGGAGGTTTCAGGCCAGCTATGTCTTTCAGTACTATCTCTTTAGGTTTGGAAGCTATTCCTGGACGTTTGGTAGAAAAAGCTTCTCCGGCCGAGAAAAACACTTTTGGTGCACCATGCAGGTACATTTGAGTTTCCCAGGCAAACGAAAGCAGTTACACCAAAGTTTCTAGTTTCTCTTTGTGTCTCCCCTGAGGAGGTTTCAGGCCAGCTATGTCTTTCAGTACTATCTCTTTTGGTTTGGAAGCTATTGCTGGACGTTTGGTAGAAAAAGCTGCTCCGGCCGAGAAAAACACTTTTGGTGCACCATGCAGGTACATTTGAGTTTCCCAGGCAAACGAAAGCAGTTACACCAAAGTTTCTAGTTTCTGTTTGTGTCTCCCCTGAGGAGGTTTCAGGCCAGCTATGTCTTTCAGTACTATCTCTTTTGGTTTGGAAGCTATTGCTGGACGTTTGGTAGAAAAATCTGCTCCGGCCGAGAAAAACACTTTTGGTGCACCATGCAGGTACATTTGAGTTTCCCAGGCAAACGAAAGCAGTTACACCAAAGTTTCTAGTTTCTGTTTGTGTCTCCCCTGAGGAGGTTTCAGACCAGCTATGTCTTTCAGTACTATCTCTTTTGGTTTGGAAGCTATTGCTGGACGTTTGGTAGAAAAAGCTGCTCTGGCCGAGTAAAACACTTTTGGTGCACCGTGCATGTCCATTTGAGTTTCCCAGGGAAACGAAAGCAGTGACACCAAAGTTTCTAGTTTCTGTTTGTGTCTCCCCTGAGGAGGTTTCAAGCTAGCAATGTCTTTCAGTACTATCTCTTTTGGTTTGGAAGCTATTGCTGGACGTTTGGTAGAAAAAGCTTCTCCGGCCGAGAAAAACACTTTTGGTGCACCATGCAGTACATTTGAGTTTCCCAGGCAAACGAAAGCAGTTACACCAAAGTTTCTAGTTTCTGTTTGTGTCTCCCCTGAGGAGGTTTCAGGCCAGCTATGTCTTTCAGTACTATCTCTTTTGGTTTGGAAGCTATTGCTGGACGTTTGGTAGAAAAAGCTGCTCCGGCCGAGAAAAACACTTTTGGTGCACCATGCAGGTACATTTGAGTTTCCCAGGCAAACGAAAGCAGTTACACCAAAGTTTCTAGTTTCTGTTTGTGTCTCCCCTGAGGAGGTTTCAGGCCAGCTATGTCTTTCAGTACTATCTCTTTTGGTTTGGAAGCTATTGCTGGACGTTTGGTAGAAAAAGCTTCTCCGGCCGAGAAAAACACTTTTGGTGCACCATGCAGGTACATTTGAGTTTCCCAGGCAAACGAAAGCAGTTACACCAAAGTTTCTAGTTTCTCTTTGTGTCTCCCCTGAGGAGGTTTCAGGCCAGCTATGTCTTTCAGTACTATCTCTTTTGGTTTGGAAGCTATTGCTGGACGTTTGGTAGAAAAAGCTGCTCCGGCCGAGAAAAACACTTTTGGTGCACCATGCAGGTACATTTGAGTTTCCCAGGCAAACGAAAGCAGTTACACCAAAGTTTCTAGTTTCTGTTTGTGTCTCCCCTGAGGAGGTTTCAGGCCAGCTATGTCTTTCAGTACTATCTTTTTTGGTTTGGAAGCTATTCCTGGACGTTTGGCATGTTTGGTAGAAAAGGCTTCTCCGGCCGAGAAAAACACTTTTGGTGCACCATGCAGGTACATTTGAGTTTCCCAGGCAAACGAAAGCAGTTACACCAAAGTTTCTAGTTTCTGTTTGTGTCTCCCCTGAGGAGGTTTCAGGCCAGCTATGTCTTTCAGTACTATCTCTTTTGGTTTGGAAGCTATTGCTGGACGTTTGGTAGAAAAATCTGCTCCGGCCGAGAAAAACACTTTTGGTGCACCATGCAGGTACATTTGAGTTTCCCAGGCAAACGAAAGCAGTTACACCAAAGTTTCTAGTTTCTGTTTGTGTCTCCCCTGAGGAGGTTTCAGACCAGCTATGTCTTTCAGTACTATCTCTTTTGGTTTGGAAGCTATTGCTGGACGTTTGGTAGAAAAAGCTGCTCTGGCCGAGTAAAACACTTTTGGTGCACCATGCATGTCCATTTGAGTTTCCCAGGCAAACGAAAGCAGTGACACCATAGTTTCTAGTTTCTGTTTGTGTCTCCCCTGAGGAGGTTTCAAGCTAGCAATGTCTTTCAGTACTATCTCTTTTGGTTTGGAAGCTATTGCTGGACGTTTGGTAGAAAAAGCTTCTCCGGCCGAGAAAAACACTTTTGGTGCACCATGCAGTACATTTGAGTTTCCCAGGCAAACGAAAGCAGTTACACCAAAGTTTCTAGTTTCTGTTTGTGTCTCCCCTGAGGAGGTTTCAGGCCAGCTATGTCTTTCAGTACTATCTCTTTTGGTTTGGAAGCTATTGCTGGACGTTTGGTAGAAAAAGCTTCTCCGGACGAAAAAAACACTTTTGGTGCACCATGCAGGTACATTTGAGTTTCCCAGGCAAACGAAAGCAGTTACACCAAAGTTTCTAGTTTCTGTTTGTGTCTCCCCTGAGGAGGTTTCAGGCCAGCAATGTCTTTCAGTACTATCTCTTTTGGTTTGGAAGCTATTCCTGGACGTTTGGCATGTTTGGTAGAAAAATCTGCTCCGGCCGAGAAAAACACTTTTGGTGCACCATGCAGGTACATTTGAGTTTCCCACGCAAACGAAAGCAGTTACACCAAAGTTTCTAGTTTCTGTTTGTGTCTCCCCTGAGGAGGTTTCAGGCCAGCTATGTCTTTCAGTACTATCTCTTTTGGTTTGGAAGCTATTGCTGGACGTTTGGTAGAAAAAGCTGCTCCGGCCGAGAAAAACACTTTTGGTGCACCATGCAGGTACATTTGAGTTTCCCAGGCAAACGAAAGCAGTTACACCAAAGTTTCTAGTTTCTGTTTGTGTCTCCCCTGAGGAGGTTTCAGGCCAGCTATGTCTTTCAGTACTATCTCTTTTGGTTTGGAAGCTATTGCTGGACGTTTGGTAGAAAAAGCTTCTCCGGCCGAGAAAAACACTTTTGGTGCACCATGCAGGTACATTTGAGTTTCCCAGGCAAACGAAAGCAGTTACACCAAAGTTTCTAGTTTCTGTTTGTGTCTCCCCTGAGGAGGTTTCAGGCCAGCTATGTCTTTCAGTACTATCTTTTTTGGTTTGGAAGCTATTGCTGGACGTTTGGCATGTTTGGTAGAAAAGGCTTCTCCGGCCAAGAAAAACAATTTTGGTGCACCATGCAGGTACATTTGAGTTTCCCAGGCAAACGAAAGCAGTTACACCAAAGTTTCTAGTTTCTGTTTGTTTCTCCCCTGAGGAGGTTTCAGGCCAGCTATGTCTTTCAGTACTATCTCTTTTGGTTTGGAAGCTATTGCTGGACGTTTGGTAGAAAAAGCTGCTCCGGCCGAGAAAAACACTTTTGGTGCACCATGCAGGTACATTTGAGTTTCCCAGGCAAACGAAAGCAGTTACACCAAAGTTTCTAGTTTCTGTTTGTGTCTCCCCTGAGGAGGTTTCAGGCCAGCTATGTCTTTCAGTACTATCTCTTTTGGTTTGGAAGCTATTCCTGGACGTTTGGTAGAAAAATCTGCTCCGGCCGAGAAAAACACTTTTGGTGCACCATGCAGGTACATTTGAGTTTCCCAGGCAAACGAAAGCAGTTACACCAAAGTTTCTAGTTTCTGTTTGTGTCTCCCCTGAGGAGGTTTCAGGCCAGCTATGTCTTTCAGTACTATCTCTTTTGGTTTGGAAGCTATTGCTGGACGTTGTGTAGAAAAAGCTGCTCCGGCCGAGAAAAACACTTTTGGTGCACCATGCAGGTACATTTGAGTTTCCCAGGCAAACGAAAGCAGTTACACCAAAGTTTCTAGTTTCTGTTTGTGTCTCCCCTGAGGAGGTTTCAGGCCAGCTATGTCTTTCAGTACTATCTCTTTTGGTTTGGAAGCTATTGCTGGACGTTTGGTAGAAAAGGCTTTTCCGGCCGAGAAAAACACTTTTGGTGCACCATGGAGGTACATTTGAGTTTCCCAGGCAAACGAAAGCAGTTACACCAAAGTTTCTAGTTTCTGTTTGTGTCTCCCCTGAGGAGGTTTCAGGCCATCTATGTCTTTCAGTACTATCTCTTTTGGTTTGGAATCTATTGCTGGACGTTTTGTAGAAAAAGCTTCTCCGGCCGAGAAAAACACTTTTGGTGCACCATGCAGGTACATTTGAGTTTCCCAGGCAAACGAAAGCAGTTACACCAAAGTTTCTAGTTTCTCTTTGTGTCTCCCCTGAGGAGGTTTCAGGCCAGCTATGTCTTTCAGTACTGTCTCTTTTGGTTTGGAAGCTATTGCTGGACGTTTGGTAGAAAAAGCTGCTCCGGCCGAGAAAAACACTTTTGGTGCACCATGCAGGTACATTTGAGTTTCCCAGGCAAACGAAAGCAGTTACACCAAAGTTTCTAGTTTCTGTTTGTGTCTCCCCTGAGGAGGTTTCAGGCCAGCTATGTCTTTCAGTACTATCTCTTTTGGTTTGGAAGCTATTGCTGGACGTTTGGTAGAAAAAGCTGCTCCGGCCGAGAAAAACACTTTTGGTGCACCATGCAGGTACATTTGAGTTTCCCAGGCAAACGAAAGCAGTTACACCAAAGTTTCTAGTTTCTGTTTGTGTCTCCCCTGAGGAGGTTTCAGGCCAGCTATGTCTTTCAGTACTATCTCTTTTGGTTTGGAAGCTATTGCTGGACGTTTGGTAGAAAAGGCTTTTCCGGCCGAGAAAAACACTTTTGGTGCACCATGCAGGTACATTTGAGTTTCCCAGGCAAACGAAAGCAGTTACACCAAAGTTTCTAGTTTCTCTTTGTGTCTCCCCTGAGGAGGTTTCAAGCTAGCAATGTCTTTCAGTACTATCTCTTTTGGTTTGGAAGCTATTGCTGGACGTTTGGCATGTTTGGTAGAAAAAGCTTCTCCGGCCGAGAAAAACACTTTTGGTGCACCATGCAGGTACATTTGAGTTTCCCAGGCAAACGAAAGCAGTTACACCAAAGTTTCTAGTTTCTGTTTGTGTCTCCCCTGAGGAGGTTTCAGGCCAGCAATGTCTTTCAGTACTATCTCTTTTGGTTTGGAAGCTATTCCTGGACGTTTGGCATGTTTCGTAGAAAAATCTGCTCCGGCCGAGAAAAACACTTTTGGTGCACCATGCAGGTACATTTGAGTTTCCCAGGCAAACGAAAGCAGTTACACCAAAGTTTCTAGTTTCTGTTTGTGTCTCCCCTGAGGAGGTTTCAGGCCAGCTATGTCTTTCAGTACTATCTCTTTTGGTTTGGAAGCTATTGCTGGACGTTTGGTAGAAAAAGCTGCTCCGGCCGAGAAAAACACTTTTGGTGCACCATGCAGGTACATTTGAGTTTCCCAGGCAAACGAAAGCAGTGACACCAAAGTTTCTAGTTTCTCTTTGTGTCTCCCCTGAGGAGGTTTCAGGCCAGCTATGTCTTTCAGTACTATCTCTTTTGGTTTGGAAGCTATTGCTGGACGTTTGGTAGAAAAAGCTTCTCCGGCCGAGAAAAACACTTTTGGTGCACCATGCAGGTACATTTGAGTTTCCCAGGCAAACGAAAGCAGTTACACCAAAGTTTCTAGTTTCTGTTTGTGTCTCCCCTGAGGAGGTTTCAGGCCAGCTATGTCTTTCAGTACTATCTTTTTTGGTTTGGAAGCTATTGCTGGACGTTTGGCATGTTTGGTAGAAAAGGCTTCTCCGGCCAAGAAAAACACTTTTGGTGCACCATGCAGGTACATTTGAGTTTCCCAGGCAAACGAAAGCAGTTACACCAAAGTTTCTAGTTTCTGTTTGTTTCTCCCCTGAGGAGGTTTCAGGCCAGCAATGTCTTTCAGTACTATCTCTTTTGGTTTGGAAGCTATTGCTGGACGTTTGGTAGAAAAATCTGCTCCGGCCGAGAAAAACACTTTTGGTGCACCATGCAGGTACATTTGAGTTTCCCAGGCAAACGAAAGCAGTTACACCAAAGTTTCTAGTTTCTGTTTGTGTCTCCCCTGAGGAGGTTTCAGGCCAGCTATGTCTTTCAGTACTATCTCTTTTGGTTTGGAAGCTATTGCTGGACGTTTGGTAGAAAAAGCTGCTCTGGCCGAGAAAAACACTTTTGGTGCACCATGCATGTCCATTTGAGTTTCCCAGGGAAACGAAAGCAGTTACACCAAAGTTTCTAGTTTCTGTTTGTGTCTCCCCTGAGGAGGTTTCAGGCCAGCAATGTCTTTCAGTACTATCTCTTTTGGTTTGGAAGCTATTCCTGGACGTTTGGCATGTTTGGTAGAAAAGGCTTTTCCGGCCGAGAAAAACACTTTTGGTGCACCATGCAGGTACATTTGAGTTTACCAGGCAAACGAAAGCAGTTACACCAAAGTTTCTAGTTTCTGTTTGTGTCTCCCCTGAGGAGGTTTCAGGCCAGCTATGTCTTTCAGTACTATCTCTTTTGGTTTGGAAGCTATTGCTGGACGTTTGGTAGAAAAAGCTGCTCCGGCCGAGAAAAACACTTTTGGTGCACCATGCAGGTACATTTGAGTTTCCCAGGCAAACGAAAGCAGTTACACCAAAGTTTCTAGTTTCTGTTTGTGTCTCCCCTGAGGAGGTTTCAGGCCAGCTATGTCTTTCAGTACTATCTCTTTTGGTTTGGAAGCTATTCCTGGACGTTTGGTAGAAAAATCTGCTCCGGCCGAGAAAAACACTTTTGGTGCACCATGCAGGTACATTTGAGTTTCCCAGGCAAACGAAAGCAGTTACACCAAAGTTTCTAGTTTCTGTTTGTGTCTCCCCTGAGGAGGTTTCAGGCCAGCTATGTCTTTCAGTACTATCTCTTTTGGTTTGGAAGCTATTGCTGGACGTTTGGTAGAAAAAGCTGCTCCGGCCGAGAAAAACACTTTTGGTGCACCATGCAGGTACATTTGAGTTTCCCAGGCAAACGAAAGCAGTTACACCAAAGTTTCTAGTTTCTGTTTTGTCTCCCCTGAGGAGGTTTCAGGCCAGCTATGTCTTTCAGTACTATCTCTTTTGGTTTGGAAGCTATTGCTGGACGTTTGGTAGAAAAGGCTTTTCCGGCCGAGAAAAACACTTTTGGTGCACCATGCAGGTACATTTGAGTTTCCCAGGCAAACGAAAGCAGTTACACCAAAGTTTCTAGTTTCTGTTTGTGTCTCCCCTGAGGAGGTTTCAGGCCAGCTATGTCTTTCAGTACTATCTCTTTTGGTTTGGAAGCTATTGCTGGACGTTTGGTAGAAAAAGCTTCTCCGGCCGAGAAAAACACTTTTGGTGCACCATGCAGGTACATTTGAGTTTCCCAGGCAAACGAAAGCAGTTACACCAAAGTTTCTAGTTTCTGTTTGTGTCTCCCCTGAGGAGGTTTCAGGCCAGCTATGTCTTTCAGTACTATCTCTTTTGGTTTGGAATCTATTGCTGGACGTTTGGTAGAAAAAGCTTCTCCGGCCGAGAAAAACACTTTTGGTGCACCATGCAGGTACATTTGAGTTTCCCAGGCAAACGAAAGCAGTTACACCAAAGTTTCTAGTTTCTGTTTGTGTCTCCCCTGAGGAGGTTTCAGGCCAGCTATGTCTTTCAGTACTATCTCTTTTGGTTTGGAAGCTATTGCTGGACGTTTGGTAGAAAAAGCTGCTCCGGCCGAGAAAAACACTTTTGGTGCACCATGCAGGTACATTTGAGTTTCCCAGGCAAACGAAAGCAGTTACACCAAAGTTTCTAGTTTCTGTTTGTGTCTCCCCTGAGGAGGTTTCAGGCCAGCTATGTCTTTCAGTACTATCTCTTTTGGTTTGGAAGCTATTCCTGGACGTTTGGCATGTTTGGTAGAAAAGGCTTCTCCGGCCGAGAAAAACACTTTTGGTGCACCATGCAGGTACATTTGAGTTTCCCAGGCAAACGAAAGCAGTTACACCAAAGTTTCTAGTTTCTGTTTGTGTCTCCCCTGAGGAGGTTTCAGGCCAGCTATGTCTTTCAGTACTATCTCTTTTGGTTTGGAATCTATTGCTGGACGTTTGGTAGAAAAAGCTTCTCCGGCCGAGAAAAACACTTTTGGTGCACCATGCAGGTACATTTGAGTTTCCCAGGCAAACGAAAGCAGTTACACCAAAGTTTCTAGTTTCTGTTTGTGTCTCCCCTGAGGAGGTTTCAGGCCAGCTATGTCTTTCAGTACTATCTCTTTTGGTTTGGAAGCTATTGCTGGACTTTTGGTAGAAAAAGCTGCTCCGGCCGAGAAAAACACTTTTGGTGCACCATGCAGGTACATTTGAGTTTCCCAGGCAAACGAAAGCAGTTACACCAAAGTTTCTAGTTTCTGTTTGTGTCTCCCCTGAGGAGGTTTCAGGCCAGCAATGTCTTTCAGTACTATCTCTTTTGGTTTGGAAGCTATTCCTGGACGTTTGGCATGTTTGGTAGAAAAGGCTTTTCCGGCCGAGAAAAACACTTTTGGTGCACCATGCAGGTACATTTGAGTTTCCCAGGCAAACGAAAGCAGTTACACCAAAGTTTCTAGTTTCTGTTTGTGTCTCCCCTGAGGAGGTTTCAGGCCAGCTATGTCTTTCAGTACTATCTCTTTTGGTTTGGAAGCTATTGCTGGACGTTTGGTAGAAAAATCTGCTCCGGCCGAGAAAAACACTTTTGGTGCACCATGTAGGTACATTTGAGTTTCCCAGGCAAACGAAAGCAGTTACACCAAAGTTTCTAGTTTCTGTTTGTGTCTCCCCTGAGGAGGTTTCAGGCCAGCTATGTCTTTCAGTACTATCTCTTTTGGTTTGGAATCTATTGCTAGACGTTTGGTAGAAAAAGCTGCTCTGGCCGAGAAAAACACTTTTGGTGCACCATGCAGGTACATTTGAGTTTCCCAGGCAAACGAAAGCAGTTACACCAAAGTTTCTAGTTTCTGTTTGTGTCTCCCCTGAGGAGGTTTCAGGCCAGCTATGTCTTTCAGTACTATCTCTTTTGGTTTGGAAGCTATTGCTGGACGTTTGGTAGAAAAAGCTGCTCCGGCCGAGAAAAACACTTTTGGTGCACCATGCAGGTACATTTGAGTTTCCCAGGCAAACGAAAGCAGTTACACCAAAGTTTCTAGTTTCTGTTTGTGTCTCCCCTGAGGAGGTTTCAGGCCAGCTATGTCTTTCAGTACTATCTCTTTTGGTTTGGAATCTATTGCTGGACGTTTGGTAGAAAAAGCTTCTCCGGCCGAGAAAAACACTTTTGGTGCACCATGCAGGTACATTTGAGTTTCCCAGGCAAACGAAAGCAGTTACACCAAAGTTTCTAGTTTCTCTTTGTGTCTCCCCTGAGGAGGTTTCAAGCTAGCAATGTGTTTCAGTACTATCTCTTTTGGTTTGGAAGCTATTGCTGGACGTTTGGCATGTTTGGTAGAAAAAGCTTCTCCGGCCGAGAAAAACACTTTTGGTGCACCATGCAGGTACATTTGAGTTTCCCAGGCAAACGAAAGCAGTTACACCAAAGTTTCTAGTTTCTGTTTGTGTCTCCCCTGAGGAGGTTTCAGGCCAGCAATGTCTTTCAGTACTATCTCTTTTGGTTTGGAAGCTATTCCTGGACGTTTGGCATGTTTGGAAGAAAAGGCTTTTCCGGCCGAGAAAAACACTTTTGGTGCACCATGCAGGTACATTTGAGTTTCCCAGGCAAACGAAAGCAGTTACACCAAAGTTTCTAGTTTCTGTTTGTGTCTCCCCTGAGGAGGTTTCAGGCCAGCTATGTCTTTCAGTACTATCTCTTTTGGTTTGGAAGCTATTGCTGGACGTTTGGTAGAAAAAGCTGCTCCGGCCGAGAAAAACACTTTTGGTGCACCATGCAGGTACATTTGAGTTTCCCAGGCAAACGAAAGCAGTTACACCAAAGTTTCTAGTTTCTGTTTGTGTCTCCCCTGAGGAGGTTTCAGGCCAGCTATGTCTTTCAGTACTATCTCTTTTGGTTTGGAAGCTATTGCTGGACGTTTGGTAGAAAAAGCTGCTCTGGCCGAGAAAAAACACTTTTGGTGCACCATGCAGGTACATTTGAGTTTCCCAGGCAAACGAAAGCAGTTACACCAAAGTTTCTAGTTTCTGTTGTGTCTCCCCTGAGGAGGTTTCAGGCCAGCTATGTCTTTCAGTACTATCTCTTTTGGTTTGGAAGATATTGCTGGACGTTTGGTAGAAAAAGCTTCTCCGGCCGAGAAAAACACTTTTGGTGCACCATGCAGGTACATTTGAGTTTCCCAGGCAAACGAAAGCAGTTACACCAAAGTTTCTAGTTTCTGTTTGTGTCTCCCCTGAGGAGGTTTCAGGCCAGCTATGTCTTTCAGTACTATCTCTTTTGGTTTGGAAGCTATTGCTGGACTTTTGGTAGAAAAAGCTGCTCCGGCCGAGAAAAACACTTTTGGTGCACCATGCAGGTACATTTGAGTTTCCCAGGCAAACGAAAGCAGTTACACCAAAGTTTCTAGTTTCTGTTTGTGTCTCCCCTGAGGAGGTTTCAGGCCAGCAATGTCTTTCAGTACTATCTCTTTTGGTTTGGAAGCTATTCCTGGACGTTTGGCATGTTTGGTAGAAAAGGCTTTTCCGGCCGAGAAAAACACTTTTGGTGCACCATGCAGGTACATTTGAGTTTCCCAGGCAAACGAAAGCAGTGACACCAATGTTTCTAGTTTCTGTTTGTGTCTCCCCTGAGGAGGTTTCAGGCCAGCTATGTCTTTCAGTACTATCTCTTTTGGTTTGGAAGCTATTGCTGGACGTTTGGTAGAAAAATCTGCTCCGGCCGAGAAAAACACTTTTGGTGCACCATGTAGGTACATTTGAGTTTCCCAGGCAAACGAAAGCAGTTACACCAAAGTTTCTAGTTTCTGTTTGTGTCTCCCCTGAGGAGGTTTCAGGCCAGCTATGTCTTCAGTACTATCTCTTTTGGTTTGGAATCTATTGCTAGACGTTTGGTAGAAAAAGCTGCTCTGGCCGAGAAAAACACTTTTGGTGCACCATGCAGGTACTTTGAGTTTCCCAGGCAAACGAAAGCAGTTACACCAAAGTTTCTAGTTTCTGTTTGTGTCTCCCCTGAGGAGGTTTCAGGCCAGCTATGTCTTTCAGTACTATCTCTTTTGGTTTGGAAGCTATTGCTGGACGTTTGGTAGAAAAAGCTGCTCCGGCCGAGAAAAACACTTTTGGTGCACCATGCAGGTACATTTGAGTTTCCCAGGCAAACGAAAGCAGTTACACCAAAGTTTCTAGTTTCTGTTTGTGTCTCCCCTGAGGAGGTTTCAGGCCAGCTATGTCTTTCAGTACTATCTCTTTTGGTTTGGAATCTATTGCTGGACGTTTGGTAGAAAAAGCTTCTCCGGCCGAGAAAAACACTTTTGGTGCACCATGCAGGTACATTTGAGTTTCCCAGGCAAACGAAAGCAGTTACACCAAAGTTTCTAGTTTCTCTTTGTGTCTCCCCTGAGGAGGTTTCAAGCTAGCAATGTGTTTCAGTACTATCTCTTTTGGTTTGGAAGCTATTGCTGGACGTTTGGCATGTTTGGTAGAAAAAGCTTCTCCGGCCGAGGAAAAACACTTTTGGTGCACCATGCAGGTACATTTGAGTTTCCCAGGCAAACGAAAGCAGTTACACCAAAGTTTCTAGTTTCTGTTTGTGTCTCCCCTGAGGAGGTTTCAGGCCAGCAATGTCTTTCAGTACTATCTCTTTTGGTTTGGAAGCTATTGCTGGACGTTTGGTAGAAAAAGCTGCTCTGGCCGAGAAAAACACTTTTGGTGCACCATGCAGGTACATTTGAGTTTCCCAGGCAAACGAAAGCAGTTACACCAAAGTTTCTAGTTTCTGTTTGTGTCTCCCCTGAGGAGGTTTCAGGCCAGCTATGTCTTTCAGTACTATCTCTTTTGGTTTGGAAGATATTGCTGGACGTTTGGTAGAAAAAGCTTCTCCGGCCGAGAAAAACACTTTTGGTGCACCATGCAGGTACATTTGAGTTTCCCAGGCAAACGAAAGCAGTTACACCAAAGTTTCTAGTTTCTGTTTGTGTCTCCCCTGAGGAGGTTTCAGGCCAGCTATGTCTTTCAGTACTATCTCTTTTGGTTTGGAAGCTATTGCTGGACTTTTGGTAGAAAAAGCTGCTCCGGCCGAGAAAAACACTTTTGGTGCACCATGCAGGTACATTTGAGTTTCCCAGGCAAACGAAAGCAGTTACACCAAAGTTTCTAGTTTCTGTTTGTGTCTCCCCTGAGGAGGTTTCAGGCCAGCAATGTCTTTCAGTACTATCTCTTTTGGTTTGGAAGCTATTCCTGGACGTTTGGCATGTTTGGTAGAAAAGGCTTTTCCGGCCGAGGAAAAACACTTTTGGTGCACCATGCAGGTACATTTGAGTTTCCCAGGCAAACGAAAGCAGTGACACCAATGTTTCTAGTTTCTGTTTGTGTCTCCCCTGAGGAGGTTTCAGGCCAGCTATGTCTTTCAGTACTATCTCTTTTGGTTTGGAAGCTATTGCTGGACGTTTGGTAGAAAAATCTGCTCCGGCCGAGAAAAACACTTTTGGTGCACCATGTAGGTACATTTGAGTTTCCCAGGCAAACGAAAGCAGTTACACCAAAGTTTCTAGTTTCTGTTTGTGTCTCCCCTGAGGAGGTTTCAGGCCAGCTATGTCTTTCAGTACTATCTCTTTTGGTTTGGAATCTATTGCTAGACGTTTGGTAGAAAAAGCTGCTCTGGCCGAGAAAAACACTTTTGGTGCACCATGCAGGTACATTTGAGTTTCCCAGGCAAACGAAAGCAGTTACACCAAAGTTTCTAGTTTCTGTTTGTGTCTCCCCTGAGGAGGTTTCAGGCCAGCTATGTCTTTCAGTACTATCTCTTTTGGTTTGGAAGCTATTGCTGGACGTTTGGTAGAAAAAGCTGCTCCGGCCGAGAAAAACACTTTTGGTGCACCATGCAGGTACATTTGAGTTTCCCAGGCAAACGAAAGCAGTTACACCAAAGTTTCTAGTTTCTGTTTGTGTCTCCCCTGAGGAGGTTTCAGGCCAGCTATGTCTTTCAGTACTATCTCTTTTGGTTTGGAATCTATTGCTGGACGTTTGGTAGAAAAAGCTTCTCCGGCCGAGAAAAACACTTTTGGTGCACCATGCAGGTACATTTGAGTTTCCCAGGCAAACGAAAGCAGTTACACCAAAGTTTCTAGTTTCTCTTTGTGTCTCCCCTGAGGAGGTTTCAAGCTAGCAATGTGTTTCAGTACTATCTCTTTTGGTTTGGAAGCTATTGCTGGACGTTTGGCATGTTTGGTAGAAAAAGCTTCTCCGGCCGAGAAAAACACTTTTGGTGCACCATGCAGGTACATTTGAGTTTCCCAGGCAAACGAAAGCAGTTACACCAAAGTTTCTAGTTTCTGTTTGTGTCTCCCCTGAGGAGGTTTCAGGCCAGCAATGTCTTTCAGTACTATCTCTTTTGGTTTGGAAGCTATTCCTGGACGTTTGGCATGTTTGGAAGAAAAGGCTTTTCCGGCCGAGAAAAACACTTTTGGTGCACCATGCAGGTACATTTGAGTTTCCCAGGCAAACGAAAGCAGTTACACCAAAGTTTCTAGTTTCTGTTTGTGTCTCCCCTGAGGAGGTTTCAGGCCAGCTATGTCTTTCAGTACTATCTCTTTTGGTTTGGAATCTATTGCTGGACGTTTGGTAGAAAAAGCTTCTCCGGCCGAGAAAAACACTTTTGGTGCACCATGCAGGTACATTTGAGTTTCCCAGGCAAACGAAAGCAGTTACACCAAAGTTTCTAGTTTCTCTTTGTGTCTCCCCTGAGGAGGTTTCAAGCTAGCAATGTCTTTCAGTACTATCTCTTTTGGTTTGGAAGCTATTGCTGGACGTTTGGCATGTTTGGTAGAAAAAGCTTCTCCGGCCGAGAAAAACACTTTTGGTGCACCATGCAGGTACATTTGAGTTTCCCAGGCAAACGAAAGCAGTTACACCAAAGTTTCTAGTTTCTGTTTGTGTCTCCCCTGAGGAGGTTTCAGGCCAGCAATGTCTTTCAGTACTATCTCTTTTGGTTTGGAAGCTATTCCTGGACGTTTGGCATGTTTGGTAGAAAAGGCTTTTCCGGCCGAGAAAAACACTTTTGGTGCACCATGCAGGTACATTTGAGTTTCCCAGGCAAACGAAAGCAGTTACACCAAAGTTTCTAGTTTCTGTTTGTGTCTCCCCTGAGGAGGTTTCAGGCCAGCTATGTCTTTCAGTACTATCTCTTTTGGTTTGGAAGCTATTGCTGGACGTTTGGTAGAAAAAGCTGCTCCGGCCGAGAAAAACACTTTTGGTGCACCATGCAGGTACATTTGAGTTTCCCAGGCAAACGAAAGCAGTTACACCAAAGTTTCTAGTTTCTGTTTGTGTCTCCCCTGAGGAGGTTTCAGGCCAGCTATGTCTTTCAGTACTATCTCTTTTGGTTTGGAAGCTATTGCTGGACGTTTGGTAGAAAAAGCTTCTCCGGCCGAGAAAAACACTTTTGGTGCACCATGCAGGTACATTTGAGTTTCCCAGGCAAACGAAAGCAGTTACACCAAAGTTTCTAGTTTCTGTTTGTGTCTCCCCTGAGGAGGTTTCAGGCCAGCTATGTCTTTCAGTACTATCTCTTTTGGTTTGGAAGCTATTGCTGGACGTTTGGTAGAAAAAGCTTCTCCGGACGAAAAAAACAATTTTGGTGCACCATGCAGGTACATTTGAGTTTCCCAGGCAAACGAAAGCAGTTACACCAAAGTTTCTAGTTTCTGTTTGTGTCTCCCCTGAGGAGGTTTCAGGCCAGCTATGTCTTTCAGTACTATCTCTTTTGGTTTGGAAGCTATTGCTGGACGTTTGGTAGAAAAAGCTGCTCCGGCCGAGAAAAACACTTTTGGTGCACCATGCAGGTACATTTGAGTTTCCCAGGCAAACGAAAGCAGTTACACCAAAGTTTCTAGTTTCTGTTTGTGTCTCCCCTGAGGAGGTTTCAGGCCAGCTATGTCTTTCAGTACTATCTCTTTTGGTTTGGAATCTATTGCTGGACGTTTGGTAGAAAAAGCTTCTCCGGCCGAGAAAAACACTTTTGGTGCACCATGCAGGTACATTTGAGTTTCCCAGGCAAACGAAAGCAGTTACACCAAAGTTTCTAGTTTCTCTTTGTGTCTCCCCTGAGGAGGTTTCAAGCTAGCAATGTGTTTCAGTACTATCTCTTTTGGTTTGGAAGCTATTGCTGGACGTTTGGCATGTTTGGTAGAAAAAGCTTCTCCGGCCGAGAAAAACACTTTTGGTGCACCATGCAGGTACATTTGAGTTTCCCAGGCAAACGAAAGCAGTTACACCAAAGTTTCTAGTTTCTGTTTGTGTCTCCCCTGAGGAGGTTTCAGGCCAGCAATGTCTTTCAGTACTATCTCTTTTGGTTTGGAAGCTATTCCTGGACGTTTGGCATGTTTGGAAGAAAAGGCTTTTCCGGCCGAGAAAAACACTTTTGGTGCACCATGCAGGTACATTTGAGTTTCCCAGGCAAACGAAAGCAGTTACACCAAAGTTTCTAGTTTCTGTTTGTGTCTCCCCTGAGGAGGTTTCAGGCCAGCTATGTCTTTCAGTACTATCTCTTTTGGTTTGGAAGCTATTGCTGGACGTTTGGTAGAAAAAGCTGCTCCGGCCGAGAAAAACACTTTTGGTGCACCATGCAGGTACATTTGAGTTTCCCAGGCAAACGAAAGCAGTTACACCAAAGTTTCTAGTTT
The DNA here is from genome assembly GCA_022605575.1 of Laterallus jamaicensis coturniculus. Lineage (NCBI taxonomy): Eukaryota > Metazoa > Chordata > Aves > Gruiformes > Rallidae > Laterallus > Laterallus jamaicensis. Next base: position 326,415 of record JAKCOX010000028.1, read on the forward strand.
CTGTTTGTGTCTCCCCTGAGGAGGTTTCAGGCCAGCTATGTCTTTCAGTACTATCTCTTTTGGTTTGGAAGCTATTGCTGGACGTTTGGTAGAAAAAGCTGCTCTGGCCGAGAAAAACACTTTTGGTGCACCATGCAGGTACATTTGAGTTTCCCAGGCAAACGAAAGCAGTTACACCAAAGTTTCTAGTTTCTGTTTGTGTCTCCCCTGAGGAGGTTTCAGGCCAGCAATGTCTTTCAGTACTATCTCTTTTGGTTTGGAAGCTATTCCTGGACGTTTGGCATGTTTGGTAGAAAAGGCTTTTCCGGCCGAGAAAAACACTTTTGGTGCACCATGCAGGTACATTTGAGTTTCCCAGGCAAACGAAAGCAGTTACACCAAAGTTTCTAGTTTCTGTTTGTGTCTCCCCTGAGGAGGTTTCAGGCCAGCTATGTCTTTCAGTACTATCTCTTTTGGTTTGGAAGCTATTGCTGGACGTTTGGTAGAAAAAGCTGCTCCGGCCGAGAAAAACACTTTTGGTGCACCATGCAGGTACATTTGAGTTTCCCAGGCAAACGAAAGCAGTTACACCAAAGTTTCTAGTTTCTGTTTGTGTCTCCCCTGAGGAGGTTTCAGGCCAGCTATGTCTTTCAGTACTATCTCTTTTGGTTTGGAAGCTATTGCTGGACGTTTGGTAGAAAAAGCTTCTCCGGCCGAGAAAAACACTTTTGGTGCACCATGCAGGTACATTTGAGTTTCCCAGGCAAACGAAAGCAGTTACACCAAAGTTTCTAGTTTCTGTTTGTGTCTCCCCTGAGGAGGTTTCAGGCCAGCTATGTCTTTCAGTACTATCTCTTTTGGTTTGGAAGCTATTGCTGGACGTTTGGTAGAAAAAGCTTCTCCGGACGAAAAAAACAATTTTGGTGCACCATGCAGGTACATTTGAGTTTCCCAGGCAAACGAAAGCAGTTACACCAAAGTTTCTAGTTTCTGTTTGTGTCTCCCCTGAGGAGGTTTCAGGCCAGCTATGTCTTTCAGTACTATCTCTTTTGGTTTGGAAGCTATTGCTGGACGTTTGGTAGAAAAAGCTGCTCCGGCCGAGAAAAACACTTTTGGTGCACCATGCAGGTACATTTGAGTTTCCCAGGCAAACGAAAGCAGTTACACCAAAGTTTCTAGTTTCTGTTTGTGTCTCCCCTGAGGAGGTTTCAGGCCAGCTATGTCTTTCAGTACTATCTCTTTTGGTTTGGAATCTATTGCTGGACGTTTGGTAGAAAAAGCTTCTCCGGCCGAGAAAAACACTTTTGGTGCACCATGCAGGTACATTTGAGTTTCCCAGGCAAACGAAAGCAGTTACACCAAAGTTTCTAGTTTCTCTTTGTGTCTCCCCTGAGGAGGTTTCAAGCTAGCAATGTGTTTCAGTACTATCTCTTTTGGTTTGGAAGCTATTGCTGGACGTTTGGCATGTTTGGTAGAAAAAGCTTCTCCGGCCGAGAAAAACACTTTTGGTGCACCATGCAGGTACATTTGAGTTTCCCAGGCAAACGAAAGCAGTTACACCAAAGTTTCTAGTTTCTGTTTGTGTCTCCCCTGAGGAGGTTTCAGGCCAGCAATGTCTTTCAGTACTATCTCTTTTGGTTTGGAAGCTATTCCTGGACGTTTGGCATGTTTGGAAGAAAAGGCTTTTCCGGCCGAGAAAAACACTTTTGGTGCACCATGCAGGTACATTTGAGTTTCCCAGGCAAACGAAAGCAGTTACACCAAAGTTTCTAGTTTCTGTTTGTGTCTCCCCTGAGGAGGTTTCAGGCCAGCTATGTCTTTCAGTACTATCTCTTTTGGTTTGGAAGCTATTGCTGGACGTTTGGTAGAAAAAGCTGCTCCGGCCGAGAAAAACACTTTTGGTGCACCATGCAGGTACATTTGAGTTTCCCAGGCAAACGAAAGCAGTTACACCAAAGTTTCTAGTTTCTGTTTGTGTCTCCCCTGAGGAGGTTTCAGGCCAGCTATGTCTTTCAGTACTATCTCTTTTGGTTTGGAAGCTATTGCTGGACGTTTGGTAGAAAAAGCTGCTCTGGCCGAGAAAAACACTTTTGGTGCACCATGCAGGTACATTTGAGTTTCCCAGGCAAACGAAAGCAGTTACACCAAAGTTTCTAGTTTCTGTTTGTGTCTCCCCTGAGGAGGTTTCAGGCCAGCTATGTCTTTCAGTACTATCTCTTTTGGTTTGGAAGATATTGCTGGACGTTTGGTAGAAAAAGCTTCTCCGGCCGAGAAAAACACTTTTGGTGCACCATGCAGGTACATTTGAGTTTCCCAGGCAAACGAAAGCAGTTACACCAAAGTTTCTAGTTTCTGTTTGTGTCTCCCCTGAGGAGGTTTCAGGCCAGCTATGTCTTTCAGTACTATCTCTTTTGGTTTGGAAGCTATTGCTGGACTTTTGGTAGAAAAAGCTGCTCCGGCCGAGAAAAACACTTTTGGTGCACCATGCAGGTACATTTGAGTTTCCCAGGCAAACGAAAGCAGTTACACCAAAGTTTCTAGTTTCTGTTTGTGTCTCCCCTGAGGAGGTTTCAGGCCAGCAATGTCTTTCAGTACTATCTCTTTTGGTTTGGAAGCTATTCCTGGACGTTTGGCATGTTTGGTAGAAAAGGCTTTTCCGGCCGAGAAAAACACTTTTGGTGCACCATGCAGGTACATTTGAGTTTCCCAGGCAAACGAAAGCAGTTACACCAAAGTTTCTAGTTTCTGTTTGTGTCTCCCCTGAGGAGGTTTCAGGCCAGCTATGTCTTTCAGTACTATCTCTTTTGGTTTGGAAGCTATTGCTGGACGTTTGGTAGAAAAATCTGCTCCGGCCGAGAAAAACACTTTTGGTGCACCATGTAGGTACATTTGAGTTTCCCAGGCAAACGAAAGCAGTTACACCAAAGTTTCTAGTTTCTGTTTGTGTCTCCCCTGAGGAGGTTTCAGGCCAGCTATGTCTTTCAGTACTATCTCTTTTGGTTTGGAATCTATTGCTAGACGTTTGGTAGAAAAAGCTGCTCTGGCCGAGAAAAACACTTTTGGTGCACCATGCAGGTACATTTGAGTTTCCCAGGCAAACGAAAGCAGTTACACCAAAGTTTCTAGTTTCTGTTTGTGTCTCCCCTGAGGAGGTTTCAGGCCAGCTATGTCTTTCAGTACTATCTCTTTTGGTTTGGAAGCTATTGCTGGACGTTTGGTAGAAAAAGCTGCTCCGGCCGAGAAAAACACTTTTGGTGCACCATGCAGGTACATTTGAGTTTCCCAGGCAAACGAAAGCAGTTACACCAAAGTTTCTAGTTTCTGTTTGTGTCTCCCCTGAGGAGGTTTCAGGCCAGCTATGTCTTTCAGTACTATCTCTTTTGGTTTGGAATCTATTGCTGGACGTTTGGTAGAAAAAGCTTCTCCGGCCGAGAAAAACACTTTTGGTGCACCATGCAGGTACATTTGAGTTTCCCAGGCAAACGAAAGCAGTTACACCAAAGTTTCTAGTTTCTCTTTGTGTCTCCCCTGAGGAGGTTTCAAGCTAGCAATGTCTTTCAGTACTATCTCTTTTGGTTTGGAAGCTATTGCTGGACGTTTGGCATGTTTGGTAGAAAAAGCTTCTCCGGCCGAGAAAAACACTTTTGGTGCACCATGCAGGTACATTTGAGTTTCCCAGGCAAACGAAAGCAGTTACACCAAAGTTTCTAGTTTCTGTTTGTGTCTCCCCTGAGGAGGTTTCAGGCCAGCAATGTCTTTCAGTACTATCTCTTTTGGTTTGGAAGCTATTCCTGGACGTTTGGCATGTTTGGTAGAAAAGGCTTTTCCGGCCGAGAAAAACACTTTTGGTGCACCATGCAGGTACATTTGAGTTTCCCAGGCAAACGAAAGCAGTTACACCAAAGTTTCTAGTTTCTGTTTGTGTCTCCCCTGAGGAGGTTTCAGGCCAGCTATGTCTTTCAGTACTATCTCTTTTGGTTTGGAAGCTATTGCTGGACGTTTGGTAGAAAAAGCTGCTCCGGCCGAGAAAAACACTTTTGGTGCACCATGCAGGTACATTTGAGTTTCCCAGGCAAACGAAAGCAGTTACACCAAAGTTTCTAGTTTCTGTTTGTGTCTCCCCTGAGGAGGTTTCAGGCCAGCTATGTCTTTCAGTACTATCTCTTTTGGTTTGGAAGCTATTGCTGGACGTTTGGTAGAAAAAGCTTCTCCGGCCGAGAAAAACACTTTTGGTGCACCATGCAGGTACATTTGAGTTTCCCAGGCAAACGAAAGCAGTTACACCAAAGTTTCTAGTTTCTGTTTGTGTCTCCCCTGAGGAGGTTTCAGGCCAGCTATGTCTTTCAGTACTATCTTTTTTGGTTTGGAAGCTATTGCTGGACGTTTGGCATGTTTGGTAGAAAAGGCTTCTCCGGCCAAGAAAAACACTTTTGGTGCACCATGCAGGTACATTTGAGTTTCCCAGGCAAACGAAAGCAGTTACACCAAAGTTTCTAGTTTCTGTTTGTTTCTCCCCTGAGGAGGTTTCAGGCCAGCAATGTCTTTCAGTACTATCTCTTTTGGTTTGGAAGCTATTGCTGGACGTTTGGTAGAAAAATCTGCTCCGGCCGAGAAAAACACTTTTGGTGCACCATGCAGGTACATTTGAGTTTCCCAGGCAAACGAAAGCAGTTACACCAAAGTTTCTAGTTTCTGTTTGTGTCTCCCCTGAGGAGGTTTCAGGCCAGCTATGTCTTTCAGTACTATCTCTTTTGGTTTGGAAGCTATTGCTGGACGTTTGGTAGAAAAAGCTGCTCTGGCCGAGAAAAACACTTTTGGTGCACCATGCATGTCCATTTGAGTTTCCCAGGGAAACGAAAGCAGTTACACCAAAGTTTCTAGTTTCTGTTTGTGTCTCCCCTGAGGAGGTTTCAGGCCAGCAATGTCTTTCAGTACTATCTCTTTTGGTTTGGAAGCTATTCCTGGACGTTTGGCATGTTTGGTAGAAAAGGCTTTTCCGGCCGAGAAAAACACTTTTGGTGCACCATGCAGGTACATTTGAGTTTACCAGGCAAACGAAAGCAGTTACACCAAAGTTTCTAGTTTCTGTTTGTGTCTCCCCTGAGGAGGTTTCAGGCCAGCTATGTCTTTCAGTACTATCTCTTTTGGTTTGGAAGCTATTGCTGGACGTTTGGTAGAAAAAGCTGCTCCGGCCGAGAAAAACACTTTTGGTGCACCATGCAGGTACATTTGAGTTTCCCAGGCAAACGAAAGCAGTTACACCAAAGTTTCTAGTTTCTGTTTGTGTCTCCCCTGAGGAGGTTTCAGGCCAGCTATGTCTTTCAGTACTATCTCTTTTGGTTTGGAAGCTATTCCTGGACGTTTGGTAGAAAAATCTGCTCCGGCCGAGAAAAACACTTTTGGTGCACCATGCAGGTACATTTGAGTTTCCCAGGCAAACGAAAGCAGTTACACCAAAGTTTCTAGTTTCTGTTTGTGTCTCCCCTGAGGAGGTTTCAGGCCAGCTATGTCTTTCAGTACTATCTCTTTTGGTTTGGAAGCTATTGCTGGACGTTTGGTAGAAAAAGCTGCTCCGGCCGAGAAAAACACTTTTGGTGCACCATGCAGGTACATTTGAGTTTCCCAGGCAAACGAAAGCAGTTACACCAAAGTTTCTAGTTTCTGTTTTGTCTCCCCTGAGGAGGTTTCAGGCCAGCTATGTCTTTCAGTACTATCTCTTTTGGTTTGGAAGCTATTGCTGGACGTTTGGTAGAAAAGGCTTTTCCGGCCGAGAAAAACACTTTTGGTGCACCATGCAGGTACATTTGAGTTTCCCAGGCAAACGAAAGCAGTTACACCAAAGTTTCTAGTTTCTGTTTGTGTCTCCCCTGAGGAGGTTTCAGGCCAGCTATGTCTTTCAGTACTATCTCTTTTGGTTTGGAAGCTATTGCTGGACGTTTGGTAGAAAAAGCTTCTCCGGCCGAGAAAAACACTTTTGGTGCACCATGCAGGTACATTTGAGTTTCCCAGGCAAACGAAAGCAGTTACACCAAAGTTTCTAGTTTCTGTTTGTGTCTCCCCTGAGGAGGTTTCAGGCCAGCTATGTCTTTCAGTACTATCTCTTTTGGTTTGGAATCTATTGCTGGACGTTTGGTAGAAAAAGCTTCTCCGGCCGAGAAAAACACTTTTGGTGCACCATGCAGGTACATTTGAGTTTCCCAGGCAAACGAAAGCAGTTACACCAAAGTTTCTAGTTTCTGTTTGTGTCTCCCCTGAGGAGGTTTCAGGCCAGCTATGTCTTTCAGTACTATCTCTTTTGGTTTGGAAGCTATTGCTGGACGTTTGGTAGAAAAAGCTTCTCCGGCCGAGAAAAACACTTTTGGTGCACCATGCAGGTACATTTGAGTTTCCCAGGCAAACGAAAGCAGTTACACCAAAGTTTCTAGTTTCTGTTTGTGTCTCCCCTGAGGAGGTTTCAGGCCAGCTATGTCTTTCAGTACTATCTCTTTTGGTTTGGAATCTATTGCTGGACGTTTGGTAGAAAAAGCTTCTCCGGCCGAGAAAAACACTTTTGGTGCACCATGCAGGTACATTTGAGTTTCCCAGGCAAACGAAAGCAGTTACACCAAAGTTTCTAGTTTCTGTTTGTGTCTCCCCTGAGGAGGTTTCAGGCCAGCTATGTCTTTCAGTACTATCTCTTTTGGTTTGGAAGCTATTGCTGGACGTTTGGTAGAAAAAGCTGCTCCGGCCGAGAAAAACACTTTTGGTGCACCATGCAGGTACATTTGAGTTTCCCAGGCAAACGAAAGCAGTTACACCAAAGTTTCTAGTTTCTGTTTGTGTCTCCCCTGAGGAGGTTTCAGGCCAGCTATGTCTTTCAGTACTATCTCTTTTGGTTTGGAAGCTATTCCTGGACGTTTGGCATGTTTGGTAGAAAAGGCTTCTCCGGCCGAGAAAAACACTTTTGGTGCACCATGCAGGTACATTTGAGTTTCCCAGGCAAACGAAAGCAGTTACACCAAAGTTTCTAGTTTCTGTTTTTGTCTCCCCTGAGGAGGTTTCAGGCCAGCTATGTCTTTCAGTACTATCTCTTTTGGTTTGGAAGCTATTGCTGGACGTTTGGTAGAAAAATCTGCTCCGGCCGAGAAAAACACTTTTGGTGCACCATGCAGGTACATTTGAGTTTCCCAGGCAAACGAAAGCAGTTACACCAAAGTTTCTAGTTTCTGTTTGTGTCTCCCCTGAGGAGGTTTCAAGCTAGCAATGTCTTTCAGTACTATCTCTTTTGGTTTGGAATCTATTGCTGGACGTTTGGTAGAAAAGGCTTTTCCGGCCGAGAAAAACACTTTTGGTGCACCATGCAGGTACATTTGAGTTTCCCAGGCAAACGAAAGCAGTTACACCAAAGTTTCTAGTTTCTGTTTGTGTCTCCCCTGAGGAGGTTTCAGGCCAGCTATGTCTTTCAGTACTATCTCTTTTGGTTTGGAAGCTATTGCTGGACGTTTGGTAGAAAAAGCTGCTCCGGCCGAGAAAAACACTTTTGGTGCACCATGCAGGTACATTTGAGTTTCCCAGGCAAACGAAAGCAGTTACACCAAAGTTTCTAGTTTCTGTTTTGTCTCCCCTGAGGAGGTTTCAGGCCAGCTATGTCTTTCAGTACTATCTCTTTTGGTTTGGAAGCTATTGCTGGACGTTTGGTAGAAAAGGCTTTTCCGGCCGAGAAAAACACTTTTGGTGCACCATGCAGGTACATTTGAGTTTCCCAGGCAAACGAAAGCAGTTACACCAAAGTTTCTAGTTTCTGTTTGTGTCTCCCCTGAGGAGGTTTCAGGCCAGCTATGTCTTTCAGTACTATCTCTTTTGGTTTGGAAGCTATTGCTGGACGTTTGGTAGAAAAAGCTTCTCCGGCCGAGAAAAACACTTTTGGTGCACCATGCAGGTACATTTGAGTTTCCCAGGCAAACGAAAGCAGTTACACCAAAGTTTCTAGTTTCTGTTTGTGTCTCCCCTGAGGAGGTTTCAGGCCAGCTATGTCTTTCAGTACTATCTCTTTTGGTTTGGAATCTATTGCTGGACGTTTGGTAGAAAAAGCTTCTCCGGCCGAGAAAAACACTTTTGGTGCACCATGCAGGTACATTTGAGTTTCCCAGGCAAACGAAAGCAGTTACACCAAAGTTTCTAGTTTCTGTTTGTGTCTCCCCTGAGGAGGTTTCAGGCCAGCTATGTCTTTCAGTACTATCTCTTTTGGTTTGGAAGCTATTGCTGGACGTTTGGTAGAAAAAGCTTCTCCGGCCGAGAAAAACACTTTTGGTGCACCATGCAGGTACATTTGAGTTTCCCAGGCAAACGAAAGCAGTTACACCAAAGTTTCTAGTTTCTGTTTGTGTCTCCCCTGAGGAGGTTTCAGGCCAGCTATGTCTTTCAGTACTATCTCTTTTGGTTTGGAATCTATTGCTGGACGTTTTGTAGAAAAAGCTTCTCCGGCCGAGAAAAACACTTTTGGTGCACCATGCAGGTACATTTGAGTTTCCCAGGCAAACGAAAGCAGTTACACCAAAGTTTCTAGTTTCTGTTTGTGTCTCCCCTGAGGAGGTTTCAGGCCAGCTATGTCTTTCAGTACTATCTCTTTTGGTTTGGAAGCTATTGCTGGACGTTTGGTAGAAAAAGCTGCTCCGGCCGAGAAAAACACTTTTGGTGCACCATGCAGGTACATTTGAGTTTCCCAGGCAAACGAAAGCAGTTACACCAAAGTTTCTAGTTTCTGTTTGTGTCTCCCCTGAGGAGGTTTCAGGCCAGCTATGTCTTTCAGTACTATCTCTTTTGGTTTGGAAGCTATTCCTGGACGTTTGGCATGTTTGGTAGAAAAGGCTTCTCCGGCCGAGAAAAACACTTTTGGTGCACCATGCAGGTACATTTGAGTTTCCCAGGCAAACGAAAGCAGTTACACCAAAGTTTCTAGTTTCTGTTTTTGTCTCCCCTGAGGAGGTTTCAGGCCAGCTATGTCTTTCAGTACTATCTCTTTTGGTTTGGAAGCTATTGCTGGACGTTTGGTAGAAAAATCTGCTCCGGCCGAGAAAAACACTTTTGGTGCACCATGCAGGTACATTTGAGTTTCCCAGGCAAACGAAAGCAGTTACACCAAAGTTTCTAGTTTCTGTTTGTGTCTCCCCTGAGGAGGTTTCAAGCTAGCAATGTCTTTCAGTACTATCTCTTTTGGTTTGGAATCTATTGCTGGACGTTTGGTAGAAAAGGCTTTTCCGGCCGAGAAAAACACTTTTGGTGCACCATGCAGGTACATTTGAGTTTCCCAGGCAAACGAAAGCAGTTACACCAAAGTTTCTAGTTTCTGTTTGTGTCTCCCCTGAGGAGGTTTCAGGCCAGCTATGTCTTTCAGTACTATCTCTTTTGGTTTGGAAGCTATTGCTGGACTTTTGGTAGAAAAAGCTGCTCCGGCCGAGAAAAACACTTTTGGTGCACCATGCAGGTACATTTGAGTTTCCCAGGCAAACGAAAGCAGTTACACCAAAGTTTCTAGTTTCTGTTTGTGTCTCCCCTGAGGAGGTTTCAGGCCAGCAATGTCTTTCAGTACTATCTCTTTTGGTTTGGAAGCTATTCCTGGACGTTTGGCATGTTTGGTAGAAAAGGCTTTTCCGGCCGAGAAAAACACTTTTGGTGCACCATGCAGGTACATTTGAGTTTCCCAGGCAAACGAAAGCAGTTACACCAAAGTTTCTAGTTTCTGTTTGTGTCTCCCCTGAGGAGGTTTCAGGCCAGCTATGTCTTTCAGTACTATCTCTTTTGGTTTGGAAGCTATTGCTGGACGTTTGGTAGAAAAATCTGCTCCGGCCGAGAAAAACACTTTTGGTGCACCATGTAGGTACATTTGAGTTTCCCAGGCAAACGAAAGCAGTTACACCAAAGTTTCTAGTTTCTGTTTGTGTCTCCCCTGAGGAGGTTTCAGGCCAGCTATGTCTTTCAGTACTATCTCTTTTGGTTTGGAATCTATTGCTAGACGTTTGGTAGAAAAAGCTGCTCTGGCCGAGAAAAACACTTTTGGTGCACCATGCAGGTACATTTGAGTTTCCCAGGCAAACGAAAGCAGTTACACCAAAGTTTCTAGTTTCTGTTTGTGTCTCCCCTGAGGAGGTTTCAGGCCAGCTATGTCTTTCAGTACTATCTCTTTTGGTTTGGAAGCTATTGCTGGACGTTTGGTAGAAAAAGCTGCTCCGGCCGAGAAAAACACTTTTGGTGCACCATGCAGGTACATTTGAGTTTCCCAGGCAAACGAAAGCAGTTACACCAAAGTTTCTAGTTTCTGTTTGTGTCTCCCCTGAGGAGGTTTCAGGCCAGCTATGTCTTTCAGTACTATCTCTTTTGGTTTGGAATCTATTGCTGGACGTTTGGTAGAAAAAGCTTCTCCGGCCGAGAAAAACACTTTTGGTGCACCATGCAGGTACATTTGAGTTTCCCAGGCAAACGAAAGCAGTTACACCAAAGTTTCTAGTTTCTCTTTGTGTCTCCCCTGAGGAGGTTTCAAGCTAGCAATGTGTTTCAGTACTATCTCTTTTGGTTTGGAAGCTATTGCTGGACGTTTGGCATGTTTGGTAGAAAAAGCTTCTCCGGCCGAGAAAAACACTTTTGGTGCACCATGCAGGTACATTTGAGTTTCCCAGGCAAACGAAAGCAGTTACACCAAAGTTTCTAGTTTCTGTTTGTGTCTCCCCTGAGGAGGTTTCAGGCCAGCTATGTCTTTCAGTACTATCTTTTTTGGTTTGGAATCTATTGCTGGACGTTTGGCATGTTTGGTAGAAAAGGCTTCTCCGGCCAAGAAAAACACTTTTGGTGCACCATGCAGGTACATTTGAGTTTCCCAGGCAAACGAAAGCAGTTACACCAAAGTTTCTAGTTTCTGTTTGTTTCTCCCCTGAGGAGGTTTCAGGCCAGCAATGTCTTTCAGTACTATCTCTTTTGGTTTGGAAGCTATTGCTGGACGTTTGGTAGAAAAATCTGCTCCGGCCGAGAAAAACACTTTTGGTGCACCATGCAGGTACATTTGAGTTTCCCAGGCAAACGAAAGCAGTTACACCAAAGTTTCTAGTTTCTGTTTGTGTCTCCCCTGAGGAGGTTTCAGGCCAGCTATGTCTTTCAGTACTATCTCTTTTGGTTTGGAAGCTATTGCTGGACGTTTGGTAGAAAAAGCTGCTCTGGCCGAGAAAAACACTTTTGGTGCACCATGCATGTCCATTTGAGTTTCCCAGGGAAACGAAAGCAGTTACACCAAAGTTTCTAGTTTCTGTTTGTGTCTCCCCTGAGGAGGTTTCAGGCCAGCAATGTCTTTCAGTACTATCTCTTTTGGTTTGGAAGCTATTCCTGGACGTTTGGCATGTTTGGTAGAAAAGGCTTTTCCGGCCTAGAAAAACACTTTTGGTGCACCATGCAGGTACATTTGAGTTTACCAGGCAAACGAAAGCAGTTACACCAAAGTTTCTAGTTTCTGTTTGTGTCTCCCCTGAGGAGGTTTCAGGCCAGCTATGTCTTTCAGTACTATCTCTTTTGGTTTGGAAGCTATTGCTGGACGTTTGGTAGAAAAAGCTGCTCCGGCCGAGAAAAACACTTTTGGTGCACCATGCAGGTACATTTGAGTTTCCCAGGCAAACGAAAGCAGTTACACCAAAGTTTCTAGTTTCTGTTTGTGTCTCCCCTGAGGAGGTTTCAGGCCAGCTATGTCTTTCAGTACTATCTCTTTTGGTTTGGAAGCTATTCCTGGACGTTTGGTAGAAAAATCTGCTCCGGCCGAGAAAAACACTTTTGGTGCACCATGCAGGTACATTTGAGTTTCCCAGGCAAACGAAAGCAGTTACACCAAAGTTTCTAGTTTCTGTTTGTGTCTCCCCTGAGGAGGTTTCAGGCCAGCTATGTCTTTCAGTACTATCTCTTTTGGTTTGGAAGCTATTGCTGGACGTTTGGTAGAAAAAGCTGCTCCGGCCGAGAAAAACACTTTTGGTGCACCATGCAGGTACATTTGAGTTTCCCAGGCAAACGAAAGCAGTTACACCAAAGTTTCTAGTTTCTGTTTTGTCTCCCCTGAGGAGGTTTCAGGCCAGCTATGTCTTTCAGTACTATCTCTTTTGGTTTGGAAGCTATTGCTGGACGTTTGGTAGAAAAGGCTTTTCCGGCCGAGAAAAACACTTTTGGTGCACCATGCAGGTACATTTGAGTTTCCCAGGCAAACGAAAGCAGTTACACCAAAGTTTCTAGTTTCTGTTTGTGTCTCCCCTGAGGAGGTTTCAGGCCAGCTATGTCTTTCAGTACTATCTCTTTTGGTTTGGAAGCTATTGCTGGACGTTTGGTAGAAAAAGCTTCTCCGGCCGAGAAAAACACTTTTGGTGCACCATGCAGGTACATTTGAGTTTCCCAGGCAAACGAAAGCAGTTACACCAAAGTTTCTAGTTTCTGTTTGTGTCTCCCCTGAGGAGGTTTCAGGCCAGCTATGTCTTTCAGTACTATCTCTTTTGGTTTGGAATCTATTGCTGGACGTTTGGTAGAAAAAGCTTCTCCGGCCGAGAAAAACACTTTTGGTGCACCATGCAGGTACATTTGAGTTTCCCAGGCAAACGAAAGCAGTTACACCAAAGTTTCTAGTTTCTGTTTGTGTCTCCCCTGAGGAGGTTTCAGGCCAGCTATGTCTTTCAGTACTATCTCTTTTGGTTTGGAAGCTATTGCTGGACGTTTGGTAGAAAAAGCTGCTCCGGCCGAGAAAAACACTTTTGGTGCACCATGCAGGTACATTTGAGTTTCCCAGGCAAACGAAAGCAGTTACACCAAAGTTTCTAGTTTCTGTTTGTGTCTCCCCTGAGGAGGTTTCAGGCCAGCTATGTCTTTCAGTACTATCTCTTTTGGTTTGGAAGCTATTCCTGGACGTTTGGCATGTTTGGTAGAAAAGGCTTCTCCGGCCGAGAAAAACACTTTTGGTGCACCATGCAGGTACATTTGAGTTTCCCAGGCAAACGAAAGCAGTTACACCAAAGTTTCTAGTTTCTGTTTTTGTCTCCCCTGAGGAGGTTTCAGGCCAGCTATGTCTTTCAGTACTATCTCTTTTGGTTTGGAAGCTATTGCTGGACGTTTGGTAGAAAAATCTGCTCCGGCCGAGAAAAACACTTTTGGTGCACCATGCAGGTACATTTGAGTTTCCCAGGCAAACGAAAGCAGTTACACCAAAGTTTCTAGTTTCTGTTTGTGTCTCCCCTGAGGAGGTTTCAGGCCAGCTATGTCTTTCAGTACTATCTCTTTTGGTTTGGAATCTATTGCTGGACGTTTGGTAGAAAAAGCTTCTCCGGCCGAGAAAAACACTTTTGGTGCACCATGCAGGTACATTTGAGTTTCCCAGGCAAACGAAAGCAGTTACACCAAAGTTTCTAGTTTCTGTTTGTGTCTCCCCTGAGGAGGTTTCAGGCCAGCTATGTCTTTCAGTACTATCTCTTTTGGTTTGGAAGCTATTGCTGGACGTTTGGTAGAAAAAGCTGCTCCGGCCGAGAAAAACACTTTTGGTGCACCATGCAGGTACATTTGAGTTTCCCAGGCAAACGAAAGCAGTTACACCAAAGTTTCTAGTTTCTGTTTGTGTCTCCCCTGAGGAGGTTTCAGGCCAGCTATGTCTTTCAGTACTATCTCTTTTGGTTTGGAAGCTATTCCTGGACGTTTGGCATGTTTGGTAGAAAAGGCTTCTCCGGCCGAGAAAAACACTTTTGGTGCACCATGCAGGTACATTTGAGTTTCCCAGGCAAACGAAAGCAGTTACACCAAAGTTTCTAGTTTCTGTTTTTGTCTCCCCTGAGGAGGTTTCAGGCCAGCTATGTCTTTCAGTACTATCTCTTTTGGTTTGGAAGCTATTGCTGGACGTTTGGTAGAAAAATCTGCTCCGGCCGAGAAAAACACTTTTGGTGCACCATGCAGGTACATTTGAGTTTCCCAGGCAAACGAAAGCAGTTACACCAAAGTTTCTAGTTTCTGTTTGTGTCTCCCCTGAGGAGGTTTCAAGCTAGCAATGTCTTTCAGTACTATCTCTTTTGGTTTGGAATCTATTGCTGGACGTTTGGTAGAAAAGGCTTTTCCGGCCGAGAAAAACACTTTTGGTGCACCATGCAGGTACATTTGAGTTTCCCAGGCAAACGAAAGCAGTTACACCAAAGTTTCTAGTTTCTGTTTGTGTCTCCCCTGAGGAGGTTTCAGGCCAGCTATGTCTTTCAGTACTATCTCTTTTGGTTTGGAAGCTATTGCTGGACTTTTGGTAGAAAAAGCTGCTCCGGCCGAGAAAAACACTTTTGGTGCACCATGCAGGTACATTTGAGTTTCCCAGGCAAACGAAAGCAGTTACACCAAAGTTTCTAGTTTCTGTTTGTGTCTCCCCTGAGGAGGTTTCAGGCCAGCAATGTCTTTCAGTACTATCTCTTTTGGTTTGGAAGCTATTCCTGGACGTTTGGCATGTTTGGTAGAAAAGGCTTTTCCGGCCGAGAAAAACACTTTTGGTGCACCATGCAGGTACATTTGAGTTTCCCAGGCAAACGAAAGCAGTTACACCAAAGTTTCTAGTTTCTGTTTGTGTCTCCCCTGAGGAGGTTTCAGGCCAGCTATGTCTTTCAGTACTATCTCTTTTGGTTTGGAAGCTATTGCTGGACGTTTGGTAGAAAAATCTGCTCCGGCCGAGAAAAACACTTTTGGTGCACCATGTAGGTACATTTGAGTTTCCCAGGCAAACGAAAGCAGTTACACCAAAGTTTCTAGTTTCTGTTTGTGTCTCCCCTGAGGAGGTTTCAGGCCAGCTATGTCTTTCAGTACTATCTCTTTTGGTTTGGAATCTATTGCTAGACGTTTGGTAGAAAAAGCTGCTCTGGCCGAGAAAAACACTTTTGGTGCACCATGCAGGTACATTTGAGTTTCCCAGGCAAACGAAAGCAGTTACACCAAAGTTTCTAGTTTCTGTTTGTGTCTCCCCTGAGGAGGTTTCAGGCCAGCTATGTCTTTCAGTACTATCTCTTTTGGTTTGGAAGCTATTGCTGGACGTTTGGTAGAAAAAGCTTCTCCGGCCGAGAAAAACACTTTTGGTGCACCATGCAGGTACATTTGAGTTTCCCAGGCAAACGAAAGCAGTTACACCAAAGTTTCTAGTTTCTGTTTGTGTCTCCCCTGAGGAGGTTTCAGGCCAGCAATGTCTTTCAGTACTATCTCTTTTGGTTTGGAAGCTATTCCTGGACGTTTGGCATGTTTGGAAGAAAAGGCTTTTCCGGCCGAGAAAAACACTTTTGGTGCACCATGCAGGTACATTTGAGTTTCCCAGGCAAACGAAAGCAGTTACACCAAAGTTTCTAGTTTCTGTTTGTGTCTCCCCTGAGGAGGTTTCAGGCCAGCTATGTCTTTCAGTACTATCTCTTTTGGTTTGGAAGCTATTGCTGGACGTTTGGTAGAAAAAGCTGCTCCGGCCGAGAAAAACACTTTTGGTGCACCATGCAGGTACATTTGAGTTTCCCAGGCAAACGAAAGCAGTTACACCAAAGTTTCTAGTTTCTGTTTGTGTCTCCCCTGAGGAGGTTTCAGGCCAGCTATGTCTTTCAGTACTATCTCTTTTGGTTTGGAAGCTATTGCTGGACGTTTGGTAGAAAAAGCTGCTCTGGCCGAGAAAAACACTTTTGGTGCACCATGCAGGTACATTTGAGTTTCCCAGGCAAACGAAAGCAGTTACACCAAAGTTTCTAGTTTCTGTTTGTGTCTCCCCTGAGGAGGTTTCAGGCCAGCTATGTCTTTCAGTACTATCTCTTTTGGTTTGGAAGATATTGCTGGACGTTTGGTAGAAAAAGCTTCTCCGGCCGAGAAAAACACTTTTGGTGCACCATGCAGGTACATTTGAGTTTCCCAGGCAAACGAAAGCAGTTACACCAAAGTTTCTAGTTTCTGTTTGTGTCTCCCCTGAGGAGGTTTCAGGCCAGCTATGTCTTTCAGTACTATCTCTTTTGGTTTGGAATCTATTGCTGGACGTTTGGTAGAAAAAGCTTCTCCGGCCGAGAAAAACACTTTTGGTGCACCATGCAGGTACATTTGAGTTTCCCAGGCAAACGAAAGCAGTTACACCAAAGTTTCTAGTTTCTCTTTGTGTCTCCCCTGAGGAGGTTTCAAGCTAGCAATGTCTTTCAGTACTATCTCTTTTGGTTTGGAAGCTATTGCTGGACGTTTGGCATGTTTGGTAGAAAAAGCTTCTCCGGCCGAGAAAAACACTTTTGGTGCACCATGCAGGTACATTTGAGTTTCCCAGGCAAACGAAAGCAGTTACACCAAAGTTTCTAGTTTCTGTTTGTGTCTCCCCTGAGGAGGTTTCAGGCCAGCAATGTCTTTCAGTACTATCTCTTTTGGTTTGGAAGCTATTCCTGGACGTTTGGCATGTTTGGTAGAAAAGGCTTTTCCGGCCGAGAAAAACACTTTTGGTGCACCATGCAGGTACATTTGAGTTTCCCAGGCAAACGAAAGCAGTTACACCAAAGTTTCTAGTTTCTGTTTGTGTCTCCCCTGAGGAGGTTTCAGGCCAGCTATGTCTTTCAGTACTATCTCTTTTGGTTTGGAAGCTATTGCTGGACGTTTGGTAGAAAAAGCTGCTCCGGCCGAGAAAAACACTTTTGGTGCACCATGCAGGTACATTTGAGTTTCCCAGGCAAACGAAAGCAGTTACACCAAAGTTTCTAGTTTCTGTTTGTGTCTCCCCTGAGGAGGTTTCAGGCCAGCTATGTCTTTCAGTACTATCTCTTTTGGTTTGGAAGCTATTCCTGGACGTTTGGTAGAAAAAGATGCTCCGGCCGAGAAAAACACTTTTGGTGCACCATGCAGGTACATTTGAGTTTCCCAGGCAAACGAAAGCAGTTACACCAAAGTTTCTAGTTTCTGTTTGTGTCTCCCCTGAGGAGGTTTCAGGCCAGCTATGTCTTTCAGTACTATCTCTTTTGGTTTGGAAGCTATTGCTGGACGTTTGGTAGAAAAAGCTGCTCCGGCCGAGAAAAACACTTTTGGTGCACCATGCAGGTACATTTGAGTTTCCCAGGCAAACGAAAGCAGTTACACCAAAGTTTCTAGTTTCTGTTTGTGTCTCCCCTGAGGAGGTTTCAGGCCAGCTATGTCTTTCAGTACTATCTCTTTTGGTTTGGAAGCTATTGCTGGACGTTTGGTAGAAAAAGCTGCTCCGGCCGAGAAAAACACTTTTGGTGCACCATGCAGGTACATTTGAGTTTCCCAGGCAAACGAAAGCAGTTACACCAAAGTTTCTAGTTTCTGTTTGTGTCTCCCCTGAGGAGGTTTCAGGCCAGCTATGTCTTTCAGTACTATCTCTTTTGGTTTGGAAGCTATTGCTGGACGTTTGGTAGAAAAAGCTGCTCCGGCCGAGAAAAACACTTTTGGTGCACCATGCAGGTACATTTGAGTTTCCCAGGCAAACGAAAGCAGTTACACCAAAGTTTCTAGTTTCTGTTTGTGTCTCCCCTGAGGAGGTTTCAGGCCAGCTATGTCTTTCAGTACTATCTCTTTTGGTTTGGAAGCTATTGCTGGACGTTTGGTAGAAAAAGCTGCTCTGGCCGAGAAAAACACTTTTGGTGCACCATGCAGGTACATTTGAGTTTCCCAGGCAAACGAAAGCAGTTACACCAAAGTTTCTAGTTTCTCTTTGTGTCTCCCCTGAGGAGGTTTCAGGCCAGCTATGTCTTTCAGTACTATCTCTTTTGGTTTGGAAGCTATTGCTGGACGTTTGGTAGAAAAAGCTTCTCCGGCCGAGAAAAACACTTTTGGTGCACCATGCAGGTACATTTGAGTTTCCCAGGCAAACGAAAGCAGTTACACCAAAGTTTCTAGTTTCTGTTTGTGTCTCCCCTGAGGAGGTTTCAGGCCAGCTATGTCTTTCAGTACTATCTCTTTTGGTTTGGAATCTATTGCTGGACGTTTGGTAGAAAAAGATGCTCCGGCCGAGAAAAACACTTTTGGTGCACCATGCAGGTACATTTGAGTTTCCCAGGCAAACGAAAGCAGTTACACCAAAGTTTCTAGTTTCTCTTTGTGTCTCCCCTGAGGAGGTTTCAGGCCAGCTATGTCTTTCAGTACTGTCTCTTTTGGTTTGGAAGCTATTGCTGGACGTTTGGTAGAAAAAGCTGCTCCGGCCGAGAAAAACACTTTTGGTGCACCATGCAGGTACATTTGAGTTTCCCAGGCAAACGAAAGCAGTTACACCAAAGTTTCTAGTTTCTGTTTGTGTCTCCCCTGAGGAGGTTTCAGGCCAGCTATGTCTTTCAGTACTATCTTTTTTGGTTTGGAAGCTATTCCTGGACGTTTGGCATGTTTGGTAGAAAACGCTTCTCCGGCCGAGAAAAACACTTTTGGTGCACCATGCAGGTACATTTGAGTTTCCCAGGCAAACGAAAGCAGTTACACCAAAGTTTCTAGTTTCTGTTTGTGTCTCCCCTGAGGAGGTTTCAGGCCAGCTATGTCTTTCAGTACTATCTCTTTTGGTTTGGAAGCTATTGCTGGACGTTTGGTAGAAAAATCTGCTCCGGCCGAGAAAAACACTTTTGGTGCACCATGCAGGTACATTTGAGTTTCCCAGGCAAACGAAAGCAGTTACACCAAAGTTTCTAGTTTCTGTTTGTGTCTCCCCTGAGGAGGTTTCAGGCCAGCTATGTCTTTCAGTACTATCTCTTTTGGTTTGGAAGCTATTGCTGGACGTTTGGTAGAAAAAGCTGCTCTGGCCGAGAAAAACACTTTTGGTGCACCATGCATGTCCATTTTAGTTTCCCAGGGAAACGAAAGCAGTGACACCAAACTTTCTAGTTTCTGTTTGTGTCTCCCCTGAGGAGGTTTCAAGCTAGCAATGTCTTTCAGTACTATCTCTTTTGGTTTAGAAGCTATTGCTGGACGTTTGGCATGTTTGGTAGAAAAAGCTTCTCCGGCCGAGAAAAACACTTTTGGTGCACCATGCAGGTACATTTGAGTTTCCCAGGCAAACGAAAGCAGTTACACCAAAGTTTCTAGTTTCTGTTTGTGTCTCCCCTGAGGAGGTTTCAGGCCAGCAATGTCTTTCAGTACTATCTCTTTTGGTTTGGAAGCTATTCCTGGACGTTTGGCATGTTTGGTAGAAAAGGCTTTTCCGGCCGAGAAAAACACTTTTGGTGCACCATGCAGGTACATTTGAGTTTCCCAGGCAAACGAAAGCAGTTACACCAAAGTTTCTAGTTTCTGTTTGTGTCTCCCCTGAGGAGGTTTCAGGCCAGCTATGTCTTTCAGTACTATCTCTTTTGGTTTGGAAGCTATTGCTGGACGTTTGGTAGAAAAAGCTGCTCCGGCCGAGAAAAACACTTTTGGTGCACCATGCAGGTACATTTGAGTTTCCCAGGCAAACGAAAGCAGTTACACCAAAGTTTCTAGTTTCTGTTTGTGTCTCCCCTGAGGAGGTTTCAGGCCAGCTATGTCTTTCAGTACTATCTCTTTTGGTTTGGAAGCTATTCCTGGACGTTTGGTAGAAAAAGATGCTCCGGCCGAGAAAAACACTTTTGGTGCACCATGCAGGTACATTTGAGTTTCCCAGGCAAACGAAAGCAGTTACACCAAAGTTTCTAGTTTCTGTTTGTGTCTCCCCTGAGGAGGTTTCAGGCCAGCTATGTCTTTCAGTACTATCTCTTTTGGTTTGGAAGCTATTGCTGGACGTTTGGTAGAAAAAGCTGCTCCGGCCGAGAAAAACACTTTTGGTGCACCATGCAGGTACATTTGAGTTTCCCAGGCAAACGAAAGCAGTTACACCAAAGTTTCTAGTTTCTGTTTGTGTCTCCCCTGAGGAGGTTTCAGGCCAGCTATGTCTTTCAGTACTATCTCTTTTGGTTTGGAAGCTATTGCTGGACGTTTGGTAGAAAAAGCTGCTCCGGCCGAGAAAAACACTTTTGGTGCACCATGCAGGTACATTTGAGTTTCCCAGGCAAACGAAAGCAGTTACACCAAAGTTTCTAGTTTCTGTTTGTGTCTCCCCTGAGGAGGTTTCAGGCCAGCTATGTCTTTCAGTACTATCTCTTTTGGTTTGGAAGCTATTGCTGGACGTTTGGTAGAAAAAGCTGCTCCGGCCGAGAAAAACACTTTTGGTGCACCATGCAGGTACATTTGAGTTTCCCAGGCAAACGAAAGCAGTTACACCAAAGTTTCTAGTTTCTGTTTGTGTCTCCCCTGAGGAGGTTTCAGGCCAGCTATGTCTTTCAGTACTATCTCTTTTGGTTTGGAAGCTATTGCTGGACGTTTGGTAGAAAAAGCTGCTCTGGCCGAGAAAAACACTTTTGGTGCACCATGCAGGTACATTTGAGTTTCCCAGGCAAACGAAAGCAGTTACACCAAAGTTTCTAGTTTCTCTTTGTGTCTCCCCTGAGGAGGTTTCAGGCCAGCTATGTCTTTCAGTACTATCTCTTTTGGTTTGGAAGCTATTGCTGGACGTTTGGTAGAAAAAGCTTCTCCGGCCGAGAAAAACACTTTTGGTGCACCATGCAGGTACATTTGAGTTTCCCAGGCAAACGAAAGCAGTTACACCAAAGTTTCTAGTTTCTGTTTGTGTCTCCCCTGAGGAGGTTTCAGGCCAGCTATGTCTTTCAGTACTATCTCTTTTGGTTTGGAATCTATTGCTGGACGTTTGGTAGAAAAAGATGCTCCGGCCGAGAAAAACACTTTTGGTGCACCATGCAGGTACATTTGAGTTTCCCAGGCAAACGAAAGCAGTTACACCAAAGTTTCTAGTTTCTCTTTGTGTCTCCCCTGAGGAGGTTTCAGGCCAGCTATGTCTTTCAGTACTGTCTCTTTTGGTTTGGAAGCTATTGCTGGACGTTTGGTAGAAAAAGCTGCTCCGGCCGAGAAAAACACTTTTGGTGCACCATGCAGGTACATTTGAGTTTCCCAGGCAAACGAAAGCAGTTACACCAAAGTTTCTAGTTTCTGTTTGTGTCTCCCCTGAGGAGGTTTCAGGCCAGCTATGTCTTTCAGTACTATCTTTTTTGGTTTGGAAGCTATTCCTGGACGTTTGGCATGTTTGGTAGAAAACGCTTCTCCGGCCGAGAAAAACACTTTTGGTGCACCATGCAGGTACATTTGAGTTTCCCAGGCAAACGAAAGCAGTTACACCAAAGTTTCTAGTTTCTGTTTGTGTCTCCCCTGAGGAGGTTTCAGGCCAGCTATGTCTTTCAGTACTATCTCTTTTGGTTTGGAAGCTATTGCTGGACGTTTGGTAGAAAAATCTGCTCCGGCCGAGAAAAACACTTTTGGTGCACCATGCAGGTACATTTGAGTTTCCCAGGCAAACGAAAGCAGTTACACCAAAGTTTCTAGTTTCTGTTTGTGTCTCCCCTGAGGAGGTTTCAGGCCAGCTATGTCTTTCAGTACTATCTCTTTTGGTTTGGAAGCTATTGCTGGACGTTTGGTAGAAAAAGCTGCTCTGGCCGAGAAAAACACTTTTGGTGCACCATGCATGTCCATTTTAGTTTCCCAGGGAAACGAAAGCAGTGACACCAAACTTTCTAGTTTCTGTTTGTGTCTCCCCTGAGGAGGTTTCAAGCTAGCAATGTCTTTCAGTACTATCTCTTTTGGTTTAGAAGCTATTGCTGGACGTTTGGCATGTTTGGTAGAAAAAGCTTCTCCGGCCGAGAAAAACACTTTTGGTGCACCATGCAGGTACATTTGAGTTTCCCAGGCAAACGAAAGCAGTTACACCAAAGTTTCTAGTTTCTGTTTGTGTCTCCCCTGAGGAGGTTTCAGGCCAGCAATGTCTTTCAGTACTATCTCTTTTGGTTTGGAAGCTATTCCTGGACGTTTGGCATGTTTGGTAGAAAAGGCTTCTCCGGCCGAGAAAAACACTTTTGGTGCACCATGCAGGTACATTTGAGTTTCCCAGGCAAACGAAAGCAGTTACACCAAAGTTTCTAGTTTCTGTTTGTGTCTCCCCTGAGGAGGTTTCAGGCCAGCTATGTCTTTCAGTACTATCTCTTTTGGTTTGGAAGCTATTGCTGGACGTTTGGTAGAAAAAGCTGCTCCGACCGAGAAAAACACTTTTGGTGCACCATGCAGTACATTTGAGTTTCCCAGGCAAACGATAGCAGTTACACCAAAGTTTCTAGTTTCTGTTTGTGTCTCCCCTGAGGAGGTTTCAGGCCAGCTATGTCTTTCAGTACTATCTCTTTTGGTTTGGAAGCTATTGCTGGACGTTTGGTAGAAAAAGCTTCTCCGGACGAAAAAAACAATTTTGGTGCACCATGCAGGTACATTTGAGTTTCCCAGGCAAACGAAAGCAGTTACACCAAAGTTTCTAGTTTCTGTTTGTGTCTCCCCTGAGGAGGTTTCAGGCCAGCTATGTCTTTCAGTACTATCTCTTTTGGTTTGGAAGCTATTGCTGGACGTTTGGTAGAAAAAGCTTCTCCGGCCGAGAAAAACACTTTTGGTGCACCATGCAGGTACATTTGAGTTTCCCAGGCAAACGAAAGCAGTTACACCAAAGTTTCTAGTTTCTGTTTGTGTCTCCCCTGAGGAGGTTTCAGGCCAGCTATGTCTTTCAGTACTATCTTTTTTGGTTTGGAAGCTATTCCTGGACGTTTGGCATGTTTGGTAGAAAACGCTTCTCCGGCCGAGAAAAACACTTTTGGTGCACCATGCAGGTACATTTGAGTTTCCCAGGCAAACGAAAGCAGTTACACCAAAGTTTCTAGTTTCTGTTTGTGTCTCCCCTGAGGAGGTTTCAGGCCAGCTATGTCTTTCAGTACTATCTCTTTTGGTTTGGAAGCTATTGCTGGACGTTTGGTAGAAAAATCTGCTCCGGCCGAGAAAAACACTTTTGGTGCACCATGCAGGTACATTTGAGTTTCCCAGGCAAACGAAAGCAGTTACACCAAAGTTTCTAGTTTCTGTTTGTGTCTCCCCTGAGGAGGTTTCAGGCCAGCTATGTCTTTCAGTACTATCTCTTTTGGTTTGGAAGCTATTGCTGGACGTTTGGTAGAAAAAGCTGCTCTGGCCGAGAAAAACACTTTTGGTGCACCATGCATGTCCATTTTAGTTTCCCAGGGAAACGAAAGCAGTGACACCAAACTTTCTAGTTTCTGTTTGTGTCTCCCCTGAGGAGGTTTCAAGCTAGCAATGTCTTTCAGTACTATCTCTTTTGGTTTAGAAGCTATTGCTGGACGTTTGGCATGTTTGGTAGAAAAAGCTTCTCCGGCCGAGAAAAACACTTTTGGTGCACCATGCAGGTACATTTGAGTTTCCCAGGCAAACGAAAGCAGTTACACCAAAGTTTCTAGTTTCTGTTTGTGTCTCCCCTGAGGAGGTTTCAGGCCAGCAATGTCTTTCAGTACTATCTCTTTTGGTTTGGAAGCTATTCCTGGACGTTTGGCATGTTTGGTAGAAAAGGCTTTTCCGGCCGAGAAAAACACTTTTGGTGCACCATGCAGGTACATTTGAGTTTCCCAGGCAAACGAAAGCAGTTACACCAAAGTTTCTAGTTTCTGTTTGTGTCTCCCCTGAGGAGGTTTCAGGCCAGCTATGTCTTTCAGTACTATCTCTTTTGGTTTGGAAGCTATTGCTGGACGTTTGGTAGAAAAAGCTGCTCCGGCCGAGAAAAACACTTTTGGTGCACCATGCAGGTACATTTGAGTTTCCCAGGCAAACGAAAGCAGTTACACCAAAGTTTCTAGTTTCTGTTTGTGTCTCCCCTGAGGAGGTTTCAGGCCAGCTATGTCTTTCAGTACTATCTCTTTTGGTTTGGAAGCTATTCCTGGACGTTTGGTAGAAAAAGATGCTCCGGCCGAGAAAAACACTTTTGGTGCACCATGCAGGTACATTTGAGTTTCCCAGGCAAACGAAAGCAGTTACACCAAAGTTTCTAGTTTCTGTTTGTGTCTCCCCTGAGGAGGTTTCAGGCCAGCTATGTCTTTCAGTACTATCTCTTTTGGTTTGGAAGCTATTGCTGGACGTTTGGTAGAAAAAGCTGCTCCGGCCGAGAAAAACACTTTTGGTGCACCATGCAGGTACATTTGAGTTTCCCAGGCAAACGAAAGCAGTTACACCAAAGTTTCTAGTTTCTGTTTGTGTCTCCCCTGAGGAGGTTTCAGGCCAGCTATGTCTTTCAGTACTATCTCTTTTGGTTTGGAAGCTATTGCTGGACGTTTGGTAGAAAAAGCTGCTCCGGCCGAGAAAAACACTTTTGGTGCACCATGCAGGTACATTTGAGTTTCCCAGGCAAACGAAAGCAGTTACACCAAAGTTTCTAGTTTCTGTTTGTGTCTCCCCTGAGGAGGTTTCAGGCCAGCTATGTCTTTCAGTACTATCTCTTTTGGTTTGGAAGCTATTGCTGGACGTTTGGTAGAAAAAGCTGCTCCGGCCGAGAAAAACACTTTTGGTGCACCATGCAGGTACATTTGAGTTTCCCAGGCAAACGAAAGCAGTTACACCAAAGTTTCTAGTTTCTGTTTGTGTCTCCCCTGAGGAGGTTTCAGGCCAGCTATGTCTTTCAGTACTATCTCTTTTGGTTTGGAAGCTATTGCTGGACGTTTGGTAGAAAAAGCTGCTCTGGCCGAGAAAAACACTTTTGGTGCACCATGCAGGTACATTTGAGTTTCCCAGGCAAACGAAAGCAGTTACACCAAAGTTTCTAGTTTCTCTTTGTGTCTCCCCTGAGGAGGTTTCAGGCCAGCTATGTCTTTCAGTACTATCTCTTTTGGTTTGGAAGCTATTGCTGGACGTTTGGTAGAAAAAGCTTCTCCGGCCGAGAAAAACACTTTTGGTGCACCATGCAGGTACATTTGAGTTTCCCAGGCAAACGAAAGCAGTTACACCAAAGTTTCTAGTTTCTGTTTGTGTCTCCCCTGAGGAGGTTTCAGGCCAGCTATGTCTTTCAGTACTATCTCTTTTGGTTTGGAATCTATTGCTGGACGTTTGGTAGAAAAAGATGCTCCGGCCGAGAAAAACACTTTTGGTGCACCATGCAGGTACATTTGAGTTTCCCAGGCAAACGAAAGCAGTTACACCAAAGTTTCTAGTTTCTCTTTGTGTCTCCCCTGAGGAGGTTTCAGGCCAGCTATGTCTTTCAGTACTGTCTCTTTTGGTTTGGAAGCTATTGCTGGACGTTTGGTAGAAAAAGCTGCTCCGGCCGAGAAAAACACTTTTGGTGCACCATGCAGGTACATTTGAGTTTCCCAGGCAAACGAAAGCAGTTACACCAAAGTTTCTAGTTTCTGTTTGTGTCTCCCCTGAGGAGGTTTCAGGCCAGCTATGTCTTTCAGTACTATCTTTTTTGGTTTGGAAGCTATTCCTGGACGTTTGGCATGTTTGGTAGAAAACGCTTCTCCGGCCGAGAAAAACACTTTTGGTGCACCATGCAGGTACATTTGAGTTTCCCAGGCAAACGAAAGCAGTTACACCAAAGTTTCTAGTTTCTGTTTGTGTCTCCCCTGAGGAGGTTTCAGGCCAGCTATGTCTTTCAGTACTATCTCTTTTGGTTTGGAAGCTATTGCTGGACGTTTGGTAGAAAAATCTGCTCCGGCCGAGAAAAACACTTTTGGTGCACCATGCAGGTACATTTGAGTTTCCCAGGCAAACGAAAGCAGTTACACCAAAGTTTCTAGTTTCTGTTTGTGTCTCCCCTGAGGAGGTTTCAGGCCAGCTATGTCTTTCAGTACTATCTCTTTTGGTTTGGAAGCTATTGCTGGACGTTTGGTAGAAAAAGCTGCTCTGGCCGAGAAAAACACTTTTGGTGCACCATGCATGTCCATTTTAGTTTCCCAGGGAAACGAAAGCAGTGACACCAAACTTTCTAGTTTCTGTTTGTGTCTCCCCTGAGGAGGTTTCAAGCTAGCAATGTCTTTCAGTACTATCTCTTTTGGTTTAGAAGCTATTGCTGGACGTTTGGCATGTTTGGTAGAAAAAGCTTCTCCGGCCGAGAAAAACACTTTTGGTGCACCATGCAGGTACATTTGAGTTTCCCAGGCAAACGAAAGCAGTTACACCAAAGTTTCTAGTTTCTGTTTGTGTCTCCCCTGAGGAGGTTTCAGGCCAGCAATGTCTTTCAGTACTATCTCTTTTGGTTTGGAAGCTATTCCTGGACGTTTGGCATGTTTGGTAGAAAAGGCTTCTCCGGCCGAGAAAAACACTTTTGGTGCACCATGCAGGTACATTTGAGTTTCCCAGGCAAACGAAAGCAGTTACACCAAAGTTTCTAGTTTCTGTTTGTGTCTCCCCTGAGGAGGTTTCAGGCCAGCTATGTCTTTCAGTACTATCTCTTTTGGTTTGGAAGCTATTGCTGGACGTTTGGTAGAAAAAGCTGCTCCGACCGAGAAAAACACTTTTGGTGCACCATGCAGTACATTTGAGTTTCCCAGGCAAACGATAGCAGTTACACCAAAGTTTCTAGTTTCTGTTTGTGTCTCCCCTGAGGAGGTTTCAGGCCAGCTATGTCTTTCAGTACTATCTCTTTTGGTTTGGAAGCTATTGCTGGACGTTTGGTAGAAAAAGCTTCTCCGGACGAAAAAAACAATTTTGGTGCACCATGCAGGTACATTTGAGTTTCCCAGGCAAACGAAAGCAGTTACACCAAAGTTTCTAGTTTCTGTTTGTGTCTCCCCTGAGGAGGTTTCAGGCCAGCTATGTCTTTCAGTACTATCTCTTTTGGTTTGGAAGCTATTGCTGGACGTTTGGTAGAAAAAGCTTCTCCGGCCGAGAAAAACACTTTTGGTGCACCATGCAGGTACATTTGAGTTTCCCAGGCAAACGAAAGCAGTTACACCAAAGTTTCTAGTTTCTGTTTGTGTCTCCCCTGAGGAGGTTTCAGGCCAGCTATGTCTTTCAGTACTATCTCTTTTGGTTTGGAATCTATTGCTGGACGTTTGGTAGAAAAAGCTTCTCCGGCCGAGAAAAACACTTTTGGTGCACCATGCAGGTACATTTGAGTTTCCCAGGCAAACGAAAGCAGTTACACCAAAGTTTCTAGTTTCTCTTTGTGTCTCCCCTGAGGAGGTTTCAGGCCAGCTATGTCTTTCAGTACTGTCTCTTTTGGTTTGGAAGCTATTGCTGGACGTTTGGTAGAAAAAGCTGCTCCGGCCGAGAAAAACACTTTTGGTGCACCATGCAGGTACATTTGAGTTTCCCAGGCAAACGAAAGCAGTTACACCAAAGTTTCTAGTTTCTGTTTGTGTCTCCCCTGAGGAGGTTTCAGGCCAGCTATGTCTTTCAGTACTATCTTTTTTGGTTTGGAAGCTATTCCTGGACGTTTGGCATGTTTGGTAGAAAAGGCTTTTGCGGCCGAGAAAAACACTTTTGGTGCACCATGCAGGTACATTTGAGTTTCCCAGGCAAACGAAAGCAGTTACACCAAAGTTTCTAGTTTCTGTTTGTGTCTCCCCTGAGGAGGTTTCAGGCCAGCTATGTCTTTCAGTACTATCTCTTTTGGTTTGGAAGCTATTGCTGGACGTTTGGTAGAAAAATCTGCTCCGGCCGAGAAAAACACTTTTGGTGCACCATGCAGGTACATTTGAGTTTCCCAGGCAAACGAAAGCAGTTACACCAAAGTTTCTAGTTTCTGTTTGTGTCTCCCCTGAGGAGGTTTCAGGCCAGCTATGTCTTTCAGTACTATCTCTTTTGGTTTGGAAGCTATTCCTGGACGTTTGGCATGTTTGGTAGAAAAGGCTTCTCAGGCCGAGAAAAACACTTTTGGTGCACCATGCAGGTACATTTGAGTTTCCCAGGCAAACGAAAGCAGTTACACCAAAGTTTCTAGTTTCTGTTTGTGTCTCCCCTGAGGAGGTTTCAGGCCAGCAATGTCTTTCAGTACTATCTCTTTTGGTTTGGAAGCTATTCGTGGACGTTTGGCATGTTTGGTAGAAAAGGCTTCTCCGGCCGAGAAAAACACTTTTGGTGCACCATGCAGGTACATTTGAGTTTCCCAGGCAAACGAAAGCAGTTACACCAAAGTTTCTAGTTTCTGTTTGTGTCTCCCCTGAGGAGGTTTCAGGCCAGCTATGTCTTTCAGTACTATCTCTTTTGGTTTGGAAGCTATTGCTGGACGTTTGGTAGAAAAAGCTGCTCCGGCCGAGAAAATCACTTTTGGTGCACCATGCAGGTACATTTGAGTTTCCCAGGCAAACGAAAGCAGTTACACCAAAGTTTCTAATTTCTGTTTGTGTCTCCCCTGAGGAGGTTTCAGGCCAGCTATGTCTTTCAGTACTATCTCTTTTGGTTTGGAAGCTATTGCTGGACGTTTGGTAGAAAAAGCTTCTCCGGCCGAGAAAAACACTTTTGGTGCACCATGCAGTACATTTGAGTTTCCCAGGCAAACGAAAGCAGTTACACCAAAGTTTCTAGTTTCTGTTTGTGTCTCCCCTGAGGAGGTTTCAGGCCAGCTATGTCTTTCAGTACTATCTCTTTTGGTTTGGAATCTATTGCTGGACGTTTGGTAGAAAAAGCTGCTCCGGACGAAAAAAACAATTTTGGTGCACCATGCAGGTACATTTGAGTTTCCCAGGCAAACGAAAGCAGTTACACCAAAGTTTCTAGTTTCTGTTTGTGTCTCCCCTGAGGAGGTTTCAGGCCAGCTATGTCTTTCAGTACTATCTCTTTTGGTTTGGAAGCTATTGCTGGACGTTTGGTAGAAAAATCTGCTCCGGCCGAGAAAAACACTTTTGGTGCACCATGCAGGTACATTTGAGTTTCCCAGGCAAACGAAAGCAGTTACACCAAAGTTTCTAGTTTCTGTTTGTGTCTCCCCTGAGGAGGTTTCAGGCCAGCTATGTCTTTCAGTACTATCTCTTTTGGTTTGGAAGCTATTGCTGGACGTTTGGTAGAAAAAGCTTCTCCGGACGAAAAAAACAATTTTGGTGCACCATGCAGGTACATTTGAGTTTCCCAGGCAAACGAAAGCAGTTACACCAAAGTTTCTAGTTTCTGTTTGTGTCTCCCCTGAGGAGGTTTCAGGCCAGCTATGTCTTTCAGTACTATCTCTTTTGGTTTGGAAGCTATTGCTGGACGTTTGGTAGAAAAAGCTGCTCCGGCCGAGAAAAACACTTTTGGTGCACCATGCAGGTACATTTGAGTTTCCCAGGCAAACGAAAGCAGTTACACCAAAGTTTCTAGTTTCTGTTTGTGTCTCCCCTGAGGAGGTTTCAGGCCAGCTATGTCTTTCAGTACTATCTCTTTTGGTTTGGAAGCTATTGCTGGACGTTTGGTAGAAAAATCTGCTCCGGCCGAGAAAAACACTTTTGGTGCACCATGCAGGTACATTTGAGTTTCCCAGGCAAACGAAAGCAGTTACACCAAAGTTTCTAGTTTCTGTTTGTGTCTCCCCTGAGGAGGTTTCAGGCCAGCTATGTCTTTCAGTACTATCTCTTTTGGTTTGGAATCTATTGGTAGACGTTTGGTAGAAAAAGCTTCTCCGGCCGAGAAAAACACTTTTGGTGCACCATGCAGGTACATTTGAGTTTCCCAGGCAAACGAAAGCAGTTACACCAAAGTTTCTAGTTTCTGTTTGTGTCTCCCCTGAGGAGGTTTCAGGCCAGCTATGTCTTTCAGTACTATCTCTTTTGGTTTGGAAGCTATTCCTGGACGTTTGGTAGAAAAAGCTGCTCCGGCCGAGAAAAACACTTTTGGTGCACCATGCAGGTACATTTGAGTTTCCCAGGCAAACGAAAGCAGTTACACCAAAGTTTCTAGTTTCTGTTTGTGTCTCCCCTGAGGAGGTTTCAGGCCAGCTATGTCTTTCAGTACTATCTCTTTTGGTTTGGAAGCTATTGCTGGACGTTTGGCATGTTTTGTAGAAAAAGCTTCTCCGGCCGAGAAAAACACTTTTGGTGCACCATGCAGTACATTTGAGTTTCCCAGGCAAACGAAAGCAGTTACACCAAAGTTTCTAGTTTCTGTTTGTGTCTCCCCTGACGAGGTTTCAGGCCAGCTATGTCTTTCAGTACTATCTCTTTTGGTTTGGAAGCTATTGCTGGACGTTTGGTAGAAAAAGCTTCTCCGGACGAAAAAAACACTTTTGGTGCACCATGCAGATACATTTGAGTTTCCCAGGCAAACGAAAGCAGTTACACCAAAGTTTCTAGTTTCTGTTTGTGTCTCCCCTGAGGAGGTTTCAGGCCAGCTATGTCTTTCAGTACTATCTCTTTTGGTTTGGAAGCTATTGCTGGACGTTTGGTAGAAAAAGCTGCTCTGGCCGAGAAAAACACTTTTGGTGCACCATGCAGGTACATTTGAGTTTCCCAGGCAAACGAAAGCAGTTACACCAAAGTTTCTAGTTTCTGTTTGTGTCTCCCCTGAGGAGGTTTCAGGCCAGCTATGTCTTTCAGTACAATCTCTTTTGGTTTGGAAGCTATTGCTGGACGTTTGGTAGAAAAAGCTGCTCCGGCCGAGAAAATCACTTTTGGTGCACCATGCAGGTACATTTGAGTTTCCCAGGCAAACGAAAGCAGTTACACCAAAGTTTCTAGTTTCTGTTTGTGTCTCCCCTGAGGAGGTTTCAGGCCAGCTATGTCTTTCAGTACTATCTCTTTTGGTTTGGAAGCTATTGCTGGACGTTTGGTAGAAAAAGCTTCTCCGGCCGAGAAAAACACTTTTGGTGCACCATGCAGTACATTTGAGTTTCCCAGGCAAACGAAAGCAGTTACACCAAAGTTTCTAGTTTCTGTTTGTGTCTCCCCTGAGGAGGTTTCAGGCCAGCTATGTCTTTCAGTACTATCTCTTTTGGTTTGGAAGCTATTGCTGGACGTTTGGTAGAAAAAGCTGCTCCGGCCGAGAAAAACACTTTTGGTGCACCATGCAGTACATTTGAGTTTCCCAGGCAAACGAAAGCAGTTACACCAAAGTTTCTAGTTTCTGTTTGTGTCTCCCCTGAGGAGGTTTCAGGCCAGCTATGTCTTTCAGTACTATCTCTTTTGGTTTGGAAGCTATTGCTGGACGTTTGGTAGAAAAAGCTTATCCGGCCGAGAAAAACACTTTTGGTGCACCATGCAGGTACATTTGAGTTTCCCAGGCAAACGAAAGCAGTTACACCAAAGTTTCTAGTTTCTCTTTGTGTCTCCCCTGAGGAGGTTTCAGGCCAGCTATGTCTTTCAGTACTGTCTCTTTTGGTTTGGAAGCTATTGCTGGACGTTTGGTAGAAAAAGCTGCTCCGGCCGAGAAAAACACTTTTGGTGCACCATGCAGGTACATTTGAGTTTCCCAGGCAAACGAAAGCAGTTACACCAAAGTTTCTAGTTTCTGTTTGTGTCTCCCCTGAGGAGGTTTCAGGCCAGCTATGTCTTTCAGTACTATCTTTTTTGGTTTGGAAGCTATTCCTGGACGTTTGGCATGTTTGGTAGAAAAGGCTTTTCCGGCCGAGAAAAACACTTTTGGTGCACCATGCAGGTACATTTGAGTTTCCCAGGCAAACGAAAGCAGTTACACCAAAGTTTCTAGTTTCTGTTTGTGTCTCCCCTGAGGAGGTTTCAGGCCAGCTATGTCTTTCAGTACTATCTCTTTTGGTTTGGAAGCTATTGCTGGACGTTTGGTAGAAAAATCTGCTCCGGCCGAGAAAAACACTTTTGGTGCACCATGCAGGTACATTTGAGTTTCCCAGGCAAACGAAAGCAGTTACACCAAAGTTTCTAGTTTCTGTTTGTGTCTCCCCTGAGGAGGTTTCAGGCCAGCAATGTCTTTCAGTACTATCTCTTTTGGTTTGGAAGCTATTCCTGGACGTTTGGCATGTTTGGTAGAAAAGGCTTTTCCGGCCGAGAAAAACACTTTTGGTGCACCATGCAGGTACATTTGAGTTTCCCAGGCAAACGAAAGCAGTTACACCAAAGTTTCTAGTTTCTGTTTGTGTCTCCCCTGAGGAGGTTTCAGGCCAGCAATGTCTTTCAGTACTATCTCTTTTGGTTTGGAAGCTATTCGTGGACGTTTGGCATGTTTGGTAGAAAAGGCTTCTCCGGCCGAGAAAAACACTTTTGGTGCACCATGCAGGTACATTTGAGTTTCCCAGGCAAACGAAAGCAGTTACACCAAAGTTTCTAGTTTCTGTTTGTGTCTCCCCTGAGGAGGTTTCAGGCCAGCTATGTCTTTCAGTACTATCTCTTTTGGTTTGGAAGCTATTGCTGGACGTTTGGTAGAAAAAGCTGCTCCGGCCGAGAAAATCACTTTTGGTGCACCATGCAGGTACATTTGAGTTTCCCAGGCAAACGAAAGCAGTTACACCAAAGTTTCTAATTTCTGTTTGTGTCTCCCCTGAGGAGGTTTCAGGCCAGCTATGTCTTTCAGTACTATCTCTTTTGGTTTGGAAGCTATTGCTGGACGTTTGGTAGAAAAAGCTTCTCCGGCCGAGAAAAACACTTTTGGTGCACCATGCAGTACATTTGAGTTTCCCAGGCAAACGAAAGCAGTTACACCAAAGTTTCTAGTTTCTGTTTGTGTCTCCCCTGAGGAGGTTTCAGGCCAGCTATGTCTTTCAGTACTATCTCTTTTGGTTTGGAATCTATTGCTGGACGTTTGGTAGAAAAAGCTTCTCCGGACGAAAAAAACAATTTTGGTGCACCATGCAGGTACATTTGAGTTTCCCAGGCAAACGAAAGCAGTTACACCAAAGTTTCTAGTTTCTGTTTGTGTCTCCCCTGAGGAGGTTTCAGGCCAGCTATGTCTTTCAGTACTATCTCTTTTGGTTTGGAAGCTATTGCTGGACGTTTGGTAGAAAAAGCTGCTCCGGCCGAGAAAAACACTTTTGGTGCACCATGCAGGTACATTTGAGTTTCCCAGGCAAACGAAAGCAGTTACACCAAAGTTTCTAGTTTCTGTTTGTGTCTCCCCTGAGGAGGTTTCAGGCCAGCTATGTCTTTCAGTACTATCTCTTTTGGTTTGGAAGCTATTGCTGGACGTTTGGTAGAAAAAGCTGCTCCGGCCGAGAAAAACACTTTTGGTGCACCATGCAGGTACATTTGAGTTTCCCAGGCAAACGAAAGCAGTTACACCAAAGTTTCTAGTTTCTGTTTGTGTCTCCCCTGAGGAGGTTTCAGGCCAGCAATGTCTTTCAGTACTATCTCTTTTGGTTTGGAAGCTATTCGTGGACGTTTGGCATGTTTGGTAGAAAAGGCTTCTCCGGCCGAGAAAAACACTTTTGGTGCACCATGCAGGTACATTTGAGTTTCCCAGGCAAACGAAAGCAGTTACACCAAAGTTTCTAGTTTCTGTTTGTGTCTCCCCTGAGGAGGTTTCAGGCCAGCTATGTCTTTCAGTACTATCTCTTTTGGTTTGGAAGCTATTCCTGGACGTTTGGTAGAAAAAGCTGCTCCGGCCGAGAAAATCACTTTTGGTGCACCATGCAGGTACATTTGAGTTTCCCAGGCAAACGAAAGCAGTTACACCAAAGTTTCTAGTTTCTGTTTGTGTCTCCCCTGAGGAGGTTTCAGGCCAGCTATGTCTTTCAGTACTATCTCTTTTGGTTTGGAAGCTATTGCTGGACGTTTGGTAGAAAAAGCTTCTCCGGCCGAGAAAAACACTTTTGGTGCACCATGCAGTACATTTGAGTTTCCCAGGCAAACGAAAGCAGTTACACCAAAGTTTCTAGTTTCTGTTTGTGTCTCCCCTGAGGAGGTTTCAGGCCAGCTATGTCTTTCAGTACTATCTCTTTTGGTTTGGAATCTATTGCTGGACGTTTGGTAGAAAAAGCTTCTCCGGACGAAAAAAACAATTTTGGTGCACCATGCAGGTACATTTGAGTTTCCCAGGCAAACGAAAGCAGTTACACCAAAGTTTCTAGTTTCTGTTTGTGTCTCCCCTGAGGAGGTTTCAGGCCAGCTATGTCTTTCAGTACTATCTCTTTTGGTTTGGAAGATATTGCTGGACGTTTGGTAGAAAAAGCTGCTCCGGCCGAGAAAAACACTTTTGGTGCACCATGCAGGTACATTTGAGTTTCCCAGGCAAACGAAAGCAGTTACACCAAAGTTTCTAGTTTCTGTTTGTGTCTCCCCTGAGGAGGTTTCAGGCCAGCAATGTCTTTCAGTACTATCTCTTTTGGTTTGGAAGCTATTGCTGGACGTTTGGTAGAAAAAGCTTCTCCGGACGAAAAAAACAATTTTGGTGCACCATGCAGGTACATTTGAGTTTCCCAGGCAAACGAAAGCAGTTACACCAAAGTTTCTAGTTTCTGTTTGTGTCTCCCCTGAGGAGGTTTCAGGCCAGCTATGTCTTTCAGTACTATCTCTTTTGGTTTGGAAGCTATTGCTGGACGTTTGGTAGAAAAAGCTGCTCCGGCCGAGAAAATCACTTTTGGTGCACCATGCAGGTACATTTGAGTTTCCCAGGCAAACGAAAGCAGTTACACCAAAGTTTCTAGTTTCTGTTTGTGTCTCCCCTGAGGAGGTTTCAGGCCAGCTATGTCTTTCAGTACTATCTCTTTTGGTTTGGAAGCTATTGCTGGACGTTTGGTAGAAAAAGCTTCTCCGGCCGAGAAAAACACTTTTGGTGCACCATGCAGGTACATTTGAGTTTCCCAGGCAAACGAAAGCAGTTACACCAAAGTTTCTAGTTTCTGTTTTGTCTCCCCTGAGGAGGTTTCAGGCCAGCTATGTCTTTCAGTACTATCTCTTTTGGTTTGGAAGCTATTGGTAGACGTTTGGTAGAAAAAGCTTCTCCGGACGAAAAAAACACTTTTGGTGCACCATGCAGGTACATTTGAGTTTCCCAGGCAAACGAAAGCAGTTACACCAAAGTTTCTAGTTTCTGTTTGTGTCTCCCCTGAGGAGGTTTCAGGCCAGCTATGTCTTTCAGTACTATCTCTTTTGGTTTGGAAGCTATTCCTGGACGTTTGGTAGAAAAAGCTGCTCCGGCCGAGAAAAACACTTTTGGTGCACCATGCAGGTACATTTGAGTTTCCCAGGCAAACGAAAGCAGTTACACCAAAGTTTCTAGTTTCTGTTTGTGTCTCCCCTGAGGAGGTTTCAGGCCAGCTATGTCTTTCAGTACTATCTCTTTTGGTTTGGAAGCTATTGCTGGACGTTTGGTAGAAAAAGCTTCTCCGGCCGAGAAAAACACTTTTGGTGCACCATGCAGTACATTTGAGTTTCCCAGGCAAGCGAAAGCAGTTACACCAAAGTTTCTAGTTTCTGTTTGTGTCTCCCCTGAGGAGGTTTCAGGCCAGCTATGTCTTTCAGTACTATCTCTTTTGGTTTGGAATCTATTGCTGGACGTTTGGTAGAAAAAGCTTCTCCGGACGAAAAAAACAATTTTGGTGCACCATGCAGGTACATTTGAGTTTCCCAGGCAAACGAAAGCAGTTACACCAAAGTTTCTAGTTTCTGTTTGTGTCTCCCCTGAGGAGGTTTCAGGCCAGCTATGTCTTTCAGTACTATCTCTTTTGGTTTGGAAGCTATTGCTGGACGTTTGGTAGAAAAAGCTGCTCCGGCCGAGAAAAACACTTTTGGTGCACCATGCAGGTACATTTGAGTTTCCCAGGCAAACGAAAGCAGTTACACCAAAGTTTCTAGTTTCTGTTTGTGTCTCCCCTGAGGAGGTTTCAGGCCAGCTATGTCTTTCAGTACTATCTCTTTTGGTTTGGAAGCTATTGCTGGACGTTTGGTAGAAAAAGCTTCTCCGGACGAAAAAAACAATTTTGGTGCACCATGCAGGTACATTTGAGTTTCCCAGGCAAACGAAAGCAGTTACACCAAAGTTTCTAGTTTCTGTTTGTGTCTCCCCTGAGGAGGTTTCAGGCCAGCTATGTCTTTCAGTACTATCTCTTTTGGTTTGGAAGCTATTGCTGGACGTTTGGTAGAAAAAGCTGCTCCGGCCGAGAAAAACACTTTTGGTGCACCATGCAGGTACATTTGAGTTTCCCAGGCAAACGAAAGCAGTTACACCAAAGTTTCTAGTTTCTGTTTGTGTCTCCCCTGAGGAGGTTTCAGGCCAGCAATGTCTTTCAGTACTATCTCTTTTGGTTTGGAAGCTATTCGTGGACGTTTGGCATGTTTGGTAGAAAAGGCTTCTCCGGCCGAGAAAAACACTTTTGGTGCACCATGCAGGTACATTTGAGTTTCCCAGGCAAACGAAAGCAGTTACACCAAAGTTTCTAGTTTCTGTTTGTGTCTCCCCTGAGGAGGTTTCAGGCCAGCTATGTCTTTCAGTACTATCTCTTTTGGTTTGGAAGCTATTGCTGGACGTTTGGTAGAAAAAGCTGCTCCGGCCGAGAAAAACACTTTTGGTGCACCATGCAGGTACATTTGAGTTTCCCAGGCAAACGAAAGCAGTTACACCAAAGTTTCTAGTTTCTGTTTGTGTCTCCCCTGAGGAGGTTTCAGGCCAGCTATGTCTTTCAGTACTATCTCTTTTGGTTTGGAAGCTATTGCTGGACGTTTGGTAGAAAAAGCTTCTCCGGCCGAGAAAAACACTTTTGGTGCACCATGCAGTACATTTGAGTTTCCCAGGCAAGCGAAAGCAGTTACACCAAAGTTTCTAGTTTCTGTTTGTGTCTCCCCTGAGGAGGTTTCAGGCCAGCTATGTCTTTCAGTACTATCTCTTTTGGTTTGGAATCTATTGCTGGACGTTTGGTAGAAAAAGCTTCTCCGGACGAAAAAAACAATTTTGGTGCACCATGCAGGTACATTTGAGTTTCCCAGGCAAACGAAAGCAGTTACACCAAAGTTTCTAGTTTCTGTTTGTGTCTCCCCTGAGGAGGTTTCAGGCCAGCTATGTCTTTCAGTACTATCTCTTTTGGTTTGGAAGCTATTGCTGGACGTTTGGTAGAAAAAGCTGCTCCGGCCGAGAAAAACACTTTTGGTGCACCATGCAGGTACATTTGAGTTTCCCAGGCAAACGAAAGCAGTTACACCAAAGTTTCTAGTTTCTGTTTGTGTCTCCCCTGAGGAGGTTTCAGGCCAGCTATGTCTTTCAGTACTATCTCTTTTGGTTTGGAAGCTATTGCTGGACGTTTGGTAGAAAAAGCTTCTCCGGACGAAAAAAACAATTTTGGTGCACCATGCAGGTACATTTGAGTTTCCCAGGCAAACGAAAGCAGTTACACCAAAGTTTCTAGTTTCTGTTTGTGTCTCCCCTGAGGAGGTTTCAGGCCAGCTATGTCTTTCAGTACTATCTCTTTTGGTTTGGAAGCTATTGCTGGACGTTTGGTAGAAAAAGCTGCTCCGGCCGAGAAAAACACTTTTGGTGCACCATGCAGGTACATTTGAGTTTCCCAGGCAAACGAAAGCAGTTACACCAAAGTTTCTAGTTTCTGTTTGTGTCTCCCCTGAGGAGGTTTCAGGCCAGCAATGTCTTTCAGTACTATCTCTTTTGGTTTGGAAGCTATTCGTGGACGTTTGGCATGTTTGGTAGAAAAGGCTTCTCCGGCCGAGAAAAACACTTTTGGTGCACCATGCAGGTACATTTGAGTTTCCCAGGCAAACGAAAGCAGTTACACCAAAGTTTCTAGTTTCTGTTTGTGTCTCCCCTGAGGAGGTTTCAGGCCAGCTATATCTTTCAGTACTATCTCTTTTGGTTTGGAAGCTATTGCTGGACGTTTGGTAGAAAAAGCTGCTCCAGCCGAGAAAAACACTTTTGGTGCACCATGCAGGTACATTTGAGTTTCCCAGGCAAACGAAAGCAGTTACACCAAAGTTTCTAGTTTCTGTTTGTGTCTCCCCTGAGGAGGTTTCAGGCCAGCAATGTCTTTCAGTACTATCTCTTTTGGTTTGGAAGCTATTCGTGGACGTTTGGCATGTTTGGTAGAAAAGGCTTCTCCGGCCGAGAAAAACACTTTTGGTGCACCATGCAGGTACATTTGAGTTTCCCAGGCAAACGAAAGCAGTTACACCAAAGTTTCTAGTTTCTGTTTGTGTCTCCCCTGAGGAGGTTTCAGGCCAGCTATGTCTTTCAGTACTATCTCTTTTGGTTTGGAAGCTATTGCTGGACGTTTGGTAGAAAAAGCTGCTCCGGCCGAGAAAATCACTTTTGGTGCACCATGCAGGTACATTTGAGTTTCCCAGGCAAACGAAAGCAGTTACACCAAAGTTTCTAGTTTCTGTTTGTGTCTCCCCTGAGGAGGTTTCAGGCCAGCAATGTCTTTCAGTACTATCTCTTTTGGTTTGGAAGCTATTGCTGGACGTTTGGTAGAAAAAGCTTCTCCGGACGAAAAAAACAATTTTGGTGCACCATGCAGGTACATTTGAGTTTCCCAGGCAAACGAAAGCAGTTACACCAAAGTTTCTAGTTTCTGTTTGTGTCTCCCCTGAGGAGGTTTCAGGCCAGCTATGTCTTTCAGTACTATCTCTTTTGGTTTGGAAGCTATTGCTGGACGTTTGGTAGAAAAAGCTGCTCCGGCCGAGAAAAACACTTTTGGTGCACCATGCAGGTACATTTGAGTTTCCCAGGCAAACGAAAGCAGTTACACCAAAGTTTCTAGTTTCTGTTTGTGTCTCCCCTGAGGAGGTTTCAGGCCAGCTATGTCTTTCAGTACTATCTCTTTTGGTTTGGAAGCTATTGCTGGACGTTTGGTAGAAAAAGCTTCTCCGGCCGAGAAAAACACTTTTGGTGCACCATGCAGGTACATTTGAGTTTCCCAGGCAAACGAAAGCAGTTACACCAAAGTTTCTAGTTTCTGTTTGTGTCTCCCCTGAGGAGGTTTCAGGCCAGCTATGTCTTTCAGTACTATCTCTTTTGGTTTGGAATCTATTGGTAGACGTTTGGTAGAAAAAGCTTCTCCGGACGAAAAAAACACTTTTGGTGCACCATGCAGGTACATTTGAGTTTCCCAGGCAAACGAAAGCAGTTACACCAAAGTTTCTAGTTTCTGTTTGTGTCTCCCCTGAGGAGGTTTCAGGCCAGCTATGTCTTTCAGTACTATCTCTTTTGGTTTGGAAGCTATTCCTGGACGTTTGGTAGAAAAAGCTGCTCCGGCCGAGAAAAACACTTTTGGTGCACCATGCAGGTACATTTGAGTTTCCCAGGCAAACGAAAGCAGTTACACCAAAGTTTCTAGTTTCTGTTTGTGTCTCCCCTGAGGAGGTTTCAGGCCAGCTATGTCTTTCAGTACTATCTCTTTTGGTTTGGAAGCTATTGCTGGACGTTTGGTAGAAAAAGCTTCTCCGGCCGAGAAAAACACTTTTGGTGCACCATGCAGTACATTTGAGTTTCCCAGGCAAGCGAAAGCAGTTACACCAAAGTTTCTAGTTTCTGTTTGTGTCTCCCCTGAGGAGGTTTCAGGCCAGCTATGTCTTTCAGTACTATCTCTTTTGGTTTGGAATCTATTGCTGGACGTTTGGTAGAAAAAGCTTCTCCGGACGAAAAAAACAATTTTGGTGCACCATGCAGGTACATTTGAGTTTCCCAGGCAAACGAAAGCAGTTACACCAAAGTTTCTAGTTTCTGTTTGTGTCTCCCCTGAGGAGGTTTCAGGCCAGCTATGTCTTTCAGTACTATCTCTTTTGGTTTGGAAGCTATTGCTGGACGTTTGGTAGAAAAAGCTGCTCCGGCCGAGAAAAACACTTTTGGTGCACCATGCAGGTACATTTGAGTTTCCCAGGCAAACGAAAGCAGTTACACCAAAGTTTCTAGTTTCTGTTTGTGTCTCCCCTGAGGAGGTTTCAGGCCAGCTATGTCTTTCAGTACTATCTCTTTTGGTTTGGAAGCTATTGCTGGACGTTTGGTAGAAAAAGCTTCTCCGGACGAAAAAAACAATTTTGGTGCACCATGCAGGTACATTTGAGTTTCCCAGGCAAACGAAAGCAGTTACACCAAAGTTTCTAGTTTCTGTTTGTGTCTCCCCTGAGGAGGTTTCAGGCCAGCTATGTCTTTCAGTACTATCTCTTTTGGTTTGGAAGCTATTGCTGGACGTTTGGTAGAAAAAGCTGCTCCGGCCGAGAAAAACACTTTTGGTGCACCATGCAGGTACATTTGAGTTTCCCAGGCAAACGAAAGCAGTTACACCAAAGTTTCTAGTTTCTGTTTGTGTCTCCCCTGAGGAGGTTTCAGGCCAGCAATGTCTTTCAGTACTATCTCTTTTGGTTTGGAAGCTATTCGTGGACGTTTGGCATGTTTGGTAGAAAAGGCTTCTCCGGCCGAGAAAAACACTTTTGGTGCACCATGCAGGTACATTTGAGTTTCCCAGGCAAACGAAAGCAGTTACACCAAAGTTTCTAGTTTCTGTTTGTGTCTCCCCTGAGGAGGTTTCAGGCCAGCTATGTCTTTCAGTACTATCTCTTTTGGTTTGGAAGCTATTGCTGGACGTTTGGTAGAAAAAGCTGCTCCGGCCGAGAAAATCACTTTTGGTGCACCATGCAGGTACATTTGAGTTTCCCAGGCAAACGAAAGCAGTTACACCAAAGTTTCTAGTTTCTGTTTGTGTCTCCCCTGAGGAGGTTTCAGGCCAGCTATGTCTTTCAGTACTATCTCTTTTGGTTTGGAAGCTATTGCTGGACGTTTGGTAGAAAAAGCTGCTCCGGCCGAGAAAAACACTTTTGGTGCACCATGCAGGTACATTTGAGTTTCCCAGGCAAACGAAAGCAGTTACACCAAAGTTTCTAGTTTCTGTTTGTGTCTCCCCTGAGGAGGTTTCAGGCCAGCAATGTCTTTCAGTACTATCTCTTTTGGTTTGGAAGCTATTGCTGGACGTTTGGTAGAAAAAGCTTCTCCGGACGAAAAAAACAATTTTGGTGCACCATGCAGGTACATTTGAGTTTCCCAGGCAAACGAAAGCAGTTACACCAAAGTTTCTAGTTTCTGTTTGTGTCTCCCCTGAGGAGGTTTCAGGCCAGCTATGTCTTTCAGTACTATCTCTTTTGGTTTGGAAGCTATTGCTGGACGTTTGGTAGAAAAAGCTGCTCCGGCCGAGAAAAACACTTTTGGTGCACCATGCAGGTACATTTGAGTTTCCCAGGCAAACGAAAGCAGTTACACCAAAGTTTCTAGTTTCTGTTTGTGTCTCCCCTGAGGAGGTTTCAGGCCAGCTATGTCTTTCAGTACTATCTCTTTTGGTTTGGAAGCTATTGCTGGACGTTTGGTAGAAAAAGCTGCTCCGGCCGAGAAAAACACTTTTGGTGCACCATGCAGGTACATTTGAGTTTCCCAGGCAAACGAAAGCAGTTACACCAAAGTTTCTAGTTTCTGTTTTGTCTCCCCTGAGGAGGTTTCAGGCCAGCTATGTCTTTCAGTACTATCTCTTTTGGTTTGGAATCTATTGGTAGACGTTTGGTAGAAAAAGCTTCTCCGGACGAAAAAAACACTTTTGGTGCACCATGCAGGTACATTTGAGTTTCCCAGGCAAACGAAAGCAGTTACACCAAAGTTTCTAGTTTCTGTTTGTGTCTCCCCTGAGGAGGTTTCAGGCCAGCTATGTCTTTCAGTAC
Source organism: Laterallus jamaicensis coturniculus (assembly GCA_022605575.1). Lineage (NCBI taxonomy): Eukaryota > Metazoa > Chordata > Aves > Gruiformes > Rallidae > Laterallus > Laterallus jamaicensis. Next base: position 367,742 of record JAKCOX010000028.1, read on the forward strand.
TATCTCTTTTGGTTTGGAAGCTATTGCTGGACGTTTGGTAGAAAAAGCTGCTCCGGCCGAGAAAAACACTTTTGGTGCACCATGCAGGTACATTTGAGTTTCCCAGGCAAACGAAAGCAGTTACACCAAAGTTTCTAGTTTCTGTTTGTGTCTCCCCTGAGGAGGTTTCAGGCCAGCTATGTCTTTCAGTACTATCTCTTTTGGTTTGGAAGCTATTGCTGGACGTTTGGCATGTTTTGTAGAAAAAGCTTCTCCGGCCGAGAAAAACACTTTTGGTGCACCATGCAGTACATTTGAGTTTCCCAGGCAAACGAAAGCAGTTACACCAAAGTTTCTAGTTTCTGTTTGTGTCTCCCCTGAGGAGGTTTCAGGCCAGCTATGTCTTTCAGTACTATCTCTTTTGGTTTGGAAGCTATTGCTGGACGTTTGGTAGAAAAAGATTCTCCGGACGAAAAAAACACTTTTGGTGCACCATGCAGATACATTTGAGTTTCCCAGGCAAACGAAAGCAGTTACACCAAAGTTTCTAGTTTCTGTTTGTGTCTCCCCTGAGGAGGTTTCAGGCCAGCTATGTCTTTCAGTACTATCTCTTTTGGTTTGGAAGCTATTGCTGGACGTTTGGTAGAAAAAGCTGCTCTGGCCGAGAAAAACACTTTTGGTGCACCATGCAGGTACATTTGAGTTTCCCAGGCAAACGAAAGCAGTTACACCAAAGTTTCTAGTTTCTGTTTGTGTCTCCCCTGAGGAGGTTTCAGGCCAGCTATGTCTTTCAGTACAATCTCTTTTGGTTTGGAAGCTATTGCTGGACGTTTGGTAGAAAAAGCTGCTCCGGCCGAGAAAATCACTTTTGGTGCACCATGCAGGTACATTTGAGTTTCCCAGGCAAACGAAAGCAGTTACACCAAAGTTTCTAATTTCTGTTTGTGTCTCCCCTGAGGAGGTTTCAGGCCAGCTATGTCTTTCAGTACTATCTCTTTTGGTTTGGAAGCTATTGCTGGACGTTTGGTAGAAAAAGCTTCTCCGGCCGAGAAAAACACTTTTGGTGCACCATGCAGTACATTTGAGTTTCCCAGGCAAACGAAAGCAGTTACACCAAAGTTTCTAGTTTCTGTTTGTGTCTCCCCTGAGGAGGTTTCAGGCCAGCTATGTCTTTCAGTACTATCTCTTTTGGTTTGGAAGCTATTGCTGGACGTTTGGTAGAAAAAGCTTCTCCGACCGAGAAAAACACTTTTGGTGCACCATGCAGTACATTTGAGTTTCCCAGGCAAACGAAAGCAGTTACACCAAAGTTTCTAGTTTCTGTTTGTGTCTCCCCTGAGGAGGTTTCAGGCCAGCTATGTCTTTCAGTACTATCTCTTTTGGTTTGGAATCTATTGCTGGACGTTTGGTAGAAAAAGCTTCTCCGGACGAAAAAAACAATTTTGGTGCACCATGCAGGTACATTTGAGTTTCCCAGGCAAACGAAAGCAGTTACACCAAAGTTTCTAGTTTCTGTTTGTGTCTCCCCTGAGGAGGTTTCAGGCCAGCTATGTCTTTCAGTACTATCTCTTTTGGTTTGGAAGCTATTCCTGGACGTTTGGCATGTTTGGTAGAAAAGGCTTTTGCGGCCGAGAAAAACACTTTTGGTGCACCATGCAGGTACATTTGAGTTTCCCAGGCAAACGAAAGCAGTTACACCAAAGTTTCTAGTTTCTGTTTGTGTCTCCCCTGAGGAGGTTTCAGGCCAGCTATGTCTTTCAGTACTATCTCTTTTGGTTTGGAAGCTATTGCTGGACGTTTGGTAGAAAAAGCTTCTCCGACCGAGAAAAACACTTTTGGTGCACCATGCAGTACATTTGAGTTTCCCAGGCAAACGAAAGCAGTTACACCAAAGTTTCTAGTTTCTGTTTGTGTCTCCCCTGAGGAGGTTTCAGGCCAGCTATGTCTTTCAGTACTATCTCTTTTGGTTTGGAAGCTATTGCTGGACGTTTGGTAGAAAAAGCTGCTCCGGCCGAGAAAAACACTTTTGGTGCACCATGCAGGTACATTTGAGTTTCCCAGGCAAACGAAAGCAGTTACACCAAAGTTTCTAGTTTCTCTTTGTGTCTCCCCTGAGGAGGTTTCAGGCCAGCTATGTCTTTCAGTACTGTCTCTTTTGGTTTGGAAGCTATTGCTGGACGTTTGGTAGAAAAAGCTGCTCCGGCCGAGAAAAACACTTTTGGTGCACCATGCAGGTACATTTGAGTTTCCCAGGCAAACGAAAGCAGTTACACCAAAGTTTCTAGTTTCTGTTTGTGTCTCCCCTGAGGAGGTTTCAGGCCAGCTATGTCTTTCAGTACTATCTTTTTTGGTTTGGAAGCTATTCCTGGACGTTTGGCATGTTTGGTAGAAAAGGCTTTTCCGGCCGAGAAAAACACTTTTGGTGCACCATGCAGGTACATTTGAGTTTCCCAGGCAAACGAAAGCAGTTACACCAAAGTTTCTAGTTTCTGTTTGTGTCTCCCCTGAGGAGGTTTCAGGCCAGCTATGTCTTTCAGTACTATCTCTTTTGGTTTGGAAGCTATTGCTGGACGTTTGGTAGAAAAATCTGCTCCGGCCGAGAAAAACACTTTTTGTGCACCATGCAGGTACATTTGAGTTTCCCAGGCAAACGAAAGCAGTTACACCAAAGTTTCTAGTTTCTGTTTGTGTCTCCCCTGAGGAGGTTTCAGGCCAGCAATGTCTTTCAGTACTATCTCTTTTGGTTTGGAAGCTATTCCTGGACGTTTGGCATGTTTGGTAGAAAAGGCTTTTCCGGCCGAGAAAAACACTTTTGGTGCACCATGCAGGTACATTTGAGTTTCCCAGGCAAACGAAAGCAGTTACACCAAAGTTTCTAGTTTCTGTTTGTGTCTCCCCTGAGGAGGTTTCAGGCCAGCAATGTCTTTCAGTACTATCTCTTTTGGTTTGGAAGCTATTCGTGGACGTTTGGCATGTTTGGTAGAAAAGGCTTCTCCGGCCGAGAAAAACACTTTTGGTGCACCATGCAGGTACATTTGAGTTTCCCAGGCAAACGAAAGCAGTTACACCAAAGTTTCTAGTTTCTGTTTGTGTCTCCCCTGAGGAGGTTTCAGGCCAGCTATGTCTTTCAGTACTATCTCTTTTGGTTTGGAAGCTATTGCTGGACGTTTGGTAGAAAAAGCTGCTCCGGCCGAGAAAATCACTTTTGGTGCACCATGCAGGTACATTTGAGTTTCCCAGGCAAACGAAAGCAGTTACACCAAAGTTTCTAATTTCTGTTTGTGTCTCCCCTGAGGAGGTTTCAGGCCAGCTATGTCTTTCAGTACTATCTCTTTTGGTTTGGAAGCTATTGCTGGACGTTTGGTAGAAAAAGCTTCTCCGGCCGAGAAAAACACTTTTGGTGCACCATGCAGTACATTTGAGTTTCCCAGGCAAACGAAAGCAGTTACACCAAAGTTTCTAGTTTCTGTTTGTGTCTCCCCTGAGGAGGTTTCAGGCCAGCTATGTCTTTCAGTACTATCTCTTTTGGTTTGGAATCTATTGCTGGACGTTTGGTAGAAAAAGCTTCTCCGGACGAAAAAAACAATTTTGGTGCACCATGCAGGTACATTTGAGTTTCCCAGGCAAACGAAAGCAGTTACACCAAAGTTTCTAGTTTCTGTTTGTGTCTCCCCTGAGGAGGTTTCAGGCCAGCTATGTCTTTCAGTACTATCTCTTTTGGTTTGGAAGCTATTGCTGGACGTTTGGTAGAAAAATCTGCTCCGGCCGAGAAAAACACTTTTGGTGCACCATGCAGGTACATTTGAGTTTCCCAGGCAAACGAAAGCAGTTACACCAAAGTTTCTAGTTTCTGTTTGTGTCTCCCCTGAGGAGGTTTCAGGCCAGCTATGTCTTTCAGTACTATCTCTTTTGGTTTGGAAGCTATTGCTGGACGTTTGGTAGAAAAAGCTTCTCCGGACGAAAAAAACAATTTTGGTGCACCATGCAGGTACATTTGAGTTTCCCAGGCAAACGAAAGCAGTTACACCAAAGTTTCTAGTTTCTGTTTGTGTCTCCCCTGAGGAGGTTTCAGGCCAGCTATGTCTTTCAGTACTATCTCTTTTGGTTTGGAAGCTATTCGTGGACGTTTGGTAGAAAAAGCTGCTCCGGCCGAGAAAAACACTTTTGGTGCACCATGCAGGTACATTTGAGTTTCCCAGGCAAACGAAAGCAGTTACACCAAAGTTTCTAGTTTCTGTTTGTGTCTCCCCTGAGGAGGTTTCAGGCCAGCTATGTCTTTCAGTACTATCTCTTTTGGTTTGGAAGCTATTGCTGGACGTTTGGTAGAAAAAGCTGCTCCGGCCGAGAAAAACACTTTTGGTGCACCATGCAGGTACATTTGAGTTTCCCAGGCAAACGAAAGCAGTTACACCAAAGTTTCTAGTTTCTGTTTTGTCTCCCCTGAGGAGGTTTCAGGCCAGCTATGTCTTTCAGTACTATCTCTTTTGGTTTGGAAGCTATTCCTGGACGTTTGGTAGAAAAAGCTTCTCCGGACGAAAAAAACACTTTTGGTGCACCATGCAGGTACATTTGAGTTTCCCAGGCAAACGAAAGCAGTTACACCAAAGTTTCTAGTTTCTGTTTGTGTCTCCCCTGAGGAGGTTTCAGGCCAGCTATGTCTTTCAGTACTATCTCTTTTGGTTTGGAAGCTATTCCTGGACGTTTGGTAGAAAAAGCTGCTCCCGCCGAGAAAAACACTTTTGGTGCACCATGCAGGTACATTTGAGTTTCCCAGGCAAACGAAAGCAGTTACACCAAAGTTTCTAGTTTCTGTTTGTGTCTCCCCTGAGGAGGTTTCAGGCCAGCTATGTCTTTCAGTACTATCTCTTTTGGTTTGGAAGCTATTGCTGGACGTTTGGTAGAAAAAGCTGCTCCGGCCGAGAAAAACACTTTTGGTGCACCATGCAGGTACATTTGAGTTTCCCAGGCAAACGAAAGCAGTTACACCAAAGTTTCTAGTTTCTGTTTGTGTCTCCCCTGAGGAGGTTTCAGGCCAGCTATGTCTTTCAGTACTATCTCTTTTGGTTTGGAAGCTATTGCTGGACGTTTGGTAGAAAAAGCTTCTCCGGACGAAAAAAACAATTTTGGTGCACCATGCAGGTACATTTGAGTTTCCCAGGCAAACGAAAGCAGTTACACCAAAGTTTCTAGTTTCTGTTTGTGTCTCCCCTGAGGAGGTTTCAGGCCAGCTATGTCTTTCAGTACTATCTCTTTTGGTTTGGAAGCTATTCGTGGACGTTTGGTAGAAAAAGCTGCTCCGGCCGAGAAAAACACTTTTGGTGCACCATGCAGGTACATTTGAGTTTCCCAGGCAAACGAAAGCAGTTACACCAAAGTTTCTAGTTTCTGTTTGTGTCTCCCCTGAGGAGGTTTCAGGCCAGCTATGTCTTTCAGTACTATCTCTTTTGGTTTGGAAGCTATTGCTGGACGTTTGGTAGAAAAAGCTGCTCCGGCCGAGAAAAACACTTTTGGTGCACCATGCAGGTACATTTGAGTTTCCCAGGCAAACGAAAGCAGTTACACCAAAGTTTCTAGTTTCTGTTTTGTCTCCCCTGAGGAGGTTTCAGGCCAGCTATGTCTTTCAGTACTATCTCTTTTGGTTTGGAAGCTATTCCTGGACGTTTGGTAGAAAAAGCTTCTCCGGACGAAAAAAACACTTTTGGTGCACCATGCAGGTACATTTGAGTTTCCCAGGCAAACGAAAGCAGTTACACCAAAGTTTCTAGTTTCTGTTTGTGTCTCCCCTGAGGAGGTTTCAGGCCAGCTATGTCTTTCAGTACTATCTCTTTTGGTTTGGAAGCTATTCCTGGACGTTTGGTAGAAAAAGCTGCTCCCGCCGAGAAAAACACTTTTGATGCACCATGCAGGTACATTTGAGTTTCCCAGGCAAACGAAAGCAGTTACACCAAAGTTTCTAGTTTCTGTTTGTGTCTCCCCTGAGGAGGTTTCAGGCCAGCTATGTCTTTCAGTACTATCTCTTTTGGTTTGGAAGCTATTGCTGGACGTTTGGCATGTTTTGTAGAAAAAGCTTCTCCGGCCGAGAAAAACACTTTTGGTGCACCATGCAGTACATTTGAGTTTCCCAGGCAAACGAAAGCAGTTACACCAAAGTTTCTAGTTTCTGTTTGTGTCTCCCCTGACGAGGTTTCAGGCCAGCTATGTCTTTCAGTACTATCTCTTTTGGTTTGGAAGCTATTGCTGGACGTTTGGTAGAAAAAGCTTCTCCGGCCGAGAAAAACACTTTTGGTGCACCATGCAGATACATTTGAGTTTCCCAGGCAAACGAAAGCAGTTACACCAAAGTTTCTAGTTTCTGTTTGTGTCTCCCCTGAGGAGGTTTCAGGCCAGCTATGTCTTTCAGTACTATCTCTTTTGGTTTGGAAGCTATTGCTGGACGTTTGGTAGAAAAAGCTTCTCCGGACGAAAAAAACAATTTTGGTGCACCATGCAGGTACATTTGAGTTTCCCAGGCAAACGAAAGCAGTTACACCAAAGTTTCTAGTTTCTGTTTGTGTCTCCCCTGAGGAGGTTTCAGGCCAGCTATGTCTTTCAGTACTATCTCTTTTGGTTTGGAAGCTATTCGTGGACGTTTGGTAGAAAAAGCTGCTCCGGCCGAGAAAAACACTTTTGGTGCACCATGCAGGTACATTTGAGTTTCCCAGGCAAACGAAAGCAGTTACACCAAAGTTTCTAGTTTCTGTTTGTGTCTCCCCTGAGGAGGTTTCAGGCCAGCTATGTCTTTCAGTACTATCTCTTTTGGTTTGGAAGCTATTGCTGGACGTTTGGTAGAAAAAGCTGCTCCGGCCGAGAAAAACACTTTTGGTGCACCATGCAGGTACATTTGAGTTTCCCAGGCAAACGAAAGCAGTTACACCAAAGTTTCTAGTTTCTGTTTTGTCTCCCCTGAGGAGGTTTCAGGCCAGCTATGTCTTTCAGTACTATCTCTTTTGGTTTGGAAGCTATTCCTGGACGTTTGGTAGAAAAAGCTTCTCCGGACGAAAAAAACACTTTTGGTGCACCATGCAGGTACATTTGAGTTTCCCAGGCAAACGAAAGCAGTTACACCAAAGTTTCTAGTTTCTGTTTGTGTCTCCCCTGAGGAGGTTTCAGGCCAGCTATGTCTTTCAGTACTATCTCTTTTGGTTTGGAAGCTATTCCTGGACGTTTGGTAGAAAAAGCTGCTCCCGCCGAGAAAAACACTTTTGATGCACCATGCAGGTACATTTGAGTTTCCCAGGCAAACGAAAGCAGTTACACCAAAGTTTCTAGTTTCTGTTTGTGTCTCCCCTGAGGAGGTTTCAGGCCAGCTATGTCTTTCAGTACTATCTCTTTTGGTTTGGAAGCTATTGCTGGACGTTTGGCATGTTTTGTAGAAAAAGCTTCTCCGGCCGAGAAAAACACTTTTGGTGCACCATGCAGTACATTTGAGTTTCCCAGACAAACGAAAGCAGTTACACCAAAGTTTCTAGTTTCTGTTTGTGTCTCCCCTGACGAGGTTTCAGGCCAGCTATGTCTTTCAGTACTATCTCTTTTGGTTTGGAAGCTATTGCTGGACGTTTTGTAGAAAAAGCTTCTCCGGCCGAGAAAAACACTTTTGGTGCACCATGCAGATACATTTGAGTTTCCCAGGCAAACGAAAGCAGTTACACCAAAGTTTCTAGTTTCTGTTTGTGTCTCCCCTGAGGAGGTTTCAGGCCAGCTATGTCTTTCAGTACTATCTCTTTTGGTTTGGAAGCTATTGCTGGACGTTTGGTAGAAAAAGCTGCTCCGGCCGAGAAAAACACTTTTGGTGCACCATGCAGGTACATTTGAGTTTCCCAGGCAAACGAAAGCAGTTACACCAAAGTTTCTAGTTTCTGTTTGTGTCTCCCCTGAGGAGGTTTCAGGCCAGCTATGTCTTTCAGTACAATCTCTTTTGGTTTGGAAGCTATTGCTGGACGTTTGGTGGAAAAAGCTGCTCCGGCCGAGAAAATCACTTTTGGTGCACCATGCAGGTACATTTGAGTTTCCCAGGCAAACGAAAGCAGTTACACCAAAGTTTCTAATTTCTGTTTGTGTCTCCCCTGAGGAGGTTTCAGGCCAGCTATGTCTTTCAGTACTATCTCTTTTGGTTTGGAAGCTATTGCTGGACGTTTGGTAGAAAAAGCTTCTCCGGCCGAGAAAAACACTTTTGGTGCACCATGCAGTACATTTGAGTTTCCCAGGCAAACGAAAGCAGTTACACCAAAGTTTCTAGTTTCTGTTTGTGTCTCCCCTGAGGAGGTTTCAGGCCAGCTATGTCTTTCAGTACTATCTCTTTTGGTTTGGAAGCTATTGCTGGACGTTTGGTAGAAAAAGCTTCTCCGACCGAGAAAAAAAACTTTTGGTGCACCATGCAGTACATTTGAGTTTCCCAGGCAAACGAAAGCAGTTACACCAAAGTTTCTAGTTTCTGTTTGTGTCTCCCCTGAGGAGGTTTCAGGCCAGCTATGTCTTTCAGTACTATCTCTTTTGGTTTGGAAGCTATTGCTGGACGTTTGGTAGAAAAAGCTTCTCCGGACGAAAAAAACAATTTTGGTGCACCATGCAGGTACATTTGAGTTTCCCAGGCAAACGAAAGCAGTTACACCAAAGTTTCTAGTTTCTGTTTGTGTCTCCCCTGAGGAGGTTTCAGGCCAGCTATGTCTTTCAGTACTATCTCTTTTGGTTTGGAAGCTATTCATGGTCGTTTGGCATGTTTGGTAGAAAAGGCTTTTGCGGCCGAGAAAAACACTTTTGGTGCACCATGCAGGTACATTTGAGTTTCCCAGGCAAACGAAAGCAGTTACACCAAAGTTTCTAGTTTCTGTTTGTGTCTCCCCTGAGGAGGTTTCAGGCCAGCTATGTCTTTCAGTACTATCTCTTTTGGTTTGGAAGCTATTGCTGGACGTTTGGTAGAAAAAGCTGCTCCGGCCGAGAAAATCACTTTTGGTGCACCATGCAGGTACATTTGAGTTTCCCAGGCAAACGAAAGCAGTTACACCAAAGTTTCTAATTTCTGTTTGTGTCTCCCCTGAGGAGGTTTCAGGCCAGCTATGTCTTTCAGTACTATCTCTTTTGGTTTGGAAGCTATTGCTGGACGTTTGGTAGAAAAAGCTGCTCCGGCCGAGAAAAACACTTTTGGTGCACCATGCAGTACATTTGAGTTTCCCAGGCAAACGAAAGCAGTTACACCAAAGTTTCTAGTTTCTGTTTGTGTCTCCCCTGAGGAGGTTTCAGGCCAGCTATGTCTTTCAGTACTATCTCTTTTGGTTTGGAAGCTATTGCTGGACGTTTGGTAGAAAAAGCTTCTCCGGACGAAAAAAAAACTTTTGGTGCACCATGCAGTACATTTGAGTTTCCCAGGCAAACGAAAGCAGTTACACCAAAGTTTCTAGTTTCTGTTTGTGTCTCCCCTGAGGAGGTTTCAGGCCAGCTATGTCTTTCAGTACTATCTCTTTTGGTTTGGAATCTATTGCTGGACGTTTGGTAGAAAAAGCTTCTCCGGACGAAAAAAACAATTTTGGTGCACCATGCAGGTACATTTGAGTTTCCCAGGCAAACGAAAGCAGTTACACCAAAGTTTCTAGTTTCTGTTTGTGTCTCCCCTGAGGAGGTTTCAGGCCAGCTATGTCTTTCAGTACTATCTCTTTTGGTTTGGAAGCTATTCATGGTCGTTTGGCATGTTTGGTAGAAAAGGCTTCTCCGGCCGAGAAAAACACTTTTGGTGCACCATGCAGGTACATTTGAGTTTCCCAGGCAAACGAAAGCAGTTACACCAAAGTTTCTAGTTTCTGTTTGTGTCTCCCCTGAGGAGGTTTCAGGCCAGCTATGTCTTTCAGTACTATCTCTTTTGGTTTGGAAGCTATTGCTGGACGTTTGGTAGAAAAAGCTGCTCCGGCCGAGAAAAACACTTTTGGTGCACCATGCAGGTACATTTGAGTTTCCCAGGCAAACGAAAGCAGTTACACCAAAGTTTCTAGTTTCTGTTTGTGTCTCCCCTGAGGAGGTTTCAGGCCAGCTATGTCTTTCAGTACTATCTCTTTTGGTTTGGAAGCTATTGCTGGACGTTTGGTAGAAAAAGCTGCTCCGGCCGAGAAAAACACTTTTGGTGCACCATGCAGGTACATTTGAGTTTCCCAGGCAAACGAAAGCAGTTACACCAAAGTTTCTAGTTTCTGTTTGTGTCTCCCCTGAGGAGGTTTCAGGCCAGCTATGTCTTTCAGTACTATCTCTTTTGGTTTGGAAGCTATTGCTGGACGTTTGGTAGAAAAAGCTGCTCTGGCCGAGAAAAACACTTTTGGTGCACCATGCAGGTACATTTGAGTTTCCCAGGCAAACGAAAGCAGTTACACCAAAGTTTCTAGTTTCTGTTTGTGTCTCCCCTGAGGAGGTTTCAGGCCAGCTATGTCTTTCAGTACTATCTCTTTTGGTTTGGAATCTATTGCTGGACGTTTGGTAGAAAAAGCTTCTCCGGACGAGAAAAACACTTTTGGTGCACCATGCAGGTACATTTGAGTTTCCCAGGCAAACGAAAGCAGTTACACCAAAGTTTCTAGTTTCTGTTTGTGTCTCCCCTGAGGAGGTTTCAGGCCAGCTATGTCTTTCAGTACTATCTTTTTTGGTTTGGAAGCTATTCCTGGACGTTTGGCACGTTTGGTAGAAAAGGCTTTTCCGGCCGAGAAAAACACTTTTGGTGCACCATGCAGGTACATTTGAGTTTCCCAGGCAAACGAAAGCAGTGACACCAAAGTTTCTAGTTTCTGTTTGTGTCTCCCCTGAGGAGGTTTCAGGCCAGCAATGTCTTTCAGTACTATCTCTTTTGGTTTGGAAGCTATTCGTGGACGTTTGGCATGTTTGGTATATAAGGCTTCTCCGGCCGAGAAAAACACTTTTGGTGCACCATGCAGGTACATTTGAGTTTCCCAGGCAAACGAAAGCAGTTACACCAAAGTTTCTAGTTTCTGTTTGTGTCTCCCCTGAGGAGGTTTCAGGCCAGCTATGTCTTTCAGTACTATCTCTTTTGGTTTGGAAGCTATTGCTGGACGTTTGGTAGAAAAAGCTGCTCCGGCCGAGAAAATCACTTTTGGTGCACCATGCAGGTACATTTGAGTTTCCCAGGCAAACGAAAGCAGTTACACCAAAGTTTCTAATTTCTGTTTGTGTCTCCCCTGAGGAGGTTTCAGGCCAGCTATGTCTTTCAGTACTATCTCTTTTGGTTTGGAAGCTATTGCTGGACGTTTGGTAGAAAAAGCTTCTCCGGCCGAGAAAAACACTTTTGGTGCACCATGCAGTATATTTGAGTTTCCCAGGCAAACGAAAGCAGTTACACCAAAGTTTCTAGTTTCTGTTTGTGTCTCCCCTGAGGAGGTTTCAGGCCAGCTATGTCTTTCAGTACTATCTCTTTTGGTTTGGAAGCTATTGCTGGACGTTTGGTAGAAAAAGCTTCTCCGGACGAAAAAAACAATTTTGGTGCACCATGCAGGTACATTTGAGTTTCCCAGGCAAACGAAAGCAGTTACACCAAAGTTTCTAGTTTCTGTTTGTGTCTCCCCTGAGGAGGTTTCAGGCCAGCTATGTCTTTCAGTACTATCTCTTTTGGTTTGGAAGCTATTGCTGGACGTTTGGTAGAAAAAGCTGCTCCGGCCGAGAAAAACACTTTTGGTGCACCATGCAGGTACATTTGAGTTTCCCAGGCAAACGAAAGCAGTTACACCAAAGTTTCTAGTTTCTGTTTGTGTCTCCCCTGAGGAGGTTTCAGGCCAGCTATGTCTTTCAGTACTATCTCTTTTGGTTTGGAAGCTATTGCTGGACGTTTGGTAGAAAAAGCTTCTCCGGACGAAAAAAACAATTTTGGTGCACCATGCAGGTACATTTGAGTTTCCCAGGCAAACGAAAGCAGTTACACCAAAGTTTCTAGTTTCTGTTTGTGTCTCCCCTGAGGAGGTTTCAGGCCAGCTATGTCTTTCAGTACTATCTCTTTTGGTTTGGAAGCTATTGCTGGACGTTTGGTAGAAAAAGCTGCTCCGGCCGAGAAAAACACTTTTGGTGCACCATGCAGGTACATTTGAGTTTCCCAGGCAAACGAAAGCAGTTACACCAAAGTTTCTAGTTTCTGTTTGTGTCTCCCCTGAGGAGGTTTCAGGCCAGCTATGTCTTTCAGTACTATCTCTTTTGGTTTGGAAGCTATTCCTGGACGTTTGGTAGAAAAAGCTGCTCCGGCCGAGAAAAACACTTTTGGTGAACCATGCAGGTACATTTGAGTTTCCCAGGCAAACGAAAGCAGTTACACCAAAGTTTCTAGTTTCTGTTTGTGTCTCCCCTGAGGAGGTTTCAGGCCAGCTATGTCTTTCAGTACTATCTCTTTTGGTTTGGAAGCTATTGCTGGACGTTTGGCATGTTTTGTAGAAAAAGCTTCTCCGGCCGAGAAAAACACTTTTGGTGCACCATGCAGTACATTTGAGTTTCCCAGGCAAACGAAAGCAGTTACACCAAAGTTTCTAGTTTCTGTTTGTGTCTCCCCTGACGAGGTTTCAGGCCAGCTATGTCTTTCAGTACTATCTCTTTTGGTTTGGAAGCTATTGCTGGACGTTTGGTAGAAAAAGCTTCTCCGGACGAAAAAAACACTTTTGGTGCACCATGCAGATACATTTGAGTTTCCCAGGCAAACGAAAGCAGTTACACCAAAGTTTCTAGTTTCTGTTTGTGTCTCCCCTGAGGAGGTTTCAGGCCAGCTATGTCTTTCAGTACTATCTCTTTTGGTTTAAAAGCTATTCCTGGACGTTTGGTAGAAAAAGCTGCTCCGGCCGAGAAAAACACTTTTGGTGCACCATGCAGGTACATTTGAGTTTCCCAGGCAAACGAAAGCAGTTACACCAAAGTTTCTAGTTTCTGTTTGTGTCTCCCCTGAGGAGGTTTCAGGCCAGCTATGTCTTTCAGTACAATCTCTTTTGGTTTGGAAGCTATTGCTGTACGTTTGGTAGAAAAAGCTGCTCCGGCCGAGAAAATCACTTTTGGTGCACCATGCAGGTACATTTGAGTTTCCCAGGCAAACGAAAGCAGTTACACCAAAGTTTCTAATTTCTGTTTGTGTCTCCCCTGAGGAGGTTTCAGGCCAGCTATGTCTTTCAGTACTATCTCTTTTGGTTTGGAAGCTATTGCTGGACGTTTGGTTAAAAAAGCTTCTCCGGCCGAGAAAAACACTTTTGGTGCACCATGCAGTACATTTGAGTTTCCCAGGCAAACGAAAGCAGTTACACCAAAGTTTCTAGTTTCTGTTTGTGTCTCCCCTGAGGAGGTTTCAGGCCAGCTATGTCTTTCAGTACTATCTCTTTTGGTTTGGAATCTATTGCTGGACGTTTGGTAGAAAAAGCTTCTCCGGACGAAAAAAACACTTTTGGTGCACCATGCAGGTACATTTGAGTTTCCCAGGCAAACGAAAGCAGTTACACCAAAGTTTCTAGTTTCTGTTTGTGTCTCCCCTGAGGAGGTTTCAGGCCAGCTATGTCTTTCAGTACTATCTCTTTTGGTTTGGAAGCTATTGCTGGACGTTTGGTAGAAAAAGCTGCTCCGGCCGAGAAAAACACTTTTGGTGCACCATGCAGGTACATTTGAGTTTCCCAGGCAAACGAAAGCAGTTACACCAAAGTTTCTAGTTTCTGTTTGTGTCTCCCCTGAGGAGGTTTCAGGCCAGCTATGTCTTTCAGTACTATCTCTTTTGGTTTGGAAGCTATTGCTGGACGTTTGGTAGAAAAAGCTGCTCCGGCCGAGAAAAACACTTTTGGTGCACCATGCAGGTACATTTGAGTTTCCCAGGCAAACGAAAGCAGTTACACCAAAGTTTCTAGTTTCTGTTTGTGTCTCCCCTGAGGACGTTTCAGGCCAGCTATGTCTTTCAGTACTATCTCTTTTGGTTTGGAAGCTATTGCTGGACGTTTGGTAGAAAAAGCTGCTCCGGCCGAGAAAAACACTTTTGGTGCACCATGCAGGTACATTTGAGTTTCCCAGGCAAACGAAAGCAGTTACACCAAAGTTTCTAGTTTCTGTTTTGTCTCCCCTGAGGAGGTTTCAGGCCAGCTATGTCTTTCAGTACTATCTCTTTTGGTTTGGAATCTATTGGTAGACGTTTGGTAGAAAAAGCTTCTCCGGCCGAGAAAAACACTTTTGGTGCACCATGCAGGTACATTTGAGTTTCCCAGGCAAACGAAAGCAGTTACACCAAAGTTTCTAGTTTCTGTTTGTGTCTCCCCTGAGGAGGTTTCAGGCCAGCTATGTCTTTCAGTACTATCTCTTTTGGTTTGGAAGCTATTCCTGGACGTTTGGTAGAAAAAGCTGCTCCGGCCGAGAAAAACACTTTTGGTGCACCATGCAGGTACATTTGAGTTTCCCAGGCAAACGAAAGCAGTTACACCAAAGTTTCTAGTTTCTGTTTGTGTCTCCCCTGAGGAGGTTTCAGGCCAGCTATGTCTTTCAGTACTATCTCTTTTGTTTTGGAAGCTATTCCTGGACGTTTGGTAGAAAAAGCTTCTCCGGACGAAAAAAGCACTTTTGGTGCACCATGCAGATACATTTGAGTTTCCCAGGCAAACGAAAGCAGTTACACCAAAGTTTCTAATTTCTGTTTGTGTCTCCCCTGAGGAGGTTTCAGGCCAGCTATGTCTTTCAGTACTATCTCTTTTGGTTTTGAAGCTATTGCTGGACGTTTGGTAGAAAAAGCTTCTCTGGCCGAGAAAAACACTTTTGGTGCACCATGCAGTACATTTGAGTTTCCCAGGCAAACGAAAGCAGTTACACCAAAGTTTCTAGTTTCTGTTTGTGTCTCCCCTGAGGACGTTTCAGGCCAGCTATGTCTTTCAGTACTATCTCTTTTGGTTTGGAAGCTATTGCTGGACGTTTGGTAGAAAAAGCTTCTCCGACCGAGAAAAAAAAAATTTGGTGCACCATGCAGTACATTTGAGTTTCCCAGGCAAACGAAAGCAGTTACACCAAAGTTTCTAGTTTCTGTTTGTGTCTCCCCTGAGGAGGTTTCAGGCCAGCTATGTCTTTCAGTACTATCTCTTTTGGTTTGGAAGCTATTGCTGGACGTTTGGTAGAAAAAGCTTCTCCGGACGAAAAAAACAATTTTGGTGCACCATGCAGGTACATTTGAGTTTCCCAGGCAAACGAAAGCAGTTACACCAAAGTTTCTAGTTTCTGTTTGTGTCTCCCCTGAGGAGGTTTCAGGCCAGCTATGTCTTTCAGTACTATCTCTTTTGGTTTGGAAGCTATTGCTGGACGTTTGGCATGTTTGGTATAAAAGGCTTTTGCGGCCGAGAAAAACACTTTTGGTGCACCATGCAGGTACATTTGAGTTTCCCAGGCAAACGAAAGCAGTTACACCAAAGTTTCTAGTTTCTGTTTGTGTCTCCCCTGAGGAGGTTTCAGGCCAGCTATGTCTTTCAGTACTATCTCTTTTGGTTTAAAAGCTATTCCTGGACGTTTGGTAGAAAAAGCTGCTCCGGCCGAGAAAAACACTTTTGGTGCACCATGCAGGTACATTTGAGTTTCCCAGGCAAACGAAAGCAGTTACACCAAAGTTTCTAGTTTCTGTTTGTGTCTCCCCTGAGGAGGTTTCAGGCCAGCTATGTCTTTCAGTACTATCTCTTTTGGTTTGGAAGCTATTGCTGGACGTTTGGTAGAAAAAGCTGCTCCGGCCGAGAAAAACACTTTTGGTGCACCATGCAGGTACATTTGAGTTTCCCAGGCAAACGAAAGCAGTTACACCAAAGTTTCTAGTTTCTGTTTGTGTCTCCCCTGAGGAGGTTTCAGGCCAGCTATGTCTTTCAGTACTATCTCTTTTGGTTTGGAATCTATTGCTGGACGTTTGGTAGAAAAAGCTGCTCCGGCCGAGAAAAACACTTTTGGTGCACCATGCAGGTACATTTGAGTTTCCCAGGCAAACGAAAGCAGTTACACCAAAGTTTCTAGTTTCTGTTTGTGTCTCCCCTGAGGAGGTTTCAGGCCAGCTATGTCTTTCAGTACTATCTCTTTTGGTTTGGAAGCTATTGCTGGACGTTTGGTAGAAAAAGCTGCTCTGGCCGAGAAAAACACTTTTGGTGCACCATGCAGGTACATTTGAGTTTCCCAGGCAAACGAAAGCAGTTACACCAAAGTTTCTAGTTTCTGTTTGTGTCTCCCCTGAGGAGGTTTCAGGCCAGCTATGTCTTTCAGTACTATCTCTTTTGGTTTGGAATCTATTGCTGGACGTTTGGTAGAAAAAGCTTCTCCGGACGAGAAAAACACTTTTGGTGCACCATGCAGGTACATTTGAGTTTCCCAGGCAAACGAAAGCAGTTACACCAAAGTTTCTAATTTCTGTTTGTGTCTCCCCTGAGGAGGTTTCAGGCCAGCTATGTCTTTCAGTACTATCTCTTTTGGTTTGGAAGCTATTGCTGGACGTTTGGTAGAAAAAGCTTCTCCGGCCGAGAAAAACACTTTTGGTGCACCATGCAGTACATTTGAGTTTCCCAGGCAAACGAAAGCAGTTACACCAAAGTTTCTAGTTTCTGTTTGTGTCTCCCCTGAGGACGTTTCAGGCCAGCTATGTCTTTCAGTACTATCTCTTTTGGTTTGGAAGCTATTGCTGGACGTTTGGTAGAAAAAGCTTCTCCGACCGAGAAAAAAAAAATTTGGTGCACTATGCAGTACATTTGAGTTTCCCAGGCAAACGAAAGCAGTTACACCAAAGTTTCTAGTTTCTGTTTGTGTCTCCCCTGAGGAGGTTTCAGGCCAGCTATGTCTTTCAGTACTATCTCTTTTGGTTTGGAATCTATTGCTGGACGTTTGGTAGAAAAAGCTTCTCCGGACGAAAAAAACAATTTTGGTGCACCATGCAGGTACATTTGAGTTTCCCAGGCAAACGAAAGCAGTTACACCAAAGTTTCTAGTTTCTGTTTGTGTCTCCCCTGAGGAGGTTTCAGGCCAGCTATGTCTTTCAGTACTATCTCTTATGGTTTGGAAGCTATTCCTGGACGTTTGGCATGTTTGGTAGAAAAGGCTTTTGCGGCCGAGAAAAACACTTTTGGTGCACCATGCAGGTACATTTGAGTTTCCCAGGCAAACGAAAGCAGTTACACCAAAGTTTCTAGTTTCTGTTTGTGTCTCCCCTGAGGAGGTTTCAGGCCAGCTATGTCTTTCAGTACTATCTCTTTTGGTTTAAAAGCTATTCCTGGACGTTTGGTAGAAAAAGCTGCTCCGGCCGAGAAAAACACTTTTGGTGCACCATGCAGGTACATTTGAGTTTCCCAGGCAAACGAAAGCAGTTACACCAAAGTTTCTAGTTTCTGTTTGTGTCTCCCCTGAGGAGGTTTCAGGCCAGCTATGTCTTTCAGTACTATCTCTTTTGGTTTGGAAGCTATTGCTGGACGTTTGGTAGAAAAAGCTGCTCCGGCCGAGAAAAACACTTTTGGTGCACCATGCAGGTACATTTGAGTTTCCCAGGCAAACGAAAGCAGTTACACCAAAGTTTCTAGTTTCTGTTTGTGTCTCCCCTGAGGAGGTTTCAGGCCAGCTATGTCTTTTAGTACTATCTCTTTTGGTTTGGAAGCTATTGCTGGACGTTTGGTAGAAAAAGCTGCTCCGGCCGAGAAAAACACTTTTGGTGCACCATGCAGGTACATTTGAGTTTCCCAGGCAAACGAAAGCAGTTACACCAAAGTTTCTAGTTTCTGTTTGTGTCTCCCCTGAGGAGGTTTCAGGCCAGCTATGTCTTTCAGTACTATCTCTTTTGGTTTGGAAGCTATTGCTGGACGTTTGGTAGAAAAAGCTGCTCTGGCCGAGAAAAACACTTTTGGTGCACCATGCAGGTACATTTGAGTTTCCCAGGCAAACGAAAGCAGTTACACCAAAGTTTCTAGTTTCTGTTTGTGTCTCCCCTGAGGAGGTTTCAGGCCAGCTATGTCTTTCAGTACTATCTCTTTTGGTTTGGAATCTATTGCTGGACGTTTGGTAGAAAAAGCTTCTCCGGACGAGAAAAACACTTTTGGTGCACCATGCAGGTACATTTGAGTTTCCCAGGCAAACGAAAGCAGTTACACCAAAGTTTCTAGTTTCTCTTTGTGTCTCCCCTGAGGAGGTTTCAGGCCAGATATGTCTTTCAGTACTGTCTCTTTTGGTTTGGAAGCTATTGCTGGACGTTTGGTAGAAAAAGCTGCTCCGACCGAGAAAAACACTTTTGGTGCACCATGCAGGTACATTTGAGTTTCCCAGGCAAACGAAAGCAGTTACACCAAAGTTTCTAGTTTCTGTTTGTGTCTCCCCTGAGGAGGTTTCAGGCCAGCTATGTCTTTCAGTACTATCTCTTTGGGTTTGGAAGCTATTGCTGGACGTTTGGTAGAAAAAGCTGCTCCGGCCGAGAAAAACACTTTTGGTGCACCATGCAGGTACATTTGAGTTTCCCAGGCAAACGAAAGCAGTTACACCAAAGTTTCTAGTTTCTGTTTGTGTCTCCCCTGAGGAGGTTTCAGGCCAGCTATGTCTTTCAGTACTATCTCTTTTGGTTTGGAAGCTATTGCTGGACGTTTGGCATGTTTTGTAGAAAAAGCTTCTCCGGCCGAGAAAAACACTTTTGGTGCACCATGCAGTACATTTGAGTTTCCCAGGCAAACGAAAGCAGTTACACCAAAGTTTCTAGTTTCTGTTTGTGTCTCCCCTGAGGAGGTTTCAGGCCAGCTATGTCTTTCAGTACTATCTCTTTTGGTTTGGAAGCTATTGCTGGACGTTTGGTAGAAAAGGCTTCTCCGGCCGAGAAAAACACTTTTGGTGCACCATGCAGGTACATTTGAGTTTCCCAGGCAAACGAAAGCAGTTACACCAAAGTTTCTAGTTTCTGTTTGTGTCTCCCCTGAGGAGGTTTCAGGCCAGCTATGTCTTTCAGTACTATCTCTTTTGGTTTGGAAGCTATTCCTGGACGTTTGGTAGAAAAAGCTGCTCCGGCCGAGAAAAACACTTTTGGTGCACCATGCAGGTACATTTGAGTTTCCCAGGCAAACGAAAGCAGTTACACCAAAGTTTCTAGTTTCTGTTTGTGTCTCCCCTGAGGAGGTTTCAGGCCAGCTATGTCTTTCAGTACTATCTCTTTTGGTTTGGAAGCTATTGCTGGACGTTTGGTAGAAAAAGCTGCTCTGGCCGAGAAAAACACTTTTGGTGCACCATGCAGGTACATTTGAGTTTCCCAGGCAAACGAAAGCAGTTACACCAAAGTTTCTAGTTTCTGTTTGTGTCTCCCCTGAGGAGGTTTCAGGCCAGCTATGTCTTTCAGTACTATCTCTTTTGGTTTGGAAGCTATTCCTGGACGTTTTGTAGAAAAAGCTGCTCTGGCCGAGAAAAACACTTTTGGTGCACCATGCAGGTACATTTGAGTTTCCCAGGCAAACGAAAGCAGTTACACCAAAGTTTCTAGTTTCTGTTTGTGTCTCCCCTGAGGAGGTTTCAGGCCAGCTATGTCTTTCAGTACAATCTCTTTTGGTTTGGAAACTATTGCTGGACGTTTGGTAGAAAAAGCTGCTCCGGCCGAGAAAATCACTTTTGGTGCACCATGCAGGTACATTTGAGTTTCCCAGGCAAACGAAAGCAGTTACACCAAAGTTTCTAATTTCTGTTTGTGTCTCCCCTGAGGAGGTTTCAGGCCAGCTATGTCTTTCAGTACTATCTCTTTTGGTTTGGAAGCTATTGCTGGACGTTTGGTAGAAAAAGCTGCTCCGGCCGAGAAAAACACTTTTGGTGCACCATGCAGGTACATTTGAGTTTCCCAGGCAAACGAAAGCAGTTACACCAAAGTTTCTAGTTTCTGTTTGTGTCTCCCCTGAGGAGGTTTCAGGCCAGCTATGTCTTTCAGTACTATCTCTTTTGGTTTGGAATCTATTGCTGGACGTTTGGTAGAAAAAGCTGCTCCGGCCGAGAAAAACACTTTTGGTGCACCATGCAGGTACATTTGAGTTTCCCAGGCAAACGAAAGCAGTTACACCAAAGTTTCTAGTTTCTGTTTGTGTCTCCCCTGAGGACGTTTCAGGCCAGCTATGTCTTTCAGTACTATCTCTTTTGGTTTGGAATCTATTGGTAGACGTTTGGTAGAAAAAGCTTCTCCGGCCGAGAAAAACACTTTTGGTGCACCATGCAGGTACATTTGAGTTTCCCAGGCAAACGAAAGCAGTTACACCAAAGTTTCTAGTTTCTGTTTGTGTCTCCCCTGAGGAGGTTTCAGGCCAGCTATGTCTTTCAGTACTATCTCTTTTGGTTTGGAAGCTATTCCTGGACGTTTGGTAGAAAAAGCTGCTCCGGCCGAGAAAAACACTTTTGGTGCACCATGCAGGTACATTTGAGTTTCCCAGGCAAACGAAAGCAGTTACACCAAAGTTTCTAGTTTCTGTTTGTGTCTCCCCTGAGGAGGTTTCAGGCCAGCTATGTCTTTCAGTACTATCTCTTTTGGTTTGGAAGCTATTGCTGGACGTTTGGTAGAAAAAGCTGCTCTGGCCGAGAAAAACACTTTTGGTGCACCATGCAGGTACATTTGAGTTTCCCAGGCAAACGAAAGCAGTTACACCAAAGTTTCTAGTTTCTGTTTGTGTCTCCCCTGAGGAGGTTTCAGGCCAGCTATGTCTTTCAGTACTATCTCTTTTGGTTTGGAAGCTATTGCTGGACGTTTGGTAGAAAAGGCTTCTCCGGCCGAGAAAAACACTTTTGGTGCACCATGCAGGTTCATTTGAGTTTCCCAGGCAAACGAAAGCAGTTACACCAAAGTTTCTAGTTTCTGTTTGTGTCTCCCCTGAGGAGGTTTCAGGCCACAATGTCTTTCAGTACTATCTCTTTTGGTTTGGAAGCTATTCCTGGACGTTTGGCATGTTTGGTAGAAAAAGCTGCTCTGGCCGAGAAAAACACTTTTGGTGCACCATGCAGATACATTTGAGTTTCCCAGGCAAACGAAAGCAGTTACACCAAAGTTTCTAGTTTCTGTTTGTGTCTCCCCTGAGGAGGTTTCAGGCCAGCTATGTCTTTCAGTACTATCTCTTTTGGTTTGGAAGCTATTCCTGGACGTTTTGTAGAAAAAGCTTCTCCGGACGAAAAAAACACTTTTGGTGCACCATGCAGATACATTTGAGTTTCCCAGGCAAACGAAAGCAGTTACACCAAAGTTTCTAGTTTCTGTTTGTGTCTCCCCTGAGGAGGTTTCAGGCCAGCTATGTCTTTCAGTACTATCTCTTTTGGTTTGGAAGCTATTGCTGGACTTTTGGTAGAAAAAGCTGCTCTGGCCGAGAAAAACACTTTTGGTGCACCATGCAGGTACATTTGAGTTTCCCAGGCAAACGAAAGCAGTTACACCAAAGTTTCTAGTTTCTGTTTGTGTCTCCCCTGAGGAGGTTTCAGGCCAGCTATGTCTTTCAGTACTATCTCTTTTGGTTTGGAAGCTATTGCTGGACGTTTGGTAGAAAAAGCTGCTCTGGCCGAGAAAAACACTTTTGGTGCACCATGCAGGTACATTTGAGTTTCCCAGGCAAACGAAAGCAGTTACACCAAAGTTTCTAGTTTCTATTTGTGTCTCCCCTGAGGAGTTTTCAGGCCAGCTTTGTCTTTCAGTACTATCTCTTTTGGTTTGGAAGCTATTGCTGGACGTTTGGTAGAAAAAGCTGCTCCGGCCGAGAAAAACACTTTTGGTGCACCATGCAGGTACATTTGAGTTTCCCAGGCAAACGAAAGCAGTTACACCAAAGTTTCTAGTTTCTGTTTGTGTCTCCCCTGAGGAGGTTTCAGGCCAGCTATGTCTTTCAGTACTATCTCTTTTGGTTTAAAAGCTATTCCCGGACGTTTGGCATGTTTGGTAGAAAAGGCTTCTCCGACCGAGAAAAACACTTTTGGTGCACCATGCAGGTACATTTGAGTTTCCCAGGCAAACGAAAGCAGTTACACCAAAGTTTCTAGTTTCTGTTTGTGTCTCCCCTGAGGAGGTTTCAGGCCAGCTATGTCTTTCAGTACTATCTCTTTTGGTTTGGAAGCTATTGCTGGACGTTTGGTAGAAAAAGCTGCTCCGGCCGAGAAAAACACTTTTGGTGCACCATACAGGTACATTTGAGTTTCCCAGGCAAACGAAAGCAGTTACACCAAAGTTTCTAGTTTCTGTTTGTGTCTCCCCTGAGGAGGTTTCAGGCCAGCTATGTCTTTCAGTACTATCTCTTTTGGTTTGGAAGCTATTGCTGGACGTTTGGTAGTAACAGCTGCTCCGGCCGAGAAAAACACTTTTGGTGCACCATGCAGGTACATTTGAGTTTCCCAGGCAAACGAAAGCAGTTACACCAAAGTTTCTAGTTTCTGTTTGTGTCTCCCCTGAGGAGGTTTCAGGCCAGCTATGTCTTTCAGTACTATCTCTTTTGGTTTGGAATCTATTGCTAGACGTTTGGTAGAAAAAGCTTCTCCGGCCGAGAAAAACACTTTTGGTGCACCATGCAGGTACATTTGAGTTTCCCAGGCAAACGAAAGCAGTTACACCAAAGTTTCTAGTTTCTGTTTGTGTCTCCCCTGAGGAGGTTTCAGGCCAGCTATGTCTTTCAGTACTATCTCTTTTGGTTTAAAAGCTATTCCTGGACGTTTGGCATGTTTTGTAGAAAAAGCTTCTCCAGCCGAGAAAAACACTTTTGGTGCACCATGCAGTACATTAGAGTTTCCCAGGCAAACGAAAGCAGTTACACCAAAGTTTCTAGTTTCTGTTTGTGTCTCCCCTGAGGAGGTTTCAGGCCAGCTATGTCTTTCAGTACTATCTCTTTTGGTTTGGAAGCTATTGCTGGACGTTTGGTAGAAAAAGCTTCTCCGGCCGAGAAAAACACTTTTGGTGCACCATGCAGGTACATTTGAGTTTCCCAGGCAAACGAAAGCAGTTACACCAAAGTTTCTAGTTTCTGTTTGTGTCTCCCCTGAGGAGGTTTCAGGCCAGCTATGTCTTTCAGTACTATCTCTTTTGGTTTGGAAGCTATTGCTGGAGGTTTGGTAGAAAAAGCTGCTCTGGCCGAGAAAAACACTTTTGGTGCACCATGCAGGTACATTTGAGTTTCCCAGGCAAACGAAAGCAGTTACACCAAAGTTTCTAGTTTCTGTTTGTGTCTCCCCTGAGGAGGTTTCAGGCCAGCTATGTCTTTCAGTACTATCTCTTTTGGTTTGGAAGCTATTGCTGGACGTTTGGTAGAAAAAGCTGCTCTGGCCGAGAAAAACACTTTTGGTGCACCATGCAGGTACATTTGAGTTTCCCAGGCAAACGAAAGCAGTTACACCAAAGTTTCTAGTTTCTCTTTGTGTCTCCCCTGAGGAGGTTTCAGGCCACAATGTCTTTCAGTACTATCTCTTTTGGTTTGGAAGCTATTCCTGGACGTTTGGCATGTTTGGTAGAAAAAGCTTCTCCGGACGAGAAAAACACTTTTGGTGCACCATGCAGATACATTTGAGTTTCCCAGGCAAACGAAAGCAGTTACACCAAAGTTTCTAGTTTCTGTTTGTGTCTCCCCTGAGGAGGTTTCAGGCCAGCTATGTCTTTCAGTACTATCTCTTTTGGTTTGGAAGTTATTGCTGGACGTTTGGTAGAAAAAGCTTCTCTGGCCGAGAAAAACACTTTTGGTGCACCATGCAGGTACATTTGAGTTTCCCAGGCAAACGAAAGCAGTTACACCAAAGTTTCTAGTTTCTGTTTGTGTCTCCCCTGAGGAGGTTTCAGGCCAGCTATGTCTTTCAGTACTATCTCTTTTGGTTTGGAAGCTATTGCTGGACGTTTGGTAGAAAAAGCTGCTCCGGCCGAGAAAAACACTTTTGGTGCACCATGCAGGTACATTTGAGTTTCCCAGGCAAACGAAAGCAGTTACACCAAAGTTTCTAGTTTCTGTTTGTGTCTCCCCTGAGGAGGTTTCAGGCCAGCTATGTCTTTCAGTACTATCTCTTTTGGTTTAAAAGCTATTCCTGGACGTTTGGCATGTTTGGTAGAAAAGGCTTCTCAGTCCGAGAAAAACACTTTTGGTGCACCATGCAGGTACATTTGAGTTTCCCAGGCAAACGAAAGCAGTTACACCAAAGTTTCTAGTTTCTGTTTGTGTCTCCCCTGAGGAGGTTTCAGGCCAGCTATGTCTTTCAGTACTATCTCTTTTGGTTTGGAAGCTATTGCTGGACGTTTGGTAGAAAAAGCTGCTCCGGCCGAGAAAAACACTTTTGGTGCACCATACAGGTACATTTGAGTTTCCCAGGCAAACGAAAGCAGTTACACCAAAGTTTCTAGTTTCTGTTTGTGTCTCCCCTGAGGAGGTTTCAGGCCAGCTATGTCTTTCAGTACTATCTCTTTTGGTTTGGAAGCTATTGCTGGACGTTTGGTAGTAACAGCTGCTCCGGCCGAGAAAAACACTTTTGGTGCACCATGCAGGTACATTTGAGTTTCCCAGGCAAACGAAAGCAGTTACACCAAAGTTTCTAGTTTCTGTTTGTGTCTCCCCTGAGGAGGTTTCAGGCCAGCTATGTCTTTCAGTACTATCTCTTTTGGTTTGGAAGCTATTGCTGGACGTTTGGTAGAAAAAGCTGCTCCGGCCGAGAAAAACACTTTTGGTGCACCATGCAGGTACATTTGAGTTTCCCAGGCAAACGAAAGCAGTTACACCAAAGTTTCTAGTTTCTGTTTGTGTCTCCCCTGAGGAGGTTTCAGGCCAGCTATGTCTTTCAGTACTATCTCTTTTGGTTTAAAAGCTATTCCTGGACGTTTGGCATGTTTGGTAGAAAAGGCTTTTCCGGCCGAGAAAAACACTTTTGGTGCACCATGCAGGTACATTTGAGTTTCCCAGGCAAACGAAAGCAGTTACACCAAAGTTTCTAGTTTCTGTTTGTGTCTCCCCTGAGGAGGTTTCAGGCCAGCAATGTCTTTCAGTACTATCTCTTTTGGTTTGGAAGCTATTCGTGGACGTTTGGCATGTTTGGTATATAAGGCTTCTCCGGCCGAGAAAAACACTTTTGGTGCACCATGCAGGTACATTTGAGTTTCCCAGGCAAACGAAAGCAGTTACACCAAAGTTTCTAGTTTCTGTTTGTGTCTCCCCTGAGGAGGTTTCAGGCCAGCTATGTCTTTCAGTACTATCTCTTTTGGTTTGGAAGCTATTGCTGGACGTTTGGTAGAAAAAGCTGCTCCGGCCGAGAAAAACACTTTTGGTGCACCATGCAGGTACATTTGAGTTTCCCAGGCAAACGAAAGCAGTTACACCAAAGTTTCTAATTTCTGTTTGTGTCTCCCCTGAGGAGGTTTCAGGCCAGCTATGTCTTTCAGTACTATCTCTTTTGGTTTGGAATCTATTGCTGGACGTTTGGTAGAAAAAGCTTCTCCGGACGAAAAAAACAATTTTGGTGCACCATGCAGGTACATTTGAGTTTCCCAGGCAAACGAAAGCAGTTACACCAAAGTTTCTAGTTTCTGTTTGTGTCTCCCCTGAGGAGGTTTCAGGCCAGCTATGTCTTTCAGTACTATCTCTTTTGGTTTGGAAGCTATTGCTGGACGTTTGGTAGAAAAAGCTGCTCCGGCCGAGAAAAACACTTTTGGTGCACCATGCAGGTACATTTGAGTTTCCCAGGCAAACGAAAGCAGTTACACCAAAGTTTCTAGTTTCTGTTTGTGTCTCCCCTGAGGAGGTTTCAGGCCAGCTATGTCTTTCAGTACTATCTCTTTTGGTTTGGAAGCTATTGCTGGACGTTTGGTAGAAAAAGCTGCTCCGGCCGAGAAAAACACTTTTGGTGCACCATGCAGGTACATTTGAGTTTCCCAGGCAAACGAAAGCAGTTACACCAAAGTTTCTAGTTTCTGTTTGTGTCTCCCCTGAGGAGGTTTCAGGCCAGCTATGTCTTTCAGTACTATCTCTTTTGGTTTGGAAGCTATTGCTGGACGTTTGGTAGAAAAAGCTGCTCCGGCCGAGAAAAACACTTTTGGTGCACCATGCAGGTACATTTGAGTTTCCCAGGCAAACGAAAGCAGTTACACCAAAGTTTCTAGTTTCTGTTTTGTCTCCCCTGAGGAGGTTTCAGGCCAGCTATGTCTTTCAGTACTATCTCTTTTGGTTTGGAATCTATTGGTAGACGTTTGGTAGAAAAAGCTTCTCCGGACGAAAAAAACACTTTTGGTGCACCATGCAGGTACATTTGAGTTTCCCAGGCAAACGAAAGCAGTTACACCAAAGTTTCTAGTTTCTGTTTGTGTCTCCCCTGAGGAGGTTTCAGGCCAGCTATGTCTTTCAGTACTATCTCTTTTGGTTTGGAAGCTATTCCTGGACGTTTGGTAGAAAAAGCTGCTCCGGCCGAGAAAAACACTTTTGGTGCACCATGCAGGTACATTTGAGTTTCCCAGGCAAACGAAAGCAGTTACACCAAAGTTTCTAGTTTCTGTTTGTGTCTCCCCTGAGGAGGTTTCAGGCCAGCTATGTCTTTCAGTACTATCTCTTTTGGTTTGGAAGCTATTGCTGGACGTTTGGCATGTTTTGTAGAAAAAGCTTCTCCGGCCGAGAAAAACACTTTTGGTGCACCATGCAGTACATTTGAGTTTCCCAGGCAAACGAAAGCAGTTACACCAAAGTTTCTAGTTTCTGTTTGTGTCTCCCCTGACGAGGTTTCAGGCCAGCTATGTCTTTCAGTACTATCTCTTTTGGTTTGGAAGCTATTGCTGGACGTTTGGTAGAAAAAGCTTCTCCGGACGAAAAAAACACTTTTGGTGCACCATGCAGATACATTTGAGTTTCCCAGGCAAACGAAAGCAGTTACACCAAAGTTTCTAGTTTCTGTTTGTGTCTCCCCTGAGGAGGTTTCAGGCCAGCTATGTCTTTCAGTACTATCTCTTTTGGTTTGGAAGCTATTGCTGGACGTTTGGTAGAAAAAGCTGCTCTGGCCGAGAAAAACACTTTTGGTGCACCATGCAGGTACATTTGAGTTTCCCAGGCAAACGAAAGCAGTTACACCAAAGTTTCTAGTTTCTGTTTGTGTCTCCCCTGAGGAGGTTTCAGGCCAGCTATGTCTTTCAGTACAATCTCTTTTGGTTTGGAAACTATTGCTGGACGTTTGGTAGAAAAAGCTGCTCCGGCCGAGAAAATCACTTTTGGTGCACCATGCAGGTACATTTGAGTTTCCCAGGCAAACGAAAGCAGTTACACCAAAGTTTCTAATTTCTGTTTGTGTCTCCCCTGAGGAGGTTTCAGGCCAGCTATGTCTTTCAGTACTATCTCTTTTGGTTTGGAAGCTATTGCTGGACGTTTGGTAGAAAAAGCTTCTCCGGCCGAGAAAAACACTTTTGGTGCACCATGCAGTACATTTGAGTTTCCCAGGCAAACGAAAGCAGTTACACCAAAGTTTCTAGTTTCTGTTTGTGTCTCCCCTGAGGAGGTTTCAGGCCAGCTATGTCTTTCAGTACTATCTCTTTTGGTTTGGAATCTATTGCTGGACGTTTGGTAGAAAAAGCTTCTCCGGACGAAAAAAACAATTTTGGTGCACCATGCAGGTACATTTGAGTTTCCCAGGCAAACGAAAGCAGTTACACCAAAGTTTCTAGTTTCTGTTTGTGTCTCCCCTGAGGAGGTTTCAGGCCAGCTATGTCTTTCAGTACTATCTCTTTTGGTTTGGAAGCTATTGCTGGACGTTTGGTAGAAAAAGCTGCTCCGGCCGAGAAAAACACTTTTGGTGCACCATGCAGGTACATTTGAGTTTCCCAGGCAAACGAAAGCAGTTACACCAAAGTTTCTAGTTTCTGTTTGTGTCTCCCCTGAGGAGGTTTCAGGCCAGCTATGTCTTTCAGTACTATCTCTTTTGGTTTGGAATCTATTGCTGGACGTTTGGTAGAAAAAGCTGCTCCGGCCGAGAAAAACACTTTTGGTGCACCATGCAGGTACATTTGAGTTTCCCAGGCAAACGAAAGCAGTTACACCAAAGTTTCTAGTTTCTGTTTGTGTCTCCCCTGAGGACGTTTCAGGCCAGCTATGTCTTTCAGTACTATCTCTTTTGGTTTGGAAGCTATTGCTGGACGTTTGGTAGAAAAAGCTGCTCCGGCCGAGAAAAACACTTTTGGTGCACCATGCAGGTACATTTGAGTTTCCCAGGCAAACGAAAGCAGTTACACCAAAGTTTCTAGTTTCTGTTTTGTCTCCCCTGAGGAGGTTTCAGGCCAGCTATGTCTTTCAGTACTATCTCTTTTGGTTTGGAAGCTATTGGTAGACGTTTGGTAGAAAAAGCTTCTCCGGCCGAGAAAAACACTTTTGGTGCACCATGCAGGTACATTTGAGTTTCCCAGGCAAACGAAAGCAGTTACACCAAAGTTTCTAGTTTCTGTTTGTGTCTCCCCTGAGGAGGTTTCAGGCCAGCTATGTCTTTCAGTACTATCTCTTTTGGTTTGGAAGCTATTCCTGGACGTTTGGTAGAAAAAGCTGCTCCGGCCGAGAAAAACACTTTTGGTGCACCATGCAGGTACATTTGAGTTTCCCAGGCAAACGAAAGCAGTTACACCAAAGTTTCTAGTTTCTGTTTGTGTCTCCCCTGAGGAGGTTTCAGGCCAGCTATGTCTTTCAGTACTATCTCTTTTGGTAGAAAAGCTATTGCTGGACGTTTGGTAGAAAAAGCTGCTCTGGCCGAGAAAAACACTTTTGGTGCACCATGCAGGTACATTTGAGTTTCCCAGGCAAACGAAAGCAGTTACACCAAAGTTTCTAGTTTCTGTTTGTGTCTCCCCTGAGGAGGTTTCAGGCCAGCTATGTCTTTCAGTAATATCTCTTTTGGT
The DNA here is from genome assembly GCA_022605575.1 of Laterallus jamaicensis coturniculus. Lineage (NCBI taxonomy): Eukaryota > Metazoa > Chordata > Aves > Gruiformes > Rallidae > Laterallus > Laterallus jamaicensis. Next base: position 396,543 of record JAKCOX010000028.1, read on the forward strand.
TTGGAAGCTATTGCTGGACGTTTGGTAGAAAAGGCTTCTCCGGACGAGAAAAACACTTTTGGTGCACCATGCAGGTACATTTGAGTTTCCCAGGCAAACGAAAGCAGTTACACCAAAGTTTCTAGTTTCTGTTTGTGTCTCCCCTGAGGAGGTTTCAGGCCACAATGTCTTTCAGTACTATCTCTTTTGGTTTGGAAGCTATTCCTGGACGTTTGGCATGTTTGGTAGAAAAAGCTGCTCCTTCCGAGAAAAACACTTTTGGTGCACCATGCAGATACATTTGAGTTTCCCAGGCAAACGAAAGCAGTTACACCAAAGTTTCTAGTTTCTGTTTGTGTCTCCCCTGAGGAGGTTTCAGGCCAGCTATGTCTTTCAGTACTATCTCTTTTGGTTTGGAAGCTATTCCTGGACGTTTTGTAGAAAAAGCTTCTCCGGACGAAAAAAACACTTTTGGTGCACCATGCAGATACATTTGAGTTTCCCAGGCAAACGAAAGCAGTTACACCAAAGTTTCTAGTTTCTGTTTGTGTCTCCCCTGAGGAGGTTTCAGGCCAGCTATGTCTTTCAGTACTATCTCTTTTGGTTTGGAAGCTATTGCTGGACTTTTGGTAGAAAAAGCTGCTCTGGCCGAGAAAAACACTTTTGGTGCACCATGCAGGTACATTTGAGTTTCCCAGGCAAACGAAAGCAGTTACACCAAAGTTTCTAGTTTCTGTTTGTGTCTCCCCTGAGGAGGTTTCAGGCCAGCTATGTCTTTCAGTACTATCTCTTTTGGTTTGGAAGCTATTGCTGGACGTTTGGTAGAAAAAGCTGCTCTGGCCGAGAAAAACACTTTTGGTGCACCATGCAGGTACATTTGAGTTTCCCAGGCAAACGAAAGCAGTTACACCAAAGTTTCTAGTTTCTATTTGTGTCTCCCCTGAGGAGTTTTCAGGCCAGCTTTGTCTTTCAGTACTATCTCTTTTGGTTTGGAAGCTATTGCTGGACGTTTGGTAGAAAAAGCTGCTCCGGCCGAGAAAAACACTTTTGGTGCACCATGCAGGTACATTTGAGTTTCCCAGGCAAACGAAAGCAGTTACACCAAAGTTTCTAGTTTCTGTTTGTGTCTCCCCTGAGGAGGTTTCAGGCCAGCTATGTCTTTCAGTACTATCTCTTTTGGTTTAAAAGCTATTCCTGGACGTTTGGCATGTTTGGTAGAAAAGGCTTCTCCGACCGAGAAAAACACTTTTGGTGCACCATGCAGGTACATTTGAGTTTCCCAGGCAAACGAAAGCAGTTACACCAAAGTTTCTAGTTTCTGTTTGTGTCTCCCCTGAGGAGGTTTCAGGCCAGCTATGTCTTTCAGTACTATCTCTTTTGGTTTGGAAGCTATTGCTGGACGTTTGGTAGAAAAAGCTGCTCCGGCCGAGAAAAACACTTTTGGTGCACCATACAGGTACATTTGAGTTTCCCAGGCAAACGAAAGCAGTGACACCAAAGTTTCTAGTTTCTGTTTGTGTCTCCCCTGAGGAGGTTTCAGGCCAGCTATGTCTTTCAGTACTATCTCTTTTGGTTTGGAAGCTATTGCTGGACGTTTGGTAGTAACAGCTGCTCCGGCCGAGAAAAACACTTTTGGTGCACCATGCAGGTACATTTGAGTTTCCCAGGCAAACGAAAGCAGTTACACCAAAGTTTCTAGTTTCTGTTTGTGTCTCCCCTGAGGAGGTTTCAGGCCAGCTATGTCTTTCAGTACTATCTCTTTTGGTTTGGAATCTATTGCTAGACGTTTGGTAGAAAAAGCTTTTCCGGCCGAGAAAAACACTTTTGGTGCACCATGCAGGTACATTTGAGTTTCCCAGGCAAACGAAAGCAGTTACACCAAAGTTTCTAGTTTCTGTTTGTGTCTCCCCTGAGGAGGTTTCAGGCCAGCTATGTCTTTCAGTACTATCTCTTTTGGTTTAAAAGCTATTCCTGGACGTTTGGCATGTTTTGTAGAAAAAGCTTCTCCGGCCGAGAAAAACACTTTTGGTGCACCATGCAGTACATTTGAGTTTCCCAGGCAAACGAAAGCAGTTACACCAAAGTTTCTAGTTTCTGTTTGTGTCTCCCCTGAGGAGGTTTCAGGCCAGCTATGTCTTTCAGTACTATCTCTTTTGGTTTGGAAGCTATTGCTGGACGTTTGGTAGAAAAAGCTTCTCCGGCCGAGAAAAACACTTTTGGTGCACCATGCAGGTACATTTGAGTTTCCCAGGCAAACGAAAGCAGTTACACCAAAGTTTCTAGTTTCTGTTTGTGTCTCCCCTGAGGAGGTTTCAGGCCAGCTATGTCTTTCAGTACTATCTCTTTTGGTTTGGAAGCTATTGCTGGAGGTTTGGTAGAAAAAGCTGCTCTGGCCGAGAAAAACACTTTTGGTGCACCATGCAGGTACATTTGAGTTTCCCAGGCAAACGAAAGCAGTTACACCAAAGTTTCTAGTTTCTGTTTGTGTCTCCCCTGAGGAGGTTTCAGGCCAGCTATGTCTTTCAGTACTATCTCTTTTGGTTTGGAAGCTATTGCTGGACGTTTGGTAGAAAAAGCTGCTCTGGCCGAGAAAAACACTTTTGGTGCACCATGCAGGTACATTTGAGTTTCCCAGGCAAACGAAAGCAGTTACACCAAAGTTTCTAGTTTCTCTTTGTGTCTCCCCTGAGGAGGTTTCAGGCCACAATGTCTTTCAGTACTATCTCTTTTGGTTTGGAAGCTATTCCTGGACGTTTGGCATGTTTGGTAGAAAAAGCTTCTCCGGACGAGAAAAACACTTTTGGTGCACCATGCAGATACATTTGAGTTTCCCAGGCAAACGAAAGCAGTTACACCAAAGTTTCTAGTTTCTGTTTGTGTCTCCCCTGAGGAGGTTTCAGGCCAGCTATGTCTTTCAGTACTATCTCTTTTGGTTTGGAAGTTATTGCTGGACGTTTGGTAGAAAAAGCTTCTCTGGCCGAGAAAAACACTTTTGGTGCACCATGCAGGTACATTTGAGTTTCCCAGGCAAACGAAAGCAGTTACACCAAAGTTTCTAGTTTCTGTTTGTGTCTCCCCTGAGGAGGTTTCAGGCCAGCTATGTCTTTCAGTACTATCTCTTTTGGTTTGGAAGCTATTGCTGGACGTTTGGTAGAAAAAGCTGCTCCGGCCGAGAAAAACACTTTTGGTGCACCATGCAGGTACATTTGAGTTTCCCAGGCAAACGAAAGCAGTTACACCAAAGTTTCTAGTTTCTGTTTGTGTCTCCCCTGAGGAGGTTTCAGGCCAGCTATGTCTTTCAGTACTATCTCTTTTGGTTTAAAAGCTATTCCTGGACGTTTGGCATGTTTGGTAGAAAAGGCTTCTCAGGCCGAGAAAAACACTTTTGGTGCACCATGCAGGTACATTTGAGTTTCCCAGGCAAACGAAAGCAGTTACACCAAAGTTTCTAGTTTCTGTTTGTGTCTCCCCTGAGGAGGTTTCAGGCCAGCTATGTCTTTCAGTACTATCTCTTTTGGTTTGGAAGCTATTGCTGGACGTTTGGTAGAAAAAGCTGCTCCGGCCGAGAAAAACACTTTTGGTGCACCATACAGGTACATTTGAGTTTCCCAGGCAAACGAAAGCAGTTACACCAAAGTTTCTAGTTTCTGTTTGTGTCTCCCCTGAGGAGGTTTCAGGCCAGCTATGTCTTTCAGTACTATCTCTTTTGGTTTGGAAGCTATTGCTGGACGTTTGGTAGTAACAGCTGCTCCGGCCGAGAAAAACACTTTTGGTGCACCATGCAGGTACATTTGAGTTTCCCAGGCAAACGAAAGCAGTTACACCAAAGTTTCTAGTTTCTGTTTGTGTCTCCCCTGAGGAGGTTTCAGGCCAGCTATGTCTTTCAGTACTATCTCTTTTGGTTTGGAAGCTATTGCTGGACGTTTGGTAGAAAAAGCTGCTCCGGCCGAGAAAAACACTTTTGGTGCACCATGCAGGTACATTTGAGTTTCCCAGGCAAACGAAAGCAGTTACACCAAAGTTTCTAGTTTCTCTTTGTGTCTCCCCTGAGGAGGTTTCAGGCCAGCTATGTCTTTCAGTACTATCTCTTTTGGTTTAAAAGCTATTCCTGGACGTTTGGCATGTTTGGTAGAAAAGGCTTTTCCGGCCGAGAAAAACACTTTTGGTGCACCATGCAGGTACATTTGAGTTTCCCAGGCAAACGAAAGCAGTTACACCAAAGTTTCTAGTTTCTGTTTGTGTCTCCCCTGAGGAGGTTTCAGGCCAGCTATGTCTTTCAGTACTATCTCTTTTGGTTTGGAAGCTATTGCTGGACGTTTGGTAGAAAAAGCTGCTCCGGCCGAGAAAAACACTTTTGGTGCACCATACAGGTACATTTGAGTTTCCCAGGCAAACGAAAGCAGTTACACCAAAGTTTCTAGTTTCTGTTTGTGTCTCCCCTGAGGACGTTTCAGGCCAGCTATGTCTTTCAGTACTATCTCTTTTGGTTTGGAAGCTATTGCTGGACGTTTGGTAGTAACAGCTGCTCTGGCCGAGAAAAACACTTTTGGTGCACCATGCAGGTACATTTGAGTTTCCCAGGCAAACGAAAGCAGTTACACCAAAGTTTCTAGTTTCTGTTTGTGTCTCCCCTGAGGAGGTTTCAGGCCAGCTATGTCTTTCAGTACTATCTCTTTTGGTTTGGAAGCTATTGCTGGACGTTTGGTAGAAAAAGCTTCTCCGGCCGAGAAAAACACTTTTGGTGCACCATGCAGGTACATTTGAGTTTCCCAGGCAAACGAAAGCAGTTACACCAAAGTTTCTAGTTTCTGTTTGTGTCTCCCCTGAGGAGGTTTCAGGCCAGCTATGTCTTTCAGTACTATCTCTTTTGGTTTGGAATCTATTGCTGGACGTTTGGTAGAAAAAGCTTCTCCGGACGAGAAAAACACTTTTGGTGCACCATGCAGATACATTTGAGTTTCCCAGGCAAACGAAAGCAGTTACACCAAAGTTTCTAGTTTCTGTTTGTGTCTCCCCTGAGGAGGTTTCAGGCCAGCTATGTCTTTCAGTACTATCTCTTTTGGTTTGGAAGCTATTGCTGGATGTTTGGTAGAAAAAGCTGCTCTGGCCGAGAAAAACACTTTTGGTGCACCATGCAGGTACATTTGAGTTTCCCAGGCAAACGAAAGCAGTTACACCAAAGTTTCTAGTTTCTGTTTGTGTCTCCCCTGAGGAGGTTTCAGGCCAGCTATGTCTTTCAGTACTATCTCTTTTGGTTTGGAAGCTATTCCTGGACGTTTGGCATGTTTGGTAGAAAAAGCTTCTCCGGCCGAGAAAAACACTTTTGGTGCACCATGCAGGTACATTTGAGTTTCCCAGGCAAACGAAAGCAGTTGCACCAAAGTTTCTAGTTTCTGTTTGTGTCTCCCCTGAGGAGGTTTCAGGCCAGCTATGTCTTTCAGTACTATCTCTTTTGGTTTGGAAGCTATTGCTGGACTTTTGGTAGAAAAAGCTGCTCCGGACCAGAAAAACACTTTTGGTGCACCATGCAGGTACATTTGAGTTTCCCAGGCAAACGAAAGCAGTTACACCAAAGTTTCTAGTTTCTGTTTGTGTCTCCCCTGAGGAGGTTTCAGGCCAGCTATGTCTTTCAGTACTATCTCTTTTGGTTTGGAAGCTATTGCTGGACGTTTGGTAGAAAAAGTTGCTCCGGCCGAGAAAAACACTTTTGGTGCACCATGCAGGTACATTTGAGTTTCCCAGGCAAACGAAAGCAGTTACACCAAAGTTTCTAGTTTCTGTTTGTGTCTCCCCTGAGGAGGTTCCAGGCCAGCAATGTCTTTCAGTACTATCTCTTTTGGTTTGGAAGCTATTCCTGGGCGTTTGGCATGTTTATTAGAAAAGGCTTCTCCGGCCGAGAAAAATACTTTTGGTGCACCATGCAGGTACATTTGAGTTTCCCAGGCAAACGAAAGCAGTTACACCAAAGTTTCTAGTTTCTGTTTGTGTCTCCCCTGAGGAGGTTTAAGGCCAGCTATGTCTTTCAGTACTATCTCTTTTGGTTTGGAAGCTATTGCTGGACGTTTGGTAGAAAAAGCTGCTCTGGACGTGAAAAACACTTTTGGTGCACCATGCATGTCCATTTGAGTTTCCCAGGCAAACGAAAGCAGTGACACCAAAGTTTCTAGTTTCTGTTTGTGTCTCCCCTGAGGAGGTTTCAAGCTAGCAAAGTCTTTCAGTACTATCTCTTTTGGTTTGGAAGCTATTCCTGGACGTTTGGCATGTTTGGTAGAAAAAGCATCTCCGGCCGAGAAAAACACTTTTGGTGCACCATGCAGTACATTTGAGTTTCCCAGGCAAACGAAAGCAGTTACACCAAAGTTTCTAGTTTCTGTTTGTGTCTCCCCTGAGGAGGTTTCAGGCCAGCTATGTCTTTCAGTACTATCTCTTTTGGTTTGGAAGCTATTCCTGGACGTTTGGCATGTTTGGTAGAAAAGGCTTCTCCGGCCAAGAAAAACACATTTGGTGCACCATGCAGGTACATTTGAGTTTCCCAGGCAAACGAAAGCAGTTACACCAAAGTTTCTAGTTTCTGTTTGTGTCTCCCCTGAGGAGGTTTCAGGCCAGCTATGTCTTTCAGTACTATCTCTTTTGGTTTGGAAGCTATTGCTGGACGTTTGGTAGAAAAAGCTTCTCCGGCCGAGAAAAACACTTTTGGTGCACCATGCAGGTACATTTGAGTTTCCCAGGCAAACGAAAGCAGTTACACCAAAGTTTCTAGTTTCTGTTTGTGTCTCCCCTGAGGAGGTTTCAGGCCAGCTATGTCTTTCAGTACTATCTCTTTTGGTTTGGAATCTATTGCTGGACGTTTGGTAGAAAAAGCTTCTCCGGACGAGAAAAACACTTTTGGTGCACTATGCAGATACATTTGAGTTTCCCAGGCAAACGAAAGCAGTTACACCAAAGTTTCTAGTTTCTGTTTGTGTCTCCCCTGAGGAGGTTTCAGGCCAGCTATGTCTTTCAGTACTATCTCTTTTGGTTTGGAAGCTATTGCTGGACGTTTGGCATGTTTGGTAGAAAAAGCTTCTCCGGCCGAGAAAAACACTTTTGGTGCACCATGCAGGTACATTTGAGTTTCCCAGGCAAACGAAAGCAGTTGCACCAAAGTTTCTAGTTTCTGTTTGTGTCTCCCCTGAGGAGGTTTCAGGCCAGCTATGTCTTTCAGTACTATCTCTTTTGGTTTGGAAGCTATTGCTGGACTTTTGGTAGAAAAAGCTGCTCCGGACGAGAAAAACACTTTTGGTGCACCATGCAGGTACATTTGAGTTTCCCAGGCAAACGAAAGCAGTTACACCAAAGTTTCTAGTTTCTGTTTGTGTCTCCCCTGAGGAGGTTTCAGGCCAGCTATGTCTTTCAGTACTATCTCTTTTGGTTTGGAAGCTATTGCTGGACGTTTGGTAGAAAAAGTTGCTCCGGCCGAGAAAAACACTTTTGGTGCACCATGCAGGTACATTTGAGTTTCCCAGGCAAACGAAAGCAGTTACACCAAAGTTTCTAGTTTCTGTTTGTGTCTCCCCTGAGGAGGTTCCAGGCCAGCAATGTCTTTCAGTACTATCTCTTTTGGTTTGGAAGCTATTCCTGGGCGTTTGGCATGTTTATTAGAAAAGGCTTCTCCGGCCGAGAAAAATACTTTTGGTGCACCATGCAGGTACATTTGAGTTTCCCAGGCAAACGAAAGCAGTTACACCAAAGTTTCTAGTTTCTGTTTGTGTCTCCCCTGAGGAGGTTTAAGGCCAGCTATGTCTTTCAGTACTATCTCTTTTGGTTTGGAAGCTATTGCTGGACGTTTGGTAGAAAAAGCTGCTCTGGACGAGAAAAACACTTTTGGTGCACCATGCATGTCCATTTGAGTTTCCCAGGCAAACGAAAGCAGTGACACCAAAGTTTCTAGTTTCTGTTTGTGTCTCCCCTGAGGAGGTTTCAAGCTAGCAAAGTCTTTCAGTACTATCTCTTTTGGTTTGGAAGCTATTCCTGGACGTTTGGCATGTTTGGTAGAAAAAGCATCTCCGGCCGAGAAAAACACTTTTGGTGCACCATGCAGTACATTTGAGTTTCCCAGGCAAACGAAAGCAGTTACACCAAAGTTTCTAGTTTCTGTTTGTGTCTCCCCTGAGGAGGTTTCAGGCCAGCTATGTCTTTCAGTACTATCTCTTTTGGTTTGGAAGCTATTCCTGGACGTTTGGCATGTTTGGTAGAAAAGGCTTCTCCGGCCAAGAAAAACACTTTTGGTGCACCATGCAGGTACATTTGAGTTTCCCAGGCAAACGAAAGCAGTGACACCAAAGTTTCTAGTTTCTGTTTGTGTCTCCCCTGAGGAGGTTTCAGGCCAGCTATGTCTTTCAGTACTATCTCTTTTGGTTTGGAAGCTATTGCTGGACGTTTGGTAGAAAAAGCTGCTCTGGCCGAGAAAAACACTTTTGGTGCACCATGCATGTCCATTTGAGTTTCCCAGGCAAACGAAAGCAGTGACACCAAAGTTTCTAGTTTCTGTTTGTGTCTCCCCTGAGGAGGTTTCAGGCCAGCTATGTCTTTCAGTACTATCTCTTTTGGTTTGGAATCTATTGCTGGACGTTTGGTAGAAAAAGCTTCTCCGGACGAGAAAAACACTTTTGGTGCACCATGCAGGTACATTTGAGTTTCCCAGGCAAACGAAAGCAGTTACACCAAAGTTTCTAGTTTCTGTTTGTGTCTCCCCTGAGGAGGTTTCAGGCCAGCTATGTCTTTCAGTACTATCTCTTTTGTTTTGGAAGCTATTCCTGGACTTTTGGTAGAAAAAGCTTCTCCAGACGAAAAAAACACTTTGGTGCACCATGCAGATACATTTGAGTTTCCCAGGCAAACGAAAGCAGTTACACCAAAGTTTCTAGTTTCTGTTTGTGTCTCCCCTGAGGAGGTTTCAGGCCAGCTATGTCTTTCAGTACTATCTCTTTTGGTTTGGAAGCTATTGCTGGACGTTTGGTAGAAAAAGCTGCTCCGGCCGAGATAAAGACTTTTGGTGCACCATGCAGGTACATTTGAGTTTCCCAGGCAAACGAAAGCAGTTACACCAAAGTTTCTAGTTTCTGTTTGTGTCTCCCCTGAGGAGGTTTCAGGCCAGCAATGTCTTTCAGTACTATCTCTTTTGGTTTGGAAGCTATTCCTGGACGTTTGGCATGTTTGGTAGAAAAGGCTTTTCCGGCCGAGAAAAACACTTTTGGTGCACCATGCAGGTACATTTGAGTTTCCCATGCAAACGAAAGCAGTTACACCAAAGTTTCTAGTTTCTGTTTGTGTCTCCCCTGAGGAGGTTTCAGGCCAGCTATGTCTTTCAGTACTATCTCTTTTGGTTTGGAAGCTATTGCTAGACGTTTCGTAGAAAAAGCTTCTCCGGCCGAGAAAAACACTTTTGGTGCACCATGCAGGTACATTTGAGTTTCCCAGGCAAACGAAAGCAGTAACACCAAAGTTTCTAGTTTCTGTTTGTGTCTCCCCTGAGGAGGTTTCAGGCCAGCTATGTCTTTCAGTACTATCTCTTTTGGTTTGGAAGCTATTGCTGGACGTTTGGTAGAAAAGGCTTCTCCGTCCGAGAAAAACACTTTTGGTGCACCATGCAGGTACATTTGAGTTTCCCAGGCAAACGAAAGCAGTTACACCAAAGTTTCTAGTTTCTGTTTGTGTCTCCCCTGAGGAGGTTTCAGGCCAGCTATGTCTTTCAGTACTATCTCTTTTGGTTTGGAAGCTATTGCTGGACGTTTGGTAGAAAAAGCTGCTCTGGCCGAGAAAAACACTTTTGGTGCACCATGCAGGTACATTTGAGTTTCCCAGGCAAACGAAAGCAGTTACACCAAAGTTTCTAGTTTCTGTTTGTGTCTCCCCTGAGGAGGTTTCAGGCCAGCTATGTCTTTCAGTACTATCTCTTTTGGTTTGGAAGCTATTGCTGGACTTTTGGTAGAAAAAGCTGCTCCGGACGAGAAAAACACTTTTGGTGCACCATGCAGGTACATTTGAGTTTCCCAGGCAAACGAAAGCAGTTACACCAAAGTTTCTAGTTTCTGTTTGTGTCTCCCCTGAGGAGGTTTCAGGCCAGCTATGTCTCAGTACTATCTCTTTTGGTTTGGAAGCTATTGCTGGACGTTTGGTAGAAAAAGTTGCTCCGGCCGAGAAAAACACTTTTGGTGCACCATGCAGGTACATTTGAGTTTCCCAGGCAAACGAAAGCAGTTACACCAAAGTTTCTAGTTTCTGTTTGTGTCTCCCCTGAGGAGGTTCCAGGCCAGCAATGTCTTTCAGTACTATCTCTTTTGGTTTGGAAGCTATTCCTGGGCGTTTGGCATGTTTGGTAGAAAAGGCTTCTCCGGCCGAGAAAAATACTTTTGGTGCACCATGCAGGTACATTTGAGTTTCCCAGGCAAACGAAAGCAGTTACACCAAAGTTTCTAGTTTCTGTTTGTGTCTCCCCTGAGGAGGTTTCAGGCCAGCTATGTCTTTCAGTACTATCTCTTTTGGTTTGGAAGCTATTGCTGGACGTTTGGTAGAAAAAGCTGCTCTGGACGAGAAAAACACTTTTGGTGCACCATGCATGTCCATTTGAGTTTCCCAGGCAAACGAAAGCAGTGACACCAAAGTTTCTAGTTTCTGTTTGTGTCTCCCCTGAGGAGGTTTCAAGCTAGCAAAGTCTTTCAGTACTATCTCTTTTGGTTTGGAAGCTATTCCTGGACGTTTGGCATGTTTGGTAGAAAAAGCTTCTCCGGCCGAGAAAAACACTTTTGGTGCACCATGCCGGTACATTTGAGTTTCCCAGGCAAACGAAAGCAGTTACACCAAAGTTTCTAGTTTCTGTTTGTGTCTCCCCTGAGGAGGTTTCAGGCCAGCAATGTCTTTCAGTACTATCTCTTTTGTTTTGGAAGCTATTCCTGGACGTTTGGTAGAAAAAGCTTCTCCGGACGAAAAAAACACTTTGGTGCACCATGCAGATACATTTGAGTTTCCCAGGCAAACGAAAGCAGTTACACCAAAGTTTCTAGTTTCTGTTTGTGTCTCCCCTGAGGAGGTTTCAGGCCAGCTATGTCTTTCAGTACTATCTCTTTTGGTTTGGAAGCTATTGCTGGACTTTTGGTAGAAAAAGCTGCTCCGGACGAGAAAAACACTTTTGGTGCACCATGCAGGTACATTTGAGTTTCCCAGGCAAACGAAAGCAGTTACACCAAAGTTTCTAGTTTCTGTTTGTGTCTCCCCTGAGGAGGTTTCAGGCCAACAATGTCTTTCAGTACTATCTCTTTTGGTTTGGAAGCTATTCCTGGACGTTTGGCATGTTTGGTATAAAAGGCTTTTCCGGCCGAGAAAAACACTTTTGGTGCACCATGCAGGCACATTTGAGTTTCCCAGGCAAACGAAAGCAGTTACACCAAAGTTTCTAGTTTCTGTTTGTGTCTCCCCTGAGGAGGTTTCAGGCCAGCAATGTCTTTCAGTACTATCTCTTTTGGTTTGGAAGCTATTCCTGGACGTTTGGCATGTTTGGTAGAAAAGGCTTCTCCGTCCGAGAAAAACACTTTTGGTGCACCATGCAGGTACATTTGAGTTTCCCAGGCAAACGAAAGCAGTTACACCAAAGTTTCTAGTTTCTGTTTGTGTCTCCCCTGAGGAGGTTTCAGGCCAGCTATGTCTTTCAGTACTATCTCTTTTGGTTTGGAAGCTATTGCTGGACGTTTGGTAGAAAAATCTGCTCCGGCCGAGAAAAACACTTCTGGTGCACCATGCAGGTACATTTGAGTTTCCCAGGCAAACGAAAGCAGTTACACCAAAGTTTCTAGTTTCTGTTTGTGTCTCCCCTGAGGAGGTTTCAGGCCAGCTATGTCTTTCAGTACTATCTCTTTTGGTTTGGAAGCTATTCCTGGACGTTTGGCATGTTTGGTAGAAAAGGCTTCTCAGGCCGAGAAAAACACTTTTGGTGCACCATGCAGGTACATTTGAGTTTCCCAGGCAAACGAAAGCAGTTACACCAAAGTTTCTAGTTTCTGTTTGTGTCTCCCTTGAGGAGGTTTCAGGCCAGCTATGTCTTTCAGTACTATCTCTTTTGGTTTGGAAGCTATTGCTGGACGTTTGGTAGAAAAAGCTTCTCCGGCCGAGAAAAACACTTTTGGTGCACCATGCAGGTACATTTGAGTTTCCCAGGCAAACGAAAGCAGTTACACCAAAGTTTCTAGTTTCTATTTGTGTCTCCCCTGAGGAGGTTTCAGGCCAGCTATGTCTTTCAGTACTATCTCTTTTGGTTTGGAAGCTATTGCTGGACGTTTGGTAGAAAAAGTTGCTCCGGCCGAGAAAAACACTTTTGGTGCACCATGCAGGTACATTTGAGTTTCCCAGGCAAACGAAAGCAGTTACACCAAAGTTTCTAGTTTCTGTTTGTGTCTCCCCTGCGGAGGTTTCAGGCCAGCAATGTCTTTCAGTACTATCTCTTTTGGTTTGGAACCTATTCCTGGACGTTTGGCTTGTTTGGTAGAAAAGGCTTTTCCGGCCGAGAAAAACACTTTTGGTGCACCATGCAGGTACATTTGAGTTTCCCAGGCAAACGAAAGCAGTTACACCAAAGTTTCTAGTTTCTGTTTGTGTCTCCCCTGAGGAGGTTTCAGGCCAGCTATGTCTTTCAGTACTATCTCTTTTGGTTTGGAAGCTATTCCTGGACGTTTGGTAGAAAAAGCTGCTCCGGCCGAGAAAAACACTTTTGGTGCACCATGCAGGTACATTTGAGTTTCCCAGGCAAACGAAAGCAGTTACACCAAAGTTTCTAGTTTCTGTTTGTGTCTCCCCTGAGGAGGTTTCAGGCCAGCTATGTCTTTCAGTACTATCTCTTTTGGTTTGGAAGCTATTGCTGGACGTTTGGTAGAAAAAGCTGCTCCGGCCGAGAAAAACACTTTTGGTGCACCATGCAGGTACATTTGAGTTTCCCAGGCAAACGAAAGCAGTTACACCAAAGTTTCTAGTTTCTGTTTGTGTCTCCCCTGAGGAGGTTTCAGGCCAGCTATGTCTTTCAGTACTATCTCTTTTGGTTTGGAAGCTATTGCTGGACGTTTGGTAGAAAAAGCTGCTCTGGCCGAGAAAAACACTTTTGGTGCACCATGCAGGCACATTTGAGTTTCCCAGGCAAACGAAAGCAGTTACACCAAAGTTTCTAGTTTCTGTTTGTGTCTCCCCTGAGGAGGTTTCAGGCCAGCAATGTCTTTCAGTACTATCTCTTTTGGTTTGGAAGCTATTCCTGGACGTTTGGCATGTTTGGTAGAAAAGGCTTCTCAGGCCGAGAAAAACACTTTTGGTGCACCATGCAGGTACATTTGAGTTTCCCAGGCAAACGAAAGCAGTTACACCAAAGTTTCTAGTTTCTGTTTGTGTCTCCCCTGAGGAGGTTTCAGGCCAGCTATGTCTTTCAGTACTATCTCTTTTGGTTTGGAAGCTATTGCTGGACGTTTGGTAGAAAAAGCTTCTCCGGCCGAGAAAAACACTTTTGGTGCACCATGCAGGTACATTTGAGTTTCCCAGGCAAACGAAAGCAGTTACACCAAAGTTTCTAGTTTCTATTTGTGTCTCCCCTGAGGAGGTTTCAGGCCAGCTATGTCTTTCAGTACTATCTCTTTTGGTTTGGAAGCTATTGCTGGACGTTTGGTAGAAAAGGCTTCTCCGGCCGAGAAAAACACTTTTGGTGCACCATGCAGGTACATTTGAGTTTCCCAGGCAAACGAAAGCAGTTACACCAAAGTTTCTAGTTTCTGTTTGTGTCTCCCCTGAGGAGGTTTCAGGCCAGCAATGTCTTTCAGTACTATCTCTTTTGGTTTGGAACCTATTCCTGGACGTTTGGCATGTTTGGTAGAAAAGGCTTTTCCGGCCGAGAAAAACACTTTTGGTGCACCATGCAGGTACATTTGAGTTTCCCAGGCAAACGAAAGCAGTTACACCAAAGTTTCTAGTTTCTGTTTGTGTCTCCCCTGAGGAGGTTTCAGGCCAGCTATGTCTTTCAGTACTATCTCTTTTGGTTTGGAAGCTATTGCTGGACGTTTGGTAGAAAAATCTGCTCCGACCGAGAAAAACACTTTTGGTGCACCATGCAGGTACATTTGAGTTTCCCAGGCAAACGAAAGCAGTTACACCAAAGTTTCTAGTTTCTGTTTGTGTCTCCCCTAAGGAGGTTTCAGGCCAGCTATGTCTTTCAGTACTATCTCTTTTGGTTTGGAAGCTATTGCTGGACGTTTGGTAGAAAAAGCTGCTCTGGCCGAGAAAAACACTTTTGGTGCACCATGCATGTCCATTTGAGTTTCCCAGGCAAACGAAAGCAGTGACACCAAAGTTTCTAGTTTCTGTTTGTGTCTCCCCTGAGGAGGTTTCAGGCCAGCTATGTCTTTCAGTACTATCTCTTTTGTTTTGGAAGCTATTCCTGGACGTTTGGTAGAAAAAGCTTCTCCGGACGAAAAAAACACTTTGGTGCACCATGCAGATACATTTGAGTTTCCCAGGCAAACGAAAGCAGTTACACCAAAGTTTCTAGTTTCTGTTTGTGTCTCCCCTGAGGAGGTTTCAGGCCAGCTATGTCTTTCAGTACTATCTCTTTTGGTTTGGAAGCTATTGCTGGACGTTTGGTAGAAAAAGCTGCTCCGGCCGAGAAAAAGACTTTTGGTGCACCATGCAGGTACATTTGAGTTTCCCAGGCAAACGAAAGCAGTTACACCAAAGTTTCTAGTTTCTGTTTGTGTCTCCCCTGAGGAGGTTTCAGGCCAGCAATGTCTTTCAGTACTATCTCTTTTGGTTTGGAAGCTATTCCTGGACGTTTGGCATGTTTGGTAGAAAAGGCTTTTCCGGCCGAGAAAAACACTTTTGGTGCACCATGCAGGTACATTTGAGTTTCCCATGCAAACGAAAGCAGTTACACCAAAGTTTCTAGTTTCTGTTTGTGTCTCCCCTGAGGAGGTTTCAGGCCAGCTATGTCTTTCAGTACTATCTCTTTTGGTTTGGAAGCTATTGCTAGACGTTTGGTAGAAAAAGCTTCTCCGGCCGAGAAAAACACTTTTGGTGCACCATGCAGGTACATTTGAGTTTCCCAGGCAAACGAAAGCAGTTACACCAAAGTTTCTAGTTTCTGTTTGTGTCTCCCCTGAGGAGGTTTCAGGCCAGCTATGTCTTTCAGTACTATCTCTTTTGGTTTGGAAGCTATTGCTGGACGTTTGGTAGAAAAAGCTGCTCCGGCCGAGAAAAACACTTTTGGTGCACCATGCAGGTACATTTGAGTTTCCCAGGCAAACGAAAGCAGTTACACCAAAGTTTCTAGTTTCTGTTTGTGTCTCCCCTGAGGAGGTTTCAGGCCAGCTATGTCTTTCAGTACTATCTCTTTTGGTTTGGAAGCTATTGCTGGACGTTTGGTAGAAAAAGCTGCTCTGGCCGAGAAAAACACTTTTGGTGCACCATGCAGGTACATTTGAGTTTCCCAGGCAAACGAAAGCAGTTACACCAAAGTTTCTAGTTTCTGTTTGTGTCTCCCCTGAGGAGGTTTCAGGCCAGCTATGTCTTTCAGTACTATCTCTTTTGGTTTGGAAGCTATTCCTGGACGTTTGGCATGTTTGGTAGAAAAAGCTTCTCCGGCCGAGAAAAACACTTTTGGTGCACCATGCAGGTACATTTGAGTTTCCCAGGCAAACGAAAGCAGTTGCACCAAAGTTTCTAGTTTCTGTTTGTGTCTCCCCTGAGGAGGTTTCAGGCCAGCTATGTCTTTCAGTACTATCTCTTTTGGTTTGGAAGCTATTGCTGGACTTTTGGTAGAAAAAGCTGCTCCGGACGAGAAAAACACTTTTGGTGCACCATGCAGGTACATTTGAGTTTCCCAGGCAAACGAAAGCAGTTACACCAAAGTTTCTAGTTTCTGTTTGTGTCTCCCCTGAGGAGGTTTCAGGCCAGCTATGTCTTTCAGTACTATCTCTTTTGGTTTGGAAGCTATTGCTGGACGTTTGGTAGAAAAAGTTGCTCCGGCCGAGAAAAACACTTTTGGTGCACCATGCAGGTACATTTGAGTTTCCCAGGCAAACGAAAGCAGTTACACCAAAGTTTCTAGTTTCTGTTTGTGTCTCCCCTGAGGAGGTTCCAGGCCAGCAATGTCTTTCAGTACTATCTCTTTTGGTTTGGAAGCTATTCCTGGGCGTTTGGCATGTTTGGTAGAAAAGGCTTCTCCGGCCGAGAAAAATACTTTTGGTGCACCATGCAGGTACATTTGAGTTTCCCAGGCAAACGAAAGCAGTTACACCAAAGTTTCTAGTTTCTGTTTGTGTCTCCCCTGAGGAGGTTTAAGGCCAGCTATGTCTTTCAGTACTATCTCTTTTGGTTTGGAAGCTATTGCTGGACGTTTGGTAGAAAAAGCTGCTCTGGACGAGAAAAACACTTTTGGTGCACCATGCATGTCCATTTGAGTTTCCCAGGCAAACGAAAGCAGTTACACCAAAGTTTCTAGTTTCTGTTTGTGTCTCCCCTGAGGAGGTTTCAAGCTAGCAAAGTCTTTCAGTACTATCTCTTTTGGTTTGGAAGCTATTCCTGGACGTTTGGCATGTTTGGTAGAAAAAGCTTCTCCGGCCGAGAAAAACACTTTTGGTGCACCATGCAGTACATTTGAGTTTCCCAGGCAAACGAAAGCAGTTACACCAAAGTTTCTAGTTTCTGTTTGTGTCTCCCCTGAGGAGGTTTCAGGCCAGCTATGTCTTTCAGTACTATCTCTTTTGGTTTGGAAGCTATTCCTGGACGTTTGGCATGTTTGGTAGAAAAGGCTTCTCCGGCCAAGAAAAACACTTTTGGTGCACCATGCCGGTACATTTGAGTTTCCCAGGCAAACGAAAGCAGTTACACCAAAGTTTCTAGTTTCTGTTTGTGTCTCCCCTGAGGAGGTTTCAGGCCAGCTATGTCTTTCAGTACTATCTCTTTTGGTTTGGAAGCTATTGCTGGACGTTTGGTAGAAAAAGCTGCTCTGGCCGAGAAAAACACTTTTGGTGCACCATGCAGGTACATTTGAGTTTCCCAGGCAAACGAAAGCAGTTACACCAAAGTTTCTAGTTTCTGTTTGTGTCTCCCCTGAGGAAGTTTCAGGCCAGCTATGTCTTTCAGTACTATCTCTTTTGGTTTGGAATCTATTGCTGGACGTTTTGTAGAAAAAGCTTCTCCGGACGAGAAAAACACTTTTGGTGCACCATGCAGGTACATTTGAGTTTCCCAGGCAAACGAAAGCAGTTACACCAAAGTTTCTAGTTTCTGTTTGTGTCTCCCCTGAGGAGGTTTCAGGCCAGCTATGTCTTTCAGTACTATCTCTTTTGTTTTGGAAACTATTCCTGGACGTTTTGTAGAAAAAGCTTCTCCGGACGAAAAAAACACTTTGGTGCACCATGCAGATACATTTGAGTTTCCCAGGCAAACGAAAGCAGTTACACCAAAGTTTCTAGTTTCTGTTTGTGTCTCCCCTGAGGAGGTTTCAGGCCAGCTATGTCTTTCAGTACTATCTCTTTTGGTTTGGAAGCTATTGCTAGACGTTTGGTAGAAAAAGCTGCTCCGGCCGAGAAAAAGACTTTTGGTGCACCATGCAGGTACATTTGAGTTTCCCAGGCAAACGAAAGCAGTTACACCAAAGTTTCTAGTTTCTGTTTGTGTCTCCCCTGAGGAGGTTTCAGGCCAGCAATGTCTTTCAGTACTATCTCTTTCGGTTTGGAAGCTATTCCTGGACGTTTGGCATGTTTGGTAGAAAAGGCTTTTCCGGCCGAGAAAAACACTTTTGGTGCACCATGCAGGTACATTTGAGTTTCCCATGCAAACGAAAGCAGTTACACCAAAGTTTCTAGTTTCTGTTTGTGTCTCCCCTGAGGAGGTTTCAGGCCAGCTATGTCTTTCAGTACTATCTCTTTTGGTTTGGAAGCTATTGCTAGACGTTTGGTAGAAAAAGCTTCTCCGGCCGAGAAAAACACTTTTGGTGCACCATGCAGGTACATTTGAGTTTCCCAGGCAAACGAAAGCAGTTACACCAAAGTTTCTAGTTTCTGTTTGTGTCTCCCCTGAGGAGGTTTCAGGCCAGCTATGTCTTTCAGTACTATCTCTTTTGGTTTGGAAGCTATTGCTGGACGTTTGCTAGAAAAAGCTGCTCCGGCCGAGAAAAACACTTTTGGTGCACCATGCAGGTACATTTGAGTTTCCCAGGCAAACGAAAGCAGTTACACCAAAGTTTCTAGTTTCTGTTTGTGTCTCCCCTGAGGAGGTTTCAGGCCAGCTATGTCTTTCAGTACTATCTCTTTTGGTTTGGAAGCTATTGCTGGACGTTTGGTAGAAAAAGCTGCTCTGGCCGAGAAAAACACTTTTGGTGCACCATGCAGGCACATTTGAGTTTCCCAGGCAAACGAAAGCAGTTACACCAAAGTTTCTAGTTTCTGTTTGTGTCTCCCCTGAGGAGGTTTCAGGCCAGCAATGTCTTTCAGTACTATCTCTTTTGGTTTGGAAGCTATTCCTGGACGTTTGGCATGTTTGGTAGAAAAGGCTTCTCCGTCCGAGAAAAACACTTTTGGTGCACCATGCAGGTACATTTGAGTTTCCCAGGCAAACGAAAGCAGTTACACCAAAGTTTCTAGTTTCTGTTTGTGTCTCCCCTGAGGAGGTTTCAGGCCAGCTATGTCTTTCAGTACTATCTCTTTTGGTTTGGAAGCTATTGCTGGACTTTTGGTAGAAAAATCTGCTCCGGCCGAGAAAAACACTTTTGGTGCACCATGCAGGTACATTTGAGTTTCCCAGGCAAACGAAAGCAGTTACACCAAAGTTTCTAGTTTCTGTTTGTGTCTCCCCTGAGGAGGTTTCAGGCCAGCTATGTCTTTCAGTACTATCTCTTTTGGTTTGGAAGCTATTCCTGGACGTTTGGCATGTTTGGTAGAAAAGGCTTCTCAGGCCGAGAAAAACACTTTTGGTGCACCATGCAGGTACATTTGAGTTTCCCAGGCAAACGAAAGCAGTTACACCAAAGTTTCTAGTTTCTGTTTGTGTCTCCCTTGAGGAGGTTTCAGGCCAGCTATGTCTTTCAGTACTATCTCTTTTGGTTTGGAAGCTATTGCTGGACGTTTGGTAGAAAAAGCTTCTCCAACCGAGAAAAACAATTTTGGTGCACCATGCAGGTACATTTGAGTTTCCCAGGCAAACGAAAGCAGTTACACCAAAGTTTCTAGTTTCTATTTGTGTCTCCCCTGAGGAGGTTTCAGGCCAGCTATGTCTTTCAGTACTATCTCTTTTGGTTTGGAAGCTATTGCTGGACGTTTGGTAGAAAAAGTTGCTCCGGCCGAGAAAAACACTTTTGGTGCACCATGCAGGTACATTTGAGTTTCCCAGGCAAACGAAAGCAGTTACACCAAAGTTTCTAGTTTCTGTTTGTGTCTCCCCTGAGGAGGTTTCAGGCCAGCTATGTCTTTCAGTACTATCTCTTTTGGTTTGGAAGCTATTCCTGGACGTTTGGCATGTTTGGTAGAAAAGGCTTCTCCGGCCAAGAAAAACACTTTTGGTGCACCATGCCGGTACATTTGAGTTTCCCAGGCAAACGAAAGCAGTTACACCAAAGTTTCTAGTTTCTGTTTGTGTCTCCCCTGAGGAGGTTTCAGGCCAGCTATGTCTTTCAGTACTATCTCTTTTGGTTTGGAAGCTATTGCTGGACGTTTGGTAGAAAAAGCTGCTCTGGCCGAGAAAAACACTTTTGGTGCACCATGCAGGTACATTTGAGTTTCCCAGGCAAACGAAAGCAGTTACACCAAAGTTTCTAGTTTCTGTTTGTGTCTCCCCTGAGGAAGTTTCAGGCCAGCTATGTCTTTCAGTACTATCTCTTTTGGTTTGGAATCTATTGCTGGACGTTTGGTAGAAAAAGCTTCTCCGGACGAGAAAAACACTTTTGGTGCACCATGCAGGTACATTTGAGTTTCCCAGGCAAACGAAAGCAGTTACACCAAAGTTTCTAGTTTCTGTTTGTGTCTCCCCTGAGGAGGTTTCAGGCCAGCTATGTCTTTCAGTACTATCTCTTTTGTTTTGGAAACTATTCCTGGACGTTTTGTAGAAAAAGCTTCTCCGGACGAAAAAAACACTTTGGTGCACCATGCAGATACATTTGAGTTTCCCAGGCAAACGAAAGCAGTTACACCAAAGTTTCTAGTTTCTGTTTGTGTCTCCCCTGAGGAGGTTTCAGGCCAGCTATGTCTTTCAGTACTATCTCTTTTGGTTTGGAAGCTATTGCTAGACGTTTGGTAGAAAAAGCTGCTCCGGCCGAGAAAAAGACTTTTGGTGCACCATGCAGGTACATTTGAGTTTCCCAGGCAAACGAAAGCAGTTACACCAAAGTTTCTAGTTTCTGTTTGTGTCTCCCCTGAGGAGGTTTCAGGCCAGCAATGTCTTTCAGTACTATCTCTTTCGGTTTGGAAGCTATTCCTGGACGTTTGGCATGTTTGGTAGAAAAGGCTTTTCCGGCCGAGAAAAACACTTTTGGTGCACCATGCAGGTACATTTGAGTTTCCCATGCAAACGAAAGCAGTTACACCAAAGTTTCTAGTTTCTGTTTGTGTCTCCCCTGAGGAGGTTTCAGGCCAGCTATGTCTTTCAGTACTATCTCTTTTGGTTTGGAAGCTATTGCTAGACGTTTGGTAGAAAAAGCTTCTCCGGCCGAGAAAAACACTTTTGGTGCACCATGCAGGTACATTTGAGTTTCCCAGGCAAACGAAAGCAGTTACACCAAAGTTTCTAGTTTCTGTTTGTGTCTCCCCTGAGGAGGTTTCAGGCCAGCTATGTCTTTCAGTACTATCTCTTTTGGTTTGGAAGCTATTGCTGGACGTTTGGTAGAAAAAGCTTCTCCGGCCGAGAAAAACACTTTTGGTGCACCATGCAGGTACATTTGAGTTTCCCAGGCAAACGAAAGCAGTTACACCAAAGTTTCTAGTTTCTGTTTGTGTCTCCCCTGAGGAGGTTTCAGGCCAGCTATGTCTTTCAGTACTATCTCTTTTGGTTTGGAAGCTATTGCTGGACGTTTGGTAGAAAAAGCTGCTCTGGCCGAGAAAAACACTTTTGGTGCACCATGCAGGCACATTTGAGTTTCCCAGGCAAACGAAAGCAGTTACACCAAAGTTTCTAGTTTCTGTTTGTGTCTCCCCTGAGGAGGTTTCAGGCCAGCAATGTCTTTCAGTACTATCTCTTTTGGTTTGGAAGCTATTCCTGGACGTTTGGCATGTTTGGTAGAAAAGGCTTCTCAGGCCGAGAAAAACACTTTTGGTGCACCATGCAGGTACATTTGAGTTTCCCAGGCAAACGAAAGCAGTTACACCAAAGTTTCTAGTTTCTGTTTGTGTCTCCCCTGAGGAGGTTTCAGGCCAGCTATGTCTTTCAGTACTATCTCTTTTGGTTTGGAACCTATTCCTGGACTTTTGGTAGAAAAATCTGCTCCGGCCGAGAAAAACACTTTTGGTGCACCATGCAGGTACATTTGAGTTTCCCAGGCAAACGAAAGCAGTTACACCAAAGTTTCTAGTTTCTGTTTGTGTCTCCCCTGAGGAGGTTTCAGGCCAGCTATGTCTTTCAGTACTATCTCTTTTGGTTTGGAAGCTATTCCTGGACGTTTGGCATGTTTGGTAGAAAAGGCTTCTCAGGCCGAGAAAAACACTTTTGGTGCACCATGCAGGTACATTTGAGTTTCCCAGGCAAACGAAAGCAGTTACACCAAAGTTTCTAGTTTCTGTTTGTGTCTCCCTTGAGGAGGTTTCAGGCCAGCTATGTCTTTCAGTACTATCTCTTTTGGTTTGGAAGCTATTGCTGGACGTTTGGTAGAAAAAGCTTCTCCAACCGAGAAAAACAATTTTGGTGCACCATGCATGTACATTTGAGTTTCCCAGGCAAACGAAAGCAGTTACACCAAAGTTTCTAGTTTCTATTTGTGTCTCCCCTGAGGAGGTTTCAGGCCAGCTATGTCTTTCAGTACTATCTCTTTTGGTTTGGAAGCTATTGCTGGACGTTTGGTAGAAAAAGTTGCTCCGGCCGAGAAAAACACTTTTGGTGCACCATGCAGGTACATTTGAGTTTCCCAGGCAAACGAAAGCAGTTACACCAAAGTTTCTAGTTTCTGTTTGTGTCTCCCCTGAGGAGGTTTCAGGCCAGCTATGTCTTTCAGTACTATCTCTTTTGGTTTGGAACCTATTCCTGGACGTTTGGCTTGTTTGGTAGAAAAGGCTTTTCCGGCCGAGAAAAACACTTTTGGTGCACCATGCAGGTACATTTGAGTTTCCCAGGCAAACGAAAGCAGTTACACCAAAGTTTCTAGTTTCTGTTTGTGTCTCCCCTGAGGAGGTTTCAGGCCAGCTATGTCTTTCAGTACTATCTCTTTTGGTTTGGAAGCTATTGCTGGACGTTTGGTAGAAAAAGCTGCTCTGGCCGAGAAAAACACTTTTGGTGCACCATGCAGGCACATTTGAGTTTCCCAGGCAAACGAAAGCAGTTACACCAAAGTTTCTAGTTTCTGTTTGTGTCTCCCCTGAGGAGGTTTCAGGCCAGCAATGTCTTTCAGTACTATCTCTTTTGGTTTGGAAGCTATTCCTGGACGTTTGGCATGTTTGGTAGAAAAGGCTTCTCCGTCCGAGAAAAACACTTTTGGTGCACCATGCAGGTACATTTGAGTTTCCCAGGCAAACGAAAGCAGTTACACCAAAGTTTCTAGTTTCTGTTTGTGTCTCCCCTGAGGAGGTTTCAGGCCAGCTATGTCTTTCAGTACTATCTCTTTTGGTTTGGAAGCTATTGCTGGACTTTTGGTAGAAAAATCTGCTCCGGCCGAGAAAAACACTTTTGGTGCACCATGCAGGTACATTTGAGTTTCCCAGGCAAACGAAAGCAGTTACACCAAAGTTTCTAGTTTCTGTTTGTGTCTCCCCTGAGGAGGTTTCAGGCCAGCTATGTCTTTCAGTACTATCTCTTTTGGTTTGGAAGCTATTCCTGGACGTTTGGCATGTTTGGTAGAAAAGGCTTCTCAGGCCGAGAAAAACACTTTTGGTGCACCATGCAGGTACATTTGAGTTTCCCAGGCAAACGAAAGCAGTTACACCAAAGTTTCTAGTTTCTGTTTGTGTCTCCCTTGAGGAGGTTTCAGGCCAGCTATGTCTTTCAGTACTATCTCTTTTGGTTTGGAAGCTATTGCTGGACGTTTGGTAGAAAAAGCTTCTCCAACCGAGAAAAACAATTTTGGTGCACCATGCAGGTACATTTGAGTTTCCCAGGCAAACGAAAGCAGTTACACCAAAGTTTCTAGTTTCTATTTGTGTCTCCCCTGAGGAGGTTTCAGGCCAGCTATGTCTTTCAGTACTATCTCTTTTGGTTTGGAAGCTATTGCTGGACGTTTGGTAGAAAAAGTTGCTCCGGCCGAGAAAAACACTTTTGGTGCACCATGCAGGTACATTTGAGTTTCCCAGGCAAACGAAAGCAGTTACACCAAAGTTTCTAGTTTCTGTTTGTGTCTCCCCTGAGGAGGTTTCAGGCCAGCTATGTCTTTCAGTACTATCTCTTTTGGTTTGGAAGCTATTCCTGGACGTTTGGCATGTTTGGTAGAAAAGGCTTCTCCGGCCAAGAAAAACACTTTTGGTGCACCATGCCGGTACATTTGAGTTTCCCAGGCAAACGAAAGCAGTTACACCAAAGTTTCTAGTTTCTGTTTGTGTCTCCCCTGAGGAGGTTTCAGGCCAGCTATGTCTTTCAGTACTATCTCTTTTGGTTTGGAAGCTATTGCTGGACGTTTGGTAGAAAAAGCTGCTCTGGCCGAGAAAAACACTTTTGGTGCACCATGCAGGTACATTTGAGTTTCCCAGGCAAACGAAAGCAGTTACACCAAAGTTTCTAGTTTCTGTTTGTGTCTCCCCTGAGGAAGTTTCAGGCCAGCTATGTCTTTCAGTACTATCTCTTTTGGTTTGGAATCTATTGCTGGACGTTTGGTAGAAAAAGCTTCTCCGGACGAGAAAAACACTTTTGGTGCACCATGCAGGTACATTTGAGTTTCCCAGGCAAACGAAAGCAGTTACACCAAAGTTTCTAGTTTCTGTTTGTGTCTCCCCTGAGGAGGTTTCAGGCCAGCTATGTCTTTCAGTACTATCTCTTTTGTTTTGGAAACTATTCCTGGACGTTTTGTAGAAAAAGCTTCTCCGGACGAAAAAAACACTTTGGTGCACCATGCAGATACATTTGAGTTTCCCAGGCAAACGAAAGCAGTTACACCAAAGTTTCTAGTTTCTGTTTGTGTCTCCCCTGAGGAGGTTTCAGGCCAGCTATGTCTTTCAGTACTATCTCTTTTGGTTTGGAAGCTATTGCTAGACGTTTGGTAGAAAAAGCTGCTCCGGCCGAGAAAAAGACTTTTGGTGCACCATGCAGGTACATTTGAGTTTCCCAGGCAAACGAAAGCAGTTACACCAAAGTTTCTAGTTTCTGTTTGTGTCTCCCCTGAGGAGGTTTCAGGCCAGCAATGTCTTTCAGTACTATCTCTTTCGGTTTGGAAGCTATTCCTGGACGTTTGGCATGTTTGGTAGAAAAGGCTTTTCCGGCCGAGAAAAACACTTTTGGTGCACCATGCAGGTACATTTGAGTTTCCCATGCAAACGAAAGCAGTTACACCAAAGTTTCTAGTTTCTGTTTGTGTCTCCCCTGAGGAGGTTTCAGGCCAGCTATGTCTTTCAGTACTATCTCTTTTGGTTTGGAAGCTATTGCTAGACGTTTGGTAGAAAAAGCTTCTCCGGCCGAGAAAAACACTTTTGGTGCACCATGCAGGTACATTTGAGTTTCCCAGGCAAACGAAAGCAGTTACACCAAAGTTTCTAGTTTCTGTTTGTGTCTCCCCTGAGGAGGTTTCAGGCCAGCTATGTCTTTCAGTACTATCTCTTTTGGTTTGGAAGCTATTGCTGGACGTTTGGTAGAAAAAGCTTCTCCGGCCGAGAAAAACACTTTTGGTGCACCATGCAGGTACATTTGAGTTTCCCAGGCAAACGAAAGCAGTTACACCAAAGTTTCTAGTTTCTGTTTGTGTCTCCCCTGAGGAGGTTTCAGGCCAGCTATGTCTTTCAGTACTATCTCTTTTGGTTTGGAAGCTATTGCTGGACGTTTGGTAGAAAAAGCTGCTCTGGCCGAGAAAAACACTTTTGGTGCACCATGCAGGCACATTTGAGTTTCCCAGGCAAACGAAAGCAGTTACACCAAAGTTTCTAGTTTCTGTTTGTGTCTCCCCTGAGGAGGTTTCAGGCCAGCAATGTCTTTCAGTACTATCTCTTTTGGTTTGGAAGCTATTCCTGGACGTTTGGCATGTTTGGTAGAAAAGGCTTCTCAGGCCGAGAAAAACACTTTTGGTGCACCATGCAGGTACATTTGAGTTTCCCAGGCAAACGAAAGCAGTTACACCAAAGTTTCTAGTTTCTGTTTGTGTCTCCCCTGAGGAGGTTTCAGGCCAGCTATGTCTTTCAGTACTATCTCTTTTGGTTTGGAAGCTATTGCTGGACTTTTGGTAGAAAAATCTGCTCCGGCCGAGAAAAACACTTTTGGTGCACCATGCAGGTACATTTGAGTTTCCCAGGCAAACGAAAGCAGTTACACCAAAGTTTCTAGTTTCTGTTTGTGTCTCCCCTGAGGAGGTTTCAGGCCAGCTATGTCTTTCAGTACTATCTCTTTTGGTTTGGAAGCTATTCCTGGACGTTTGGCATGTTTGGTAGAAAAGGCTTCTCAGGCCGAGAAAAACACTTTTGGTGCACCATGCAGGTACATTTGAGTTTCCCAGGCAAACGAAAGCAGTTACACCAAAGTTTCTAGTTTCTGTTTGTGTCTCCCTTGAGGAGGTTTCAGGCCAGCTATGTCTTTCAGTACTATCTCTTTTGGTTTGGAAGCTATTGCTGGACGTTTGGTAGAAAAAGCTTCTCCAACCGAGAAAAACAATTTTGGTGCACCATGCAGGTACATTTGAGTTTCCCAGGCAAACGAAAGCAGTTACACCAAAGTTTCTAGTTTCTATTTGTGTCTCCCCTGAGGAGGTTTCAGGCCAGCTATGTCTTTCAGTACTATCTCTTTTGGTTTGGAAGCTATTGCTGGACGTTTGGTAGAAAAAGTTGCTCCGGCCGAGAAAAACACTTTTGGTGCACCATGCAGGTACATTTGAGTTTCCCAGGCAAACGAAAGCAGTTACACCAAAGTTTCTAGTTTCTGTTTGTGTCTCCCCTGAGGAGGTTTCAGGCCAGCTATGTCTTTCAGTACTATCTCTTTTGGTTTGGAACCTATTCCTGGACGTTTGGCTTGTTTGGTAGAAAAGGCTTTTGCGGCCGAGAAAAACACTTTTGGTGCACCATGCAGGTACATTTGAGTTTCCCAGGCAAACGAAAGCAGTTACACCAAAGTTTCTAGTTTCTGTTTGTGTCTCCCCTGAGGAGGTTTCAGGCCAGCTATGTCTTTCAGTACTATCTCTTTTGGTTTGGAAGCTATTCCTGGACGTTTGGTAGAAAAAGCTGCTCCGGCCGAGAAAAACACTTTTGGTGCACCATGCAGGTACATTTGAGTTTCCCAGGCAAACGAAAGCAGTTACACCAAAGTTTCTAGTTTCTGTTTGTGTCTCCCCTGAGGAGGTTTCAGGCCAGCTATGTCTTTCAGTACTATCTCTTTTGGTTTGGAAGCTATTGCTGGACGTTTGGTAGAAAAAGCTGCTCCGGCCGAGAAAAACACTTTTGGTGCACCATGCAGGTACATTTGAGTTTCCCAGGCAAACGAAAGCAGTTACACCAAAGTTTCTAGTTTCTGTTTGTGTCTCCCCTGAGGAGGTTTCAGGCCAGCTATGTCTTTCAGTACTATCTCTTTTGGTTTGGAAGCTATTGCTGGACGTTTGGTAGAAAAAGCTGCTCTGGCCGAGAAAAACACTTTTGGTGCACCATGCAGGCACATTTGAGTTTCCCAGGCAAACGAAAGCAGTTACACCAAAGTTTCTAGTTTCTGTTTGTGTCTCCCCTGAGGAGGTTTCAGGCCAGCAATGTCTTTCAGTACTATCTCTTTTGGTTTGGAAGCTATTCCTGGACGTTTGGCATGTTTGGTAGAAAAGGCTTCTCAGGCCGAGAAAAACACTTTTGGTGCACCATGCAGGTACATTTGAGTTTCCCAGGCAAACGAAAGCAGTTACACCAAAGTTTCTAGTTTCTGTTTGTGTCTCCCCTGAGGAGGTTTCAGGCCAGCTATGTCTTTCAGTACTATCTCTTTTGGTTTGGAAGCTATTGCTGGACGTTTGGTAGAAAAAGCTTCTCCGGCCGAGAAAAACACTTTTGGTGCACCATGCAGGTACATTTGAGTTTCCCAGGCAAACGAAAGCAGTTACACCAAAGTTTCTAGTTTCTATTTGTGTCTCCCCTGAGGAGGTTTCAGGCCAGCTATGTCTTTCAGTACTATCTCTTTTGGTTTGGAAGCTATTGCTGGACGTTTGGTAGAAAAGGCTTCTCCGGCTGAGAAAAACACTTTTGGTGCACCATGCAGGTACATTTGAGTTTCCCAGGCAAACGAAAGCAGTTACACCAAAGTTTCTAGTTTCTGTTTGTGTCTCCCCTGAGGAGGTTTCAGGCCAGCTATGTCTTTCAGTACTATCTCTTTTGGTTTGGAAGCTATTGCTGGACGTTTGGTAGAAAAATCTGCTCCGACCGAGAAAAACACTTTTGGTGCACCATGCAGGTACATTTGAGTTTCCCAGGCAAACGAAAGCAGTTACACCAAAGTTTCTAGTTTCTGTTTGTGTCTCCCCTAAGGAGGTTTCAGGCCAGCGATGTCTTTCAGTACTATCTCTTTTGGTTTGGAAGCTATTGCTGGACGTTTGGTAGAAAAAGCTGCTCTGGCCGAGAAAAACACTTTTGGTGCACCATGCATGTCCATTTGAGTTTCCCAGGCAAACGAAAGCAGTGACACCAAAGTTTCTAGTTTCTGTTTTTGTCTCCCCTGAGGAGGTTTCAAGCTAGCAATGTCTTTCAGTACTATCTCTTTTGGTTTGGAAGCTATTGCTGGACGTTTGGCATGTTTGGTAGAAAAAGCTTCTCCGGCCGAGAAAAACACTTTTGGTGCACCATGCAGGTACATTTGAGTTTCCCAGGCAAACGAAAGCAGTTACACCAAAGTTTCTAGTTTCTGTTTGTGTCTCCCCTGAGGAGGTTTCAGGCCAGGAATGTCTTTCAGTACTATCTCTTTTGGTTTGGAAGCTATTGCTGGACTTTTGGCATGTTTGGTAGAAAAGGCTTCTCCGGCCGAGAAAAACACTTTTGGTGCACCATGCAGGTACATTTGAGTTTCCCAGGCAAACGAAAGCAGTTACACCAAAGTTTCTAGTTTCTGTTTGTGTCTCCCCTGAGGAGGTTTCAGGCCAGCTATGTCTTTCAGTACTATCTCTTTTGGTTTGGAAGCTATTCCTGGACGTTTTGTAGAAAAAGCTGCTCCGGCCGAGAAAATCACTTTTGGTGCACCATGCAGGTACATTTGAGTTTCCCAGGCAAACGAAAGCAGTTACACCAAAGTTTCTAGTTTCTGTTTGTGTCTCCCCTGAGGAGGTTTCAGGCCAGCAATGTCTTTCAGTACTATCTCTTTTGGTTTGGAAGCTATTCCTGGACGTTTGGCATGTTTGGTAGAAAAGGATTTTCCGGCCGAGAAAAACACTTTTGGTGCACCATGCAGGTACATTTGAGTTTCCCAGGCAAACGAAAGCAGTTACACCAAAGTTTCTAGTTTCTGTTTGTGTCTCCCCTGAGGAGGTTTCAGGCCAGCAATGTCTTTCAGTACTATCTCTTTTGGTTTGGAACCTATTCCTGGACGTTTGGCTTGTTTGGTAGAAAAGGCTTTTCCGGCCGAGAAAAACACTTTTGGTGCACCATGCAGGTACATTTGAGTTTCCCAGGCAAACGAAAGCAGTTACACCAAAGTTTCTAGTTTCTGTTTGTGTCTCCCCTGAGGAGGTTTCAGGCCAGCTATGTCTTTCAGTACTATCTCTTTTGGTTTGGAAGCTATTCCTGGACGTTTGGTAGAAAAAGCTGCTCCGGCCGAGAAAAACACTTTTGGTGCACCATGCAGGTACATTTGAGTTTCCCAGGCAAACGAAAGCAGTTACACCAAAGTTTCTAGTTTCTGTTTGTGTCTCCCCTGAGGAGGTTTCAGGCCAGCTATGTCTTTCAGTACTATCTCTTTTGGTTTGGAAGCTATTGCTGGACGTTTGGTAGAAAAAGCTGCTCCGGCCGAGAAAAACACTTTTGGTGCACCATGCAGGTACATTTGAGTTTCCCAGGCAAACGAAAGCAGTTACACCAAAGTTTCTAGTTTCTGTTTGTGTCTCCCCTGAGGAGGTTTCAGGCCAGCTATGTCTTTCAGTACTATCTCTTTTGGTTTGGAAGCTATTGCTGGACGTTTGGTAGAAAAAGCTGCTCTGGCCGAGAAAAACACTTTTGGTGCACCATGCAGGCACATTTGAGTTTCCCAGGCAAACGAAAGCAGTTACACCAAAGTTTCTAGTTTCTGTTTGTGTCTCCCCTGAGGAGGTTTCAGGCCAGCAATGTCTTTCAGTACTATCTCTTTTGGTTTGGAAGCTATTCCTGGACGTTTGGCATGTTTGGTAGAAAAGGCTTCTCAGGCCGAGAAAAACACTTTTGGTGCACCATGCAGGTACATTTGAGTTTCCCAGGCAAACGAAAGCAGTTACACCAAAGTTTCTAGTTTCTGTTTGTGTCTCCCCTGAGGAGGTTTCAGGCCAGCTATGTCTTTCAGTACTATCTCTTTTGGTTTGGAAGCTATTGCTGGACGTTTGGTAGAAAAAGCTGCTCCGGCCGAGAAAAACACTTTTGGTGCACCATGCAGGTACATTTGAGTTTCCCAGGCAAACGAAAGCAGTTACACCAAAGTTTCTAGTTTCTGTTTGTGTCTCCCCTAAGGAGGTTTCAGGCCAGCGATGTCTTTCAGTACTATCTCTTTTGGTTTGGAAGCTATTGCTGGACGTTTGGTAGAAAAAGATGCTCTGGCCGAGAAAAACACTTTTGGTGCACCATGCATGTCCATTTGAGTTTCCCAGGCAAACGAAAGCAGTGACACCAAAGTTTCTAGTTTCTGTTTTTGTCTCCCCTGAGGAGGTTTCAAGCTAGCAATGTCTTTCAGTACTATCTCTTTTGGTTTGGAAGCTATTGCTGGACGTTTGGCATGTTTGGTAGAAAAAGCTTCTCCGGCCGAGAAAAACACTTTTGGTGCACCATGCAGGTACATTTGAGTTTCCCAGGCAAACGAAAGCAGTTACACCAAAGTTTCTAGTTTCTGTTTATGTCTCCCCTGAGGAGGTTTCAGGCCAGGAATGTCTTTCAGTACTATCTCTTTTGGTTTGGAAGCTATTGCTGGACTTTTGGCATGTTTGGTAGAAAAGGCTTCTCCGGCCGAGAAAAACACTTTTGGTGCACCATGCAGGTACATTTGAGTTTCCCAGGCAAACGAAAGCAGTTACACCAAAGTTTCTAGTTTCTGTTTGTGTCTCCCCTGAGGAGGTTTCAGGCCAGCTATGTCTTTCAGTACTATCTCTTTTGGTTTGGAAGCTATTCCTGGACGTTTGGTAGAAAAAGCTGCTCCGGCCGAGAAAATCACTTTTGGTGCACCATGCAGGTACATTTGAGTTTCCCAGGCAAACGAAAGCAGTTACACCAAAGTTTCTAGTTTCTGTTTGTGTCTCCCCTGAGGAGGTTTCAGGCCAGCAATGTCTTTCAGTACTATCTCTTTTGGTTTGGAAGCTATTGCTGGACGTTTGGCATGTTTGGTAGAAAAAGCTTCTCCGTCCGAGAAAAACACTTTTGGTGCACCATGCAGGTACATTTGAGTTTCCCAGGCAAACGAAAGCAGTTACACCAAAGTTTCTAGTTTCTGTTTGTGTCTCCCCTGAGGAGGTTTCAGGCCAGCTATGTCTTTCAGTACTATCTCTTTTGGTTTGGAAGCTATTGCTGGACGTTTGGTAGAAAAAGCTGCTCCGGCCGAGAAAAACACTTTTGGTGCACCATGCAGGTACATTTGAGTTTCCCAGGCAAACGAAAGCAGTTACACCAAAGTTTCTAGTTTCTGTTTGTGTCTCCCCTGAGGAGGTTTCAGGCCAGCAATGTCTTTCAGTACTATCTCTTTTGGTTTGGAAGCTATTCCTGGACGTTTGGCATGTTTGGTAGAAAAGGATTTTCCGGCCGAGAAAAACACTTTTGGTGCACCATGCAGGTACATTTGAGTTTCCCAGGCAAACGAAAGCAGTTACACCAAAGTTTCTAGTTTCTGTTTGTGTCTCCCCTGAGGAGGTTTCAGGCCAGCTATGTCTTTCAGTACTATCTCTTTTGGTTTGGAAGCTATTGCTGGACGTTTGGTAGAAAAAGCTTCTCCGGCCGAGAAAAACACTTTTGGTGCACCTTGCAGATACATTTGAGTTTCCCAGGCAAACGAAAGCAGTTACACCAAAGTTTCTAGTTTCTCTTTGTGTCTCCCCTGAGGAGGTTTCAGGCCAGATATGTCTTTCAGTACTGTCTCTTTTGGTTTGGAAGCTATTGCTGGACGTTTGGTAGAAAAAGCTGCTCCGACCGAGAAAAACACTTTTGGTGCACCATGCAGGTACATTTGAGTTTCCCAGGCAAACGAAAGCAGTTACACCAAAGTTTCTAGTTTCTGTTTGTGTCTCCCCTAAGAAGGTTTCAGGCCAGCTATGTCTTTCAGTACTATCTCTTTTGGTTTGGAAGCTATTGCTGGACGTTTGGTAGAAAAAGCTGCTCTGGCCGAGAAAAACACTTTTGGTGCACCATGCATGTCCATTTGAGTTTCCCAGGCAAACGAAAGCAGTGACACCAAAGTTTCTAGTTTCTGTTTGTGTCTCCCCTGAGGAGGTTTCAAGCTAGCAATGTCTTTCAGTACTATCTCTTTTGGTTTGGAAGCTATTGCTGGACGTTTGGCATGTTTGGTAGAAAAAGCTTCTCCGGCCGAGAAAAACACTTTTGGTGCACCATGCAGGTACATTTGAGTTTCCCAGGCAAACGAAAGCAGTTACACCAAAGTTTCTAGTTTCTGTTTGTGTCTCCCCTGAGGAGGTTTCAGGCCAGGAATGTCTTTCAGTACTATCTCTTTTGGTTTGGAAGCTATTGCTGGACGTTTGGCATGTTTGGTAGAAAAGGCTTCTCCGGCCGAGAAAAACACTTTTGGTGCACCATGCAGGTACATTTGAGTTTCCCAGGCAAACGAAAGCAGTTACACCAAAGTTTCTAGTTTCTGTTTGTGTCTCCCCTGAGGAGGTTTCCGGCCAGCTATGTCTTTCAGTACTATCTCTTTTGGTTTGGAAGCTATTCCTGGACGTTTGGTAGAAAAAGCTGCTCCGGCCGAGAAAATCACTTTTGGTGCACCATGCAGGTACATTTGAGTTTCCCAGGCAAACGAAAGCAGTTACACCAAAGTTTCTAGTTTCTGTTTGTGTCTCCCCTGAGGAGGTTTCAGGCCAGCTATGTCTTTCAGTACTATCTCTTTTGGTTTGGAAGCTATTGCTGGACGTTTGGTAGAAAAAGCTTCTCCGGCCGAGAAAAACACTTTTGGTGCACCATGCAGTACATTTGAGTTTCCCAGGCAAACGAAAGCAGTTACACCAAAGTTTCTAGTTTCTGTTTGTGTCTCCCCTGAGGAGGTTTCAGGCCAGCTATGTCTTTCAGTACTATCTCTTTTGGTTTGGAACCTATTCCTGGACGTTTGGTAGAAAAAGTTGCTCCGGCCGAGAAAAACACTTTTGGTGCACCATGCAGGTACATTTGAGTTTCCCAGGCAAACGAAAGCAGTTACACCAAAGTTTCTAGTTTCTGTTTGTGTCTCCCCTGAGGAGGTTTCAGGCCAGCAATGTCTTTCAGTACTATCTCTTTTGGTTTGGAAGCTATTGCTGGACGTTTGGCATGTTTGGTAGAAAAGGCTTCTCCGGCCAAGAAAAACACTTTTGGTGCACCATGCAGGTACATTTGAGTTTCCCAGGCAAACGAAAGCAGTTACACCAAAGTTTCTAGTTTCTGTTTGTGTCTCCCCTGAGGAGGTTTCAGGCCAGCTATGTCTTTCAGTACTATCTCTATTGGTTTGGAAGCTATTGCTGGACGTTTGGTAGAAAAAGCTGCTCCGGCCGAGAAAAACACTTTTGGTGCACCATGCAGGTACATTTGAGTTTCCCAGGCAAACGAAAGCAGTTACACCAAAGTTTCTAGTTTCTGTTTGTGTCTCCCCTGAGGAGGTTTCAGGCCAGCTATGTCTTTCAGTACTATCTCTTTTGGTTTAAAAGCTATTCCTGGACGTTTGGCATGTTTGGTAGAAAAGGCTTTTCCGGCCGAGAAAAACACTTTTGGTGCACCATGCAGGTACATTTGAGTTTCCCAGGCAAATGAAAGCAGTTACACCAAAGTTTCTAGTTTCTGTTTGTGTCTCCCCTGAGGAGGTTTCAGGCCAGCTATGTCTTTCAGTACTATCTCTTTTGGTTTGGAAGCTATTGCTGGACGTTTGGTAGAAAAAGCTGCTCCGGCCGAGAAAAACACTTTTGGTGCACCATACAGGTACATTTGAGTTTCCCAGGCAAACGAAAGCAGTTACACCAAAGTTTCTAGTTTCTGTTTGTGTCTCCCCTGAGGACGTTTCAGGCCAGCTATGTCTTTCAGTACTATCTCTTTTGGTTTGGAAGCTATTGCTGGACGTTTGGTAGTAACAGCTGCTCTGGTTGAGAAAAACACTTTTGGTGCACCATGCAGGTACATTTGAGTTTCCCAGGCAAACGAAAGCAGTTACACCAAAGTTTCTAGTTTCTGTTTGTGTCTCCCCTGAGGAGGTTTCAGGCCAGCTATGTCTTTCAGTACTATCTCTTTTGGTTTGGAAGCTATTGCTGGACGTTTGGTAGAAAAAGCTTCTCCGGCCGAGAAAAACACTTTTGGTGCACCATGCAGGTACATTTGAGTTTCCCAGGAAAACGAAAGCAGTTACACCAAAGTTTCTAGTTTCTGTTTGTGTCTCCCCTGAGGAGGTTTCAGGCCAGCTATGTCTTTCAGTACTATCTCTTTTGGTTTGGAATCTATTGCTGGACGTTTGGTAGAAAAAGCTTCTCCGGACGAGAAAAACACTTTTGGTGCACCATGCAGGTACATTTGAGTTTCCCAGGCAAACGAAAGCAGTTACACCAAAGTTTCTAGTTTCTGTTTGTGTCTCCCCTGAGGAGGTTTCAGGCCAGCTATGTCTTTCAGTACTATCTCTTTTGGTTTGGAAGCTATTGCTGGACGTTTGGTAGAAAAAGCTGCTCTGGCCGAGAAAAACACTTTTGGTGCACCATGCAGGTACATTTGAGTTTCCCAGGCAAACGAAAGCAGTTACACCAAAGTTTCTAGTTTCTGTTTGTGTCTCCCCTGAGGAGGTTTCAGGCCAGCTATGTCTTTCAGTACTATCTCTTTTGGTTTGGAAGCTATTGCTGGACGTTTGGTAGAAAAAGTTGCTCCGGCCGAGAAAAACACTTTTGGTGCACCATGCAGGTACATTTGAGTTTCCCAGGCAAACGAAAGCAGTTACACCAAAGTTTCTAGTTTCTGTTTGTGTCTCCCCTGAGGAGGTTCCAGGCCAGCAATGTCTTTCAGTACTATCTCTTTTGGTTTGGAAGCTATTCCTGGGCGTTTGGCATGTTTGGTAGAAAAGGCTTCTCCGGCCGAGAAAAATACTTTTGGTGCACCATGCAGGTACATTTGAGTTTCCCAGGCAAACGAAAGCAGTTACACCAAAGTTTCTAGTTTCTGTTTGTGTCTCCCCTGAGGAGGTTTAAGGCCAGCTATGTCTTTCAGTACTATCTCTTTTGGTTTGGAAGCTATTGCTGGACGTTTGGTAGAAAAAGCTGCTCTGGACGAGAAAAACACTTTTGGTGCACCATGCATGTCCATTTGAGTTTCCCAGGCAAACGAAAGCAGTGACACCAAAGTTTCTAGTTTCTGTTTGTGTCTCCCCTGAGGAGGTTTCAAGCTAGCAAAGTCTTTCAGTACTATCTCTTTTGGTTTGGAATCTATTCCTGGACGTTTGGCATGTTTGGTAGAAAAAGCTTCTCCGGCCGAGAAAAACACTTTTGGTGCACCATGCAGTACATTTGAGTTTCCCAGGCAAACGAAAGCAGTTACACCAAAGTTTCTAGTTTCTGTTTGTGTCTCCCCTGAGGAGGTTTCAGGCCAGCTATGTCTTTCAGTACTATCTCTTTTGGTTTGGAAGCTATTCCTGGACGTTTGGCATGTTTGGTAGAAAAGGCTTCTCCGGCCAAGAAAAACACTTTTGGTGCACCATGCAGGTACATTTGAGTTTCCCAGGCAAACGAAAGCAGTTACACCAAAGTTTCTAGTTTCTGTTTGTGTCTCCCCTGAGGAGGTTTCAGGCCAGCTATGTCTTTCAGTACTATCTCTTTTGGTTTGGAAGCTATTGCTGGACGTTTGGTAGAAAAAGCTGCTCTGGCCGAGAAAAACACTTTTGGTGCACCATGCAGGTACATTTGAGTTTCCCAGGCAAACGAAAGCAGTTACACCAAAGTTTCTAGTTTCTGTTTGTGTCTCCCCTGAGGAGGTTTCAGGCCAGCTATGTCTTTCAGTACTATCTCTTTTGGTTTGGAATCTATTGCTGGACGTTTGGTAGAAAAAGCTTCTCCGGACGAGAAAAACACTTTTGGTGCACCATGCAGGTACATTTGAGTTTCCCAGGCAAACGAAAGCAGTTACACCAAAGTTTCTAGTTTCTGTTTGTGTCTCCCCTGAGGAGGTTTCAGGCCAGCTATGTCTTTCAGTACTATCTCTTTTGTTTTGGAAGCTATTCCTGGACGTTTGGTAGAAAAAGCTTCTCCGGACGAAAAAAACACTTTGGTGCACCATGCAGATACATTTGAGTTTCCCAGGCAAACGAAAGCAGTTACACCAAAGTTTCTAGTTTCTGTTTGTGTCTCCCCTGAGGAGGTTTCAGGCCAGCTATGTCTTTCAGTACTATCTCTTTTGGTTTGGAAGCTATTGCTGGACGTTTGGTAGAAAAAGCTGCTCCGGCCGAGAAAAAGACTTTTGGTGCACCATGCAGGTACATTTGAGTTTCCCAGGCAAACGAAAGCAGTTACACCAAAGTTTCTAGTTTCTGTTTGTGTCTCCCCTGAGGAGGTTTCAGGCCAGCAATGTCTTTCAGTACTATCTCTTTTGGTTTGGAAGCTATTCCTGGACGTTTGGCATGTTTGGTAGAAAAGGCTTTTCCGGCCGAGAAAAACACTTTTGGTGCACCATGCAGGTACATTTGAGTTTCCCATGCAAACGAAAGCAGTTACACCAAAGTTTCTAGTTTCTGTTTGTGTCTCCCCTGAGGAGGTTTCAGGCCAGCTATGTCTTTCAGTACTATCTCTTTTGGTTTGGAAGCTATTGCTAGATGTTTGGTAGAAAAAGCTTCTCCGGCCGAGAAAAACACTTTTGGTGCACCATGCAGGTACATTTGAGTTTCCCAGGCAAACGAAAGCAGTTACACCAAAGTTTCTAGTTTCTGTTTGTGTCTCCCCTGAGGAGGTTTCAGGCCAGCTATGTCTTTCAGTACTATCTCTTTTGGTTTGGAAGCTATTGCTGGACGTTTGGTAGAAAAAGCTGCTCCGGCCGAGAAAAACACTTTTGGTGCACCATGCAGGTACATTTGAGTTTCCCAGGCAAACGAAAGCAGTTACACCAAAGTTTCTAGTTTCTGTTTGTGTCTCCCCTGAGGAGGTTTCAGGCCAGCTATGTCTTTCAGTACTATCTCTTTTGGTTTGGAAGCTATTGCTGGACGTTTGGTAGAAAAAGCTGCTCTGGCCGAGAAAAACACTTTTGGTGCACCATGCAGGTACATTTGAGTTTCCCAGGCAAACGAAAGCAGTTACACCAAAGTTTCTAGTTTCTGTTTGTGTCTCCCCTGAGGAGGTTTCAGGCCAGCTATGTCTTTCAGTACTATCTCTTTTGGTTTGGAAGCTATTCCTGGACGTTTGGCATGTTTGGTAGAAAAAGCTTCTCCGGCCGAGAAAAACACTTTTGGTGCACCATGCAGGTACATTTGAGTTTCCCAGGCAAACGAAAGCAGTTGCACCAAAGTTTCTAGTTTCTGTTTGTGTCTCCCCTGAGGAGGTTTCAGGCCAGCTATGTCTTTCAGTACTATCTCTTTTGGTTTGGAAGCTATTGCTGGACTTTTGGTAGAAAAAGCTGCTCCAGACGAGAAAAACACTTTTGGTGCACCATGCAGGTACATTTGAGTTTCCCAGGCAAACGAAAGCAGTTACACCAAAGTTTCTAGTTTCTGTTTGTGTCTCCCCTGAGGAGGTTTCAGGCCAGCTATGTCTCAGTACTATCTCTTTTGGTTTGGAAGCTATTGCTGGACGTTTGGTAGAAAAAGTTGCTCCGGCCGAGAAAAACACTTTTGGTGCACCATGCAGGTACATTTGAGTTTCCCAGGCAAACGAAAGCAGTTACACCAAAGTTTCTAGTTTCTGTTTGTGTCTCCCCTGAGGAGGTTCCAGGCCAGCAATGTCTTTCAGTACTATCTCTTTTGGTTTGGAAGCTATTCCTGGACGTTTGGCATGTTTGGTAGAAAAGGCTTCTCCGGCCGAGAAAAATACTTTTGGTGCACCATGCAGGTACATTTGAGTTTCCCAGGCAAACGAAAGCAGTTACACCAAAGTTTCTAGTTTCTGTTTGTGTCTCCCCTGAGGAGGTTTAAGGCCAGCTATGTCTTTCAGTACTATCTCTTTTGGTTTGGAAGCTATTGCTGGACGTTTGGTAGAAAAAGCTGCTCTGGACGAGAAAAACACTTTTGGTGCAACATGCATGTCCACTTGAGTTTCCCAGGCAAACGAAAGCAGTGACACCAAAGTTTCTAGTTTCTGTTTGTGTCTCCCCTGAGGAGGTTTCAAGCTAGCAAAGTCTTTCAGTACTATCTCTTTTGGTTTGGAAGCTATTCCTGGACGTTTGGCATGTTTGGTAGAAAAAGCTTCTCCGGCCGAGAAAAACACTTTTGGTGCACCATGCAGTACATTTGAGTTTCCCAGGCAAACGAAAGCAGTTACACCAAAGTTTCTAGTTTCTGTTTGTGTCTCCCCTGAGGAGGTTTCAGGCCAGCTATGTCTTTCAGTACTATCTCTTTTGGTTTGGAAGCTATTCCTGGACGTTTGGCATGTTTGGTAGAAAAGGCTTCTCCGGCCAAGAAAAACACTTTTGGTGCACCATGCCGGTACATTTGAGTTTCCCAGGCAAACGAAAGCAGTTACACCAAAGTTTCTAGTTTCTGTTTGTGTCTCCCCTGAGGAGGTTTCAGGCCAGCTATGTCTTTCAGTACTATCTCTTTTGGTTTGGAATCTATTGCTGGACGTTTGGTAGAAAAAGCTTCTCCGGCCGAGAAAAACACTTTTGGTGCACCATGCAGGTACATTTGAGTTTCCCAGGCAAACGAAAGCAGTTACACCAAAGTTTCTAGTTTCTGTTTGTGTCTCCCCTGAGGAGGTTTCAGGCCAGCTATGTCTTTCAGTACTATCTCTTTTGTTTTGGAAGCTATTCCTGGACGTTTGGTAGAAAAAGCTTCTCCGGACGAAAAAAACACTTTGGTGCACCATGCAGATACATTTGAGTTTCCCAGGCAAACGAAAGCAGTTACACCAAAGTTTCTAGTTTCTGTTTGTGTCTCCCCTGAGGAGGTTTCAGGCCAGCTATGTCTTTCAGTACTATCTCTTTTGGTTTGGAAGCTATTGCTGGACGTTTGGTAGAAAAAGCTGCTCCGGCCGAGAAAAAGACTTTTGGTGCACCATGCAGGTACATTTGAGTTTCCCAGGCAAACGAAAGCAGTTACACCAAAGTTTCTAGTTTCTGTTTGTGTCTCCCCTGAGGAGGTTTCAGGCCAGCAATGTCTTTCAGTACTATCTCTTTTGGTTTGGAAGCTATTCCTGGACGTTTGGCATGTTTGGTAGAAAAGGCTTTTCCGGCCGAGAAAAACACTTTTGGTGCACCATGCAGGTACATTTGAGTTTCCCATGCAAACGAAAGCAGTTACACCAAAGTTTCTAGTTTCTGTTTGTGTCTCCCCTGAGGAGGTTTCAGGCCAGCTATGTCTTTCAGTACTATCTCTTTTGGTTTGGAAGCTATTGCTAGACGTTTGGTAGAAAAAGCTTCTCCGGCCGAGAAAAACACTTTTGGTGCACCATGCAGGTACATTTGAGTTTCCCAGGCAAACGAAAGCAGTTACACCAAAGTTTCTAGTTTCTGTTTGTGTCTCCCCTGAGGAGGTTTCAGGCCAGCTATGTCTTTCAGTACTATCTCTTTTGGTTTGGAAGCTATTGCTGGACGTTTGGTAGAAAAAGCTGCTCCGGCCGAGAAAAACACTTTTGGTGCACCATGCAGGTACATTTGAGTTTCCCAGGCAAACGAAAGCAGTTACACCAAAGTTTCTAGTTTCTGTTTGTGTCTCCCCTGAGGAGGTTTCAGGCCAGCTATGTCTTTCAGTACTATCTCTTTTGGTTTGGAAGCTATTGCTGGACGTTTGCTAGAAAAAGCTGCTCTGGCCGAGAAAAACACTTTTGGTGCACCATGCAGGCACATTTGAGTTTCCCAGGCAAACGAAAGCAGTTACACCAAAGTTTCTAGTTTCTGTTTGTGTCTCCCCTGAGGAGGTTTCAGGCCAGCAATGTCTTTCAGTACTATCTCTTTTGGTTTGGAAGCTATTCCTGGACGTTTGGCATGTTTGGTAGAAAAGGCTTCTCCGTCCGAGAAAAACACTTTTGGTGCACCATGCAGGTACATTTGAGTTTCCCAGGCAAACGAAAGCAGTTACACCAAAGTTTCTAGTTTCTGTTTGTGTCTCCCCTGAGGAGGTTTCAGGCCAGCTATGTCTTTCAGTACTATCTCTTTTGGTTTGGAAGCTATTCCTGGACGTTTGGCATGTTTGGTAGAAAAGGCTTCTCAGGCCGAGAAAAACACTTTTGGTGCACCATGCAGGTACATTTGAGTTTCCCAGGCAAACGAAAGCAGTTACACCAAAGTTTCTAGTTTCTGTTTGTGTCTCCCTTGAGGAGGTTTCAGGCCAGCTATGTCTTTCAGTACTATCTCTTTTGGTTTGGAAGCTATTGCTGGACGTTTGGTAGAAAAAGCTTCTCCGGCCGAGAAAAACACTTTTGGTGCACCATGCAGGTACATTTGAGTTTCCCAGGCAAACGAAAGCAGTTACACCAAAGTTTCTAGTTTCTATTTGTGTCTCCCCTGAGGAGGTTTCAGGCCAGCTATGTCTTTCAGTACTATCTCTTTTGGTTTGGAAGCTATTGCTGGACGTTTGGTAGAAAAAGTTGCTCCGGCCGAGAAAAACACTTTTGGTGCACCATGCAGGTACATTTGAGTTTCCCAGGCAAACGAAAGCAGTTACACCAAAGTTTCTAGTTTCTGTTTGTGTCTCCCCTGAGGAGGTTTCAGGCCAGGAATGTCTTTCAGTACTATCTCTTTTGGTTTGGAACCTATTCCTGGACGTTTGGCTTGTTTGGTAGAAAAGGCTTTTCCGGCCGAGAAAAACACTTTTGGTGCACCATGCAGGTACATTTGAGTTTCCCAGGCAAACGAAAGCAGTTACACCAAAGTTTCTAGTTTCTGTTTGTGTCTCCCCTGAGGAGGTTTCAGGCCAGCTATGTCTTTCAGTACTATCTCTTTTGGTTTGGAAGCTATTCCTGGACGTTTGGTAGAAAAAGCTGCTCCGGCCGAGAAAAACACTTTTGGTGCACCATGCAGGTACATTTGAGTTTCCCAGGCAAACGAAAGCAGTTACACCAAAGTTTCTAGTTTCTGTTTGTGTCTCCCCTGAGGAGGTTTCAGGCCAGCTATGTCTTTCAGTACTATCTCTTTTGGTTTGGAAGCTATTGCTGGACTTTTGGTAGAAAAAGCTGCTCCGGCCGAGAAAAACACTTTTGGTGCACCATGCAGGTACATTTGAGTTTCCCAGGCAAACGAAAGCAGTTACACCAAAGTTTCTAGTTTCTGTTTGTGTCTCCCCTGAGGAGGTTTCAGGCCAGCTATGTCTTTCAGTACTATCTCTTTTGGTTTGGAAGCTATTGCTAGACGTTTGGTAGAAAAAGCTTCTCCGGCCGAGAAAAACACTTTTGGTGCACCATGCAGGTACATTTGAGTTTCCCAGGCAAACGAAAGCAGTTACACCAAAGTTTCTAGTTTCTGTTTGTGTCTCCCCTGAGGAGGTTTCAGGCCAGCTATGTCTTTCAGTACTATCTCTTTTGGTTTGGAAGCTATTGCTGGACGTTTTGTAGAAAAATCTGCTCCGGCCGAGAAAAACACTTTTGGTGCACCATGCAGGTACATTTGAGTTTCCCAGGCAAACGAAAGCAGTTACACCAAAGTTTCTAGTTTCTGTTTGTGTCTCCCCTGAGGAGGTTTCAGGCCAGCTATGTCTTTCAGTACTATCTCTTTTGGTTTGGAAGCTATTCCTGGACGTTTGGCATGTTTGGTAGAAAAGGCTTCTCAGGCCGAGAAAAACACTTTTGGTGCACCATGCAGGTACATTTGAGTTTCCCAGGCAAACGAAAGCAGTTACACCAAAGTTTCTAGTTTCTGTTTGTGTCTCCCTTGAGGAGGTTTCAGGCCAGCTATGTCTTTCAGTACTATCTCTTTTGGTTTGGAAGCTATTGCTGGACGTTTGGTAGAAAAAGCTTCTCCGGCCGAGAAAAACACTTTTGGTGCACCATGCAGGTACATTTGAGTTTCCCAGGCAAACGAAAGCAGTTACACCAAAGTTTCTAGTTTCTATTTGTGTCTCCCCTGAGGAGGTTTCAGGCCAGCTATGTCTTTCAGTACTATCTCTTTTGGTTTGGAAGCTATTGCTGGACGTTTGGTAGAAAAAGTTGCTCCGGCCGAGAAAAACACTTTTGGTGCACCATGCAGGTACATTTGAGTTTCCCAGGCAAACGAAAGCAGTTACACCAAAGTTTCTAGTTTCTGTTTGTGTCTCCCCTGAGGAGGTTTCAGGCCAGCAATGTCTTTCAGTACTATCTCTTTTGGTTTGGAACCTATTCCTGGACGTTTGGCTTGTTTGGTAGAAAAGGCTTTTCCGGCCGAGAAAAACACTTTTGGTGCACCATGCAGGTACATTTGAGTTTCCCAGGCAAACGAAAGCAGTTACACCAAAGTTTCTAGTTTCTGTTTGTGTCTCCCCTGAGGAGGTTTCAGGCCAGCTATGTCTTTCAGTACTATCTCTTTTGGTTTGGAAGCTATTGCTGGACGTTTGGTAGAAAAAGCTGCTCCGGCCGACAAAAACACTTTTGGTGCACCATGCAGGTACATTTGAGTTTCCCAGGCAAACGAAAGCAGTTACACCAAAGTTTCTAGTTTCTGTTTGTGTCTCCCCTGAGGAGGTTTCAGGCCAGCTATGTCTTTCAGTACTATCTCTTTTGGTTTGGAAGCTATTGCTGGACGTTTGGTAGAAAAAGCTGCTCTGGCCGAGAAAAACACTTTTGGTGCACCATGCAGGCACATTTGAGTTTCCCAGGCAAACGAAAGCAGTTACACCAAAGTTTCTAGTTTCTGTTTGTGTCTCCCCTGAGGAGGTTTCAGGCCAGCAATGTCTTTCAGTACTATCTCTTTTGGTTTGGAAGCTATTCCTGGACGTTTGGCATGTTTGGTAGAAAAGGCTTCTCAGGCCGAGAAAAACACTTTTGGTGCACCATGCAGGTACATTTGAGTTTCCCAGGCAAACGAAAGCAGTTACACCAAAGTTTCTAGTTTCTGTTTGTGTCTCCCCTGAGGAGGTTTCAGGCCAGCTATGTCTTTCAGTACTATCTCTTTTGGTTTGGAAGCTATTGCTGGACGTTTGGTAGAAAAAGCTTCTCCGGCCGAGAAAAACACTTTTGGTGCACCATGCAGGTACATTTGAGTTTCCCAGGCAAACGAAAGCAGTTACACCAAAGTTTCTAGTTTCTATTTGTGTCTCCCCTGAGGAGGTTTCAGGCCAGCTATGTCTTTCAGTACTATCTCTTTTGGTTTGGAAGCTATTGCTGGACGTTTGGTAGAAAAGGCTTCTCCGGCCGAGAAAAACACTTTTGGTGCACCATGCAGGTACATTTGAGTTTCCCAGGCAAACGAAAGCAGTTACACCAAAGTTTCTAGTTTCTGTTTGTGTCTCCCCTGAGGAGGTTTCAGGCCAGCAATGTCTTTCAGTACTATCTCTTTTGGTTTGGAACCTATTCCTGGACGTTTGGCATGTTTGGTAGAAAAGGCTTTTCCGGCTGAGAAAAACACTTTTGGTGCACCATGCAGGTACATTTGAGTTTCCCAGGCAAACGAAAGCAGTTACACCAAAGTTTCTAGTTTCTGTT
Organism: Laterallus jamaicensis coturniculus; assembly: GCA_022605575.1. Lineage (NCBI taxonomy): Eukaryota > Metazoa > Chordata > Aves > Gruiformes > Rallidae > Laterallus > Laterallus jamaicensis. The sequence continues at coordinate 439,936 of JAKCOX010000028.1, forward strand.
TGTGTCTCCCCTGAGGAGGTTTCAGGCCAGCTATGTCTTTCAGTACTATCTCTTTTGGTTTGGAAGCTATTGCTGGACGTTTGGTAGAAAAATCTGCTCCGACCGAGAAAAACACTTTTGGTGCACCATGCAGGTACATTTGAGTTTCCCAGGCAAACGAAAGCAGTTACACCAAAGTTTCTAGTTTCTGTTTGTGTCTCCCCTAAGGAGGTTTCAGGCCAGCTATGTCTTTCAGTACTATCTCTTTTGGTTTGGAAGCTATTGCTGGACGTTTGGTAGAAAAAGCTGCTCTGGCCGAGAAAAACACTTTTTGTGCACCATGCATGTCCATTTGAGTTTCCCAGGCAAACGAAACCAGTTACACCAAAGTTTCTAGTTTCTGTTTGTGTCTCCCCTGAGGAGGTTTCAGGCCAGCTATGTCTTTCAGTACTATCTCTTTTGTTTTGGAAGCTATTCCTGGACGTTTGGTAGAAAAAGCTTCTCCGGACGAAAAAAACACTTTGGTGCACCATGCAGATACATTTGAGTTTCCCAGGCAAACGAAAGCAGTTACACCAAAGTTTCTAGTTTCTGTTTGTGTCTCCCCTGAGGAGGTTTCAGGCCAGCTATGTCTTTCAGTACTATCTCTTTTGGTTTGGAAGCTATTGCTGGACGTTTGGTAGAAAAAGCTTCTCCGGCCGAGAAAAAGACTTTTGGTGCACCATGCAGGTACATTTGAGTTTCCCAGGCAAACGAAAGCAGTTACACCAAAGTTTCTAGTTTCTGTTTGTGTCTCCCCTGAGGAGGTTTCAGGCCAGCAATGTCTTTCAGTACTATCTCTTTTGGTTTGGAAGCTATTCCTGGACGTTTGGCATGTTTGGTAGAAAAGGCTTTTCCGGCCGAGAAAAACACTTTTGGTGCACCATGCAGGTACATTTGAGTTTCCCAGGCAAACGAAAGCAGTTACACCAAAGTTTCTAGTTTCTGTTTGTGTCTCCCCTGAGGAGGTTTCAGGCCAGCTATGTCTTTCAGTACTATCTCTTTTGGTTTGGAAGCTATTGCTAGACGTTTGGTAGAAAAAGCTTCTCCGGCCGAGAAAAACACTTTTGGTGCACCATGCAGGTACATTTGAGTTTCCCAGGCAAACGAAAGCAGTTACACCAAAGTTTCTAGTTTCTGTTTGTGTCTCCCCTGAGGAGGTTTCAGGCCAGCTATGTCTTTCAGTACTATCTCTTTTGGTTTGGAAGCTATTGCTGGACGTTTGGTAGAAAAAGCTGCTCCGGCCGAGAAAAACACTTTTGGTGCACCATGCAGGTACATTTGAGTTTCCCAGGCAAACGAAAGCAGTTACACCAAAGTTTCTAGTTTCTGTTTGTGTCTCCCCTGAGGAGGTTTCAGGCCAGCTATGTCTTTCAGTACTATCTCTTTTGGTTTGGAAGCTATTGCTGGACGTTTGGTAGAAAAATCTGCTCCGGCCGAGAAAAACACTTTTGGTGCACCATGCAGGTACATTTGAGTTTCCCAGGCAAACGAAAGCAGTTACACCAAAGTTTCTAGTTTCTGTTTGTGTCTCCCCTGAGGAGGTTTCAGGCCAGCTATGTCTTTCAGTACTATCTCTTTTGGTTTGGAAGCTATTGCTGGACGTTTGGCATGTTTGGTAGAAAAAGCTTCTCCGGCCGAGAAAAACACTTTTGGTGCACCATGCAGGTACATTTGAGTTTCCCAGGCAAACGAAAGCAGTTGCACCAAAGTTTCTAGTTTCTGTTTGTGTCTCCCCTGAGGAGGTTTCAGGCCAGCTATGTCTTTCAGTACTATCTCTTTTGGTTTGGAAGCTATTGCTGGACTTTTGGTAGAAAAAGCTTCTCCGGCCGAGAAAAACACTTTTGTTGCACCATGCAGGTACATTTGAGTTTCCCAGGCAAACGAAAGCAGTTACACCAAAGTTTCTAGTTTCTGTTTGTGTCTCCCCTGAGGAGGTTTCAGGCCAGCTATGTCTTTCAGTACTATCTCTTTTGGTTTGGAAGCTATTGCTGGACGTTTGGTAGAAAAAGTTGCTCCGGCCGAGAAAAACACTTTTGGTGCACCATGCAGGTACATTTGAGTTTCCCAGGCAAACGAAAGCAGTTACACCAAAGTTTCTAGTTTCTGTTTGTGTCTCCCCTGAGGAGGTTCCAGGCCAGCAATGTCTTTCAGTACTATCTCTTTTGGTTTGGAAGCTATTCCTGGGCGTTTGGCATGTTTGGTAGAAAAGGCTTCTCCGGCCGAGAAAAATACTTTTGGTGCACCATGCAGGTACATTTGAGTTTCCCAGGCAAACGAAAGCAGTTACACCAAAGTTTCTAGTTTCTGTTTGTGTCTCCCCTGAGGAGGTTTAAGGCCAGCTATGTCTTTCAGTACTATCTCTTTTGGTTTGGAAGCTATTGCTGGACGTTTGGTAGAAAAAGCTGCTCTGGACGAGAAAAACACTTTTGGTGCACCATGCATGTCCATTTGAGTTTCCCAGGGAAACGAAAGCAGTTACACCAAAGTTTCTAGTTTCTGTTTGTGTCTCCCCTGAGGAGGTTTCAAGCTAGCAAAGTCTTTCAGTACTATCTCTTTTGGTTTGGAAGCTATTCCTGGACGTTTGGCATGTTTGGTAGAAAAAGCTTCTCCGGACGAGAAAAACACTTTTGGTGCACCATGCAGTACATTTGAGTTTCCCAGGCAAACGAAAGCAGTTACACCAAAGTTTCTAGTTTCTGTTTGTGTCTCCCCTGAGGAGGTTTCAGGCCAGCTATGTCTTTCAGTACTATCTCTTTTGGTTTGGAAGCTATTCCTGGACGTTTGGCATGTTTGGTAGAAAAGGCTTCTCCGGCCAAGAAAAACACTTTTGGTGCACCATGCCGGTACATTTGAGTTTCCCAGGCAAACGAAAGCAGTTACACCAAAGTTTCTAGTTTCTGTTTGTGTCTCCCCTGAGGAGGTTTCAGGCCAGCTATGTCTTTCAGTACTATCTCTTTTGGTTTGGAAGCTATTGCTGGACGTTTGGTAGAAAAAGCTGCTCTGGCCGAGAAAAACACTTTTGGTGCACCATGCAGGTACATTTGAGTTTCCCAGGCAAACGAAAGCAGTTACACCAAAGTTTCTAGTTTCTGTTTGTGTCTCCCCTGAGGAGGTTTCAGGCCAGCTATGTCTTTCAGTACTATCTCTTTTGTTTTGGAAGCTATTCCTGGACGTTTGGTAGAAAAAGCTTCTCCGGACGAAAAAAACACTTTGGTGCACCATGCAGATACATTTGAGTTTCCCAGGCAAACGAAAGCAATTACACCAAAGTTTCTAGTTTCTGTTTGTGTCTCCCCTGAGGAGGTTTCAGGCCAGCTATGTCTTTCAGTACTATCTCTTTTGGTTTGGAAGCTATTGCTGGACGTTTGGTAGAAAAAGCTGCTCCGGCCGAGAAAAAGACTTTTGGTGCACCATGCAGGTACATTTGAGTTTCCCAGGCAAACGAAAGCAGTTACACCAAAGTTTCTAGTTTCTGTTTGTGTCTCCCCTGAGGAGGTTTCAGGCCAGCAATGTCTTTCAGTACTATCTCTTTTGGTTTGGAAGCTATTCCTGGACGTTTGGCATGTTTGGTAGAAAAGGCTTTTCCGGCCGAGAAAAACAGTTTTGGTGCACCATGCAGGTACATTTGAGTTTCCCAGGCAAACGAAAGCAGTTACACCAAAGTTTCTAGTTTCTGTTTGTGTCTCCCCTGAGGAGGTTTCAGGCCAGCAATGTCTTTCAGTACTATCTCTTTTGGTTTGGAACCTATTCCTGGACGTTTGGCTTGTTTGGTAGAAAAGCTTCTCCGGCCGAGAAAAACACTTTTGGTGCACCATGCAGGTACATTTGAGTTTCCCAGGCAAACGAAAGCAGTTACACCAAAGTTTCTAGTTTCTGTTTGTGTCTCCCCTGAGGAGGTTTCAGGCCAGCTATGTCTTTCAGTACTATCTCTTTTGGTTTGGAAGCTATTCCTGGACGTTTGGTAGAAAAAGCTGCTCCGGCCGAGAAAAACACTTTTGGTGCACCATGCAGGTACATTTGAGTTTCCCAGGCAAACGAAAGCAGTTACACCAAAGTTTCTAGTTTCTGTTTGTGTCTCCCCTGAGGAGGTTTCAGGCCAGCTATGTCTTTCAGTACTATCTCTTTTGGTTTGGAAGCTATTGCTGGACGTTTGGTAGAAAAAGCTGCTCCGGCCGAGAAAAACACTTTTGGTGCACCATGCAGGTACATTTGAGTTTCCCAGGCAAACGAAAGCAGTTACACCAAAGTTTCTAGTTTCTGTTTGTGTCTCCCCTGAGGAGGTTTCAGGCCAGCTATGTCTTTCAGTACTATCTCTTTTGGTTTGGAAGCTATTGCTGGACGTTTGGTAGAAAAAGCTGCTCTGGCCGAGAAAAACACTTTTGGTGCACCATGCAGGCACATTTGAGTTTCCCAGGCAAACGAAAGCAGTTACACCAAAGTTTCTAGTTTCTGTTTGTGTCTCCCCTGAGGAGGTTTCAGGCCAGCAATGTCTTTCAGTACTATCTCTTTTGGTTTGGAAGCTATTCCTGGACGTTTGGCATGTTTGGTAGAAAAGGCTTCTCAGGCCGAGAAAAACACTTTTGGTGCACCATGCAGGTACATTTGAGTTTCCCAGGCAAACGAAAGCAGTTACACCAAAGTTTCTAGTTTCTGTTTGTGTCTCCCCTGAGGAGGTTTCAGGCCAGCTATGTCTTTCAGTACTATCTCTTTTGGTTTGGAAGCTATTGCTAGACGTTTGGTAGAAAAAGCTTCTCCGGCCGAGAAAAACACTTTTGGTGCACCATGCAGGTACATTTGAGTTTCCCAGGCAAACGAAAGCAGTTACACCAAAGTTTCTAGTTTCTGTTTGTGTCTCCCCTGAGGAGGTTTCAGGCCAGCTATGTCTTTCAGTACTATCTCTTTTGGTTTGGAAGCTATTGCTGGACGTTTGGTAGAAAAATCTGCTCCGGCCGAGAAAAACACTTTTGGTGCACCATGCAGGTACATTTGAGTTTCCCAGGCAAACGAAAGCAGTTACACCAAAGTTTCTAGTTTCTGTTTGTGTCTCCCCTGAGGAGGTTTCAGGCCAGCTATGTCTTTCAGTACTATCTCTTTTGGTTTGGAAGCTATTCCTGGACGTTTGGCATGTTTGGTAGAAAAGGCTTCTCAGGCCGAGAAAAACACTTTTGGTGCACCATGCAGGTACCTTTGAGTTTCCCAGGCAAACGAAAGCAGTTACACCAAAGTTTCTAGTTTCTGTTTGTGTCTCCCTTGAGGAGGTTTCAGGCCAGCTATGTCTTTCAGTACTATCTCTTTTGGTTTGGAAGCTATTGCTGGACGTTTGGTAGAAAAAGCTTCTCCGGCCGAGAAAAACACTTTTGGTGCACCATGCAGGTACATTTGAGTTTCCCAGGCAAACGAAAGCAGTTACACCAAAGTTTCTAGTTTCTGTTTGTGTCTCCCCTGAGGAGGTTTCAGGCCAGCTATGTCTTTCAGTACTATCTCTTTTGGTTTGGAAGCTATTGCTGGACGTTTGGTAGAAAAAGTTGCTCCGGCCGAGAAAAACACTTTTGGTGCACCATGCAGGTACATTTGAGTTTCCCAGGCAAACGAAAGCAGTTACACCAAAGTTTCTAGTTTCTGTTTGTGTCTCCCCTGAGGAGGTTTCAGGCCAGCAATGTCTTTCAGTACTATCTCTTTTGGTTTGGAAGCTATTCCTGGACGTTTGGCTTGTTTGGTAGAAAAGGCTTTTCCGGCCGAGAAAAACACTTTTGGTGCACCATGCAGGTACATTTGAGTTTCCCAGGCAAACGAAAGCAGTTACACCAAAGTTTCTAGTTTCTGTTTGTGTCTCCCCTGAGGAGGTTTCAGGCCAGCTATGTCTTTCAGTACTATCTCTTCTGGTTTGGAAGCTATTGCTGGACGTTTGGTAGAAAAAGCTGCTCCGGCCGAGAAAAACACTTTTGGTGCACCATGCAGGTACATTTGAGTTTCCCAGGCAAACGAAAGCAGTTACACCAAAGTTTCTAGTTTCTGTTTGTGTCTCCCCTGAGGAGGTTTCAGGCCAGCTATGTCTTTCAGTACTATCTCTTTTGGTTTGGAAGCTATTGCTGGACGTTTGGTAGAAAAAGCTGCTCCGGCCGAGAAAAACACTTTTGGTGCACCATGCAGTTACATTTGAGTTTCCCAGGCAAACGAAAGCAGTTACACCAAAGTTTCTAGTTTCTGTTTGTGTCTCCCCTGAGGAGGTTTCAGGCCAGCTATGTCTTTCAGTACTATCTCTTTTGGTTTGGAAGCTATTGCTGGACGTTTGGTAGAAAAAGCTGCTCTGGCCGAGAAAAACACTTTTGGTGCACCATGCAGGCACATTTGAGTTTCCCAGGCAAACGAAAGCAGTTACACCAAAGTTTCTAGTTTCTGTTTGTGTCTCCCCTGAGGAGGTTTCAGGCCAGCAATGTCTTTCAGTACTATCTCTTTTGGTTTGGAAGCTATTCCTGGACGTTTGGTATGTTTGGTAGAAAAGGCTTCTCAGGCCGAGAAAAACACTTTTGGTGCACCATGCAGGTACATTTGAGTTTCCCAGGCAAACGAAAGCAGTTACACCAAAGTTTCTAGTTTCTGTTTGTGTCTCCCCTGAGGAGGTTTCAGGCCAGCTATGTCTTTCAGTACTATCTCTTTTGGTTTGGAAGCTATTGCTGGACGTTTGGTAGAAAAAGCTTCTCCGGCCGAGAAAAACACTTTTGGTGCACCATGCAGGTACATTTGAGTTTCCCAGGCAAACGAAAGCAGTTACACCAAAGTTTCTAGTTTCTATTTGTGTCTCCCCTGAGGAGGTTTCAGGCCAGCTATGTCTTTCAGTACTATCTCTTTTGGTTTGGAAGCTATTGCTGGACGTTTGGTAGAAAAGGCTTCTCCGGCCGAGAAAAACACTTTTGGTGCACCATGCAGGTACATTTGAGTTTCCCAGGCAAACGAAAGCAGTTACACCAAAGTTTCTAGTTTCTGTTTGTGTCTCCCCTGAGGAGGTTTCAGGCCAGCAATGTCTTTCAGTACTATCTCTTTTGGTTTGGAACCTATTCCTGGACGTTTGGCATGTTTGGTAGAAAAGGCTTTTCCGGCTGAGAAAAACACTTTTGGTGCACCATGCAGGTACATTTGAGTTTCCCAGGCAAACGAAAGCAGTTACACCAAAGTTTCTAGTTTCTGTTTGTGTCTCCCCTGAGGAGGTTTCAGGCCAGCTATGTCTTTCAGTACTATCTCTTTTGGTTTGGAAGCTATTGCTGGACGTTTGGTAGAAAAATCTGCTCCGACCGAGAAAAACACTTTTGGTGCACCATGCAGGTACATTTGAGTTTCCCAGGCAAACGAAAGCAGTTACACCAAAGTTTCTAGTTTCTGTTTGTGTCTCCCCTAAGGAGGTTTCAGGCCAGCTATGTCTTTCAGTACTATCTCTTTTGGTTTGGAAGCTATTGCTGGACGTTTGGTAGAAAAAGCTGCTCTGGCCGAGAAAAACACTTTTGGTGCACCATGCATGTCCATTTGAGTTTCCCAGGCAAACGAAAGCAGTGACACCAAAGTTTCTAGTTTCTGTTTGTGTCTCCCCTGAGGAGGTTTCAGGCCAGCTATGTCTTTCAGTACTATCTCTTTTGTTTTGGAAGCTATTCCTGGACGTTTGGTAGAAAAAGCTTCTCCGGACGAAAAAAACACTTTGGTGCACCATGCAGGTACATTTGAGTTTCCCAGGCAAACGAAAGCAGTTACACCAAAGTTTCTAGTTTCTGTTTGTGTCTCCCCTGAGGAGGTTTCAGGCCAGCTATGTCTTTCAGTACTATCTCTTTTGGTTTGGAAGCTATTGCTGGACGTTTGGTAGAAAAAGCTTCTCCGGCCGAGAAAAAGACTTTTGGTGCACCATGCAGGTACATTTGAGTTTCCCAGGCAAACGAAAGCAGTTACACCAAAGTTTCTAGTTTCTGTTTGTGTCTCCCCTGAGGAGGTTTCAGGCCAGCAATGTCTTTCAGTACTATCTCTTTTGGTTTGGAAGCTATTCCTGGACGTTTGGCATGTTTGGTAGAAAAGGCTTTTCCGGCCGAGAAAAACACTTTTGGTGCACCATGCAGGTACATTTGAGTTTCCCAGGCAAACGAAAGCAGTTACACCAAAGTTTCTAGTTTCTGTTTGTGTCTCCCCTGAGGAGGTTTCAGGCCAGTTATGTCTTTCAGTACTATCTCTTTTGGTTTGGAAGCTATTGCTAGACGTTTGGTAGAAAAAGCTTCTCCGGCCGAGAAAAACACTTTTGGTGCACCATGCAGGTACATTTGAGTTTCCCAGGCAAACGAAAGCAGTTACACCAAAGTTTCTAGTTTCTGTTTGTGTCTCCCCTGAGGAGGTTTCAGGCCAGCTATGTCTTTCAGTACTATCTCTTTTGGTTTGGAAGCTATTGCTGGACGTTTGGTAGAAAAAGCTGCTCCGGCCGAGAAAAACACTTTTGGTGCACCATGCAGGTACATTTGAGTTTCCCAGGCAAACGAAAGCAGTTACACCAAAGTTTCTAGTTTCTGTTTGTGTCTCCCCTGAGGAGGTTTCAGGCCAGCTATGTCTTTCAGTACTATCTCTTTTGGTTTGGAAGCTATTGCTGGACGTTTGGTAGAAAAAGATGCTCTGGCCGAGAAAAACACTTTTGGTGCACCATGCAGGTACATTTGAGTTTCCCAGGCAAACGAAAGCAGTTACACCAAAGTTTCTAGTTTCTGTTTGTGTCTCCCCTGAGGAGGTTTCAGGCCAGCTATGTCTTTCAGTACTATCTCTTTTGGTTTGGAAGCTATTGCTGGACGTTTGGCATGTTTGGTAGAAAAAGCTTCTCCGGCCGAGAAAAACACTTTTGGTGCACCATGCAGGTACATTTGAGTTTCCCAGGCAAACGAAAGCAGTTGCACCAAAGTTTCTAGTTTCTGTTTGTGTCTCCCCTGAGGAGGTTTCAGGCCAGCTATGTCTTTCAGTACTATCTCTTTTGGTTTGGAAGCTATTGCTGGACTTTTGGTAGAAAAAGCTGCTCCGGACGAGAAAAACACTTTTGGTGCACCATGCAGGTACATTTGAGTTTCCCAGGCAAACGAAAGCAGTTACACCAAAGTTTCTAGTTTCTGTTTGTGTCTCCCCTGAGGAGGTTTCAGGCCAGCTATGTCTTTCAGTACTATCTCTTTTGGTTTGGAAGCTATTGCTGGACGTTTGGTAGAAAAAGTTGCTCCGGCCGAGATAAACACTTTTGGTGCACCATGCAGGTACATTTGAGTTTCCCAGGCAAACGAAAGCAGTTACACCAAAGTTTCTAGTTTCTGTTTGTGTCTCCCCTGAGGAGGTTCCAGGCCAGCAATGTCTTTCAGTACTATCTCTTTTGGTTTGGAAGCTATTCCTGGGCGTTTGGCATGTTTGGTAGAAAAGGCTTCTCCGGCCGAGAAAAATACTTTTGGTGCACCATGCAGGTACATTTGAGTTTCCCAGGCAAACGAAAGCAGTTACACCAAAGTTTCTAGTTTCTGTTTGTGTCTCCCCTGAGGAGGTTTAAGGCCAGCTATGTCTTTCAGTACTATCTCTTTTGGTTTGGAAGCTATTGCTGGACGTTTGGTAGAAAAAGCTGCTCTGGACGAGAAAAACACTTTTGGTGCACCATGCATGTCCATTTGAGTTTCCCAGGCAAACGAAAGCAGTGACACCAAAGTTTCTAGTTTCTGTTTGTGTCTCCCCTGAGGAGGTTTCAAGCTAGCAAAGTCTTTCAGTACTATCTCTTTTGGTTTGGAAGCTATTCCTGGACGTTTGGCATGTTTGGTAGAAAAAGCTTCTCCGGCCGAGAAAAACACTTTTGGTGCACCATGCAGTACATTTGAGTTTCCCAGGCAAACGAAAGCAGTTACACCAAAGTTTCTAGTTTCTGTTTGTGTCTCCCCTGAGGAGGTTTCAGGCCAGCTATGTCTTTCAGTACTATCTCTTTTGGTTTGGAAGCTATTGCTGGACGTTTGGTAGAAAAAGCTGCTCTGGCCGAGAAAAACACTTTTGGTGCACCATGCAGGTACATTTGAGTTTCCCAGGCAAACGAAAGCAGTTACACCAAAGTTTCTAGTTTCTGTTTGTGTCTCCCCTGAGGAGGTTTCAGGCCAGCTATGTCTTTCAGTACTATCTCTTTTGGTTTGGAATCTATTGCTGGACGTTTGGTAGAAAAAGCTTCTCCGGACGAGAAAAACACTTTTGGTGCACCATGCAGGTACATTTGAGTTTCCCAGGCAAACGAAAGCAGTTACACCAAAGTTTCTAGTTTCTGTTTGTGTCTCCCCTGAGGAGGTTTCAGGCCAGCTATGTCTTTCAGTACTATCTCTTTTGGTTTGGAAGCTATTCCTGGACGTTTGGTAGAAAAAGCTTCTCCGGACGAAAAAAACACTTTGGTGCACCATGCAGATACATTTGAGTTTCCCAGGCAAACGAAAGCAATTACACCAAAGTTTCTAGTTTCTGTTTGTGTCTCCCCTGAGGAGGTTTCAGGCCAGCTATGTCTTTCAGTACTATCTCTTTTGGTTTGGAAGCTATTGCTGGACGTTTGGTAGAAAAAGCTGCTCCGGCCGAGAAAAAGACTTTTGGAGCACCATGCAGGTACATTTGAGTTTCCCAGGCAAACGAAAGCAGTTACACCAAAGTTTCTAGTTTCTGTTTGTGTCTCCCCTGAGGAGGTTTCAGGCCAGCAATGTCTTTCAGTACTATCTCTTTTGGTTTGGAAGCTATTCCTGGACGTTTGGCATGTTTGGTAGAAAAGGCTTTTCCGGCCGAGAAAAACACTTTTGGTGCACCATGCAGGTACATTTGAGTTTCCCATGCAAACGAAAGCAGTTACACCAAAGTTTCTAGTTTCTGTTTGTGTCTCCCCTGAGGAGGTTTCAGGCCAGCTATGTCTTTCAGTACTATCTCTTTTGGTTTGGAAGCTATTGCTGGACGTTTGGTAGAAAAAGCTGCTCTGGCCGAGAAAAACACTTTTGGTGCACCATGCAGGTACATTTGAGTTTCCCAGGCAAACGAAAGCAGTTACACCAAAGTTTCTAGTTTCTGTTTGTGTCTCCCCTGAGGAGGTTTCAGGCCAGCTATGTCTTTCAGTACTATCTCTTTTGGTTTGGAAGCTATTGCTGGACGTTTGGTAGAAAAAGCTGCTCCGGCCGAGAAAAACACTTTTGGTGCACCATGCAGGTACATTTGAGTTTCCCAGGCAAACGAAAGCAGTTACACCAAAGTTTCTAGTTTCTGTTTGTGTCTCCCCTGAGGAGGTTTCAGGCCAGCTATGTCTTTCAGTACTATCTCTTTTGGTTTGGAAGCTATTGCTGGACGTTTGGTAGAAAAAGCTGCTCTGGCCGAGAAAAACACTTTTGGTGCACCATGCAGGCACATTTGAGTTTCCCAGGCAAACGAAAGCAGTTACACCAAAGTTTCTAGTTTCTGTTTGTGTCTCCCCTGAGGAGGTTTCAGGCCAGCTATGTCTTTCAGTACTATCTCTTTTGGTTTGGAAGCTATTCCTGGACGTTTGGCATGTTTGGTAGAAAAGGCTTCTCCGTCCGAGAAAAACACTTTTGGTGCACCATGCAGGTACATTTGAGTTTCCCAGGCAAACAAAAGCAGTTACACCAAAGTTTCTAGTTTCTGTTTGTGTCTCCCCTGAGGAGGTTTCAGGCCAGCTATGTCTTTCAGTACTATCTCTTTTGGTTTGGAAGCTATTGCTGGACGTTTGGTAGAAAAATCTGCTCCGGCCGAGAAAAACACTTTTGGTGCACCATGCAGGTACATTTGAGTTTCCCAGGCAAACGAAAGCAGTTACACCAAAGTTTCTAGTTTCTGTTTGTGTCTCCCCTGAGGAGGTTTCAGGCCAGCTATGTCTTTCAGTACTATCTCTTTTGGTTTGGAAGCTATTCCTGGACGTTTGGCATGTTTGGTAGAAAAGGCTTCTCAGGCCGAGAAAAACACTTTTGGTGCACCATGCAGTACATTTGAGTTTCCCAGGCAAACGAAAGCAGTTACACCAAAGTTTCTAGTTTCTGTTTGTGTCTCCCTTGAGGAGGTTTCAGGCCAGCTATGTCTTTCAGTACTATCTCTTTTGGTTTGGAAGCTATTGCTGGACGTTTGGTAGAAAAAGTTTCTCCGGCCGAGAAAAACACTTTTGGTGCACCATGCAGGTACATTTGAGTTTCCCAGGCAAACGAAAGCAGTTACACCAAAGTTTCTAGTTTCTGTTTGTGTCTCCCCTGAGGAGGTTTCAGGCCAGCAATGTCTTTCAGTACTATCTCTTTTGGTTTGGAACCTATTCCTGGACGTTTGGCTTGTTTGGTAGAAAAGGCTTTTCCGGCCGAGAAAAACACTTTTGGTGCACCATGCAGGTACATTTGAGTTTCCCAGGCAAACGAAAGCAGTTACACCAAAGTTTCTAGTTTCTGTTTGTGTCTCCCCTGAGGAGGTTTCAGGCCAGCTATGTCTTTCAGTACTATCTCTTTTGGTTTGGAAGCTATTCCTGGACGTTTGGTAGAAAAAGCTGCTCCGGCCGAGAAAAACACTTTTGGTGCACCATGCAGGTACATTTGAGTTTCCCAGGCAAACGAAAGCAGTTACACCAAAGTTTCTAGTTTCTGTTTGTGTCTCCCCTGAGGAGGTTTCAGGCCAGCTATGTCTTTCAGTACTATCTCTTTTGGTTTGGAAGCTATTGCTGGACGTTTGGTAGAAAAAGCTGCTCCGGCCGAGAAAAACACTTTTGGTGCACCATGCAGGTACATTTGAGTTTCCCAGGCAAACGAAAGCAGTTACACCAAAGTTTCTAGTTTCTGTTTGTGTCTCCCCTGAGGAGGTTTCAGGCCAGCTATGTCTTTCAGTACTATCTCTTTTGGTTTGGAAGCTATTGCTGGACGTTTGGTAGAAAAAGCTGCTCTGGCCGAGAAAAACACTTTTGGTGCACCATGCAGGCACATTTGAGTTTCCCAGGCAAACGAAAGCAGTTACACCAAAGTTTCTAGTTTCTGTTTGTGTCTCCCCTGAGGAGGTTTCAGGCCAGCAATGTCTTTCAGTACTATCTCTTTTGGTTTGGAAGCTATTCCTGGACGTTTGGCATGTTTGGTAGAAAAGGCTTCTCAGGCCGAGAAAAACACTTTTGGTGCACCATGCAGGTACATTTGAGTTTCCCAGGCAAACGAAAGCAGTTACACCAAAGTTTCTAGTTTCTGTTTGTGTCTCCCCTGAGGAGGTTTCAGGCCAGCTATGTCTTTCAGTACTATCTCTTTTGGTTTGGAAGCTATTGCTGGACGTTTGGTAGAAAAAGCTTCTCCGGCCGAGAAAAACACTTTTGGTGCACCATGCAGGTACATTTGAGTTTCCCAGGCAAACGAAAGCAGTTACACCAAAGTTTCTAGTTTCTATTTGTGTCTCCCCTGAGGAGGTTTCAGGCCAGCTATGTCTTTCAGTACTATCTCTTTTGGTTTGGAAGCTATTGCTGGACGTTTGGTAGAAAAGGCTTCTCCGGCCGAGAAAAACACTTTTGGTGCACCATGCAGGTACATTTGAGTTTCCCAGGCAAACGAAAGCAGTTACACCAAAGTTTCTAGTTTCTGTTTGTGTCTCCCCTGAGGAGGTTTCAGGCCAGCTATGTCTTTCAGTACTATCTCTTTTGGTTTGGAAGCTATTGCTGGACGTTTGGTAGAAAAATCTGCTCCGACCGAGAAAAACACTTTTGGTGCACCATGCAGGTACATTTGAGTTTCCCAGGCAAACGAAAGCAGTTACACCAAAGTTTCTAGTTTCTGTTTGTGTCTCCCCTAAGGAGGTTTCAGGCCAGCTATGTCTTTCAGTACTATCTCTTTTGGTTTGGAATCTATTGCTGGACGTTTGGTAGAAAAAGCTGCTCTGGCCGAGAAAAACACTTTTGGTGCACCATGCATGTCCATTTGAGTTTCCCAGGCAAACGAAAGCAGTGACACCAAAGTTTCTAGTTTCTGTTTTTGTCTCCCCTGAGGAGGTTTCAAGCTAGCAATGTCTTTCAGTACTATCTCTTTTGGTTTGGAAGCTATTGCTGGACGTTTGGCATGTTTGGTAGAAAAAGCTTCTCCGGCCGAGAAAAACACTTTTGGTGCACCATGCAGGTACATTTGAGTTTCCCAGGCAAACGAAAGCAGTTACACCAAAGTTTCTAGTTTCTGTTTGTGTCTCCCCTGAGGAGGTTTCAGGCCAGGAATGTCTTTCAGTACTATCTCTTTTGGTTTGGAAGCTATTGCTGGACTTTTGGCATGTTTGGTAGAAAAGGCTTCTCCGGCCGAGAAAAACACTTTTGGTGCACCATGCAGGTACATTTGAGTTTCCCAGGCAAACGAAAGCAGTTACACCAAAGTTTCTAGTTTCTGTTTGTGTCTCCCCTGAGGAGGTTTCAGGCCAGCTATGTCTTTCAGTACTATCTCTTTTGGTTTGGAAGCTATTCCTGGACGTTTGGTAGAAAAAGCTGCTCCGGCCGAGAAAATCACTTTTGGTGCACCATGCAGGTACATTTGAGTTTCCCAGGCAAACGAAAGCAGTTACACCAAAGTTTCTAGTTTCTGTTTGTGTCTCCCCTGAGGAGGTTTCAGGCCAGGAATGTCTTTCAGTACTATCTCTTTTGGTTTGGAAGCTATTCCTGGACGTTTGGCATGTTTGGTAGAAAAAGCTTCTCCGTCCGAGAAAAACACTTTTGGTGCACCATGCAGGTACATTTGAGTTTCCCAGGCAAACGAAAGCAGTTACACCAAAGTTTCTAGTTTCTGTTTGTGTCTCCCCTGAGGAGGTTTCAGGCCAGCTATGTCTTTCAGTACTATCTCTTTTGGTTTGGAAGCTATTGCTGGACGTTTGGTAGAAAAAGCTGCTCCGGCCGAGAAAAACACTTTTGGTGCACCATGCAGGTACATTTGAGTTTCCCAGGCAAACGAAAGCAGTTACACCAAAGTTTCTAGTTTCTGTTTGTGTCTCCCCTGAGGAGGTTTCAGGCCAGCAATGTCTTTCAGTACTATCTCTTTTGGTTTGGAAGCTATTCCTGGACGTTTGGCATGTTTGGTAGAAAAGGCTTCTCCGTCCGAGAAAAACACTTTTGGTGCACCATGCAGGTACATTTGAGTTTCCCAGGCAAACGAAAGCAGTTACACCAAAGTTTCTAGTTTCTGTTTGTGTCTCCCCTGAGGAGGTTTCAGGCCAGCTATGTCTTTCAGTACTATCTCTTTTGGTTTGGAAGCTATTGCTGGACGTTTGGTAGAAAAAGCTGCTCCGGCCGAGAAAAACACTTTTGGTGCACCATGCAGGTACATTTGAGTTTCCCAGGCAAACGAAAGCAGTTACACCAAAGTTTCTAGTTTCTATTTGTGTCTCCCCTGAGGAGGTTTCAGGCCAGCTATGTCTTTCAGTAATATCTCTTTTGGTTTGGAAGCTATTGCTGGACGTTTGGTAGAAAAAGCTGCTCCGGCCGAGAAAAACACTTTTGGTGCACCATGCAGGTACATTTGAGTTTCCCAGGCAAACGAAAGCAGTTACACCAAAGTTTCTAGTTTCTGTTTGTGTCTCCCCTGAGGAGGTTTCAGGCCAGCAATGTCTTTCAGTACTATCTCTTTTGGTTTGGAAGCTATTCCTGGACGTTTGGCATGTTTGGTAGAAAAGGATTTTCCGGCCGAGAAAAACACTTTTGGTGCACCATGCAGGTACATTTGAGTTTCCCAGGCAAACGAAAGCAGTTACACCAAAGTTTCTAGTTTCTGTTTGTGTCTCCCCTAAGGAGGTTTCAGGCCAGCTATGTCTTTCAGTACTATCTCTTTTGGTTTGGAAGCTATTGCTGGACGTTTGGTAGAAAAAGCTGCTCTGGCCGAGAAAAACACTTTTGGTGCACCATGCATGTCCATTTGAGTTTCCCAGGCAAACGAAAGCAGTGACACCGAAGTTTCTAGTTTCTGTTTGTGTCTCCCCTGAGGAGGTTTCAAGCTAGCAATGTCTTTCAGTACTATCTCTTTTGGTTTGGAAGCTATTGCTGGACGTTTGGCATGTTTGGTAGAAAAAGCTTCTCCGGCCGAGAAAAACACTTTTGGTGCACCATGCAGGTACATTTGAGTTTCCCAGGCAAACGAAAGCAGTTACACCAAAGTTTCTAGTTTCTGTTTGTGTCTCCCCTGAGGAGGTTTCAGGCCAGGAATGTCTTTCAGTACTATCTCTTTTGGTTTGGAAGCTATTCCTGGACGTTTGGCATGTTTGGTAGAAAAGGCTTCTCCGGCCGAGAAAAACACTTTTGGTGCACCATGCAGGTACATTTGAGTTTCCCAGGCAAACGAAAGCAGTTACACCAAAGTTTCTAGTTTCTGTTTGTGTCTCCCCTGAGGAGGTTTCCGGCCAGCTATGTCTTTCAGTACTATCTCTTTTGGTTTGGAAGCTATTCCTGGACGTTTGGTAGAAAAAGCTGCTCCGGCCGAGAAAATCACTTTTGGTGCACCATGCAGGTACATTTGAGTTTCCCAGGCAAACGAAAGCAGTTACACCAAAGTTTCTAGTTTCTGTTTGTGTCTCCCCTGAGGAGGTTTCAGGCCAGCTATGTCTTTCAGTACTATCTCTTTTGGTTTGGAAGCTATTGCTGGACGTTTGGTAGAAAAAGCTTCTCCGGCCGAGAAAAACACTTTTGGTGCACCATGCAGTACATTTGAGTTTCCCAGGCAAACGAAAGCAGTTACACCAAAGTTTCTAGTTTCTGTTTGTGTCTCCCCTGAGGAGGTTTCAGGCCAGCTATGTCTTTCAGTACTATCTCTTTTGGTTTGGAAGCTATTCCTGGACGTTTGGCATGTTTGGTAGAAAAGGCTTCTCCGGCCGAGAAAAACACTTTTGGTGAACCATGCAGGTATATTTGAGTTTCCCAGGCAAACGAAAGCAGTTACACCAAAGTTTCTAGTTTCTGTTTGTGTCTCCCCTGAGGAGGTTTCAGGCCAGCTATGTCTTTCAGTACTATCTCTTTTGGTTTGGAAGCTATTGCTGGACGTTTGGTAGAAAAAGCTGCTCCGGCCGAGAAAAAGACTTTCGGTGCACCATGCAGGTACATTTGAGTTTCCCAGGCAAACGAAAGCAGTGACACCAAAGTTTCTAGTTTCTGTTTGTGTCTCCCCTGAGGAGGTTTCAGGCCAGCTATGTCTTTCAGTACTATCTCTTTTGGTTTGGAAGCTATTCCTGGACGTTTGGCATGTTTGGTAGAAAAAGCTTCTCCGGCCGAGAAAAACACTTTTGGTGCACCATGCAGGTACATTTGAGTTTCCCAGGCAAACGAAAGCAGTTACACCAAAGTTTCTAGTTTCTGTTTGTGTCTCCCCTGAGGAGGTTTCAGGCCAGCAATGTCTTTCAGTACTATCTCTTTTGGTTTGGAAGCTATTGCTGGACGTTTGGTAGAAAAAGCTGCTCCGGCCGAGAAAAACACTTTTGGTGCACCATGCAGGTACATTTGAGTTTCCCAGGCAAACGAAAGCAGTGACACCAAAGTTTCTAGTTTCTGTTTGTGTCTCCCCTGAGGAGGTTTCAAGCTAGCAATGTCTTTCAGTACTATCTCTTTTGGTTTGGAAGCTATTGCTGGACGTTTGGCATGTTTGGTAGAAAAGGCTTCTCCGGCCGAGAAAAACACTTTTGGAGCACCATGCAGGTACATTTGAGTTTCCCAGGCAAACGAAAGCAGTTACACCAAAGTTTCTAGTTTCTGTTTGTGTCTCCCCTGAGGAGGTTTCAGGCCAGCTATGTCTTTCAGTACTATCTCTTTTGGTTTGGAAGCTAATGCTGGACGTTTGGTAGAAAAAGCTGCTCCGGCCGAGAAAAACACTTTTGGAGCGCCATGCAGGTACATTTGAGTTTCCCAGGCAAACGAAAGCAGTTACACCAAAGTTTCTAGTTTCTGTTTGTGTCTCCCCTGAGGAGGTTTCAGGCCAGCTATGTCTTTCAGTACTATCTCTTTTGGTTTGGAAGCTATTGCTGGACATTTGGTATAAAAAGCTGCTCTGGACGAGAAAAACATTTTTGGTGCACCATGCATGTCCATTTGAGTTTCCCAGGCAAACGAAAGCAGTGACACCAAAGTTTCTAGTTTCTGTTTGTGTCTCCCCTGAGGAGGTTTCAGGCCAGCTATGTCTTTCAGTACTATCTCTTTTGGTTTGGAAGCTATTGCTGGACGTTTGGTAGAAAAAGCTGCTCCGGCCGAGAAAAACACTTTTGGTGCACCATGCAGGTACATTTGAGTTTCCCAGGCAAACGAAAGCAGTTACACCAAAGTTTCTAGTTTCTGTTTTGTCTCCCCTGAGGACGTTTCAGGCCAGCTATGTCTTTCAGTACTATCTCATTTTGTTTGGAATCTATTGCTAGACGTTTGGTAGAAAAAGCTTCTCCGGACGAAAAAAACACTTTTGGTGCACCATGCAGGTACATTTGAGTTTCCCAGGAAAACGAAAGCAGTTACACCAAAGTTTCTAGTTTCTGTTTGTGTCTCCCCTGAGGAGGTTTCAGGCCAGCTATGTCTTTCAGTACTATCTCTTTTGGTTTGGAAGCTATTGCTGGACGTTTGGTAGAAAAAGCTGCTCCGGCCGAGAAAAACACTTTTGGTGCACCATGCAGGTACATTTGAGTTTCCCAAGCAAACGAAAGCAGTTACACCAAAGTTTCTAGTTTCTGTTTGTGTCTCCCCTGAGGAGGTTTCAGGCCAGCTATGTCTTTCAGTACTATCTCTTTTTTTGGTTTGGAAGCTATTCCTGGACGTTTGGCATGTTTGGTAGAAAAGGCTTCTCCGGCCGAGAAAAACACTTTTGGTGAACCATGCAGGTACATTTGAGTTTCCCAGGCAAACGAAAGCAGTTACACCAAAGTTTCTAGTTTCTGTTTGTGTCTCCCCTGAGGAGGTTTCAGGCCAGCTATGTCTTTCAGTACTATCTCTTTTGGTTTGGAAGCTATTGCTGGACGTTTGGTAGAAAAAGCTGCTCCGGCCGAGAAAAACACTTTTGGTGCACCATGCATGTCCATTTGAGTTTCCCAGGCAAACGAAAGCAGTGACACCAAAGTTTCTAGTTTCTGTTTGTGTCTCCCCTGAGGAGGTTTCAAGCTAGCAATATCTTTCAGTACTATCTCTTTTGGTTTGGAAGCTATTGCTGGACGTTTGGCATGTTTGGTAGAAAAAGCTTCTCCGGCCGAGAAAAACACTTTTGGTGCACCATGCAGGTACATTTGAGTTTCCCAGGCAAACGAAAGCAGTTACACCAAAGTTTCTAGTTTCTGTTTGTGTCTCCCCTGAGGAGGTTTCAGGCCAGCTATGTCTTTCAGTACTATCTCTTTTGGTTTGGAAGCTATTCCTGGACGTTTGGCATGTTTGGTAGAAAAGGCTTCTCCGGCCGAGAAAAACACTTTTGGTGAACCATGCAGGTACATTTGAGTTTCCCAGGCAAACGAAAGCAGTTACACCAAAGTTTCTAGTTTCTGTTTGTGTCTCCCTTGAGGAGGTTTCAGGCCAGCAATGTCTTTCAGTACTATCTCTTTTGGTTTGGAAGCTATTGCTGGACGTTTGGCATGTTTGGTAGAAAAGGCTTCTCCGGCCGAGAAAAACACTTTTGGTGAACCATGCAGGTACATTTGAGTTTCCCAGGCAAACGAAAGCAGTTACACCAAAGTTTCTAGTTTCTGTTTGTGTCTCCCCTGAGGAGGTTTCAGGCCAGCTATGTCTTTCAGTACTATCTCTTTTGGTTTGGAAGCTATTGCTGGACGTTTGGCATGTTTGGTAGAAAAGGCTTCTCCGGCCGAGAAAAACACTTTTGGTGAACCATGCAGGTATATTTGAGTTTCCCAGGCAAACGAAAGCAGTTACACCAAAGTTTCTAGTTTCTGTTTGTGTCTCCCCTGAGGAGGTTTAAGGCCAGCTATGTCTTTCAGTACTATCTCTTTTGGTTTGGAAGCTATTGCTGGACGTTTGGTAGAAAAAGCTGCTCCAGCCGAGAAAAACACTTTTGGTGCACCATGCAGGTACACTTGAGTTTCCCAGGCAAACGAAAGCAGTGACACCAAAGTTTCTAGTTTCTGTTTGTGTCTCCCCTGAGGAGGTTTCAGGCCAGCTATGTCTTTCAGTACTATCTCTTTTGGTTTGGAAGCTATTCCTGGACGTTTGGCATGTTTGGTAGAAAAAGCTTCTCCGGCCGAGAAAAACACTTTTGGTGCACCATGCAGGTACATTTGAGTTTCCCAGGCAAACGAAAGCAGTTACACCAAAGTTTCTAGTTTCTGTTTGTGTCTCCCCTGAGGAGGTTTCAGGCCAGCTATGTCTTTCAGTACTATCTCTTTTGGTTTGGAAGCTATTGCTGGACGTTTGGTAGAAAAAGCTGCTCCGGCCGAGAAAAACACTTTTGGTGCACCATGCAGGTACATTTGAGTTTCCCAGGCAAACGAAAGCAGTTACACCAAAGTTTCTAGTTTCTGTTTTGTCTCCCCTGAGGACGTTTCAGGCCAGCTATGTCTTTCAGTACTATCTCATTTTGTTTGGAATCTATTGCTAGACGTTTGGTAGAAAAAGCTTCTCCGGACGAAAAAAACACTTTTGGTGCACCATGCAGGTACATTTGAGTTTCCCAGGCAAACGAAAGCAGTTACACCAAAGTTTCTAGTTTCTGTTTGTGTCTCCCTTGAGGAGGTTTCAGGCCAGCTATGTCTTTCAGTACTATCTCTTTTGGTTTGGAAGCTATTGCTGGACGTTTGGTAGAAAAATCTGCTCCGGCCGAGAAAAACACTTTTGGTGCACCATGCAGGTACATTTGAGTTTCCCAAGCAAACGAAAGCAGTTACACCAAAGTTTCTAGTTTCTGTTTGTGTCTCCCCTGAGGAGGTTTCAGGCCAGCTATGTCTTTCAGTACTATCTCTTTTGGTTTGGAAGCTATTCCTGGACGTTTGGCATGTTTGGTAGAAAAGGCTTCTCCGGCCGAGAAAAAGACTTTTGGTGAACCATGCAGGTACATTTGAGTTTCCCAGGCAAACGAAAGCAGTTACACCAAAGTTTCTAGTTTCTGTTTGTGTCTCCCTTGAGGAGGTTTCAGGCCAGCAATGTCTTTCAGTACTATCTCTTTTGGTTTGGAAGCTATTGCTGGACGTTTGGCATGTTTGGTAGAAAAGGCTTCTCCGGCCGAGAAAAACACTTTTGGTGAACCATGCAGGTACATTTGAGTTTCCCAGGCAAACGAAAGCAGTTACACCAAAGTTTCTAGTTTCTGTTTGTGTCTCCCCTGAGGAGGTTTCAGGCCAGCTATGTCTTTCAGTACTATCTCTTTTGGTTTGGAAGCTATTGCTGGACGTTTGGCATGTTTGGTAGAAAAGGCTTCTCCGGCCGAGAAAAACACTTTTGGTGAACCATGCAGGTATATTTGAGTTTCCCAGGCAAACGAAAGCAGTTACACCAAAGTTTCTAGTTTCTGTTTGTGTCTCCCCTGAGGAGGTTTAAGGCCAGCTATGTCTTTCAGTACTATCTCTTTTGGTTTGGAAGCTATTGCTGGACGTTTGGTAGAAAAAGCTGCTCCAGCCGAGAAAAACACTTTTGGTGCACCATGCAGGTACATTTGAGTTTCCCAGGCAAACGAAAGCAGTGACACCAAAGTTTCTAGTTTCTGTTTGTGTCTCCCCTGAGGAGGTTTCAGGCCAGCTATGTCTTTCAGTACTATCTCTTTTGGTTTGGAAGCTATTCCTGGACGTTTGGCATGTTTGGTAGAAAAAGCTTCTCCGGCCGAGAAAAACACTTTTGGTGCACCATGCAGGTACATTTGAGTTTCCCAGGCAAACGAAAGCAGTTACACCAAAGTTTCTAGTTTCTGTTTGTGTCTCCCCTGAGGAGGTTTCAGGCCAGCTATGTCTTTCAGTACTATCTCTTTTGGTTTGGAAGCTATTGCTGGACGTTTGGTAGAAAAAGCTGCTCCGGCCGAGAAAAACACTTTTGGTGCACCATGCAGGTACATTTGAGTTTCCCAGGCAAACGAAAGTAGTTACACCAAAGTTTCTAGTTTCTGTTTTGTCTCCCCTGAGGACGTTTCAGGCCAGCTATGTCTTTCAGTACTATCTCATTTTGTTTGGAATCTATTGCTAGACGTTTGGTAGAAAAAGCTTCTCCGGACGAAAAAAACACTTTTGGTGCACCATGCAGGTACATTTGAGTTTCCCAGGCAAACGAAAGCAGTTACACCAAAGTTTCTAGTTTCTGTTTGTGTCTCCCTTGAGGAGGTTTCAGGCCAGCTATGTCTTTCAGTACTATCTCTTTTGGTTTGGAAGCTATTGCTGGACGTTTGGTAGAAAAATCTGCTCCGGCCGAGAAAAACACTTTTGGTGCACCATGCAGGTACATTTGAGTTTCCCAAGCAAACGAAAGCAGTTACACCAAAGTTTCTAGTTTCTGTTTGTGTCTCCCCTGAGGAGGTTTCAGGCCAGCTATGTCTTTCAGTACTATCTCTTTTTTTGGTTTGGAAGCTATTCCTGGACGTTTGGCATGTTTGGTAGAAAAAGCTTCTCCGGCCGAGAAAAACACTTTTGGTGCACCATGCAGGTACATTTGAGTTTCCCAGGCAAACGAAAGCAGTTACACCAAAGTTTCTAGTTTCTGTTTGTGTCTCCCCTGAGGAGGTTTCAGGCCAGCTATGTCTTTCAATACTATCTCTTTTGGTTTGGAAGCTATTGCTGGACGTTTGGTAGAAAAAGCTGCTCTGGACGAGAAAAACACTTTTGGTGCACCATGCAGGTACATTTGAGTTTCCCAGGCAAACGAAAGCAGTTACACCAAAGTTTCTAGTTTCTGTTTGTGTCTCCCCTGAGGAGGTTTCAGGCCAGCTATGTCTTTCAGTACTATCTCTTTTGGTTTGGAAGCTATTGCTGGACGTTTGGTAGAAAAAGTTGCTCCGGCCGAGAAAAACACTTTTGGTGCACCATGCAGGTACATTTGAGTTTCCCAGGCAAACGAAAGCAGTTACACCAAAGTTTCTAGTTTCTGTTTGTGTCTCCCTTGAGGAGGTTTCAGGCCAGCTATGTCTTTCAGTACTATCTCTTTTGGTTTGGAAGCTATTCCTGGACGTTTGGCATGTTTGGTAGAAAAGGCTTCTCCGGCCAAGAAAAACACTTTTGGTGCACCATGCAGGTACATTTGAGTTTCCCAGGCAAACGAAAGCAGTTACACCAAAGTTTCTAGTTTCTGTTTGTGTCTCCCCTGAGGAGGTTTCAGGCCAGCTATGTCTTTCAGTACTATCTCTTTTTTTGGTTTGGAAGCTATTCCTGGACGTTTGGCATGTTTGGTAGAAAAAGCTTCTCCGGCCGAGAAAAACACTTTTGGTGCACCATGCAGGTACATTTGAGTTTCCCAGGCAAACGAAAGCAGTTACACCAAAGTTTCTAGTTTCTGTTTGTGTCTCCCCTGAGGAGGTTTCAGGCCAGCTATGTCTTTCAATACTATCTCTTTTGGTTTGGAAGCTATTGCTGGACGTTTGGTAGAAAAAGCTGCTCTGGACGAGAAAAACACTTTTGGTGCACCATGCAGGTACATTTGAGTTTCCCAGGCAAACGAAAGCAGTTACACCAAAGTTTCTAGTTTCTGTTTGTGTCTCCCCTGAGGAGGTTTCAGGCCAGCTATGTCTTTCAGTACTATCTCTTTTGGTTTGGAAGCTATTGCTGGACGTTTGGTAGAAAAAGTTG
Organism: Laterallus jamaicensis coturniculus; assembly: GCA_022605575.1. Taxonomy (NCBI): domain Eukaryota; kingdom Metazoa; phylum Chordata; class Aves; order Gruiformes; family Rallidae; genus Laterallus; species Laterallus jamaicensis. Next base: position 463,657 of record JAKCOX010000028.1, read on the forward strand.
CTCCGGCCGAGAAAAACACTTTTGGTGCACCATGCAGGTACATTTGAGTTTCCCAGGCAAACGAAAGCAGTTACACCAAAGTTTCTAGTTTCTGTTTGTGTCTCCCTTGAGGAGGTTTCAGGCCAGCTATGTCTTTCAGTACTATCTCTTTTGGTTTGGAAGCTATTCCTGGACGTTTGGCATGTTTGGTAGAAAAGGCTTCTCCGGCCAAGAAAAACACTTTTGGTGCACCATGCAGGTACATTTGAGTTTCCCAGGCAAACGAAAGCAGTTACACCAAAGTTTCTAGTTTCTGTTTGTGTCTCCCCTGAGGAGGTTTCAGGCTAGCAATGTCTTTCAGTACTATCTCTTTTGGTTTGGAAGCTATTCCTGGACGTTTGGTAGAAAAAGCTGCTCCGGCTGAGAAAATCACTTTTGGTGCACCATGCAGGTACATTTGAGTTTCCCAGGCAAACGAAAGCAGTTACACCAAAGTTTCTAGTTTCTGTTTGTGTCTCCCCTGAGGAGGTTTCAGGCAGGCTATGTCTTTCAGTACTATCTCTTTTGGTTTGGAAGCTATTCCTGGACGTTTGGTAGAAAAAGCTTCTCCGGCCGAGAAAAACACTTTTGGTGCACCATGCAGTACATTTGAGTTTCCCAGGCAAACGAAAGCAGTTACACCAAAGTTTCTAGTTTCTGTTTGTGTCTCCCCTGAGGAGGTTTCAGGCCAGCTATGTCTTTCAGTACTATCTCTTTTGGTTTGGAAGCTATTGCTGGACGTTTGGTAGAAAAAGCTTCTCCGGACGAAAAAAACAATTTTGGTGCACCATGCAGGTACATTTGAGTTTCCCAGGCAAACGAAAGCAGTTACACCAAAGTTTCTAGTTTCTGTTTGTGTCTCCCCTGAGGAGGTTTCAGGCCAGCTATGTCTTTCAGTACTATCTCTTTTGGTTTGGAAGCTATTGCTGGACGTTTGGCATGTTTGGTAGAAAAAGCTTCTCCGGCCGAGAAAAACACTTTTGGTGCACCATGCAGGTACATTTGAGTTTCCCAGGCAAACGAAAGCAGTTACACCAAAGTTTCTAGTTTCTGTTTGTGTCTCCCCTGAGGAGGTTTCAGGCCAGCTATGTCTTTCAGTACTATCTCTTTTGGTTTGGAAGCTATTGCTGGACGTTTGGCATGTTTGGTAGAAAAAGCTTCTCCGGCCGAGAAAAACACTTTTGGTGCACCATGCAGGTACATTTGAGTTTCCCAGGCAAACGAAAGCAGTTACACCAAAGTTTCTAGTTTCTGTTTGTGTCTCCCTTGAGGAGGTTTCAGGCCAGCTATGTCTTTCAGTACTATCTCTTTTGGTTTGGAAGCTATTGCTGGACGTTTGGCATGTTAGGTAGAAAAGGCTTCTCCGGCCAAGAAAAACACTTTTGGTGCACCATGCAGGTACATTTGAGTTTCCCAGGCAAACGAAAGCAGTTACACCAAAGTTTCTAGTTTCTGTTTGTGTCTCCCCTGAGGAGGTTTCAGGCCAGCTATGTCTTTCAGTACTATCTCTTTTGGTTTGGAAGCTATTCCTGGACGTTTGGTATAAAAAGCTGCTCTGGACGAGAAAAACATTTTTGGTGCACCATGCATGTCCATTTGAGTTTCCCAGGCAAACGAAAGCAGTGACACCAAAGTTTCTAGTTTCTGTTTGTGTCTCCCCTGAGGAGGTTTCAAGCTAGCAATGTCTTTCAGTACTATCTCTTTTGGTTTGGAAGCTATTGCTGGACGTTTGGCATGTTTGGTAGAAAAAGCTTCTCCGGCCGAGAAAAACACTTTTGGTGCACCATGCAGGTACATTTGAGTTTCCCAGGCAAACGAAAGCAGTTACACCAAAGTTTCTAGTTTCTGTTTGTGTCTCCCCTGAGGAGGTTTCAAGCTAGCAATGTCTTTCAGTACTATCTCTTTTGGTTTGGAAGCTATTGCTGGACTTTTGGATGTTTGGTAGAAAAGGCTTCTCCGGCCGAGAAAAACACTTTTGGAGCACCATGCAGGTACATTTGAGTTTCCCAGGCAAACGAAAGCAGTTACACCAAAGTTTCTAGTTTCTGTTTGTGTCTCCCCTGAGGAGGTTTCAGGCCAGCTATGTCTTTCAGTACTATCTCTTTTGGTTTGGAAGCTATTGCTGGACGTTTGGTAGAAAAAGCTGCTCTGGCCGAGAAAAACACTTTTGGTGCACCATGCAGGTACATTTGAGTTTCCCAGGCAAATGAAAGCAGTTACACCAAAGTTTCTAGTTTCTGTTTGTGTCTCCCCTGAGGAGGTTTCAGGCCAGCTATGTCTTTCAGTACTATCTCTTTTGGTTTGGAAGCTATTGCTGGACGTTTGGTAGAAAAAGTTGCTCCGGCCGAGAAAAACACTTTTGGTGCACCATGCAGGTACATTTGAGTTTCCCAGGCAAACGAAAGCAGTGACACCAAAGTTTCTAGTTTCTGTTTGTGTCTCCCTTGAGGAGGTTTCAGGCCAGCAATGTCTTTCAGTACTATCTCTTTTGGTTTGGAAGCTATTCCTGGACGTTTGGCATGTTTGGTAGAAAAGGCTTCTCCGGCCGAGAAAAACACTTTTGGTGAACCATGCAGGTACATTTGAGTTTCCCAGGCAAACGAAAGCAGTTACACCAAAGTTTCTAGTTTCTGTTTGTGTCTCCCCTGAGGAGGTTTCAGGCCAGCTATGTCTTTCAGTACTATCTCTTTTGGTTTGGAAGCTATTGCTGGACGTTTGGTAGAAAAAGCTGCTCCGGCCGAGAAAAACACTTTTGGTGCACCATGCATGTCCATTTGAGTTTCCCAGGCAAACGAAAGCAGTGACACCAAAGTTTCTAGTTTCTGTTTGTGTCTCCCCTGAGGAGGTTTCAAGCTAGCAATATCTTTCAGTACTATCTCTTTTGGTTTGGAAGCTATTGCTGGACGTTTGGCATGTTTGGTAGAAAAAGCTTCTCCGGCCGAGAAAAACACTTTTGGTGCACCATGCAGGTACATTTGAGTTTCCCAGGCAAACGAAAGCAGTTACACCAAAGTTTCTAGTTTCTGTTTGTGTCTCCCCTGAGGAGGTTTCAGGCCAGCTATGTCTTTCAGTACTATCTCTTTTGGTTTGGAAGCTATTCCTGGACGTTTGGCATGTTTGGTAGAAAAGGCTTCTCCGGCCGAGGAAAACACTTTTGGTGAACCATGCAGGTACATTTGAGTTTCCCAGGCAAACGAAAGCAGTTACACCAAAGTTTCTAGTTTCTGTTTGTGTCTCCCTTGAGGAGGTTTCAGGCCAGCAATGTCTTTCAGTACTATCTCTTTTGGTTTGGAAGCTATTGCTGGACGTTTGGCATGTTTGGTAGAAAAGGCTTCTCCGGCCGAGAAAAACACTTTTGGTGAACCATGCAGGTACATTTGAGTTTCCCAGGCAAACGAAAGCAGTTACACCAAAGTTTCTAGTTTCTGTTTGTGTCTCCCCTGAGGAGGTTTCAGGCCAGCTATGTCTTTCAGTACTATCTCTTTTGGTTTGGAAGCTATTGCTGGATGTTTGGTAGAAAAAGCTCCTCCGGCCGAGAAAAACACTTTTGGTGCACCATGCAGGTACATTTGAGTTTCCCAGGCAAACGAAAGCAGTTACACCAAAGTTTCTAGTTTCTGTTTGTGTCTCCCCTGAGGAGGTTTCAGGCCAGCTATGTCTTTCAGTACTATCTCTTTTGGTTTGGAAGCTATTCCTGGACGTTTGGCATGTTTGGTAGAAAAGGCTTCTCCTGCCGAGAAAAACACTTTTGGTGAACCATGCAGGTACATTTGAGTTTCCCAGGCAAACGAAAGCAGTTACACCAAAGTTTCTAGTTTCTGTTTGTGTCTCCCTTGAGGAGGTTTCAGGCCAGCAATGTCTTTCAGTACTATCTCTTTTGGTTTGGAAGCTATTGCTGGACGTTTGGCATGTTTGGTAGAAAAGGCTTCTCCGGCCGAGAAAAACACTTTTGGTGAACCATGCAGGTACATTTGAGTTTCCCAGGCAAACGAAAGCAGTTACACCAAAGTTTCTAGTTTCTGTTTGTGTCTCCCCTGAGGAGGTTTCAGGCCAGCTATGTCTTTCAGTACTATCTCTTTTGGTTTGGAAGCTATTGCTGGACGTTTGGTAGAAAAAGCTGCTCTGGACGAGAAAAACACTTTTGGTGCACCATGCATGTCCATTTGAGTTTCCCAGGCAAACGAAAGCAGTTACACCAACGTTTCTAGTTTCTGCTTGTGTCTCCCCTGAGGCGGTTTCAAGCTAGCAATGTCTTTCAGTACTATCTCTTTTGGTTTGGAAGCTATTGCTGGACGTTTGGCATGTTTGGTAGAAAAGGCTTCTCCGGCCGAGAAAAACACTTTTGGTGCACCATGCAGGTACATTTGAGTTTCCCAGGCAAACGAAAGCAGTTACACCAAAGTTTCTAGTTTCTGTTTGTGTCTCCCCTGAGGAGGTTTCAGGCCAGCAATGTCTTTCAGTACTATCTCTTTTGGTTTGGAAGCTATTCCTGGACGTTTGGCATGTTTGGTAGAAAAGGCTTCTCCGGCCGAGAAAAACACTTTTGGTGAACCATGCAGGTACATTTGAGTTTCCCAGGCAAACGAAAGCAGTTACACCAAAGTTTCTAGTTTCTGTTTGTGTCTCCCCTGAGGAGGTTTCAAGCTAGCAATGTCTTTCAGTACTATCTCTTTTGGTTTGGAAGCTATTGCTGGACGTTTGGTAGAAAAAGCTCCTCCGGCCGAGAAAAACACTTTTGGTGCACCATGCAGGTACATTTGAGTTTCCCAGGCAAACGAAAGCAGTGACACCAAAGTTTCTAGTTTCTGTTTGTGTCTCCCCTGAGGAGGTTTCAAGCTAGCAATGTCTTTCAGTACTATCTCTTTTGGTTTGGAAGCTATTGCTGGACGTTTGGCATGTTTGGTAGAAAAGGCTTCTCCGGCCGAGAAAAACACTTTTGGAGCACCATGCAGGTACATTTGAGTTTCCCAGGCAAACGAAAGCAGTTACACCAAAGTTTCTAGTTTCTGTTTGTGTCTCCCCTGAGGAGGTTTCAGGCCAGCTATGTCTTTCAGTACTATCTCTTTTGGTTTGGAAGGTAATGCTGGACGTTTGGTAGAAAAAGCTGCTCCGGCCGAGAAAAACACTTTTGGTGCGCCATGCAGGTACATTTGAGTTTCCCAGGCAAACGAAAGCAGTTACACCAAAGGTTCTAGTTTCTGTTTGTGTCTCCCCTGAGGACGTTTCAGGCCAGCTATGTCTTTCAGTACTATCTCTTTTGGTTTGGAAGCTATTGCTGGACGTTTGGTAGAAAAAGCTTCTCCGGACGAAAAAAACACTTTTGGTGCACCATGCAGGTACATTTGAGTTTCCCAGGCAAACGAAAGCAGTTACACCAAAGTTTCTAGTTTCTGTTTGTGTCTCCCCTGAGGAGGTTTCAGGCCAGCTATGTCTTTCAGTACTATCTCTTTTGGTTTGGAAGCTATTGCTGGACGTTTGGTAGAAAAAGCTGCTCCGGCCGAGAAAAACACTTTTGGTGCACCATGCAGGTACATTTGAGTTTCCCAGGCAAACGAAAGCAGTTACACCAAAGTTTCTAGTTTCTGTTTTGTCTCCCCTGAGGACGTTTCAGGCCAGCTATGTCTTTCAGTACTATCTCTTTTGGTTTGGAAGCTATTGCTGGACGTTTGGTAGAAAAGGCTTCTCCGGCCGAGAAAAACACTTTTGGTGCACCATGCAGGTACATTTGAGTTTCCCAGGCAAACGAAAGCAGTTACACCAAAGTTTCTAGTTTCTGTTTGTGTCTCCCCTGAGGAGGTTTCAGGCTAGCAATGTCTTTCAGTACTATCTCTTTTGGTTTGGAAGCTATTCCTGGACGTTTGGTAGAAAAAGCTGCTCCGGCCGAGAAAATCACTTTTGGTGCACCATGCAGGTACATTTGAGTTTCCCAGGCAAACGAAAGCAGTTACACCAAAGTTTCTAGTTTCTGTTTGTGTCTCCCCTGAGGAGGTTTCAGGCCAGCTATGTCTTTCAGTACTATCTCTTTTGGTTTGGAAGCTATTGCTGGACGTTTGGTAGAAAAAGCTTCTCCGGTCGAGAAAAACACTTTTGGTGCACCATGCAGTACATTTGAGTTTCCCAGGCAAACGAAAGCAGTTACACCAAAGTTTCTAGTTTCTGTTTGTGTCTCCCCTGAGGAGGTTTCAGGCCAGCTATGTCTTTCAGTACTATCTCTTTTGGTTTGGAAGCTATTGCTGGACGTTTGGTAGAAAAAGCTTCTCCGGACGAAAAAAACAATTTTGGTGCACCATGCAGGTACATTTGAGTTTCCCAGGCAAACGAAAGCAGTTACACCAAAGTTTCTAGTTTCTGTTTGTGTCTCCCCTGAGGAGGTTTCAGGCCAGCTATGTCTTTCAGTACTAACTCTTTTGGTTTGGAAGCTATTGCTGGACGTTTGGTAGAAAAAGCTGCTCCGGCCGAGAAAAACACTTTTGGTGCACCATGCAGGTACATTTGAGTTTCCCAGGCAAACGAAAGCAGTTACACCAAAGTTTCTAGTTTCTGTTTGTGTCTCCCCTGAGGAGGTTTCAGGCCAGCAATGTCTTTCAGTACTATCTCTTTTGGTTTGGAAGCTATTGCTGGACGTTTGGCATGTTTGGTAGAAAAAGCTTCTCCGACCGAGAAAAATACTTTTGGTGCACCATGCAGGTACATTTGAGTTTCCCAGGCAAACGAAAGCAGTTACACCAAAGTTTCTAGTTTCTGTTTGTGTCTCCCCTGAGGAGGTTTCAGGCCAGCTATGTCTTTCAGTACTATCTCTTTTGGTTTGGAAGCTAATGCTGGACGTTTGGTAGAAAAAGCTGCTCCGTCCGAGAAAAACACTTTTGGTGCGCCATGCAGGTACATTTGAGTTTCCCAGGCAAACGAAAGCAGTTACACCAAAGGTTCTAGTTTCTGTTTGTGTCTCCCCTGAGGAGGTTTCAGGCCAGCTATGTCTTTCAGTACTATCTCTTTTGGTTTGGAAGCTATTGCTGGACGTTTGGTAGAAAAAGCTTCTCCGGACGAAAAAAACACTTTTGGTGCACCATGCAGGTACATTTGAGTTTCCCAGGCAAACGAAAGCAGTTACACCAAAGTTTCTAGTTTCTGTTTGTGTCTCCCCTGAGGAGGTTTCAGGCCAGCTATGTCTTTCAGTACTATCTCTTTTGGTTTGGAAGCTATTGCTGGACGTTTGGTAGAAAAAGCTGCTCCGGCCGAGAAAAACACTTTTGGTGCACCATGCAGGTACATTTGAGTTTCCCAGGCAAACGAAAGCAGTTACACCAAAGTTTCTAGTTTCTGTTTTGTCTCCCCTGAGGACGTTTCAGGCCAGCTATGTCTTTCAGTACTATCTCTTTTTGTTTGGAATCTATTGCTAGACGTTTGGTAGAAAAAGCTTCTCCGGACGAAAAAAACACTTTTGGTGCACCATGCAGGTACATTTGAGTTTCCCAGGCAAACGAAAGCAGTTACACCAAAGTTTCTAGTTTCTGTTTGTGTCTCCCCTGAGGAGGTTTCAGGCCAGCTATGTCTTTCAGTACTATCTCTTTTGGTTTGGAAGCTATTGCTGGACGTTTGGTAGAAAAAGCTGCTCCGGCCGAGAAAAACACTTTTGGTGCACCATGCAGGTACATTTGAGTTTCCCAGGCAAACGAAAGCAGTTACACCAAAGTTTCTAGTTTCTGTTTGTGTCTCCCCTGAGGACGTTTCAGGCCAGCTATGTCTTTCAGTACTATCTCTTTTGGTTTGGAAGCTATTCCTGGACGTTTGGCATGTTTGGTAGAAAAAGCTTCTACGGCCGAGAAAAACACTTTTGGTGCACCATGCATGTCCATTTGAGTTTCCCAGGCAAACGAAAGCAGTTACACCAAAGTTTCTAGTTTCTGTTTGTGTCTCCCCTGAGGAGGTTTCAGGCCAGCTATGTCTTTCAGTACTATCTCTTTTGGTTTGGAAGCTATTGCTGGACTTTTGGTAGAAAAAGCTTCTCCGGACGAAAAAAACAATTTTGGTGCACCATGCAGGTACATTTGAGTTTCCCAGGCAAACGAAAGCAGTTACACCAAAGTTTCTAGTTTCTGTTTGTGTCTCCCCTGAGGAGGTTTCAGGCCAGCTATGTCTTTCAGTACTAACTCTTTTGGTTTGGAAGCTATTGCTGGACGTTTGGTAGAAAAAGCTGCTCCGGCCGAGAAAAACACTTTTGGTGCACCATGCAGGTACATTTGAGTTTCCCAGGCAAACGAAAGCAGTTACACCAAAGTTTCTAGTTTCTGTTTGTGTCTCCCCTGAGGAGGTTTCAGGCCAGCAATGTCTTTCAGTACTATCTCTTTTGGTTTGGAAGCTATTGCTGGACGTTTGGCATGTTTGGTAGAAAAAGCTTCTCCGGCCGAGAAAAACACTTTTGGTGCACCATGCAGGTACATTTGAGTTTCCCAGGCAAACGAAAGCAGTTACACCAAAGTTTCTAGTTTCTGTTTGTGTCTCCCCTGAGGAGGTTTCAGGCCAGCTATGTCTTTCAGTACTATCTCTTTTGGTTTGGAAGCTATTGCTGGACGTTTGGTAGAAAAAGCTGCTCTGGCCGAGAAAAACACTTTTGGTGCACCATGCAGGTACATTTGAGTTTCCCAGGCAAACGAAAGCAGTTACACCAAAGTTTCTAGTTTCTGTTTGTGTCTCCCCTGAGGAGGTTTCAGGCCAGCTATGTCTTTCAGTACTATCTCTTTTGGTTTGGAAGCTATTGCTGGACGTTTGGTAGAAAAAGCTGCTCCGGCCGAGAAAAACACTTTTGGTGCACCATGCAGGTACATTTGAGTTTCCCAGGCAAACGAAAGCACTGACACCAAAGTTTCTAGTTTCTGTTTGTGTCTCCCTTGAGGAGGTTTCAGGCCAGCAATGTCTTTCAGTACTATCTCTTTTGGTTTGGAAGCTATTCCTGGACGTTTGGCATGTTTGGTAGAAAAGGCTTCTCCGGCCAAGAAAAACACTTTTGGTGCACCATGCAGGTACATTTGAGTTTCCCAGGCAAACGAAAGCAGTTACACCAAAGTTTCTAGTTTCTGTTTGTGTCTCCCCTGAGGAGGTTTCAGGCCAGCTATGTCTTTCAGTACTATCTCTTTTGGTTTGGAAGCTATTCCTGGACGTTTGGTATAAAAAGCTGCTCTGGACGAGAAAAACACTTTTGGTGCACCATGCATGTCCATTTGAGTTTCCCAGGCAAACGAAAGCAGTGACACCAAAGTTTCTAGTTTCTGTTTGTGTCTCCCCTGAGGAGGTTTCAAGCTAGCAATGTCTTTCAGTACTATCTCTTTTGGTTTGGAAGCTATTGCTGGACGTTTGGCATGTTTGGTAGAAAAAGCTTCTCCGGCCGAGAAAAACACTTTTGGTGCACCATGCAGGTACATTTGAGTTTCCCAGGCAAACGAAAGCAGTTACACCAAAGTTTCTAGTTTCTGTTTGTGTCTCCCCTGAGTAGGTTTCAGGCCAGCAATGTCTTTCAGTACTATCTCTTTTGGTTTGGAAGCTATTGCTGGACTTTTGGTAGAAAAAGCTTCTCCGGACGAAAAAAACAATTTTGGTGCACCATGCAGGTACATTTGAGTTTCCCAGGCAAACGAAAGCAGTTACACCAAAGTTTCTAGTTTCTGTTTGTGTCTCCCCTGAGGAGGTTTCAGGCCAGCTATGTCTTTCAGTACTAACTCTTTTGGTTTGGAAGCTATTGCTGGACGTTTGGTAGAAAAAGCTGCTCCGGCCGAGAAAAACACTTTTGGTGCACCATGCAGGTACATTTGAGTTTCCCAGGCAAACGAAAGCAGTTACACCAAAGTTTCTAGTTTCTGTTTGTGTCTCCCCTGAGGAGGTTTCAGGCCAGCAATGTCTTTCAGTACTATCTCTTTTGGTTTGGAAGCTATTGCTGGACGTTTGGCATGTTTGGTAGAAAAAGCTTCTCCGGCCGAGAAAAACACTTTTGGTGCACCATGCAGGTACATTTGAGTTTCCCAGGCAAACGAAAGCAGTTACACCAAAGTTTCTAGTTTCTGTTTGTGTCTCCCCTGAGGAGGTTTCAGGCCAGCTATGTCTTTCAGTACTATCTCTTTTGGTTTGGAAGCTATTGCTGGACGTTTGGTAGAAAAAGCTGCTCTGGCCGAGAAAAACACTTTTGGTGCACCATGCAGGTACATTTGAGTTTCCCAGGCAAACGAAAGCAGTTACACCAAAGTTTCTAGTTTCTGTTTGTGTCTCCCCTGAGGAGGTTTCAGGCCAGCTATGTCTTTCAGTACTATCTCTTTTGGTTTGGAAGCTATTGCTGGACGTTTGGTAGAAAAAGCTGCTCCGGCCGAGAAAAACACTTTTGGTGCACCATGCAGGTACATTTGAGTTTCCCAGGCAAACGAAAGCACTGACACCAAAGTTTCTAGTTTCTGTTTGTGTCTCCCTTGAGGAGGTTTCAGGCCAGCAATGTCTTTCAGTACTATCTCTTTTGGTTTGGAAGCTATTCCTGGACGTTTGGCATGTTTGGTAGAAAAGGCTTCTCCGGCCAAGAAAAACACTTTTGGTGCACCATGCAGGTACATTTGAGTTTCCCAGGCAAACGAAAGCAGTTACACCAAAGTTTCTAGTTTCTGTTTGTGTCTCCCCTGAGGAGGTTTCAGGCCAGCTATGTCTTTCAGTACTATCTCTTTTGGTTTGGAAGCTATTCCTGGACGTTTGGTATAAAAAGCTGCTCTGGACGAGAAAAACACTTTTGGTGCACCATGCATGTCCATTTGAGTTTCCCAGGCAAACGAAAGCAGTGACACCAAAGTTTCTAGTTTCTGTTTGTGTCTCCCCTGAGGAGGTTTCAAGCTAGCAATGTCTTTCAGTACTATCTCTTTTGGTTTGGAAGCTATTGCTGGACGTTTGGCATGTTTGGTAGAAAAAGCTTCTCCGGCCGAGAAAAACACTTTTGGTGCACCATGCAGGTACATTTGAGTTTCCCAGGCAAACGAAAGCAGTTACACCAAAGTTTCTAGTTTCTGTTTGTGTCTCCCCTGAGTAGGTTTCAGGCCAGCAATGTCTTTCAGTACTATCTCTTTTGGTTTGGAAGCTATTCCTGGACGTTTGGCATGTTTGGTAGAAAAGGCTTCTCCGGCCGAGAAAAACACTTTTGGTGAACCATGCAGGTACATTTGAGTTTCCCAGGCAAACGAAAGCAGTTACACCAAAGTTTCTAGTTTCTGTTTGTGTCTCCCCTGAGGAGGTTTCAAGCTAGCAATGTCTTTCAGTACTATCTCTTTTGGTTTGGAAGCTATTGCTGGACGTTTGGCATGTTTGGTAGAAAAGGCTTCTCCGGCCGAGAAAAACACTTTTGGTGCACCATGCAGGTACATTTGAGTTTCCCAGGCAAACGAAAGCAGTTACACCAAAGTTTCTAGTTTCTGTTTGTGTCTCCCCTGAGGAGGTTTCAGGCCAGCTATGTCTTTCAGTACTATCTCTTTTGGTTTGGAAGCTAATGCTGGACCTTTGGTAGAAAAAGCTGCTCCGGCCGAGAAAAACACTTTTGGTGCGCCATGCAGGTACATTTGAGTTTCCCAGGCAAACGAAAGCAGTTACACCAAAGGTTCTAGTTTCTGTTTGTGTCTCCCCTGAGGAGGTTTCAGGCCAGCTATGTCTTTCAGTACTATCTCTTTTGGTTTGGAAGCTATTGCTGGACGTTTGGTAGAAAAATCTGCTCCGGCCGAGAAAAACACTTTTGGTGCACCATGCAGGTACATTTGAGTTTCCCAGGCAAACGAAAGCAGTTACACCAAAGTTTCTAGTTTCTGTTTGTGTCTCCCCTGAGGAGGTTTCAGGCCAGCTATGTCTTTCAGTACTATCTCTTTTGGTTTGGAAGCTATTGCTGGACGTTTGGTAGAAAAAGCTGCTCCGGCCGAGAAAAACACTTTTGGTGCACCATGCAGGTACATTTGAGTTTCCCAGGCAAACGAAAGCAGTTACACCAAAGTTTCTAGTTTCTGTTTTGTCTCCCCTGAGGACGTTTCAGGCCAGCTATGTCTTTCAGTACTATCTCATTTTGTTTGGAATCTATTGCTAGACGTTTGGTAGAAAAAGCTTCTCCGGCCGAGAAAAACACTTTTGGTGCACCATGCAGGTACATTTGAGTTTCCCAGGCAAACGAAAGCAGTTACACCAAAGTTTCTAGTTTCTGTTTGTGTCTCCCCTGAGGAGGTTTCAGGCCAGCTATGTCTTTCAGTACTATCTCTTTTGGTTTGGAAGCTATTGCTGGACGTTTGGTAGAAAAAGCTGCTCCGGCCGAGAAAAACACTTTTGGTGCACCATGCAGGTACATTTGAGTTTCCCAGGCAAACGAAAGCAGTTACACCAAAGTTTCTAGTTTCTGTTTGTGTCTCCCCTGAGGAGGTTTCAGGCCAGCTATGTCTTTCAGTACTATCTCTTTTGGTTTGGAAGCTATTCCTGGACGTTTGGCATGTTTGGTAGAAAAAGCTTCTCCGGCCGAGAAAAACACTTTTGGTGCACCATGCAGGTACATTTGAGTTTCCCAGGCAAACGAAAGCAGTTACACCAAAGTTTCTAGTTTCTGTTTGTGTCTCCCCTGAGGAGGTTTCAGGCCAGCTATGTCTTTCAGTACTATCTCTTTTGGTTTGGAAGCTATTGCTGGACTTTTGGTAGAAAAAGCTGCTCTGGACGAGAAAAACACTTTTGGTGCACCATGCAGGTACATTTGAGTTTCCCAGGCAAACGAAAGCAGTTACACCAAAGTTTCTAGTTTCTGTTTGTGTCTCCCCTGAGGAGGTTTCAGGCCAGCTATGTCTTTCAGTACTATCTCTTTTGGTTTGGAAGCTATTGCTGGACGTTTGGTAGAAAAAGTTGCTCCGGCCGAGAAAAACACTTTTGGTGCACCATGCAGGTACATTTGAGTTTCCCAGGCAAACGAAAGCAGTTACACCAAAGTTTCTAGTTTCTGTTTGTGTCTCCCTTGAGGAGGTTTCAGGCCAGCTATGTCTTTCAGTACTATCTCTTTTGGTTTGGAAGCTATTCCTGGACGTTTGGCATGTTTGGTAGAAAAGGCTTCTCCGGCCAAGAAAAACACTTTTGGTGCACCATGCAGGTACATTTGAGTTTCCCAGGCAAACGAAAGCAGTTACACCAAAGTTTCTAGTTTCTGTTTGTGTCTCCCCTGAGGAGGTTTCAGGCCAGCTATGTCTTTCAGTACTATCTCTTTTGGTTTGGAAGCTATTGCTGGACGTTTGGTATAAAAAGCTGCTCTGGACGAGAAAAACACTTTTGGTGCACCATGCATGTCCATTTGAGTTTCCCAGGCAAACGAAAGCAGTGACACCAAAGTTTCTAGTTTCTGTTTGTGTCTCCCCTGAGGAGGTTTCAGGCCAGGAATGTCTTTCAGTACTATCTCTTTTGGTTTGGAAGCTATTCCTGGACGTTTGGCATGTTTGGTAGAAAAGGCTTCTCCGGCCGAGAAAAACACTTTTGGTGCACCATGCAGGTACATTTGAGTTTCCCAGGCAAACGAAAGCAGTTACACCAAAGTTTCTAGTTTCTGTTTGTGTCTCCCCTGAGGACGTTTCAGGCCAGCTATGTCTTTCAGTACTATCTCTTTTGGTTTGGAAGCTAATGCTGGACGTTTGGTAGAAAAAGCTGCTCCGGCCGAGAAAAACAATTTTGGTGCGCCATGCAGGTACATTTGAGTTTCCCAGGCAAACGAAAGCAGTTACACCAAAGGTTCTAGTTTCTGTTTGTGTCTCCCCTGAGGACGTTTCAGGCCAGCTATGTCTTTCAGTACTATCTCTTTTGGTTTGGAAGCTATTGCTGGACGTTTGGTAGAAAAAGCTTCTCCGGACGAAAAAAACACTTTTGGTGCACCATGCAGGTACATTTGAGTTTCCCAGGCAAACGAAAGCAGTGACACCAAAGTTTCTAGTTTCTGTTTGTGTCTCCCCTGAGGAGGTTTCAGGCCAGCTATGTCTTTCAGTACTATCTCTTTTGGTTTGGAAGCTATTGCTGGACGTTTGGTAGAAAAAGCTGCTCCGGCCGAGAAAAACACTTTTGGTGCACCATGCAGGTACATTTGAGTTTCCCAGGCAAACGAAAGCAGTTACACCAAAGTTTCTAGTTTCTGTTTGTGTCTCCCCTGAGGAGGTTTCAGGCCAGCTATGTCTTTCAGTACTATCTCTTTTGGTTTGGAAGCTATTGCTGGACGTTTGGTAGAAAAAGCTGCTCCGGCCGAGAAAAACACTTTTGGTGCACCATGCAGGTACATTTGAGTTTCCCAGGCAAACGAAAGCAGTTACACCAAAGTTTCTAGTTTCTGTTTGTGTCTCCCCTGAGGAGGTTTCAGGCCAGCTATGTCTTTCAGTACTATCTCTTTTGGTTTGGAAGCTATTGCTGGACGTTTGGCATGTTTGGTAGAAAAAGCTTCTCCGGCCGAGAAAAACACTTTTGGTGCACCATGCAGGTACATTTGAGTTTCCCAGGCAAACGAAAGCAGTTACACCAAAGTTTCTAGTTTCTGTTTGTGTCTCCCTTGAGGAGGTTTCAGGCCAGCTATGTCTTTCAGTACTATCTCTTTTGGTTTGGAAGCTATTGCTGGACGTTTGGCATGTTAGGTAGAAAAGGCTTCTCCGGCCAAGAAAAACACTTTTGGTGCACCATGCAGGTACATTTGAGTTTCCCAGGCAAACGAAAGCAGTTACACCAAAGTTTCTAGTTTCTGTTTGTGTCTCCCCTGAGGAGGTTTCAGGCCAGCTATGTCTTTCAGTACTATCTCTTTTGGTTTGGAAGCTATTGCTGGACATTTGGTATAAAAAGCTGCTCTGGACGAGAAAAACATTTTTGGTGCACCATGCATGTCCATTTGAGTTTCCCAGGCAAACGAAAGCAGTGACACCAAAGTTTCTAGTTTCTGTTTGTGTCTCCCCTGAGGAGGTTTCAAGCTAGCAATGTCTTTCAGTACTATCTCTTTTGGTTTGGAAGCTATTGCTGGACGTTTGGCATGTTTGGTAGAAAAAGCTTCTCCGGCCGAGAAAAACACTTTTGGTGCACCATGCAGGTACATTTGAGTTTCCCAGGCAAACGAAAGCAGTTACACCAAAGTTTCTAGTTTCTGTTTGTGTCTCCCCTGAGGAGGTTTCAAGCTAGCAATGTCTTTCAGTACTATCTCTTTTGGTTTGGAAGCTATTGCTGGACTTTTGGATGTTTGGTAGAAAAGGCTTCTCCGGCCGAGAAAAACACTTTTGGAGCACCATGCAGGTACATTTGAGTTTCCCAGGCAAACGAAAGCAGTTACACCAAAGTTTCTAGTTTCTGTTTGTGTCTCCCCTGAGGAGGTTTCAGGCCAGCTATGTCTTTCAGTACTATCTCTTTTGGTTTGGAAGCTATTGCTGGACGTTTGGTAGAAAAAGCTGCTCTGGCCGAGAAAAACACTTTTGGTGCACCATGCAGGTACATTTGAGTTTCCCAGGCAAATGAAAGCAGTTACACCAAAGTTTCTAGTTTCTGTTTGTGTCTCCCCTGAGGAGGTTTCAGGCCAGCTATGTCTTTCAGTACTATCTCTTTTGGTTTGGAAGCTATTGCTGGACGTTTGGTAGAAAAAGTTGCTCCGGCCGAGAAAAACACTTTTGGTGCACCATGCAGGTACATTTGAGTTTCCCAGGCAAACGAAAGCAGTGACACCAAAGTTTCTAGTTTCTGTTTGTGTCTCCCTTGAGGAGGTTTCAGGCCAGCAATGTCTTTCAGTACTATCTCTTTTGGTTTGGAAGCTATTCCTGGACGTTTGGCATGTTTGGTAGAAAAGGCTTCTCCGGCCGAGAAAAACACTTTTGGTGAACCATGCAGGTACATTTGAGTTTCCCAGGCAAACGAAAGCAGTTACACCAAAGTTTCTAGTTTCTGTTTGTGTCTCCCCTGAGGAGGTTTCAGGCCAGCTATGTCTTTCAGTACTATCTCTTTTGGTTTGGAAGCTATTGCTGGACGTTTGGTAGAAAAAGCTGCTCCGGCCGAGAAAAACACTTTTGGTGCACCATGCATGTCCATTTGAGTTTCCCAGGCAAACGAAAGCAGTGACACCAAAGTTTCTAGTTTCTGTTTGTGTCTCCCCTGAGGAGGTTTCAAGCTAGCAATATCTTTCAGTACTATCTCTTTTGGTTTGGAAGCTATTGCTGGACGTTTGGCATGTTTGGTAGAAAAAGCTTCTCCGGCCGAGAAAAACACTTTTGGTGCACCATGCAGGTACATTTGAGTTTCCCAGGCAAACGAAAGCAGTTACACCAAAGTTTCTAGTTTCTGTTTGTGTCTCCCCTGAGGAGGTTTCAGGCCAGCTATGTCTTTCAGTACTATCTCTTTTGGTTTGGAAGCTATTCCTGGACGTTTGGCATGTTTGGTAGAAAAGGCTTCTCCGGCCGAGGAAAACACTTTTGGTGAACCATGCAGGTACATTTGAGTTTCCCAGGCAAACGAAAGCAGTTACACCAAAGTTTCTAGTTTCTGTTTGTGTCTCCCTTGAGGAGGTTTCAGGCCAGCAATGTCTTTCAGTACTATCTCTTTTGGTTTGGAAGCTATTGCTGGACGTTTGGCATGTTTGGTAGAAAAGGCTTCTCCGGCCGAGAAAAACACTTTTGGTGAACCATGCAGGTACATTTGAGTTTCCCAGGCAAACGAAAGCAGTTACACCAAAGTTTCTAGTTTCTGTTTGTGTCTCCCCTGAGGAGGTTTCAGGCCAGCTATGTCTTTCAGTACTATCTCTTTTGGTTTGGAAGCTATTGCTGGATGTTTGGTAGAAAAAGCTCCTCCGGCCGAGAAAAACACTTTTGGTGCACCATGCAGGTACATTTGAGTTTCCCAGGCAAACGAAAGCAGTTACACCAAAGTTTCTAGTTTCTGTTTGTGTCTCCCCTGAGGAGGTTTCAGGCCAGCTATGTCTTTCAGTACTATCTCTTTTGGTTTGGAAGCTATTCCTGGACGTTTGGCATGTTTGGTAGAAAAGGCTTCTCCTGCCGAGAAAAACACTTTTGGTGAACCATGCAGGTACATTTGAGTTTCCCAGGCAAACGAAAGCAGTTACACCAAAGTTTCTAGTTTCTGTTTGTGTCTCCCTTGAGGAGGTTTCAGGCCAGCAATGTCTTTCAGTACTATCTCTTTTGGTTTGGAAGCTATTGCTGGACGTTTGGCATGTTTGGTAGAAAAGGCTTCTCCGGCCGAGAAAAACACTTTTGGTGAACCATGCAGGTACATTTGAGTTTCCCAGGCAAACGAAAGCAGTTACACCAAAGTTTCTAGTTTCTGTTTGTGTCTCCCCTGAGGAGGTTTCAGGCCAGCTATGTCTTTCAGTACTATCTCTTTTGGTTTGGAAGCTATTGCTGGACGTTTGGTAGAAAAAGCTGCTCTGGACGAGAAAAACACTTTTGGTGCACCATGCATGTCCATTTGAGTTTCCCAGGCAAACGAAAGCAGTTACACCAACGTTTCTAGTTTCTGCTTGTGTCTCCCCTGAGGCGGTTTCAAGCTAGCAATGTCTTTCAGTACTATCTCTTTTGGTTTGGAAGCTATTGCTGGACGTTTGGCATGTTTGGTAGAAAAGGCTTCTCCGGCCGAGAAAAACACTTTTGGTGCACCATGCAGGTACATTTGAGTTTCCCAGGCAAACGAAAGCAGTTACACCAAAGTTTCTAGTTTCTGTTTGTGTCTCCCCTGAGGAGGTTTCAGGCCAGCAATGTCTTTCAGTACTATCTCTTTTGGTTTGGAAGCTATTCCTGGACGTTTGGCATGTTTGGTAGAAAAGGCTTCTCCGGCCGAGAAAAACACTTTTGGTGAACCATGCAGGTACATTTGAGTTTCCCAGGCAAACGAAAGCAGTTACACCAAAGTTTCTAGTTTCTGTTTGTGTCTCCCCTGAGGAGGTTTCAAGCTAGCAATGTCTTTCAGTACTATCTCTTTTGGTTTGGAAGCTATTGCTGGACGTTTGGTAGAAAAAGCTCCTCCGGCCGAGAAAAACACTTTTGGTGCACCATGCAGGTACATTTGAGTTTCCCAGGCAAACGAAAGCAGTGACACCAAAGTTTCTAGTTTCTGTTTGTGTCTCCCCTGAGGAGGTTTCAAGCTAGCAATGTCTTTCAGTACTATCTCTTTTGGTTTGGAAGCTATTGCTGGACGTTTGGCATGTTTGGTAGAAAAGGCTTCTCCGGCCGAGAAAAACACTTTTGGAGCACCATGCAGGTACATTTGAGTTTCCCAGGCAAACGAAAGCAGTTACACCAAAGTTTCTAGTTTCTGTTTGTGTCTCCCCTGAGGAGGTTTCAGGCCAGCTATGTCTTTCAGTACTATCTCTTTTGGTTTGGAAGGTAATGCTGGACGTTTGGTAGAAAAAGCTGCTCCGGCCGAGAAAAACACTTTTGGTGCGCCATGCAGGTACATTTGAGTTTCCCAGGCAAACGAAAGCAGTTACACCAAAGGTTCTAGTTTCTGTTTGTGTCTCCCCTGAGGACGTTTCAGGCCAGCTATGTCTTTCAGTACTATCTCTTTTGGTTTGGAAGCTATTGCTGGACGTTTGGTAGAAAAAGCTTCTCCGGACGAAAAAAACACTTTTGGTGCACCATGCAGGTACATTTGAGTTTCCCAGGCAAACGAAAGCAGTTACACCAAAGTTTCTAGTTTCTGTTTGTGTCTCCCCTGAGGAGGTTTCAGGCCAGCTATGTCTTTCAGTACTATCTCTTTTGGTTTGGAAGCTATTGCTGGACGTTTGGTAGAAAAAGCTGCTCCGGCCGAGAAAAACACTTTTGGTGCACCATGCAGGTACATTTGAGTTTCCCAGGCAAACGAAAGCAGTTACACCAAAGTTTCTAGTTTCTGTTTTGTCTCCCCTGAGGACGTTTCAGGCCAGCTATGTCTTTCAGTACTATCTCTTTTGGTTTGGAAGCTATTGCTGGACGTTTGGTAGAAAAGGCTTCTCCGGCCGAGAAAAACACTTTTGGTGCACCATGCAGGTACATTTGAGTTTCCCAGGCAAACGAAAGCAGTTACACCAAAGTTTCTAGTTTCTGTTTGTGTCTCCCCTGAGGAGGTTTCAGGCTAGCAATGTCTTTCAGTACTATCTCTTTTGGTTTGGAAGCTATTCCTGGACGTTTGGTAGAAAAAGCTGCTCCGGCCGAGAAAATCACTTTTGGTGCACCATGCAGGTACATTTGAGTTTCCCAGGCAAACGAAAGCAGTTACACCAAAGTTTCTAGTTTCTGTTTGTGTCTCCCCTGAGGAGGTTTCAGGCCAGCTATGTCTTTCAGTACTATCTCTTTTGGTTTGGAAGCTATTGCTGGACGTTTGGTAGAAAAAGCTTCTCCGGTCGAGAAAAACACTTTTGGTGCACCATGCAGTACATTTGAGTTTCCCAGGCAAACGAAAGCAGTTACACCAAAGTTTCTAGTTTCTGTTTGTGTCTCCCCTGAGGAGGTTTCAGGCCAGCTATGTCTTTCAGTACTATCTCTTTTGGTTTGGAAGCTATTGCTGGACGTTTGGTAGAAAAAGCTTCTCCGGACGAAAAAAACAATTTTGGTGCACCATGCAGGTACATTTGAGTTTCCCAGGCAAACGAAAGCAGTTACACCAAAGTTTCTAGTTTCTGTTTGTGTCTCCCCTGAGGAGGTTTCAGGCCAGCTATGTCTTTCAGTACTAACTCTTTTGGTTTGGAAGCTATTGCTGGACGTTTGGTAGAAAAAGCTGCTCCGGCCGAGGAAAAACACTTTTGGTGCACCATGCAGGTACATTTGAGTTTCCCAGGCAAACGAAAGCAGTTACACCAAAGTTTCTAGTTTCTGTTTGTGTCTCCCCTGAGGAGGTTTCAGGCCAGCAATGTCTTTCAGTACTATCTCTTTTGGTTTGGAAGCTATTGCTGGACGTTTGGCATGTTTGGTATAAAAAGCTTCTCCGACCGAGAAAAATACTTTTGGTGCACCATGCAGGTACATTTGAGTTTCCCAGGCAAACGAAAGCAGTTACACCAAAGTTTCTAGTTTCTGTTTGTGTCTCCCCTGAGGAGGTTTCAGGCCAGCTATGTCTTTCAGTACTATCTCTTTTGGTTTGGAAGCTAATGCTGGACGTTTGGTAGAAAAAGCTGCTCCGTCCGAGAAAAACACTTTTGGTGCGCCATGCAGGTACATTTGAGTTTCCCAGGCAAACGAAAGCAGTTACACCAAAGGTTCTAGTTTCTGTTTGTGTCTCCCCTGAGGAGGTTTCAGGCCAGCTATGTCTTTCAGTACTATCTCTTTTGGTTTGGAAGCTATTGCTGGACGTTTGGTAGAAAAAGCTTCTCCGGACGAAAAAAACACTTTTGGTGCACCATGCAGGTACATTTGAGTTTCCCAGGCAAACGAAAGCAGTTACACCAAAGTTTCTAGTTTCTGTTTGTGTCTCCCCTGAGGAGGTTTCAGGCCAGCTATGTCTTTCAGTACTATCTCTTTTGGTTTGGAAGCTATTGCTGGACGTTTGGTAGAAAAAGCTGCTCCGGCCGAGAAAAACACTTTTGGTGCACCATGCAGGTACATTTGAGTTTCCCAGGCAAACGAAAGCAGTTACACCAAAGTTTCTAGTTTCTGTTTTGTCTCCCCTGAGGACGTTTCAGGCCAGCTATGTCTTTCAGTACTATCTCTTTTTGTTTGGAATCTATTGCTAGACGTTTGGTAGAAAAAGCTTCTCCGGACGAAAAAAAACACTTTTGGTGCACCATGCAGGTACATTTGAGTTTCCCAGGCAAACGAAAGCAGTTACACCAAAGTTTCTAGTTTCTGTTTGTGTCTCCCCTGAGGAGGTTTCAGGCCAGCTATGTCTTTCAGTACTATCTCTTTTGGTTTGGAAGCTATTGCTGGACGTTTGGTAGAAAAAGCTGCTCCGGCCGAGAAAAACACTTTTGGTGCACCATGCAGGTACATTTGAGTTTCCCAGGCAAACGAAAGCAGTTACACCAAAGTTTCTAGTTTCTGTTTGTGTCTCCCCTGAGGACGTTTCAGGCCAGCTATGTCTTTCAGTACTATCTCTTTTGGTTTGGAAGCTATTCCTGGACGTTTGGCATGTTTGGTAGAAAAAGCTTCTACGGCCGAGAAAAACACTTTTGGTGCACCATGCATGTCCATTTGAGTTTCCCAGGCAAACGAAAGCAGTTACACCAAAGTTTCTAGTTTCTGTTTGTGTCTCCCCTGAGGAGGTTTCAGGCCAGCTATGTCTTTCAGTACTATCTCTTTTGGTTTGGAAGCTATTGCTGGACTTTTGGTAGAAAAAGCTTCTCCGGACGAAAAAAACAATTTTGGTGCACCATGCAGGTACATTTGAGTTTCCCAGGCAAACGAAAGCAGTTACACCAAAGTTTCTAGTTTCTGTTTGTGTCTCCCCTGAGGAGGTTTCAGGCCAGCTATGTCTTTCAGTACTAACTCTTTTGGTTTGGAAGCTATTGCTGGACGTTTGGTAGAAAAAGCTGCTCCGGCCGAGAAAAACACTTTTGGTGCACCATGCAGGTACATTTGAGTTTCCCAGGCAAACGAAAGCAGTTACACCAAAGTTTCTAGTTTCTGTTTGTGTCTCCCCTGAGGAGGTTTCAGGCCAGCAATGTCTTTCAGTACTATCTCTTTTGGTTTGGAAGCTATTGCTGGACGTTTGGCATGTTTGGTAGAAAAAGCTTCTCCGGCCGAGAAAAACACTTTTGGTGCACCATGCAGGTACATTTGAGTTTCCCAGGCAAACGAAAGCAGTTACACCAAAGTTTCTAGTTTCTGTTTGTGTCTCCCCTGAGGAGGTTTCAGGCCAGCTATGTCTTTCAGTACTATCTCTTTTGGTTTGGAAGCTATTGCTGGACGTTTGGTAGAAAAAGCTGCTCTGGCCGAGAAAAACACTTTTGGTGCACCATGCAGGTACATTTGAGTTTCCCAGGCAAACGAAAGCAGTTACACCAAAGTTTCTAGTTTCTGTTTGTGTCTCCCCTGAGGAGGTTTCAGGCCAGCTATGTCTTTCAGTACTATCTCTTTTGGTTTGGAAGCTATTGCTGGACGTTTGGTAGAAAAAGCTGCTCCGGCCGAGAAAAACACTTTTGGTGCACCATGCAGGTACATTTGAGTTTCCCAGGCAAACGAAAGCACTGACACCAAAGTTTCTAGTTTCTGTTTGTGTCTCCCTTGAGGAGGTTTCAGGCCAGCAATGTCTTTCAGTACTATCTCTTTTGGTTTGGAAGCTATTCCTGGACGTTTGGCATGTTTGGTAGAAAAGGCTTCTCCGGCCAAGAAAAACACTTTTGGTGCACCATGCAGGTACATTTGAGTTTCCCAGGCAAACGAAAGCAGTTACACCAAAGTTTCTAGTTTCTGTTTGTGTCTCCCCTGAGGAGGTTTCAGGCCAGCTATGTCTTTCAGTACTATCTCTTTTGGTTTGGAAGCTATTCCTGGACGTTTGGTATAAAAAGCTGCTCTGGACGAGAAAAACACTTTTGGTGCACCATGCATGTCCATTTGAGTTTCCCAGGCAAACGAAAGCAGTGACACCAAAGTTTCTAGTTTCTGTTTGTGTCTCCCCTGAGGAGGTTTCAAGCTAGCAATGTCTTTCAGTACTATCTCTTTTGGTTTGGAAGCTATTGCTGGACGTTTGGCATGTTTGGTAGAAAAAGCTTCTCCGGCCGAGAAAAACACTTTTGGTGCACCATGCAGGTACATTTGAGTTTCCCAGGCAAACGAAAGCAGTTACACCAAAGTTTCTAGTTTCTGTTTGTGTCTCCCCTGAGTAGGTTTCAGGCCAGCAATGTCTTTCAGTACTATCTCTTTTGGTTTGGAAGCTATTGCTGGACTTTTGGTAGAAAAAGCTTCTCCGGACGAAAAAAACAATTTTGGTGCACCATGCAGGTACATTTGAGTTTCCCAGGCAAACGAAAGCAGTTACACCAAAGTTTCTAGTTTCTGTTTGTGTCTCCCCTGAGGAGGTTTCAGGCCAGCTATGTCTTTCAGTACTAACTCTTTTGGTTTGGAAGCTATTGCTGGACGTTTGGTAGAAAAAGCTGCTCCGGCCGAGAAAAACACTTTTGGTGCACCATGCAGGTACATTTGAGTTTCCCAGGCAAACGAAAGCAGTTACACCAAAGTTTCTAGTTTCTGTTTGTGTCTCCCCTGAGGAGGTTTCAGGCCAGCAATGTCTTTCAGTACTATCTCTTTTGGTTTGGAAGCTATTCCTGGACGTTTGGCATGTTTGGTAGAAAAGGCTTCTCCGGCCAAGAAAAACACTTTTGGTGCACCATGCAGGTACATTTGAGTTTCCCAGGCAAACGAAAGCAGTTACACCAAAGTTTCTAGTTTCTGTTTGTGTCTCCCCTGAGGAGGTTTCAGGCCAGCTATGTCTTTCAGTACTATCTCTTTTGGTTTGGAAGCTATTCCTGGACGTTTGGTATAAAAAGCTGCTCTGGACGAGAAAAACACTTTTGGTGCACCATGCATGTCCATTTGAGTTTCCCAGGCAAACGAAAGCAGTGACACCAAAGTTTCTAGTTTCTGTTTGTGTCTCCCCTGAGGAGGTTTCAAGCTAGCAATGTCTTTCAGTACTATCTCTTTTGGTTTGGAAGCTATTGCTGGACGTTTGGCATGTTTGGTAGAAAAAGCTTCTCCGGCCGAGAAAAACACTTTTGGTGCACCATGCAGGTACATTTGAGTTTCCCAGGCAAACGAAAGCAGTTACACCAAAGTTTCTAGTTTCTGTTTGTGTCTCCCCTGAGTAGGTTTCAGGCCAGCAATGTCTTTCAGTACTATCTCTTTTGGTTTGGAAGCTATTCCTGGACGTTTGGCATGTTTGGTAGAAAAGGCTTCTCCGGCCGAGAAAAACACTTTTGGTGAACCATGCAGGTACATTTGAGTTTCCCAGGCAAACGAAAGCAGTTACACCAAAGTTTCTAGTTTCTGTTTGTGTCTCCCCTGAGGAGGTTTCAAGCTAGCAATGTCTTTCAGTACTATCTCTTTTGGTTTGGAAGCTATTGCTGGACGTTTGGCATGTTTGGTAGAAAAGGCTTCTCCGGCCGAGAAAAACACTTTTGGTGCACCATGCAGGTACATTTGAGTTTCCCAGGCAAACGAAAGCAGTTACACCAAAGTTTCTAGTTTCTGTTTGTGTCTCCCCTGAGGAGGTTTCAGGCCAGCTATGTCTTTCAGTACTATCTCTTTTGGTTTGGAAGCTAATGCTGGACCTTTGGTAGAAAAAGCTGCTCCGGCCGAGAAAAACACTTTTGGTGCGCCATGCAGGTACATTTGAGTTTCCCAGGCAAACGAAAGCAGTTACACCAAAGGTTCTAGTTTCTGTTTGTGTCTCCCCTGAGGAGGTTTCAGGCCAGCTATGTCTTTCAGTACTATCTCTTTTGGTTTGGAAGCTATTGCTGGACGTTTGGTAGAAAAATCTGCTCCGGCCGAGAAAAACACTTTTGGTGCACCATGCAGGTACATTTGAGTTTCCCAGGCAAACGAAAGCAGTTACACCAAAGTTTCTAGTTTCTGTTTGTGTCTCCCCTGAGGAGGTTTCAGGCCAGCTATGTCTTTCAGTACTATCTCTTTTGGTTTGGAAGCTATTGCTGGACGTTTGGTAGAAAAAGCTGCTCCGGCCGAGAAAAACACTTTTGGTGCACCATGCAGGTACATTTGAGTTTCCCAGGCAAACGAAAGCAGTTACACCAAAGTTTCTAGTTTCTGTTTTGTCTCCCCTGAGGACGTTTCAGGCCAGCTATGTCTTTCAGTACTATCTCATTTTGTTTGGAATCTATTGCTAGACGTTTGGTAGAAAAAGCTTCTCCGGCCGAGAAAAACACTTTTGGTGCACCATGCAGGTACATTTGAGTTTCCCAGGCAAACGAAAGCAGTTACACCAAAGTTTCTAGTTTCTGTTTGTGTCTCCCCTGAGGAGGTTTCAGGCCAGCTATGTCTTTCAGTACTATCTCTTTTGGTTTGGAAGCTATTGCTGGACGTTTGGTAGAAAAAGCTGCTCCGGCCGAGAAAAACACTTTTGGTGCACCATGCAGGTACATTTGAGTTTCCCAGGCAAACGAAAGCAGTTACACCAAAGTTTCTAGTTTCTGTTTGTGTCTCCCCTGAGGAGGTTTCAGGCCAGCTATGTCTTTCAGTACTATCTCTTTTGGTTTGGAAGCTATTCCTGGACGTTTGGCATGTTTGGTAGAAAAAGCTTCTCCGGCCGAGAAAAACACTTTTGGTGCACCATGCAGGTACATTTGAGTTTCCCAGGCAAACGAAAGCAGTTACACCAAAGTTTCTAGTTTCTGTTTGTGTCTCCCCTGAGGAGGTTTCAGGCCAGCTATGTCTTTCAGTACTATCTCTTTTGGTTTGGAAGCTATTGCTGGACTTTTGGTAGAAAAAGCTGCTCTGGACGAGAAAAACACTTTTGGTGCACCATGCAGGTACATTTGAGTTTCCCAGGCAAACGAAAGCAGTTACACCAAAGTTTCTAGTTTCTGTTTGTGTCTCCCCTGAGGAGGTTTCAGGCCAGCTATGTCTTTCAGTACTATCTCTTTTGGTTTGGAAGCTATTGCTGGACGTTTGGTAGAAAAAGTTGCTCCGGCCGAGAAAAACACTTTTGGTGCACCATGCAGGTACATTTGAGTTTCCCAGGCAAACGAAAGCAGTTACACCAAAGTTTCTAGTTTCTGTTTGTGTCTCCCTTGAGGAGGTTTCAGGCCAGCTATGTCTTTCAGTACTATCTCTTTTGGTTTGGAAGCTATTCCTGGACGTTTGGCATGTTTGGTAGAAAAGGCTTCTCCGGCCAAGAAAAACACTTTTGGTGCACCATGCAGGTACATTTGAGTTTCCCAGGCAAACGAAAGCAGTTACACCAAAGTTTCTAGTTTCTGTTTGTGTCTCCCCTGAGGAGGTTTCAGGCCAGCTATGTCTTTCAGTACTATCTCTTTTGGTTTGGAAGCTATTGCTGGACGTTTGGTATAAAAAGCTGCTCTGGACGAGAAAAACACTTTTGGTGCACCATGCATGTCCATTTGAGTTTCCCAGGCAAACGAAAGCAGTGACACCAAAGTTTCTAGTTTCTGTTTGTGTCTCCCCTGAGGAGGTTTCAGGCCAGGAATGTCTTTCAGTACTATCTCTTTTGGTTTGGAAGCTATTCCTGGACGTTTGGCATGTTTGGTAGAAAAGGCTTCTCCGGCCGAGAAAAACACTTTTGGTGCACCATGCAGGTACATTTGAGTTTCCCAGGCAAACGAAAGCAGTTACACCAAAGTTTCTAGTTTCTGTTTGTGTCTCCCCTGAGGACGTTTCAGGCCAGCTATGTCTTTCAGTACTATCTCTTTTGGTTTGGAAGCTAATGCTGGACGTTTGGTAGAAAAAGCTGCTCCGGCCGAGAAAAACAATTTTGGTGCGCCATGCAGGTACATTTGAGTTTCCCAGGCAAACGAAAGCAGTTACACCAAAGGTTCTAGTTTCTGTTTGTGTCTCCCCTGAGGACGTTTCAGGCCAGCTATGTCTTTCAGTACTATCTCTTTTGGTTTGGAAGCTATTGCTGGACGTTTGGTAGAAAAAGCTTCTCCGGACGAAAAAAACACTTTTGGTGCACCATGCAGGTACATTTGAGTTTCCCAGGCAAACGAAAGCAGTGACACCAAAGTTTCTAGTTTCTGTTTGTGTCTCCCCTGAGGAGGTTTCAGGCCAGCTATGTCTTTCAGTACTATCTCTTTTGGTTTGGAAGCTATTGCTGGACGTTTGGTAGAAAAAGCTGCTCCGGCCGAGAAAAACACTTTTGGTGCACCATGCAGGTACATTTGAGTTTCCCAGGCAAACAAAAGCAGTTACACCAAAGTTTCTAGTTTCTGTTTTGTCTCCCCTGAGGACGTTTCAGGCCAGCTATGTCTTTCAGTACTATCTCATTTTGTTTGGAATCTATTGCTAGACGTTTGGTAGAAAAAGCTTCTCCGGACGAAAAAAACACTTTTGGTGCACCATGCAGGTACATTTGAGTTTCCCAGGCAAACGAAAGCAGTTACACCAAAGTTTCTAGTTTCTGTTTGTGTCTCCCCTGAGGAGGTTTCAGGCCAGCTATGTCTTTCAGTACTATCTCTTTTGGTTTGGAAGCTATTGCTGGACGTTTGGTAGAAAAAGCTGCTCCGGCCGAGAAAAACACTTTTGGTGCACCATGCAGGTACATTTGAGTTTCCCAGGCAAACGAAAGCAGTTACACCAAAGTTTCTAGTTTCTGTTTGTGTCTCCCCTGAGGAGGTTTCAGGCCAGCTATGTCTTTCAGTACTATCTCTTTTGGTTTGGAAGCTATTCCTGGACGTTTGGCATGTTTGGTAGAAAAAGCTTCTCCGGCCGAGAAAAACACTTTTGGCGCACCATGCAGGTACATTTGAGTTTCCCAGGCAAACGAAAGCAGATACACCAAAGTTTCTAGTTTCTGTTTGTGTCTCCCCTGAGGAGGTTTCAGGCCAGCTATGTCTTTCAGTACTATCTCTTTTGGTTTGGAAGCTATTGCTGGACGTTTGGTAGAAAAAGCTGCTCTGGACGAGAAAAACACTTTTGGTGCACCATGCAGGTACATTTGAGTTTCCCAGGCAAACGAAAGCAGTTACACCAAAGTTTCTAGTTTCTGTTTGTGTCTCCCCTGAGGAGGTTTCAAGCTAGCAATGTCTTTCAGTACTATCTCTTTTGGTTTGGAAGCTATTGCTGGACGTTTGGTAGAAAAAGCTGCTCCGGCCGAGAAAAACACTTTTGGTGCGCCATGCAGGTACATTTGAGTTTCCCAGGCAAACGAAAGCAGTTACACCAAAGTTTCTAGTTTCTGTTTGTGTCTCCCCTGAGGAGGTTTCAGGCCAGCTATGTCTTTCAGTACTATCTCTTTTGGTTTGGAATCTATTGCTGGACGTTTGGTAGAAAAAGCTGCTCCGGCCGAGAAAAACACTTTTGGTGCACCATGCAGGTACATTTGAGTTTCCCAGGCAAACGAAAGCAGTTACACCAAAGTTTCTAGTTTCTGTTTTGTCTCCCCTGAGGAGGTTTCAGGCCAGCTATGTCTTTCAGTACTATCTCTTTTGGTTTGGAATCTATTGCTAGACGTTTGGTAGAAAAAGCTTCTCAGGACGAAAAAAACACTTTTGGTGCACCATGCAGGTACATTTGAGTTTCCCAGGCAAACGAAAGCAGTTACACCAAAGTTTCTAGTTTCTGTTTGTGTCTCCCCTGAGGAGGTTTCAGGCCAGCAATGTCTTTCAGTACTATCTCTTTTGGTTTGGAAGCTATTCCTGCACGTTTGGTATGTTTGGTAGAAAAGGCTCTCCGGCCGAGAAAAACACTTTTGGAGCACCATGCAGGTACATTTGAGTTTCCCAGGCAAACGAAAGCAGTTACACCAAAGTTTCTAGTTTCTGTTTGTGTCTCCCCTGAGGAGGTTTCAGGCCAGCTATGTCTTTCAGTACTATCTCTTTTGGTTTGGAAGCTATTTCTGGACGTTTGGTAGAAAAAGCTGCTCCGGCCGAGAAAAACACATTTGGTGCGCCATTCAGGTACATTTGAGTTTCCCAGGCAAACGAAAGCAGTTACACCAAAGTTTCTAGTTTCTGTTTGTGTCTCCCCTGAGGACGTTTCAGGCCAGCTATGTCTTTCAGTACTATCTCTTTTGGTTTGGAAGCTATTGCTAGACGTTTGGTAGAAAAAGCTTCTCCGGACGAAAAAAACACTTTTGGTGCACCATGCAGATACATTTGAGTTTCCCAGGCAAACGAAAGCAGTTACACCAAAGTTTCTAGTTTCTGTTTGTGTCTCCCCTGAGGAGGTTTCAGGAGAGCTATGTCTTTCAGTACTATCTCTTTTGGTTTGGAAGCTATTGCTGGACGTTTGGTAGAAAAAGCTGCTCCGGCCGAGAAAAACACTTTTGGTGCACCATGCAGGTACATTTGAGTTTCCCAGGCAAACGAAAGCAGTTACACCAAAGTTTCTAGTTTCTGTTTGTGTCTCCCCTGAGGAGGTTTCAGGCCAGCTATGTCTTTCAGTACTATCTCTTTTGGTTTGGATGCTTTTCCTGGACGTTTGGCATGTTTGGTAGAAAAAGCTGCTCCGGCCGAGAAAAACACTTTTGGTGCACCATGCAGGTACATTTGAGTTTCCCAGGCAAACGAAAGCAGTTACACCAAAGTTTCTAGTTTCTGTTTGTGTCTCCCCTGAGGAGGTTTCAGGCCAGCTATGTCTTTCAGTACTATCTCTTTTGGTTTGGAAGCTATTGCTGGACTTTTGGTAGAAAAAGCTGCTCTGGACGAGAAAAACACTTTTGGTGCACCATGCAGATACATTTGAGTTTCCCAGGCAAACGAAAGCAGTTACACCAAAGTTTCTAGTTTCTGTTTGTGTCTCCCCTGAGGAGGTTTCAGGCCAGCTATGTCTTTCAGTACTATCTCTTTTGGTTTGGAAGCTATTGCTGGACGTTTGGTAGAAAAAGCTGCTCTGGCCGAGAAAAACACTTTTGGTGCACCATGCAGGTACATTTGAGTTTCCCAGGCAAACGAAAGCAGTTACACCAAAGGTTCTAGTTTCTCTTTGTGTCTCCCCTGAGGAGGTTTCAAGCTAGCAATGTCTTTCAGTACTATCTCTTTTGGTTTGGAAGCTATTGCTGGACGTTTGGCATGTTTGGTAGAAAAAGCTTCTCCGGCCAAGAAAAACACTTTTGGTGCACCATGCAGGTACATTTGAGTTTCCCAGGCAAACGAAAGCAGTTACACCAAAGTTTCTAGTTTCTGTTTGTGTCTCCCCTGAGGAGGTTTCAGGCCAGCTATGTCTTTCAGTACTATCTCTTTTGGTTTGGAAGCTATTGCTGGACGTTTGGTAGAAAAAGCTGCTCCGGCCGAGAAAAACACTTTTGGTGCACCATGCAGGTACATTTGAGTTTCCCAGGCAAACGAAAGCAGTTACACCAAAGTTTCTAGTTTCTGTTTTGTCTCCCCTGAGGAGGTTTCAGGCCAGCTATGTCTTTCAGTACTATCTCATTTTGTTTGGAATCTATTGCTAGACGTTTGGTAGAAAAAACTTCTCCGGACGAAAAAAACACTTTTGGTGCACCATGCAGGTACATTTGAGTTTCCCAGGCAAACGAAAGCAGTTACACCAAAGTTTCTAGTTTCTGTTTGTGTCTCCCCTGAGGAGGTTTCAGGCCAGCTATGTCTTTCAGTACTATCTCTTTTGGTTTGGAAGCTATTGCTGGACGTTTGGTAGAAAAAGCTGCTCCGGCCGAGAAAAACACTTTTGGTGCACCATGCAGGTACATTTGAGTTTCCCAGGCAAACGAAAGCAGTTACACCAAAGTTTCTAGTTTCTGTTTGTGTCTCCCCTGAGGAGGTTTCAGGCCAGGAATGTCTTTCAGTACTATCTCTTTTGGTTTGGAAGCTATTGCTGGACGTTTGGCATGTTTGGTAGAAAAGGCTTCTCCGGCCGAGAAAAACACTTTTGGTGCACCATGCAGGTACATTTGAGTTTCCCAGGCAAACGAAAGCAGTTACACCAAAGTTTCTAGTTTCTGTTTGTGTCTCCCCTGAGGAGGTTTCAGGCCAGCTATGTCTTTCAGTACTATCTCTTTTGGTTTGGAAGCTATTCCTGGACGTTTGGTAGAAAAAGCTGCTCCGGCCGAGAAAAACACTTTTGGTGCGCCATGCAGGTACATTTGAGTTTCCCAGGCAAACGAAAGCAGTTACACCAAAGTTTCTAGTTTCTGTTTGTGTCTCCCCTGAGGAGGTTTCAGGCCAGCTATGTCTTTCAGTACTATCTCTTTTGGTTTGGAATCTATTGCTAGACGTTTGGTAGAAAAAGCTTCTCCGGACGAAAAAAACACTTTTGGTGCACCATGCAGATACATTTGAGTTTCCCAGGCAAACGAAAGCAGTTACACCAAAGTTTCTAGTTTCTGTTTGTGTCTCCCCTGAGGAGGTTTCAGGAGAGCTATGTCTTTCAGTACTATCTCTTTTGGTTTGGAAGCTATTGCTGGACGTTTGGTAGAAAAAGCTGCTCCGGCCGAGAAAAACATTTTTGGTGCACCATGCAGGTACATTTGAGTTTCCCAGGCAAACGAAAGCAGTTACACCAAAGTTTCTAGTTTCTGTTTGTGTCTCCCCTGAGGAGGTTTCAGGCCAGCTATGTCTTTCAGTACTATCTCTTTTGGTTTGGAAGCTATTCCTGGACGTTTGGCATGTTTGGTAGAAAAAGCTGCTCCGGCCGAGAAAAACACTTTTGGTGCACCATGCAGGTACATTTGAGTTTCCCAGGCAAACGAAAGCAGTTACACCAAAGTTTCTAGTTTCTGTTTGTGTCTCCCCTGAGGAGGTTTCAGGCCAGCTATGTCTTTCAGTACTATCTCTTTTGGTTTGGAAGCTATTGCTGGACGTTTGGTAGAAAAAGCTGCTCTGGCCGAGAAAAACACTTTTGGTGCACCATGCAGGTACATTTGAGTTTCCCAGGCAAACGAAAGCAGTTACACCAAAGGTTCTAGTTTCTCTTTGTGTCTCCCCTGAGGAGGTTTCAAGCTAGCAATGTCTTTCAGTACTATCTCTTTTGGTTTGGAAGCTATTGCTGGACGTTTGGCATGTTTGGTAGAAAAAGCTTCTCCGGCCAAGAAAAACACTTTTGGTGCACCATGCAGGTACATTTGAGTTTCCCAGGCAAACGAAAGCAGTTACACCAAAGTTTCTAGTTTCTGTTTGTGTCTCCCCTGAGGAGGTTTCAGGCCAGCTATGTCTTTCAGTACTATCTCTTTTGGTTTGGAAGCTATTGCTGGACGTTTGGTAGAAAAAGCTGCTCCGGCCGAGAAAAACACTTTTGGTGCACCATGCAGGTACATTTGAGTTTCCCAGGCAAATGAAAGCAGTTACACCAAAGTTTCTAGTTTCTGTTTTGTCTCCCCTGAGGAGGTTTCAGGCCAGCTATGTCTTTCAGTACTATCTCATTTTGTTTGGAATCTATTGCTAGACGTTTGGTAGAAAAAACTTCTCCGGACGAAAAAAACACTTTTGGTGCACCATGCAGGTACATTTGAGTTTCCCAGGCAAACGAAAGCAGTTACACCAAAGTTTCTAGTTTCTGTTTGTGTCTCCCCTGAGGAGGTTTCAGGCCAGCTATGTCTTTCAGTACTATCTCTTTTGGTTTGGAAGCTATTGCTGGACGTTTGGTAGAAAAAGCTGCTCCGGCCGAGAAAAACACTTTTGGTGCACCATGCATGTCCATTTGAGTTTCCCAGGCAAACGAAAGCAGTTACACCAAAGTTTCTAGTTTCTGTTTGTGTCTCCCCTGAGGAGGTTTCAGGCCAGGAATGTCTTTCAGTACTATCTCTTTTGGTTTGGAAGCTATTGCTGGACGTTTGGCATGTTTGGTAGAAAAGGCTTCTCCGGCCGAGAAAAACACTTTTGGTGCACCATGCAGGTACATTTGAGTTTCCCAGGCAAACGAAAGCAGTTACACCAAAGTTTCTAGTTTCTGTTTGTGTCTCCCCTGAGGACGTTTCAGGCCAGCTATGTCTTTCAGTACTATCTCTTTTGGTTTGGAATCTATTGCTAGACGTTTGGTAGAAAATGCTTCTCCGGACGAAAAAAACACTTTTGGTGCACCATGCAGATACATTTGAGTTTCCCAGGCAAACGAAAGCAGTTACACCAAAGTTTCTAGTTTCTGTTTGTGTCTCCCCTGAGGAGGTTTCAGGAGAGCTATGTCTTTCAGTACTATCTCTTTTGGTTTGGAAGCTATTGCTGGACGTTTGGTAGAAAAAGCTGCTCCGGCCGAGAAAAACATTTTTGGTGCACCATGCAGGTACATTTGAGTTTCCCAGGCAAACGAAAGCAGTTACACCAAAGTTTCTAGTTTCTGTTTGTGTCTCCCCTGAGGAGGTTTCAGGCCAGCTATGTCTTTCAGTACTATCTCTTTTGGTTTGGAAGCTATTCCTGGACGTTTGGCATGTTTGGTAGAAAAAGCTGCTCCGGCCGAGAAAAACACTTTTGGTGCACCATGCAGGTACATTTGAGTTTCCCAGGCAAACGAAAGCAGTTACACCAAAGTTTCTAGTTTCTGTTTGTGTCTCCCCTGAGGAGGTTTCAGGCCAGCTATGTCTTTCAGTACTATCTCTTTTGGTTTGGAAGCTATTGCTGGACGTTTGGTAGAAAAAGCTGCTCTGGCCGAGAAAAACACTTTTGGTGCACCATGCAGGTACATTTGAGTTTCCCAGGCAAACGAAAGCAGTTACACCAAAGGTTCTAGTTTCTCTTTGTGTCTCCCCTGAGGAGGTTTCAAGCTAGCAATGTCTTTCAGTACTATCTCTTTTGGTTTGGAAGCTATTGCTGGACGTTTGGCATGTTTGGTAGAAAAAAATTCTCCGGCCGAGAAAAACACTTTTGGTGCACCATGCAGGTACATTTGAGTTTCCCAGGCAAACGAAAGCAGTTACACCAAAGTTTCTAGTTTCTGTTTGTGTCTCCCCTGAGGAGGTTTCAGGCCAGCTATGTCTTTCAGTACTATCTCTTTTGGTTTGGAAGCTATTGCTGGACGTTTGGTAGAAAAAGCTGCTCCGGCCGAGAAAAACACTTTTGGTGCACCATGCAGGTACATTTGAGTTTCCCAGGCAAACGAAAGCAGTTACACCAAAGTTTCTAGTTTCTGTTTTGTCTCCCCTGAGGAGGTTTCAGGCCAGCTATGTCTTTCAGTACTATCTCATTTTGTTTGGAAGCTATTGCTAGACGTTTGGTAGAAAAAACTTCTCCGGACGAAAAAAACACTTTTGGTGCACCATGCAGGTACATTTGAGTTTCCCAAGCAAACGAAAGCAGTTACACCAAAGTTTCTAGTTTCTGTTTGTGTCTCCCCTGAGGAGGTTTCAGGCCAGCTATGTCTTTCAGTACTATCTCTTTTGGTTTGGAAGCTATTGCTGGACTTTTGGTAGAAAAGGCTTCTCCGGCCGAGAAAAACACTTTTGGTGCACCA
This sequence comes from Laterallus jamaicensis coturniculus, assembly GCA_022605575.1. Classification (NCBI taxonomy): domain Eukaryota; kingdom Metazoa; phylum Chordata; class Aves; order Gruiformes; family Rallidae; genus Laterallus; species Laterallus jamaicensis. The sequence continues at coordinate 497,649 of JAKCOX010000028.1, forward strand.
TGCAGGTTCATTTGAGTTTCCCAGGCAAACGAAAGCAGTGACACCAAAGTTTCTAGTTTCTGTTTGTGTCTCCCCTGAGGAGGTTCCAGGCCAGCAATGTCTTTCAGTACTATCTCTTTTGGTTTGGAAGCTATTCCTGGGCGTTTGGCATGTTTGGTAGAAAAGGCTTCTCCGGCCGAGAAAAACACTTTTGGTGCACCATGCAGGTACATTTGAGTTTCCCAGGCAAACGAAAGCAGTTACACCAAAGTTTCTAGTTTCTGTTTGTGTCTCCCCTGAGGAGGTTTCAGGCCAGCTATGTCTTTCAGTACTATCTCTTTTGGTTTGGAAGCTATTCCTGGACGTTTGGTAGAAAAAGCTGCTCCGGCCGAGAAAAACACTTTTGGTGCACCATGCATGTCCATTTGAGTTTCCCAGGCAAACGATAGCAGTGACACCAAAGTTTCTAGTTTCTGTTTGTGTCTCCCCTGAGGAGGTTTCAGGCCAGCTATGTCTTTCAGTACTATCTCTTTTGGTTTGGAAGCTATTCCTTGACGTTTGGCATGTTTGGTAGAAAAAGCTTCTCCGGCCGAGAAAAACACTTTTGGTGCAACATGCAGTACATTTGAGTTTCCCAGGCAAACGAAAGCAGTTACACCAAAGTTTCTAGTTTCTGTTTGTGTCTCCCCTGAGGAGGTTTCAGGCCAGCTATGTCTTTCAGTACTATCTCTTTTGGTTTGGAAGCTATTCCTGGACGTTTGGCATCTTTGGTAGAAAAGGCTTCTCCGGCCAAGAAAAACACTTTTGGTGCACCATGCAGGTACATTTGAGTTTCCCAGGCAAACGAAAGCAGTTACACCAAAGTTTCTAGTTTCTGTTTGTGTCTCCCCTGAGGAGGTTTCAGGCCAGCTATGTCTTTCAGTACTATCTCTTTCGGTTTGGAATCTATTGCTGGACGTTTGGCATGTTTGGTAGAAAAGGCTTCTCCGGCCGAGAAAAACACTTTTGGTGCACCATGCAGGTACATTTGAGTTTCCCAGGCAAACGAAAGCAGTTACACCAAAGTTTCTAGTTTCTGTTTGTGTCTCCCCTGAGGAGGTTTCAGGCCAGCTATGTCTTTCAGTACTATCTCTTTTGGTTTGGAAGCTATTGCTGGACGTTTGGTAGAAAAAGTTGCTCCGGCCGAGAAAAACATTTTTGGTGCACCATGCAGGTACATTTGAGTTTCCCAGGCAAACGAAAGCAGTGACACCAAAGTTTCTAGTTTCTGTTTGTGTCTCCCTTGAGGAGGTTTCAGGCCAGCAATGTCTTTCAGTACTATCTCTTTTGGTTTGGAAGCTATTCCTGGACGTTTGGCATGTTTGGTAGAAAAGGCTTCTCCGGCCGAGAAAAACACTTTTGGTGAACCATGCAGGTACATTTGAGTTTCCCAGGCAAACGAAAGCAGTTACACCAAAGTTTCTAGTTTCTGTTTGTGTCTCCCCTGAGGAGGTTTCAGGCCAGCTATGTCTTTCAGTACTATCTCTTTTGGTTTTGAAGCTATTGCTGGACGTTTGGTAGAAAAAGCTGCTCTGGCCGAGAAAAACACTTTTGGTGCACCATGCATGTCCATTTGAGTTTCCCAGGCAAACGAAAGCAGTGACACCAAAGTTTCTAGTTTCTGTTTGTGTCTCCCCTGAGGAGGTTTCAAGCTAGCAATATCTTTCAGTACTATCTCTTTTGGTTTGGAAGCTATTGCTGGACGTTTGGCATGTTTGGTAGAAAAAGCTTCTCCGGCCGAGAAAAACACTTTTGGTGCACCATGCAGGTACATTTGAGTTTCCCAGGCAAACGAAAGCAGTTACACCAAAGTTTCTAGTTTCTGTTTGTGTCTCCCCTGAGGAGGTTTCAGGCCAGCTATGTCTTTCAGTACTATCTCTTTTGGTTTGGAAGCTATTCCTGGACGTTTGGCATGTTTGGTAGAAAAGGCTTCTCCGGCCGAGAAAAACACTTTTGGTGCACCATGCAGGTACATTTGAGTTTCCCAGGCAAACGAAAGCAGTTACACCAAAGTTTCTAGTTTCTGTTTGTGTCTCCCTTGAGGAGGTTTCAGGCCAGCAATGTCTTTCAGTACTATCTCTTTTGGTTTGGAAGCTATTGCTGGACGTTTGGCATGTTTGGTAGAAAAGGCTTCTCCGGCCGAGAAAAACACTTTTGGTGAACCATGCAGGTACATTTGAGTTTCCCAGGCAAACGAAAGCAGTTACACCAAAGTTTCTAGTTTCTGTTTGTGTCTCCCCTGAGGAGGTTTCAGGCCAGCTATGTCTTTCAGTACTATCTCTTTTGGTTTGGAAGCTATTGCTGGACGTTTGGTAGAAAAAGCTGCTCTGGACGAGAAAAACACTTTTGGTGCACCATGCATGTCCATTTGAGTTTCCCAGGCAAACGAAAGCAGTTACACCAACGTTTCTTGTTTCTGCTTGTGTCTCCCCTGAGGAGGTTTCAAGCTAGCAATGTCTTTCAGTACTATCTCTTTTGGTTTGGAAGCTATTGCTGGACGTTTGGCATGTTTGGTAGAAAAGGCTTCTCCGGCCGAGAAAAACACTTTTGGTGCACCATGCAGGTACATTTGAGTTTCCCAGGCAAACGAAAGCAGTTACACCAAAGTTTCTAGTTTCTGTTTGTGTCTCCCCTGAGGAGGTTTCAGGCCAGCAATGTCTTTCAGTACTATCTCTTTTGGTTTGGAAGCTATTCCTGGACGTTTGGCATGTTTGGTAGAAAAGGCTTCTCCGGCCGAGAAAAACACTTTTGGTGAACCATGCAGGTACATTTGAGTTTCCCAGGCAAACGAAAGCAGTTACACCAAAGTTTCTAGTTTCTGTTTGTGTCTCCCCTGAGGAGGTTTCAGGCCAGCTATGTCTTTCAGTACTATCTCTTTTGGTTTGGAAGCTATTGCTGGACGTTTGGTAGAAAAAGCTCCTCCGGCCGAGAAAAACACTTTTGGTGCACCATGCAGGTACATTTGAGTTTCCCAGGCAAACGAAAGCAGTTACACCAAAGTTTCTAGTTTCTGTTTGTGTCTCCCCTGAGGAGGTTTCAGGCCAGCTATGTCTTTCAGTACTATCTCTTTTGGTTTGGAAGCTATTCCTGGACGTTTGGCATGTTTGGTAGAAAAGGCTTCTCCTGCCGAGAAAAACACTTTTGGTGAACCATGCAGGTACATTTGAGTTTCCCAGGCAAACGAAAGCAGTTACACCAAAGTTTCTAGTTTCTGTTTGTGTCTCCCTTGAGGAGGTTTCAGGCCAGCAATGTCTTTCAGTACTATCTCTTTTGGTTTGGAAGCTATTGCTGGACGTTTGGCATGTTTGGTAGAAAAGGCTTCTCCGGCCGAGAAAAACACTTTTGGTGAACCATGCAGGTACATTTGAGTTTCCCAGGCAAACGAAAGCAGTTACACCAAAGTTTCTAGTTTCTGTTTGTGTCTCCCCTGAGGAGGTTTCAGGCCAGCTATGTCTTTCAGTACTATCTCTTTTGGTTTGGAAGCTATTGCTGGACGTTTGGTAGAAAAAGCTGCTCTGGACGAGAAAAACACTTTTGGTGCACCATGCAGGTACATTTGAGTTTCCCAGGCAAACGAAAGCAGTTACACCAAAGTTTCTAGTTTCTGTTTGTGTCTCCCCTGAGGAGGTTTCAAGCTAGCAATGTCTTTCAGTACTATCTCTTTTGGTTTGGAAGCTATTGCTGGACGTTTGGCATGTTTGGTAGAAAAGGCTTCTCCGGCCGAGAAAAACACTTTTGGAGCACCATGCAGGTACATTTGAGTTTCCCAGGCAAACGAAAGCAGTTACACCAAAGTTTCTAGTTTCTGTTTGTGTCTCCCCTGAGGAGGTTTCAGGCCAGCTATGTCTTTCAGTACTATCTCTTTTGGTTTGGAAGGTAATGCTGGACGTTTGGTAGAAAAAGCTGCTCCGGCCGAGAAAAACACTTTTGGTGCGCCATGCAGGTACATTTGAGTTTCCCAGGCAAACGAAAGCAGTTACACCAAAGTTTCTAGTTTCTGTTTGTGTCTCCCCTGAGGAGGTTTCAGGCCAGCTATGTCTTTCAGTACTATCTCTTTTGGTTTGGAAGCTATTGCTGGACGTTTGGTAGAAAAAGCTTCTCCGGACGAAAAAAACACTTTTGGTGCACCATGCAGGTACATTTGAGTTTCCCAGGCAAACGAAAGCAGTTACACCAAAGTTTCTAGTTTCTGTTTGTGTCTCCCCTGAGGAGGTTTCAGGCCAGCTATGTCTTTCAGTACTATCTCTTTTGGTTTGGAAGCTATTGCTGGACGTTTGGTAGAAAAAGCTGCTCCGGCCGAGAAAAACACTTTTGGTGCACCATGCAGGTACATTTGAGTTTCCCAGGCAAACGAAAGCAGTTACACCAAAGTTTCTAGTTTCTGTTTTGTCTCCCCTGAGGACGTTTCAGGCCAGCTATGTCTTTCAGTACTATCTCTTTTGGTTTGGAAGCTATTGCTGGACGTTTGGTAGAAAAGGCTTCTCCGGCCGAGAAAAACACTTTTGGTGCACCATGCAGGTACATTTGAGTTTCCCAGGCAAACGAAAGCAGTTACACCAAAGTTTCTAGTTTCTGTTTGTGTCTCCCCTGAGGAGGTTTCAGGCTAGCAATGTCTTTCAGTACTATCTCTTTTGGTTTGGAAGCTATTCCTGGACGTTTGGTAGAAAAAGCTGCTCCGGCCGAGAAAATCACTTTTGGTGCACCATGCAGGTACATTTGAGTTTCCCAGGCAAACGAAAGCAGTTACACCAAAGTTTCTAGTTTCTGTTTGTGTCTCCCCTGAGGAGGTTTCAGGCCAGCTATGTCTTTCAGTACTATCTCTTTTGGTTTGGAAGCTATTGCTGGACGTTTGGTAGAAAAAGCTTCTCCGGTCGAGAAAAACACTTTTGGTGCACCATGCAGTACATTTGAGTTTCCCAGGCAAACGAAAGCAGTTACACCAAAGTTTCTAGTTTCTGTTTGTGTCTCCCCTGAGGAGGTTTCAGGCCAGCTATGTCTTTCAGTACTATCTCTTTTGGTTTGGAAGCTATTGCTGGACGTTTGGTAGAAAAAGCTTCTCCGGACGAAAAAAACAATTTTGGTGCACCATGCAGGTACATTTGAGTTTCCCAGGCAAACGAAAGCAGTTACACCAAAGTTTCTAGTTTCTGTTTGTGTCTCCCCTGAGGAGGTTTCAGGCCAGCTATGTCTTTCAGTACTAACTCTTTTGGTTTGGAAGCTATTGCTGGACGTTTGGTAGAAAAAGCTGCTCCGGCCGAGAAAAACACTTTTGGTGCACCATGCAGGTACATTTGAGTTTCCCAGGCAAACGAAAGCAGTTACACCAAAGTTTCTAGTTTCTGTTTGTGTCTCCCCTGAGGAGGTTTCAGGCCAGCAATGTCTTTCAGTACTATCTCTTTTGGTTTGGAAGCTATTGCTGGACGTTTGGCATGTTTGGTAGAAAAAGCTTCTCCGACCGAGAAAAATACTTTTGGTGCACCATGCAGGTACATTTGAGTTTCCCAGGCAAACGAAAGCAGTTACACCAAAGTTTCTAGTTTCTGTTTGTGTCTCCCCTGAGGAGGTTTCAGGCCAGCTATGTCTTTCAGTACTATCTCTTTTGGTTTGGAAGCTAATGCTGGACGTTTGGTAGAAAAAGCTGCTCCGTCCGAGAAAAACACTTTTGGTGCACCATGCAGGTACATTTGAGTTTCACAAGCAAACGAAAGCAGTTACACCAAAGGTTCTAGTTTCTGTTTGTGTCTCCCCTGAGGAGGTTTCAGGCCAGCTATGTCTTTCAGTACTATCTCTTTTGGTTTGGAAGCTATTGCTGGACGTTTGGTAGAAAAAGCTTCTCCGGACGAAAAAAACACTTTTGGTGCACCATGCAGGTACATTTGAGTTTCCCAGGCAAACGAAAGCAGTTACACCAAAGTTTCTAGTTTCTGTTTGTGTCTCCCCTGAGGAGGTTTCAGGCCAGCTATGTCTTTCAGTACTATCTCTTTTGGTTTGGAAGCTATTGCTGGACGTTTGGTAGAAAAAGCTGCTCCGGCCGAGAAAAACACTTTTGGTGCACCATGCAGGTACATTTGAGTTTCCCAGGCAAACGAAAGCAGTTACACCAAAGTTTCTAGTTTCTGTTTTGTCTCCCCTGAGGACGTTTCAGGCCAGCTATGTCTTTCAGTACTATCTCATTTTGTTTGGAATCTATTGCTAGACGTTTGGTAGAAAAAGCTTCTCCGGACGAAAAAAACACTTTTGGTGCACCATGCAGGTACATTTGAGTTTCCCAGGCAAACGAAAGCAGTTACACCAAAGTTTCTAGTTTCTGTTTGTGTCTCCCCTGAGGAGGTTTCAGGCCAGCTATGTCTTTCAGTACTATCTCTTTTGGTTTGGAAGCTATTGCTGGACGTTTGGTAGAAAAAGCTGCTCCGGCCGAGAAAAACACTTTTGGTGCACCATGCAGGTACATTTGAGTTTCCCAGGCAAACGAAAGCAGTTACACCAAAGTTTCTAGTTTCTGTTTGTGTCTCCCCTGAGGACGTTTCAGGCCAGCTATGTCTTTCAGTACTATCTCTTTTGGTTTGGAAGCTATTCCTGGACGTTTGGCATGTTTGGTAGAAAAAGCTTCTACGGCCGAGAAAAACACTTTTGGTGCACCATGCATGTCCATTTGAGTTTCCCAGGCAAACGAAAGCAGTTACACCAAAGTTTCTAGTTTCTGTTTGTGTCTCCCCTGAGGAGGTTTCAGGCCAGCTATGTCTTTCAGTACTATCTCTTTTGGTTTGGAAGCTATTGCTGGACTTTTGGTAGAAAAAGCTTCTCCGGACGAAAAAAACAATTTTGGTGCACCATGCAGGTACATTTGAGTTTCCCAGGCAAACGAAAGCAGTTACACCAAAGTTTCTAGTTTCTGTTTGTGTCTCCCCTGAGGAGGTTTCAGGCCAGCTATGTCTTTCAGTACTAACTCTTTTGGTTTGGAAGCTATTGCTGGACGTTTGGTAGAAAAAGCTGCTCCGGCCGAGAAAAACACTTTTGGTGCACCATGCAGGTACATTTGAGTTTCCCAAGCAAACGAAAGCAGTTACACCAAAGTTTCTAGTTTCTGTTTGTGTCTCCCCTGAGGAGGTTTCAGGCCAGCAATGTCTTTCAGTACTATCTCTTTTGGTTTGGAAGCTATTCCTGGACGTTTGGCATGTTTGGTAGAAAAAGCTTCTCCGGCCGAGAAAAACACTTTTGGTGCACCATGCAGGTACATTTGAGTTTCCCAGGCAAACGAAAGCAGTTACACCAAAGTTTCTAGTTTCTGTTTGTGTCTCCCCTGAGGAGGTTTCAGGCCAGCTATGTCTTTCAGTACTATCTCTTTTGGTTTGGAAGCTATTGCTGGACGTTTGGTAGAAAAAGCTGCTCTGGCCGAGAAAAACACTTTTGGTGCACCATGCAGGTACATTTGAGTTTCCCAGGCAAACGAAAGCAGTTACACCAAAGTTTCTAGTTTCTGTTTGTGTCTCCCCTGAGGAGGTTTCAGGCCAGCTATGTCTTTCAGTACTATCTCTTTTGGTTTGGAAGCTATTGCTGGACGTTTGGTAGAAAAAGCTGCTCCGGCCGAGAAAAACACTTTTGGTGCACCATGCAGGTACATTTGAGTTTCCCAGGCAAACGAAAGCACTGACACCAAAGTTTCTAGTTTCTGTTTGTGTCTCCCTTGAGGAGGTTTCAGGCCAGCAATGTCTTTCAGTACTATCTCTTTTGGTTTGGAAGCTATTCCTGGACGTTTGGCATGTTTGGTAGAAAAGGCTTCTCCGGCCAAGAAAAACACTTTTGGTGCACCATGCAGGTACATTTGAGTTTCCCAGGCAAACGAAAGCAGTTACACCAAAGTTTCTAGTTTCTGTTTGTGTCTCCCCTGAGGAGGTTTCAGGCCAGCTATGTCTTTCAGTACTATCTCTTTTGGTTTGGAAGCTATTCCTGGACGTTTGGTATAAAAAGCTGCTCTGGACGAGAAAAACACTTTTGGTGCACCATGCATGTCCATTTGAGTTTCCCAGGCAAACGAAAGCAGTGACACCAAAGTTTCTAGTTTCTGTTTGTGTCTCCCCTGAGGAGGTTTCAAGCTAGCAATGTCTTTCAGTACTATCTCTTTTGGTTTGGAAGCTATTGCTGGACGTTTGGCATGTTTGGTAGAAAAAGCTTCTCCGGCCGAGAAAAACACTTTTGGTGCACCATGCAGGTACATTTGAGTTTCCCAGGCAAACGAAAGCAGTTACACCAAAGTTTCTAGTTTCTGTTTGTGTCTCCCCTGAGTAGGTTTCAGGCCAGCAATGTCTTTCAGTACTATCTCTTTTGGTTTGGAAGCTATTCCTGGACGTTTGGCATGTTTGGTAGAAAAGGCTTCTCCGGCCGAGAAAAACACTTTTGGTGCACCATGCAGGTACATTTGAGTTTCCCAGGCAAACGAAAGCAGTTACACCAAAGTTTCTAGTTTCTGTTTGTGTCTCCCCTGAGGAGGTTTCAAGCTAGCAATGTCTTTCAGTACTATCTCTTTTGGTTTGGAAGCTATTGCTGGGCGTTTGGCATGTTTGGTAGAAAAGGCTTCTCCGGCCGAGAAAAACACTTTTGGTGCACCATGCAGGTACATTTGAGTTTCCCAGGCAAACGAAAGCAGTTACACCAAAGTTTCTAGTTTCTGTTTGTGTCTCCCCTGAGGAGGTTTCAGGCCAGCTATGTCTTTCAGTACTATCTCTTTTGGTTTGGAAGCTAATGCTGGACGTTTGGTAGAAAAAGCTGCTCCGGCCGAGAAAAACACTTTTGGTGCGCCATGCAGGTACATTTGAGTTTCCCAGGCAAACGAAAGCAGTTACACCAAAGGTTCTAGTTTCTGTTTGTGTCTCCCCTGAGGAGGTTTCAGGCCAGCTATGTCTTTCAGTACTATCTCTTTTGGTTTGGAAGCTATTGCTGGACGTTTGGTAGAAAAATCTGCTCCGGCCGAGAAAAACACTTTTGGTGCACCATGCAGGTACATTTGAGTTTCCCAGGCAAACGAAAGCAGTTACACCAAAGTTTCTAGTTTCTGTTTGTGTCTCCCCTGAGGAGGTTTCAGGCCAGCTATGTCTTTCAGTACTATCTCTTTTGGTTTGGAAGCTATTGCTGGACGTTTGGTAGAAAAAGCTGCTCCGGCCGAGAAAAACACTTTTGGTGCACCATGCAGGTACATTTGAGTTTCCCAGGCAAACGAAAGCAGTTACACCAAAGTTTCTAGTTTCTGTTTTGTCTCCCCTGAGGACGTTTCAGGCCAGCTATGTCTTTCAGTACTATCTCATTTTGTTTGGAATCTATTGCTAGACGTTTGGTAGAAAAAGCTTCTCCGGCCGAGAAAAACACTTTTGGTGCACCATGCAGGTACATTTGAGTTTCCCAGGCAAACGAAAGCAGTTACACCAAAGTTTCTAGTTTCTGTTTGTGTCTCCCCTGAGGAGGTTTCAGGCCAGCTATGTCTTTCAGTACTATCTCTTTTGGTTTGGAAGCTATTGCTGGACGTTTGGTAGAAAAAGCTGCTCCGGCCGAGAAAAACACTTTTGGTGCACCATGCAGGTACATTTGAGTTTCCCAGGCAAACGAAAGCAGTTACACCAAAGTTTCTAGTTTCTGTTTGTGTCTCCCCTGAGGAGGTTTCAGGCCAGCTATGTCTTTCAGTACTATCTCTTTTGGTTTGGAAGCTATTCCTGGACGTTTGGCATGTTTGGTAGAAAAAGCTTCTCCGGCCGAGAAAAACACTTTTGGTGCACCATGCAGGTACATTTGAGTTTCCCAGGCAAACGAAAGCAGTTACACCAAAGTTTCTAGTTTCTGTTTGTGTCTCCCCTGAGGAGGTTTCAGGCCAGCTATGTCTTTCAGTACTATCTCTTTTGGTTTGGAAGCTATTGCTGGACGTTTGGCATGTTTGGTAGAAAAGGCTTCTCCGGCCGAGAAAAACACTTTTGGAGCACCATGCAGGTACATTTGAGTTTCCCAGGCAAACGAAAGCAGTTACACCAAAGTTTCTAGTTTCTGTTTGTGTCTCCCCTGAGGAGGTTTAAGGCCAGCTATGTCTTTCAGTACTATCTCTTTTGGTTTGGAAGCTAATGCTGGACGTTTGGTAGAAAAAGCTGCTCCGGCCGAGAAAAACAATTTTGGTGCGCCATGCAGGTACATTTGAGTTTCCCAGGCAAACGAAAGCAGTTACACCAAAGGTTCTAGTTTCTGTTTGTGTCTCCCCTGAGGACGTTTAAGGCCAGCTATGTCTTTCAGTACTATCTCTTTTGGTTTGGAAGCTATTGCTGGACGTTTGGTAGAAAAAGCTTCTCCGGACGAAAAAAACACTTTTGGTGCACCATGCAGGTACATTTGAGTTTCCCAGGCAAACGAAAGCAGTGACACCAAAGTTTCTAGTTTCTGTTTGTGTCTCCCCTGAGGAGGTTTCAGGCCAGCTATGTCTTTCAGTACTATCTCTTTTGGTTTGGAAGCTATTGCTGGACGTTTGGTAGAAAAAGCTGCTCCGGCCGAGAAAAACACTTTTGGTGCACCATGCAGGTACATTTGAGTTTCCCAGGCAAACAAAAGCAGTTACACCAAAGTTTCTAGTTTCTGTTTTGTCTCCCCTGAGGACGTTTCAGGCCAGCTATGTCTTTCAGTACTATCTCATTTTGTTTGGAATCTATTGCTAGACGTTTGGTAGAAAAAGCTTCTCCGGACGAAAAAAACACTTTTGGTGCACCATGCAGGTACATTTGAGTTTCCCAGGCAAACGAAAGCAGTTACACCAAAGTTTCTAGTTTCTGTTTGTGTCTCCCCTGAGGAGGTTTCAGGCCAGCTATGTCTTTCAGTACTATCTCTTTTGGTTTGGAAGCTATTGCTGGACGTTTGGTAGAAAAAGCTGCTCCGGCCGAGAAAAACACTTTTGGTGCACCATGCAGGTACATTTGAGTTTCCCAGGCAAATGAAAGCAGTTACACCAAAGTTTCTAGTTTCTGTTTTGTCTCCCCTGAGGAGGTTTCAGGCCAGCTATGTCTTTCAGTACTATCTCATTTTGTTTGGAATCTATTGCTAGACGTTTGGTAGAAAAAACTTCTCCGGACGAAAAAAACACTTTTGGTGCACCATGCAGGTACATTTGAGTTTCCCAGGCAAACGAAAGCAGTTACACCAAAGTTTCTAGTTTCTGTTTGTGTCTCCCCTGAGGAGGTTTCAGGCCAGCTATGTCTTTCAGTACTATCTCTTTTGGTTTGGAAGCTATTGCTGGACGTTTGGTAGAAAAAGCTGCTCCGGCCGAGAAAAACACTTTTGGTGCACCATGCATGTCCATTTGAGTTTCCCAGGCAAACGAAAGCAGTTACACCAAAGTTTCTAGTTTCTGTTTGTGTCTCCCCTGAGGAGGTTTCAGGCCAGGAATGTCTTTCAGTACTATCTCTTTTGGTTTGGAAGCTATTGCTGGACGTTTGGCATGTTTGGTAGAAAAGGCTTCTCCGGCCGAGAAAAACACTTTTGGTGCACCATGCAGGTACATTTGAGTTTCCCAGGCAAACGAAAGCAGTTACACCAAAGTTTCTAGTTTCTGTTTGTGTCTCCCCTGAGGACGTTTCAGGCCAGCTATGTCTTTCAGTACTATCTCTTTTGGTTTGGAATCTATTGCTAGACGTTTGGTAGAAAAAGCTTCTCCGGACGAAAAAAACACTTTTGGTGCACCATGCAGATACATTTGAGTTTCCCAGGCAAACGAAAGCAGTTACACCAAAGTTTCTAGTTTCTGTTTGTGTCTCCCCTGAGGAGGTTTCAGGAGAGCTATGTCTTTCAGTACTATCTCTTTTGGTTTGGAAGCTATTGCTGGACGTTTGGTAGAAAAAGCTGCTCCGGCCGAGAAAAACATTTTTGGTGCACCATGCAGGTACATTTGAGTTTCCCAGGCAAACGAAAGCAGTTACACCAAAGTTTCTAGTTTCTGTTTGTGTCTCCCCTGAGGAGGTTTCAGGCCAGCTATGTCTTTCAGTACTATCTCTTTTGGTTTGGAAGCTATTCCTGGACGTTTGGCATGTTTGGTAGAAAAAGCTGCTCCGGCCGAGAAAAACACTTTTGGTGCACCATGCAGGTACATTTGAGTTTCCCAGGCAAACGAAAGCAGTTACACCAAAGTTTCTAGTTTCTGTTTGTGTCTCCCCTGAGGAGGTTTCAGGCCAGCTATGTCTTTCAGTACTATCTCTTTTGGTTTGGAAGCTATTGCTGGACGTTTGGTAGAAAAAGCTGCTCTGGCCGAGAAAAACACTTTTGGTGCACCATGCAGGTACATTTGAGTTTCCCAGGCAAACGAAAGCAGTTACATCAAAGGTTCTAGTTTCTCTTTGTGTCTCCCCTGAGGAGGTTTCAAGCTAGCAATGTCTTTCAGTACTATCTCTTTTGGTTTGGAAGCTATTGCTGGACGTTTGGCATGTTTGGTAGAAAAAAATTCTCCGGCCGAGAAAAACACTTTTGGTGCACCATGCAGGTACATTTGAGTTTCCCAGGCAAACGAAAGCAGTTACACCAAAGTTTCTAGTTTCTGTTTGTGTCTCCCCTGAGGAGGTTTCAGGCCAGCTATGTCTTTCAGTACTATCTCTTTTGGTTTGGAAGCTATTGCTGGACGTTTGGTAGAAAAAGCTGCTCCGGCCGAGAAAAACACTTTTGGTGCACCATGCAGGTACATTTGAGTTTCCCAGGCAAACGAAAGCAGTTACACCAAAGTTTCTAGTTTCTGTTTTGTCTCCCCTGAGGAGGTTTCAGGCCAGCTATGTCTTTCAGTACTATCTCATTTTGTTTGGAAGCTATTGCTAGACGTTTGGTAGAAAAAACTTCTCCGGACGAAAAAAACACTTATGGTGCACCATGCAGGTACATTTGAGTTTCCCAAGCAAACGAAAGCAGTTACACCAAAGTTTCTAGTTTCTGTTTGTGTCTCCCCTGAGGAGGTTTCAGGCCAGCTATGTCTTTCAGTACTATCTCTTTTGGTTTGGAAGCTATTGCTGGACGTTTGGTAGAAAAAGCTGCTCCGGCCGAGAAAAACACTTTTGGTGCACCATGCAGGTACATTTGAGTTTCCCAGGCAAACGAAAGCAGTTACACCAAAGTTTCTAGTTTCTGTTTGTGTCTCCCCTGAGGAGGTTTCAGGCCAGGAATGTCTTTCAGTACTATCTCTTTTGGTTTGGAAGCTATTGCTGGACGTTTGGCATGTTTGGTAGAAAAGGCTTCTCCGGCCGAGAAAAACACTTTTGGTGCACCATGCAGATACATTTGAGTTTCCCAGGCAAACGAAAGCAGTTACACCAAAGTTTCTAGTTTCTGTTTGTGTCTCCCCTGAGGAGGTTTCAGGCCAGCTATGTCTTTCAGTACTATCTCTTTTGGTTTGGAAGCTATTGCTGGACTTTTGGTAGAAAAGGCTTCTCCGGCCGAGAAAAACACTTTTGGTGCACCATGCAGGTACATTTGAGTTTCCCAGGCAAACGAAAGCAGTGACACCAAAGTTTCTAGTTTCTGTTTGTGTCTCCCCTGAGGAGGTTCCAGGCCAGCAATGTCTTTCAGTACTATCTCTTTTGGTTTGGAAGCTATTCCTGGGCGTTTGGCATGTTTGGTAGAAAAGGCTTCTCCGGCCGAGAAAAACACTTTTGGTGCACCATGCAGGTACATTTGAGTTTCCCAGGCAAACGAAAGCAGTTACACCAAAGTTTCTAGTTTCTGTTTGTGTCTCCCCTGAGGAGGTTTCAGGCCAGCTATGTCTTTCAGTACTATCTCTTTTGGTTTGGAAGCTATTCCTGGACGTTTGGTAGAAAAAGCTGCTCCGGCCGAGAAAAACACTTTTGGTGCACCATGCATGTCCATTTGAGTTTCCCAGGCAAACGATAGCAGTGACACCAAAGTTTCTAGTTTCTGTTTGTGTCTCCCCTGAGGAGGTTTCAGGCCAGCTATGTCTTTCAGTACTATCTCTTTTGGTTTGGAAGCTATTCCTTGACGTTTGGCATGTTTGGTAGAAAAAGCTTCTCCGGCCGAGAAAAACACTTTTGGTGCAACATGCAGTACATTTGAGTTTCCCAGGCAAACGAAAGCAGTTACACCAAAGTTTCTAGTTTCTGTTTGTGTCTCCCCTGAGGAGGTTTCAGGCCAGCTATGTCTTTCAGTACTATCTCTTTTGGTTTGGAAGCTATTGCTGGACGTTTGGTATAAAAAGCTTCTCCGGCCGAGAAAAACACTTTTGGTGCACCATGCATGTCCATTTGAGTTTCCCAGGCAAACGAAAGCTGTGACACCAAAGTTTCTAGTTTCTGTTTGTGTCTCCCCTGAGGAGGTTTCAAGCTAACAATGTCTTTCAGTACTATCTCTTTTGGTTTGGAAGCTATTGCTGGACGTTTTTCATGTTTGGTAGAAAAAGCTGCTCCGGCCGAGAAAAACACTTTTGGTGCACCATGCAGGTACATTTGAGTTTCCCAGGCAAACGAAAGCAGTTACACCAAAGTTTCTAGTTTCTGTTTGTGTCTCCCCTGAGGAGGTTTCAGGCCAGCTATGTCTTTCAGTACTATCTCTTTTGGTTTGGAAGCTATTCCTGGACGTTTGGCATGTTTGGTAGAAAAGGCTTCTCCGGCCGAGAAAAACACTTTTGGTGCACCATGCAGGTACATTTGAGTTTCCCAGGCAAACGAAAGCAGTTACACCAAAGTTTCTAGTTTCTGTTTGTGTCTCCCCTGAGGAGGTTTCAGGCCAGCTATGTCTTTCAGTACTATCTCTTTTGGTTTGGAAGCTATTCCTGGACGTTTGGCATCTTTGGTAGAAAAGGCTTCTCCGGCCAAGAAAAACACTTTTGGTGCACCATGCAGGTACATTTGAGTTTCCCAGGCAAACGAAAGCAGTTACACCAAAGTTTCTAGTTTCTGTTTGTGTCTCCCCTGAGGAGGTTTCAGGCCAGCTATGTCTTTCAGTACTATCTCTTTTGGTTTGGAAGCTATTGCTGGACGTTTGGTATAAAAAGCTGCTCTGGACGAGAAAAACACTTTTGGTGCACCATGCATGTCCATTTGAGTTTCCCAGGCAAACGAAAGCAGTGACACCAAAGTTTCTAGTTTCTGTTTGTGTCTCCCCTGAGGAGGTTTCAGGCCAGCTATGTCTTTCAGTACTATCTCTTTTGGTTTGGAAGCTATTCCTGGACGTTTGGCATGTTTGGTAGAAAAGGCTTCTCCGGCCGAGAAAAACACTTTTGGTGCACCATGCAGGTACATTTGAGTTTCCCAGGCAAACGAAAGCAGTTACACCAAAGTTTCTAGTTTCTGTTTGTGTCTCCCCTGAGGAGGTTTCAGGCCAGCTATGTCTTTCAGTACTATCTCTTTCGGTTTGGAATCTATTGCTGGACGTTTGGCATGTTTGGTAGAAAAGGCTTCTCCGGCCGAGAAAAACACTTTTGGTGCACCATGCAGGTACATTTGAGTTTCCCAGGCAAACGAAAGCAGTTACACCAAAGTTTCTAGTTTCTGTTTGTGTCTCCCCTGAGGAGGTTTCAGGCCAGCTATGTCTTTCAGTACTATCTCTTTTGGTTTGGAAGCTATTGCTGGACGTTTGGTAGAAAAAGCTGCTCCGGCCGAGAAAAACACTTTTGGTGCACCATGCAGGTACATTTGAGTTTCCCAGGCAAACGAAAGCAGTTACACCAAAGTTTCTAGTTTCTGTTTGTGTCTCCCCTGAGGACGTTTCAGGCCAGCTATGTCTTTCAGTACTATCTCTTTTGGTGTGGAATATATTGCTGGACGTTTGGTAGAAAAAGCTTCTCCGGACGAAAAAAACCCTTTTGTTGCACCATGCAGATACATTTGAGTTTCCCAGGCAAACGAAAGCAGTTACACCAAAGTTTCTAGTTTCTGTTTGTGTCTCCCCTGAGGAGGTTTCAGGCCAGCTATGTCTTTCAGTACTATCTCTTTTGGTTTGGAAGCTATTGCTGGACGTTTGGTAGAAAAAGCTGCTCTGGCCGAGAAAAACACTTTTGGTGCACCATGCAGGTACATTTGAGTTTCCCAGGCAAACGAAAGCAGTGACATCAAAGTTTCTAGTTTCTGTTTGTGTCTCCCCTGAGGAGGTTTCAAGCTAGCAATGTCTTTCAGTACTATCTCTTTTGGTTTGGAAGCTATTGCTGGACGTTATGTAGAAAAAGCTGCTCCGGCCGAGAAAAACACTTTTGGTGCGCCATGCAGGTACATTTGAGTTTCCCAGGCAAACGAAAGCAGTTACACCAAAGTTTCTAGTTTCTGTTTGTGTCTCCCCTGAGGACGTTTCAGGCCAGCTATGTCTTTCAGTACTATCTCTTTTGGTTTGGAATCTATTGCTGGACGTTTGGTAGAAAAAGCTTCTCCGGCCGAGAAAAACACTTTTGGTGCACCATGCAGGTACATTTGAGTTTCCCAGGCAAACGAAAGCAGTTACACCAAAGTTTCTAGTTTCTGTTTGTGTCTCCCCTGAGGAGGTTTCAGGCCAGCTATGTCTTTCAGTACTATCTCTTTTGGTTTGGAAGCTATTGCTGGACGTTTGGTAGAAAAAGCTGCTCCGGCCGAGAAAAACACTTTTGGTGCACCATGCAGGTACATTTGAGTTTCCCAGGCAAACGAAAGCAGTTACACCAAAGTTTCTAGTTTCTGTTTTGTCTCCCCTGAGGAGGTTTCAGGCCAGCTATGTCTTTCAGTACTATCTCTTTTTTTTTGGAATGTATTGCTAGACGTTTGGTAGAAAAAGCTTCTCCGGACGAAAAAAACACTTTTGGTGCAGCATGCAGGTACATTTGAGTTTCCCAGGCAAACGAAAGCAGTGACACCAAAGTTTCTAGTTTCTGTTTGTGTCTCCCCTGAGGAGGTTCCAGGCCAGCAATGTCTTTCAGTACTATCTCTTTTGGTTTGGAAGCTATTCCTGGGCGTTTGGCATGTTTGGTAGAAAAGGCTTCTCCGGCCGAGAAAAACACTTTTGGTGCACCATGCAGGTACATTTGAGTTTCCCAGGCAAACGAAAGCAGTTACACCAAAGTTTCTAGTTTCTGTTTGTGTCTCCCCTGAGGAGGTTTAAGGCCAGCTATGTCTTTCAGTACTATCTCTTTTGGTTTGGAAGCTATTCCTGGACGTTTGGTAGAAAAAGCTGCTCCGGCCGAGAAAAACACTTTTGGTGCACCATGCATGTCCATTTGAGTTTCCCAGGCAAACGAAAGCAGTGACACCAAAGTTTCTAGTTTCTGTTTGTGTCTCCCCTGAGGAGGTTTCAGGCCAGCTATGTCTTTCAGTACTATCTCTTTTGGTTTGGAAGCTATTCCTGGACGTTTGGCATGTTTGGTAGAAAAAGCTTCTCCGGCCGAGAAAAACACTTTTGGTGCACCATGCAGTACATTTGAGTTTCCCAGGCAAACGAAAGCAGTTACACCAAAGTTTCTAGTTTCTGTTTGTGTCTCCCCTGAGGAGGTTTCAGGCCAGCTATGTCTTTCAGTACTATCTCTTTTGGTTTGGAAGCTATTGCTGGACGTTTGGTATAAAAAGCTGCTCTGGACGAGAAAAACACTTTTGGTGCACCATGCATGTCCATTTGAGTTTCCCAGGCAAACGAAAGCAGTGACACCAAAGTTTCTAGTTTCTGTTTGTGTCTCCCCTGAGGAGGTTTCAAGCTAACAATGTCTTTCAGTACTATCTCTTTTGGTTTGGAAGCTATTGCTGGACGTTTTTCATGTTTGGTAGAAAAAGCTGCTCCGGCCGAGAAAAACACTTTTGGTGCACCATGCAGGTACATTTGAGTTTCCCAGGCAAACGAAAGCAGTTACACCAAAGTTTCTAGTTTCTGTTTGTGTCTCCCCTGAGGAGGTTTCAGGCCAGCTATGTCTTTCAGTACTATCTCTTTTGGTTTGGAAGCTATTGCTGGACGTTTGGCATGTTTGGTAGAAAAGGCTTCTCCGGCCGAGAAAAACACTTTTGGTGCGCCATGCAGGTACATTTGAGTTTCCCAGGCAAACGAAAGCAGTTACACCAAAGTTTCTAGTTTCTGTTTGTGTCTCCCCTGAGGAGGTTTCAGGCCAGCTATGTCTTTCAGTACTATCTCTTTTGGTTTGGAAGCTATTGCTGGACGTTTGGCATGTTTGGTAGAAAAGGCTTCTCCGGCCGAGAAAAACACTTTTGGTGCACCATGCAGGTACATTTTTGTTTCCCAGGCAAACGAAAGCAGTTACACCAAAGTTTCTAGTTTCTGTTTGTGTCTCCCCTGAGGAGGTTTCAGGCCAGCTATGTCTTTCAGTACTATCTCTTTTGGTTTGGAAGCTATTGCTGGACGTTTGGTAGAAAAAGCTGCTCCGGCCGAGAAAAACACTTTTGGTGCACCATGCAGGTACATTTGAGTTTCCCAGGCAAACGAAAGCAGTTACACCAACGTTTCTAGTTTCTGTTTGTGTCTCCCCTGAGGAGGTTTCAGGCCAGCTATGTCTTTCAGTACTATCTCTTTTGGTTTGGAAGCTATTCCTGGACGTTTGGCATGTTTGGTAGAAAAAGCTTCTCCGGCCGAGAAAAACACTTTTGGTGCACCATGCAGTACATTTGAGTTTCCCAGGCAAACGAAAGCAGTTACACCAAAGTTTCTAGTTTCTGTTTGTGTCTCCCCTGAGGAGGTTTCAGGCCAGCTATGTCTTTCAGTACTATCTCTTTTGGTTTGGAAGCTATTGCTGGACGTTTGGTATAAAAAGCTGCTCTGGACGAGAAAAACACTTTTGGTGCACCATGCATGTCCATTTGAGTTTCCCAGGCAAACGAAAGCAGTGACGCCAAAGTTTCTAGTTTCTGTTTGTGTCTCCCCTGAGGAGGTTTCAAGCTAACAATGTCTTTCAGTACTATCTCTTTTGGTTTGGAAGCTATTGCTGGACGTTTTTCATGTTTGGTAGAAAAAGCTGCTCCGGCCGAGAAAAACACTTTTGGTGCACCATGCAGGTACATTTGAGTTTCCCAGGCAAACGAAAGCAGTTACACCAAAGTTTCTAGTTTCTGTTTGTGTCTCCCCTGAGGAGGTTTCAGGCCAGCTATGTCTTTCAGTACTATCTCTTTTGGTTTGGAAGCTATTGCTGGACGTTTGGCATGTTTGGTAGAAAAGGCTTCTCCGGCCGAGAAAAGCACTTTTGGTGCGCCATGCAGGTACATTTGAGTTTCCCAGGCAAACGAAAGCAGTTACACCAAAGTTTCTAGTTTCTGTTTGTGTCTCCCCTGAGGAGGTTTCAGGCCAGCTATGTCTTTCAGTACTATCTCTTTTGGTTTGGAAGCTATTCCTGGACGTTTGGCATGTTTGGTAGAAAAAGCTTCTCCGGCCGAGAAAAACACTTTTGGTGCACCATGCAGTACATTTGAGTTTCCCAGGCAAACGAAAGCAGTTACACCAAAGTTTCTAGTTTCTGTTTGTGTCTCCCCTGAGGAGGTTTCAGGCCAGCTATGTCTTTCAGTACTATCTCTTTTGGTTTGGAAGCTATTGCTGGACGTTTGGTATAAAAAGCTGCTCTGGACGAGAAAAACACTTTTGGTGCACCATGCATGTCCATTTGAGTTTCCCAGGCAAACGAAAGCAGTGACACCAAAGTTTCTAGTTTCTGTTTGTGTCTCCCCTGAGGAGGTTTCAAGCTAACAATGTCTTTCAGTACTATCTCTTTTGGTTTGGAAGCTATTGCTGGACGTTTTTCATGTTTGGTAGAAAAAGCTGCTCCGGCCGAGAAAAACACTTTTGGTGCACCATGCAGGTACATTTGAGTTTCCCAGGCAAACGAAAGCAGTTACACCAAAGTTTCTAGTTTCTGTTTGTGTCTCCCCTGAGGAGGTTTCAGGCCAGCTATGTCTTTCAGTACTATCTCTTTTGGTTTGGAAGCTATTGCTGGACGTTTGGCATGTTTGGTAGAAAAGGCTTCTCCGGCCGAGAAAAACACTTTTGGTGCGCCATGCAGGTACATTTGAGTTTCCCAGGCAAACGAAAGCAGTTACACCAAAGTTTCTAGTTTCTGTTTGTGTCTCCCCTGAGGAGGTTTCAGGCCAGCTATGTCTTTCAGTACTATCTCTTTTGGTTTGGAAGCTATTGCTGGACGTTTGGCATGTTTGGTAGAAAAGGCTTCTCCGGCCGAGAAAAACACTTTTGGTGCACCATGCAGGTACATTTTTGTTTCCCAGGCAAACGAAAGCAGTTACACCAAAGTTTCTAGTTTCTGTTTGTGTCTCCCCTGAGGAGGTTTCAGGCCAGCTATGTCTTTCAGTACTATCTCTTTTGGTTTGGAATATATTGCTGGACGTTTGGTAGAAAAAGCTGCTCCGGCCGAGAAAAACACTTTTGGTGCACCATGCAGGTACATTTGAGTTTCCCAGGCAAACGAAAGCAGTTACACCAACGTTTCTAGTTTCTGTTTGTGTCTCCCCTGAGGAGGTTTCAGGCCAGCTATGTCTTTCAGTACTATCTCTTTTGGTTTGGAAGCTATTCCTGGACGTTTGGCATGTTTGGTAGAAAAAGCTTCTCCGGCCGAGAAAAACACTTTTGGTGCACCATGCAGTACATTTGAGTTTCCCAGGCAAACGAAAGCAGTTACACCAAAGTTTCTAGTTTCTGTTTGTGTCTCCCCTGAGGAGGTTTCAGGCCAGCTATGTCTTTCAGTACTATCTCTTTTGGTTTGGAAGCTATTGCTGGACGTTTGGTATAAAAAGCTGCTCTGGACGAGAAAAACACTTTTGGTGCACCATGCATGTCCATTTGAGTTTCCCAGGCAAACGAAAGCAGTGACGCCAAAGTTTCTAGTTTCTGTTTGTGTCTCCCCTGAGGAGGTTTCAAGCTAACAATGTCTTTCAGTACTATCTCTTTTGGTTTGGAAGCTATTGCTGGACGTTTTTCATGTTTGGTAGAAAAAGCTGCTCCGGCCGAGAAAAACACTTTTGGTGCACCATGCAGGTACATTTGAGTTTCCCAGGCAAACGAAAGCAGTTACACCAAAGTTTCTAGTTTCTGTTTGTGTCTCCCCTGAGGAGGTTTCAGGCCAGCTATGTCTTTCAGTACTATCTCTTTTGGTTTGGAAGCTATTGCTGGACGTTTGGCATGTTTGGTAGAAAAGGCTTCTCCGGCCGAGAAAAGCACTTTTGGTGCGCCATGCAGGTACATTTGAGTTTCCCAGGCAAACGAAAGCAGTTACACCAAAGTTTCTAGTTTCTGTTTGTGTCTCCCCTGAGGAGGTTTCAGGCCAGCTATGTCTTTCAGTACTATCTCTTTTGGTTTGGAAGCTATTGCTGGACGTTTGTCATGTTTGGTAGAAAAGGCTTCTCCGGCCGAGAAAAACACTTTTGGTGCACCATGCAGGTACATTTTTGTTTCCCAGGCAAACGAAAGCAGTTACACCAAAGTTTCTAGTTTCTGTTTGTGTCTCCCCTGAGGAGGTTTCAGGCCAGCTATGTCTTTCAGTACTATCTCTTTTGGTTTGGAAGCTATTGCTGGACGTTTGGTAGAAAAAGCTGCTCTGGACGAGAAAAACACTTTTGGTGCACCATGCAGGTACATTTGAGTTTCCCAGGCAAACGAAAGCAGTTACACCAACGTTTCTAGTTTCTGTTTGTGTCTCCCCTGAGGAGGTTTCAGGCCAGCTATGTCTTTCAGTACTATCTCTTTTGGTTTGGAATATATTGCTGGACGTTTGGTAGAAAAAGCTTCTCCGGACGAAAAAAACACTTTTGGTGCACCATGCAGGTACATTTGAGTTTCCCAGGCAAACGAAAGCAGTTACACCAAAGTTTCTAGTTTCTGTTTGTGTCTCCCCTGAGGAGGTTTCAGGCCAGCTATGTCTTTCAGTACTATCTCTTTTGGTTTGGAAGCTATTGCTGGACGTTATGTAGAAAAAGCTGCTCCGGCCGAGAAAAACACTTTTGGTGCGCCATGCAGGTACATTTGAGTTTCCCAGGCAAACGAAAGCAGTTACACCAAAGTTTCTAGTTTCTGTTTGTGTCTCCCCTGAGGACGTTTCAGGCCAGCTATGTCTTTCAGTACTATCTCTTTTGGTTTGGAATCTATTGCTGGACGTTTGGTAGAAAAAGCTTCTCCGGCCGAGAAAAACACTTTTGGTGCACCATGCAGGTACATTTGAGTTTCCCAGGCAAACGAAAGCAGTTACACCAAAGTTTCTAGTTTCTGTTTGTGTCTCCCCTGAGGAGGTTTCAGGCCAGCTATGTCTTTCAGTACTATCTCTTTTGGTTTGGAAGCTATTGCTGGACGTTTGGTAGAAAAAGCTGCTCCGGCCGAGAAAAACACTTTTGGTGCACCATGCAGGTACATTTGAGTTTCCCAGGCAAACGAAAGCAGTTACACCAAAGTTTCTAGTTTCTGTTTTGTCTCCCCTGAGGAGGTTTCAGGCCAGCTATGTCTTTCAGTACTATCTCTTTTTTTTTGGAATGTATTGCTAGACGTTTGGTAGAAAAAGCTTCTCCGGACGAAAAAAACACTTTTGGTGCAGCATGCAGGTACATTTGAGTTTCCCAGGCAAACGAAAGCAGTGACACCAAAGTTTCTAGTTTCTGTTTGTGTCTCCCCTGAGGAGGTTCCAGGCCAGCAATGTCTTTCAGTACTATCTCTTTTGGTTTGGAAGCTATTCCTGGGCGTTTGGCATGTTTGGTAGAAAAGGCTTCTCCGGCCGAGAAAAACACTTTTGGTGCACCATGCAGGTACATTTGAGTTTCCCAGGCAAACGAAAGCAGTTACACCAAAGTTTCTAGTTTCTGTTTGTGTCTCCCCTGAGGAGGTTTAAGGCCAGCTATGTCTTTCAGTACTATCTCTTTTGGTTTGGAAGCTATTCCTGGACGTTTGGTAGAAAAAGCTGCTCCGGCCGAGAAAAACACTTTTGGTGCACCATGCATGTCCATTTGAGTTTCCCAGGCAAACGAAAGCAGTGACACCAAAGTTTCTAGTTTCTGTTTGTGTCTCCCCTGAGGAGGTTTCAGGCCAGCTATGTCTTTCAGTACTATCTCTTTTGGTTTGGAAGCTATTCCTGGACGTTTGGCATGTTTGGTAGAAAAAGCTTCTCCGGCCGAGAAAAACACTTTTGGTGCACCATGCAGTACATTTGAGTTTCCCAGGCAAACGAAAGCAGTTACACCAAAGTTTCTAGTTTCTGTTTGTGTCTCCCCTGAGGAGGTTTCAGGCCAGCTATGTCTTTCAGTACTATCTCTTTTGGTTTGGAAGCTATTGCTGGACGTTTGGTATAAAAAGCTGCTCTGGACGAGAAAAACACTTTTGGTGCACCATGCATGTCCATTTGAGTTTCCCAGGCAAACGAAAGCAGTGACACCAAAGTTTCTAGTTTCTGTTTGTGTCTCCCCTGAGGAGGTTTCAAGCTAACAATGTCTTTCAGTACTATCTCTTTTGGTTTGGAAGCTATTGCTGGACGTTTTTCATGTTTGGTAGAAAAAGCTGCTCCGGCCGAGAAAAACACTTTTGGTGCACCATGCAGGTACATTTGAGTTTCCCAGGCAAACGAAAGCAGTTACACCAAAGTTTCTAGTTTCTGTTTGTGTCTCCCCTGAGGAGGTTTCAGGCCAGCTATGTCTTTCAGTACTATCTCTTTTGGTTTGGAAGCTATTGCTGGACGTTTGGCATGTTTGGTAGAAAAGGCTTCTCCGGCCGAGAAAAACACTTTTGGTGCGCCATGCAGGTACATTTGAGTTTCCCAGGCAAACGAAAGCAGTTACACCAAAGTTTCTAGTTTCTGTTTGTGTCTCCCCTGAGGAGGTTTCAGGCCAGCTATGTCTTTCAGTACTATCTCTTTTGGTTTGGAAGCTATTGCTGGACGTTTGGCATGTTTGGTAGAAAAGGCTTCTCCGGCCGAGAAAAACACTTTTGGTGCACCATGCAGGTACATTTTTGTTTCCCAGGCAAACGAAAGCAGTTACACCAAAGTTTCTAGTTTCTGTTTGTGTCTCCCCTGAGGAGGTTTCAGGCCAGCTATGTCTTTCAGTACTATCTCTTTTGGTTTGGAAGCTATTGCTGGACGTTTGGTAGAAAAAGCTGCTCCGGCCGAGAAAAACACTTTTGGTGCACCATGCAGGTACATTTGAGTTTCCCAGGCAAACGAAAGCAGTTACACCAACGTTTCTAGTTTCTGTTTGTGTCTCCCCTGAGGAGGTTTCAGGCCAGCTATGTCTTTCAGTACTATCTCTTTTGGTTTGGAAGCTATTCCTGGACGTTTGGCATGTTTGGTAGAAAAAGCTTCTCCGGCCGAGAAAAACACTTTTGGTGCACCATGCAGTACATTTGAGTTTCCCAGGCAAACGAAAGCAGTTACACCAAAGTTTCTAGTTTCTGTTTGTGTCTCCCCTGAGGAGGTTTCAGGCCAGCTATGTCTTTCAGTACTATCTCTTTTGGTTTGGAAGCTATTGCTGGACGTTTGGTATAAAAAGCTGCTCTGGACGAGAAAAACACTTTTGGTGCACCATGCATGTCCATTTGAGTTTCCCAGGCAAACGAAAGCAGTGACGCCAAAGTTTCTAGTTTCTGTTTGTGTCTCCCCTGAGGAGGTTTCAAGCTAACAATGTCTTTCAGTACTATCTCTTTTGGTTTGGAAGCTATTGCTGGACGTTTTTCATGTTTGGTAGAAAAAGCTGCTCCGGCCGAGAAAAACACTTTTGGTGCACCATGCAGGTACATTTGAGTTTCCCAGGCAAACGAAAGCAGTTACACCAAAGTTTCTAGTTTCTGTTTGTGTCTCCCCTGAGGAGGTTTCAGGCCAGCTATGTCTTTCAGTACTATCTCTTTTGGTTTGGAAGCTATTGCTGGACGTTTGGCATGTTTGGTAGAAAAGGCTTCTCCGGCCGAGAAAAGCACTTTTGGTGCGCCATGCAGGTACATTTGAGTTTCCCAGGCAAACGAAAGCAGTTACACCAAAGTTTCTAGTTTCTGTTTGTGTCTCCCCTGAGGAGGTTTCAGGCCAGCTATGTCTTTCAGTACTATCTCTTTTGGTTTGGAAGCTATTGCTGGACGTTTGGTAGAAAAAGCTGCTCTGGACGAGAAAAACACTTTTGGTGCACCATGCAGGTACATTTGAGTTTCCCAGGCAAACGAAAGCAGTTACACCAACGTTTCTAGTTTCTGTTTGTGTCTCCCCTGAGGAGGTTTCAGGCCAGCTATGTCTTTCAGTACTATCTCTTTTGGTTTGGAATATATTGCTGGACGTTTGGTAGAAAAAGCTTCTCCGGACGAAAAAAACACTTTTGGTGCACCATGCAGGTACATTTGAGTTTCCCAGGCAAACGAAAGCAGTTACACCAAAGTTTCTAGTTTCTGTTTGTGTCTCCCCTGAGGAGGTTTCAGGCCAGCTATGTCTTTCAGTACTATCTCTTTTGGTTTGGAAGCTATTGCTGGACGTTTGGTAGAAAAAGCTGCTCCGGCCGAGAAAAACACTTTTGGTGCACCATGCAGGTACATTTGAGTTTCCCAGGCAAACGAAAGCAGTTACACCAAAGTTTCTAGTTTCTGTTTGTGTCTCCCCTGAGGAGGTTTCAGGCCAGCTATGTCTTTCAGTACTATCTCTTTTGGTTTGGAAGCTATTGCTGGACGTTTGGTAGAAAAAGCTGCTCCGGCCGAGAAAAACACTTTTGGTGCACCATGCAGGTACATTTGAGTTTCCCAGGCAAACGAAAGCAGTTACACCAAAGTTTCTAGTTTCTGTTTTGTCTCCCCTGAGGACGTTTCAGGCCAGCTATGTCTTTCAGTACTATCTCTTTTTGTTTGGAATGTATTGCTAGACGTTTGGTAGAAAAAGCTTCTCCGGACGAAAAAAACACTTTTGGTGCACCATGCAGGTACATTTGAGTTTCCCAGGCAAACGAAAGCAGTTACACCAAAGTTTCTAGTTTCTGTTTGTGTCTCCCCTGAGGAGGTTTCAGGAGAGCTATGTCTTTCAGTACTATCTCTTTTGGTTTGGAAGCTATTGCTGGACGTTTGGTAGAAAAAGCTGCTCCGGCCGAGAAAAACACTTTTGGTGCACCATGCAGGTACATTTGAGTTTCCCAGGCAAACGAAAGCAGTTACACCAAAGTTTCTAGTTTCTGTTTGTGTCTCCCCTGAGGAGGTTTCAGGCCAGCTATGTCTTTCAGTACTATCTCTTTTGGTTTGGAAGCTATTCCTGGACGTTTGGCATGTTTGGTAGAAAAAGCTTCTCCGGCCGAGAAAAACACTTTTGGTGCACCATGCAGGTACATTTGAGTTTCCCAGGCAAACGAAAGCAGTTACACCAAAGTTTCTAGTTTCTGTTTGTGTCTCCCCTGAGGAGGTTTCAGGCCAGCTATGTCTTTCAGTACTATCTCTTTTGGTTTGGAAGCTATTGCTGGACTTTTGGTAGAAAAAGCTGCTCTGGACGAGAAAAACACTTTTGGTGCACCATGCAGGTACATTTGAGTTTCCCAGGCAAACGAAAGCAGTTACACCAAAGTTTCTAGTTTCTGTTTGTGTCTCCCCTGAGGACGTTTCAGGCCAGCTATGTCTTTCAGTACTATCTCTTTTGGTTTGGAATCTATTGCTGGACGTTTGGTAGAAAAAGCTTCTCCGGCCGAGAAAAACACTTTTGGTGCACCATGCAGGTACATTTGAGTTTCCCAGGCAAACAAAAGCAGTTACACCAAAGTTTCTAGTTTCTGTTTGTGTCTCCCCTGAGGAGGTTTCAGGCCAGCTATGTCTTTCAGTACTATCTCTTTTGGTTTGGAAGCTATTGCTGGACGTTTGGTAGAAAAAGCTGCTCCGGCCGAGAAAAACACTTTTGGTGCACCATGCAGGTACATTTGAGTTTCCCAGGCAAACGAAAGCAGTTACACCAAAGTTTCTAGTTTCTGTTTTGTCTCCCCTGAGGAGGTTTCAGGCCAGCTATGTCTTTCAGTACTATCTCTTTTTGTTTGGAATGTATTGCTAGACGTTTGGTAGAAAAAGCTTCTCCGGACGAAAAAAACACTTTTGGTGCACCATGCAGGTACATTTGAGTTTCCCAGGCAAACGAAAGCAGTGACACCAAAGTTTCTAGTTTCTGTTTGTGTCTCCCCTGAGGAGGTTCCAAGCCAGCAATGTCTTTCAGTACTATCTCTTTTGGTTTGGAAGCTATTCCTGGGCGTTTGGCATGTTTGGTAGAAAAGGCTTCTCCGGCCGAGAAAAACACTTTTGGTGCACCATGCAGGTACATTTGAGTTTCCCAGGCAAACGAAAGCAGTTACACCAAAGTTTCTAGTTTCTGTTTGTGTCTCCCCTGAGGAGGTTTAAGGCCAGCTATGTCTTTCAGTACTATCTCTTTTGGTTTGGAAGCTATTCCTGGACGTTTGGTAGAAAAAGCTGCTCCGGCCGAGAAAAACACTTTTGGTGCACCATGCATGTCCATTTGAGTTTCCCAGGCAAATGAAAGCAGTGACACCAAAGTTTCTAGTTTCTGTTTGTGTCTCCCCTGAGGAGGTTTCAGGCCAGCTATGTCTTTCAGTACTATCTCTTTTGGTTTGGTTTGGAAGCTATTCCTGGACGTTTGGCATGTTTGGTAGAAAAAGCTTCTCCGGCCGAGAAAAACACTTTTGGTGCACCATGCAGTACATTTGAGTTTCCCAGGCAAACGAAAGCAGTTACACCAAAGTTTCTAGTTTCTGTTTGTGTCTCCCCTGAGGAGGTTTCAGGCCAGCTATGTCTTTCAGTACTATCTCTTTTGGTTTGGAAGCTATTGCTGGACGTTTGGTATAAAAAGCTTCTCCGGCCGAGAAAAACACTTTTGGTGCACCATGCATGTCCATTTGAGTTTCCCAGGCAAACGAAAGCAGTGACACCAAAGTTTCTAGTTTCTGTTTGTGTCTCCCCTGAGGAGGTTTCAAGCTAACAATGTCTTTCAGTACTATCACTTTTGGTTTGGAAGCTATTGCTGGACGTTTTTCATGTTTGGTAGAAAAAGCTGCTCCGGCCGAGAAAAACACTTTTGGTGCACCATGCAGGTACATTTGAGTTTCCCAGGCAAACGAAAGCAGTTACACCAAAGTTTCTAGTTTCTGTTTGTGTCTCCCCTGAGGAGGTTTCAGGCCAGCTATGTCTTTCAGTACTATCTCTTTTGGTTTGGAAGCTATTGCTGGACGTTTGGTAGAAAAAGCTGCTCCGGCCGAGAAAAACACTTTTGGTGCGCCATGCAGGTACATTTGAGTTTCCCAGGCAAACGAAAGCAGTTACACCAAAGTTTCTAGTTTCTGTTTGTGTCTCCCCTGAGGACGTTTCAGGCCAGCTATGTCTTTCAGTACTATCTCTTTTGGTTTGGAATCTATTGCTAGACGTTTGGTAGAAAAAGCTTCTCCGGACGAAAAAAACACTTTTGGTGCACCATGCAGATACATTTGAGTTTCCCAGGCAAATGAAAGCAGTGACACCAAAGTTTCTAGTTTCTGTTTGTGTCTCCCCTGAGGAGGTTTCAGGCCAGCTATGTCTTTCAGTACTATCTCTTTTGGTTTGGTTTGGAAGCTATTCCTGGACGTTTGGCATGTTTGGTAGAAAAAGCTTCTCCGGCCGAGAAAAACACTTTTGGTGCACCATGCAGTACATTTGAGTTTCCCAGGCAAACGAAAGCAGTTACACCAAAGTTTCTAGTTTCTGTTTGTGTCTCCCCTGAGGAGGTTTCAGGCCAGCTATGTCTTTCAGTACTATCTCTTTTGGTTTGGAAGCTATTGCTGGACGTTTGGTATAAAAAGCTTCTCCGGCCGAGAAAAACACTTTTGGTGCACCATGCATGTCCATTTGAGTTTCCCAGGCAAACGAAAGCAGTGACACCAAAGTTTCTAGTTTCTGTTTGTGTCTCCCCTGAGGAGGTTTCAAGCTAACAATGTCTTTCAGTACTATCACTTTTGGTTTGGAAGCTATTGCTGGACGTTTTTCATGTTTGGTAGAAAAAGCTGCTCCGGCCGAGAAAAACACTTTTGGTGCACCATGCAGGTACATTTGAGTTTCCCAGGCAAACGAAAGCAGTTACACCAAAGTTTCTAGTTTCTGTTTGTGTCTCCCCTGAGGAGGTTTCAGGCCAGCTATGTCTTTCAGTACTATCTCTTTTGGTTTGGAAGCTATTGCTGGACGTTTGGTAGAAAAAGCTGCTCCGGCCGAGAAAAACACTTTTGGTGCGCCATGCAGGTACATTTGAGTTTCCCAGGCAAACGAAAGCAGTTACACCAAAGTTTCTAGTTTCTGTTTGTGTCTCCCCTGAGGACGTTTCAGGCCAGCTATGTCTTTCAGTACTATCTCTTTTGGTTTGGAATCTATTGCTAGACGTTTGGTAGAAAAAGCTTCTCCGGACGAAAAAAACACTTTTGGTGCACCATGCAGATACATTTGAGTTTCCCAGGCAAACGAAAGCAGTTACACCAAAGTTTCTAGTTTCTGTTTGTGTCTCCCCTGAGGAGGTTTCAGGAGAGCTATGTCTTTCAGTACTATCTCTTTTGGTTTGGAAGCTATTGCTGGACGTTTGGTAGAAAAAGCTGCTCCGGCCGAGAAAAACACTTTTGGTGCACCATGCAGGTACATTTGAGTTTCCCAGGCAAACGAAAGCAGTTACACCAAAGTTTCTAGTTTCTGTTTGTGTCTCCCCTGAGGAGGTTTCAGGCCAGCTATGTCTTTCAGTACTATCTCTTTTGGTTTGGATGCTTTTCCTGGACGTTTGGCATGTTTGGTAGAAAAAGCTGCTCCGGCCGAGAAAAACACTTTTGGTGCACCATGCAGGTACATTTGAGTTTCCCAGGCAAACGAAAGCAGTGACACCAAAGTTTCTAGTTTCTGTTTGTGTCTCCCCTGAGGAGGTTTCAGGCCAGCTATGTCTTTCAGTACTATCTCTTTTGGTTTGGAAGCTATTGCTGGACTTTTGGTAGAAAAAGCTGCTCTGGACGAGAAAAACACTTTTGGTGCACCATGCAGGTACATTTGAGTTTCCCAGGCAAACGAAAGCAGTTACACCAAAGTTTCTAGTTTCTGTTTGTGTCTCCCCTGAGGAGGTTTCAGGCCAGCTATGTCTTTCAGTACTATCTCTTTTGGTTTGGAAGCTATTGCTGGACGTTTGGTAGAAAAAGCTTCTCCGGCCGAGAAAAACACTTTTGGTGCACCATGCAGGTACATTTGAGTTTCCCAGGCAAACGAAAGCAGTTACACCAAAGGTTCTAGTTTCTCTTTGTGTCTCCCCTGAGGAGGTTTCAAGCTAGCAATGTCTTTCAGTACTATCTCTTTTGGTTTGGAAGCTATTGCTGGACGTTTGGCATGTTTGGTAGAAAAAGCTTCTCCGGCCAAGAAAAACACTTTTGGTGCACCATGCAGGTACATTTGAGTTTCCCAGGCAAACGAAAGCAGTTACACCAAAGTTTCTAGTTTCTGTTTGTGTCTCCCCTGAGGAGGTTTCAGGCCAGCTATGTCTTTCAGTACTATCTCTTTTGGTTTGGAAGCTATTGCTGGACGTTTGGTAGAAAAAGCTGCTCCGGCCGAGAAAAACACTTTTGGTGCACCATGCAGGTACATTTGAGTTTCCCAGGCAAACGAAAGCAGTTACACCAAAGTTTCTAGTTTCTGTTTTGTCTCCCCTGAGGAGGTTTCAGGCCAGCTATGTCTTTCAGTACTATCTCATTTTGTTTGGAATCTATTGCTAGACGTTTGGTAGAAAAAACTTCTCCGGACGAAAAAAACACTTTTGGTGCACCATGCAGGTACATTTGAGTTTCCCAGGCAAACGAAAGCAGTTACACCAAAGTTTCTAGTTTCTGTTTGTGTCTCCCCTGAGGAGGTTTCAGGCCAGCTATGTCTTTCAGTACTATCTCTTTTGGTTTGGAAGCTATTGCTGGACGTTTGGTAGAAAAAGCTGCTCCGGCCGAGAAAAACACTTTTGGTGCACCATGCAGGTACATTTGAGTTTCCCAGGCAAACGAAAGCAGTT
The DNA here is from genome assembly GCA_022605575.1 of Laterallus jamaicensis coturniculus. NCBI lineage: Eukaryota > Metazoa > Chordata > Aves > Gruiformes > Rallidae > Laterallus > Laterallus jamaicensis. The sequence continues at coordinate 528,598 of JAKCOX010000028.1, forward strand.
ACACCAAAGTTTCTAGTTTCTGTTTGTGTCTCCCCTGAGGAGGTTTCAGGCCAGGAATGTCTTTCAGTACTATCTCTTTTGGTTTGGAAGCTATTGCTGGACGTTTGGCATGTTTGGTAGAAAAGGCTTCTCCGGCCGAGAAAAACACTTTTGGTGCACCATGCAGGTACATTTGAGTTTCCCAGGCAAACGAAAGCAGTTACACCAAAGTTTCTAGTTTCTGTTTGTGTCTCCCCTGAGGAGGTTTCAGGCCAGCTATGTCTTTCAGTACTATCTCTTTTGGTTTGGAAGCTATTCCTGGACGTTTGGTAGAAAAAGCTGCTCCGGCCGAGAAAAACACTTTTGGTGCGCCATGCAGGTACATTTGAGTTTCCCAGGCAAACGAAAGCAGTTACACCAAAGTTTCTAGTTTCTGTTTGTGTCTCCCCTGAGGACGTTTCAGGCCAGCTATGTCTTTCAGTACTATCTCTTTTGGTTTGGAATCTATTGCTAGACGTTTGGTAGAAAAAGCTTCTCCGGACGAAAAAAACACTTTTGGTGCACCATGCAGATACATTTGAGTTTCCCAGGCAAACGAAAGCAGTTACACCAAAGTTTCTAGTTTCTGTTTGTGTCTCCCCTGAGGAGGTTTAAGGAGAGCTATGTCTTTCAGTACTATCTCTTTTGGTTTGGAAGCTATTGCTGGACGTTTGGTAGAAAAAGCTGCTCCGGCCGAGAAAAACATTTTTGGTGCACCATGCAGGTACATTTGAGTTTCCCAGGCAAACGAAAGCAGTTACACCAAAGTTTCTAGTTTCTGTTTGTGTCTCCCCTGAGGAGGTTTCAGGCCAGCTATGTCTTTCAGTACTATCTCTTTTGGTTTGGAAGCTATTGCTGGACGTTTGGCATGTTTGGTAGAAAAAGCTGCTCCGGCCGAGAAAAACACTTTTGGTGCGCCATGCAGGTACATTTGAGTTTCCCAGGCAAACGAAAGCAGTTACACCAAAGGTTCTAGTTTCTGTTTGTGTCTCCCCTGAGGAGGTTTCAGGCCAGCTATGTCTTTCAGTACTATCTCTTTTGGTTTGGAAGCTATTGCTGGACTTTTGGTAGAAAAAGCTGCTCCGGCCGAGAAAAACACTTTTGGTGCACCATGCAGGTACATTTGAGTTTCCCAGGCAAACGAAAGCAGTTACACCAAAGTTTCTAGTTTCTGTTTGTGTCTCCCCTGAGGAGGTTTCAGGCCAGCTATGTCTTTCAGTACTATCTCTTTTGGTTTGGAAGCTATTGCTGGACGTTTGGTAGAAAAAGCTGCTCTGGCCGAGAAAAACACTTTTGGTGCACCATGCAGGTACATTTGAGTTTCCCAGGCAAACGAAAGCAGTTACACCAAAGGTTCTAGTTTCTCTTTGTGTCTCCCCTGAGGAGGTTTCAAGCTAGCAATGTCTTTCAGTACTATCTCTTTTGGTTTGGAAGCTATTGCTGGACGTTTGGCATGTTTGGTAGAAAAAAATTCTCCGGCCGAGAAAAACACTTTTGGTGCACCATGCAGGTACATTTGAGTTTCCCAGGCAAACGAAAGCAGTTACACCAAAGTTTCTAGTTTCTGTTTGTGTCTCCCCTGAGGAGGTTTCAGGCCAGCTATGTCTTTCAGTACTATCTCTTTTGGTTTGGAAGCTATTGCTGGACGTTTGGTAGAAAAAGCTGCTCCGGCCGAGAAAAACACTTTTGGTGCACCATGCAGGTACATTTGAGTTTCCCAGGCAAACGAAAGCAGTTACACCAAAGTTTCTAGTTTCTGTTTTGTCTCCCCTGAGGAGGTTTCAGGCCAGCTATGTCTTTCAGTACTATCTCATTTTGTTTGGAAGCTATTGCTAGACGTTTGGTAGAAAAAACTTCTCCGGACGAAAAAAACACTTTTGGTGCACCATGCAGGTACATTTGAGTTTCCCAAGCAAACGAAAGCAGTTACACCAAAGTTTCTAGTTTCTGTTTGTGTCTCCCCTGAGGAGGTTTCAGGCCAGCTATGTCTTTCAGTACTATCTCTTTTGGTTTGGAAGCTATTGCTGGACGTTTGGTAGAAAAAGCTGCTCCGGCCGAGAAAAACACTTTTGGTGCACCATGCAGGTACATTTGAGTTTCCCAGGCAAACGAAAGCAGTTACACCAAAGTTTCTAGTTTCTGTTTGTGTCTCCCCTGAGGAGGTTTCAGGCCAGGAATGTCTTTCAGTACTATCTCTTTTGGTTTGGAAGCTATTGCTGGACGTTTGGCATGTTTGGTAGAAAAGGCTTCTCCGGCCGAGAAAAACACTTTTGGTGCACCATGCAGATACATTTGAGTTTCCCAGGCAAACGAAAGCAGTTACACCAAAGTTTCTAGTTTCTGTTTGTGTCTCCCCTGAGGAGGTTTCAGGCCAGCTATGTCTTTCAGTACTATCTCTTTTGGTTTGGAAGCTATTGCTGGACTTTTGGTAGAAAAGGCTTCTCCGGCCGAGAAAAACACTTTTGGTGCACCATGCAGGTACATTTGAGTTTCCCAGGCAAACGAAAGCAGTGACACCAAAGTTTCTAGTTTCTGTTTGTGTCTCCCCTGAGGAGGTTCCAGGCCAGCAATGTCTTTCAGTACTATCTCTTTTGGTTTGGAAGCTATTCCTGGGCGTTTGGCATGTTTGGTAGAAAAGGCTTCTCCGGCCGAGAAAAACACTTTTGGTGCACCATGCAGGTACATTTGAGTTTCCCAGGCAAACGAAAGCAGTTACACCAAAGTTTCTAGTTTCTGTTTGTGTCTCCCCTGAGGAGGTTTCAGGCCAGCTATGTCTTTCAGTACTATCTCTTTTGGTTTGGAAGCTATTCCTGGACGTTTGGTAGAAAAAGCTGCTCCGGCCGAGAAAAACACTTTTGGTGCACCATGCATGTCCATTTGAGTTTCCCAGGCAAACGATAGCAGTGACACCAAAGTTTCTAGTTTCTGTTTGTGTCTCCCCTGAGGAGGTTTCAGGCCAGCAATGTCTTTCAGTACTATCTCTTTTGGTTTGGAAGCTATTCCTGGACGTTTGGCATGTTTGGTAGAAAAAGCTTCTCCGGCCGAGAAAAACACTTTTGGTGCAACATGCAGTACATTTGAGTTTCCCAGGCAAACGAAAGCAGTTACACCAAAGTTTCTAGTTTCTGTTTGTGTCTCCCCTGAGGAGGTTTCAGGCCAGCTATGTCTTTCAGTACTATCTCTTTTGGTTTGGAAGCTATTGCTGGACGTTTGGTATAAAAAGCTTCTCCGGCCGAGAAAAACACTTTTGGTGCACCATGCATGTCCATTTGAGTTTCCCAGGCAAACGAAAGCTGTGACACCAAAGTTTCTAGTTTCTGTTTGTGTCTCCCCTGAGGAGGTTTCAGGCCAGGAATGTCTTTCAGTACTATCTCTTTTGGTTTGGAAGCTATTGCTGGACGTTTGGCATGTTTGGTAGAAAAGGCTTCTCCGGCCGAGAAAAACACTTTTGGTGCACCATGCAGGTACATTTGAGTTTCCCAGGCAAACGAAAGCAGTTACACCAAAGTTTCTAGTTTCTGTTTGTGTCTCCCCTGAGGAGGTTTCAGGCCAGCTATGTCTTTCAGTACTATCTCTTTTGGTTTGGAAGCTATTCCTGGACGTTTGGTAGAAAAAGCTGCTCCGGCCGAGAAAAACACTTTTGGTGCACCATGCAGGTACATTTGAGTTTCCCAGGCAAACGAAAGCAGTTACACCAAAGTTTCTAGTTTCTGTTTGTGTCTCCCCTGAGGACGTTTCAGGCCAGCTATGTCTTTCAGTACTATCTCATTTTGTTTGGAATCTATTGCTAGACGTTTGGTAGAAAAAGCTTCTCCGGACGAAAAAAACACTTTTGGTGCACCATGCAGATACATTTGAGTTTCCCAGGCAAACGAAAGCAGTTACACCAAAGTTTCTAGTTTCTGTTTGTGTCTCCCCTGAGGAGGTTTCAGGAGAGCTATGTCTTTCAGTACTATCTCTTTTGGTTTGGAAGCTATTGCTGGACGTTTGGTAGAAAAAGCTGCTCCGGCCGAGAAAAACATTTTTGGTGCACCATGCAGGTACATTTGAGTTTCCCAGGCAAACGAAAGCAGTTACACCAAAGTTTCTAGTTTCTGTTTGTGTCTCCCCTGAGGAGGTTTCAGGCCAGCTATGTCTTTCAGTACTATCTCTTTTGGTTTGGAAGCTATTGCTGGACGTTTGGCATGTTTGGTAGAAAAAGCTGCTCCGGCCGAGAAAAACACTTTTGGTGCGCCATGCAGGTACATTTGAGTTTCCCAGGCAAACGAAAGCAGTTACACCAAAGGTTCTAGTTTCTGTTTGTGTCTCCCCTGAGGAGGTTTCAGGCCAGCTATGTCTTTCAGTACTATCTCTTTTGGTTTGGAAGCTATTGCTGGACTTTTGGTAGAAAAAGCTGCTCCGGCCGAGAAAAACACTTTTGGTGCACCATGCAGGTACATTTGAGTTTCCCAGGCAAACGAAAGCAGTTACACCAAAGTTTCTAGTTTCTGTTTTGTCTCCCCTGAGGAGGTTTCAGGCCAGCTATGTCTTTCAGTACTATCTCATTTTGTTTGGAAGCTATTGCTAGACGTTTGGTAGAAAAAACTTCTCCGGACGAAAAAAACACTTTTGGTGCACCATGCAGGTACATTTGAGTTTCCCAAGCAAACGAAAGCAGTTACACCAAAGTTTCTAGTTTCTGTTTGTGTCTCCCCTGAGGAGGTTTCAGGCCAGCTATGTCTTTCAGTACTATCTCTTTTGGTTTGGAAGCTATTGCTGGACGTTTGGTAGAAAAAGCTGCTCCGGCCGAGAAAAACACTTTTGGTGCACCATGCAGGTACATTTGAGTTTCCCAGGCAAACGAAAGCAGTTACACCAAAGTTTCTAGTTTCTGTTTGTGTCTCCCCTGAGGAGGTTTCAGGCCAGGAATGTCTTTCAGTACTATCTCTTTTGGTTTGGAAGCTATTGCTGGACGTTTGGCATGTTTGGTAGAAAAGGCTTCTCCGGCCGAGAAAAACACTTTTGGTGCACCATGCAGATACATTTGAGTTTCCCAGGCAAACGAAAGCAGTTACACCAAAGTTTCTAGTTTCTGTTTGTGTCTCCCCTGAGGAGGTTTCAGGCCAGCTATGTCTTTCAGTACTATCTCTTTTGGTTTGGATGCTATTGCTGGACTTTTGGTAGAAAAGGCTTCTCCGGCCGAGAAAAACACTTTTGGTGCACCATGCAGGTACATTTGAGTTTCCCAGGCAAACGAAAGCAGTGACACCAAAGTTTCTAGTTTCTGTTTGTGTCTCCCCTGAGGAGGTTCCAGGCCAGCAATGTCTTTCAGTACTATCTCTTTTGGTTTGGAAGCTATTCCTGGGCGTTTGGCATGTTTGGTAGAAAAGGCTTCTCCGGCCGAGAAAAACACTTTTGGTGCACCATGCAGGTACATTTGAGTTTCCCAGGCAAACGAAAGCAGTTACACCAAAGTTTCTAGTTTCTGTTTGTGTCTCCCCTGAGGAGGTTTCAGGCCAGCTATGTCTTTCAGTACTATCTCTTTTGGTTTGGAAGCTATTCCTGGACGTTTGGTAGAAAAAGCTGCTCCGGCCGAGAAAAACACTTTTGGTGCACCATGCATGTCCATTTGAGTTTCCCAGGCAAACGATAGCAGTGACACCAAAGTTTCTAGTTTCTGTTTGTGTCTCCCCTGAGGAGGTTTCAGGCCAGCAATGTCTTTCAGTACTATCTCTTTTGGTTTGGAAGCTATTCCTGGACGTTTGGCATGTTTGGTAGAAAAAGCTTCTCCGGCCGAGAAAAACACTTTTGGTGCAACATGCAGTACATTTGAGTTTCCCAGGCAAACGAAAGCAGTTACACCAAAGTTTCTAGTTTCTGTTTGTGTCTCCCCTGAGGAGGTTTCAGGCCAGCTATGTCTTTCAGTACTATCTCTTTTGGTTTGGAAGCTATTGCTGGACGTTTGGTATAAAAAGCTTCTCCGGCCGAGAAAAACACTTTTGGTGCACCATGCATGTCCATTTGAGTTTCCCAGGCAAACGAAAGCTGTGACACCAAAGTTTCTAGTTTCTGTTTGTGTCTCCCCTGAGGAGGTTTCAAGCTAACAATGTCTTTCAGTACTATCTCTTTTGGTTTGGAAGCTATTGCTGGACGTTCTTCATGTTTGGTAGAAAAAGCTGCTCCGGCCGAGAAAAACACTTTTGGTGCACCATGCAGGTACATTTGAGTTTCCCAGGCAAACGAAAGCAGTTACACCAAAGTTTCTAGTTTCTGTTTGTGTCTCCCCTGAGGAGGTTTCAGGCCAGCAATGTCTTTCAGTACTATCTCTTTTGGTTTGGAAGCTATTCCTGGACGTTTGGCATGTTTGGTAGAAAAGGCTTCTCCGGCCGAGAAAAACACTTTTGGTGCACCATGCAGGTACATTTGAGTTTCCCAGGCAAACGAAAGCAGTTACACCAAAGTTTCTAGTTTCTGTTTGTGTCTCCCCTGAGGAGGTTTCAGGCCAGCTATGTCTTTCAGTACTATCTCTTTTGGTTTGGAAGCTATTCCTGGACGTTTGGCATCTTTGGTAGAAAAGGCTTCTCCGGCCAAGAAAAACACTTTTGGTGCACCATGCAGGTACATTTGAGTTTCCCAGGCAAACGAAAGCAGTTACACCAAAGTTTCTAGTTTCTGTTTGTGTCTCCCCTGAGGAGGTTTCAGGCCAGCTATGTCTTTCAGTACTATCTCTTTTGGTTTGGAAGCTATTGCTGGACGTTTGGTATAAAAAGCTGCTCTGGACGAGAAAAACACTTTTGGTGCACCATGCATGTCCATTTGAGTTTCCCAGGCAAACGAAAGCAGTGACACCAAAGTTTCTAGTTTCTGTTTGTGTCTCCCCTGAGGAGGTTTCAGGCCAGGAATGTCTTTCAGTACTATCTCTTTTGGTTTGGAAGCTATTCCTGGACGTTTGGCATGTTTGGTAGAAAAGGCTTCTCCGGCCGAGAAAAACACTTTTGGTGCACCATGCAGGTACATTTGAGTTTCCCAGGCAAACGAAAGCAGTTACACCAAAGTTTCTAGTTTCTGTTTGTGTCTCCCCTGAGGAGGTTTCAGGCCAGCTATGTCTTTCAGTACTATCTCTTTTGGTTTGGAAGCTATTGCTGGACGTTTGGTAGAAAAAGCTTCTCCGGACGAAAAAAACACTTTTGTTGCACCATGCAGATACATTTGAGTTTCCCAGGCAAACGAAAGCAGTTACACCAAAGTTTCTAGTTTCTGTTTGTGTCTCCCCTGAGGAGGTTTCAGGCCAGCTATGTCTTTCAGTACTATCTCTTTTGGTTTGGAAGCTATTGCTGGACGTTTGGTAGAAAAAGCTGCTCTGGCCGAGAAAAACACTTTTGGTGCACCATGCAGGTACATTTGAGTTTCCCAGGCAAACGAAAGCAGTGACATCAAAGTTTCTAGTTTCTGTTTGTGTCTCCCCTGAGGAGGTTTCAAGCTAGCAATGTCTTTCAGTACTATCTCTTTTGGTTTGGAAGCTATTGCTGGACGTTTGGTAGAAAAAGCTGCTCCGGCCGAGAAAAACACTTTTGGTGCGCCATGCAGGTACATTTGAGTTTCCCAGGCAAATGAAAGCAGTTACACCAAAGTTTCTAGTTTCTGTTTGTGTCTCCCCTGAGGACGTTTCAGGCCAGCTATGTCTTTCAGTACTATCTCTTTTGGTTTGGAATCTATTGCTGGACGTTTGGTAGAAAAAGCTTCTCCGGCCGAGAAAAACACTTTTGGTGCACCATGCAGGTACATTTGAGTTTCCCAGGCAAACGAAAGCAGTTACACCAAAGTTTCTAGTTTCTGTTTGTGTCTCCCCTGAGGAGGTTTCAGGCCAGCTATGTCTTTCAGTACTATCTCTTTTGGTTTGGAAGCTATTGCTGGACGTTTGGTAGAAAAAGCTGCTCCGGCCGAGAAAAACACTTTTGGTGCACCATGCAGGTACATTTGAGTTTCCCAGGCAAACGAAAGCAGTTACACCAAAGTTTCTAGTTTCTGTTTTGTCTCCCCTGAGGAGGTTTCAGGCCAGCTATGTCTTTCAGTACTATCTCTTTTTTTTTGGAATGTATTGCTAGACGTTTGGTAGAAAAAGCTTCTCCGGACGAAAAAAACACTTTTGGTGCAGCATGCAGGTACATTTGAGTTTCCCAGGCAAACGAAAGCAGTGACACCAAAGTTTCTAGTTTCTGTTTGTGTCTCCCCTGAGGAGGTTCCAGGCCAGCAATGTCTTTCAGTACTATCTCTTTTGGTTTGGAAGCTATTCCTGGACGTTTGGCATGTTTGGTAGAAAAAGCTTCTCCGGCCGAGAAAAACACTTTTGGTGCACCATGCAGTACATTTGAGTTTCCCAGGCAAACGAAAGCAGTTACACCAAAGTTTCTAGTTTCTGTTTGTGTCTCCCCTGAGGAGGTTTCAGGCCAGCTATGTCTTTCAGTACTATCTCTTTTGGTTTGGAAGCTATTGCTGGACGTTTGGTATAAAAAGCTGCTCTGGACGAGAAAAACACTTTTGGTGCACCATGCATGTCCATTTGAGTTTCCCAGGCAAACGAAAGCAGTGACACCAAAGTTTCTAGTTTCTGTTTGTGTCTCCCCTGAGGAGGTTTCAAGCTAACAATGTCTTTCAGTACTATCTCTTTTGGTTTGGAAGCTATTGCTGGACGTTTTTCCTGTTTGGTAGAAAAAGCTGCTCCGGCGGAGAAAAACACTTTTGGTGCACCATGCAGGTACATTTGAGTTTCCCAGGCAAACGAAAGCAGTTACACCAAAGTTTCTAGTTTCTGTTTGTGTCTCCCCTGAGGAGGTTTCAGGCCAGCTATGTCTTTCAGTACTATCTCTTTTGGTTTGGAAGCTATTGCTGGACGTTTGGCATGTTTGGTAGAAAAGGCTTCTCCGGCCGAGAAAAACACTTTTGGTGCGCCATGCAGGTACATTTGAGTTTCCCAGGCAAACGAAAGCAGTGACACCAAAGTTTCTAGTTTCTGTTTGTGTCTGCCCTGAGGAGGTTTCAGGCCAGCTATGTCTTTCAGTACTATCTCTTTTGGTTTGGAAGCTATTGCTGGACGTTTGGCATGTTTGGTAGAAAAGGCTTCTCCGGCCGAGAAAAACACTTTTGGTGCACCATGCAGGTACATTTTTGTTTCCCAGGCAAACGAAAGCAGTTACACCAAAGTTTCTAGTTTCTGTTTGTGTCTCCCCTGAGGAGGTTTCAGGCCAGCTATGTCTTTCAGTACTATCTCTTTTGGTTTGGAAGCTATTCCTGGACGTTTGGTATAAAAAGCTGCTCTGGACGAGAAAAACACTTTTGGTGCACCATGCATGTCCATTTGAGTTTCCCGGGCAAACGAAAGCAGTGACACCAAAGTTTCTAGTTTCTGTTTGTGTCTCCCCTGAGGAGGTTTCAAGCTAACAATGTCTTTCAGTACTATCTCTTTTGGTTTGGAAGCTATTGCTGGACATTTTTCATGTTTGGTAGAAAAAGCTGCTCCGGCCGAGAAAAACACTTTTGGTGCACCATGCAGGTACATTTGAGTTTCCCAGGCAAACAAAAGCAGTTACACCAAAGTTTCTAGTTTCTGTTTGTGTCTCCCCTGAGGAGGTTTCAGGCCAGCTATGTCTTTCCGTACTATCTCTTTTGGTTTGGAAGCTATTGCTGGACGTTTGGCATGTTTGGTAGAAAAGGCTTCTCCGGCCGAGAAAAACACTTTTGGTGCGCCATGCAGGTACATTTGAGTTTCCCAGGCAAACGAAAGCAGTTACACCAAAGTTTCTAGTTTCTGTTTGTGTCTCCCCTGAGGAGGTTTCAGGCCAGCTATGTCTTTCAGTACTATCTCTTTTGGTTTGGAAGCTATTGCTGGACGTTTGGCATGTTTGGTAGAAAAGGCTTCTCCGGCCGAGAAAAACACTTTTGGTGCACCATGCAGGTACATTTTTGTTTCCCAGGCAAACGAAAGCAGTTACACCAAAGTTTCTAGTTTCTGTTTGTGTCTCCCCTGAGGAGGTTTCAGGCCAGCTATGTCTTTCAGTACTATCTCTTTTGGTTTGGAAGCTATTGCTGGACGTTTGGTAGAAAAAGCTGCTCCGGCCGAGAAAAACACTTTTGGTGCACCATGCAGGTACATTTGAGTTTCCCAGGCAAACGAAAGCAGTTACACCAACGTTTCTAGTTTCTGTTTGTGTCTCCCCTGAGGAGGTTTCAGGCCAGCTATGTCTTTCAGTACTATCTCTTTTGGTTTGGAATATATTGCTGGACGTTTGGTAGAAAAAGCTTCTCCGGACGAAAAAAACACTTTTGTTGCACCATGCAGATACATTTGAGTTTCCCAGGCAAACGAAAGCAGTTACACCAAAGTTTCTAGTTTCTGTTTGTGTCTCCCCTGAGGAGGTTTCAGGCCAGCTATGTCTTTCAGTACTATCTCTTTTGGTTTGGAAGCTATTGCTGGACGTTTGGTAGAAAAAGCTGCTCCGGCCGAGAAAAACACTTTTGGTGCACCATGCAGGTACATTTGAGTTTCCCAGGCAAACGAAAGCAGTTACACCAAAGTTTCTAGTTTCTGTTTGTGTCTCCCCTGAGGAGGTTTCAGGCCAGCTATGTCTTTCAGTACTATCTCTTTTGGTTTGGAAGCTATTGCTGGACGTTTGGTAGAAAAAGCTGCTCCGGCCGAGAAAAACACTTTTGGTGCACCATGCAGGTACATTTGAGTTTCCCAGGCAAACGAAAGCAGTTACACCAAAGTTTCTAGTTTCTGTTTTGTCTCCCCTGAGGACGTTTCAGGCCAGCTATGTCTTTCAGTACTATCTCTTTTTGTTTGGAATGTATTGCTAGACGTTTGGTAGAAAAAGCTTCTCCGGACGAAAAAAACACTTTTGGTGCACCATGCAGGTACATTTGAGTTTCCCAGGCAAACGAAAGCAGTTACACCAAAGTTTCTAGTTTCTGTTTGTGTCTCCCCTGAGGAGGTTTCAGGCCAGCTATGTCTTTCAGTACTATCTCTTTTGGTTTGGAAGCTATTGCTGGACGTTTGGTAGAAAAAGCTGCTCCGGCCGAGAAAAACACTTTTGGTGCACCATGCAGGTACATTTGAGTTTCCCAGGCAAACGAAAGCAGTTACACCAAAGTTTCTAGTTTCTGTTTGTGTCTCCCCTGAGGAGGTTTCAGGCCAGCTATGTCTTTCAGTACTATCTCTTTTGGTTTGGAAGCTATTGCTGGACGTTTGGTAGAAAAAGCTGCTCCGGCCGAGAAAAACACTTTTGGTGCACCATGCAGGTACATTTGAGTTTCCCAGGCAAACGAAAGCAGTTACACCAAAGTTTCTAGTTTCTGTTTTGTCTCCCCTGAGGACGTTTCAGGCCAGCTATGTCTTTCAGTACTATCTCTTTTTGTTTGGAATGTATTGCTAGACGTTTGGTAGAAAAAGCTTCTCCGGACGAAAAAAACACTTTTGGTGCACCATGCAGGTACATTTGAGTTTCCCAGGCAAACGAAAGCAGTTACACCAAAGTTTCTAGTTTCTGTTTGTGTCTCCCCTGAGGAGGTTTCAGGAGAGCTATGTCTTTCAGTACTATCTCTTTTGGTTTGGAAGCTATTGCTGGACGTTTGGTAGAAAAAGCTGCTCCGGCCGAGAAAAACACTTTTGGTGCACCATGCAGGTACATTTGAGTTTCCCAGGCAAACGAAAGCAGTTACACCAAAGTTTCTAGTTTCTGTTTGTGTCTCCCCTGAGGAGGTTTCAGGCCAGCTATGTCTTTCAGTACTATCTCTTTTGGTTTGGAAGCTATTGCTGGACGTTTGGCATGTTTGGTAGAAAAGGCTTCTCCGGCCGAGAAAAACACTTTTGGTGCGCCATGCAGGTACATTTGAGTTTCCCAGGCAAACGAAAGCAGTTACACCAAAGTTTCTAGTTTCTGTTTGTGTCTGCCCTGAGGAGGTTTCAGGCCAGCTATGTCTTTCAGTACTATCTCTTTTGGTTTGGAAGCTATTGCTGGACGTTTGGCATGTTTGGTAGAAAAGGCTTCTCCGGCCGAGAAAAACACTTTTGGTGCGCCATGCAGGTACATTTGAGTTTCCCAGGCAAACGAAAGCAGTTACACCAAAGTTTCTAGTTTCTGTTTGTGTCTCCCCTGAGGAGGTTTCAGGCCAGCTATGTCTTTCAGTACTATCTCTTTTGGTTTGGAAGCTATTGCTGGACGTTTGGCATGTTTGGTAGAAAAGGCTTCTCCGGCCGAGAAAAACACTTTTGGTGCACCATGCAGGTACATTTTTGTTTCCCAGGCAAACGAAAGCAGTTACACCAAAGTTTCTAGTTTCTGTTTGTGTCTCCCCTGAGGAGGTTTCAGGCCAGCTATGTCTTTCAGTACTATCTCTTTTGGTTTGGAAGCTATTGCTGGACGTTTGGTAGAAAAAGCTGCTCCGGCCGAGAAAAACACTTTTGGTGCACCATGCAGGTACATTTGAGTTTCCCAGGCAAACGAAAGCAGTTACACCAACGTTTCTAGTTTCTGTTTGTGTCTCCCCTGAGGAGGTTTCAGGCCAGCTATGTCTTTCAGTACTATCTCTTTTGGTTTGGAATATATTGCTGGACGTTTGGTAGAAAAAGCTTCTCCGGACGAAAAAAACACTTTTGTTGCACCATGCAGATACATTTGAGTTTCCCAGGCAAACGAAAGCAGTTACACCAAAGTTTCTAGTTTCTGTTTGTGTCTCCCCTGAGGAGGTTTCAGGCCAGCTATGTCTTTCAGTACTATCTCTTTTGGTTTGGAAGCTATTGCTGGACGTTTGGTAGAAAAAGCTGCTCCGGCCGAGAAAAACACTTTTGGTGCACCATGCAGGTACATTTGAGTTTCCCAGGCAAACGAAAGCAGTTACACCAAAGTTTCTAGTTTCTGTTTGTGTCTCCCCTGAGGAGGTTTCAGGCCAGCTATGTCTTTCAGTACTATCTCTTTTGGTTTGGAAGCTATTGCTGGACGTTTGGTAGAAAAAGCTGCTCCGGCCGAGAAAAACACTTTTGGTGCACCATGCAGGTACATTTGAGTTTCCCAGGCAAACGAAAGCAGTTACACCAAAGTTTCTAGTTTCTGTTTTGTCTCCCCTGAGGACGTTTCAGGCCAGCTATGTCTTTCAGTACTATCTCTTTTGGTTTGGAAGCTATTGCTGGACGTTTGGTAGAAAAAGCTGCTCCGGCCGAGAAAAACACTTTTGGTGCACCATGCAGGTACATTTGAGTTTCCCAGGCAAACGAAAGCAGTTACACCAAAGTTTCTAGTTTCTGTTTTGTCTCCCCTGAGGACGTTTCAGGCCAGCTATGTCTTTCAGTACTATCTCTTTTTGTTTGGAATGTATTGCTAGACGTTTGGTAGAAAAAGCTTCTCCGGACGAAAAAAACACTTTTGGTGCACCATGCAGGTACATTTGAGTTTCCCAGGCAAACGAAAGCAGTTACACCAAAGTTTCTAGTTTCTGTTTGTGTCTCCCCTGAGGAGGTTTCAGGAGAGCTATGTCTTTCAGTACTATCTCTTTTGGTTTGGAAGCTATTGCTGGACGTTTGGTAGAAAAATCTGCTCCGGCCGAGAAAAACACTTTTGGTGCACCATGCAGGTACATTTGAGTTTCCCAGGCAAACGAAAGCAGTTACACCAAAGTTTCTAGTTTCTGTTTGTGTCTCCCCTGAGGAGGTTTCAGGCCAGCTATGTCTTTCAGTACTATCTCTTTTGGTTTGGAAGCTATTCCTGGACGTTTGGCATGTTTGGTAGAAAAAGCTTCTCCGGCCGAGAAAAACACTTTTGGTGCACCATGCAGGTACATTTGAGTTTCCCAGGCAAACGAAAGCAGTTACACCAAAGTTTCTAGTTTCTGTTTGTGTCTCCCCTGAGGAGGTTTCAGGCCAGCTATGTCTTTCAGTACTATCTCTTTTGGTTTGGAAGCTATTGCTGGACTTTTGGTAGAAAAAGCTGCTCTGGACGAGAAAAACACTTTTGGTGCACCATGCAGGTACATTTGAGTTTCCCAGGCAAACGAAAGCAGTTACACCAAAGTTTCTAGTTTCTGTTTGTGTCTCCCCTGAGGACGTTTCAGGCCAGCTATGTCTTTCAGTACTATCTCTTTTGGTTTGGAAGCTATTGCTGGACGTTTGGTAGAAAAAGCTTCTCCGGCCGAGAAAAACACTTTTGGTGCACCATGCAGGTACATTTGAGTTTCCCAGGCAAACGAAAGCAGTGACACCAAAGTTTCTAGTTTCTGTTTGTGTCTCCCCTGAGGAGGTTCCAGGCCAGCAATGTCTTTCAGTACTATCTCTTTTGGTTTGGAAGCTATTCCTGGGCGTTTGGCATGTTTGGTAGAAAAGGCTTCTCCGGCCGAGAAAAACACTTTTGGTGCACCATGCAGGTACATTTGAGTTTCCCAGGCAAACGAAAGCAGTTACACCAAAGTTTCTAGTTTCTGTTTGTGTCTCCCCTGAGGAGGTTTAAGGCCAGCTATGTCTTTCAGTACTATCTCTTTTGGTTTGGAAGCTATTCCTGGACGTTTGGTAGAAAAAGCTGCTCTGGCCGAGAAAAACACTTTTGGTGCACCATGCATGTCCATTTGAGTTTCCCAGGCAAATGAAAGCAGTGACACCAAAGTTTCTAGTTTCTGTTTGTGTCTCCCCTGAGGAGGTTTCAGGCCAGCTATGTCTTTCAGTACTATCTCTTTTGGTTTGGAAGCTATTCCTGGACGTTTGGCATGTTTGGTAGAAAAAGCTTCTCCGGACGAGAAAAACACTTTTGGTGCACCATGCAGTACATTTGAGTTTCCCAGGCAAACGAAAGCAGTTACACCAAAGTTTCTAGTTTCTGTTTGTGTCTCCCCTGAGGAGGTTTCAGGCCAGCTATGTCTTTCAGTACTATCTCTTTTGGTTTGGAAGCTATTGCTGGACGTTTGTTATAAAAAGCTGCTCTGGACGAGAAAAACACTTTTGGTGCACCATGCATGTCCATTTGAGTTTCCCAGGCAAACGAAAGCAGTGACACCAAAGTTTCTAGTTTCTGTTTGTGTCTCCCCTGAGGAGGTTTCAAGCTAACAATGTCTTTCAGTACTATCACTTTTGGTTTGGAAGCTATTGCTGGACGTTTTTCATGTTTGGTAGAAAAAGCTGCTCCGGCCGAGAAAAACACTTTTGGTGCACCATGCAGGTACATTTGAGTTTCCCAGGCAAACGAAAGCAGTTACACCAAAGTTTCTAGTTTCTGTTTGTGTCTCCCCTGAGGAGGTTTCAGGCCAGCTATGTCTTTCAGTACTATCTCTTTTGGTTTGGAAGCTATTGCTGGACGTTTGGCATGTTTGGTAGAAAAGGCTTCTCCGGCCGAGAAAAACACTTTTGGTGCGCCATGCAGGTACATTTGAGTTTCCCAGGCAAACGAAAGCAGTTACACCAAAGTTTCTAGTTTCTGTTTGTGTCTCCCCTGAGGAGGTTTCAGGCCAGCTATGTCTTTCTGTACTATCTCTTTTGGTTTGGAAGCTATTGCTGAACGTTTGGCATGTTTGGTAGAAAAGGCTTCTCCGGCCGAGAAAAACACTTTTGGTGCACCATGCAGGTACATTTGAGTTTCCCAGGCAAACGAAAGCAGTTACACCAAAGTTTCTAGTTTCTGTTTGTGTCTCCCCTGAGGAGGTTTCAGGCCAGCTATGTCTTTCAGTACTATCTCTTTTGGTTTGGAAGCTATTGCTGGACGTTTGGTAGAAAAAGCTGCTCCGGCCGAGAAAAACACTTTTGGTGCACCATGCAGGTACATTTGAGTTTCCCAGGCAAACGAAAGCAGTTACACCAACGTTTCTAGTTTCTGTTTGTGTCTCCCCTGAGGAGGTTTAAGGCCAGCTATGTCTTTCAGTACTATCTCTTTTGGTTTGGAATATATTGCTGGACGTTTGGTAGAAAAATCTTCTCCGGACGAAAAAAACACTTTTGGTGCACCATGCAGATACATTTGAGTTTCCCAGGCAAACGAAAGCAGTTACACCAAAGTTTCTAGTTTCTGTTTGTGTCTCCCCTGAGGAGGTTTCAGGCCAGCTATGTCTTTCAGTACTATCTCTTTTGGTTTGGAAGCTATTGCTGGACGTTTGGTAGAAAAAGCTGCTCCGGCCGAGAAAAACACTTTTGGTGCACCATGCAGGTACATTTGAGTTTCCCAGGCAAACGAAAGCAGTGACATCAAAGTTTCTAGTTTCTGTTTGTGTCTCCCCTGAGGAGGTTTCAAGCTAGCAATGTCTTTCAGTACTATCTCTTTTGGTTTGGAAGCTATTGCTGGACGTTTGGTAGAAAAAGCTGCTCCGGCCGAGAAAAACACTTTTGGTGCACCATGCAGGTACATTTGAGTTTCCCAGGCAAACGAAAGCAGTTACACCAAAGTTTCTAGTTTCTGTTTGTGTCTCCCCTGAGGACGTTTCAGGCCAGCTATGTCTTTCAGTACTATCTCTTTTGGTTTGGAAGCTATTGCTGGACGTTTGGTAGAAAAAGCTTCTCCGGCCGAGAAAAACACTTTTGGTGCACCATGCAGGTACATTTGAGTTTCCCAGGCAAACGAAAGCAGTTACACCAAAGTTTCTAGTTTCTGTTTGTGTCTCCCCTGAGGAGGTTTCAGGCCAGCTATGTCTTTCAGTACTATCTCTTTTGGTTTGGAAGCTATTGCTGGACGTTTGGTAGAAAAAGCTGCTCTGGCCGAGAAAAACACTTTTGGTGCAGCATGCAGGTACATTTGAGTTTCCCAGGCAAACGAAAGCAGTTACACCAAAGTTTCTAGTTTCTGTTTTGTCTCCCCTGAGGAGGTTTCAGGCCAGCTATGTCTTTCAGTACTATCTCTTTTTGTTTGGAATGTATTGCTAGACGTTTGGTAGAAAAAGCTTCTCCGGACGAAAAAAACACTTTTGGTGCACCATGCAGGTACATTTGAGTTTCCCAGGCAAACGAAAGCAGTTACACCAAAGTTTCTAGTTTCTGTTTGTGTCTCCCCTGAGGAGGTTTCAGGAGAGCTATGTCTTTCAGTACTATCTCTTTTGGTTTGGAAGCTATTGCTGGACGTTTGGTAGAAAAAGCTGCCCTGGCCGAGAAAAACACTTTTGGTGCACCATGCAGGTACATTTGAGTTTCCCAGGCAAACGAAAGCAGTTACACCAAAGTTTCTAGTTTCTGTTTGTGTCTCCCCTGAGGAGGTTTCAGGCCAGCTATGTCTTTCAGTACTATCTCTTTTGGTTTGGAAGCTATTCCTGGACGTTTGGCATGTTTGGTAGAAAAAGCTTCTCCGGCCGAGAAAAACACTTTTGGTGCACCATGCAGGTACATTTGAGTTTCCCAGGCAAACGAAAGCAGTTACACCAAAGTTTCTAGTTTCTGTTTGTGTCTCCCCTGAGGAGGTTTCAGGCCAGCTATGTCTTTCAGTACTATCTCTTTTGGTTTGGAAGCTATTGCTGGACTTTTGGTAGAAAAAGCTGCTCTGGACGAGAAAAACACTTTTGGTGCACCATGCAGGTACATTTGAGTTTCCCAGGCAAACGAAAGCAGTTACACCAAAGTTTCTAGTTTCTGTTTGTGTCTCCCCTGAGGAGGTTTCAGGCCAGCTATGTCTTTCAGTACTATCTCTTTTGGTTTGGAAGCTATTCCTGGACGTTTGGCATGTTTGGTAGAAAAGGCTTCTCAGGCCGAGAAAAACACTTTTGGTGCACCATGCAGTACATTTGAGTTTCCCAGGCAAACGAAAGCAGTTACACCAAAGTTTCTAGTTTCTGTTTGTGTCTCCCTTGAGGAGGTTTCAGGCCAGCTATGTCTTTCAGTACTATCTCTTTTGGTTTGGAAGCTATTGCTGGACGTTTGGTAGAAAAAGTTTCTCCGGCCGAGAAAAACACTTTTGGTGCACCATGCAGGTACATTTGAGTTTCCCAGGCAAACGAAAGCAGTTACACCAAAGTTTCTAGTTTCTGTTTGTGTCTCCCCTGAGGAGGTTTCAGGCCAGCTATGTCTTTCAGTACTATCTCTTTTGGTTTGGAAGCTATTGCTGGACGTTTGGTAGAAAAAGCTGCTCCGGCCGAGAAAAACACTTTTGGTGCACCATGCAGGTACATTTGAGTTTCCCAGGCAAACGAAAGCAGTGACATCAAAGTTTCTAGTTTCTGTTTGTGTCTCCCCTGAGGAGGTTTCAAGCTAGCAATGTCTTTCAGTACTATCTCTTTTGGTTTGGAAGCTATTGCTGGACGTTTGGTAGAAAAAGCTGCTCCGGCCGAGAAAAACACTTTTGGTGCACCATGCAGGTACATTTGAGTTTCCCAGGCAAACGAAAGCAGTTACACCAAAGTTTCTAGTTTCTGTTTGTGTCTCCCCTGAGGACGTTTCAGGCCAGCTATGTCTTTCAGTACTATCTCTTTTGGTTTGGAATCTATTGCTGGACGTTTGGTAGAAAAAGCTTCTCCGGCCGAGAAAAACACTTTTGGTGCACCATGCAGGTACATTTGAGTTTCCCAGGCAAACGAAAGCAGTTACACCAAAGTTTCTAGTTTCTGTTTGTGTCTCCCCTGAGGAGGTTTCAGGCCAGCTATGTCTTTCAGTACTATCTCTTTTGGTTTGGAAGCTATTGCTGGACGTTTGGTAGAAAAAGCTGCTCTGGCCGAGAAAAACACTTTTGGTGCACCATGCAGGTACATTTGAGTTTCCCAGGCAAACGAAAGCAGTTACACCAAAGTTTCTAGTTTCTGTTTTGTCTCCCCTGAGGAGGTTTCAGGCCAGCTATGTCTTTCAGTACTATCTCTTTTTGTTTGGAATGTATTGCTAGACGTTTGGTAGAAAAAGCTTCTCCGGACGAAAAAAACACTTTTGGTGCACCATGCAGGTACATTTGAGTTTCCCAGGCAAACGAAAGCAGTTACACCAAAGTTTCTAGTTTCTGTTTGTGTCTCCCCTGAGGAGGTTTCAGGAGAGCTATGTCTTTCAGTACTATCTCTTTTGGTTTGGAAGCTATTGCTGGACGTTTGGTAGAAAAAGCTGCCCTGGCCGAGAAAAACACTTTTGGTGCACCATGCAGGTACATTTGAGTTTCCCAGGCAAACGAAAGCAGTTACACCAAAGTTTCTAGTTTCTGTTTGTGTCTCCCCTGAGGAGGTTTCAGGCCAGCTATGTCTTTCAGTACTATCTCTTTTGGTTTGGAAGCTATTCCTGGACGTTTGGCATGTTTGGTAGAAAAAGCTTCTCCGGCCGAGAAAAACACTTTTGGTGCACCATGCAGGTACATTTGAGTTTCCCAGGCAAACGAAAGCAGTTACACCAAAGTTTCTAGTTTCTGTTTGTGTCTCCCCTGAGGAGGTTTCAGGCCAGCTATGTCTTTCAGTACTATCTCTTTTGGTTTGGAAGCTATTGCTGGACTTTTGGTAGAAAAAGCTGCTCTGGACGAGAAAAACACTTTTGGTGCACCATGCAGGTACATTTGAGTTTCCCAGGCAAACGAAAGCAGTTACACCAAAGTTTCTAGTTTCTGTTTGTGTCTCCCCTGAGGAGGTTTCAGGCCAGCTATGTCTTTCAGTACTATCTCTTTTGGTTTGGAAGCTATTCCTGGACGTTTGGCATGTTTGGTAGAAAAGGCTTCTCAGGCCGAGAAAAACACTTTTGGTGCACCATGCAGTACATTTGAGTTTCCCAGGCAAACGAAAGCAGTTACACCAAAGTTTCTAGTTTCTGTTTGTGTCTCCCTTGAGGAGGTTTCAGGCCAGCTATGTCTTTCAGTACTATCTCTTTTGGTTTGGAAGCTATTGCTGGACGTTTGGTAGAAAAAGTTTCTCCGGCCGAGAAAAACACTTTTGGTGCACCATGCAGGTACATTTGAGTTTCCCAGGCAAACGAAAGCAGTTACACCAAAGTTTCTAGTTTCTGTTTGTGTCTCCCCTGAGGAGGTTTCAGGAGAGCTATGTCTTTCAGTACTATCTCTTTTGGTTTGGAAGCTATTGCTGGACGTTTGGTAGAAAAAGCTGCCCTGGCCGAGAAAAACACTTTTGGTGCACCATGCAGGTACATTTGAGTTTCCCAGGCAAACGAAAGCAGTTACACCAAAGTTTCTAGTTTCTGTTTGTGTCTCCCCTGAGGAGGTTTCAGGCCAGCTATGTCTTTCAGTACTATCTCTTTTGGTTTGGAAGCTATTCCTGGACGTTTGGCATGTTTGGTAGAAAAAGCTTCTCCGGCCGAGAAAAACACTTTTGGTGCACCATGCAGGTACATTTGAGTTTCCCAGGCAAACGAAAGCAGTTACACCAAAGTTTCTAGTTTCTGTTTGTGTCTCCCCTGAGGAGGTTTCAGGCCAGCTATGTCTTTCAGTACTATCTCTTTTGGTTTGGAAGCTATTGCTGGACTTTTGGTAGAAAAAGCTGCTCTGGACGAGAAAAACACTTTTGGTGCACCATGCAGGTACATTTGAGTTTCCCAGGCAAACGAAAGCAGTTACACCAAAGTTTCTAGTTTCTGTTTGTGTCTCCCCTGAGGAGGTTTCAGGCCAGCTATGTCTTTCAGTACTATCTCTTTTGGTTTGGAAGCTATTCCTGGACGTTTGGCATGTTTGGTAGAAAAGGCTTCTCAGGCCGAGAAAAACACTTTTGGTGCACCATGCAGGTACATTTGAGTTTCCCAGGCAAACGAAAGCAGTTACACCAAAGTTTCTAGTTTCTGTTTGTGTCTCCCTTGAGGAGGTTTCAGGCCAGCTATGTCTTTCAGTACTATCTCTTTTGGTTTGGAAGCTATTGCTGGACGTTTGGTAGAAAAAGCTGCTCCGGCCGAGAAAAACACTTTTGGTGCACCATGCAGGTACATTTGAGTTTCCCAGGCAAACGAAAGCAGTGACATCAAAGTTTCTAGTTTCTGTTTGTGTCTCCCCTGAGGAGGTTTCAAGCTAGCAATGTCTTTCAGTACTATCTCTTTTGGTTTGGAAGCTATTGCTGGACGTTTGGTAGAAAAAGCTGCTCCGGCCGAGAAAAACACTTTTGGTGCACCATGCAGGTACATTTGAGTTTCCCAGGCAAACGAAAGCAGTTACACCAAAGTTTCTAGTTTCTGTTTTGTCTCCCCTGAGGAGGTTTCAGGCCAGCTATGTCTTTCAGTACTATCTCTTTTTGTTTGGAATGTATTGCTAGACGTTTGGTAGAAAAAGCTTCTCCGGACGAAAAAAACACTTTTGGTGCACCATGCAGGTACATTTGAGTTTCCCAGGCAAACGAAAGCAGTTACACCAAAGTTTCTAGTTTCTGTTTGTGTCTCCCCTGAGGAGGTTTCAGGAGAGCTATGTCTTTCAGTACTATCTCTTTTGGTTTGGAAGCTATTGCTGGACGTTTGGTAGAAAAAGCTGCCCTGGCCGAGAAAAACACTTTTGGTGCACCATGCAGGTACATTTGAGTTTCCCAGGCAAACGAAAGCAGTTACACCAAAGTTTCTAGTTTCTGTTTGTGTCTCCCCTGAGGAGGTTTCAGGCCAGCTATGTCTTTCAGTACTATCTCTTTTGGTTTGGAAGCTATTGCTGGACGTTTGGCATGTTTGGTAGAAAAAGCTTCTCCGGCCGAGAAAAACACTTTTGGTGCACCATGCAGGTACATTTGAGTTTCCCAGGCAAACGAAAGCATTTACACCAAAGTTTCTAGTTTCTGTTTGTGTCTCCCCTGAGGAGGTTTCAGGCCAGCTATGTCTTTCAGTACTATCTCTTTTGGTTTGGAAGCTATTGCTGGACGTTTGGTAGAAAAAGCTGCTCCGGCCGAGAAAAACACTTTTGGTGCACCATGCAGGTACATTTGAGTTTCCCAGGCAAACGAAAGCAGTTACACCAAAGTTTCTAGTTTCTGTTTTGTCTCCCCTGAGGAGGTTTCAGGCCAGCTATGTCTTTCAGTACTATCTCATTTTGTTTGGAATCTATTGCTAGACGTTTGGTAGAAAAAACTTCTCCGGACGAAAAAAACACTTTTGGTGCACCATGCAGGTACATTTGAGTTTCCCAGGCAAACGAAAGCAGTTACACCAAAGTTTCTAGTTTCTGTTTGTGTCTCCCCTGAGGAGGTTTCAGGCCAGCTATGTCTTTCAGTACTATCTCTTTTGGTTTGGAAGCTATTGCTGGACGTTTTTAATGTTTGGTAGAAAAAGCTGCTCCGGCCGAGAAAAACACTTTTGGTGCACCATGCAGGTACATTTGAGTTTCCCAGGCAAACGAAAGCAGTTACACCAAAGTTTCTAGTTTCTGTTTGTGTCTCCCCTGAGGAGGTTTCAGGCCAGGAATGTCTTTCAGTACTATCTCTTTTGGTTTGGAAGCTATTGCTGGACGTTTGGCATGTTTGGTAGAAAAAGCTTCTCCGGCCGAGAAAAACACTTTTGGTGCACCATGCAGGTACATTTGAGTTTCCCAGGCAAACGAAAGCAGTTACACCAAAGTTTCTAGTTTCTGTTTGTGTCTCCCCTGAGGAGGTTTAAGGCCAGCTATGTCTTTCAGTACTATCTCTTTTGGTTTGGAAGCTATTCCTGGACGTTTGGTATAAAAAGCTGCTCTGGACGGGAAAAACACTTTTGGTGCACCATGCATGTCCATTTGAGTTTCCCAGGCAAACGAAAGCAGTGACACCAAAGTTTCTAGTTTCTGTTTGTGTCTCCCCTGAGGAGGTTTCAAGCTAACAATGTTTTTCAGTACTATCTCTTTTGGTTTGGAAGCTATTGCTGGACGTTTTTCATGTTTGGTAGAAAAAGCTGCTCCGGCCGAGAAAAACACTTTTGGTGCACCATGCAGGTACATTTGAGTTTCCCAGGCAAATGAAAGCAGTTACACCAAAGTTTCTAGTTTCTGTTTGTGTCTCCCCTGAGGAGGTTTCAGGCCAGCAATGTCTTTCAGTACTATCTCTTTTGGTTTGGAAGCTATTCCTGCACGTTTGGCATGTTTGGTAGAAAAGGCTTCTCCGGCCGAGAAAAACACTTTTGGTGCACCATGCAGGTACATTTGAGTTTCCCAGGCAAACGAAAGCAGTTAAACCAAAGTTTCTAGTTTCTGTTTGTGTCTCCCCTGAGGAGGTTTCAGGCCAGCTATGTCTTTCAGTACTATCTCTTTTGGTTTGGAATCTATTGCTGGACGTTTGGTAGAAAAAGCTGCTCCGGCCGAGAAAAACACTTTTGGTGCGCCATGCAGGTACATTTGAGTTTCCCAGGCAAACGAAAGCAGTTACACCAAAGTTTCTAGTTTCTGTTTGTGTCTCCCCTGAGGAGGTTTCAGGCCAGCTATGTCTTTCAGTACTATCTCTTTTGGTTTGGAAGCTATTGCTGGACGAATGGCATGTTTGGTAGAAAAGGCTTCTCCGGCCGAGAAAAACACTTTTGGTGCGCCATGCAGGTACATTTGAGTTTCCCAGGCAAACGAAAGCAGTTACACCAAAGTTTCTAGTTTCTGTTTGTGTCTCCCCTGAGGACGTTTCAGGCCAGCTATGTCTTTCAGTACTATCTCTTTTGGTTTGGAATCTATTGCTGGACGTTTGGTAGAAAAAGCTTCTCCGGCCGAGAAAAACACTTTTGGTGCACCATGCAGGTACATTTGAGTTTCCCAGGCAAACGAAAGCAGTTACACCAAAGTTTCTAGTTTCTGTTTTGTCTCCCCTGAGAAGGTTTCAGGCCAGCTATGTCTTTCAGTACTATCTCTTTTGGTTTGGAATCTATTGCTAGACGTTTGGTAGAAAAAGCTTCTCCGGACGAAAAAAACACTTTTGGTGCACCATGCAGGTTCATTTGAGTTTCCCAGGCAATCGAAAGCAGTTACACCAAAGTTTCTAGTTTCTGTTTGTGTCTCCCCTGAGGAGGTTTCAGGCCAGCTATGTCTTTCAGTACTATCTCTTTTGGTTTGGAAGCTATTGCTGGACGTTTGGTAGAAAAAGCTGCTCCGGCCGAGAAAAACACTTTTGGTGCACCATGCAGGTACATTTGAGTTTCCCAGGCAAACGAAAGCAGTTACACCAACGTTTCTAGTTTCTGTTTGTGTCTCTTCTGAGGAGGTTTCAGGCCAGCTATGTCTTTCAGTACTATCTCTTTTGGTTTGGAATATATTGCTGGACGTTTGGTAGAAAAATCTTCTCCGGACGAAAAAAACACTTTTGGTGCACCATGCAGATACATTTGAGTTTCCCAGGCAAACGAAAGCAGTTACACCAAAGTTTCTAGTTTCTGTTTGTGTCTCCCCTGAGGAGGTTTCAGGCCAGCTATGTCTTTCAGTACTATCTCTTTTGGTTTGGAAGCTATTGCTGGACGTTTGGTAGAAAAAGCTGCTCTGGCCGAGAAAAACACTTTTGGTGCACCATGCAGGTACATTTGAGTTTCCCAGGCAAACGAAAGCAGTGACACCAAAGTTTCTAGTTTCTGTTTGTGTCTCCCCTGAGGAGGTTTCAAGCTAGCAATGTCTTTCAGTACTATCTCTTTTGGTTTGGAAGCTATTGCTGGACGTTTGGTAGAAAAAGCTGCTCCGGCCGAGAAAAACACTTTTGGTGCGCCATGCAGGTACATTTGAGTTTCCCAGGCAAACGAAAGCAGTTACACCAAAGTTTCTAGTTTCTGTTTGTGTCTCCCCTGAGGACGTTTCAGGCCAGCTATGTCTTTCAGTACTATCTCTTTTGGTTTGGAATCTATTGCTGGACGTTTGGTAGGAAAAGCTTCTCCGGACGAAAAAAAACACTTTTGGTGCACCATGCAGGTACATTTGAGTTTCCCAGGCAAACGAAAGCAGTTACACCAAAGTTTCTAGTTTCTGTTTGTGTCTCCCCTGAGGAGGTTTCAGGCCAGCTATGTCTTTCAGTAGTATCTCTTTTGGTTTGGAAGCTATTGCTGGACGTTTGGTAGAAAAAGCTGCTCTGGCCGAGAAAAACACTTTTGGTGCACCATGCAGGTACATTTGAGTTTCCCAGGCAAACGAAAGCAGTTACACCAAAGTTTCTAGTTTCTGTTTTGTCTCCCCTGAGGAGGTTTCAGGCCAGCTATGTCTTTCAGTACTATCTCTTTTTGTTTGGAATCTATTGCTAGACGTTTGGTAGAAAAAGCTTCTCCGGACGAAAAAAACACTTTTGGTGCACCATGCAGGTACATTTGAGTTTCCCAGGCAAACGAAAGCAGTTACACCAAAGTTTCTAGTTTCTGTTTGTGTCTCCCCTGAGGAGGTTTCAGGAGAGCTATGTCTTTCAGTACTATCTCTTTTGGTTTGGAAGCTATTGCTGGACGTTTGGTAGAAAAAGCTTCTCCGGCCGAGAAAAACACTTTTGGTGCACCATGCAGGTACATTTGAGTTTCCCAGGCAAACGAAAGCAGTTACACCAAAGTTTCTAGTTTCTGTTTGTGTCTCCCCTGAGGAGGTTTCAGGCCAGCTATGTCTTTCAGTACTATCTCTTTTGGTTTGGAAGCTATTGCTGGACGTTTTTCATGTTTGGTAGAAAAAGCTGCTCCGGCCGAGAAAAACACTTTTGGTGCACCATGCAGGTACATTTGAGTTTCCCAGGCAAACGAAAGCAGTTACACCAAAGTTTCTAGTTTCTGTTTGTGTCTCCCCTGAGGAGGTTTCAGGCCAGCTATGTCTTTCAGTACTATCTCTTTTGGTTTGGAAGCTATTCCTGCACGTTTGGCATGTTTGGTAGAAAAGGCTTCTCCGGCCGAGAAAAACACTTTTGGTGCACCATGCAGGTACATTTGAGTTTCCCAGGCAAACGAAAGCATTTACACCAAAGTTTCTAGTTTCTGTTTGTGTCTCCCCTGAGGAGGTTTCAGGCCAGGAATGTCTTTCAGTACTATCTCTTTTGGTTTGGAAGCTATTGCTGGACGTTTGGCATGTTTGGTAGAAAAAGCTTCTCCGGCCGAGAAAAACACTTTTGGTGCACCATGCAGGTACATTTGAGTTTCCCAGGCAAACGAAAGCAGTTACACCAAAGTTTCTAGTTTCTGTTTGTGTCTCCCCTGAGGAGGTTTAAGGCCAGCTATGTCTTTCAGTACTATCTCTTTTGGTTTGGAAGCTATTCCTGGACGTTTGGTATAAAAAGCTGCTCTGGACGGGAAAAACACTTTTGGTGCACCATGCATGTCCATTTGAGTTTCCCAGGCAAACGAAAGCAGTGACACCAAAGTTTCTAGTTTCTGTTTGTGTCTCCCCTGAGGAGGTTTCAAGCTAACAATGTTTTTCAGTACTATCTCTTTTGGTTTGGAAGCTATTGCTGGACGTTTTTCATGTTTGGTAGAAAAAGCTGCTCCGGCCGAGAAAAACACTTTTGGTGCACCATGCAGGTACATTTGAGTTTCCCAGGCAAATGAAAGCAGTTACACCAAAGTTTCTAGTTTCTGTTTGTGTCTCCCCTGAGGAGGTTTCAGGCCAGCAATGTCTTTCAGTACTATCTCTTTTGGTTTGGAAGCTATTCCTGCACGTTTGGCATGTTTGGTAGAAAAGGCTTCTCCGGCCGAGAAAAACACTTTTGGTGCACCATGCAGGTACATTTGAGTTTCCCAGGCAAACGAAAGCAGTTAAACCAAAGTTTCTAGTTTCTGTTTGTGTCTCCCCTGAGGAGGTTTCAGGCCAGCTATGTCTTTCAGTACTATCTCTTTTGGTTTGGAATCTATTGCTGGACGTTTGGTAGAAAAAGCTGCTCCGGCCGAGAAAAACACTTTTGGTGCGCCATGCAGGTACATTTGAGTTTCCCAGGCAAACGAAAGCAGTTACACCAAAGTTTCTAGTTTCTGTTTGTGTCTCCCCTGAGGAGGTTTCAGGCCAGCTATGTCTTTCAGTACTATCTCTTTTGGTTTGGAAGCTATTGCTGGACGAATGGCATGTTTGGTAGAAAAGGCTTCTCCGGCCGAGAAAAACACTTTTGGTGCGCCATGCAGGTACATTTGAGTTTCCCAGGCAAACGAAAGCAGTTACACCAAAGTTTCTAGTTTCTGTTTGTGTCTCCCCTGAGGACGTTTCAGGCCAGCTATGTCTTTCAGTACTATCTCTTTTGGTTTGGAATCTATTGCTGGACGTTTGGTAGAAAAAGCTTCTCCGGCCGAGAAAAACACTTTTGGTGCACCATGCAGGTACATTTGAGTTTCCCAGGCAAACGAAAGCAGTTACACCAAAGTTTCTAGTTTCTGTTTTGTCTCCCCTGAGAAGGTTTCAGGCCAGCTATGTCTTTCAGTACTATCTCTTTTGGTTTGGAATCTATTGCTAGACGTTTGGTAGAAAAAGCTTCTCCGGACGAAAAAAACACTTTTGGTGCACCATGCAGGTACATTTGAGTTTCCCAGGCAATCGAAAGCAGTTACACCAAAGTTTCTAGTTTCTGTTTGTGTCTCCCCTGAGGAGGTTTCAGGCCAGCTATGTCTTTCAGTACTATCTCTTTTGGTTTGGAAGCTATTGCTGGACGTTTGGTAGAAAAAGCTGCTCCGGCCGAGAAAAACACTTTTGGTGCACCATGCAGGTACATTTGAGTTTCCCAGGCAAACGAAAGCAGTTACACCAACGTTTCTAGTTTCTGTTTGTGTCTCTTCTGAGGAGGTTTCAGGCCAGCTATGTCTTTCAGTACTATCTCTTTTGGTTTGGAATATATTGCTGGACGTTTGGTAGAAAAATCTTCTCCAGACGAAAAAAACACTTTTGGTGCACCATGCAGATACATTTGAGTTTCCCAGGCAAACGAAAGCAGTTACACCAAAGTTTCTAGTTTCTGTTTGTGTCTCCCCTGAGGAGGTTTCAGGCCAGCTATGTCTTTCAGTACTATCTCTTTTGGTTTGGAAGCTATTGCTGGACGTTTGGTAGAAAAAGCTGCTCTGGCCGAGAAAAACACTTTTGGTGCACCATGCAGGTACATTTGAGTTTCCCAGGCAAACGAAAGCAGTGACACCAAAGTTTCTAGTTTCTGTTTGTGTCTCCCCTGAGGAGGTTTCAAGCTAGCAATGTCTTTCAGTACTATCTCTTTTGGTTTGGAAGCTATTGCTGGACGTTTGGTAGAAAAAGCTGCTCCGGCCGAGAAAAACACTTTTGGTGCGCCATGCAGGTACATTTGAGTTTCCCAGGCAAACGAAAGCAGTTACACCAAAGTTTCTAGTTTCTGTTTGTGTCTCCCCTGAGGACGTTTCAGGCCAGCTATGTCTTTCAGTACTATCTCTTTTGGTTTGGAATCTATTGCTGGACGTTTGGTAGGAAAAGCTTCTCCGGACGAAAAAAACACTTTTGGTGCACCATGCAGGTACATTTGAGTTTCCCAGGCAAACGAAAGCAGTTACACCAAAGTTTCTAGTTTCTGTTTGTGTCTCCCCTGAGGAGGTTTCAGGCCAGCTATGTCTTTCAGTAGTATCTCTTTTGGTTTGGAAGCTATTGCTGGACGTTTGGTAGAAAAAGCTGCTCTGGCCGAGAAAAACACTTTTGGTGCACCATGCAGGTACATTTGAGTTTCCCAGGCAAACGAAAGCAGTTACACCAAAGTTTCTAGTTTCTGTTTTGTCTCCCCTGAGGAGGTTTCAGGCCAGCTATGTCTTTCAGTACTATCTCTTTTTGTTTGGAATCTATTGCTAGACGTTTGGTAGAAAAAGCTTCTCCGGACGAAAAAAACACTTTTGGTGCACCATGCAGGTACATTTGAGTTTCCCAGGCAAACGAAAGCAGTTACACCAAAGTTTCTAGTTTCTGTTTGTGTCTCCCCTGAGGAGGTTTCAGGAGAGCTATGTCTTTCAGTACTATCTCTTTTGGTTTGGAAGCTATTGCTGGACGTTTGGTAGAAAAAGCTTCTCCGGCCGAGAAAAACACTTTTGGTGCACCATGCAGGTACATTTGAGTTTCCCAGGCAAACGAAAGCAGTTACACCAAAGTTTCTAGTTTCTGTTTGTGTCTCCCCTGAGGAGGTTTCAGGCCAGCTATGTCTTTCAGTACTATCTCTTTTGGTTTGGAAGCTATTGCTGGACGTTTTTCATGTTTGGTAGAAAAAGCTGCTCCGGCCGAGAAAAACACTTTTGGTGCACCATGCAGGTACATTTGAGTTTCCCAGGCAAACGAAAGCAGTTACACCAAAGTTTCTAGTTTCTGTTTGTGTCTCCCCTGAGGAGGTTTCAGGCCAGCTATGTCTTTCAGTACTATCTCTTTTGGTTTGGAAGCTATTCCTGCACGTTTGGCATGTTTGGTAGAAAAGGCTTCTCCGGCCGAGAAAAACACTTTTGGTGCACCATGCAGGTACATTTGAGTTTCCCAGGCAAACGAAAGCAGTTACACCAAAGTTTCTAGTTTCTGTTTGTGTCTCCCCTGAGGAGGTTTCAGGCCAGCTATGTCTTTCAGTACTATCTCTTTTGGTTTGGAAGCTATTCCTGGACGTTTGGTAGAAAAAGCTGCTCCGGCCGAGAAAAACACTTTTGGTGCGCCATGCAGGTACATTTGAGTTTCCCAGGCAAACGAAAGCAGTTACACCAAAGTTTCTAGTTTCTGTTTGTGTCTCCCCTGAGGACGTTTCAGGCCAGCTATGTCTTTCAGTACTATCTCTTTTGGTTTGGAATCTATTGCTGGACGTTTGGTAGAAAAAGCTTCTCCGGCCGAGAAAAACACTTTTGGTGCACCATGCAGGTACATTTGAGTTTCCCAGGCAAACGAAAGCAGTTACACCAAAGTTTCTAGTTTCTGTTTTGTCTCCCCTGAGAAGGTTTCAGGCCAGCTATGTCTTTCAGTACTATCTCTTTTGGTTTGGAATCTATTGCTAGACGTTTGGTAGAAAAAGCTTCTCCGGACGAAAAAAACACTTTTGGTGCACCATGCAGGTACATTTGAGTTTCCCAGGCAATCGAAAGCAGTTACACCAAAGTTTCTAGTTTCTGTTTGTGTCTCCCCTGAGGAGGTTTCAGGCCAGCTATGTCTTTCAGTACTATCTCTTTTGGTTTGGAAGCTATTGCTGGACGTTTGGTAGAAAAAGCTGCTCCGGCCGAGAAAAACACTTTTGGTGCACCATGCAGGTACATTTGAGTTTCCCAGGCAAACGAAAGCAGTGACACCAAAGTTTCTAGTTTCTGTTTGTGTCTCCCCTGAGGAGGTTTCAGGCCAGCTATGTCTTTCAGTACTATCTCTTTTGGTTTGGAAGCTATTCCTGGACGAATGGCATGTTTGGTAGAAAAGGCTGCTCCGGCCGAGAAAAACACTTTTGGTGCACCATGCAGGTACATTTGAGTTTCCCAGGCAAACGAAAGCAGTTACACCAACGTTTCTAGTTTCTGTTTGTGTCTCTTCTGAGGAGGTTTCAGGCCAGCTATGTCTTTCAGTACTATCTCTTTTGGTTTGGAATATATTGCTGGACGTTTGGTAGAAAAATCTTCTCCGGACGAAAAAAACACTTTTGGTGCACCATGCAGATACATTTGAGTTTCCCAGGCAAACGAAAGCAGTTACACCAAAGTTTCTAGTTTCTGTTTGTGTCTCCCCTGAGGAGGTTTCAGGCCAGCTATGTCTTTCAGTACTATCTCTTTTGGTTTGGAAGCTATTGCTGGACGTTTGGTAGAAAAAGCTGCTCTGGCCGAGAAAAACACTTTTGGTGCACCATGCAGGTACATTTGAGTTTCCCAGGCAAACGAAAGCAGTGACACCAAAGTTTCTAGTTTCTGTTTGTGTCTCCCCTGAGGAGGTTTCAAGCTAGCAATGTCTTTCAGTACTATCTCTTTTGGTTTGGAAGCTATTGCTGGACGTTTGGTAGAAAAAGCTGCTCCGGCCGAGAAAAACACTTTTGGTGCGCCATGCAGGTACATTTGAGTTTCCCAGGCAAACGAAAGCAGTTACACCAAAGTTTCTAGTTTCTGTTTGTGTCTCCCCTGAGGACGTTTCAGGCCAGCTATGTCTTTCAGTACTATCTCTTTTGGTTTGGAATCTATTGCTGGACGTTTGGTAGGAAAAGCTTCTCCGGACGAAAAAAACACTTTTGGTGCACCATGCAGGTACATTTGAGTTTCCCAGGCAAACGAAAGCAGTTACACCAAAGTTTCTAGTTTCTGTTTGTGTCTCCCCTGAGGAGGTTTCAGGCCAGCTATGTCTTTCAGTACTATCTCTTTTGGTTTGGAAGCTATTGCTGGACGTTTGGTAGAAAAAGCTGCTCTGGCCGAGAAAAACACTTTTGGTGCACCATGCAGGTACATTTGAGTTTCCCAGGCAAACGAAAGCAGTTACACCAAAGTTTCTAGTTTCTGTTTTGTCTCCCCTGAGGAGGTTTCAGGCCAGCTATGTCTTTCAGTACTATCTCTTTTTGTTTGGAATCTATTGCTAGACGTTTGGTAGAAAAAGCTTCTCCGGACGAAAAAAACACTTTTGGTGCACCATGCAGGTACATTTGAGTTTCCCAGGCAAACGAAAGCAGTTACACCAAAGTTTCTAGTTTCTGTTTGTGTCTCCCCTGAGGAGGTTTCAGGAGAGCTATGTCTTTCAGTACTATCTCTTTTGGTTTGGAAGCTATTGCTGGACGTTTGGTAGAAAAAGCTTCTCCGGCCGAGAAAAACACTTTTGGTGCACCATGCAGGTACATTTGAGTTTCCCAGGCAAACGAAAGCAGTTACACCAAAGTTTCTAGTTTCTGTTTGTGTCTCCCCTGAGGAGGTTTCAGGCCAGCTATGTCTTTCAGTACTATCTCTTTTGGTTTGGAAGCTATTGCTGGACGTTTTTCATGTTTGGTAGAAAAAGCTGCTCCGGCCGAGAAAAACACTTTTGGTGCACCATGCAGGTACATTTGAGTTTCCCAGGCAAACGAAAGCAGTTACACCAAAGTTTCTAGTTTCTGTTTGTGTCTCCCCTGAGGAGGTTTCAGGCCAGCTATGTCTTTCAGTACTATCTCTTTTGGTTTGGAAGCTATTCCTGCACGTTTGGCATGTTTGGTAGAAAAGGCTTCTCCGGCCGAGAAAAACACTTTTGGTGCACCATGCAGGTACATTTGAGTTTCCCAGGCAAACGAAAGCAGTTACACCAAAGTTTCTAGTTTCTGTTTGTGTCTCCCCTGAGGAGGTTTCAGGCCAGCTATGTCTTTCAGTACTATCTCTTTTGGTTTGGAAGCTATTGCTGGACGTTTGGTAGAAAAAGCTGCTCCGGCCGAGAAAAACACTTTTGGTGCGCCATGCAGGTACATTTGAGTTTCCCAGGCAAACGAAAGCAGTTACACCAAAGTTTCTAGTTTCTGTTTGTGTCTCCCCTGAGGACGTTTCAGGCCAGCTATGTCTTTCAGTACTATCTCTTTTGGTTTGGAATCTATTGCTGGACGTTTGGTAGAAAAAGCTTCTCCGGCCGAGAAAAACACTTTTGGTGCACCATGCAGGTACATTTGAGTTTCCCAGGCAAACGAAAGCAGTTACACCAAAGTTTCTAGTTTCTATTTTGTCTCCCCTGAGAAGGTTTCAGGCCAGCTATGTCTTTCAGTACTATCTCTTTTGGTTTGGAATCTATTGCTAGACGTTTGGTAGAAAAAGCTTCTCCGGACGAAAAAAACACTTTTGGTGCACCATGCAGGTACATTTGAGTTTCCCAGGCAATCGAAAGCAGTTACACCAAAGTTTCTAGTTTCTGTTTGTGTCTCCCCTGAGGAGGTTTCAGGCCAGCTATGTCTTTCAGTACTATCTCTTTTGGTTTGGAAGCTATTGCTAGACGTTTGGTAGAAAAAGCTTCTCCGGACGAAAAAAACACTTTTGGTGCACCATGCAGGTACATTTGAGTTTCCCAGGCAAACGAAAGCAGTTACACCAAAGTTTCTAGTTTCTGTTTGTGTCTCCCCTGAGGACGTTTCAGGCCAGCTATGTCTTTCAGTACTATCTCTTTTGGTTTGGAAGCTATTCCTGGACGTTTGGCATGTTTGGTAGAAAAAGCTTCTACGGCCGAGAAAAACACTTTTGGTGCACCATGCAGGTACATTTGAGTTTCCCAGGCAAACGAAAGCAGTTACACCAAAGTTTCTAGTTTCTGTTTGTGTCTCCCCTGAGGAGGTTTCAGGCCAGCTATGTCTTTCAGTACTATCTCTTTTGGTTTGGAAGCTATTGCTGGACTTTTGGTAGAAAAGACTGCTCTGGACGAGAAAAACTCTTTTGGTGCACCATGCAGGTACATTTGAGTTTCCCAGGCAAACGAAAGCAGTTACACCAAAGTTTCTAGTTTCTGTTTGTGTCTCCCCTGAGGAGGTTTCAGGCCAGCTATGTCTTTCAGTACTATCTCTTTTGGTTTGGAAGCTATTGCTGGACGTTTGGTAGAAAAAGCTGCTCTGGACGAGAAAAACACTTTTGGTGCACCATGCAGGTTCATTTGAGTTTCCCAGGCAATCGAAAGCAGTTACACCAAAGTTTCTAGTTTCTGTTTGTGTCTCCCCTGAGGAGGTTTCAGGCCAGCTATGTCTTTCAGTACTATCTCTTTTGGTTTGGAAGCTATTGCTGGACGTTTGGTAGAAAAAGCTGCTCCGGCCGAGAAAAACACTTTTGGTGCACCATGCAGGTACATTTGAGTTTCCCAGGCAAACGAAAGCAGTTACACCAAAGTTTCTAGTTTCTGTTTGTGTCTCCTCTGAGGAGGTTTCAGGCCAGCTATGTCTTTCAGTACTATCTCTTTTGGTTTGGAAGCTATTGCTGGACGTTTGGCATGTTTGGTAGAAAAGGCTTCTCCGGCCGAGAAAAACACTTTTGGTGCACCATGCAGATACATTTGAGTTTCCCAGGCAAACGAAAGCAGTTACACCAAAGTTTCTAGTTTCTGTTTGTGTCTCCCCTGAGGAGGTTTCAGGCCAGCTATGTCTTTCAGTACTATCTCTTTTGGTTTGGAAGCTATTGCTGGACGTTTGGTAGAAAAAGCTGCTCTGGCCGAGAAAAACACTTTTGGTGCACCATGCAGGTACATTTGAGTTTCCCAGGCAAATGAAAGCAGTGACACCAAAGTTTCTAGTTTCTGTTTGTGTCTCCCCTGAGGAGGTTTCAAGCTAGCAATGTCTTTCAGTACTATCTCTTTTGGTTTGGAAGCTATTGCTGGACGTTTGGTAGAAAAAGCTGCTCCGGCCGAGAAAAACACTTTTGGTGCGCCATGCAGGTACATTTGAGTTTCCCAGGCAAACGAAAGCAGTTACACCAAAGTTTCTAGTTTCTGTTTGTGTCTCCCCTGAGGACGTTTCAGGCCAGCTATGTCTTTCAGTACTATCTCTTTTGGTTTGGAAGCTATTCCTGGACGTTTGGTAGAAAAAGCTTCTCCGGCCGAGAAAAACACTTTTGGTGCACCATGCAGGTACATTTGAGTTTCCCAGGCAAACGAAAGCAGTTACACCAAAGTTTCTAGTTTCTGTTTGTGTCTCCCCTGAGGAGGTTTCAGGCCAGCTATGTCTTTCAGTACTATCTCTTTTGGTTTGGAAGCTATTGCTGGACGTTTGGTAGAAAAAGCTGCTCCGGCCGAGAAAAACACTTTTGGTGCACCATGCAGGTACATTTGAGTTTCCCAGGCAAACGAAAGCAGTTACACCAAAGTTTCTAGTTTCTGTTTTGTCTCCCCTGAGGAGGTTTCAGGCCAGCTATGTCTTTCAGTACTATCTCTTTTTGTTTGGAATCTATTGCTAGACGTTTGGTAGAAAAAGCTTCTCGGGACGAAAAAAACACTTTTGGTGCACCATGCAGGTACATTTGAGTTTCCCAGGCAAACGAAAGCAGTTACACCAAAGTTTCTAGTTTCTGTTTGTGTCTCCCCTGAGGAGGTTTCAGGCCAGCTATGTCTTTCAGTACTATCTCTTTTGGTTTGGAAGCTATTGCTGGACGTTTGGTAGAAAAAGCTGCTCCGGCCGAGAAAAACACTTTTGGTGCACCATGCAGGTACATTTGAGTTTCCCAGGCAAACGAAAGCAGTTACACCAAAGTTTCTAGTTTCTGTTTGTGTCTCCCCTGAGGAGGTTTCAGGCCAGCTATGTCTTTCAGTACTATCTCTTTTGGTTTGGAAGCTATTGCTGGACGTTTGGCATGTTTGGTAGAAAAAGCTTCTCCGGCCGAGAAAAACACTTTTGGTGCACCATGCAGGTACATTTGAGTTTCCCAGGCAAACGAAAGCAGTTACACCAAAGTTTCTAGTTTCTGTTTGTGTCTCCCCTGAGGACGTTTCAGGCCAGCTATGTCTTTCAGTACTATCTCTTTTGGTTTGGAATCTATTGCTAGACGTTTGGTAGAAAAAGCTTCTCCGGACGAAAAAAACACTTTTGGTGCACCATGCAGGTACATTTGAGTTTCCCAGGCAAACGAAAGCAGTTACACCAAAGTTTCTAGTTTCTGTTTGTGTCTCCCCTGAGGAGGTTTAAGGAGAGCTATGTCTTTCAGTACTATCTCTTTTGGTTTGGAAGCTATTGCTGGACGTTTGGTAGAAAAAGCTGCTCCGGCCGAGAAAAACACTTTTGGTGCACCATGCAGGTACATTTGAGTTTCCCAGGCAAACGAAAGCAGTTACACCAAAGTTTCTAGTTTCTGTTTGTGTCTCCCCTCAGGAGGTTTCAGGCCAGCTATGTCTTTCAGTACTATCTCTTTTGGTTTGGAAGCTATTGCTGGACTTTTGGTAGAAAAAGCTGCTCTGGACGAGAAAAACACTTTTGGTGCACCATGCAGGTACATTTGAGTTTCCCAGGCAAACGAAAGCAGTTACACCAAAGTTTCTAGTTTCTGTTTGTGTCTCCCCTGAGGAGGTTTCAGGCCAGCTATGTCTTTCAGTACTATCTCTTTTGGTTTGGAAGCTATTGCTGGACGTTTGGTAGAAAAAGCTGCTCTGGCCGAGAAAAACACTTTTGGTGCACCATGCAGGTACATTTGAGTTTCCCAGGCAAACGAAAGCAGTGACACCAAAGTTTCTAGTTTCTCTTTGTGTCTCCCCTGAGGAGGTTTCAAGCTAGCAATGTCTTTCAGTACTATCTCTTTTGGTTTGGAAGCTATTGCTGGACGTTTGGCATGTTTGGTAGAAAAAGCTTCTCCGGCCGAGAAAAACACTTTTGGTGCACCATGCAGGTTCATTTGAGTTTCCCAGGCAAACGAAAGCAGTTACACCAAAGTTTCTAGTTTCTGTTTGTGTCTCCCCTGAGGAGGTTTCAGGCCAGCTATGTCTTTCAGTACTATCTCTTTTGGTTTGGAAGCTATTGCTGGACGTTTGGTAGAAAAAAGCTTCTCCGGACGAAAAAAACACTTTTGGTGCACCATGCAGGTACATTTGAGTTTCCCAGGCAAACGAAAGCAGTTACACCAAAGTTTCTAGTTTCTGTTTGTGTCTCCCCTGAGGAGGTTTCAGGCCAGCTATGTCTTTCAGTACTATCTCTTTTGGTTTGGAAGCTATTGCTGGACGTTTGGTAGAGAAAGCTGCTCCGGCCGAGAAAAACACTTTTGGTGCACCATGCAGGTACATTTGAGTTTCCCAGGCAAACGAAAGCAGTTACACCAAAGTTTCTAGTTTCTGTTTTGTCTCCCCTGAGGAGGTTTCAGGCCAGCTATGTCTTTCAGTACTATCTCTTTTTGTTTGGAATCTATTGCTAGACGTTTGATAGAAAAAAGCTTCTCCGGACGAAAAAAACACTTTTGGTGCACCATGCAGGTACATTTGAGTTTCCCAGGCAAACGAAAGCAGTTACACCAAAGTTTCTAGTTTCTGTTTGTGTCTCCCCTGAGGAGGTTTCAGGCCAGCTATGTCTTTCAGTACTATCTCTTTTGGTTTGGAAGCTATTGCTGGACGTTTGGTAGAGAAAGCTGCTCCGGCCGAGAAAAACACTTTTGGTGCACCATGCAGGTACATTTGAGTTTCCCAGGCAAACGAAAGCAGTTACACCAAAGTTTCTAGTTTCTGTTTGTGTCTCCCCTGAGGAGGTTTCAGGCCAGCTATGTCTTTCAGTACTATCTCTTTTGGTTTGGAAGCTATTGCTGGACTTTTCGTAG
Organism: Laterallus jamaicensis coturniculus; assembly: GCA_022605575.1. Lineage (NCBI taxonomy): Eukaryota > Metazoa > Chordata > Aves > Gruiformes > Rallidae > Laterallus > Laterallus jamaicensis. The sequence continues at coordinate 565,496 of JAKCOX010000028.1, forward strand.
AAAAGGCTTCTCCGGCCGAGAAAAACACTTTTGGTGCACCATGCAGGTACATTTGAGTTTCCCAGGCAAACGAAAGCAGTTACACCAAAGTTTCTAGTTTCTGTTTGTGTCTCCCCTGAGGAGGTTTCAGGCCAGCTATGTCTTTCAGTACTATCTCTTTTGGTTTGGAAGCTATTGCTGGACGTTTGGCATGTTTGGTAGAAAAGGCTTCTCCGGCCGAGAAAAACACTTTTGGTGCACCATGCAGGTACATTTGAGTTTCCCAGGCAAACGAAAGCAGTTACACCAAAGTTTCTAGTTTCTGTTTGTGTCTCCCCTGAGGAGGTTTCAGGCCAGCTATGTCTTTCAGTACTATCTCTTTTGGTTTGGAAGCTATTGCTGGACTTTTGGTAGAAAAGGCTTCTCCGGCCGAGAAAAACACTTTTGGTGCACCATGCAGGTACATTTGAGTTTCCCAGGCAAACGAAAGCAGTTACACCAAAGTTTCTAGTTTCTGTTTGTGTTTCCCCTGAGGAGGTTTCAGGCCAGCTATGTCTTTCAGTACTATCTCTTTTGGTTTGGAAGCTATTGCTGGACGTTTGGTAGAAAAAGTTGCTCCGGCCGAGAAAAACACTTTTGGTGCACCATGCAGGTACATTTGAGTTTCCCAGGCAAACGATAGCAGTGACACCAAAGTTTCTAGTTTCTGTTTGTGTCTCCCCTGAGGAGGTTCCAGGCCAGCAATGTCTTTCAGTACTATCTCTTTTGGTTTGGAAGCTATTCCTGGACGTTTGGCATGTTTGGTAGAAAAGGCTTCTCCGGCCGAGAAAAACACTTTTGGTGCACCATGCAGGTACATTTGAGTTTCCCAGGCAAACGAAAGCAGTTACACCAAAGTTTCTAGTTTCTGTTTGTGTCTCCCCTGAGGAGGTTTCAGGCCAGCTATGTCTTTCAGTACTATCTCTTTTGGTTTGGAAGCTATTCCTGGACGTTTGGTAGAAAAAGCTGCTCCGGCCGAGAAAAACACTTTTGGTGCACCATGCATGTCCATTTGAGTTTCCCAGGCAAACGAAAGCAGTGACACCAAAGTTTCTAGTTTCTGTTTGTGTCTCCCCTGAGGACGTTTCAGGCCAGCTATGTCTTTCAGTACTATCTCTTTTGGTTTGGAAGCTATTCCTGGACGTTTGGCATGTTTGGTAGAAAAAGCTTCTCCAGCCGAGAAAAACACTTTTGGTGCACCATGCAGTACATTTGAGTTTCCCAGGCAAACGAAAGCAGTTACACCAAAGTTTCTAGTTTCTGTTTGTGTCTCCCCTGAGGAGGTTTCAGGCCAGCTATGTCTTTCAGTACTATCTCTTTTGGTTTGGAAGCTATTGCTGGACGTTTGGCATGTTTGGTAGAAAAGGCTTCTCCGGCCGAGAAAAACACTTTTGGTGCACCATGCAGGTACATTTGAGTTTCCCAGGCAAACGAAAGCAGTTACACCAAAGTTTCTAGTTTCTGTTTGTGTCTCCCCGGAGGAGGTTTCAGGCCAGCTATGTCTTTCAGTACTATCTCTTTTGGTTTGGAAGCTATTGCTGGACTTTTGGTATAAAAAGCTGCTCTGGACGAGAAAAACACTTTTGGTGCACCATGCATGTCCATTTGAGTTTCCCAGGCAAACGAAAGCAGTGACACCAAAGTTTCTAGTTTCTGTTTGTGTCTCCCCTGAGGAGGTTTCAAGCTAACAATGTCTTTCAGTACTATCTCTTTTGGTTTGGAAGCTATTGCTGGACGTTTTTCATGTTTGGTAGAAAAAGCTGCTCCGGCCGAGAAAAACACTTTTGGTGCACCATGCAGGTACATTTGAGTTTCCCAGGCAAACGAAAGCAGTTACACCAAAGTTTCTAGTTTCTGTTTGTGTCTCCCCTGAGGAGGTTTCAGGCCAGCAATGTCTTTCAGTACTATCTCTTTTGGTTTGGAAGCTATTCCTGCACGTTTGGCATGTTTGGTAGAAAAGGCTTCTCCGGCCGAGAAAAACACTTTTGGTGCACCATGCAGGTACATTTGAGTTTCCCAGGCAAACGAAAGCAGTTACACCAAAGTTTCTAGTTTCTGTTTGTGTCTCCCCTGAGGAGGTTTCAGGCCAGCTATGTCTTTCAGTACTATCTCTTTTGGTTTGGAAGCTATTGCTGGACTTTTGGTAGAAAAGGCTTCTCCGGCCGAGAAAAACACTTTTGGTGCACCATGCAGGTACATTTGAGTTTCCCAGGCAAACGAAAGCAGTTACACCAAAGTTTCTAGTTTCTGTTTGTGTTTCCCCTGAGGAGGTTTCAGGCCAGCTATGTCTTTCAGTACTATCTCTTTTGGTTTGGAAGCTATTGCTGGACGTTTGGTAGAAAAAGCTGCTCCGGCCGAGAAAAACACTTTTGGTGCACCATGCAGGTACATTTGAGTTTCCCAGGCAAACGATAGCAGTGACACCAAAGTTTCTAGTTTCTGTTTGTGTCTCCCCTGAGGAGGTTCCAGGCCAGCTATGTCTTTCAGTACTATCTCTTTTGGTTTGGAAGCTATTCCTGGACGTTTGGCATGTTTGGTAGAAAAGGCTTCTCCGGCCGAGAAAAACACTTTTGGTGCACCATGCAGGTACATTTGAGTTTCCCAGGCAAACGAAAGCAGTTACACCAAAGTTTCTAGTTTCTGTTTGTGTCTCCCCTGAGGAGGTTTCAGGCCAGCTATGTCTTTCAGTACTATCTCTTTTGGTTTGGAAGCTATTGCTGGACGTTTGGTAGAAAAAGCTTCTCCGGACGAAAAAAACACTTTTGGTGCACCATGCAGGTACATTTGAGTTTCCCAGGCAAACGAAAGCAGTTACACCAAAGTTTCTAGTTTCTGTTTGTGTCTCCCCTGAGGAGGTTTCAGGCCAGCTATGTCTTTCAGTACTATCTCTTTTGGTTTGGAAGCTATTGCTAGACGTTTGGTAGAAAAAGCTTCTCCGGACGAAAAAAACACTTTTGGTGCACCATGCAGGTACATTTGAGTTTCCCAGGCAATCGAAAGCAGTTACACCAAAGTTTCTAGTTTCTGTTTGTGTCTCCCCTGAGGAGGTTTCAGGCCAGCTATGTCTTTCAGTACTATCTCTTTTGGTTTGGAAGCTATTGCTGGACGTTTGGTAGAAAAAGCTGCTCCGGCCGAGAAAAACACTTTTGGTGCACCATGCAGGTACATTTGAGTTTCCCAGGCAAACGAAAGCAGTTACACCAAAGTTTCTAGTTTCTGTTTGTGTCTCCCCTGAGGAGGTTTCAGGCCAGCTATGTCTTTCAGTACTATCTCTTTTGGTTTGGAAGCTATTGCTGGACGAATGGCATGTTTGGTAGAAAAGGCTTCTCCGGCCGAGAAAAACACTTTTGGTGCACCATGCAGGTACATTTGAGTTTCCCAGGCAAACGAAAGCAGTGACACCAAAGTTTCTAGTTTCTGTTTGTGTCTCCCCTGAGGAGGTTTCAGGCCAGCTATGTCTTTCAGTACTATCTCTTTTGGTTTGGAAGCTATTGCTGGACGTTTGGTAGAAAAAGCTGCTCTGGCCGAGAAAAACACTTTTGGTGCACCATGCAGGTACATTTGAGTTTCCCAGGCAAACGAAAGCAGTTACACCAAAGTTTCTAGTTTCTGTTTTGTCTCCCCTGAGGAGGTTTCAGGCCAGCTATGTCTTTCAGTACTATCTCTTTTGGTTTGGAATCTATTGCTAGACGTTTGGTAGAAAAAGCTTCTCCGGACGAAAAAAACACTTTTGGTGCACCATGCAGGTACATTTGAGTTTCCCAGGCAAACGAAAGCAGTTACACCAAAGTTTCTAGTTTCTGTTTGTGTCTCCCCTGAGGACGTTTCAGGCCAGCTTTGTCTTTCAGTACTATCTCTTTTGGTTTGGAAGCTATTCCTGGACGTTTGGCATGTTTGGTAGAAAAAGCTTCTACGGCCGAGAAAAACACTTTTGGTGCACCATGCAGGTACATTTGAGTTTCCCAGGCAAACGAAAGCAGTTACACCAAAGTTTCTAGTTTCTGTTTGTGTCTCCCCTGAGGAGGTTTCAGGCCAGCTATGTCTTTCAGTACTATCTCTTTTGGTTTGGAAGCTATTGCTGGACTTTTGGTAGAAAAGACTGCTCTGGACGAGAAAAACTCTTTTGGTGCACCATGCAGGTACATTTGAGTTTCCCAGGCAAACGAAAGCAGTTACACCAAAGTTTCTAGTTTCTGTTTGTGTCTCCCCTGAGGAGGTTTCAGGCCAGCTATGTCTTTCAGTACTATCTCTTTTGGTTTGGAAGCTATTGCTGGACGTTTGGTAGAAAAAGCTGCTCTGGACGAGAAAAACACTTTTGGTGCACCATGCAGGTACATTTGAGTTTCCCAGGCAATCGAAAGCAGTTACACCAAAGTTTCTAGTTTCTGTTTGTGTCTCCCCTGAGGAGGTTTCAGGCCAGCTATGTCTTTCAGTACTATCTCTTTTGGTTTGGAAGCTATTGCTGGACGTTTGGTAGAAAAAGCTGCTCCGGCCGAGAAAAACACTTTTGGTGCACCATGCAGGTACATTTGAGTTTCCCAGGCAAACGAAAGCAGTTACACCAAAGTTTCTAGTTTCTGTTTGTGTCTCCTCTGAGGAGGTTTCAGGCCAGCTATGTCTTTCAGTACTATCTCTTTTGGTTTGGAAGCTATTGCTGGACGTTTGGCATGTTTGGTAGAAAAGGCTTCTCCGGCCGAGAAAAACACTTTTGGTGCGCCATGCAGGTACATTTGAGTTTCCCAGGCAAACGAAAGCAGTTACACCAAAGTTTCTAGTTTCTGTTTGTGTCTCCCCTGAGGACGTTTCAGGCCAGCTATGTCTTTCAGTACTATCTCTTTTGGTTTGGAAGCTATTCCTGGACGTTTGGTAGAAAAAGCTTCTCCGGCCGAGAAAAACACTTTTGGTGCACCATGCAGGTACATTTGAGTTTCCCAGGCAAACGAAAGCAGTTACACCAAAGTTTCTAGTTTCTGTTTGTGTCTCCCCTGAGGAGGTTTCAGGCCAGCTATGTCTTTCAGTACTATCTCTTTTGGTTTGGAAGCTATTGCTGGACGTTTGGTAGAAAAAGCTGCTCCGGCCGAGAAAAACACTTTTGGTGCACCATGCAGGTACATTTGAGTTTCCCAGGCAAACGAAAGCAGTTACACCAAAGTTTCTAGTTTCTGTTTTGTCTCCCCTGAGGAGGTTTCAGGCCAGCTATGTCTTTCAGTACTATCTCTTTTTGTTTGGAATCTATTGCTAGACGTTTGGTAGAAAAAGCTTCTCGGGACGAAAAAAACACTTTTGGTGCACCATGCAGGTACATTTGAGTTTCCCAGGCAAACGAAAGCAGTTACACCAAAGTTTCTAGTTTCTGTTTGTGTCTCCCCTGAGGAGGTTTCAGGCCAGCTATGTCTTTCAGTACTATCTCTTTTGGTTTGGAAGCTATTGCTGGACGTTTGGTAGAAAAAGCTGCTCCGGCCGAGAAAAACACTTTTGGTGCACCATGCAGGTACATTTGAGTTTCCCAGGCAAACGAAAGCAGTTACACCAAAGTTTCTAGTTTCTGTTTGTGTCTCCCCTGAGGAGGTTTCAGGCCAGCTATGTCTTTCAGTACTATCTCTTTTGGTTTGGAAGCTATTGCTGGACGTTTGGCATGTTTGGTAGAAAAAGCTTCTCCGGCCGAGAAAAACACTTTTGGTGCACCATGCAGGTACATTTGAGTTTCCCAGGCAAACGAAAGCAGTTACACCAAAGTTTCTAGTTTCTGTTTGTGTCTCCCCTGAGGACGTTTCAGGCCAGCTATGTCTTTCAGTACTATCTCTTTTGGTTTGGAATCTATTGCTAGACGTTTGGTAGAAAAAGCTTCTCCGGACGAAAAAAACACTTTTGGTGCACCATGCAGGTACATTTGAGTTTCCCAGGCAAACGAAAGCAGTTACACCAAAGTTTCTAGTTTCTGTTTGTGTCTCCCCTGAGGAGGTTTCAGGAGAGCTATGTCTTTCAGTACTATCTCTTTTGGTTTGGAAGCTATTGCTGGACGTTTGGTAGAAAAAGCTGCTCCGGCCGAGAAAAACACTTTTGGTGCACCATGCAGGTACATTTGAGTTTCCCAGGCAAACGAAAGCAGTTACACCAAAGTTTCTAGTTTCTGTTTGTGTCTCCCCTCAGGAGGTTTCAGGCCAGCTATGTCTTTCAGTACTATCTCTTTTGGTTTGGAAGCTATTGCTGGACTTTTGGTAGAAAAAGCTGCTCTGGACGAGAAAAACACTTTTGGTGCACCATGCAGGTACATTTGAGTTTCCCAGGCAAACGAAAGCAGTTACACCAAAGTTTCTAGTTTCTGTTTGTGTCTCCCCTGAGGAGGTTTCAGGCCAGCTATGTCTTTCAGTACTATCTCTTTTGGTTTGGAAGCTATTGCTGGACGTTTGGTAGAAAAAGCTGCTCTGGCCGAGAAAAACACTTTTGGTGCACCATGCAGGTACATTTGAGTTTCCCAGGCAAACGAAAGCAGTGACACCAAAGTTTCTAGTTTCTCTTTGTGTCTCCCCTGAGGAGGTTTCAAGCTAGCAATGTCTTTCAGTACTATCTCTTTTGGTTTGGAAGCTATTGCTGGACGTTTGGCATGTTTGGTAGAAAAAGCTTCTCCGGCCGAGAAAAACACTTTTGGTGCACCATGCAGGTTCATTTGAGTTTCCCAGGCAAACGAAAGCAGTTACACCAAAGTTTCTAGTTTCTGTTTGTGTCTCCCCTGAGGAGGTTTCAGGCCAGCTATGTCTTTCAGTACTATCTCTTTTGGTTTGGAAGCTATTGCTGGACGTTTGGTAGAAAAAGCTGCTCCGGCCGAGAAAAACACTTTTGGTGCACCATGCAGGTACATTTGAGTTTCCCAGGCAAACGAAAGCAGTTACACCAAAGTTTCTAGTTTCTGTTTTGTCTCCCCTGAGGAGGTTTCAGGCCAGCTATGTCTTTCAGTACTATCTCTTTTTGTTTGGAATCTATTGCTAGACGTTTGATAGAAAAAAGCTTCTCCGGACGAAAAAAACACTTTTGGTGCACCATGCAGGTACATTTGAGTTTCCCAGGCAAACGAAAGCAGTTACACCAAAGTTTCTAGTTTCTGTTTGTGTCTCCCCTGAGGAGGTTTCAGGCCAGCTATGTCTTTCAGTACTATCTCTTTTGGTTTGGAAGCTATTGCTGGACGTTTGGTAGAGAAAGCTGCTCCGGCCGAGAAAAACACTTTTGGTGCACCATGCAGGTACATTTGAGTTTCCCAGGCAAACGAAAGCAGTTACACCAAAGTTTCTAGTTTCTGTTTGTGTCTCCCCTGAGGAGGTTTCAGGCCAGCTATGTCTTTCAGTACTATCTCTTTTGGTTTGGAAGCTATTGCTGGACTTTTCGTAGAAAAGGCTTCTCCGGCCGAGAAAAACACTTTTGGTGCACCATGCAGGTACATTTGAGTTTCCCAGGCAAACGAAAGCAGTTACACCAAAGTTTCTAGTTTCTGTTTGTGTCTCCCCTGAGGAGGTTTCAGGCCAGCTATGTCTTTCAGTACTATCTCTTTTGGTTTGGAAGCTATTGCTGGACGTTTGGCATGTTTGGTAGAAAAGGCTTCTCCGGCCGAGAAAAACACTTTTGGTGCACCATGCAGGTACATTTGAGTTTCCCAGGCAAACGAAAGCAGTTACACCAAAGTTTCTAGTTTCTGTTTGTGTCTCCCCTGAGGAGGTTTCAGGCCAGCTATGTCTTTCAGTACTATCTCTTTTGGTTTGGAAGCTATTGCTGGACTTTTGGTAGAAAAGGCTTCTCCGGCCGAGAAAAACACTTTTGGTGCACCATGCAGGTACATTTGAGTTTCCCAGGCAAACGAAAGCAGTTACACCAAAGTTTCTAGTTTCTGTTTGTGTTTCCCCTGAGGAGGTTTCAGGCCAGCTATGTCTTTCAGTACTATCTCTTTTGGTTTGGAAGCTATTGCTGGACGTTTGGTAGAAAAAGTTGCTCCGGCCGAGAAAAACACTTTTGGTGCACCATGCAGGTACATTTGAGTTTCCCAGGCAAACGATAGCAGTGACACCAAAGTTTCTAGTTTCTGTTTGTGTCTCCCCTGAGGAGGTTCCAGGCCAGCAATGTCTTTCAGTACTATCTCTTTTGGTTTGGAAGCTATTCCTGGACGTTTGGCATGTTTGGTAGAAAAGGCTTCTCCGGCCGAGAAAAACACTTTTGGTGCACCATGCAGGTACATTTGAGTTTCCCAGGCAAACGAAAGCAGTTACACCAAAGTTTCTAGTTTCTGTTTGTGTCTCCCCTGAGGAGGTTTCAGGCCAGCTATGTCTTTCAGTACTATCTCTTTTGGTTTGGAAGCTATTCCTGGACGTTTGGTAGAAAAAGCTGCTCCGGCCGAGAAAAACACTTTTGGTGCACCATGCATGTCCATTTGAGTTTCCCAGGCAAACGAAAGCAGTGACACCAAAGTTTCTAGTTTCTGTTTGTGTCTCCCCTGAGGACGTTTCAGGCCAGCTATGTCTTTCAGTACTATCTCTTTTGGTTTGGAAGCTATTCCTGGACGTTTGGCATGTTTGGTAGAAAAAGCTTCTCCAGCCGAGAAAAACACTTTTGGTGCACCATGCAGTACATTTGAGTTTCCCAGGCAAACGAAAGCAGTTACACCAAAGTTTCTAGTTTCTGTTTGTGTCTCCCCTGAGGAGGTTTCAGGCCAGCTATGTCTTTCAGTACTATCTCTTTTGGTTTGGAAGCTATTGCTGGACGTTTGGCATGTTTGGTAGAAAAGGCTTCTCCGGCCGAGAAAAACACTTTTGGTGCACCATGCAGGTACATTTGAGTTTCCCAGGCAAACGAAAGCAGTTACACCAAAGTTTCTAGTTTCTGTTTGTGTCTCCCCTGAGGAGGTTTCAGGCCAGCTATGTCTTTCAGTACTATCTCTTTTGGTTTGGAAGCTATTGCTGGACGTTTGGTATAAAAAGCTGCTCTGGACGAGAAAAACACTTTTGGTGCACCATGCATGTCCATTTGAGTTTCCCAGGCAAACGAAAGCAGTGACACCAAAGTTTCTAGTTTCTGTTTGTGTCTCCCCTGAGGAGGTTTCAAGCTAACAATGTCTTTCAGTACTATCTCTTTTGGTTTGGAAGCTATTGCTGGACGTTTTTCATGTTTGGTAGAAAAAGCTGCTCCGGCCGAGAAAAACACTTTTGGTGAACCATGCAGGTACATTTGAGTTTCCCAGGCAAACGAAAGCAGTTACACCAAAGTTTCTAGTTTCTGTTTGTGTCTCCCCTGAGGAGGTTTCAGGCCAGCAATGTCTTTCAGTACTATCTCTTTTGGTTTGGAAGCTATTCCTGCACGTTTGGCATGTTTGGTAGAAAAGGCTTCTCCGGCCGAGAAAAACACTTTTGGTGCACCATGCAGGTACATTTGAGTTTCCCAGGCAAACGAAAGCAGTTACACCAAAGTTTCTAGTTTCTGTTTGTGTCTCCCCTGAGGAGGTTTCAGGCCAGCTATGTCTTTCAGTACTATCTCTTTTGGTTTGGAAGCTATTGCTGGACTTTTGGTAGAAAAGGCTTCTCCGGCCGAGAAAAACACTTTTGGTGCACCATGCAGGTACATTTGAGTTTCCCAGGCAAACGAAAGCAGTTACACCAAAGTTTCTAGTTTCTGTTTGTGTTTCCCCTGAGGAGGTTTCAGGCCAGCTATGTCTTTCAGTACTATCTCTTTTGGTTTGGAAGCTATTGCTGGACGTTTGGTAGAAAAAGCTGCTCCGGCCGAGAAAAACACTTTTGGTGCACCATGCAGGTACATTTGAGTTTCCCAGGCAAACGATAGCAGTGACACCAAAGTTTCTAGTTTCTGTTTGTGTCTCCCCTGAGGAGGTTCCAGGCCAGCTATGTCTTTCAGTACTATCTCTTTTGGTTTGGAAGCTATTCCTGGACGTTTGGCATGTTTGGTAGAAAAGGCTTCTCCGGCCGAGAAAAACACTTTTGGTGCACCATGCAGGTACATTTGAGTTTCCCAGGCAAACGAAAGCAGTTACACCAAAGTTTCTAGTTTCTGTTTGTGTCTCCCCTGAGGAGGTTTCAGGCCAGCTATGTCTTTCAGTACTATCTCTTTTGGTTTGGAAGCTATTGCTGGACGTTTGGTAGAAAAAGCTTCTCCGGACGAAAAAAACACTTTTGGTGCACCATGCAGGTACATTTGAGTTTCCCAGGCAAACGAAAGCAGTTACACCAAAGTTTCTAGTTTCTGTTTGTGTCTCCCCTGAGGAGGTTTCAGGCCAGCTATGTCTTTCAGTACTATCTCTTTTGGTTTGGAAGCTATTGCTGGACTTTTGGTAGAAAAGGCTTCTCCGGCCGAGAAAAACACTTTTGGTGCACCATGCAGGTACATTTGAGTTTCCCAGGCAAACGAAAGCAGTTACACCAAAGTTTCTAGTTTCTGTTTGTGTCTCCCCTGAGGAGGTTTCAGGAGAGCTATGTCTTTCAGTACTATCTCTTTTGGTTTGGAAGCTATTGCTGGACGTTTGGTAGAAAAAGCTGCTCTGGACGAGAAAAACACTTTTGGTGCACCATGCAGGTACATTTGAGTTTCCCAGGCAAACGAAAGCAGTTACACCAAAGTTTCTAGTTTCTGTTTGTGTCTCCCCTGAGGAGGTTTCAGGCCAGCTATGTCTTTCAGTACTATCTCTTTTGGTTTGGAAGCTATTGCTGGACGTTTGGTAGAAAAAGCTGCTCTGGCCGAGAAAAACACTTTTGGTGCACCATGCAGGTACATTTGAGTTTCCCAGGCAAACGAAAGCAGTGACACCAAAGTTTCTAGTTTCTCTTTGTGTCTCCCCTGAGGAGGTTTCAAGCTAGCAATGTCTTTCAGTACTATCTCTTTTGGTTTGGAAGCTATTGCTGGACGTTTGGCATGTTTGGTAGAAAAAGCTGCTCCGGCCGAGAAAAACACTTTTGGTGCACCATGCAGGTACATTTGAGTTTCCCAGGCAAACGAAAGCAGTTACACCAAAGTTTCTAGTTTCTGTTTGTGTCTCCCCTGAGGAGGTTTCAGGCCAGCTATGTCTTTCAGTACTATCTCTTTTGGTTTGGAAGCTATTGCTGGACGTTTGGTAGAAAAAGCTGCTCCGGCCGAGAAAAACACTTTTGGTGCACCATGCAGGTACATTTGAGTTTCCCAGGCAAACGAAAGCAGTTACACCAAAGTTTCTAGTTTCTGTTTGTGTTTCCCCTGAGGAGGTTTCAGGCCAGCTATGTCTTTCAGTACTATCTCTTTTGGTTTGGAAGCTATTGCTGGACGTTTGGTAGAAAAAGTTGCTCCGGCCGAGAAAAACACTTTTGGTGCACCATGCAGGTACATTTGAGTTTCCCAGGCAAACGATAGCAGTGACACCAAAGTTTCTAGTTTCTGTTTGTGTCTCCCCTGAGGAGGTTCCAGGCCAGCAATGTCTTTCAGTACTATCTCTTTTGGTTTGGAAGCTATTCCTGGACGTTTGGCATGTTTGGTAGAAAAGGCTTCTCCGGCCGAGAAAAACACTTTTGGTGCACCATGCAGGTACATTTGAGTTTCCCAGGCAAACGAAAGCAGTTACACCAAAGTTTCTAGTTTCTGTTTGTGTCTCCCCTGAGGAGGTTTCAGGCCAGCTATGTCTTTCAGTACTATCTCTTTTGGTTTGGAAGCTATTGCTGGACGTTTGGCATGTTTGGTAGAAAAGGCTTCTCCGGCCGAGAAAAACACTTTTGGTGCACCATGCAGGTACATTTGAGTTTCCCAGGCAAACAAAAGCAGTTACACCAAAGTTTCTAGTTTCTGTTTGTGTCTCCCCTGAGGAGGTTTCAGGCCAGCTATGTCTTTCAGTACTATCTCTTTTGGTTTGGAAGCTATTGCTGGACTTTTGGTAGAAAAGGCTTCTCCGGCCGAGAAAAACACTTTTGGTGCACCATGCAGGTACATTTGAGTTTCCCAGGCAAACGAAAGCAGTTACACCAAAGTTTCTAGTTTCTGTTTGTGTTTCCCCTGAGGAGGTTTCAGGCCAGCTATGTCTTTCAGTACTATCTCTTTTGGTTTGGAAGCTATTGCTGGACGTTTGGTAGAAAAAGTTGCTCCGGCCGAGAAAAACACTTTTGGTGCACCATGCAGGTACATTTGAGTTTCCCAGGCAAACGATAGCAGTGACACCAAAGTTTCTAGTTTCTGTTTGTGTCTCCCCTGAGGAGGTTCCAGGCCAGCAATGTCTTTCAGTACTATCTCTTTTGGTTTGGAAGCTATTCCTGGACGTTTGGCATGTTTGGTAGAAAAGGCTTCTCCGGCCGAGAAAAACACTTTTGGTGCACCATGCAGGTACATTTGAGTTTCCCAGGCAAACGAAAGCAGTTACACCAAAGTTTCTAGTTTCTGTTTGTGTCTCCCCTGAGGAGGTTTCAAGCTAGCAATGTCTTTCAGTACTATCTCTTTTGGTTTGGAAGCTATTGCTGGACGTTTGGCATGTTTGGTAGAAAAAGCTGCTCTGGCCGAGAAAAACACTTTTGGTGCACCATGCAGGTACATTTGAGTTTCCCAGGCAAACGAAAGCAGTGACACCAAAGTTTCTAGTTTCTGTTTGTGTCTCCCCTGAGGACGTTTCAGGCCAGCTATGTCTTTCAGTACTATCTCTTTTGGTTTGGAAGCTATTCCTGGACGTTTGGCATGTTTGGTAGAAAAAGCTGCTCTGGCCGAGAAAAACACTTTTGGTGCACCATGCAGGTACATTTGAGTTTCCCAGGCAAACGAAAGCAGTGGCACCAAAGTTTCTAGTTTCTGTTTGTGTCTCATCTGAGGAGGTTTCAAGCTAGCAATGTCTTTCAGTACTATCTCTTTTGGTTTGGAAGCTATTGCTGGACGTTTGGTAGAAAAAGCTGCTCCGGCCGAGAAAAACACTTTTGGTGCACCATGCAGGTACATTTGAGTTTCCCAGGCAAACGAAAGCAGTTACACCAAAGTTTCTAGTTTCTGTTTGTGTCTCCCCTGAGGACGTTTCAGGCCAGCTATGTCTTTCAGTACTATCTCTTTTGGTTTGGAATCTATTGCTGGACGTTTGGTAGAAAAAGCTTCTCCGGACGAAAAAAACACTTTTGGTGCACCATGCAGGTACATTTGAGTTTCCCAGGCAAACGAAAGCAGTTACACCAAAGTTTCTAGTTTCTGTTTGTGTCTCCCCTGAGGAGGTTTCAGGCCAGCTATGTCTTTCAGTACTATCTCTTTTGGTTTGGAAGCTATTGCTGGACGTTTGGTAGAAAAAGCTGCTCCGGCCGAGAAAAACACTTTTGGTGCACCATGCAGGTACATTTGAGTTTCCCAGGCAAACGAAAGCAGTTACACCAAAGTTTCTAGTTTCTGTTTTGTCTCCCCTGAGGAGGTTTCAGGCCAGCTATGTCTTTCAGTACTATCTCTTTTTGTTTGGAATCTATTGCTAGACGTTTGGTAGAAAAAGCTTCTCCGGACGAAAAAAACACTTTTGGTGCACCATGCAGGTACATTTGAGTTTCCCAGGCAAACGAAAGCAGTTACACCAAAGTTTCTAGTTTCTGTTTGTGTCTCCCCTGAGGAGGTTTCAGGAGAGCTATGTCTTTCAGTACTATCTCTTTTGGTTTGGAAGCTATTGCTGGACGTTTGGTAGAAAAAGCTGCTCCGGCCGAGAAAAACACTTTTGGTGCACCATGCAGGTACATTTGAGTTTCCCAGGCAAACGAAAGCAGTTACACCAAAGTTTCTAGTTTCTGTTTGTGTCTCCCCTGAGGAGGTTTCAGGCCAGCTATGTCTTTCAGTACTATCTCTTTTGGTTTGGAAGCTATTGCTGGACGTTTGGTAGAAAAAGCTGCTCCGGCCGAGAAAAACACTTTTGGTGCACCATGCAGGTACATTTGAGTTTCCCAGGCAAACGAAAGCAGTTACACCAAAGTTTCTAGTTTCTGTTTGTGTCTCCCCTGAGGAGGTTTCAGGCCAGCTATGTCTTTCAGTACTATCTCTTTTGGTTTGGAAGCTATTGCTGGACGTTTGGTAGAAAAAGCTGCTCTGGCCGAGAAAAACACTTTTGGTGCACCATGCAGGTACATTTGAGTTTCCCAGGCAATCGAAAGCAGTTACACCAAAGTTTCTAGTTTCTGTTTGTGTCTCCCCTGAGGAGGTTTCAGGCCAGCTATGTCTTTCAGTACTATCTCTTTTGGTTTGGAAGCTATTGCTGGACTTTTGGTAGAAAAAGCTGCTCCGGCCGAGAAAAACACTTTTGGTGCACCATGCAGGTACATTTGAGTTTCCCAGGCAAACGAAAGCAGTTACACCAAAGTTTCTAGTTTCTGTTTGTGTCTCCCCTGAGGAGGTTTCAGGCCAGCTATGTCTTTCAGTACTATCTCTTTTGGTTTGGAAGCTATTGCTGGACGTTTGGTAGAAAAAGCTGCTCTGGCCGAGAAAAACACTTTTGGTGCACCATGCAGGTACATTTGAGTTTCCCAGGCAAACGAAAGCAGTGACACCAAAGTTTCTAGTTTCTCTTTGTGTCTCCCCTGAGGAGGTTTCAAGCTAGCAATGTCTTTCAGTACTATCTCTTTTGGTTTGGAAGCTATTGCTGGACGTTTGGCATGTTTGGTAGAAAAAGCTTCTCCGGCCGAGAAAAACACTTTTGGTGCACCATGCAGGTACATTTGAGTTTCCCAGGCAAACGAAAGCAGTTACACCAAAGTTTCTAGTTTCTGTTTGTGTCTCCCCTGAGGAGGTTTCAGGCCAGCTATGTCTTTCAGTACTATCTCTTTTGGTTTGGAAGCTATTGCTGGACGTTTGGTAGAAAAAGCTGCTCCAGCCGAGAAAAACACTTTTGGTGCACCATGCAGGTACATTTGAGTTTCCCAGGCAAACGAAAGCAGTTACACCAAAGTTTCTAGTTTCTGTTTTGTCTCCCCTGAGGAGGTTTCAGGCCAGCTATGTCTTTCAGTACTATCTCTTTTTGTTTGGAATCTATTGCTAGACGTTTGATAGAAAAAACTTCTCCGGACGAAAAAAACACTTTTGGTGCACCATGCAGGTACATTTGAGTTTCCCAGGCAAACGAAAGCAGTTACACCAAAGTTTCTAGTTTCTGTTTGTGTCTCCCCTGAGGAGGTTTCAAGCCAGCTATGTCTTTCAGTACTATCTCTTTTGGTTTGGAAGCTATTGCTGGACGTTTGGCATGTTTGGTAGAAAAGGCTTCTCCGGCCGAGAAAAACACTTTTGGTGCACCATGCAGGTACATTTGAGTTTCCCAGGCAAACAAAAGCAGTTACACCAAAGTTTCTAGTTTCTGTTTGTGTCTCCCCTGAGGAGGTTTCAGGCCAGCTATGTCTTTCAGTACTATCTCTTTTGGTTTGGAAGCTATTGCTGGACTTTTGGTAGAAAAGGCTTCTCCGGCCGAGAAAAACACTTTTGGTGCACCATGCAGGTACATTTGAGTTTCCCAGGCAAACGAAAGCAGTTACACCAAAGTTTCTAGTTTCTGTTTGTGTTTCCCCTGAGGAGGTTTCAGGCCAGCTATGTCTTTCAGTACTATCTCTTTTGGTTTGGAAGCTATTGCTGGACGTTTGGTAGAAAAAGTTGCTCCGGCCGAGAAAAACACTTTTGGTGCACCATGCAGGTACATTTGAGTTTCCCAGGCAAACGATAGCAGTGACACCAAAGTTTCTAGTTTCTGTTTGTGTCTCCCCTGAGGAGGTTCCAGGCCAGCAATGTCTTTCAGTACTATCTCTTTTGGTTTGGAAGCTATTCCTGGACGTTTGGCATGTTTGGTAGAAAAGGCTTCTCCGGCCGAGAAAAACACTTTTGGTGCACCATGCAGGTACATTTGAGTTTCCCAGGCAAACGAAAGCAGTTACACCAAAGTTTCTAGTTTCTGTTTGTGTCTCCCCTGAGGAGGTTTCAGGCCAGCTATGTCTTTCAGTACTATCTCTTTTGGTTTGGAAGCTATTGCTGGACGTTTGGCATGTTTGGTAGAAAAGGCTTCTCCGGCCGAGAAAAACACTTTTGGTGCACCATGCAGGTACATTTGAGTTTCCCAGGCAAACAAAAGCAGTTACACCAAAGTTTCTAGTTTCTGTTTGTGTCTCCCCTGAGGAGGTTTCAGGCCAGCTATGTCTTTCAGTACTATCTCTTTTGGTTTGGAAGCTATTGCTGGACTTTTGGTAGAAAAGGCTTCTCCGGCCGAGAAAAACACTTTTGGTGCACCATGCAGGTACATTTGAGTTTCCCAGGCAAACGAAAGCAGTTACACCAAAGTTTCCAGTTTCTGTTTGTGTTTCCCCTGAGGAGGTTTCAGGCCAGCTATGTCTTTCAGTACTATCTCTTTTGGTTTGGAAGCTATTGCTGGACGTTTGGTAGAAAAAGTTGCTCCGGCCGAGAAAAACACTTTTGGTGCACCATGCAGGTACATTTGAGTTTCCCAGGCAAACGATAGCAGTGACACCAAAGTTTCTAGTTTCTGTTTGTGTCTCCCCTGAGGAGGTTCCAGGCCAGCAATGTCTTTCAGTACTATCTCTTTTGGTTTGGAAGCTATTCCTGGACGTTTGGCATGTTTGGTAGAAAAGGCTTCTCCGGCCGAGAAAAACACTTTTGGTGCACCATGCAGGTACATTTGAGTTTCCCAGGCAAACGAAAGCAGTTACACCAAAGGTTTCTAGTTTCTGTTTGTGTCTCCCCTGAGGAGGTTTCAGGCCAGCTATGTCTTTCAGTACTATCTCTTTTGGTTTGGAAGCTATTCCTGGACGTTTGGTAGAAAAAGCTGCTCCGGCCGAGAAAAACACTTTTGGTGCACCATGCATGTCCATTTGAGTTTCCCAGGCAAACGAAAGCAGTGACACCAAAGTTTCTAGTTTCTGTTTGTGTCTCCCCTGAGGACGTTTCAGGCCAGCTATGTCTTTCAGTACTATCTCTTTTGGTTTGGAAGCTATTCCTGGACGTTTGGCATGTTTGGTAGAAAAAGCTTCTCCGGCCGAGAAAAACACTTTTGGTGCACCATGCAGTACATTTGAGTTTCCCAGGCAAACGAAAGCAGTTACACCAAAGTTTCTAGTTTCTGTTTGTGTCTCCCCTGAGGAGGTTTCAAGCTAGCAATGTCTTTCAGTACTATCTCTTTTGGTTTGGAAGCTATTGCTGGACGTTTGGCATGTTTGGTAGAAAAAGCTGCTCTGGCCGAGAAAAACACTTTTGGTGCACCATGCAGGTACATTTGAGTTTCCCAGGCAAACGAAAGCAGTGACACCAAAGTTTCTAGTTTCTGTTTGTGTCTCCCCTGAGGACGTTTCAGGCCAGCTATGTCTTTCAGTACTATCTCTTTTGGTTTGGAAGCTATTCCTGGACGTTTGGCATGTTTGGTAGAAAAAGCTGCTCTGGCCGAGAAAAACACTTTTGGTGCACCATGCAGGTACATTTGAGTTTCCCAGGCAAACGAAAGCAGTGGCACCAAAGTTTCTAGTTTCTGTTTGTGTCTCATCTGAGGAGGTTTCAAGCTAGCAATGTCTTTCAGTACTATCTCTTTTGGTTTGGAAGCTATTGCTGGACGTTTGGTAGAAAAAGCTGCTCCGGCCGAGAAAAACACTTTTGGTGCACCATGCAGGTACATTTGAGTTTCCCAGGCAAACGAAAGCAGTTACACCAAAGTTTCTAATTTCTGTTTGTGTCTCCCCTGAGGACGTTTCAGGCCAGCTATGTCTTTCAGTACTATCTCTTTTGGTTTGGAATCTATTGCTGGACGTTTGGTAGAAAAAGCTTCTCCGGACGAAAAAAACACTTTTGGTGCACCATGCAGGTACATTTGAGTTTCCCAGGCAAACGAAAGCAGTTACACCAAAGTTTCTAGTTTCTGTTTGTGTCTCCCCTGAGGAGGTTTCAGGCCAGCTATGTCTTTCAGTACTATCTCTTTTGGTTTGGAAGCTATTGCTGGACGTTTGGTAGAAAAAGCTGCTCCGGCCGAGAAAAACACTTTTGGTGCACCATGCAGGTACATTTGAGTTTCCCAGGCAAACGAAAGCAGTTACACCAAAGTTTCTAGTTTCTGTTTTGTCTCCCCTGAGGAGGTTTCAGGCCAGCTATGTCTTTCAGTACTATCTCTTTTTGTTTGGAATCTATTGCTAGACGTTTGGTAGAAAAAGCTTCTCCGGACGAAAAAAACACTTTTGGTGCACCATGCAGGTACATTTGAGTTTCCCAGGCAAACGAAAGCAGTTACACCAAAGTTTCTAGTTTCTGTTTGTGTCTCCCCTGAGGAGGTTTCAGGAGAGCTATGTCTTTCAGTACTATCTCTTTTGGTTTGGAAGCTATTGCTGGACGTTTGGTAGAAAAAGCTGCTCCGGCCGAGAAAAACACTTTTGGTGCACCATGCAGGTACATTTGAGTTTCCCAGGCAAACGAAAGCAGTTACACCAAAGTTTCTAGTTTCTGTTTGTGTCTCCCCTGAGGAGGTTTCAGGCCAGCTATGTCTTTCAGTACTATCTCTTTTGGTTTGGAAGCTATTGCTGGACGTTTGGTAGAAAAAGCTGCTCCGGCCGAGAAAAACACTTTTGGTGCACCATGCAGGTACATTTGAGTTTCCCAGGCAAACGAAAGCAGTTACACCAAAGTTTCTAGTTTCTGTTTGTGTCTCCCCTGAGGAGGTTTCAGGCCAGCTATGTCTTTCAGTACTATCTCTTTTGGTTTGGAAGCTATTGCTGGACGTTTGGTAGAAAAAGCTGCTCTGGCCGAGAAAAACACTTTTGGTGCACCATGCAGGTACATTTGAGTTTCCCAGGCAATCGAAAGCAGTTACACCAAAGTTCCTAGTTTCTGTTTGTGTCTCCCCTGAGGAGGTTTCAGGCCAGCTATGTCTTTCAGTACTATCTCTTTTGGTTTGGAAGCTATTGCTGGACTTTTGGTAGAAAAAGCTGCTCCGGCCGAGAAAAACACTTTTGGTGCACCATGCAGGTACATTTGAGTTTCCCAGGCAAACGAAAGGAGTTACACCAAAGTTTCTAGTTTCTGTTTGTGTCTCCCCTGAGGAGGTTTCAGGCCAGCTATGTCTTTCAGTACTATCTCTTTTGGTTTGGAAGCTATTGCTGGACGTTTGGCATGTTTGGTAGAAAAGGCTTCTCCGGCCGAGAAAAACACTTTTGGTGCACCATGCAGGTACATTTGAGTTTCCCAGGCAAACGAAAGCAGTTACACCAAAGTTTCTAGTTTCTGTTTGTGTCTCCCCTGAGGAGGTTTCAGGCCAGCTATGTCTTTCAGTACTATCTCTTTTGGTTTGGAAGCTATTGCTGGACGTTTGGTAGAAAAAGCTGCTCCTGCCGAGAAAAACACTTTTGGTGCACCATGCAGGTACATTTGAGTTTCCCAGGCAAACGAAAGCAGTGACACCAAAGGTTTCTAGTTTCTGTTTGTGTCTCCCCTGAGGAGGTTTCAGGCCAGCTATGTCTTTCAGTACTATCTCTTTTGGTTTGGAAGCTATTCCTGGACGTTTGGCATGTTTGGCACCAAATGCTGCTCCGGCCGAGAAAAACACTTTTGGTGCACCATGCAGGTACATTTGAGTTTCCCAGGCAAACGAAAGCAGTGACACCAAAGGTTCTAGTTTCTGTTTGTGTCTCCCCTTCGGTGGTTTCAGGCCAGCAATGTCTTTCAGTACTATTTGGTTTGGAAGCTATTGCTGGACGTTTGGCATGTTTGGCAGCAAATGCTGCTCCGGCCGAGAAAAACACTTTTGGTGCACCATGCAGGTACATTTGAGTTTCCCAGGCAAACGAAAGCAGTTACACCAAAGTTTCTAGTTTCTGTTTTGTCTCCCCTGAGGAGGTTTCAGGCCAGCTATGTCTTTCAGTACTATCTCTTTTGGTTTGGAATCTATTGCTAGACGTTTGGTAGAAAAAGCTTCTCCGGACGAAAAAAACACTTTTGGTGCACCATGCAGGTACATTTGAGTTTCCCAGGCAATCGAAAGCAGTTACACCAAAGTTTCTAGTTTCTGTTTGTGTCTCCCCTGAGGAGGTTTCAGGCCAGCTATGTCTTTCAGTACTATCTCTTTTGGTTTGGAAGCTATTGCTGGACGTTTGGTAGAAAAAGCTGCTCCGGCCGAGAAAAACACTTTTGGTGCACCATGCAGGTACATTTGAGTTTCCCAGGCAAACGAAAGCAGTTACACCAAAGTTTCTAGTTTCTGTTTGTGTCTCCCCTGAGGAGGTTTCAGGCCAGCTATGTCTTTCAGTACTATCTCTTTTGGTTTGGAAGCTATTGCTGGACGTTTGGCATGTTTGGCACCAAATGCTGCTCCGGCCGAGAAAAACACTTTTGGTGCACCATGCAGGTACATTTGAGTTTCCCAGGCAAACGAAAGCAGTGACACCAAAGGTTCTAGTTTCTGTTTGTGTCTCCCCTTCGGTGGTTTAAGGCCAGCAATGTCTTTCAGTACTATTTGGTTTGGAAGCTATTGCTGGACGTTTGGCATGTTTGGCAGCAAATGCTGCTCCGGCCGAGAAAAACACTTTTGGTGCACCATGCAGGTACATTTGAGTTTCCCAGGCAAACGAAAGCAGTTACACCAAAGTTTCTAGTTTCTGTTTTGTCTCCCCTGAGGAGGTTTCAGGCCAGCTATGTCTTTCAGTACTATCTCTTTTGGTTTGGAATCTATTGCTAGACGTTTGGTAGAAAAAGCTTCTCCGGACGAAAAAAACACTTTTGGTGCACCATGCAGGTACATTTGAGTTTCCCAGGCAATCGAAAGCAGTTACACCAAAGTTTCTAGTTTCTGTTTGTGTCTCCCCTGAGGAGGTTTCAGGCCAGCTATGTCTTTCAGTACTATCTCTTTTGGTTTGGAAGCTATTGCTGGACGTTTGGTAGAAAAAGCTGCTCCGGCCGAGAAAAACACTTTTGGTGCACCATGCAGGTACATTTGAGTTTCCCAGGCAAACGAAAGCAGTTACACCAAAGTTTCTAGTTTCTGTTTGTGTCTCCCCTGAGGAGGTTTCAGGCCAGCTATGTCTTTCAGTACTATCTCTTTTGGTTTGGAAGCTATTGCTGGACGTTTGGTAGAAAAAGCTGCTCTGGCCGAGAAAAACACTTTTGGTGCACCATGCAGGTACATTTGAGTTTCCCAGGCAAACGAAAGCAGTGGCACCAAAGTTTCTAGTTTCTGTTTGTGTCTCCCCTGAGGAGGTTTCAAGCTAGCAATGTCTTTCAGTACTATCTCTTTTGGTTTGGAAGCTATTGCTGGACGTTTGGTAGAAAAAGCTGCTCCGGCCGAGAAAAACACTTTTGGTGCACCATGCAGGTACATTTGAGTTTCCCAGGCAAACGAAAGCAGTTACACCAAAGTTTCTAGTTTCTGTTTGTGTCTCCCCTGAGGACGTTTCAGGCCAGCTATGTCTTTCAGTACTATCTCTTTTGGTTTGGAATCTATTGCTGGACGTTTGGTAGAAAAAGCTTCTCCGGACGAAAAAAACACTTTTGGTGCACCATGCAGGTACATTTGAGTTTCCCAGGCAAACGAAAGCAGTTACACCAAAGTTTCTAGTTTCTGTTTGTGTCTCCCCTGAGGAGGTTTCAGGCCAGCTATGTCTTTCAGTACTATCTCTTTTGGTTTGGAAGCTATTTCTGGACGTTTGGTAGAAAAAGCTGCTCTGGCCGAGAAAAACACTTTTGGTGCGCCATGCAGGTACATTTGAGTTTCCCAGGCAAACGAAAGCAGTTACACCAAAGTTTCTAGTTTCTGTTTGTGTCTCCCCTGAGGAGGTTTCAGGCCAGCTATGTCTTTCAGTACTATCTCTTTTGGTTTGGAAGCTATTGCTGGACGTTTGGTAGAAAAAGCTTCTCCGGCCGAGAAAAACACTTTTGGTGCACCATGCAGGTACATTTGAGTTTCCCAGGCAAACGAAAGCAGTTACACCAAAGTTTCTAGTTTCTGTTTTGTCTCCCCTGAGGAGGTTTCAGGCCAGCTATGTCTTTCAGTACTATCTCTTTTGGTTTGGAATCTATTGCTAGACGTTTGGTAGAAAAAGCTTCTCCGGACGAAAAAAACACTTTTGGTGCACCATGCAGGTACATTTGAGTTTCCCAGGCAATCGAAAGCAGTTACACCAAAGTTTCTAGTTTCTGTTTGTGTCTCCCCTGAGGAGGTTTCAGGCCAGCTATGTCTTTCAGTACTATCTCTTTTGGTTTGGAAGCTATTGCTGGACGTTTGGTAGAAAAAGCTGCTCCGGCCGAGAAAAACACTTTTGGTGCACCATGCAGGTACATTTGAGTTTCCCAGGCAAACGAAAGCAGTTACACCAAAGTTTCTAGTTTCTGTTTGTGTCTCCCCTGAGGAGGTTTCAGGCCAGCTATGTCTTTCAGTACTATCTCTTTTGGTTTGGAAGCTATTGCTGGACGTTTGGTAGAAAAAGCTGCTCTGGCCGAGAAAAACACTTTTGGTGCACCATGCAGGTACATTTGAGTTTCCCAGGCAAACGAAAGCAGTGGCACCAAAGTTTCTAGTTTCTGTTTGTGTCTCCCCTGAGGAGGTTTCAAGCTAGCAATGTCTTTCAGTACTATCTCTTTTGGTTTGGAAGCTATTGCTGGACGTTTGGTAGAAAAAGCTGCTCCGGCCGAGAAAAACACTTTTGGTGCACCATGCAGGTACATTTGAGTTTCCCAGGCAAACGAAAGCAGTTACACCAAAGGTTTCTAGTTTCTGTTTGTGTCTCCCCTGAGGAGGTTTCAGGCCAGCAATGTCTTTCAGTACTATCTCTTTTGGTTTGGAAGCTATTGCTGGACGTTTGGCATGTTTGGCACCAAATGCTGCTCCGGCCGAGAAAAACACTTTTGGTGCACCATGCAGGTACATTTGAGTTTCCCAGGCAAACGAAAGCAGTGACACCAAAGGTTCTAGTTTCTGTTTGTGTCTCCCCTTCGGTGGTTTCAGGCCAGCAATGTCTTTCAGTACTATTTGGTTTGGAAGCTATTGCTGGACGTTTGGCATGTTTGGCAGCAAATGCTGCTCCGGCCGAGAAAAACACTTTTGGTGCACCATGCAGGTACATTTGAGTTTCCCAGGCAAACGAAAGCAGTTACACCAAAGTTTCTAGTTTCTGTTTTGTCTCCCCTGAGGAGGTTTCAGGCCAGCTATGTCTTTCAGTACTATCTCTTTTGGTTTGGAATCTATTGCTAGACGTTTGGTAGAAAAAGCTTCTCCGGACGAAAAAAACACTTTTGGTGCACCATGCAGGTACATTTGAGTTTCCCAGGCAATCGAAAGCAGTTACACCAAAGTTTCTAGTTTCTGTTTGTGTCTCCCCTGAGGAGGTTTCAGGCCAGCTATGTCTTTCAGTACTATCTCTTTTGGTTTGGAAGCTATTGCTGGACGTTTGGTAGAAAAAGCTGCTCCGGCCGAGAAAAACACTTTTGGTGCACCATGCAGGTACATTTGAGTTTCCCAGGCAAACGAAAGCAGTTACACCAAAGTTTCTAGTTTCTGTTTGTGTCTCCCCTGAGGAGGTTTCAGGCCAGCTATGTCTTTCAGTACTATCTCTTTTGGTTTGGAAGCTATTGCTGGACGTTTGGTAGAAAAAGCTGCTCTGGCCGAGAAAAACACTTTTGGTGCACCATGCAGGTACATTTGAGTTTCCCAGGCAAACGAAAGCAGTGGCACCAAAGTTTCTAGTTTCTGTTTGTGTCTCCCCTGAGGAGGTTTCAAGCTAGCAATGTCTTTCAGTACTATCTCTTTTGGTTTGGAAGCTATTGCTGGACGTTTGGTAGAAAAAGCTGCTCCGGCCGAGAAAAACACTTTTGGTGCACCATGCAGGTACATTTGAGTTTCCCAGGCAAACGAAAGCAGTTACACCAAAGTTTCTAGTTTCTGTTTGTGTCTCCCCTGAGGACGTTTCAGGCCAGCTATGTCTTTCAGTACTATCTCTTTTGGTTTGGAATCTATTGCTGGACGTTTGGTAGAAAAAGCTTCTCCGGACGAAAAAAACACTTTTGGTGCACCATGCAGGTACATTTGAGTTTCCCAGGCAAACGAAAGCAGTTACACCAAAGTTTCTAGTTTCTGTTTGTGTCTCCCCTGAGGAGGTTTCAGGCCAGCTATGTCTTTCAGTACTATCTCTTTTGGTTTGGAAGCTATTTCTGGACGTTTGGTAGAAAAAGCTGCTCTGGCCGAGAAAAACACTTTTGGTGCGCCATGCAGGTACATTTGAGTTTCCCAGGCAAACGAAAGCAGTTACACCAAAGTTTCTAGTTTCTGTTTGTGTCTCCCCTGAGGAGGTTTCAGGCCAGCTATGTCTTTCAGTACTATCTCTTTTGGTTTGGAAGCTATTGCTGGACGTTTGGTAGAAAAAGCTGCTCCGGCCGAGAAAAACACTTTTGGTGCACCATGCAGGTACATTTGAGTTTCCCAGGCAAACGAAAGCAGTTACACCAAAGTTTCTAGTTTCTGTTTGTGTCTCCCCTGAGGAGGTTTCAGGCCAGCTATGTCTTTCAGTACTATCTCTTTTGGTTTGGAAGCTATTGCTGGACGTTTGGTAGAAAAAGCTGCTCTGGCCGAGAAAAACTTTTGGTGCACCATGCAGGTACATTTGAGTTTCCCAGGCAAACGAAAGCAGTGGCACCAAAGTTTCTAGTTTCTGTTTGTGTCTCATCTGAGGAGGTTTCAAGCTAGCAATGTCTTTCAGTACTATCTCTTTTGGTTTGGAAGCTATTGCTGGACGTTTGGTAGAAAAAGCTGCTCCGGCCGAGAAAAACACTTTTGGTGCACCATGCAGGTACATTTGAGTTTCCCAGGCAAACGAAAGCAGTTACACCAAAGTTTCTAATTTCTGTTTGTGTCTCCCCTGAGGACGTTTCACGCCAGCTATGTCTTTCAGTACTATCTCTTTTGGTTTGGAATCTATTGCTGGACGTTTGGTAGAAAAAGCTTCTCCGGACGAAAAAAACACTTTTGGTGCACCATGCAGGTACATTTGAGTTTCCCAGGCAAACGAAAGCAGTTACACCAAAGTTTCTAGTTTCTGTTTGTGTCTCCCCTGAGGAGGTTTCAGGCCAGCTATGTCTTTCAGTACTATCTCTTTTGGTTTGGAAGCTATTGCTGGACGTTTGGTAGAAAAAGCTGCTCCGGCCGAGAAAAACACTTTTGGTGCACCATGCAGGTACATTTGAGTTTCCCAGGCAAACGAAAGCAGTTACACCAAAGTTTCTAGTTTCTGTTTTGTCTCCCCTGAGGAGGTTTCAGGCCAGCTATGTCTTTCAGTACTATCTCTTTTTGTTTGGAATCTATTGCTAGACGTTTGGTAGAAAAAGCTTCTCCGGACGAAAAAAACACTTTTGGTGCACCATGCAGGTACATTTGAGTTTCCCAGGCAAACGAAAGCAGTTACACCAAAGTTTCTAGTTTCTGTTTGTGTCTCCCCTGAGGAGGTTTCAGGAGAGCTATGTCTTTCAGTACTATCTCTTTTGGTTTGGAAGCTATTGCTGGACGTTTGGTAGAAAAAGCTGCTCCGGCCGAGAAAAACACTTTTGGTGCACCATGCAGGTACATTTGAGTTTCCCAGGCAAACGAAAGCAGTTACACCAAAGTTTCTAGTTTCTGTTTGTGTCTCCCCTGAGGACGTTTCAGGCCAGCTATGTCTTTCAGTACTATCTCTTTTGGTTTGGAAGCTATTGCTGGACGTTTGGTAGAAAAAGCTGCTCCGGCCGAGAAAAACACTTTTGGTGCACCATGCAGGTACATTTGAGTTTCCCAGGCAAACGAAAGCAGTTACACCAAAGTTTCTAGTTTCTGTTTGTGTCTCCCCTGAGGAGGTTTCAGGCCAGCTATGTCTTTCAGTACTATCTCTTTTGGTTTGGAAGCTATTGCTGGACGTTTGGTAGAAAAAGCTGCTCTGCCCGAGAAAAACACTTTTGGTGCACCATGCAGGTACATTTGAGTTTCCCAGGCAATCGAAAGCAGTTACACCAAAGTTTCTAGTTTCTGTTTGTGTCTCCCCTGAGGAGGTTTCAGGCCAGCTATGTCTTTCAGTACTATCTCTTTTGGTTTGGAAGCTATTGCTGGACTTTTGGTAGAAAAAGCTGCTCCGGCCGAGAAAAACACTTTTGGTGCACCATGCAGGTACATTTGAGTTTCCCAGGCAAACGAAAGCAGTTACACCAAAGTTTCTAGTTTCTGTTTGTGTCTCCCCTGAGGAGGTTTCAGGCCAGCTATGTCTTTCAGTACTATCTCTTTTGGTTTGGAAGCTATTGCTGGACGTTTGGCATGTTTGGTAGAAAAGGCTTCTCCGGCCGAGAAAAACACTTTTGGTGCATCATGCAGGTACATTTGAGTTTCCCAGGCAAACGAAAGCAGTTACACCAAAGGTTTCTAGTTTCTGTTTGTGTCTCCCCTGAGGAGGTTTCAGGCCAGCAATGTCTTTCAGTACTATCTCTTTTGGTTTGGAAGCTATTGCTGGACGTTTGGCATGTTTGGCACCAAATGCTGCTATGGCCGAGAAAAACACTTTTGGTGCACCATGCAGGTACATTTGAGTTTCCCAGGCAAACGAAAGCAGTGACACCAAAGGTTCTAGTTTCTGTTTGTGTCTCCCCTTCGGTGGTTTCAGGCCAGCAATGTCTTTCAGTACTATTTGGTTTGGAAGCTATTGCTGGACGTTTGGCATGTTTGGCAGCAAATGCTGCTCCGGCCGAGAAAAACACTTTTGGTGCACCATGCAGGTACATTTGAGTTTCCCAGGCAAACGAAAGCAGTTACACCAAAGTTTCTAGTTTCTGTTTTGTCTCCCCTGAGGAGGTTTCAGGCCAGCTATGTCTTTCAGTACTATCTCTTTTGGTTTGGAATCTATTGCTAGACGTTTGGTAGAAAAAGCTTCTCCGGACGAAAAAAACACTTTTGGTGCACCATGCAGGTACATTTGAGTTTCCCAGGCAATCGAAAGCAGTTACACCAAAGTTTCTAGTTTCTGTTTGTGTCTCCCCTGAGGAGGTTTCAGGCCAGCTATGTCTTTCAGTACTATCTCTTTTGGTTTGGAAGCTATTGCTGGACGTTTGGTAGAAAAAGCTGCTCCGGCCGAGAAAAACACTTTTGGTGCACCATGCAGGTACATTTGAGTTTCCCAGGCAAACGAAAGCAGTTACACCAAAGTTTCTAGTTTCTGTTTGTGTCTCCCCTGAGGAGGTTTCAGGCCAGCTATGTCTTTCAGTACTATCTCTTTTGGTTTGGAAGCTATTGCTGGACGTTTGGTAGAAAAAGCTGCTCTGGCCGAGAAAAACACTTTTGGTGCACCATGCAGGTACATTTGAGTTTCCCAGGCAAACGAAAGCAGTGGCACCAAAGTTTCTAGTTTCTGTTTGTGTCTCCCCTGAGGAGGTTTCAAGCTAGCAATGTCTTTCAGTACTATCTCTTTTGGTTTGGAAGCTATTGCTGGACGTTTGGTAGAAAAAGCTGCTCCGGCCGAGAAAAACACTTTTGGTGCACCATGCAGGTACATTTGAGTTTCCCAGGCAAACGAAAGCAGTTACACCAAAGTTTCTAGTTTCTGTTTGTGTCTCCCCTGAGGACGTTTCAGGCCAGCTATGTCTTTCAGTACTATCTCTTTTGGTTTGGAATCTATTGCTGGACGTTTGGTAGAAAAAGCTTCTCCGGACGAAAAAAACACTTTTGGTGCACCATGCAGGTACATTTGAGTTTCCCAGGCAAACGAAAGCAGTTACACCAAAGTTTCTAGTTTCTGTTTGTGTCTCCCCTGAGGAGGTTTCAGGCCAGCTATGTCTTTCAGTACTATCTCTTTTGGTTTGGAAGCTATTTCTGGACGTTTGGTAGAAAAAGCTGCTCTGGCCGAGAAAAACACTTTTGGTGCGCCATGCAGGTACATTTGAGTTTCCCAGGCAAACGAAAGCAGTTACACCAAAGTTTCTAGTTTCTGTTTGTGTCTCCCCTGAGGAGGTTTCAGGCCAGCTATGTCTTTCAGTACTATCTTTTTTGGTTTGGAAGCTATTGCTGGACGTTTGGCAGAAAAAGCTTCTCCGGACGAAAAAAACACTTTTGGTGCACCATGCAGGTACATTTGAGTTTCCCAGGCAATCGAAAGCAGTTACACCAAAGTTTCTAGTTTCTGTTTGTGTCTCCCCTGAGGAGGTTTCAGGCCAGCTATGTCTTTCAGTACTATCTCTTTTGGTTTGGAAGCTATTGCTGGACGTTTGGTAGAAAAAGCTGCTCCGGCCGAGAAAAACACTTTTGGTGCACCATGCAGGTACATTTGAGTTTCCCAGGCAAACGAAAGCAGTTACACCAAAGTTTCTAGTTTCTGTTTGTGTCTCCCCTGAGGAGGTTTCAGGCCAGCTATGTCTTTCAGTACTATCTCTTTTGGTTTGGAAGCTATTGCTGGACGTTTGGTAGAAAAAGCTGCTCTGGCCGAGAAAAACTTTTGGTGCACCATGCAGGTACATTTGAGTTTCCCAGGCAAACGAAAGCAGTGGCACCAAAGTTTCTAGTTTCTGTTTGTGTCTCATCTGAGGAGGTTTCAAGCTAGCAATGTCTTTCAGTACTATCTCTTTTGGTTTGGAAGCTATTGCTGGACGTTTGGTAGAAAAAGCTGCTCCGGCCGAGAAAAACACTTTTGGTGCACCATGCAGGTACATTTGAGTTTCCCAGGCAAACGAAAGCAGTTACACCAAAGTTTCTAATTTCTGTTTGTGTCTCCCCTGAGGACGTTTCACGCCAGCTATGTCTTTCAGTACTATCTCTTTTGGTTTGGAATCTATTGCTGGACGTTTGGTAGAAAAAGCTTCTCCGGACGAAAAAAACACTTTTGGTGCACCATGCAGGTACATTTGAGTTTCCCAGGCAAACGAAAGCAGTTACACCAAAGTTTCTAGTTTCTGTTTGTGTCTCCCCTGAGGAGGTTTCAGGCCAGCTATGTCTTTCAGTACTATCTCTTTTGGTTTGGAAGCTATTGCTGGACGTTTGGTAGAAAAAGCTGCTCCGGCCGAGAAAAACACTTTTGGTGCACCATGCAGGTACATTTGAGTTTCCCAGGCAAACGAAAGCAGTTACACCAAAGTTTCTAGTTTCTGTTTTGTCTCCCCTGAGGAGGTTTCAGGCCAGCTATGTCTTTCAGTACTATCTCTTTTTGTTTGGAATCTATTGCTAGACGTTTGGTAGAAAAAGCTTCTCCGGACGAAAAAAACACTTTTGGTGCACCATGCAGGTACATTTGAGTTTCCCAGGCAAACGAAAGCAGTTACACCAAAGTTTCTAGTTTCTGTTTGTGTCTCCCCTGAGGAGGTTTCAGGAGAGCTATGTCTTTCAGTACTATCTCTTTTGGTTTGGAAGCTATTGCTGGACGTTTGGTAGAAAAAGCTGCTCCGGCCGAGAAAAACACTTTTGGTGCACCATGCAGGTACATTTGAGTTTCCCAGGCAAACGAAAGCAGTTACACCAAAGTTTCTAGTTTCTGTTTGTGTCTCCCCTGAGGAGGTTTCAGGCCAGCTATGTCTTTCAGTACTATCTCTTTTGGTTTGGAAGCTATTGCTGGACGTTTGGTAGAAAAAGCTGCTCCGGCCGAGAAAAACACTTTTGGTGCACCATGCAGGTACATTTGAGTTTCCCAGGCAAACGAAAGCAGTTACACCAAAGTTTCTAGTTTCTGTTTGTGTCTCCCCTGAGGAGGTTTCAGGCCAGCTATGTCTTTCAGTACTATCTCTTTTGGTTTGGAAGCTATTGCTGGACGTTTGGTAGAAAAAGCTGCTCTGGCCGAGAAAAACACTTTTGGTGCACCATGCAGGTACATTTGAGTTTCCCAGGCAATCGAAAGCAGTTACACCAAAGTTTCTAGTTTCTGTTTGTGTCTCCCCTGAGGAGGTTTCAGGCCAGCTATGTCTTTCAGTACTATCTCTTTTGGTTTGGAAGCTATTGCTGGACTTTTGGTAGAAAAAGCTGCTCCGGCCGAGAAAAACACTTTTGGTGCACCATGCAGGTACATTTGAGTTTCCCAGGCAAACGAAAGCAGTTACACCAAAGTTTCTAGTTTCTGTTTGTGTCTCCCCTGAGGAGGTTTCAGGCCAGCTATGTCTTTCAGTACTATCTCTTTTGGTTTGGAAGCTATTGCTGGACGTTTGGCATGTTTGGTAGAAAAGGCTTCTCCGGCCGAGAAAAACACTTTTGGTGCACCATGCAGGTACATTTGAGTTTCCCAGGCAAACGAAAGCAGTTACACCAAAGTTTCTAGTTTCTGTTTGTGTCTCCCCTGAGGAGGTTTCAGGCCAGCTATGTCTTTCAGTACTATCTCTTTTGGTTTGGAAGCTATTGCTGGACGTTTGGTAGAAAAAGCTGCTCCTGCCGAGAAAAACACTTTTGGTGCACCATGCAGGTACATTTGAGTTTCCCAGGCAAACGAAAGCAGTGACACCAAAGGTTTCTAGTTTCTGTTTGTGTCTCCCCTGAGGAGGTTTCAGGCCAGCAATGTCTTTCAGTACTATCTCTTTTGGTTTGGAAGCTATTGCTGGACGTTTTGCATGTTTGGCACCAAATGCTGCTCCGGCCGAGAAAAACACTTTTGGTGCACCATGCAGGTACATTTGAGTTTCCCAGGCAAACGAAAGCAGTGACACCAAAGGTTCTAGTTTCTGTTTGTGTCTCCCCTTCGGTGGTTTCAGGCCAGCAATGTCTTTCAGTACTATTTGGTTTGGAAGCTATTGCTGGACGTTTGGCATGTTTGGCAGCAAATGCTGCTCCGGCCGAGAAAAACACTTTTGGTGCACCATGCAGGTACATTTGAGTTTCCCAGGCAAACGAAAGCAGTGACACCAAAGTTTCTAGTTTCTGTTTGTGTCTCCCCTGAGGAGGTTTCAGGCCAGCTATGTCTTTCAGTACTATCTCTTTTGGTTTGGAAGCTAGTGCTGGACGTTTGGCATGTTTGGTAGAAAAAGCTGCTCCGGCCGAGAAAAACACTTTTGGTGCACCATGCAGGTACATTTGAGTTTCCCAGGCAAACGAAAGCAGTGACACCAAAGGTTCTAGTTTCTGTTTGTGTCTCCCCTGAGGAGGTTTCAGGCCAGCAATGTCTTTCAGTACTATCTCTTTTGGTTTGGAAGCTATTGCTGGACGTTTGGCATGTTTGGTACCAAACGCTGCTCCGGCCGAGAAAAACACTTTTGGTACACCATGCAGGTACATTTGAGTTTCCCAGGCAAACGAAAGCAGTGACACCGAAGGTTCTAGTTTCTGTTTGTGTCTCCCCTGAGGAGGTTTCAGGCCAGCAATGTCTTTCAGTACTATCTCTTTTGGTTTGGAAGCTATTGCTGGACATTTGGCATGTTTGGTAGAAAAAGCTGTTCCGGCCGAGAAAAACACTTTTGGTGCACCGTGCAGGTGCATTTGAGTTTCCCAGGCAAACGAAAGCAGTGACACCAAAGGTTCTAGTTTCTGTTTGTGTCTCCCCTGAGGAGGTTTCAGGCCAGCAATGTCTTTCAGTACTATCTCTTTTGGTTTGGAAGCTAGTGCTGGACGTTTGGCATGTTTGGCAGCAAATGCTGCTCCGGCCGAGAAAAACACTTTTGGTGCACCATGCAGGTACATTTGAGTTTCCCAGGCAAACGAAAGCAGTGACACCAAAGGTTCTAGTTTCTGTTTGTGTCTCCCCTGAGGAGGTTTCAGGCCAGCAATGTCTTTCAGTACTATCTCTTTTGGTTTGGAAGCTATTGCTGGACGTTTGGCATGTTTGGCACCAAATGCTGCTCCGGCCGAGAAAAACACTTTTGGTGCACCATGCAGGTACATTTGAGTTTCCCAGGCAAACGAAAGCAGTGACACCAAAGGTTCTAGTTTCTGTTTGTGTCTCCCCTGAGGAGGTTTCAGGCCAGCAATGTCTTTCAGTACTATCTCTTTTGGTTTGGAAGCTATTGCTGGACATTTGGCATGTTTGGCAGCAAACGCTGCTCCGGCCGAGAAAAACACTTTTGGTGCACCGTGCAGGTGCATTTGAGTTTCCCAGGCAAACGAAAGCAGTGACACCAAAGTTTCTAGTTTCTGTTTGTGTCTCCCCTGAGGAGGTTTCAGGCCAGCAATGTCTTTCAGTACTATCTCTTTTGGTTTGGAAGCTAGTGCTGGACGTTTGGCATGTTTGGCAGCAAATGCTGCTCCGGCCGAGAAAAACACTTTTGGTGCACCATGCAGGTACATTTGAGTTTCCCAGGGCTGAGGGCGGCCGTGACGCTGGCGGAGTCCGGAGGGGCCTCCAGACACCCGGGGGGTCCCTGCGCCTCTTCTGCAAGGGGTCTGGCTTCGACTTCAGCAGCACTTTCATGGTTTGGTCTCGTCAGGCGCCCAGGAAGGAGCTGGAGTTTATTGCGGGTATTTTCAGCGATGGTTGATTCATCAACTATGCTCCATCAGTCAAGGGCCGGTTCAGCATCTCCAGGGACGACTCCCATAGCACGGTGACGCTGCAGATGAACAGCCTCTGGGATCGGGTGGCCCCGATCCCATCACCATGTCCCCAACTCACCAGAGAACAATCTTGGTCCGTTATCAGCCATTTCTGACCCATCTTGGAGTATTTTTGACTGAAAATGTTAACCACTTTGTTTTAACCTCTGCCTGTTGTGCCCACAAACCCTTTGAGCCCTTTGCCCAACCTTTGGCCTTTGGCCTCCAGCTTTCCCCAGCCGCATTCTGATGTGACCGTTGCACCCATTCTCAGCTGGTCACACCAACCCTCAACTGGTCACACCAACCCTTGGCCCTTGGCCCAACCTCTCACCCTTTGCCATTCTGCCCCCAGCTCAGGGTGCTTTGGGCCAAGCACTGACCATGTTTGGCTCTATGTGGCCAATGCCCAAGTGTTTGGCAAAAGGCTCAAGATGTTTTGTGGGAACCACAGGCAGGTTCTGAACAACACTGGGCAAGATTTGGGCCTAAAATACTCAAAGTTTGGTTAAAAGAGTCTGATAATGGGCCAATTTTTTTGCCATGGATGTGGGCTCACTGTGACGGTGCAACCTCCAGCCCCACCAGCACTAACCACTACCATAATAACCACCACCATCTTCTTTGGCACAATATTGGGTGGCCATGTTGCCTGGCACACCCAGTTGATGCCATATTTGTTGAGGGTGAAGCTGGAGGCCTTGCAGAGGAAGAGCAGGGACCCCCCAGAGGGGCTGGAGTTCTGGGGGCAAGACAGGTCCCAGGGTTTCTGGGAAAATGGTCAGGATTCATGGAGATTTGGGCCAAAAATCATCAAAGTTGGAGCCAAAACCCATCGGTGGCTTCACCTTTGGCAGCTCCACCACCTTCTGGATGGTTCCAGAAGCGCTGGGGAGGGTTCAGATATCAAACTTGGCCATGTTGGACCCAACGCCTCAACATTTCAAGCCTGTTCCCCCCCTAAACCTCAACTGGTCACCCCAAACATCGGCCCTTGGAGGAATATCTTGACCTGTCCTTGCCAACCTCACCCAGTTGTGCCTCAAACCACCTTGAGCTCCACCCCAGGAGCCACCCAGACCCTTCCCGGACTCTGACCCCCCGAGACCCAGATTTGGTCTCACTAAGAGGTAAGGATGTGGACCTGGAGGGTGATGGTGGGACCGGGTGACTCACTGGTGTCCTTCCTCCTTCCCCAGTACATGTTATAGGTGCCCAGGAGGGGCTTGAATTCATTGCGGGCATTTGCACCAGTGGTGGTTACACCAACTACGTGTCATTGGTCCAGGGCTGGTTCAGTATCTCCAGCTGAGCCCAAACCATGGAGGTGCTACTGAAGGTGAAGCCAGACCCATTGCAGAGGAGGTGCAGGGAACCCCGTGTGTCTGGAGGCCCCTCTGGACTCCACCAGCATCACCATCCCTGCAAAGTAATTAATTAATTCTTAATTATTTTCCCCATGTGTCTGCCATGGACTCCCCTCGGAGACTCTGTATAATTAATGAATTAATGGATTTCTTAAATATTTTGCCTTGCATCTGACATGGGGTTCCCCAGAGACCTCCTATAATTAATTAATTAACAGATTTCTTAATTGCTCCCACCATTTGCCTGCCACAGGCTCACCCTTTAAAGAATTACTTAATGGATTTCTTAATTAACTTTGCCATGGACATGACATGGACTCCCTAGAGAGCCCCTATAATAAACAGATTAACAGAATTCCTAATTGCATTCTGCCACCTATCTCCTCATAATTAATTAAGTAAATCCTACAGCTGACCTGGCTTCCCTGGAGACCTTTAACTAATTAATTAACAACAGGTTTTTTGACTGGACACCTGACACCAGACCCTCAAAAGCAATTAATTAAATAATTATTAAGTAATTAATTAATTTTTCTCCATGCCTCATTCTCTAGAGAATTAATGAATTAAGTCAAAACAAGCTACCCTTTGGGTGCACTTGTTAGCGATCTGATACACAGGGGAGTCTTGCTAAGGAGGCCCCCTCCTTCTCTAGCCTGCCCTGCCTCATTATGCAAATCAGCCCCACTGCTCTGCTTTATAAGAACCCCCTGACCACGACTGGGCGCCATCACCCCCCTCCCCAAACCCACCACCCATCACCATGGGCACCCGCTGGGCCTCCGCCATCCTCCTCTTCCTCGTTGCCCTCCCAGGTAACGAGGGGGTGGTGAGGACGTGGCCATGGAGATGATGATGATGCTGATGCTGGTGGGAGCGGGCGACTCACTGGTTTCCTTCCTCCTTTCCCAGGACTGAAGGCGGCCATGACACTGGTGGAGTCCGGAGGGTCCTCCAGACACCCGGGGGGTCCCTGCGCCTCCTCTGCAAGGGGTCTGGGTTCACCTTCAGCAGCTATGGCATGGTTTGGGCTCGCCAGGCGCCTGGGAAGGGGCTGGATTTCATTGTGCGTATTCCCAGCAGTGGTAGTTACACCAATTACACGCCGTCGGTCAAGGGCCGGTTCAGCATCTCCAGGGACAACTCCCAGAGCACGGTGATGCTGCAGATGAACAGCCTCAGGGACGGTGACACGGCCACCTACTACTGCACCAAAGGTGCTGGTGCTGGTAGTGCTTATATTGCTGGTGGCCCCAACCCCGTCCCCGTGTCCCCACCTCCCTGTAGCACAATTTTGAGCTTCAACATTGACTTTTTTGACCCATTGAGTCACCCGGTCGCACCATCACCCTCCTCATCAGCGTCATCATCTCTCAGGGGGAGCAAGTCTGGGCTGAGCTATTGACAGTGCCCCAAGGGCCAAAGGTTGGGGTGACCAGTTGAGGGTTGGGATGAAGAGCATTGTGTTTTGAGAGAAATGGTCAAAGCTGGAGGTCAATGGCCAAGGGTTGGGTAAAGGGCTCAAGGGTTCGGTGGGCACCACAGGCAGGGTTTCAAGGAAACTGGTCAAGAGTTGGACCAAAAATATTTAAAGATGGGTCAAAAAGTGTCAATAATGGGCCAGAATTATTCTCCTGGGAGGTGGGGACATGGGGACAGGGTCAGGACCACCAGCAATATAAGCAGCACCACTATCATCACGTTTGGCACAGTAGCAGGTGGCCATGTTGCTGTCCATGAGGCTGTTCAGCTGTAGCGTCACCGTGTGCAGTTGGTGTAACTGTGATCCCTGTTAATAAACCTGACGTACTCAAGTCCCTTGCCGGGTGCCTGGCACATCCATCCCATGCTGAAGCTGCCAAAGGAGAAGCCTGACCCCTTGCAGAGCAGTTTCATGGACCCCCCAGGTGTCTGGAGGCCCCTCTGGACTCAACCAATGTACTTGCCCAAACCTTCACCAGTTTTGCTCCAAACCCCAACCCAGCACCCCAAACCTCGGCAGCAGAGTCACGTCGTGACGATCCCGGCCCAAACACCTGCCCTGTGCCCCAACCCTTGGCCATGGGCCTCCAGCTTCTCCCAGCCCCATTCAGATGTGACCGTTCCAACCAACCCTCAACTGGTCAACTCGGTCACTAAGGCAGCAGATCACTCAAGTGACTGGTCGGGCAAAGTGACTGGTCAGGCCAGGTGGCCGATGCGCATGGTGGCCACCCGACCTGCCGCCTGATGTGACCTGCTGCCTGACGTGACCAGCTGCCTGAGTTGACTGGCCGCCTGACTTAACTGGCCACTTGACCTCACCCACTGCATGACCTGACCGGTTGCCTTTCCTGACCCGCAGCCTGACTTGACCCGACTCCTGATGTGACCGGCTGCCTCACCTGCCCCGCCGTCTGACATGAAGCACCACCTAACCTGACCCACCACCTGACCTTACGCGCCGCCTAAAGTGACCTGTCACCTGACATGACTGGCCACCTTACCTGACTGGACACCTGACCTGACCTGCCACGTGTCATAAACAGCTGCCAGACTTCACCAGCCACCTGAACTGACCGACCACCTGACCTGACCCACCACCTGTCCTGACCGACAACAGATCTGACCCACGACCTGACCTCACTGGCTACCTGACCTGACCCGCTGCCTGTCCTGAACTGCCTGACGTGACGTGATCTGCCTCCTGACATGACTGGCAGCCTAACATGACCTCCCACCTTACCTGACCCACTACCTGACATGACCGGCCGCCTAACCAGACTCACCTCCTGACGTGACCGGATTCCTGACAGTACCTGACCTGCTGCCTGATGTGTCCTTCCGCCTGACGTGACTGGACGCCTCACCTGACCCACTGCCCCAGACTGGGGGAACGGGGTTCAGTCAGTTCCTCCCAACTTGTTTTCCTTCTTAGCTGGAGGGTGGGAATTCTGCACCCCCTTCCCCTGTGACACTGTGGGGTCCCACCCATGGCAGACAGTCCTCAACCAACTCCTCCAGCCTGAGTCCTCTCTATTAGGGAGTCATCTCCTCACCATGGGCCTCAGCACAGCTCCTTCCATGGGGTGCTGACCTTCAGGCCCAGACTGCTCCCCCCAGAGTCACAAGTCCCCCAGCAAACCTGCTGCAGGGTGGGTGGGTCTCTGCACAGGCTGTAGATGGTCTCTGCTCCCTATCCTCATCCATGGGCTGCGAGGGGACACCCGCTCCACCATGGGCTTCTCCAGGGGCTGCAGGGGAATCTCTCTCTGGCACCCAGAGCACCTCATTCTTCCTGACCCCATAGCTGAGACCACACCCTCATAATTCATTCATTACTTGATTTTTCGCTGCCCCTCCTTCCCTGAAGAAGTAATTAAGTCAAACCAAACCAATTGGGTGGGCTTGTTAGCGATCGGATACACAGAGGGAGGTAATGAGCACCACGCCCTTCCTGATCACCCTGCCTCATTATGCGAATCACCCCCCACCCCTCTTCCCTATAGGAACCCCCCAACCCAGTTGTGGTGCCATCATCCAAACCTTCCCCAAGCCCACCACCCATCACCAGGGGCACCTGCTGGGCCTCCACCATCCTCCTCTTCCTCATTGCCCTCCCAGATAATGAGGGGGTGGTGAGGACGTGGCCATGGAGATGATGATGATGATGATGATGATGATGATGATGGTGGTGGGAGCGGGTGACTCACTGGTGTTCTTCCTCCTTTCCCAGGGCTGCGGGCAGGAGTGACGCTGGTGGAGTCCGGAGGGGCCTCCAGACACCCAGGGTGTCCCTGCACCTCCTCTGCAAGGCCTCCGGCTTCGACTTCAGTACCAAGGGCATGGAGTGAGTGCACCAGGCCCTTGGGAAGGGGCTCAAATACGTCGCGGGTATTAACAGCGATGGGAGCAGCACCTTCTACGCGCCGTCGGTCAAGGGTGGATTCACCATCTCCAGGGACAATTCCCAGAGAATGGTGACACTGTAGATGAACAGCCTCAGGGATGGCGACATGGCCACCTACTACTGTGCCAAAGAAGATGGTGGTGGTGCTGGTTATGCTGTCCCCAACCCTGTCCCTGTGTCCCCACCTCCCTGGAGAAACATTCTGTCTCATTATCAGCCTTTTCTGACCTTTTTTGAGTATTTCCAGCCCAAATCTTTCCCAACTACCTGTGGTGCCCACCAACCCCTTGAGCCCTTTGCCAACCCTTGGCCATTGGCCACATAGAGCCAAACATTGTCAGTGCTTGGCCTGGAGCAGTCTGAGCTGGGGGCAGAACGGCAAAGCCGGGTGAGATGTTGGGCCAAAGGCCAAGGGTTGGGGTGACCAGTGGAGGGTTCGGGTGACCAGTTGAGTTTGGCTGCAACGGTCACATAAGAATGGGACTGGGGAAATGTGGCGACTGGCAGAGAGCAACACGCAATTCAATATGAATTTCAGGTGTGTCGGAGAAGGGAGACTTCGACCACCATATGGTTCATCAGCAAGTCCCAATTTTTATTCAAGCAAGCCTTGGTTAAATACACTGCTTAATTAGCTCATACATATTGCAGAAGTCAAGCTCATTATTGGTCAAGCAGATAGATGCCGGCCCGTCCCCTCTTTGTTCTGTTTCCACATTCCTGAAGTTTAAACATCCTTTTATCGCATCCTGCAGGTGTCCGAGCACCAGCAATATCCAGTTACAGCTAGCTACTGGGTCAAGCTGACCTAGAGCTAACACTTACCCTACTTACACCATCTCAAGCAAATCCAGGCTGCTGTGTCCCTTCTCTGATAGCCAGCACTGAACCAGGCTCTCACCATTTCCCCCGTTTTTGTTTTGGGCTAACAATGTCTGATCAGAAGGCTGTCTATACCATTTTTTGCATCATGTTTTGTAGACACATACAGAGACATGGTAAGAGTAGGATAAGAGTTAGTAATACTACTCCTATCATCATGGCTGCTTTTAGAATAGACAGCAGCCAGGGTCCCAGTCCCAGTGATCGCAACCATCCATCTAGACCTAAACCAGAGTCCATTTGTAAGTCATCAGTTTTCGTAATTCATCAATTTGGGAGTGTATGGATCGTGAATGATCAGAGAGGTTCATACAACACATACTTTCAAACTCCTCACACTCATGGCCTTGGGCAAGCAAAAGAAAATTAATTGCAGCTCTATTTTGCAGCGTAGCATGGCGGACAGAATCAACATCAAGCAAAAGACTAGAAAGTGCAAGAGAAGTAGCATTTGTTTGTTTTGCTAGCCAACACCCCAACTTGTTTAGGTGATTGTGTGCAGCTGCTGCTGACACCCCTGGAGCGAGAAGAGATGCAGATATAATCTCTTCCAGTGACCAGAATGTTACCTGGCCGTTGCATTCTTTGTTAAAAGCATGTATCTGCCTCCTGGTTCGGCGATGGTGACGGCTCATGTTAAATATCATAGAGGTGTTAGGCATTAGCAGAGATAAGCGGCCAAGTGTGCGTGGCCCCCCTCTTAGACATGACGGGATACCTGGCCAGGCACGGTCTCCGCATATCAGAAAATTACCAGGCGGTAGCTGCAAGGGATGGTTAGTAAATATTGAAATGTTAGGCGAAGTATAATTGCACCAGCTTGTAGCGTTGCGATAAACAGCCATGCTAGAATTTACATTGGTGGGCGAGCTTTGGTCCCCACTTGGGTGGTTAAAATACAAACATGCATCAGCCCTTACTGAACCCAGAAGCTCCAACTCCTGCAGTTCCTGAGGTGATACAGGAAGGTAACCAGCCCATCCATCCCGTAAACAAAAAGCTATACTATAAAATGTGGCAATCTAAAACCTTCTAATGGGTTACACATGCTGTTCACACCAAAGTGATTAATCAGTAATTATAACGAGTTTTGATAAGCATACCTTATAGTCAAACATTGTTAGTTTACCTTTGATGTCTAAAAGTTATCTGCACGCCTGCTGTGCTTTGGCCATCTCATTATGGCTGGTTCATGATATGTTCATTTACTTCCAAATACTTTCTCACAGCTCCTTGATTTAAGGGAGTCTGTACACCTGCTTTCAAGGCCGCTTTGTTTTGAAAAGGTGATTACCAAAACTTCTCAGCATGAGTAATTTTGTTGTTTCACGGGAAATTCAAGGATACTGTCAGAGTCTGTGTTTTTGCGAGGAGAGCCAGGCTGCTAGCAGGCCTGCTGTCCCCCTTGACAAATTTTTCCGTTTTTGTATCTGCGCCACAAAACTGCTTTTAGAGGTCCCTGCAAGGGCCCTTTGCAGAAAGCTCAACAAGCATGGCAGTAAATGTAAGACAAGTACCGAATTGTCAAATCCAATAATCCAAATTTGACCATTGACAATATCCATTCTGAAATTTCCCACTCATTAAACCAATCTGTCGTTGTTATGTCTTTTCTGTTCAATCTCTTAATTTCTGAATGCTCACATGAATCGACTGAGAGTGGTCAATCAGATTCCTGCAGCACTAAAATTTTCACAATTATGTCTGTGAGCCAGCAGCACAAATCAGCTGCTGCATGTTTCACAGAATCCGCATCTGTAGCTAAGTGCCTTGATATCTTTGCTGTTGTACCTGTCTGCTTTGCCGATCAAGAGTGTCAGAAGTGCAGATAACTTCAGCTTCACGTTTCCATGCAGGCACCGATTGCAGCCTGTGACCTTAGGCTGTGCAGAAATCACTGTTTCTCTAATTTTTATTTACCACTAACACATTCATATTTAAAAGAGTATTCAAAATGTCCAGCAGAAAAACTCTGACTCCATTGTGGCTGCACTTAGAACACTTGACTTCAGTTACTGTGATCAGAATCCCGTCCTGGTTCATGCAAGCTTGATTTCTTCTGGATCCACAGCTTTATCTGCTTGGTTCCCATATCTGTAATGACACAGGCAGATCTCCTTTCCCAAGTTAGTACCTGTAACTTCATTTCACTAACATCTAACATGAACTTTTCCGTTCAAAACATACAGAGCCTCGTTTAATCAATCAGCTGGAGAGATATCCTTCTCTCCCCCTTATTGTTTGTGAAGCAAACGCTTGAGAGTTTGATTCATATGTTCTGTCATGGCTTTGCACTGTACAAGCCCTTTAGTCTCAGCAACCAACAAGTGGTATTGTCGTTAAAGCACTTTAGCAGATTGGTAAACAAAATTTCATGTAACTTCTGAGCTTGTGCAAAGCTGTCTGCTGAGGGAGCAGCCCTGGCCGGTGCAACCAGCCTGTCTGCTCTCTGATTTCTCCCTGCGAGACCTAGATGTAGTCAGTTAGCTCAGTGTGGCTGTGAATCTGGGTAACAGAGTACTGATGCATAATACCACACAATGATCTAATCCAGTTAACATTTCTAAGTAATTTTTGAACATCATTTAACATGCCAACCCCAGTTTTGATTGCAATCCTCTGAGGTGTTACCGTACTTTATCAATTTGTCAGTCTGAGTATTTTCACACTGGCTTATTTTGAATTTTTCTATGGAGTAATCTGTAACCCTTTGCTTTTCAAATACACTGTTAACTTATGAATCAAACTTTCAACATCCAAGTTTTTTCCCACAATCAATATAGCAACCATATAATGATAAAAGATTAGATCAGGATGTGTTTTTCATACTGGAGCAAACGCCCAGGCTACATAAGCCTGGCACATAGTTGCTGAATTTTTCCTGCCTTGTGGGAGCGTACCCAGTGACACCTTTTGAAAAGAAAAAAACCCCCAATCTTTTAAAATATTTTGCATGTTCCACAAACTTGTATAAGGCTTCATATGACCCTTAGTCAGTTGCTCCCGTATTAAATCGTGTAAGTGGGCAATTTTTTTTTTATTTTTTTTTTTCCAAGAAAGCAGCTATTGATCATTGTTTTCCAGGTTAACTTTTAAAGTAAGCTGCCCTTTTTCAATGCTCGCTATAAAAAATCAATTTTTGCTAAGTAACCAGCCTTGCTCTCAGTGGACAAACACAGCCCTGAACTTATAGCACATACGAACAAACGAATGCTGCAAACCAATTAATCAGACAAACGACATTGCAAGACACGAGTTGTCACATCTAGTTCATATGGGGGGGTGTGTGTGGTGTGTGTCGGGGGTGGTTCTCGGCCACTGCCCGCAGTGCTGTTCTCCCCCCGCCATAAACCCACAGTGTGATCCCGTTGTTCACCATGACTGAGCTCCGGGTGAGTGCTAGGACCCCGTTCCTTCCACCTCCCACTGGCCCACTACTAACTCTCTCTGCCACCCGCTTTTTCCCACATAAACTTTTCCCTGGTGATTTCCGTGATTGAGTAGGAATCAAAATACCCTGATTTAGCTGTTTTTCCCGTTCTGATGCCACCTTACGTGACCAGGCTCCTCCGAGCAGTCTGTGCAGAGTCTCTCGAGTGTCAGGAGACAGCGATATATTGATGAATGTCCCTGATCCGATGGTTGTTGAAGCTGATACTTGTCCATCTCCATAGGATTCTCTGTCCTTAGGTTTCTTGTCTGTGCTCATAGGTTCCTTGTCCACAGGGGCAACACTGTTCTGTGTCCGAATTGGTGATTCTCCGTCTTTGTAGTTTTCAGGTGGGGGCTCAAACGCTTTTACAACAGGGCATGCCATTGCCTGCTCCGCTTTATGTTTTCCAGCTTTTCAAGGACAGGTCGAAGTTGTTGATGCTGGTTAACATTTTCGACTGCGCCATAGGGTGTTTTAGGCTCAGTAAAAGTCAGAGGCAGATAGATATTAAAGGCAGTCGGTTGTACGTTTGTTTTCACATCTTTTCCTTCCAAAGGCATCATAGTGGAGGGAGTGCAGACCGTGGTGGCAGATTTACGTGCACTACTCGCTCCCCTTCAGTTCCGACAGATTTATAACTTTGCTCTGATAACACGGCATTTTTACTTAGTCTAGTAACTGGGATAGGTGAAAAAGCACCCAGAAACAAAAACACATTCTCCGTAGCAGATTTTCTTTTTCTTTTTGAATCAGTTCTGTAGGACCCGTAATCGGTGTTAAAGCTGCAAAGGCTGAAGCGGCAGCAACGAGTTCCGCCTCTATTTCAGTTAAAGTTCTTTTACTTAATTTCCTGAGAGTTGTTAACGACTTATCTTCTTTCGCCCCAACTGAGGGTTTGTCAAGGATTTAAATTCCTATAGTTTCCTAAGTAGGTAAATCAATGTTTTTCAGCAACACTGCGTCCAACCGCAAAAAATTTGCCTTTCCAGGTCCACTCAGTTAACTCGTGAACTGTATGCGGGTTCTGAAAACAACCCTTGTCATACCCATAAGCTAATAACCCCATTAACTCTTTCTTTAAATCTTTACCCTTAACATCCCTTTTTCGTAAAGTATTTGTAAATAAATCATATGCCACTTGCCTATCCATTTGCAGACGTCTGCTGTTGCAGCTTTTCCAGGCTTCAGTGGCACGTATGGCCCAAAATCACCGATGTGATCTTTGGGAGCGCACTCCTCTATTTCAATTGATCTGGGCGCCATCCTGGCTGCAAACAGGACCCAACTCCTACTTCTCCAACCGTGGTCGTAGTCGCCTGCTATCAGGTCCGGACTCGCCCTCTTGCAGGGGGCCCTGTGCGGGGCCGGTTGTCGGCATCACGTCAGGGTCACCATTTGTCCGAGAAGGGAGACTTCATCAGCAAGTCCCAATTTTTATTCAAGCAAGCCTTGGTTAAATACACTGCTTAATTAGCTCATGCATATTGCGAAAATCAAGCTCATTATTGGTCAAGCAGATAGATGCCGGCCCGTCCCCTCTTTGTTCTGTTTCCACATTCCTGAAGTTTAAACATCCTTTTATCGCATCCTGCAGGTGTCCGAGCACCAGCAATATCCAGTTACAGCTAGCTACTGGGTCAAGCTGACCTAGAGCTAACACTTACCCTACTTACACCATCTCAAGCAAATCCAGGCTGCTGTGTCCCTTCTCTGATAGCCAGCACTGACCCAGGCTCTCCACAGCACCCCAGGTGCCAGACAGAATGATGCCCCTGCAGCCCAGGGAGAAACCCATGATGGAGCGGGTGTCCCCCCCTCTGGCCGTACCATAGAGGATTTGGTCCCTTTTTATGTATTTTCTTCCATGGATTTCATAGAATTCCTGGTGGAGACGGTGAGTGAGTAAATGTTGGACCTGGAGCTGGCTGGTGTTTGCTCTCTGGCGCCTGCAGAGAGTTTCTGGCTGCTTCTTGCAGAAGCCACCCCTGCAGCCCCCCTCCTCCACCAGAACCTGTCCACGCAAAACTGCAACAGCTATGGAATGCCTGAAGTGTAGATTAAAGGCAGAACTGTGTGTGTAAAGAGTTTTCCTGAGGGAAGCAGCGACTCATCAGTTATTGGCAGTTTTACATAAAAAGCAGATTTCCTTAAGCAGCTTTCTTCCACGTTTGGTTTCCCTAATACCAGGACTGAGTCACAGAACTTCTACTGACTCTCTAGGAACTCAAGAGCGAGTTGTCCTGGTTGGTTTGGTTTTCATTTTCTCCAGGTGGACTGAGCTGTGCCCAATGATTGAAGCCAGGAAGAATCACGGGCTGGTTTTGTCAAGGACAAAATATTTGCTGTGGGAGGATTAAACGGCTTAGGTACTGCAGCTCTGTTCGTTCTCTAGCTGGTGGCGCGAGGTTTCGGGGAGACCTTTTCGCTTCTGCCAGTAACTCCTCCTGTTCTGCTCAGCTGAAGGACGTGGAGCAGCGCTGTAGAACATGTCGCGGTGGGGGCGCAGCAGCGCTGCCCGCCGCCTGGTAGCTCCCGGCCTCACTGCATCTTCTTGTTCAGGCATTACTGCCGATGGCAGGGCTGTCAAAGTCAGATGTGCACCCACACCGTGGCCCAGCTCTGCAGCAGTTAATAAGACTGAACAAGTCAGCCCCGAAAAGATCTATTTATATATTTATTTTCACTTCTTTCTTGCTGATTTGGGAGACGCCGGCGTTCTCTTAAGAGAGACAGGGAACGCTGTCGCCTCCCTCGGGACAATCCCAGCCCAGAGACTCAGAGCCAGGCAGCTGCTTTCAGGCGGCGGGGACAAGCGCAAACCTTTTCGGCCGGTTGCTGCTGCCTCGCCGGCTCCGCCTGTGTGGGAGCGCCGGGCTCGCAGTTAGTGACACCCGGCCGCTCCCCTCGCTGCGCCCCGCGCCCCGG
Source organism: Laterallus jamaicensis coturniculus (assembly GCA_022605575.1). NCBI lineage: Eukaryota > Metazoa > Chordata > Aves > Gruiformes > Rallidae > Laterallus > Laterallus jamaicensis. Next base: position 610,408 of record JAKCOX010000028.1, read on the forward strand.
CCCGCAGGCTCGCAGCCCTGGTGCCCATGGGGGCGGGTATCCGCTCCTGGGACCCCGAGCGTCACCGTCCCCCCGCCGCCCAGCGCCGCGCGGGGCTCCATCCCGCCGGCCGCGTCCCGGCCGCGTTGTAGGTTCCTGTGACGCCGCCGCGGAGCCGTGTCCCGGCAACGCCGCGAGCCTGGGTGCCGAGGGCTCAGTCGCGACCTGTCGCTTCTCCGGGACGGTAGCACCGGCGGCGGCAGCGGAGCAGATGCCGGCGGCAGCGGAGCAGATGCCGGCGGCGAAGAGGTCCCGAAGAGGGAGCTTTGTCTCCGCCTCCTCGGCGCTGCGCCAGACCCGCCCCCCTGCGCTGCGCCCTGCCCTGCCGTCGAGGCGGCGGAGGGCGCCCTGGCGATACCGGAGCGGGGAGGTCTGCCGCTTCTTCCTCCAGGGCCGCTGCCGCTTCGGCGACCGGTGCCGGAAGGAGCATCCCGGCAGCGGCGGCAGCGGCGGGCGCTCGGCACCCCACCACCAAGGTAGCACCGAGCGCGGTCGCCCGGCGCCCCGCCGGCGCGGAGGGGAGCCTCGGGGCCGTCGGAGCGGGTACCGGGCCGGGGGCGGGGCGGGGCGTGACTCTCCCTACGCGCCCGCCGCTGCCGGCGGCAGCACGGCAGGAGAACGGCCCCGCGCCCGGGGCTTCTGCCTCGGGCTGCCGGCCGTGGGCTTTGCTCCGGCATCTGAGGCGTCGGGCTTTGGCCAAAGTTGTGGCAAACGTCCCGCAGGAGCGGGGAAAACGCGACAGGAACTTGGGAACGTTGCTTCAAGCCCCCGCGCATTATTAACTGATCAGAAGACCCCTTTTTCTCCTCAGCGTGTTCCCACGCCAGAGAAAGAGTTACAGTCTCTGCTGCTGGTGCAGGGTTTAAATCGGAATGAGTGAAGGCGTTTTTTGTTCTGTCTCCTTAGAAGGTGCTAGCAGAGGAGGAGGAAGAAGTGAAGGATGGCAGAGAGGAGGATGGGGTACCACGAACCAGAGGCAGTTGTCACAGAAGAGATCCTCTGGGCTATGGAGCAGCAACAACACCGCTGCTGAGTCTAAAAGTGAAGAGAAGAGACTTCTGTAAGTTCTGGGCCTGTCTCCCTGAAAGCATTTAGAATGAGCAGTTGAAGAGCTGCTTAACTTCCTAGAGAGAACGCAGGGGAGGTGATGGCGAGGGGGGAGCTGGCACATGGACTAGGACCTTCATCTCTTGAACTCTTTGACTTAGCATTTGCTTTGTTTTGTTTTCCAGGGAAACTGTAGTGAAAGACATGCAAGTCTGGGAATCTTCGGGGCAGTGGCTCTTTTCATCTTACTCGCCCCTGAAAGGAAAGCCAAGCATCCCAGGTAGGCAACGTTTCCAGTGTTGCCCGGAATTGCTGCTACTTTGGGTGTTTCTTACCCTTGCCCACGTTGTTATACCCCCGTGGAACCACTTGTACCGAGGCCCACTTCTTTGGACCTGTAGAGGGTAATTGGAAGCACCAAGATGTTCTCCTGGAGCTTTGGATTATTCCTCTCCTTGCAGGCTTTCTGGATGTCTCACCGGAAGAGTTGCGCCTGGAGTGTTACACCCGCATGGCAAACGGTGACATTCAGAGCTACGTAAGTGTTTGGAAAACACTGTCCTTTTGTATGGGCACAGGTTGAGATTGGACTTAGTGCTCTTCTTCAGGTGGCAGCTTTTGACGACTTTAAACTTCTCACCTTGAATTTTCCAGAAAGCAAAGACCTTGTCATCTGGAAATAGTGAAGTTTCTTTTCTAGTTCTAGGAATGTCCTTTCAGCTTAGTTGTCAGATCCCTCTATTTTCCTTTCCTGCAAGTCCTCCCCAAGACTAAAAGCATGCTTTTCTTCCCCCCCTGTTTTAGCTGGACGGAGTCCAGTGGCTGGTCAAAGAATGGAGAAATCGGCAGCTGGAGTTGAAAACTTTAAATGCATCGACACAAGCGGCGCTGGTGAGTGTTCATGTGAGGTAAAATGTTGCTCTTCCTGATGTTTCTTTTTTTAATTTCTCTTGGGCAACTGTTTTCCTTAGAGTTGGGTTGTTTTCAGAGGCATCTCACCAAATTGTCCCGCAGATGCCAGCAACACCTTCCTCTGGAAGCGTGAACTCAGTGACTCCCATGCGGGTGCTATACGGAGAGATAAAGTGAGCGTGTCTAACGTAGCCTAAGTTGGGCTGGGCAGCGGTGCCTTTGCTTCAAGAGTTTATTGAAAGGCATTCCCCTGGTTTGGAGTCTCTTTTAGATTTGCAAATTTGGAATGTCTTAAGCTCTCTGCATTAAAGAACACAGTCACCCAGCCATCGCCTGTGCTTGGAGTTGAGGACAGCAAGCATGAAGCTTTGAGCTGCCAACTTAGTTTCTCCATGAGGAACCAACAGTTTAACATTTTCTCCTGAATTGTTCTCCCTCTGTGACACTGAAATGCGGCAGGGGATGATTCTGATATTCTTTTTCATCAATTGCACAGGTTCAGGCTTTCCTGTGAACATCGCCGGTAACAGCGCCAGCCGAGTCTCCTTGCTACCAAATTCCAGTCCCCTCAGCGCGTCATCTGGAAACGCCATTGCTGTTCCAACTTATAAACCTTTTAGAGTTAACTGAGTTATTTTGACAATAGTTGTTTATTTACAATAAATTTGTTGATGGGAAAACCCATCCTTCCAACCTAGCATATTCTGTGATTTTCTATTACGATACACATTTTGCCAAGATGCTCTAACGCAAGGGTCGGAAATCTTCTGAGGTTCAGGAGACAGGTGAGGAGAACAGTTGTTCTTCACCAGGCCCTCACATTCATGTTTGTTCCTGTCATTAATGACCCAGGCATAGGCTCCCTGACTCACCCAGGGTGCTGTTAGAGAACGGGGGGCTGCAGAGATGGCTGCTGCAAAAAGCTGATCAAAGCTCTCCGCAGGCCCCAGGGAGAAAACCTTGGCCGCTTCAAGGCCAGAGTTGCTGCTGCCCAGGGCTGAGCCAGTTGGCGATGGTCACAGTGCCTCTGGGAATCACATAGAGGAGAAAAAACCACACAGGCAGGTGCAATTTGTCACCGGAGAAGCGAGTGAGGAGATGTAACGAGCTGTGCAGACACCAATGCCAGGGAGAGGCAAAGGAGGCACCCCAGGTGCCAGACAGAATGATGCCCCTGCAGCCCAGGGGGAAACCCAATATGGAGTGGGTGTCCCCCCATATCCCAAGGAAAAGGCCAGGACCCCACCTGCAGCCAGTGGAGAGGCCTCACGCTGGATGGAGCAGGTGGAGACATACAGGAGATGCTGTGACCCGCATTGCAGCAAGCCCCTGCCAGCACTTGCAGCCCATGGAGAAAGACAAAGACACAGAGATGAGTGAGAGAGAGATTTGTGCCAGAACAGGTTTGCTGGAGGGAGGCTGGTGACCCTGTGGAGGACTGGGACTGAGAGACATTGTGATTTCCTACTGCCCGCCATAGCAGTGACCCACACCGGGGCAGCTGGTGAAGGACGGTCTCCTGTGTGTGGGACCCCACGGTGCAACAGCGGAAGGGTGTGTGAATGCCTCGCCCCCAGCCAAGAAGGCAACCAGCTTGCAAGGAACTGACCAAAGCCCCCATTTTCCCAGTCCCTGCCCCTCCCTGTGCCTCCAATGGGGGTGCAGAATAAAGTGCAGTCTGCTAAGAAGGGAGCCCGGGGAGATTTTGGGGGGAGCTAGAGGTGTTTTAAGGTCTGGAAAACAGCTTGTGAAGAAATGACCGAGAACCCCATTTCACCGGGCCTTGCACTGCCCCAACACCCCCACCCTGCACCCCACCCTCAAATTTAGTTCATCTTAAATACACACATGAACATGAACAATCGGTCTACCAATTAGAAAGTCATCATTCAGATCTCGCTAAACTGTGCTGCATATTGTACCATTTCATGGCATTTTTTGTTGCTTTTTCTTCAGCAATCTGCAGAACAGGAAGGGCAATTCCCTGTTCACACCCCAAAAGCCTGTTTTATACTCTAAGACTACTGAAACACGAAAAGAGGTTCTCATATCATAACACAGTGGCAATACATGCAACTGTTTACAGTGCTGTGATGCATCACCACAAACACAATTAATCCTCTGAGCTTGACATGAACTAACTGTAATGCAAGTCACAACCAAAAGATAATACGCCATCTTCGAGGTATATATTCTTTACGTTTACTCTTAAAGTAGAAATTCACACATGCTGTAGTCTTACATCCCATTTCCAAAAACAAGGTTGCATACAAAACTAGATACCCAGTCTGTCACTTCCACAAATACTCCATCACCTTGCCCAGCCACAGTCCCTTGGGCTCTTAGCAGCTTCCACAGCATCACTCCTAGCCCTGACATCTGTACTGCCATTGCCTGGGTCCATCCCCAGCTCTTGCCACCTCTCCAGGCTCTAACACAAACTGAAACCTCTGTCTGAAGATACTGCCACCAGGCTTTAGAAGCTGTTTCTCAAAACACAAACACATTTTTCTGGCTCCCTGGTGCCTTCACTGCCACCAAGTTAATCTCTTGGCTCCAACCTCCCCTAGCAACTGGACGTGGATACTTGTGACTTTACTCAAAATATGCACATGGGGTCATTTCAACTCAAAGTATTCTACAACAACCTTTCACAGCAACAGACAACCTTAGCTGCTTGAAACTTAATCATGAAACCATTAGTAATCAAGCCCTACAGACTTCTTCCAAGGAGAGCCAAAGAAAAAAAATTAGCCTTTTGTCAAGAAGCTGAATTTAATTATTTGTGACTGCATTAATCCATACTGTATTTTTTAAATACAGACCAACTCCCTCCCAAAGAAACACAGCCACAGAGTTCATCTATGTAGACTAGCAGATAACTGCATGTTCCTTATACACACTGAAGCACATGCAACATGATTGGAAAAGTACACCAGGTCTGAGAACTAGTGTTTTAACATGCAAATTCTCACGTTTACATTACCTCCAGGAGCCAGAAGTTGATCATCATCAGACACCCAGTCTGGGCTACCATAAGTGCAAACACCGTAAATACCCAGTCATGCAACAAGCCACAGAATGTGACAGAGAGGGACTAGGGGCCTTATTTAACAAAGCAGTATACTCCAAGTTATTTGGTGTACTTGGATTAGCCAAAATCCCAGATACCAAATGGCCTACAGTAGGTCAACCCCATCACCTCTGAGAAAAGCACACTGAACTTCTTCCTTCACCTGACTTTTCAAATGGTTCTGTCCACTCAAAGCACAGAATACAAGTGGAAGGTGTATTTTTTGGCCTTGAGCATATAAAATTTCTTCAGTTCCCTATTTGTATTTTGCCTTTACTCTGTGTTTTCTTCACAGCAAAGGCAACTTACTCATGCACAAGCCCCAGACTACCACTATTTGCCTTCATTCAATAGAATACATTGTCATCTTCCTTAACTACAAGCCAACAGGCTACTACCAAGTACACTTACACTATATAAAAGTTGACAAACAACCCATATATGTATATAAATGGACCATAAGTCAAGTACATTTAATCATGTCAAATACATTGTTCTGACAAATGGTTTTTTAATAATACAAAACCATATGGTGAACAGTTGTTCCATTAACAAAAATAAAACCCAAAAAACCCCACCCAACATTAAACTAGCATCCTACCTCTATTTAATTTCTTCTCTTTCTTGGGGATCAGACATTAAATCTTTTTTGGGTCCACGGTTCCAAAGGCTCGAATCTCAAGTTTTACTTTTTTTTTTTTGAAAAATGTTAATTCTATCAATGAAAAATACACTTAACTTCTCAATAAACTGATTTTCTCCAGCTGAAGCTCTGCTTAGAGCATCTGGGTATAAAAGAAGATCCAGGAATATTTATTCTTACCATATACAGTTATATATTTCAGTAAGAGCAAAGAAAGTTAATCTAGCAAAGTATATTACAAAATATGATTTAAATGAACTCTGGTGACATTTCTAAAAAATTCCAATGACAACCAAAACCCCAGTTGGTGTTGTTGGCTTTTTTGATTGGTATATATAAGCAGCTTTTAAAGCTCAAAGATTTCCACAAAAAAGTTAGAAAACCTTTAACAAATTTGCTTCTATTTACAATCTAAAATCAAGACTGTCTAATAACTGGTTTTGTACTGAAATATATCTCTCCATCCTACCATTATCAAGCTATCTGCAATTCAACCAAGCATTAATGAAAGTAGTATTTGCTTCCTAATTTCCTTTTTGATATCTCTCAGTGGCAGGCAAGTGTAGCAAAGCAATGGTAATAAAAATAAAGCTGAAAAAAAAAAAAGGAAAGGATCTCTGCTGCTCTTGGGTTTTATCACTTCCTTAAATGAGTCATAACAATTATCAGATTCTGTTTGTTTTTATATAAACAGTTTTAAAATGCATGACTGCTAGGGTGTAGTCATTTGACAAACAAAATGGAAGAATTTACCACCAACGGTAACACCAACTGTGGCTATTCACTAAGTTTCTCATTTCCTTTTTTGTACACAAAGTCTGTCTGGAAATATGTTTCACATGTTAAAGAAATGCATGTGCTTAGATAATCATATACCCTCACAATAGAGCTGCACAAGCCAAAGGGGAAAAAAAATACAAAATATTACTAGCCCTAAAACAAGCAGCAGTTTAAATAAAATCTCCAATAGCTTTTGGGGGTCTGTTTGTGAGTTTGGTTTGGGTTTGGTGGGTTTTTTTGAATAGAAACAATACAATAAATCTAGCAGTAGTCTAAATCACAGAATCGTAGGGGTTGGAAGGGACCTCAAGAGATCATTGGGTCCAACCTCCCTACCTTATTCTTTAGAATGCTACTTAAACAGCTTGTAATCAGTCCTTAATTGACTTGATCCAGTGCAGTGCTGAGAAGCTAGCTCATAATATTACTGCCCTACAACTTTTTATGTCATGCATGTACTCATCCCAATGCTCTTTTCAAGCTGATTTTTACAGACTTTTTTTAAATGAAGTTCCCCCTTTTACAAAATTTTATCTTTACAAGCAACGTGGAGACTAAGAAGACATCACACCCCAGTCTCAAAGCAAATGCATTCCACCCCCCTGAAAAGATTAAAGGCCAAAAGAGAAATTAACTCACCTGCAGAAGAGGATGCGACAGGTTATTATGGAGAAGCAAGGAACTTTCATAAGCTGAAGTTAAATCCAAGCGAGGGTCAGAAGCTATGATATTCTAAATGTAGCCACTGAATAAGCAGGCAAGACACACATCAGTATTATGAAAGGGTTTTTAATCACTGGCAGTAACTTTTCAACTGTAACAGCAGCAAAACAGACTGCTATAAAGCCTGTATAGGAAACAGATAATCAAAGTACAAAATGAATGTTCATAAAAGACTAGGCTTTTGCTGAAAATCATGATGTTTTGCATCTGGGTTCACAACAGAGAAACTCAACACCCTGAAATGCCGTGACCTGTAGAACTACCCTAAGCTTCACGTAGTATAAAGTATATCAATTGTATAAAGAGATGGGGATATAAAACAGCTTTCACCTGAATTCAGAACACTGAATAAAAGTTTACAAAGTTCCAGTACTTTCTAGTGCATACTTAAGTATACCTCCATTAGTTTGCTTTGAAGGCTCATAAAATCTGTAATCTCTCAAAGTCTTAACTTCAACCAGAGAGACTGAAGCACAAAAGATGACTTGCCCCAAAGATACCCACAGCAGACATCAGTGCCCATAGCAGCTCCCAGATTTTCTAGAACACAGAATGTTCATTTATTTTACCCATAAATAAACATTAAGCTAGTTATCAGACAACAACTTACCAATTAAATGAGACCTCAGATAATGATGAAAGAACATCTGGTTCTCACCCCATGCATACACCACGACAGCCATTTATTAATCATAGCATTCTACTATGCATAAATTGATAACTCAGTAGTGGTAAGTCAAAATACAAAGGTTACAAGCAGAATGCAGATAGATCTCCAGGATAAATGGGAAGATGAATCTAACTCAGAGTGCACATTATTGCAGCCACAAGAACGAATGTGCAAAAATAAACCATGAAACATTGCACAAGTATCAACTGATGTTTAGTGCTGCGCTCCTGTACAAACAACTGAACCATCATGCCCCAGGTATTAAATTCTCCTGTCTGCAGCAACATAAGAACTACAAGTAACTCTAAATACTTGTCATCTAACCAGGAGATTTCAGGACTGAAATGTTTCAGACCCAATTTCATTCCACTGTGCCTCGCGGTATCTACAAACAGGAACACAATCTGTGCACACAGATTCTTCAGAGAGCTTGAAGTGTTAAGTGAAACAAGTCATACACACAAGCTAGGCAAGAAATGACACTTTAAAAAAAAAATCCTCCTTTTAAGTGTTCATTCTGAGGAGCAACTAGAAAAGAGGATACTCTAGTTTCATCTAGCACCAGTAGCGTTATTCAATTAAAACTGCTCCATGAGAGACAGAGGCAAAGAACACAGACTGAAGCTGTAGTAGCTCAACTCTAAGAACCATGCAGGAAGGAAGGCAGCATCCAGGTGTTCATCAGCAAGAGCTCCTGCTGCTCCCTGGTGTTGCTGAGCATACTGGCCTCATCTAAGAGTAGAGCGTTACCTCTGAGGTGCTGAGCATCCAGGTAGGAGTGCTGCAGGAGGGGATGAACACATTGCACAACAGGGAAGGAAAAGAGGAGGTCTTGGGAAGTCTGGTGCTTGCTGCTTAACATTTTGGAAAGACTTGAGGCTCACCCAGGCCTCAAACTATTGCATCTTCCTGGTTATCCTGTGGACACCAGTGACACTTCCGAAAAGTACTTTATGAGCAAACCAAGATGACTCCTGAGCACTGCGGGTGGGGGTGAACAGGCCCAGGTGGTGTTTCTTCAGTCTCTTCAGTGAAAAGCAAAATTCTGGGCAGAGCAGATGTATCCAAAGGGCCAATATTTGGCTACGAGCAGAACTCTTACTGCTATAACCTCAGAAAGCTTTCACTTCCCCCGCATAGTCTAATAATGCTATCTGTAGGTCAATACTGTTCCTCAAGGCCCAAGCTAAATACTCTGAAATGCGGGTTCTCTTTTTGGCTGCATTGGCAAGAATACCCATTCTTCCACGACATCTCCCCAGAATTCTAAGTCAGCACTGAGGAGTGTAGAAAATAATTTCCCTGAAAAACCTCTTACCTTGTAATTTAAAGCTGTATGGAAGGAAGTTTCAAATACTTAAACATGTACTTCACAATGCAGATTCATAGTGCATAATACATTCTAATATAGTTCTGTGTGATAGGAAATAACTTGTAAAGAGAAAATAGGATCTAACCATATATCTCACCTGAATTGCATATGCTGCAGAATCCTGAGCAGGAACATTATCAGCATAAGCAAGTAACGCTCTGGTCGGTTCTGTTAATAATCCATAGGCAAAATGTGGATCCTCCACACCAGCCTCAATCACAAACAGAACGCCAATTTTGTTAAAACAGAATAACAGCCCTACCTTTAATCTGTAAATCATCACTCCAAACCCTGTCTCTGAACTGTTTTAGATGAGAAAGCAAGTACAGATTTTTTTCAAAGGGTCTAAATAGAGCAAGTTCCCAAGTACTTTTAAAAAACCCTTAATGCTAAACAAAACATTACTACAACGCTTCTTACCACAACTGTGAAATGTTTTCCTTGAGTTTCACTGGTGGAAAAGTCAAGCCTGCCACGATCTATGGCTCCCAGTTGACCTAAACATTCTCCACAAAGTAGCCAGGCTTGAGAGTTTGCATCCTGGCAGCCAATGAGAAGCACAGTTACCAGCTGGGAGATGACTGGCTCCACACTTTCGTTGTCTGTTACAGACTTGATCCATTTTTCCTAGGAAGTTGTAAAATGAAAACTAATTATTCCACAGCCTTATTTATGGCAATCAAAGAAATTTTCCATCTGTGACTCACTCTGACTTCACACTTCATGTACCCATGACTTCAGGTGAGTGATTCAAGTAGTGTCATTTTGTAACCAGAGCCAAATTGCCCTAAATCGCTTTTCATCCAAAGAAAAACTAAACAAATTAATAAGAATAAGGAATCTGGGATTCAATTTATACTGTTGTCATGGCCAATAACGTATTTAATTATCATACAGCAATCTACTAATATTTTCTTTCCTTGTCTTACTAAGAACTCTCTTCTTGCCTACATTATCTTCTTCATTGTCTGTTCCTTTTCTTCATTTGTTCTGATATTTCCTCCTGGGAAAGAGTGGGAGAAGACTGGGAGAAGAGCTTCTTGAGAGTAGCCCTGCTGAGAAGGACCAGGGTGTCATAGTGGATGAGAAACTTAACATGAGCCAGCAGTGGCTCTTGCAGCTCACAAGGCCAATGGTATCCTGGGCTCCATCAGCAGAGGGGTGGCCAGCAGGGACAGGGAGGTGATTGTCCCTCTCTACTCTGCCCTCATGAGGCCCCACCTGGAGTACTGTGTCCAGATCTGGGGCCCCCAATACAAGAAAGGCGTGGAACTGTTGGACAGGGTTCAGAGGAGGGCCACAAAGATGATTAGAGGGCTGGAGGACCTGCCCTACAAAGAAAGGCTTGTTTAGCCTGAAAAAGAGAAGGCTGTGGGGGGACCTCATTGCAGCCTTCCAGTACCTGAAGGGAGATTATAAACAGGAGGGGAATCAACTTTTTAAAAGGGCAGAGACTGGCAGGACAAGAGGGATGGAGTGAAGCTGGAGGAGGGAAGATTTAGATTAGATATTAGGGGGAAGTTTTTTCCAGAGAGAGTGGTGAGGGGCTGGAACAGGCTGCCCAGAGAGGGGGTGGGTGCCCCTTTCCTGGGGGTGTTCAAGGCCAGGTTGGATGGGGCCCTGGGCAACCTTGTGTAGATCCAGGCCTGAGGTTGGTGGCCCTGCCTGTGGCAGGGAAAGTGGGAGCTCTATGATTCTTGGGGTCCCTTCCAACCCATGCCATTCTAGGATTCTATGATCTTGTAGCTCATAAGGGGACAGATTTCCCCCCCCCACCCCTTAATAGGTCATACATACCCCTCTGGGCAAATAACCACACAGATTTGAAAAGCTGTATCTTCAACTTGTACATGGCTGTGAGATTCATTGCACTATGATCAATGGATTAACATTTTTGAGCACAGAAGGCAAGGGAGAAGAAAAAAGTTACACGTGTGAGGTGGTCACACAAATCTTAATTCTTTTAGGTATTACACTCACCTGCAAAAACTGAGTGTTTTAATGTATGAAGTGTCCTGATGCAAAAGCCATATACATTCTAACAGATTAACAAGCCCACCCAATAGACTGCTGAACCATTCTGAGGGCAAGCAAAAGAATTTACTGCTAAAAATAGACTCACTTTATTACCTTTAGAGAGAATACAAAAGAAGAATCAAGTTGAAAGTAGTTTCTTTTGTCACACAATCATTGTCATAGCTAATCATAAAATCAGCTGCACAAGGTTGCCCAGGGCCCCAGCCAACCTGGCCTTAAACACTTCCAGGGACAGGGCATCAACTACTTCTCTGGGCAGCCTGTTCCAGCACCTCACCACTCTTTCTGTAAAAAAACTAATGCTACCACATTTGTTTCTTATAATCTCTTTAGTCTCAAAAATGGAAAAGTCAGTATTCAGTAGATGCTACAGAAACAAGTATGTGACACCTGAGCATATTTTACTCCTAAATAAGAATCAGAGCCTGTTTCAAGGTATTCCTTTGATACACAAATTCTGTTTTGTTGTGAAGGCAGAAAAATACTGATTCTGCTTGAAAAGAAACTTTAGATCTTTTCCTCACTTGCTATGAATTCATTTGATGCATAAAAATAAACAAGTAAATAAATGAAGCTGTACCTTCCTGTATTCCTGAAGGCTAACTAGAATTTTTTTAGTTCTGGAATGTCAGGCAGAAAAAATATTTCCTGCCCAAAGTCTCACACTGCATCCCTAATAGTTACAAGAAAAGAACTGCAAAAACCAGAAAACAGTAGCTGTGTCAGAAAATTCTTAAAAATCCATCCCAAGAAAGTCATCAAATATAATGACCAAAGGCTTGGAATGCAGGAAAACCTTTTTAAGGAAGGGACTTATTTCTCTTGTTGCTCAACTAAGAAACAGGTATTTTTTCTCTATACTTCAAATTACTTTCTCTATTAAAGACATAAAATTTCATTGCAAGGTAGACAAGTAGGATTTTTATAGAACAACAGACTATTTTGTAGAACAATCAGTTCTCTCATCTCACTACTGGACAATCTTAATTTAGGGTTACCCCCATTCCTATTACAGGATTTAATCCATATTACTGAAAATATTTTATACAGTACCTGTTCTCAACTATGAGAAAGCAAAACACTCCTGTGGTTTCCTTTGGTTGGATATGTATAAGGGGCAGTAACGCTACTATCACGTGACTAAGGAAGGAGCCAAGGTATGAGTGGTCCAGACTTCGAACAAAACAATCCCGTGCTCTAAAGTAGAGAAGACAACAGAACAATAGTAATCAATGATTCTGCCCTGCTTAAAGACTTTCTAGTAAGTCATGTGAAGCATTTTCTTTTTTTTTTTCCAGCTCTATAGTTTATATTATTGGTCTAGAACAAAACAAAACAATGGATTCAAGGACAGAAGTAGCAGGTATATCCCTGTTTGGGAGTACAACCAGTTCACCTGCAACACAGTTCTGGAAAGTCATCCTTGTAGCGCAGAGCTGTTCTCAGCATAGTCACCATCTTCACTCTTACTGAACTGATGTGTTTGGGATCCATGAGCTTCATTAAAGACATAAGAGTGTTTAAAGCCTAGACAGAGAAAAGTCCATTTAGAGTATTAGGTATTCAGCCAAACATATACAAGCCAAACTTTCTAATAAAACCAGCCAACTCAGTTTTAAGAAATCCTTTCTTGTAAGAGAGCTAACTCAGTTTGATGCTTTCATAAAGAATTAGGGGTTACAGGAAAAGAGAATGAGCCTGTAATGACAGCACTCTTATTTAGGCTGTTGACAGATTGATGAGGGAAGAACAACCAAAAGGTTAACACTAAAGGAGTTCATTAACACCAAAGCCATTAATGTCTATACAAGTCTGTTATAAGACATGACTGGCTATATGTCCAAAGTTTTATCGGCTGAAAAGAGCAGATTTTGGAAATTCAAAGGAAAACAAGCAAACACCACAAAAAAGCCAAAGCCAACACAACACCAGAGTTAACATACAACTTCTGGTAGAAGCAATGGTTAAGCTTCAGGGAACAGGTAATAATAGCTCAGTTGTCAACGGGACTGAGGAAAGACAGAAGAGAAATACTGAGAAGCAGAAAAAGCAGGAGATATTGTACTGTACAAAACAAGGTAGTGTAACATCCAGCATGACAGATCAGTAACACAGGAAGGAACTTGAGCTTGAGGAAAGGGCATGGAAGGGGAACTCATCGAGAACAAGAAAACAGAACAGGAAAATGACAGAAACAATAGCAGGTGCAGCAGAGGAAATGATACACAAAGGAAGAAACAGAGAAAGCATGAAGCCATGAGGCTATAAAAGCACTGAGAAGAAAAAGCTTGAAAAAACAGCAGAGAAAATCCAATGCCATTAATGCAAAGGCTATATGCATTCTAATACTGAAAAAATCCCTGCAGAAATTATCTGCACTACTTCTCTGAGGTGGCTCAATGGCCTGTCATGTGGTTAGAAGCACTGCCTCAGAAGAGTAGAACTTTCAGACTTTGTCTCAAGTTGTAAGCTCTAATTTTTGTAAATGCTCTCTACTGCAAAGCTGAAAGTTGTTCTGTGAGAAGCAAAATCAATAGAGACCAGTTTCACTTGGATTTGCATCTTATTTCCTCCAGCATTGCCCTTCAGTGTGCTTATAACACTGTTCCCTACAGCAACTCTTTTTCTCCTGCATTCCCTCACCCTCCCCACTTCGTTTCTTTCACGCATATGAAATATAGACTTGGATTCCTCCTCTATAATTTCTGGTTGACTGACTTGCTATATGGCTAAGAGATGTATCTTAGATGACCATTAAAGAAAAAACACAACAACAAAGCCCCCAGAACAATTAAGCTTACACTCACGCCCTACCCACAGTAAGACCATCAATTTTCAAGAATTATGAGGAAATCTTAGTATCATTGAGACTTCAGTGACAGTTGCACAATCACATAAGTAAGTCTGGAATATTAAAGTAGCCTTTGCTTAACTTTAGTAGTCAAAATGAAGTTTACATATCACTTTTTTATCCTCAGTGCCAACACTGGAACTCAGTAACTCTATGTTAAAAAAAGCCAAGATACCAAGCAATTTAGATTGCAGATAATCAGCCTGGAGAGGTAAAAACCCACCAATAATCTTACAATTAACATATTCCCAATCTTAAGTAATTAGAAAGTATGAAAAGCTAATTCTGAAAAACACATGAGAAGAATCCCAGATACACACACTGCTCCTTAAGACGTATCAGCATTAATGAGAGACAGGTTAGGCTGTGGGGTTTTTTGTTCTGGTAGCATTTTGGAGGAGTGCATGTGTGTGTGTGTTTGTTTAGGGTTTTTTTGTGGGTTTTGTGTTAAGGAACACTTAAAATGAAATGCCAGGCTTTACTCCACTTCTTGCCTCAAATAACTCCAGAGAATGTTAAGCGATCTTCATTCTCAGATTGAAGACAAAAAAAGTATAGAACAAAACTGAACATGAGTATTTTGAAAGCCTTACCATTTGTTCAGGTGATGTTATTTCTCTGGGTCCCTGACAGGGATCATCTCGAGATGCAAGAGAAGCCAATAATGACAGACCATTGAAGACTTGTTGATAGTGTTCTCCTATACGCAGCAATAATTCATTATGCAGTCCTTAGGAGTCCTGTCTCAGTAAGCTGCTCAGTTCTCTCTCAGTCTCATTCTATAACAAAATAGCAAACAGAAGCCAAGCACTTTGAGACCCAGGAGGCATTGAACTGATCTACCACAAAAATAAAAGAAAATGTTTCCAACCAGCTCAATGCTAGATAAACTGCTTTTAGAGTTTTTAAGATCACAAAATACCTTACAGCAGTGTCTAAGAGACAATAGAATATAAATAGCAAGACGAACAAAACTTCTCCATATTCCATTTATCCAGCTGTACTTTATAATACCTTAACTTCCATAAACCAAAGAGCTCACTATTCTGCAACTGTTGCTCCTAATCTGCATATGTTGTATTTGAAGTTATCGATCAAAATCTCCCTTCGGTTTCCATTCAGCTGCTTTGCTATGGTTTGAATAAGCATGGAGGCTGCAGGACTAGCCTTGGCTGCAAGGTCAGGAAGCAAAACTTGTAGGGTAAATTAAGAACAACACTTAATCGAAAAGAAAGAAACAAACAAACGATCCCTCTGAAAACCCAGAGCTCAGCTTTGTTCCATTTGTGTCACTACACCCCCACACATCTCCAGTCATTAGCTATGACCATAGGAATGAACAAAGAAGACCTTGAATAAAGTGGAAATACAGAGCAAAAATGCAAATAAAATAAAGAGAATTACTTAGGTGAGCTACCATCTTTTGTGGTCATCCAGATTCTCCACAAAAAAAAAGCAGAAAGCCAACCCATGAGAAAACACACAACAAAAACCCAACACACACCCAACACACATAACAATGCTCTCCTAACCTACCGGTCAACTAGACGACTGCTTATTAATAGGTCTGCATTTATCATCTACCAACATGCAAAATACAAGTATAAAGCTGTTAGGCTTTAAGTAAAACAGACATCTAATCAGATCAAAAAGACATCTATCTACAGCACAATAATTTCTTCATGTGAAACAAGACAGCAGGCACCATGTAAAAATCACACCTCACAACAAATCCCTCCAAGAGCACTAACTCATTAATAGATCTACTCGTCAAGTACTCTAGACCCTAGATCATCATACTTGAATTAGCATTGGAGCTATCACTGAAACTCCTTAATAAGACCCTTCTGTATTTCAGCTTCCAGTTGCAGCATTCACAAAGTATACTATATAACAACTAGAGAAAAAAAAAATCTTATCTGCAACATTTGCAGAGAAAACATGGACTTAAATAGAAATCCACAAGTGCACACACAACAATAAAATCAGGAGTAAAAATGACTGACAAACTTCCTGAAAGAAAGCGATTTAGGTCTGGAAAAACACATACATTAGCGATCTCTGATAACAACATATCCAGACCCATTGCTCTCTGGTGAGCAGCTGGTTGTTTCTGTAGCTCATTACCCTGGCATGGAGCACTCAGTACTGCCATCTGGCTGGAGTACAGGGATTCCACTAGAAACAAGTATTTAGTATTATTTTTCCCCTTCTTTGCTCCCTAAAAATAAACACAAGAATGTTAGTATAAAAATTTGGCATAACAAAAGAACAACTCAGTCATGTCAGTGTCATGCTTGCAAATAGACTTCAATTCCAATTTTAAATCCTAGCCTCTTGTGGCAATGATGCCACACAATGCAGTAAGGTATATAGTTCCTCTATTTCAGAACAACAGAATCCAGGAAATAAAAGAAAAGCAATACTGTTGAGGGGAGAAGATCGTGACAAAGTCAAAGGTAAACTATGGGATGACTAGTAAACTGAACTCATAGTAACACTTCAGTCTTAACAGAGTCTTTAAAACAAACAGAGTCTTTAAAAAACAAACAAAAACCAAACAAAACCAATGATACTTCATTGTTTTGGCACACTTTGTACATGCCACATTTATTGAAGCTGGTCAGAAGCTTTGAAATCTTTAGATTAAATACCCTGCCTTTGTGTGTTTTAAAAAGAAAACCACTAAAAAAAATAATTATTTTTTATGCATATTCAGTATCCTCAGGGATAGTCTTTGTCTGTCATGTTCAGAGAGGTATGAAGAGAAAGCTCTTCTTTAACTTTTTTTTTATACAGGAATTTGAGAGATCTATAATGTCAGTACCTCTATCACAATTTAGATCAATTTAGTCAGATGCATTCCCGATTTACAAATCCAACAAGACGTGCTACTTTAAAGGATTTCTCACCTTGAGCATATAGCAAAGAATCAAAGATTTTCACTATTCTGTCAATCACTTGTTCCAGGTTAACAATCTGAGTAGCAGTCTCTAACAGGTTTCTGCAGACTTTCACTGCTGGTGTAATAAAGTCAGAGGAAATCCATGCTAGCAAGCACCTTTGGAGAAAAGGACTCAGTGGCCTTTTGGAAGTGGAATAGAAGAGCCATGTGACCCTGTCGCAAAGAAGGTCAACTACATAATGAGCTGTATTACCAAGAGCTCACCTGGAGTACATAATGCTGGAGCCAGTTTTGTGTGCACACACACAAGAAAGAAATGAACACAGAATCACAGAATAATAGAATATGCTAGAGCAAGCCTGAGATAATCAGGGAGCTGAAGTACAGAACAAGCAGAGGATGACATAACTCAGCTTTGCTCATCTGAGAGCAACCTGACCTAACTAGACCTGCTTTAAGCACATCCAGTGGAACAGCACAGTAAGATTCTGTCTTTCTGTACATACTCTGAGCTGTTTTCGATGTGTGAAAAAGAAAGTAACTTGCATTGAACATACTAAAAATACAGCATTTCCAACCAAAGTTCACCTTAAAATCATCTGTAAAATCTGATCCCTCAAAACATCATTTAGATCATTTAGTGATTATTCACTACCTAAAGAAAAAGGAGCTATTGAACAAATGTCATATATTACAGATGCAAACAGTTTCTCTGGATGCTTTGTTGGTAGGCTTAGTCATCATCTTTTCTCTGGAACTTCATCACTGCTGCTGCTGCTCCACTCATCAGTATCAAGAGTACCTAGCTAGTTCTGATGAAGTTCCTGAAAGATTTCTTCTGTTTGTGTTTTTAATGCTGTATAAAGTGGACTCACCAGACACTGGGATGGACAGACAACAAAAATAGCATGACGTATGTTATACCTTACTTCTCAAAGACATGGCATTACTGTTTCTGACTTAAAATACAACATTTCAAAATATTACGGTAACAAAGTTCTTAAAAACCTTCCTCTTCATAAGTCATCATTACAGGATGAAAACTGTCACAAGCAGTAAGTTTCCTGTGATCCTACCAGGAGAACGCAGCTTGTGCGGCTGTTTCCCAGTGCTTGCCATAATAGCTGGCTACCCAAAGCCATCAAGACAGACACACTCGGTTTAAGAGACAATAGGTACGATACACATATTGGTGTACAGGGGAGAGGGAACACTCAGCATATCGACACCTCATTATTTTAACTCAAGCCTTGGGCTGCCTGTCCACAACAAATAGGACTCAAAGTAAATGGTTAGAAAGCAAGAGCAGCTCAGATGAAGGGAAGTAACTCGTAAAGCTGTCCCTATGTGAGTGTACTCTGTACTCCCCATTCTATATTATGATTGCAAACAGAACTTAGTGCATGCATAGCTTCTCAAGAGTTTAATACACCTGAAAATACATGGTCCAGCTGCGTTCAACTTGTTCAAGAATTCTGACGTAAAAATATGCAACACAAATGAATAACAAGGAGTATTGATCTAATTGTGCAACTAAAAATACTATTTCCTAGATTTTATTCTTTACACAGATGTAGGGTTTTGTACATTATCTCTTCACTTTGTAAAGAGAGTTCTTAAAATTAACTTACCTCTTGTTCTTCCCGAGTTCCCAGCACATTCACAGAAATTCCGCAGACGGTGTTGATAGGGACTTTTCTTACTTGTACAGCAGATTCATAGCCAGTTGGAACAAACTCCAGAAAATATTGCAGTGTATGGCAAAAGGCAGCTTTCAGCTTTTCAGACTGAAGACACCTAAACACGTCACCTTCAAACAATGCACAGAGCTTCTCCAATAGCATATTCAGGTAGACGGGTTCTGTATTTTTGTAAGAATCTGCTTCAAAAGGCAACAACGTCCTCACCAACAGTAACAGTGGTTCTCCAAAGAGTTCGGATTGTTCAGTATCCATTTCAAGTGCTGACTGGAGAATTCCAAAAAACACTGTGAAGAAAACACTTGCTAGCTGTTCCGGAGGTCCTCCTAAATTAATTAGTTTTACTAAAAACTTCACTGCTGAAGCTTTAACTTTCAGACTTCCATACTCCAACAGAGGGCAGCCTGTTCTCCAGAGAATAATATCTTGTCTTACAAAAAACACATCTGCAACAATATCTGGCAGAATAGACATTAATAGAACTTCCAAACATTCTACATTGGGCATACCCATCAGCTGCAGCGGTGCCAATCTTAAATACCCCACATTGTCACTTGTATTGCTTGAAAACCTCTTTACAACCACTGGCCAGATCAGTGCATCTCCCCACAGATGCTTTTGTGCATTTCTTTCATGCAGGAAGATTAAGTCTTGGAAAAGCTGTAGCAAGTCTTTTGTTAGTACTTCAAAAATAGAGCAACTCTTCATTTTAAACAAAAAAAGTAAAGATCAAATGACATCACAGATGTTCTTGTGCAAGGTGTTGCATTTTGGAGTTGCGGCCTTGTAATGATCCAGTTACTAGTCTAGGGCAATCAAAAGAAACAACAAACAAAAAATCAAGATGAAATCCAAAACCATCTATTACAAACACCTCCTTGAGAACAGCTTGCTCAGCAGTAAACCAAAACAAAACTCCTAGAGATGAATGCATTTAGGCTTAGTAAGCAGAGAGCCTTCACTTTGACATGATTTGTTCGGCAAACCTGACTGAAAAAGAAAAGGGAAGGAGGCACATGTGGGTGGAAAAAAACCCCAAAACAAACCACATCAGACAGACATTTTACACAGGTAATTCCAGACATCACCTTCTGTTAAAAGGACCCCCAGGAAATAAATGTGTACAGCATCTCTCATCAACATGAGCCAAGTAGTGTCCTTAAGCAACAGGAACAAATGAAGTCAGACTCTGTCCTAGTAAGTGTCGATTTTCACAAGTGCAAATAAATTTGATATATTCAGCTCTATCAGAATATCCCCTTCCTTCTAAATCCATAATGCTGAACTTAGGAGTCTGGCTGGTCCTCGGTTTTGTTCTTTTCTATGATCCTGTTGTCAGAAAAGTTAAATCCAGAAAATATCAAACTTCAACAGAAACATTTTCAACAAACTCACCACTGCAACGGCATTCAGTTTCCTCCTGATTTCCATCCACATTTACAAACATAAGCGGGGAAGATTTCATGATATGTTGAATAAAATCAAGCAATATTACAGAACTTGGCTGTGAATCTGATTTCTTAATCAGTTCCAAAGCAACTTTAAAAAAAAAAAGAAAAAGACATATTTCTGAATTAGCATTGCAATAAAACAACTTGACTTTTTTTTTTTCATACATAAAGCGAAAGAAGAAATTTATTATATACAATACTATTGTATGGTATTAAACCTGTATAATTATCAATTAGGAGTGTGCTTGATTAATCACAGAATCACAGAATCACAGAATCTTAGGGGTTGGAAGGGACCTCAAGAGATCTTCGGGTCCAACCCCCCTGCCAAAGCAGGCTCCCTATCTCATATTACATAGATAGGCATCCAGACGAGACTTGAATATCTCCAGAGAAGGAGACTCCACCACCTCCCTGGGCAGCCTATTCCACTGCTCTGTCACCCTCACTGTGAAAAAGTTCTTCCGCATGTTGGTGCGGAACTTCCTGTGCTCCAGCTTACAGCCATTGCCCCTAGTCCTGTCCCCACTGACCACTGAAAAGGGGCTGGCCAATTCCCCCTGCCACCCATGTCTAAGATACTTGTAAACACTAATTAGGTCCCCCCTAAGTCTTCTTTTTTCCAGGCTGAACAGACCCAGCTCACTCAACCTTTCCTCATAGGGGAGATGTTCCAGACCCCTAATCATCTTTGTCACCCTTCTCTGGACTCTCTCCAGAAGGTCCCTGTCTTTTCTATACCAGGGAGCCCAGAACTGGACACAGTATTCCAGGTGGGGCCTGACCAGTGCAGAGTAGAGGGGGAGGATCACCTCCTTCGACCTGCTGGACACACTCTTCCTGATGCATCCCAGGATCCCATTGGCTCTCTTGGCCACCAGGGCACACTGCTGGCTCATAGCCAACCTGTCATCAACCAGGACCCCTAGGTCCTTCTCCATAGAGCTCTTCTCCAACAGGTCATCCCCCAGCCTGTACTGATACAGTCGGTTATTCCTCCCCAGGTGCAAGACTTTACACTTGCTTTTGTTGAATTTCATTAGATTTCTCCCTGCCCAGCTCTCCAGTCTGTCCAGGTCTCGCTGGATGGCAGCACAGTGTTCCTGCGTGTCAGCCACTCCTCCCAGTTTTGTATCATCGGCATACTTGCTGAGAGTGGATGCTATTCCCTCATCAAGGTCGTCAATGAAGATATTAAACAGGACTGGACCCAACACTGAGCCCTGGGGAACACCGCTAGTCACAGGCCTCCATTCAGATTCTACTCCACTGATCACGACCCTCTGAGCCCGGTCTGACAGCCAGTTCTCAACCCACCTCACTGTCCACTCGTCTATCCCTTGTTTCCTCAGCTTCTCTATCAGGATGTTGTGGGAGACAGTATCGAAAGCCTTGCTAAAGTCGAGGTAGATGACATCCACTGCTCTCCCTCCATCCACCCAGTTGGTAATAACATCATAGAAGGCTATGAGATTGGTCGAGCACGATCTCCCCTTGGTGAATCCATGCTGACTATTCCTCATGACCTTCTTCTCTTCCAGTTGTTTGGAGATGGCATCCAAAACAAGCTGTTCCATCACCTTTCCAGGGACAGAGGTGAGGCTGACTGGCCTATAGTTACTGGGATCCTCCTTCTTGCCTTTTTTAAAGACTGGAGTGACATTGGCTATCCTCCAATCTTCAGGCACTTCTCCTGTAGTCCAGGATCTGTCAAAGATGATAGAGAGCGGCTCCGCAATCACCTCCGCCAGCTCTCTCAGCACACGTGGGTGTATCCCATCCGGGCCCATGGATTTGTGTGCATCCATTCCTTTGAGTCGCTCCTGGACCACCCCTACCTCTACTAGAGGGGAGCCATTCGTTCCCCAACCACTCGTTCCCCAACCACTCCTACTTACATCTGGGATATATGAGTCCTGAGAAGCCTTCGGAGTAAAGACCGAGTCAAAGAAGGCATTAAGTATCTCCACCTTCTCATCATCTCCCGTCACCAAGACACCCGCCTCATTCAACAAGGGACCTACATTATCCCTGGTCATCCTTTTACTATTTACATACCTGAAAAAGCTCTTTTTGTTGTCCTTTATGTCCCTTGCCAGCTTAATTTCTAAGCAGGCCTTAGCCCTCCTAGTTGCATCCCTACAGGCCCTGGCCACATCCTTATATTCATCCCATGATCCCAGACCCTGTTTCCACAGTTTATATATTGTATAATTATCAATTAGGAGTGTGCTTGATTAATCCATTAAGATGATTTTGTGCATATTGTAAAGCCTCTATGTGAAAACAAACTGTATGAAGCATAACATCATTATTCAGCTTAATTATTATTTGTTAACACTACACACATTAAAGTTTAGTTAGTATTCTATCCAAAGGTCAAGAAAAATAAATAGCTAACATTTTAATTTTTCATCACACAATTTTCCCCAGGTTTACAATCTTGGTAAAAAAAATAGCCCATTTAAGAAGTGTTCTAAATCTCCAAGAAATAGAAGCTTTTCAATTGTAAGTTCAACTTACTAGACCAGAAAGTTTAGCAGAACACTTAACTACATTGGCTGCTGTACAGCTCCATTGAAACACATATTTAGATAACATCAGAGTTATCCAAATTCCATGTGGTTAGTACCTCAGATTCAGAGGGCAAATAACCAGAAATGTTACACAGCAAAGTCAAAACACATCATCTACATACCCAAAAGCCATTACGAAGCAGATTGGCTTTTTAATTTCACTTGTATAGGCTTCCCTTTCAGGACTGTAAAAGAATTAACAAATACATAATCTGAAAAGTACCACGGGTATAAGACTTCAAATGATCAATTCAGAGGGAAAAAAAATCAGGTCTTACTGAGACAGCTACATGAAATTATACCACGGAAACAGTAAATTATCCTTACTGTGATTCTCCTAGATACAAATCTAAAGATAATGAGAAACTATAATTCTGCACTCTATGTATGTATGTATGTCATGGTAACCAAAATGTTATTAAAGTAATATAATACTTGGAACTTTAACATGAGCTAAGGAGTACTGAAACAACACCTGGTCAGAATTCTAAAATCAAAAATAATGCTGTTAACACAGTCTTTCATACTTGAAATGCTTTGATGTAAAGACATTACATGATACTCTCAATTTTCAATATTGTGAGCATTTATATACACCTCTGCATTGTATTTCTCTTCCCCTTCCTTTTTTTTTTTTAAACTTAAATTACCTCACATTATAATGCCAAATATTTCATCACGGCAGTTATTAAAAACTAAGTCATAAACAGCATTGCATTCAACTCGATCTTTGTTGAAATGAGAGTTGTAACTTTTTTTCTCCTGGAAATACTTGAAGTATAAAGCAGATACTTTTAAAAGACAGGGACACGATACTTACCAACATCTACATCTGTAAGAATTCTATCAATGAACTGGCAGAGTATTTGTCTTGGTTTCTGCACAACCGTATTGCATTCTTCTGGACTAGCACTACAATTATCAACAACACAACACGAAACACTGACTTTCCTTTTCTTCTAGAAGTCCTCAAAAAGAAATACAAAATGATTTATTTTTCTAGTCAGCATATTGCCTGCTCCTCTTTCTCCTTATTCTTCACAGGCTTGCCCAGCCTGGGGCCGTCCTTGTTCCAAAGCCCATTTGCTTGCAATAAGCACACTGACCTTTCAGGAGTGGGTGATTCCCCCTAGTTGGGGGACTGTCCTGGTTTAGGCCAGAATAGAGTCCATTCTCTTTCTAGTAGCAGGTGGAATGCCGTGTTTGGGAGTTGGGATGAGAGCAGCGCTGACAACACAGGGATGATTTTGGTTATTGCCAAGCAGTCAGGGACTTTTCAGTTGTTCATACTGCTGACCCAAACTGGCCAAAGCGGGTATTCCATGCCAATTCCATCATGCTCAGCTTAACAGGGGGCTGGTGTGGGGGGGAATACTCAGCTCCAGGACATGCATGGTTTTAGGAACAGTCCAGTTTCAGGACAGCTCTGAGCTGTGTAGTTTGGTGAGAAACTGCATTGTGTATCACCAGTTTTGTGTATTTTGCTATAAACTCTCTCTTTCCTGTCCCAGCAACCCATCCTCATCCCAACCCATGAGGTCTTGCCTTTGGTTTCTTCTCTCCTTCTGATGGAGTCAAACAATCCTTTACTCTCTCCTGCTGTGAGCTGGTCTTTAAACATCTGTCCAATGCTACAAATAGAGTAACAGATTCTACTTTTTTTTCCCTTATCACCCAGACCAGTTTCTGAGGTACTAAATTGATCCCACAATCTGTCATTCAGGGTGATTTTCAAGGTGAAAACATGGCTGCACACATAATGTCATCCCATTTCCCTCCTCTCCTTCTAATTGTAACAAGATATTGTAATTCAGAGTCCTGCTTTGTGGTCATTTGTCTTCATCATTAAACTTACCCACTGGTCACCGCTGACAGACAGCCTTGCCTGCTATTAAGTTCTGCTGTGTCCCAGCCACCAGCTCTGGCTTCCCACACAGACACCCAGCATTTCCCTCTCCCTGTGTGGGGCAAATAAAGCTCAGGTTTGATTTGCCTCAGGAAACACCGCAGCTCTGCCCAAGTCCCTCTGGCTCTGGAAGCCCATTATGTGCAGAAGCCCGGGCACCGTCCCTGCCAATACAGGCTCTTCTGTCCTGTGCTGTGACACACACCTTCCCTCCTGGCTCCTTTGGCCAAAAAAGCCCAGCACCTACTCACAGCAGCACACTTATTGAGGGATTTATGATCCAAAAGCCCCGAGGAACTAAGAGGACGCAGTTGCTATCCCCTACCCACATTAAAGACCATCTCAGGTGGGAGAAATCAAGAGGAGTTTTGCAGCTCAGGGGACTTGGCACAGCCCCACCAAGGCAGCATCGCCTCTCCCACAGCAAGAGCTGCTGCAGGGGAAACAACCATGGCGTCAGCACCCAAAACATGGAACCCCTCAGGTTCCACAGCTCTCCATAGAGAGCTAACCCTGGCTAGGCAAGAGGCTCTTGGCCCACGGGTTTCTGCCCCATGCACACTGAACAAAGAATCACCCGGGCACAGACAAGACCGGTTGTCCCCAGGTGCCAGGCACAGCTGGTGGTGCTGGGGCAGCCCCAGTACCTTCACCAGCCCAGTGAGAACCTCTTCATTTCATCATTGACTGAGTCAAGCATGCTCACAGAGTCAAGGCCAGGTCACCCATCCCAGGGAGAAGGTAGGAGGATTAACTAGGTCATTAAAAAAACACTTCTGACCACAGGAGAGCGCGGTGCAAGGCAGCAACAAACTCACAACCCCCCTAAAAGGACTCCCCTCATCCCTTGCAGGGGGGGCACAGGTCCGTGAGGGCAGCAGAACCACACACCTGGGTGCTGCTGCAGTGGTTGCAGGTTCGCTGCTTGTAAAACAAACTTGCTGTTTGTTGCCCATATGGGCTCGGGCACCCAAGGTGTCACTACACACTGCAACCTAAACCAGTTTCATTTACAGGAGGAAGAGACAGGCCTCTCCAGAGACCATGAGACTGCACCTCAGAAAGTCCTTTGGCTTAGGACAGCCTGACCCACCCCAACTGTGATCCCCAGCCTGGGGGAGCCCATGGGGGTGTCAAGCCCCACACTTGTACTGACAAAGAACAATCAAGTCCCAGCAGGGTGGCAAGTTTGGCACAGCCCAAAGGCCAGTGCAGAAAGGAAGGGACACCCATGCCCTGGGCAGGGATCACACACCTGGCCAGTTGCAGGGGCTTCAGCTCGCTGTCCTGGCCAAGACTCACAGGCATGAAGCCAGCTCCAGCCAGACACCCAGATGATGGCCACGGGCCACCTAAGGGCCACGTACCCTCCTCCTTTTTGGTGTATGGTTTTAAAACTTTCTTGGAAAGACTCACACAAAACTCGCCTTGGCCATCTGGGAGGGCAGTGAGAGCACAGCTACAGAGAGCTATCACACACCCCTTAGTCTGTAGGCAGGGACACACCACCTCGCTTTTGAACCCAGACTGTAGACCTTTCCAGCTGGACACAAATACCTCGGTGCTGCAACCCCCTGCTTGCAGAGCAAGCAGGATGGGGGTCCTGCGTTTGCACGTGGGGGCTGCACACCAGCAAGGATGTGCACGGTGTGTTTCCACAGGTCCCGCTCAGCACCAGATCCTCAGCCATCTTGGAAAGTCCCTCCTTGTAACAACAGAACCAACAGCCAGAGCCCTTACTGTACAGGGGAGAGAAGTTCAAGAAAGTTCACCTCCACCAGAGACCATCAGCGAGCCCCATAGGAGCCCCAAGCCGCCTGCACAGCGACTGTGACTATGAGAGCTAACACACATGCCTGTGACAGGGATACAAGCCTTGGCTGATCTCACATCCAGCGGACACCTTAGGCCAGAGGATCCCTGTGTGCCCGGAGCCCAAGAAAGCAATGCCTGCTCTAGAACACAAAACTCCAATGGAAGGGAGCGTTATTCCTGACTTGGGTGACACCACAGCAGGAGATCACACACACACAGGATTCACTACCCAAAGAGATGGTGGAAAACACACAGGAAGGTCCCAAGAAATTTGTCTGAGGTTTCACTGCCAGGCTGTGTCACCTGCAGCACCAGGCCCCTCTCAGCTCTACCAGTATCATGTCTCCTCGACTCCCACATTCAAACCTACAGTGGAGGAAGCTGGGGCGGGGGAGGGGTTGGGGGTAGGATGGGGTGTGAAGCTGTGCTTAGGCACATTCTTCCCCCCCCCAAGCCTGACACTGCACAGGCAGCAAAATTTTTTCAGGACACCAGCATGATGCACACAGCAGGCATCCTTTCAGCTTGAACCCTGCCCATCGCCCTGGCACAGGGCTCCCCAGCCCTTACCTGCACAGGGGCTCCTGCAGCTCTCGGTACCAGTTGTTTCCATCCACAGCAAGTGCTCAAATGTGTCCAGCTCTAAAGGGTCCAGGATTTCCTTTTAAAAAAACATCCAGCCTCACACCATCCTGCTGCCGGGGACTCCTGGCGGTGAGAAAAGCCCGGCTGGAAGGCCTGACTCTGGCTTTGGGTGTCAGGCACCCCCACAGAGCCCACCGCTTTTGGGTGACAGCGGGCAGGCTGCCAAGGCACGCGTTTTAAAGAAAAAGCCCCAACTGGGGTTGAGAGGTTTAAGCCCTACACCAATGCCCGCTCCCACCCACCCCCCAACCTCACCCCACTCCTCCCCCCACACACCCCCCCAGCCCGTTGCCAACCACCACCTCCCCCCACTCACACCCCACCGGCATTGCAGGCAGCTTTCCCTTCCCTTCGCACATCCTGCCTTCCCCTTCCAGTCCCACCCCTGAACTTGCCTTTCCACATCCCAGGGACGAAGGGCAGCCCCGGGGCACACTCCATAGCACAGGGGGCTGGGTGCTTAATGCACAATCAGCACCTCAAGCACCCAGTGAAAGAAGAGGCAGAAAATCAGCCAGGGGCTCTTAACCACAAGACAGCCCCACCCCGGGCCAGCCCTGCCCCAGCCGCCACATCCATCACCCTGCCTGGCCTGGCCTGGCCTGCCCAGGGTCTCTTCGGGGTCCTGGGGAATCTCTCACCTGCATCAGCTGCTGAGGAGCTACAGAGGCCCAGGCAGGGCAGCCCCGGGCCGGGCAGGCCGGGCACCGTGCACCAGGAACCGCGGCCGCCGAGCAAAGGTAGGAGCGGGGCCGGGGCCGGTGGGTCCCTGCTCGATGTGACCTTCCTCCCCCCCGCTCTCCCTTCTTCTCCCCCAACCCCCTCCCCTCCCCCGCCGCCCACTCCTGCTGCCCCCACCCAGCCCCGTTCTCTGGTCAGCATTACCCTTCAGGTGTCCTCGGCTGGCAGTTGAGCTGCTTCTGATCAGCAAAGTGTTTCTCTGGGGATGGGGAGAGCCAGCGCTTTCCTTTTTGCTCTGAGACAGCCGATCCTGTGTGGGAGACCAAGACCGGGGTCTTTTGGCCCAAGGGAAACTTTCGGGCTCCACCCATAGTTCGTATTACAGCTGCTGCTGCTCGTAGGCACCCTGGCCATCCTTTGCTTCTTTCAGCAAGCTGGTTAGAAAAATAGGCCACAGCTCTTTTGTAGGGCCCCAGCCGCTGAGCCAGGCCTCCCAGAGCCAGGCCTTGCTGTCCAGGGGAGAAGAGCCAGAGAGGTTTAGTACCATCAGGTAGGCCCGAAGCCGGGGCCTTCATTAGCTGCTTCTGGAGTGTTTCACATGCAGTCTGAGCTTCGTGAGACCAAGGTAACTGAATAGAATTCTTTCTCCAAAGTTCATAAAAAGGTTCTACTCTTATTCCATAATGACAAATCCATAACCAACACCAGCCTGTGCTTCCCAGAAGGGTTCTGAGTTCTTTTACCAGCTGATGGAGGGAGGGGTCTGCAGGTGGCTTCTTTTTGTTCTTTTCTCAATTCTCCTTGTCCTCCCGACTGTTCAGGCATCGGGGATAAAAAGAGAGTTTCTTCTTGCTGCTGCTTAGCTCCCTCCATTGCCTGTTTGTTGGTTTGTGGGCTTCTGCTTTGGAGTGACCCCGCCATTCCTGCCATAAGGAGAATGTGACCGAGTTTTGCCATTGTTGAATAAAATGTACTTGATCAGCTGTATCGTATTCAGCAGGTGGGAACAAGTTGTGAAGCAGGCTTTCTTTTGCACTTGGTCTCTTGCAACTAACAAGGTTCTTCTTCCACCTTCTCTTTCTGCTTGCCTTACGCATGAAATTTCTGCCTATGGAAGCATGTCTGTGATGTAGCTAACCCTCTGAGTCCCTTCCCTTCCTGCTTCCTGCGGTTGTCATCAAGGCGCCCCTGGTGCATTCAGCAAAAAAGGCACCGCTGGCTGCTCCTGAGAGGCCAGTCCTGAAGACAGAGCCCATAGTGCTGGGTCATCTCCCTTGCTTTCTCCTGTCTTTGTGTAGTTTGAATCAGAGGAATTGTTCCTAGCCTGTGTTGAACCTGAGCCACGGTCCTCCTCTTTCCTCGCTAACTCCTTAGTCAGAGCCCTGGTCCCGAGCTTGTTTAGCATCAAGTGAGTGGTTTTTCTTCTGTGTGAGCCTGTCCTTACCTTCATCAGTCGCAGGAGGAAGCGGACAAGTCTTAGCTTCCAAAGCCTGCACAGGACAGGATAAAAGAGCAGCAATGTACCTGTTTAAGGCTTTTCCAAAAGAGGGAGGATTGTTTCCTTGTTTCCAAAGACTCCCACCTGCAGATGCCTGAGCGTAAGAATTGGGGTCCCATGGTGTGCGAAAGGCATAGGGAGGGAGAGGGAGTCCATTGGCTCCCTGCTGGATGGGCTGAAATAGGTTTAGTGCTCCTTGCAAATTCTGGTTTTAATGGTGTTTTAGGGAGATGAGGGGAGAAAGGCTTTTTCTTCATAGCTGGCTTTTTGGGGGACAGTGATGGATTGGCTTGTCAAGGCTGATGTAGGACTTTGTCCAAGTCTTACAGTGAAGCAGGCAACAGAAACTGGCATGTTGGCGTAGCTCCTCAAATTCTTTGATGCTGAGGGATCTCCTCCACTTGGAAATGCGGGGCTCAGGCTCCTCTAGAAAAGTGGTTTCTGTTTAAACTGGCTTTTCTTGAGACTGTCCTTTTGGGCGAGGCTTGGCACCACTCAGTCAGTACCCAGAGGGACGCTAGGAGTGCATGGCAGGGAAATCAGAAGTTTTGATCTAAGATTCAACAAATCTTCTCTGTGGAAAAGAGCCAAGGGGGAGGGGGTAGAACTGTGCTCCGGGCACTGGCTTTCTCTGGCTCTCAACAGTTGTTATGTTCCCTGGGAAGAATGATTTTGAGAGCACTTCACAAGCTTTATAGGTCATTTTCGTCTCTCTTGAGAATACAGAATCCCGATGAATTCATATGGTTTCAAGGAGCAGCGGAATTAAATGCTGAAAGATAGGCTATTTTGGTTGAATGTACATATTACTGGGTTTAGGTGCGCCTTAGTCTCCCAAGACAAGACCGTTCTGTGTCTGTGCATGTCTTCCTGTGAGCAGCGCCTGTTCCCAGCAACAGCCAATTCTTGTGAAGGGTGAGAGGGCTTCTGGCCCTTAGGTAGTGGCTGCTGGAGGACTAAGTGTCCCTGTGACTGTGTGTGAGCTCCCAAACTCAGCATCCTTTCTCCAGCCTTCGGAAGAGTGCTGGGAAGCCACCGGCCACAGGGAAGGACAAGGGTTGGCCCGGGCTGTGTGGCTTTTTGGTTATGGCTTTGAGGGAAAGAAGGCAGCAGACGTACACATTAGCTAAACCCCTTTTTATTGCCAGCCATTAAGGTGCCCACTTCCCGCTGGCCCCTGCCTCCCTCAGCCATGCTGTCCCCACTCAGATTCCCCTCGCGAGACAGAGTTTGAGTTAGGCCACCCTCTTGTGCCGCTTCTTGGGTGGCTGGTTGGTGCCAGCTGGTGCATGGCGCTTGTCCTGCTTGCCTGATCTGAGCCCCAGGGGGCTTAGGAGAGCAGCCCTTGGAAGAGGCAAGTGGGACAAAACCACCCTTGGCTGCTACTGCAGAGCCTCCTCCACCAGCTGGGCTGTGCAGGGTGGATAGCTCTGGGGAGCAGCCGAGGATGTGGAGAGTGGCCTTTGGAGCAGGATTTGTGGGGGGCTCATGAGTTTGACAACCACCCGTGGCTGTCTCCACAGAGCCTCCTCCACCAGCTGGGCTCTGCAAGGTGGAGACCTCTGAGCAGAAGCCGGGGATGTGGCCAGGGGACTCTGCAGGGGGCTCCCCAGAGGACTGTCCTCTGATGACTCCTCAGAAGTCACTGGAGAGCCCTCCTCAAAGGTGTCCAGGGTGGGACTTAGTGGCAGCTTGGTGATGAGGTCTGCCACCAGCTCACCCTGCTGCCCCTCCGAGTCTGGCAAGGGGGAGGCAGCCACCCCCCAGAAGGGGTCATTGTCCCACAGCATGGCTGCTGCC
This sequence comes from Laterallus jamaicensis coturniculus, assembly GCA_022605575.1. NCBI lineage: Eukaryota > Metazoa > Chordata > Aves > Gruiformes > Rallidae > Laterallus > Laterallus jamaicensis. Next base: position 641,532 of record JAKCOX010000028.1, read on the forward strand.
AGATGGTCTTGGGGGCAGTCGCCCTCCTCCCCGTACTCCAGGATGTCAGGTGATGTGGTGAAGGAGGAGGGGCTGTCAAGGCATTTGGGGACATCAAGCAGGATGTTTTCACAATCCACCAGCATCACTGCCGCCGCTTGCTCCAAGATGCAGTCGCCCTCTGCCCTATAGTCCACGAGATGGGGAAGGTTTTAGGGGGGTGTGGTCAAGTTGGGGATTTTGGGCTATCAGGGAATGTGTTATTGCCATCCCCCCATACTCCTCACGCCTCCCTTTGAGGTTTTGCTCCTTTGGGAAGCTGCTGTCTGCCACATACTTGGAGATGTCAAGTAGTTCATCAAGGACCTCGTTGGCCAAGCTGGGAAGAGCGGTGGTGATGCTGGTGGCCTGGCTGTCGTTTAGCTGGCCTCCCAGTGCCTGGTTCTCAGGGTGGTTGCAGTGCACCACATTCCCCAGGGAGTCCTGGAGCTCCATGAGGAACGCGGTGCTGGTGAGGCTGTTGGGGAAAATAGGGACATCACGGTCAGTGTCCTTGCCATCCTTCAGCCCTGCTGACTCTACTGGCTCTTTGGGGCAGCTGCCTCTTCCACGTACTGGAAGGGGCCAGGAAGCTGGTTGTAGAAGCTGACGGAGTCAGGGACATGGTCGCAAGTGGCCTTGCCATCCCCCAACCCAGAAGGCAGCACGTAGATGGGGACCTCTGGCAGCAGAGTTATCTCACAAACCCTTCCCATCCCAATGATTTGCCATCCTGCAGATTATGTCTTGTCCTGAATGATGCTTTCCCATAGAATCACAGAATCATAGAATGGTATGAGTTGGAAGGGACCCCAAGGATCATAGAGTTTCAACCTCCCTGCCACAGGCAGGGCCACCAACCTCCAGGCCAGGATCTACACAAGGTTGCCCAGGGCCCCATCCAACCTGGCCTTGTACACCTCCAGGGAAAGGGCACCCACCCCATTCCTGGGCAGCCTGTTCCAGCCCCTCACCACTATCTCTGGAAAGAATTTCCCCCTAATATCCAATTTCAACTTTCCTTCCTTTAGCTTCACTCCATCCCCCTTGTCCTGTCAGTCTCTGCCCTTTAACAAGCTGATTCCCCTCTGCTCCCTTCAGGGACTGGCAGGCTGCAATGAGATCCCCCTGTAGCTTTCCCTTCTCCAGGCTGAACCAGCCCTGCTCCCTCCGCCTCTCTCTGTAGGGCACCTGCTCCAGCCCTCTGAGCATCTTTGTGGCTCCTCTGAACCCTGTACACGAGGAAGGGGTGGACACATGCTGACACAATGTGTGCAGCCCCATCCCACCCTATTGGAGGGGGTGAGTTTGGGGGGGAATTTGGGCTTGTCCTTGTTACCCGTCTCTGTACCCCGGAGGGTGCAAATGTGTCTCGAAACAGTGGTGAAACCGCAGCCGCTGTCAGTGCTGTGTGGCCCTGGTGGGGATCTGTCACCAAAAGTTGGCAAGTGGCTGTGCACACCGAGGACAGAAGCTGGACTCTGTCTCTGGTTTGAGCTGAATACAGGTCTTCAGACAGGAGCATCTACCAGGCATACGGTGGTACCAATCCCGTGTTCCAGCGAGGCATCCTGGGGCGGCTCAGGCGATGTCTGTCCGCTCCTGGGCCGTGCCTACAGCAATGGGTGTCATGCTGTTCCTTTGGAGTGCAGGGACATGCAAATGCGAGGGGATCTGTTCTTCTGCCCAGAAGAACTCCCCCTCAGTTTTAGTCTCAAGCCTTGAACTGTGAGGCTTTAGATGGGACTAACGAGTGCTGCGTTTCCAAATGCTCTACCCAGAGGGGCAGCAAGTTGGGCTCACTGCAAGCACTCAGCCACAGAAAACCTTCCCTTCCCCTTTTCCTCTCTCTTGTGTTGTTTTCTTGTTGAAACTGTCCCCATTCCCTTTTCAGCCATGACTGAGAGAATGCCTAAAGAAGGGAACTATGGAAAGATTTCATCCCTGGAGAGGTTGGGGGAGGGCGGGAAGCAGAGGGGGCTGCAAGGGGGCAGTTTGGAAATAGGAACACATGTAAGCATGCAGGGCCGGCTGATGGGAACAAGGGATGGAGAAGGGAAAGAGCTCTGCCTGGCCCAGCATTAGAAAGATGAAAAATCTTTAGCTTTTGCTTTGTTTTGTTTTTTTTAAAGGAAAAACACCCTCTGCTTTTGCAGGAGAGGAAAAGTCAAGGCAAAGACTCTGCCTGTGGAGAAATATTCTCTTTGGAATTTCTCAGGGATCAGCTGGAGCTGGGAGCAAAGCTGACCCAGGCAGCACTTTCTTACAGCAGAAGGACCTTACGCTGCCCTTCCCTGGGTCACTGCTTTAACCCAGAGGTGCTGTCTATATCCCTGTAGGGAGCCCAGCAGGCAGGCTGAGTGCTGACCTTGGCAGCAGCAGAGTCACTGCCCAAGCACACAGCCCCTGGGGTGCAGGGACCCTGCCCACAAGGACAGCCCTGGGCACCCCTGGGTGCACACGCTGCTTCACACCTCGGCAGCCATGCCCAGGAGAAGACAGCTGTCCTGCCCTGTCCCTCTGATGGGGCAGAAGGGCATCCCTTCCATGCAGCACCTCCTGGTCCTATGGAGAACCTGTCCTGACAGACATCACACACTGACCCATGTCCCAGCTTTAGGAGATCCCTCCAGGAACAGAACCTGTATTGCCCTGCACCCACAGACATACCAGAGAGAGGCTGTGGAGATTTCTCCTCCAGTGAGCTCTCAGCATCCATGAGCTCTCTCAGCCTCACAGGTCTCCCCTCAGTGCCTACAGGCAGTGTCCCCAGCCCTGTGTGCCTGGCAGAGGAGCTGCTCCTGGGCAGAGCTGTCTCTCTGCACTGCTGCAGTATTTCATGACTCCCACTGTCCCAGGAGCCTGGCCCAGCTCACAGCAGAGGAGCAGGTGCAGGCGTCACACACTCCATCCCCTCTGGGCTCTTTTGAGGTGTCCCTGGAGCTTCAGGGAACCAACTTGGAAAGACACTGACGTCCTCCCTGACATTCCCTCCCTTGGCTGGGGAGAAATCTTTCTGTCCATCAGAGTCCTTTCTCCTGATCAAACATGAGCTTGTCTCTACACGTGACAGGACCCTCAGGCAGGGACAGGGCGGGGGTCTTTCCCATGGGGAGATTAAGGAGTATGACAAGGCACCTCATCCATGCTTTGACACCCTGGGGCTGGAAGAGGATGCAGCTGTGGCCTGTGGCTGCCACAAACCACCTGAGCTGGGGTTCCTCTCTCCCCAATTCCAGTGGGCACAAAAGAGACACCTGCTTCCTGGGCGCTGCTGGTCCCAGCTCCCACGGGAATTCAAATGGGATGTTGGTGCTACAAATGTAGTAAATTCAGCACTCTTGCCAGGTGGAAGTCTCCAGCAAGACCAGCATCTGGTCATCATCTGTCCACTCAAAACTTTTATTTTGGAGCTGTGCCCTGGACATTGAGCAGTTTCCAGAGTGGATGCTGGTGGAGCCTAAAAATTATGTCAGGAACTTTTGGGATCGTTCCCTCGGGTAGGAATCATAGAATCACAGAATGTTAGGAGCTGGAAGGCACCTCACAGTTCAGCTAGTCCAATTTCCTGTGCCAGAGCAGGATCACCTAGACTAAATCACACAGGAACACATCCAGGTGGGTTTGAATGTCTCCGGAAAAGGAGAGTGCTCAACTTCTCTGGGCAGTCTGTCCCAGTGCTCTGTCAGCCTCACAGTGAAAAAGTTCCTCCTTACATTCACATGGAACTTTCTCTGCTCCAGTTTGCACCCATTGCCCCTTCTCCTATTGCTGGCCATCACTGGGAAGAGCCTGTCCTCCTGACTCTCACCCTTTACATATTTCTAAACATGAATAAGGTCACCCCTCAGTCTCCTCAAAGCTAAAGTGGCCCAGCTCCCTCAGCCTTTCCTCATAAGAAAGGTGTTCCACTCCCTTAACCATCTTGCTGGCCCTGCCCTGGACTCTTTCAAGGAGTTCTCTGTCCTTCTTGAACTGAGGAGTCCAGAACTGGACACAACATTCCAGGTGCAGTCTTACCAGGGCAGAGGAGAGGGGGAGAAGAACCTCTCTTGACCTACTAACCACACAGTTTTGAAGGTGGATATTGGCAGAGCACAAAAAGTATTTCAGGCTGACATTTCCCTTTGCATTGAAAGCACCGATCAGCCAGGTTGCTGGGGCTGCTGGTTGGCCTCCTAAGAAGGTCTCAGGCCTGGAAGATGTTTCAGCCCTTCAAAATTTTGGGGTGGAGCTATTGCTGGACGTTTAGCATTTTCTAAGTTGGATGCTGGTAGAGCCCAGAAATGATGTCAGGCAATTGTTGGACTCTTCCGTTGTCTATGAAAGCCCTGTGCCCCAAGGCTGAGATACTTAATGCCTTTCTTTGCTTCAGTCTTTAGCAGTATGATCAGTTGTCTCCACACCCCTGACTGGAAAGATGGGGTCAGGAAGTAGACCAAAGCCCCCATCATGCTGGGGAATTGGTAAGTGACCTGCTCTGCCACTTAGATCCACATCTGAGGGTACTGGGGGAGCTGGCAGATGTGCTCACCAAGCCACCTTCCCTTATTTACCAGCGGTCCAGGCTGAGGAGGGTTGGTTCTGCCTGATTGGAAGCTGGCACATCTGACACCCATCTACAAGAAGGGATGGAAGGAGGAACTGGGGAACTCCACTGTAAAATGGAGCTTCCCTTCAAAGAGACCTTGGGAAACTCTGGGATTTGATGAACAGAAGCATCAAGAAGATTTCCAACCAGAAGAGATCGTCTCCTCCTGCCTGTATTTTCTCTGTGCTGGAATCACATCTCATGTTGACGGCCCCCATAGTTCTGTGCTTTGGATTTGTAAGAAAAAAACTCTAAATAAACATGTTTGTTCCTTGCTGAGCAGGGCTTGCACAGCATCAAGGGCTTTTTTTCTAATTCTGCTCCAGAAATTATTCAACTGGGAGTGCACAAGTGCCTGGCAGGGGACAGAACAGGCCCAGCTGACCATAACTGACCAAGGGGATTGTCCATACTGTCTAACTACAGGAGTGAGCCCACCCTTGTGTTGCACTTGTTGTCTACAAAGGTGGCCTGGTTTCCAGAGGAATACAGTTGATTTTCTTTCTAGCAGCCTGTGTGGTGCCACGTTTGGGTGTTATTCTGAGGGTAGTGCTGTGGTGCAAGAAGTCACTGGGAGGCAGTGTGGATGAGCTGGTGGCTTTGTGCTTGTGAGAACAGCTGGTGAGGACAGAGAGACAGCAGGACAGGCAAGGACATCGTGGGGTGAGAACGAGGTGGGGAAGCGTGTTGTGTCCCTGCAGCCTACAAGGAAACATGCACAGGCGTGGGACAGTGTGGGATGGGCTGTGGGGCAGATGGCCAAGGCTGCCAGCCAGGCTGAAAGGGCCTGGGATAAACAAGTCTTGGCCCCATTGGCTATTGCTGATGTCCCTGCCACAGAGGCTTCTGACCTGCCACCTTGGACACCGTGTGTCCTACCCCTGTCCTTCCCTTGGTGTCACACTCCCCACATCCCAAGGAAGAGCCCTGAGACACAGGTGGGGGCCAGGATCTCCCTGCCTGGGGGCTGGGGGTCAGCACTTGGCATGGCTGCTTCATCAGACCAAGCCAGGGTGTCCTCAGCATCAGAGCTGCCTGTGCTTTGCCTGTGTTTGTCCTCATGGCCTCCAGTTGTCTGCTCTAAGGAGCCCATGGGGAGGCTTCAAGGTTATGCCCAAAGTGGGCATAACTGCTGACTTGAACTTCTTCAGAGGTTTCTCTCACTGCCACATTGGCCTCCCTGAAGCCCCCTCTCTAATTCTGGACCTGGTAGTGTCATTTCTTTACTGTGTTTTTCCACCAGCAGTGACCCCCCCCATCTATAGCATGAGGAACCAGGAGCTCAAGGATGCTGTGTGGGAATTGATGACTGGCTGTTTCTAAGCAGCTATAAACTGCTCATTTGCTTCTGCATATCACTGACCGTGGAACTCATGTGAGGACCAGTCTGTATTTAGTATTTTAGTTGCTGGTTCTTTGTTACCCTCTAGTTTGTTTACGCTGGAATAACATGGTCCACATTCATCCCATTACTAGACAGTGTCTCTAGGTCTTGTGTGCCTCAGACAATATGTGTGTGTAATGACCAGCTGTGCTCTCTTTCCATCATTTCTGCCTGGATATATGCAGAAAGTTTTCTTCCTTTTATTTTCTCCTGATACTTATTTAAAATTTATAAGAACATTTTAATCAGCTGAAATGACTACTTGTCTGAAATGGCAATGCTTTCCCAACATGATAGAATGGGAATTTCCTGGAAGTCTACCACTGAATCAAAGAATCTCTGATAGAGTCCAACCACAGCCTAAGCCTTCCTAGTACACCACTGGTCCCTGTCCTTGAGCACAACTACTACATGCTTTGGTATGGGTAATGAGAAGTGCAGCTGTATTTTAAAGCACCTTCCACCCATCCCTCCCTTCTTATCAGATTTCACTTTAGTCAGGATTTTGCTTCCTTCCTACCCCGCACTGTGGTACAGGGGTGGGAGGGCAGGGACTGGGGAAACGGGGGTTTCGGTCAGTTCCTCAAGAGATACTCTCCTCCTTAGCTGGGGGGGACATTCCTCTACCCCTTCCCTTGCTGCACCCTGGGGTCCCACCCATGGCAGACAGTCCTTCACCAACTTCTCCAACCTCAGTCCTTCCCCACAGGGCTTCAGCTCTTCCCCAGCTGCCCCGCCGTGGGTCACTGCTATGGGTGCAGTCACAAATCACAGTGTCTCTCAGTCTCTCAGGCCCAATCCTGCAATCCCCAATACTTGGGGTCACCAGCCTCCCCCCAGCAAACCTGCTCTGGCACGGATCTCTCCCTCGCTCATCTCTGGCTCTCTGTCTCTCTCCACGGGCTGCAGGTGCTGGCAGAGGCTGGCTCCAGCACGGGTCACAGCATCTCCTGTCTGTCCCCCCCTGCTCCAGCGTGGGGCCTCTCCAGGGGCTGCAGGTGGAGTCTGGGCCTTTTCCATAGGCTGTGGGGGGGACACCCACTCCACCATGGGTTTCTGCAGGGGCATCCTTCTTTGCAGCACCCAGGGCACCTCTTTCCCCCCGCCTCTTCATCCTTGGTGCCTGCACAGCTCCTCACATCTTCTCAGTCCCTGCTCTGGGAGAAAAAATGCAGCTGCTTGGGGGTTTTGTTCCTCATAACTGATTCCCAGAGATGCTGTGACCATCGCTGATGGGCTTGGTCAGCAGTGACTCTGGCCTTGTTGCATCTCTGGGGCTAGCAGAGAGCTTCTGCAGCCCCCACTTCTGCAGCAGAAACACGTTTTCCTCAGCAAAGCCGAGAATTATTCAGCTCTCAGCTGCTAGGAGCTGGACTTTGGCTGCTGTTTATCCCCCACCGACCAACCAGTGACAGACACTGACTGTCTCTGGAACACAAAGTATCCTTCCCACCACAAACTCCTCCCTTCCTTGGTTGGATGATACATAGTAATACTGGATGGATTTGTCTTTCATGTCTGGAGAACAGAAAGGATTTGCGTGGTTGGGATGTGAGGGGAGTTTTGCTCTCACCCTTCCCCTCTGTCTCTCTGGCCTGCTCCCTGCTCCACGTCCCTCTCGCTCCACTCTCTTCCCCCTTTTTCTCTCCCACTGCCCCCGTGCGGCTCCCTCCCTCTGCCTGTGTCCCCCCCATCCCTCTGCCCTCCTCCCAGCCCTTCTGCTCCTCTCTCGCTGCCTCGGGGCTGCTGCTCCGCAGGCGGTTTCTTCCTGCACCCCACCTTCCCCTGCCCCTCCGTCTCTGTCCCGCTCAATATTGAAAGTGTTTCAGAGATTTGGATCAGGTTTCCCTTTCTCTGTACACACCAGTTTACATGTTCCAACTAGGAGACCTTGATGTAGGGTTTCTTTTTTTCATTTTGAGGGGTTGTTTTCTGAGTTTTATTAATATTTTTGAACAGAAATATTCTCTCTCCCCTTTCCTGCCCTTGGCCCTTTCCTTTTCTTCTCCCTCTCTCTTTCTCCCTCTCTTCCTCTCCTCCAGTCTTCTGATATTTTCTCCTCCTGTCAGCGTAGTGCTTCCTCTGTGTTGTCTTCCTCTCCCTTCTCCTCCCCTTTGCCCCACTGTTCCTTTTCCCCTCCCATTTCTTTTTCCAGCTCGTCATCTTAGAAACCCTTTTTCTGGAGCAGGGGCCTGTGTGTGATGGCAGAGATCTTTTCCCTTTCACATACACAGAGGGGTAAGGCTGAGATTCCACAATAAATTCAATTTTATTCATCAATAAAAGCTTTAAGGAGAAGATATCATAACAAAGGAGCAGTCACTGTCGTCTGAAGAGTCTCCCCTGTCATCGGATTGAGCATCATGGGAGACCTCTTCCACAAGGCTGGAGGGGACGAATCCCCTGGTGCCGTCTGTCAGCTCGCCCACATACCAGCCGTCTGCATCCTCATCTCCATAGATGTAGACATACTGCCCAGCCACTAGAGGAAGCTCCAGCTCAGGCCGCTGGTTGGGGCCATGGAAAGGGTCGTAGCTGTATCGAGCAATGAAGGCTCGCAGCTTGACCGGCTGTTTCCTCATGGCCTCCAGGAGGATGGACTCCTTGTCGCGGGGAGCCTGCTGCTGCCTGGAATTGATTCGGCTGCATCTTTCCAGCCGTTCCTGTTCCTGGCACAGCTTCTGGCGTCCATTTGGCTTCCCCAACCTGGCATTCAGCTCATCCAAGCAGGCTTGAAAGCCCTGCAGGACTTTTTTGTGTTGCCTGAATAGCTCAGCCTCAGGCCTCCACAAACGCCTGCCTTTCCTTGGGAGCATGAACATTGTCCCCTTTGGTTCCTCCTCCAGCTGTGGGCTCCTTTCTGCCACTTCTCTCTGGGCTTCCAGTTTGCGCTGTGCCTCTTCCAGCTGGATTGGAACACAGATGTTTCCTTGGGTGGCAGAGTCTGGCTCCCCTGACACTGGTGTGAGGTGCCCAGGCTCTCCCATTTCTCCATCCTGCTGCTGAGGAACGGGTGCAGTGCTGAGTTCCTCAGCGGAGCTGTAGATGGGCCGTGGCACTGGAGTATTGCCCAGGTGATCCATGGTCTGCTCCAGGCGCCTGGACTTTTCAAGCAGCTTGACAGCAAGGGCAGTGAGTTGAGCCCTTGCCTGCTGCAGCTTCTCTGCCTCCCTGCGTGCTTCTGGAGAGCCTTCCTTCCTCAGCTGGGTGATCTTTACCTCAATGGCCCTCCCTTCCCTCTCCAGGTCTTGGAGGAGTCGCTGCAGGCAGGTCTTCTTCTCCAGGAGATAGCTGCGTATGCTGCCAGGCAGCACCAGCTCTTCCCCCTCTGGCACCTGGAGCTGAGCATCTGCCACAGCCTTGCCTGGTGTGAGGTTCCCGGAGTTCTGGCTTTCCAGCAGACTCCTCTGTGGTGCTGCCAGGGCCTGGGGCTCCTTTTTGCCAGAGGAGCAGGAGCTCTGCTCCTCCACATTGTCCTGGTTCCCAGAAGGGTCTTTGGGCTGGGCCGTGCTGGGGGAGGTGGGCAGCTCACCCTCCAAGCTCTGCAGGAAGGACATGAAGAGTTCCCTCTCCAGCCGCAGCTGGTTCTGCAGGATGCGGATATAGGTGGGCTGGTCGCCATCCCTCTCCCACGGGAGCTGGCTGACGATGTCCCGCAGCTTGCTGAGGGCCTCCCGCCTGCTCCTCGTGGGGCTCACCATCTCCTTGGCCAAGGCCTGCTGCAGGTGGCGAGTCTGGCGAGTGGCAGAGCTGCACTCCTGCTGCAGCAGCGCCCGTGTCTGGCGGAGCTCAGCCTCCTTCCAGCGCTGCAGCTGGCGGGTCTCTGCCTCCCGCTGCCACCGGTTCAGCTCCTGCAGCTGGTGCTCAGACAGAACCCGTCGCTGCTCCCACTGGGACTCGAGCCGTTCCACCAGCACCTGCCGCTCCCTGTCCAAAGCCGCCTTCAGCTCCTGGGTTTCAGCAGCGAAGCGGCGGCGCTGCTCTTGGTTGCGGAGCCGCTCTGCCTCCAGCTCAGCCTGCAGAGCTTCCAGCTCCCTCCTCTGCTGCTTCTCTTTCTGCACGAGGCTGCCGGGGGCTTGCGCTGGGCTCCGGCAGGCCGAGGCACAGCTGGGTGCCACCAGCGCCTGGCCCACCAGCCCCTGGCCCACGGCTTTGCGCGTCATGGTGTCGGCTCCCAAAGGCTGCTGCCAAAGGTCACCTACAGCTGCGTGTGCTGGGTCTGCGAGGGGCAGCAGCCCCCTGACCCTGCGGCAGCCGCTGCCTTCTGCCACGGTGCAGAAGCACAGACTGCCTCTGCCTCAGCGGGGCAGCCTTGACATAGGTGTCCTGGTGCTGAGGTCACAATGAAGGGCGGGGCACTATGGGCTTATTGGTCTGTCTTCACCACATGGCCTTATATGCTCTGTCCATATAAGGGCAGTATCCCCTTATATGGTCTGTCCATATAAGGGTGGTATATGGTCTGTCCATATAAGGCCATCCTGACCCACCCCTCAGCACACCAAGGGGGCAGGACATTCTACAGCAGGGGCGGCTTCCCCCACATGCCAAGAGAACTTGACCAAGGCACCTCTTGGGTACCGGTGGCTTCGCTGCCAGACAGAACCAGACCAAGCTGGCTGGAAGCGCCATTCTCTCCTCTTCACCTGGGGTTTGTTGTGGGGTTTTTGGGAGGGGTGTTTTTGTTCTCACACGGGTACAAACCCTGCATGAGTCGTGGCCTGTGCCCTCTCTAGTCTCTCTCTCGAGCACAGGGATGCTTTCTCCTTGTAGCTGGGGTACTGCTCTGTACAGGTGAGGAGTAGGACAAGTTGTCTTTGGAGTTGCTGGACCAGTTTCTCCACTGGTGAGGTGAGGGAAGGAGCAAGACTGTTCTCCTGTTGTTGGAGTCTGACTGCCAGTCCATTCCATGCTGGTGCTGCTTCGCTTTCCAGTCTGTCCTTGCCAGTGACTTGGCGCACAGAGATGGTGGCTTTTCACACCCTGACACCACGTGGCTTGGGTCCATTGGGCTTCATCAGGATGGGGGGAAACTGCACCTTGTCTGGGTCCTAATAAAGCATCCCTGGCACAGCTCATTGTCTCAGGTACTGGATCGCTTTCTCAGGCCATTAGATTGGCCAACAAATATAAAAAGGAGGAATTGTTGGGGAAGACAGCAGGCCTGCCGGCGGCCTAGCTCTCTTCTCCCAAGATTTAGGCCCTGACAATATTCTTCTTTTCCCATGAGACAGGAAAAGTTACTCACGCAGAGTGGATTCTAATAATCACATTCTCAAAACACAGCGGCCTTGCTGAGAGGGGTACAGGCTGCCCTAAACCCAGAAGCAGCTATAGGAAGATATTTGGGAGTAACTGAACATGTTAGGAACAAACAATAACAAGAGGTTCAAAACAGCAGGTGTGTGGATGCTTTTAGGCATTTAAGGTAAACTAAGGATGTTTAGCTATAAGATAGGTTTATCAGAACTCGTTATAATTACTAACCAATCAATACGGTGTGAACAGTGTGTGTAACCAATTAGCAGTTTTTTAGCTTGCCACGTTTGCAGTAAGAAAGGTCTAGAATCTGGGTGATTTCACCTAATAAAATGGCTTCATGGCTTCACCTAAAATTCATATCCAATTGTGTGTTGGTCTCTGCCGGATGCCACACTGTTCATTCTGTCTTTTTTCTTTCATTTCATTGCCAGTGCCATTTCTATTCCATTCCATCCAGCTCTGCTCCAGTCCATTCCTTTATCCTGTAGCATGCTTCCTATTCTTTCCTTCAATTGTATTAATTTATTCCATGTCTTTTCACCTACACTGAGAGCCCCCACTCGCTCCACAAGCTGCAATGACTGGGACCCACTCCAGGAGCTGGCACAAGCTGGGGGTGCCTAGCCCACTGGTTGACTCCAGCAGCTGGCACCCGGTCCACCCACACTACCCCCCAGTTGTTAGCACATGGTCCTTTTGGTTCACAGACACACAGGGTTGAGAACGAGATCCCACAGAGAGAGAGTTCAACAGGATTTATTAGAAGGTGACAGGACAGACACCATATCGTGCACAGTTCCTCAGGGGAACTTTACATGTGCAGTGGCCCTCGAGCACTGATGAGGGGAGGGATGGTCTGCAGTTTCCTGGCTGTTTCCTGCAGCTGCTGGCTGATGAGACCCAGCTTAGCAGCGATCTGCTGGAGCCTCTCCGCCTTCTCTTGCACTTGATGAGAGCTTCCCTTCCCCACAAGACAGTTCTCTTGAAGGATGTGGCACTGCCTCTCCAGGTCCTTTACAGCACCCTGGAGGCTGCCGCTCTGCTCCAGCAGCCTGCTGGGACTGCTGCCAGGCAGCCAGTCCTCCTGCAGCCCTGGGGTCTGAACGCCCACCTCTGCCACAGCCCGCCCACTGCCGGCACTTCCTTGTGGCATGGAGCACAGGTTGTGGGGCACCAAGTCTGCCCGTGCAGCCTCAGGTGGAACTTCTGCACTGTTTCCTTCCTCCTGGAGATGGGCATCCTTTACGCTCTCCTGGGTTTCCTTCTGCCCTTGTGCCTCCTGGGAGGGAGGTGGCATGAGGGTCTCTGAAGAACAGGGCTCGCTGGCCCCGGTGCCCAGGAGGCTCTGCAGGTGTGCCCTGGCCTCACTGCAGGAAGCAGGCTGCTGGCCGTTGAACCGCTCCAAGATGTACTTTTCAAAGAGTCTCCTCTGCTGCAGCAGTTGGTCTTGGAGGTGGATGATCTGGGCGGCCAGCTTGCTGTTGGCCTTCCAGCGCAGCTGGCCCAGGACATCCTGGATCTCACCACGGGCCTTGCTACTCCTCCAGTCTCCTCTCACCAGCTCCTTTGCCAGCTGCTTCTGCAGGTCCCGTGCCTGACGGATGGTGTTCTCACGCTGCTGCAGCAGCATCCCCTGCACCTGGTCCAGGTCAGCCTCCTTGGAGCGCAGCAGCTGCCGGATCTCCACCTCCCGCTGCCGCTGGCTCTGCTCCCGCAGCCGCTGGAGCCCCTGTGCCTGCTGCTGCTCCCCTTTGGCCTGCAGCCGTTGGGCCAGGAGCTGCCGCTCCCACTCTGCCGCCTCCTTCAGCTGGCGAGTTTCAGCAGCAAAGCACTGGCAGAGCTCTTGGGCACGGAGTCGCTCGGCCCCCAGCTCAGCCCGCAGCCTCTCCAGCTGCTGCTTGTGCCTGTCCTGCGAGGCCAGGCCACGGCAGGGCGAAGGGTGGCTGCGTGCCACGGACCCCCGTCCCACACTGCGCCGGCTCATGGCTGCAGGGATGGCAACCAAATGTTGATGCCAGAAGCCACCAACCTTGGTTGTCCCTCCCTGTCAGCAGCTGCTGCCTCCCCTGTCTGCACAGAAGTGGAGACAGCATCTGCAGTGAGCCAAGGGGGAGCGAGTCCAGCCTTGGATACCTGTCCTGGCAATGACCTCACAATGGAGAGGTGGGGCCTCATGGCCTTATTAGGTGTGCCATGATGCTGACCTAACCAAGGAGGGGTGAACCTTGGCTGCACACCACGTGCCCATCAAGCCTACCCCCACACTGGATTGGACACTGATGGCTGTGTCAGTGTGATGTCACAGTAGATTTTGTGACATAGGTGCCCGTACAAGAAGCTGCTCCAAGAGGCAAGGGTGCATTTGGAGGGGAACCTGACCTCAGTGCTGCTGGGCAGGGGGTTGGAGAGCTCTCGCTAATGACTTCTCAGCGGTCCCTGTGCCCACCACCACCTCCAGCACCCAAACGGATCCTGGGCACCCCTGACTGTGCATCCGCCTGGCTGCATTGTGTCTGTGAGAGAGGGTGGGCACCCCTGTGCTTGGGGACTGTCCCCCAGTGTGAGGTAATGCAGTTTGTGTAAGGATATAGAAGATATATAAGGTGTGTGAGTGTTTGAATAAAGGCCCTCAACATTGATCACATTGATCCGAGTTGAGTCCGTAACTTCAGCTCCATCAGGATGGGATAGATGAGAGGATAGTGAGGTGGGCTGAGAACTGGTTGTTGGGTCAAGCTCAGAGGGTGGTGATCAGTGGAGCAGAGTCTGGCTGGAGGCCTGTGACCAGCGGTGTTCCCCGGGGCTCGGTGTTGGGTCCAGTCCTCTGGAACAGCACCCACCTGATGATCCAGAGCTGGGAGGGGTGGCTGACACTCAGGAACACTGCGCTGCCATCCAGAGAGACCTGGACAGGCTGAAGAGATGGGCAGGGAGACACCAGATGGGGTTCAACAAAAGCAAGTGTAGAGTCTTGCACCTGGGGAGGAATAACTGCTGGAATCGAGACAGGCTGGGAGGGAGCTGCTGGAGAGGAGCTCTGTGGAGAAGGACCTGGGGGTGCTGGTGGGTGACAGGGTGGCCATGAGCCAGCAGTGTGCCCTGGGGCTGAGAGAGACAATGGGATCCTGGGGGGCGTCAGGAGGAGTGTGGGCAGCAGGTCACAGGAGGGGATCCTCCCCCTCTGCTCTGCCCTGCTCAGGCCCCAGCTGGAGTGTTGTGTCCAGTACTGGGCTCCCTGGGATCAAACAGCCAGGGATCTCCTGGAGAGAGTCCAGAGGAGGCTCAGGAGATGCTGAAGGGCCTGGAGCATCTCCCCTGGGAGGAAAGGCTGGGTGAGCTGGGGCTGTTCAGCCTGGAGAGAAGAAGATTCTGGGGGGACCTTCTGAATGTCTATCAATATCTGAAGGATGGGATGCAGGGGAAATGGCCAGCCCCTTCTCAGTGTCTGTGGGGACAGGACAAGGGGCAATGGCTGCAAGTTGGACCATAGGAAAGACATTAGTGGATTTGTGGCAAACCAGCATATGCATATTTGCCAAAGAATTGGGCAGGATCTTGTGTGTTGGGAACTCTAAGACCCAGTTTTTTTCCTGTTACCCATAAAGCGGGGAGAGCAACTAGGAGTTCAAGTGTGTACTGAGGCTGATGAGACAAGAGAAAGACACCATAGACAGAGCCTGCAAATTGGGCACTGGAAGAATAAGGAATGGCCTCCTGAGAGAATCATTGCCTATTATGATCCAGCTACATGGGCAGGAGATGGGTCCTGGGGTTACCAGACCCCAATATATATGGTTAATAGAATAATTAGATTACAAACCATAGTGGAATTAATTGTAAATAAAACTGGAGATGCACTTGGATGAATTGCAAAACAAAACACCAAGATGAGAACTGCTTTATATCAAAATTGCTCAGCTTTAGATGATTTATTAGCACAGGAAGGGGGTGTTTGTGGAAAATTTAACCTTACTAATTGTTGTTTAGAGGTTGATGATGAGGGAAAAGCTGTAAATGAGCTTATAAAAGAAATGAAGAAAATTGCACACGTCCCTGTTTAAACCTGGAATGGAATCAACCCAGGAGGGTCATAGAATCATAGAATGGCCTGGGTTGGAAGGGACCCCAAGGGTCACAGAGCTCCAACCCCCTGCCACAGGCAGGGACACCAACCTCAGGCCTGGAGCTACACAAGGTTGCCCAGGGCCCCATCCAACCTGGCCTTGAACACCCCCAGGGACGGGGCACCCACCCCCTCTCTGGGCAGCCTGTTCCAGCCCCTCACACTCTCTCTGGAAAAAACTTCCCCCTAATATCTAATCTAAATCTTCCCTCCTCCAGCTTCACTCCATCCCCCTTGTCCTGCCAGTCTCTGCCCTTGAACAAGCTGATTCCCCTCCTGTGTCTCTGCTCCCTTCAGCCACTGGCAGGCTGCAATGAGGTCCCCCCACAGCCTTCTCTTCTCCAGGCTGACCCAGCCCAGCTCCCTCAGCCTTTCTTTGTAGGGCAGCTGCTCCAGCCCTCTGAGCATCTCCGTGGCTCCTCTGACCCCTCTCCAACAGCCCCACATCTTTCTTGTGTTGCCCCAGCTCTGGACCCAGGATCCAGCTGGGGCCTCACAGGGCAGAACAGAGAGGGACAATCCCCTCCCTGTCCCTGCTGCAACCCCTCTGCTGATGTGGGACAGGAGTCTGGAGGAGTATGGGGAGATATTGTGGGTGGTTTACCAAAATTGGGGTGATTGCACTGGGGATATGCAGAGGATTGTTAATAGTTCCATGTTTCACCCCTTGTTTTACCAGATTGATACCCTGGGTTATACAAGGGATGCAAATCTCTGCGGTGCCTGTGGACCCGGACCCAGGGAAAGAGAAACCCCATTCCCTGATGATAATAAAACCAGAAGATGCAGAATGAATCCCAGTTCAGCCAGTGTTGGATCTATTGGGAAAGAAAACACGAATCAACACTGTAAAAAGAGAAACTGGGGGATTGTGAACTATGTCCATCTGATTGGTGTCAGTGTGGGAGAATGTTGGGGCCACACGGTGAGAGGTGACATTTTTGCACCCCTGTACGACCTGGGGGGTGGGAGGGGGGGTCAGTGTGAATAGTTTCTGGGGGGGAAAAGGGGAGGGGGAGGGGCGTCCTGCACCGAGCCCCCCGCGGGAGCCGCCTGCGCAGGGGCTGTTGCAGCCGAGCAGCGCTGCCTGACGCAGCCTGTGAGGGGTGCGGGCGGGAGAACACCCATCAGTCACAGGGAGAAGCTTCTCCTCCCAACAGGTGTAGAAGCAACAACAGAACTGTTTGGGGGGCGTCTGGCTGGAGCGCAGACTCCAGGCCCACCCAGCTCTGTCTGTGCACACAGAGCTGTTGGCTTGTTTCAGCCGCTTCGGGAACTGTTCAACGTGGTTCAACTCCTGCTTGGGACCCAGTCATTATCACAGCTGGTGACTGGGGATACTGGGCGGCTGGTGACTGGGGATACTGGGGGGCTGGTGAGCTATTCACTGGGAATACTGGATGCTGCTTACTGTGGATACTGGGGCACTGGTTACTGGGGATACTGGTGGGCTGGTTAGTGGGACAGTAGTGGGCTGGTTACTGGGAATACTGGGGGCCTGGTTACTGGGAGACTGGTGATCTGCTTACTTGGGATAATTGTGGGCTGGTTACTGGGACACTGGTGGGATGGTTACTGGGGAAACTGGTGGGATGGTTTCTGGGGATACTAGTGTGCTTGTAACTGGGGACACTGCTGGGCTGGTTACTGGGGACACTGGTGGGCTGGTTTCTGGGGATACTGGGGGCTGGTTACTTGGAATACTGGGAGCCTGGTTACTGGGAATACTGGGGGCCTGGTTACAGGGGACACTGGTCGGCTGGTTACTGGGCACACTGGTGGGCTCATTCCTGGGAATACTGGGGGCTGGTTACTGGGAAACTCGGGGGGCTGGTTACTGGGGACACTGGTGGGCTGATTAATGGGGACACTGGTGGGCTGGTTTCTGGGGATACTGCTGGGCTGGTTACTGGGGATACTGGGGGGCTGGTTACTGGGGATGCTGGTGGGCTGGTTACTAGGGCACTGGTGGGCTGATTTCATCAGGATACTGGTGGGCTGGTTACTTGGGATACTGGGGGCCTGATTGCTGGGAAATTCAGGGGGCTGGTTACTGGGGACACTGGTGGGCTGGTTACTGGGAAACTCGGGAGGGTGGTTACTGTGGACACTGGTGGGCTGGTTACTGGGGATACTGGGAGCTGGTTACTTGGAAACTCGGGGGGCTGGTTACTTGGGACACTGGTTGGCCAGTTCATTGGGATACTGGGTGTAGGTTACTTGGGATACTGGTGGGCTGATTAATTGGGATACTGGGGGCCTGGTTACTGGGAAACTCGGCGGTCTGGTTACTGGGGACACTGGTGGGCTGGTTCCTGGGGACACTGGTGGGGTGGTTACTGGGAAACTTGGGGGGCTGATTACTGGGGACACTGGTGGGCTGGTTCCTGGGTACACTGGTGGGCTTGTTCCTGGGGATACTGGGGGCCTGGTTACTTGGGATACTGGGGGCCTGATTACTGGGAAACTCGGAGGGCTGGTTACAGGGGACACTGGTGGGCTGTTTTCTAGGGATACTGATGGGCTGGATACATGGGATACTGGGGGCCTGGTTACTGGGAACCTCAAGGGGCTGGTTACTGAGAAACTCGGGGGGCTGGTTACTAGGGATACTGGGGGCTGGTTATTTGGGATACTGGGGGCCTGGTTACTGGAAAAGTCTGGGGGCGATTACTGGGGACACTGGTTGGCTGCTTACTGGGGACACTGGTGGGCTTGTTCCTGGGGATACTGGGGGCTGGTTAACTGGGATACTGGGGGGCTGGTTACGAGGCAACTCGGGGGGCTGATTACTGGGGACACTGGTGGGTTGATTACTGGGGACACTGGTGGGATGGTTTCTGGGGATACTGGGGGTTGGTTACTTGGGATAATGGGGGCCTAGTTACTGGGAAACTCGGGGGGGCTGGTTACTGGGGACACTGGTGGGCTGGTTCCTGGGGATACTGGGGGCTGGTTAATGGGACACTGGTGGCCTGGTTACTGGGAAACTCGGGGGGCTGGTTACTGGGGACACTGCTGGTCTGGTTCCTGGGGACACAGGTGGGCTGGTTACTGAGGATACTGGGGGCTGGTTACTTGGGATACTGGGGGCCTGGTTACTGGGAAACTTGGGGGGGTTGGTTACTGGGGACTTGGAGAGTTACTTGGAGTTCAGGAGCTAGGAGAGTTTGGTGCCAGTGTGCAGAGCCTGTGATGGCTACAGCATTGATGTGCTGGGCAAGCACAGGCTAACCCTTTGGGTAGGATGGGTTTTCTTTGGGAATACAATAAAGCCTAGTGCTTCAAAACTCATTGTTATTGGGGGTGTAAGAGCAGCTGGAACTCACTGGATTTATGTTCACGGGTTTTAAAAATAGTAAAGGGAATTTTTTTTCCTGTTTGGGGAGATGTTGGTTTGTTTTTATGGATCTGGATTGAAATGGCAGCTGGAAAGGCACAGTTCTGTTCATAGAATCATAGAATCCCAGACTGGTCTGGGTTGGAAGGGACCCCCAAGGATCACAGAGCTCCAACCTCCTGCCACAGGCAGGGACACCAACCTCAGGTCTGGAGCTACACAAGGTTGCTCAGGGCCTCATGCAACCTGTCCTTGTAAAGCTTGTAAAGCCTTTACCCATCCATTGGTTTCATATTTATAGCTCACAGCCAACTGCCTTGAGCAATTCCACTGGAGAGAGGGCCACAGAGATGCTCAGAGGGCTGGAGCAGCTCCCCTACAGAGAGAGGCAGAGTGGTAATAACCTGGAGGTGGTCTTCTACTGCAGAGAGCTTGCCTAAAAGCAACCCCAAGGAACAAGAGTATCATCCATTTGATTGCTGAAAAGAAATACCCAAAGCTGTGCAGCTGTGGCTCCTCTGCCCTGCCACAGTGTCCACTCATCCGTCCCCGGGTCGCTCCCCAGATCTCACCTGGGAGCTGACAGGCTGACCTAGAACAAGGCTTTGCTCCCTCGGTCCTGCTCTGGGAAGCCAAAGCAGTCGGCGCCAAGGCTCCAGCGTGGAAGCGGCGCCTGTCCCCACCCCTCCCCAGGCAGGACATCAGCTTCCCAAACTGACGCCGTGTTGAAGGAGCTGCATTAGCAGCTGCCCTGTGCCACCCGCTCCTTCCAACAGCCTTGTACCGCCTCGTCCTGCAGTGCAGTCGTGCACTTGCTGCCCCCTCCCAGGAACTGTGAAAGATGGGACCCAACCTCATCTGCTTACCCACTTGAAGGGGCTTCCACTACAGCATCCATTCAGTGTGACTGGATCTGGGCTTCTTCGCAGGGGGTGGTGCTGGGCTGGCCGAGGGCAGCTGGGTGTCTGGCAGCATGCACCAGGAAGGCCTCTTCGTCCCGCGTCTCCCATTCTGGCCAAGCTTCTTTGGCTCATCCTCTTCTTTCTTCTTCTCTTTGATGTCTTCTTTCTTCTTCTCCTCATCTTCTACCTTGTTGTTTTTCTTCCCATCTTCTACCTTGTCTTTCGTCTTCTGATCTTCTGCCTTTTCATCATTCTTCTCATCTTTGGCCTTTTCTTTCCTCTTCACATCTTCTACACTGTCCTTCTCGTCTTCTAGCTTCTCTTTCCTCTTCTCCTCTCCTCTTCCTTCTTCCCCTCTTCCTTCTTCCCCTCTTCTTTCTTCTCCTCCTCCTCGCCCTCCGCCCTGCTGTCCACTTCCATCCCGCTCTCCTCTTCCCTTCTGCTGCCCACTCCCACCCTGCCGGCTCCTCCCGTGCTGCTGGCAGCTGCCCTTCCCTGCTCCTTGCCCTGCCCGCCCTGCCTTCCCTTCTTGCCTGCCCATCCCGTGCCGGCTGCCGGGCTCTCGCTGCCGCCCCCCCGCTGATGGGCTGCCGGCACCCCCGCGGCGTCACTCCCCCTGCCTTTCTCGGGCGGGGGGAGCGGCAGCCGCCGCTTGGCCGCCGGGCCGGCCGCTGCCGAGGGTCCCTGCGGGCTCGGGGAGGTGGAGGCAGCCGGAGCCGCCTTCGCGCCGCTCTCGCTCTTCGCCATCCGCCTGAGGCCGGTTCCGCCTGCGGGGGGAGCAGCGCCGCCTGCTGCCGCTACGGGGCCCGTCCGGCGAGTAACGGCCGAGGCCACCCGCCGCCGCGAGGGGGCGCCGTGCCGCCACGAGCGAGCGGCGGGGATTGGTCGGAGCGCTCGCGCACGGGCTCGGGGCCTCCCCAGCGCCGAGAACAGCCCCGAGCGGGGCCTGTGTCGCCTCTGGGCTCTGCCGGCCGCCGGGTCCGTCGTGCTCCGTGTCCAGCAGGAGCTCCCGAACCGCAGGAGCCAGGGCTGAAAGACACCCCTGGCCTGAGACCTCCCCAGGGAGCCCCCAGCAGCCCCTCTGAGCCCGGGGCTCAGGGAATAGTGTCACAGTGCCCTGTGTCACTCCTCGGCTCTACCTGCGGTCAGAGTCAAACGTGCCCAATGCCCAGAGGAGCTCCCAGAGCACAGGGGCGAGGACTGAGACGTGTTCCTCACCTGGGACCTCCCCACGGAGCCACAGGATGTCCCTCCGACCCTGGGAACAGGCCTTAGAGAGCCCGATGGCATTTCTCGGCTCAGCCAGCATCCCAATTCCGTCATTCCAAATGTCCAGCAGGAGCTCCTAAACCCAAAGTGCAAGGAATGAAAGACACACCTGGCCTGAGACCTCCCCATCTGGCCAAAAGAAGCTCATCTGACCCTGGGGCTCAGGCCTTTCCTAGCCCAGGGAATGGTCCTAACAGTGCCCTGAGTCATTTCCTGACTCCACCAGCAGTCATGTTCAGTCATACTAAATGTCCAGCAACAGCTCCCAAACCAAAGGTGTGAGAACTGAACCACCATCCTGGCCTGAAACCTCCCCATGGAGCCCACAAGATGTCCCTCTGACCCTGGGGCTCGGGCCTTTCCTAGCCCAGGAACAGTCCTTAGAGAGCCCGATGGCATTTCTCAGCTCTAACAGCATTCCATTGCAATCATGCTGAACGTCCAGCAGTAGCTCCCAAAACAAAGGTGCAAGATGTGAAAGACATACCTGGCCTGAAACTTCCCCATGTTGCCCACAAGAAGCCACTCCGACCCTGAGGCTCAGGGCTTTCCTTGCCCCAGGAACAGTCTTAAAACTACCCTATATAATCTTATAGCTCTAGCAGAACTCACATTCAGTAATTCAATACATCCAGCAGTAGCTCCCAAACCAAAACTTCAAGGACTGAAAGAAATACCTGGCCTGAAACATCCCCATGTGAAACACAAGCAGCCCCTCTGGCCCTGGGACTCAGGATTTTCTGAGCCCAGGAAACAGTCCTGACATTGCCCTATGCCACAGAACCTGTGGCAGCTTCTTTGATACAAGTTACACTGTTTTCTCAACGCTACTGCTAGCTGTCTTAGGATAGCTAAGATCAAACGAAGGCAGTGGCTTTACTTAGGATAAGGAAGGAAACATGCCATGGTAGCCATTCGCCTGCTGCTTTAGAGCTTGAATAGAAGGCTTCAGAAAAATGGTATTTGCTGGCTCCCTGCGTGGAAGGAGATGCTGAAGAGATTTTTTTAAAAGATCATCATGAGATCTAAACCATTTTGAACAGAGAGGAGTTCTTGGGATGAGGGTCAGCTTTCCTAAGACCAAAAGCAGTGCAGAGGATTCCTGCAGAAGTAAATGCCACTGGATGGAAGGGAAACTGAAGCAGAGAGTCACAGCCTCTGCCACAGCATGTGTTTGTTCCAGCCTTTCTGACTGTGTCATGTTTGTCACATAGATCAGTCATGGTGGGGGGAAGCTTATCAAAGGGCTGACCTCATCAAAACATGCTCTGGCCACAACGAGTGTTGGGTTTTCAGCAACATCACGGCAGGTGAGAGGGAGTTCTTCTGATGGGCGCTCAAAGCGCATGCAGGAATCACGTGTGTGGTGGGGGAATCCCCATTTGGAGCCCTGGTACTTTTCTGTCCTGTCTGTTGCAGGCTCTGCTCTTAAAGCTGTGAAGCTGAAAGGGTTTGCTGGCCTCTCAGAATCAAGTAGAAGTGACTAAACGTGTCCCTTCACAGGGATATTTCCAATGCTTTTAGTGGAATATGCTTCCGGTACTGCTCAAGACCTGAACAAGTCATCTTCTGTTCTCTGGGCTGTGATTTGGCAAGGGGTATCAGGAGTGCAATTTCCACAGTCCCTCTATTCCTTCCCAGTCCCCAGCCTTCCTCCCTCCCATCCTCCCTCCTGCCCTGTGGATCTAAAACAATTCTGACCCGGTTGGGACACGCTTTAAGACCTCTAACTTTCATCTGGGTGATTATAAAGCTTCGGGATCTTTCCCGAAGGGTGCGACTTCAAGTTGCCCAGTGACAGCAGTTATCCCAATTGGAGAACGTGAACAACCTCAGATATGAGTCCCAACAGTGTCTCTCAGATTGATGATTCAGGTGTAAGAAAAGTTTTTTACATTTGGGAGGGAAAAAGGATGGCTGGTCTTCCATGATGCATTTTTGTAACTTGAGTTCCATCATGGGCTTGCCCAGCCTGGGGCCGTCCTTGTTCCAAAGCCCTTGTTCCAAAGTGTGCTTGCAATAAGCACACTGACCTTTCAGGAGGGGGTGATTTCCCCTAGCTGGGGGACTGTCCTGGTTTTGGCCAGAATAGAGTCCATTCTCTTTCTAGCAGCAGGTGGAATGCCATGTTTGGGAGTTGGGATGAGAGCAGCGCTGACAACACAGGGATGATTTTGGTTATTGCCAAGCAGTCAGGGACTTTTCAGTTGTTCATACTGCTGACCCAAACTGGCCAAAGCGGGTATTCCATGCCAATTCCATCATGCTCCACTGACAGACAGCCTTGCCTGCTACAAAGTTCTGCTGTGTACCAACCACCAGCTCTGGCTTCCCACACAGACACCCAGCATTTCCCTCTCCCTGTGTGGGGCAAACAAAGCTCAGTTTCGATTTGCCTCAGGAAACACCGCAGCTCTGCCCAAGTCCCTCTGGCTCTGGAAGCCCACTATGTGCAGAAGCCCGGGCACCGTCCCTGCCAATACAGGCTCTTCTGTCCTGTGCTGTGACACACACCTTCCCTCCTGGCTCCTTTGGCCAGAAAAGCCCAGCACCTACTCACAGCAGCACACTTATCGAGGGATTTATGATCCAAAAGCCCCGAGGAACTAAGAGGACACAGTTGCTATCCCCTACCCACATTAAAGACCATCTCAGGTGGGAGAAATCAAGAGGAGTTTTGCAGCTCAGGGGACTTGGCACAGCCCCACCAAGGCAGCATCGTCTCTCCCACAGCAAGAGCTGCTGCAGGGGAAACAACCATGGCGTCAGCACCCAAAACATGGAACCCCTCAGGTTCCACAGCTCTCCATTGAGAGCTAACCCTGGCTAGGCAAGAGGCTCTTGGCCCACTGGTTTCTGCCTAATACACACTGAACAAAGAATCACCCACAGAGGGTCCTGGGTCCTGTGCCCCAGGACGCCCGGGCACACAAAAGACCGGTTGTCCCCAGGTGCCAGGCACAGCTAGTGGTGCTGGGGCAGCCCCGGTACCTTCACCAGCCCAGTGAGAACCTCCTCATTTCATCATTGACTGAGTCAAGCATGCCCACAGAGCCAAGGCTGGGTCACCCATCCCAGGGAGAAGGTAGGAGGATTAACTAGGTCATTAAAAAAACACTTCTGACCACAGGAGAGTGTGGTGCAAGGCAGCAACAAACTCACAACCCCCCTAAAAGGACTCCCCTCATCTCTTGCAGGAGGGCGCAGGTCCATGAGGGCAGCAGAACCACACACCTGGGTGCTGCTGCAGTGGTTGCAGATTCATTGCTTGTAAAACAAACTTGCTGTGCAAAGCTGGCAGCCTTACGGGCTCGGGCACCCAAGGTGCCACCCCACACACGGCCCTACGGTCACGGCTGACGTGCAGGATTCTAACACAGCTCTTGGGAACAGCAAGCAGAGACAAACAGGGCTCCAGCCTCAGCGAGACTTCTCCAGCACAGGGCTGCTTTCCTGCCACAGAGAGCCACGTACAGCAAATCCCCCTTTTCACCAGCTTCCAACCCAGCTATGGGCTGCCTCTCTGCTCCCTTGTTTAATTAAAGCTAGGCTGGGGGAGATCACAGACCCTGTCACTGACACTGAGATCACTGCCACCATCCTGCTGGTTGGACATCTCAGAAAAACCCAAGCCCCCAGTCTGCTGGCAGCCCCCAAGCTCTGAGCTCTGCAGACAGAGGTTTGGGTCTCTGTAACAGGAGCCTACTTGCCCCACCTTGGCCCATGGGACACACCTGGCACTGCTGTCACCTCCCCACAGTTTACACACTACAACCAAAACCAGTTTCATTTACAGGAGGAAGAGACAGGCCTCTCCAGAGACCATGAGATTGCACCTCAGCAAGTCATCTGGCTTCAGGACAGCCTGGCCCCCCACCCCCACCTGGGGCCTGGGGGAGCCCATGGGGTTGTCAAGCCCCACACATGTACTGACAAAGAACAATCGAGTCCCAGCAGGGTGGCAAGTTTGGCACAGCCCAGAGCCCAGGGCAGCAAGGTAGGGACACCCAAACCCCAGGCAGGGATCACACACCTGGCCAGTCGCAGGGGCTTTGGCTTGGTAGCAGCCACCCGGGCCTGGACTGCTGCAGGGCTGCAAGGACCACCACACCTCCCGGGTACACATCACCTGCAGCCCACTTCAGCCACCGACAGGTCCTGAGAGCTGAGTACAGCTGCTGCAGCCATTTGTCTTCCTCGGTGTGTCTATACCCCCTGCAGAAATGCTGCTGCTCCCACTTCGCAGCAGTGGCACAGAGAGGCTCACTGTCCTGGCCAAGACTCACAGGCACAAAGCCAGTTCCAGCCCAATGCTGGGATGACAGCCATGGGCCACCTAAGGGCCACGTATCCTCCTCCTTTTTGGTGTATGATTTTAAAAATTTCTTAGAAAGACTCACACAAAAATCACCTTGGCCATCTGGGAGGGCAGTGAGAGCACAGCTACAGAGAGCTATCACACACCCCTTAGTCTGTAGGCAGGGACACACCACCTCGCTTTTGAACCCAGACTGTAGACCTTTTCAGCTGGACACAAATGCCTCGGTGCTGCAACCCCCTGCTTGGAGAGCAAGCAGGATGGTGGTCCTGCGTTTGCACGTGGGGGCTGCACACCAGCAAGGATGTGCACGGTGTGTTTCCACAGGTCCCGCTCAGCACCAGATCCTTAGCCATCTTGGAAAGTCCCTCCTTGTAACAACAGAACCAACAGGCAGAACCCCCATGCCCTGAGCAAAGGTAGGAACGGGGCCAGGGCCGGGACCGGCGGGTGGCAGGGGGGTCCCCGCTTGGTGTGACCTTCCTCCCGCCACCCTCCCTTCTTCTCCCCCATCCCCCTCCCCTCCCCCATCGCCTGCTCCTGCTGACACCCTCCACCCCCCGGCCTCCCCCCCCCCCCCCCCGCTGTTCTCTGGTCAGCGTTACCCTTCAGGTGTCCTCGGCTAGCAGTGGAGCTGCTTCTGATAAGCCAAGTGTTTCTCCTGCATGCTTGATCTGTTTCCCTTGTGCACTGAAAAGTCCCCTTTCTTTCCAGATTGCTCCACGGGCGTCAAGAATCCCACAGGCATGTTTGGAATCTGTCCATAGATTTCTCTTTTTCCTTTGGCTAATTCTAGAGCTCAAGTCCAGGCAATAATAATCTCTGCCCCCTGTGCTGATGTCCCACCAGGTAACAGCTGAGATTCAATTACCCTGTCTGTCCTTGTTACAGCATACCCAGCCTTTTGGGTTCCTAGTTGCACAAATTTGCTTCCATCTGTGAATCAGGGGTCTTGTGCATCCCCAAGGGGTTCTTCCTTCAGGTCTGGCCTGCTAGAATGTGTGGTTTCAATGGTCTCTAAACAAGCCCTGAAGTCTTCCCGCTGAGGAAAGGCTCTGGGTTTACCACATCAGTTACTTCAATACTGACATCACCTGATGCAGCCAAACTAGCCTGATATTGCAAAAAGTGGGATGGGGAGAGCCAGCGCTTTCCTTTTGCTCTGAGACGGCCGATCCTGTGTGGGAGACCAAGACCGGGGTCTTTTGGCCCAAGGGAAACTTTCGGGCTCCACCCATAGTTCGTATTACAGCTGCTGCTGCTCATAGGCACCCTGGCCATCCTTTGCTTCTTTCAGCAAGCTGGTTAGAAAAATAGGCCACAGCTCTTTTGTAGGGCCCCAGCCGCTGAGCCAGGCCTCCCAGAGCCAGGCCTTGCTGTCCAGGGGAGAAGAGCCAGAGAGGTTTAGTACCATCAGGTAGGCCCGAAGCCGGGGCCTTCATTAGCTGCTTCTGGAGTGTTTCACATGCAGTCTGAGCTTCGTGAGACCAAGGTAGTGGAATAGAATTCTTTCTCCAAAGTTCATAAAAAGGTTCTACTCTTATTCCATAATGACAAATCCATAACCAACACCAGCCTGTGCTTCCCAGAAGGGTTCTGAGTTCTTTTACCAGCTGAGGGAGGGTGGGGGTCTGCAGGTGGCTTCTTTTTGTTCTTTTCTCAATTCTTGTCCTCCCGACTGTTCAGGCGTCAGGAATAAAATGAGAGTTACTTCTTGCTGCTGCTTAGCTCCCCCCATTGCCAGTTTGTTGGTTTCCCTCCTGTGGTCTGTGTTGTGGGCTTCTGGTTTGGAGTGACCCCACCATTCCTGCTGTAAAGAGAATGTGACCGAGTTTTGCCATTGTTGAATAAAATGTACTTGATCAGCTGTATCAGATTCAGCAGGTGGGAACAAGTTGTGAAGCAGGCTTTCTTTTGCACTTGGTCTCTTGCAGCTAACAAGGTTCTTCTTCCACCTTCTCTTTCTGCTTGCCTTATGCATGAAATTTCTGCCTATGGAAGCATGTCTGTGATGTAGCTAACCCTCTGAGTCCCTCCCAAGCTGCTCCTTCCCTTCCTGCTTCCTGCGGTTGTCATCAAGGTGCCCCTGGTGCATTCAGCAAAAAAGGCACCGCTGGCTGCTCCTGAGAGGCCAGTCCTGAAGACAGAGCCCATAGTGCTGGGTCATCTCCCTTGCTTTCTCCTGTCTTTGTGTAGTTTGAATCAGAGGAATTGTTCCTAGCCTGTGTTGAACTTGAGCTATGGTCCTCCTCTTTCCTCACTAACTCCTTAGTCAGAGCCCTGGTCCCGAGCTTGTTTAGCATCAAGTGAGTGGTTTTTCTTCTGTGTGAGCCTGTCCTTACCTCCGTCAGTCACAAGAAGATCATAACTGAACACAACACTGAACTGGGGCTTGGTTTCTTACCCTATCTGGACACATCAAAGGCCTGGAAGTGGTTGGGAGGGATATTCTTTCCAAAACTGTCATTTTGAAAGGTTGGAGGGGCAGCTAGTTCTCTCAGCTACAGGTTTCAATCAGAGATCTTGTGCTTAGGAAGGCAGAAGTCTCTTCTGCCCTTCCCACATAGTAGACTGCAGATGGCATTGATTCATTCCAAAGGCATGGACAGGAGTGGGCTGTTGAAGTCTGCCGAGGTTAAAGGAGGGTTTCTTGGTGTTTTGGTCTACTTTTAGGTTTATTTTTACCTCACTGAGTGTAGCAAGGTGAGGAAATGAGTACTTACCTGCTTGCCCAGGAGGAAGCAGACAAGTCCTAGCTTCCAATGCCTGCACAGGACAGGTGAAAAGAGAGCAGTGATGTACTTGTTTGAGCCTTTTCCAGCAGAGGGAGGATTGCTTCCACCGTTTCCAAAGATTCCCACCTGCAGATGCCTGAACATAAGGGTTGGGGTCCCACAGTGTGCGAAAGGGATAGGTAGGGAGAGGGAGTCCCTGCTGCGTGGGCTGAAATGGGTTTAGGGCTCCTTGCAAATTCTGGTTTTAATGGTGTTTTAGGGAGGTGTGGGGAGAAAGGCTTTTTCTTCATAGCTGGCTGTTTGGGGGACAGTGATGGATTGGCTTGTCAAAGCTTGTGTAGGACTTGTTTTCTGTCCTGGGAAGACACCGGCTGCAGGGAAGGACAAGGATTGGCCAGGGCTGTGTGGCTTTTTGGTTGTGGCTTTAAGGGAAAGAAGGCAGCAGACGTACACATTAGCTAAACCCCTTTTTATTGCCAGCCATTAAGGTGCCCACTTCCCGCTGGCCCCTGCCTCCCTCAGCCATGCTGTCCCCACTCAGATTCCCCTCGCGAGACAGAGTTTGTGTTTGGCCACCCTCTTGTGCCGCTTCTTGGGTGGCTGGTTGGTGCCAGCTGGTGCATGGCGCTTGTCCTGCTTGCCTGATCTGAGCCCCAGGTGGCTTAGGACAGCAGCCCTTGGAAGAGACAAGCGGGACTAAACCACCCTTGGCTGCTACCGCAGAGCCTCCTCCACCAGCTGGGCTGTGCAGGGTGGATAGCTCTGGGGAGCAGCTGAGGATGTGGAGAGTGGCCTTTGGAGTGGGATTTGTAGGGGGCTTATGTGTTTGACAACCACTCGTGGCTGTCTCCGCAGAGCCTCCTCCACCAGCTGGGCTCTGCAAGGTGGAGACCTCTGAGATGCCGGGGATGTGGCCAGCGGACTCTGCAGGGGACTCTGCAGGGGACTCCCCAGAGGACTGTCCTCTGATGACTCCTCAGAAGTCGCTGGAGAGCCCTCCTCAAAGGTGTCCAGGGTGGGACTTAGTGGCAGCTTGGTGATGAGGTCTGCCACCAGCACACCCTGCTTCCCCTCCGAGTCCAGCAAGGGGGAGGCAGCCACCCCCCAGAAGGGGTCATTGTCCCACAGCATGGCTGCTGCCAGATGGTCTTGGGGGCAGTCGCCCTCCTCCCCGTACTCCAGGATGTCAGGTGATGTGGTGAAGGAGGAGGGGCTGTCAAGGCATTCGGGGAGATCGAGCAGGATGTTTTCACAATCCACCAGCATCACTGCTGCCGCTTGCTCCAAGATGCAGTCGCCCTCTGCCCTATAGTGCAAGAGATGGGGAAGGTTTTAGGGGGGTGTGGTCAAGTTGGGGATTCTGGGCTATCAGGGAACGTGTTATTGCCATCCCCCCATACTCCTTGCCTCCCTTTGAGGTTTCGCTCCTTTGGGAAGCTGCTGTCTGCCACATACTTGGAGATGTCAAGTAGTTCATCAAGGACCTCGTTGGCCAAGCTGGGAAGAGCGGTGGTGATGCTGGTGGCCTGGCTGTCGTTTAGCTGGCCTCCCAGTGCCTGGTTCTCAGGGTGGTTGCAGTGCACCACATTCCCCAGGGAGTCCTGGAGCTCCATGAGGAACGCGGTGCTGGTGAGGCTGTTGGGGAAAATAGGGACATCACGGTCAGTGTCCTTGCCATCCTTCAGCCCTGCTGACTCTACTGGCTCTTTGGGGCAGCTGCCTCTTCCACGTACTGGAAGGGGCCAGGAAGCTGGTTGTAGAAGCTGACGGAGTCAGGGACATGGTCGCAAGTGGCCTTGCCATCCCCCAACCCAGAAGGCAGCACGTAGATGGGGACCTCTGGCAGCAGAGTTATCTCACAAACCCTTCCCATCCCAATGATTTGCCATCCTGCAGATTATGTCTTGTCCTGAATGATGCTTTCCCATAGAATCACAGAATCATAGAATGGTATGAGTTGGAAGGGACCCCAAGGATCATAGAGTTTCAACCTCCCTGCCACAGGCAGGGCCACCAACCTCCAGGCCAGGATCTACACAAGGTTGCCCAGGGCCCCATCCAACCTGGCCTTGTACACCTCCAGGGAAAGGGCACCCACCCCATTCCTGGGCAGCCTGTTCCAGCCCCTCACCACTATCTCTGGAAAGAATTTCCCCCTAATATCCAATTTCAACTTTCCTTCCTTTAGCTTCACTCCATCCCCCTTGTCCTGTCAGTCTCTGCCCTTTAACAAGCTGATTCCCCTCTGCTCCCTTCAGGGACTGGCAGGCTGCAATGAGATCCCCCTGTAGCTTTCCCTTCTCCAGGCTGAACCAGCCCTGCTCCCTCCGCCTCTCTCTGTAGGGCACCTGCTCCAGCCCTCTGAGCATCTTTGTGGCTCCTCTGAACCCTGTACACGAGGAAGGGGTGGACACATGCTGACACAATGTGTGCAGCCCCATCCCACCCTATTGGAGGGGGTGAGTTTGGGGGGGAATTTGGGCTTGTCCTTGTTACCCGTCTCTGTACCCCGGAGGGTGCAAATGTGTCTCGAAACAGTGGTGAAACCGCAGCCGCTGTCAGTGCTGTGTGGCCCTGGTGGGGATCTGTCACCAAAAGTTGGCAAGTGGCTGTGCACACCGAGGACAGAAGCTGGACTCTGTCTCTGGTTTGAGCTGAATACAGGTCTTCAGACAGGAGCATCTACCAGGCATACGGTGGTACCAATCCCGTGTTCCAGCGAGGCATCCTGGGGCGGCTCAGGCGATGTCTGTCCGCTCCTGGGCCGTGCCTACAGCAATGGGTGTCATGCTGTTCCTTTGGAGTGCAGGGACATGCAAATGCGAGGGGATCTGTTCTTCTGCCCAGAAGAACTCCCCCTCAGTTTTAGTCTCAAGCCTTGAACTGTGAGGCTTTAGATGGGACTAACGAGTGCTGCGTTTCCAAATGCTCTACCCAGAGGGGCAGCAAGTTGGGCTCACTGCAAGCACTCAGCCACAGAAAACCTTCCCTTCCCCTTTTCCTCTCTCTTGTGTTGTTTTCTTGTTGAAACTGTCCCCATTCCCTTTTCAGCCATGACTGAGAGAATGCCTAAAGAAGGGAACTATGGAAAGATTTCATCCCTGGAGAGGTTGGGGGAGGGCGGGAAGCAGAGGGGGCTGCAAGGGGGCAGTTTGGAAATAGGAACACATGTAAGCATGCAGGGCCGGCTGATGGGAACAAGGGATGGAGAAGGGAAAGAGCTCTGCCTGGCCCAGCATTAGAAAGATGAAAAATCTTTAGCTTTTGCTTTGTTTTGTTTTTTTTAAAGGAAAAACACCCTCTGCTTTTGCAGGAGAGGAAAAGTCAAGGCAAAGACTCTGCCTGTGGAGAAATATTCTCTTTGGAATTTCTCAGGGATCAGCTGGAGCTGGGAGCAAAGCTGACCCAGGCAGCACTTTCTTACAGCAGAAGGACCTTACGCTGCCCTTCCCTGGGTCACTGCTTTAACCCAGAGGTGCTGTCTATATCCCTGTAGGGAGCCCAGCAGGCAGGCTGAGTGCTGACCTTGGCAGCAGCAGAGTCACTGCCCAAGCACACAGCCCCTGGGGTGCAGGGACCCTGCCCACAAGGACAGCCCTGGGCACCCCTGGGTGCACACGCTGCTTCACACCTCGGCAGCCATGCCCAGGAGAAGACAGCTGTCCTGCCCTGTCCCTCTGATGGGGCAGAAGGGCATCCCTTCCATGCAGCACCTCCTGGTCCTATGGAGAACCTGTCCTGACAGACATCACACACTGACCCATGTCCCAGCTTTAGGAGATCCCTCCAGGAACAGAACCTGTATTGCCCTGCACCCACAGACATACCAGAGAGAGGCTGTGGAGATTTCTCCTCCAGTGAGCTCTCAGCATCCATGAGCTCTCTCAGCCTCACAGGTCTCCCCTCAGTGCCTACAGGCAGTGTCCCCAGCCCTGTGTGCCTGGCAGAGGAGCTGCTCCTGGGCAGAGCTGTCTCTCTGCACTGCTGCAGTATTTCATGACTCCCACTGTCCCAGGAGCCTGGCCCAGCTCACAGCAGAGGAGCAGGTGCAGGCGTCACACACTCCATCCCCTCTGGGCTCTTTTGAGGTGTCCCTGGAGCTTCAGGGAACCAACTTGGAAAGACACTGACGTCCTCCCTGACATTCCCTCCCTTGGCTGGGGAGAAATCTTTCTGTCCATCAGAGTCCTTTCTCCTGATCAAACATGAGCTTGTCTCTACACGTGACAGGACCCTCAGGCAGGGACAGGGCGGGGGTCTTTCCCATGGGGAGATTAAGGAGTATGACAAGGCACCTCATCCATGCTTTGACACCCTGGGGCTGGAAGAGGATGCAGCTGTGGCCTGTGGCTGCCACAAACCACCTGAGCTGGGGTTCCTCTCTCCCCAATTCCAGTGGGCACAAAAGAGACACCTGCTTCCTGGGCGCTGCTGGTCCCAGCTCCCACGGGAATTCAAATGGGATGTTGGTGCTACAAATGTAGTAAATTCAGCACTCTTGCCAGGTGGAAGTCTCCAGCAAGACCAGCATCTGGTCATCATCTGTCCACTCAAAACTTTTATTTTGGAGCTGTGCCCTGGACATTGAGCAGTTTCCAGAGTGGATGCTGGTGGAGCCTAAAAATTATGTCAGGAACTTTTGGGATCGTTCCCTCGGGTAGGAATCATAGAATCACAGAATGTTAGGAGCTGGAAGGCACCTCACAGTTCAGCTAGTCCAATTTCCTGTGCCAGAGCAGGATCACCTAGACTAAATCACACAGGAACACATCCAGGTGGGTTTGAATGTCTCCGGAAAAGGAGAGTGCTCAACTTCTCTGGGCAGTCTGTCCCAGTGCTCTGTCAGCCTCACAGTGAAAAAGTTCCTCCTTACATTCACATGGAACTTTCTCTGCTCCAGTTTGCACCCATTGCCCCTTCTCCTATTGCTGGCCATCACTGGGAAGAGCCTGTCCTCCTGACTCTCACCCTTTACATATTTCTAAACATGAATAAGGTCACCCCTCAGTCTCCTCAAAGCTAAAGTGGCCCAGCTCCCTCAGCCTTTCCTCATAAGAAAGGTGTTCCACTCCCTTAACCATCTTGCTGGCCCTGCCCTGGACTCTTTCAAGGAGTTCTCTGTCCTTCTTGAACTGAGGAGTCCAGAACTGGACACAACATTCCAGGTGCAGTCTTACCAGGGCAGAGGAGAGGGGGAGAAGAACCTCTCTTGACCTACTAACCACACAGTTTTGAAGGTGGATATTGGCAGAGCACAAAAAGTATTTCAGGCTGACATTTCCCTTTGCATTGAAAGCACCGATCAGCCAGGTTGCTGGGGCTGCTGGTTGGCCTCCTAAGAAGGTCTCAGGCCTGGAAGATGTTTCAGCCCTTCAAAATTTTGGGGTGGAGCTATTGCTGGACGTTTAGCATTTTCTAAGTTGGATGCTGGTAGAGCCCAGAAATGATGTCAGGCAATTGTTGGACTCTTCCGTTGTCTATGAAAGCCCTGTGCCCCAAGGCTGAGATACTTAATGCCTTTCTTTGCTTCAGTCTTTAGCAGTATGATCAGTTGTCTCCACACCCCTGACTGGAAAGATGGGGTCAGGAAGTAGACCAAAGCCCCCATCATGCTGGGGAATTGGTAAGTGACCTGCTCTGCCACTTAGATCCACATCTGAGGGTACTGGGGGAGCTGGCAGATGTGCTCACCAAGCCACCTTCCCTTATTTACCAGCGGTCCAGGCTGAGGAGGGTTGGTTCTGCCTGATTGGAAGCTGGCACATCTGACACCCATCTACAAGAAGGGATGGAAGGAGGAACTGGGGAACTCCACTGTAAAATGGAGCTTCCCTTCAAAGAGACCTTGGGAAACTCTGGGATTTGATGAACAGAAGCATCAAGAAGATTTCCAACCAGAAGAGATCGTCTCCTCCTGCCTGTATTTTCTCTGTGCTGGAATCACATCTCATGTTGACGGCCCCCATAGTTCTGTGCTTTGGATTTGTAAGAAAAAAACTCTAAATAAACATGTTTGTTCCTTGCTGAGCAGGGCTTGCACAGCATCAAGGGCTTTTTTTCTAATTCTGCTCCAGAAATTATTCAACTGGGAGTGCACAAGTGCCTGGCAGGGGACAGAACAGGCCCAGCTGACCATAACTGACCAAGGGGATTGTCCATACTGTCTAACTACAGGAGTGAGCCCACCCTTGTGTTGCACTTGTTGTCTACAAAGGTGGCCTGGTTTCCAGAGGAATACAGTTGATTTTCTTTCTAGCAGCCTGTGTGGTGCCACGTTTGGGTGTTATTCTGAGGGTAGTGCTGTGGTGCAAGAAGTCACTGGGAGGCAGTGTGGATGAGCTGGTGGCTTTGTGCTTGTGAGAACAGCTGGTGAGGACAGAGAGACAGCAGGACAGGCAAGGACATCGTGGGGTGAGAACGAGGTGGGGAAGCGTGTTGTGTCCCTGCAGCCTACAAGGAAACATGCACAGGCGTGGGACAGTGTGGGATGGGCTGTGGGGCAGATGGCCAAGGCTGCCAGCCAGGCTGAAAGGGCCTGGGATAAACAAGTCTTGGCCCCATTGGCTATTGCTGATGTCCCTGCCACAGAGGCTTCTGACCTGCCACCTTGGACACCGTGTGTCCTACCCCTGTCCTTCCCTTGGTGTCACACTCCCCACATCCCAAGGAAGAGCCCTGAGACACAGGTGGGGGCCAGGATCTCCCTGCCTGGGGGCTGGGGGTCAGCACTTGGCATGGCTGCTTCATCAGACCAAGCCAGGGTGTCCTCAGCATCAGAGCTGCCTGTGCTTTGCCTGTGTTTGTCCTCATGGCCTCCAGTTGTCTGCTCTAAGGAGCCCATGGGGAGGCTTCAAGGTTATGCCCAAAGTGGGCATAACTGCTGACTTGAACTTCTTCAGAGGTTTCTCTCACTGCCACATTGGCCTCCCTGAAGCCCCCTCTCTAATTCTGGACCTGGTAGTGTCATTTCTTTACTGTGTTTTTCCACCAGCAGTGACCCCCCCCATCTATAGCATGAGGAACCAGGAGCTCAAGGATGCTGTGTGGGAATTGATGACTGGCTGTTTCTAAGCAGCTATAAACTGCTCATTTGCTTCTGCATATCACTGACCGTGGAACTCATGTGAGGACCAGTCTGTATTTAGTATTTTAGTTGCTGGTTCTTTGTTACCCTCTAGTTTGTTTACGCTGGAATAACATGGTCCACATTCATCCCATTACTAGACAGTGTCTCTAGGTCTTGTGTGCCTCAGACAATATGTGTGTGTAATGACCAGCTGTGCTCTCTTTCCATCATTTCTGCCTGGATATATGCAGAAAGTTTTCTTCCTTTTATTTTCTCCTGATACTTATTTAAAATTTATAAGAACATTTTAATCAGCTGAAATGACTACTTGTCTGAAATGGCAATGCTTTCCCAACATGATAGAATGGGAATTTCCTGGAAGTCTACCACTGAATCAAAGAATCTCTGATAGAGTCCAACCACAGCCTAAGCCTTCCTAGTACACCACTGGTCCCTGTCCTTGAGCACAACTACTACATGCTTTGGTATGGGTAATGAGAAGTGCAGCTGTATTTTAAAGCACCTTCCACCCATCCCTCCCTTCTTATCAGATTTCACTTTAGTCAGGATTTTGCTTCCTTCCTACCCCGCACTGTGGTACAGGGGTGGGAGGGCAGGGACTGGGGAAACGGGGGTTTCGGTCAGTTCCTCAAGAGATACTCTCCTCCTTAGCTGGGGGGGACATTCCTCTACCCCTTCCCTTGCTGCACCCTGGGGTCCCACCCATGGCAGACAGTCCTTCACCAACTTCTCCAACCTCAGTCCTTCCCCACAGGGCTTCAGCTCTTCCCCAGCTGCCCCGCCGTGGGTCACTGCTATGGGTGCAGTCACAAATCACAGTGTCTCTCAGTCTCTCAGGCCCAATCCTGCAATCCCCAATACTTGGGGTCACCAGCCTCCCCCCAGCAAACCTGCTCTGGCACGGATCTCTCCCTCGCTCATCTCTGGCTCTCTGTCTCTCTCCACGGGCTGCAGGTGCTGGCAGAGGCTGGCTCCAGCACGGGTCACAGCATCTCCTGTCTGTCCCCCCCTGCTCCAGCGTGGGGCCTCTCCAGGGGCTGCAGGTGGAGTCTGGGCCTTTTCCATAGGCTGTGGGGGGGACACCCACTCCACCATGGGTTTCTGCAGGGGCATCCTTCTTTGCAGCACCCAGGGCACCTCTTTCCCCCCGCCTCTTCATCCTTGGTGCCTGCACAGCTCCTCACATCTTCTCAGTCCCTGCTCTGGGAGAAAAAATGCAGCTGCTTGGGGGTTTTGTTCCTCATAACTGATTCCCAGAGATGCTGTGACCATCGCTGATGGGCTTGGTCAGCAGTGACTCTGGCCTTGTTGCATCTCTGGGGCTAGCAGAGAGCTTCTGCAGCCCCCACTTCTGCAGCAGAAACACGTTTTCCTCAGCAAAGCCGAGAATTATTCAGCTCTCAGCTGCTAGGAGCTGGACTTTGGCTGCTGTTTATCCCCCACCGACCAACCAGTGACAGACACTGACTGTCTCTGGAACACAAAGTATCCTTCCCACCACAAACTCCTCCCTTCCTTGGTTGGATGATACATAGTAATACTGGATGGATTTGTCTTTCATGTCTGGAGAACAGAAAGGATTTGCGTGGTTGGGATGTGAGGGGAGTTTTGCTCTCACCCTTCCCCTCTGTCTCTCTGGCCTGCTCCCTGCTCCACGTCCCTCTCGCTCCACTCTCTTCCCCCTTTTTCTCTCCCACTGCCCCCGTGCGGCTCCCTCCCTCTGCCTGTGTCCCCCCCATCCCTCTGCCCTCCTCCCAGCCCTTCTGCTCCTCTCTCGCTGCCTCGGGGCTGCTGCTCCGCAGGCGGTTTCTTCCTGCACCCCACCTTCCCCTGCCCCTCCGTCTCTGTCCCGCTCAATATTGAAAGTGTTTCAGAGATTTGGATCAGGTTTCCCTTTCTCTGTACACACCAGTTTACATGTTCCAACTAGGAGACCTTGATGTAGGGTTTCTTTTTTTCATTTTGAGGGGTTGTTTTCTGAGTTTTATTAATATTTTTGAACAGAAATATTCTCTCTCCCCTTTCCTGCCCTTGGCCCTTTCCTTTTCTTCTCCCTCTCTCTTTCTCCCTCTCTTCCTCTCCTCCAGTCTTCTGATATTTTCTCCTCCTGTCAGCGTAGTGCTTCCTCTGTGTTGTCTTCCTCTCCCTTCTCCTCCCCTTTGCCCCACTGTTCCTTTTCCCCTCCCATTTCTTTTTCCAGCTCGTCATCTTAGAAACCCTTTTTCTGGAGCAGGGGCCTGTGTGTGATGGCAGAGATCTTTTCCCTTTCACATACACAGAGGGGTAAGGCTGAGATTCCACAATAAATTCAATTTTATTCATCAATAAAAGCTTTAAGGAGAAGATATCATAACAAAGGAGCAGTCACTGTCGTCTGAAGAGTCTCCCCTGTCATCGGATTGAGCATCATGGGAGACCTCTTCCACAAGGCTGGAGGGGACGAATCCCCTGGTGCCGTCTGTCAGCTCGCCCACATACCAGCCGTCTGCATCCTCATCTCCATAGATGTAGACATACTGCCCAGCCACTAGAGGAAGCTCCAGCTCAGGCCGCTGGTTGGGGCCATGGAAAGGGTCGTAGCTGTATCGAGCAATGAAGGCTCGCAGCTTGACCGGCTGTTTCCTCATGGCCTCCAGGAGGATGGACTCCTTGTCGCGGGGAGCCTGCTGCTGCCTGGAATTGATTCGGCTGCATCTTTCCAGCCGTTCCTGTTCCTGGCACAGCTTCTGGCGTCCATTTGGCTTCCCCAACCTGGCATTCAGCTCATCCAAGCAGGCTTGAAAGCCCTGCAGGACTTTTTTGTGTTGCCTGAATAGCTCAGCCTCAGGCCTCCACAAACGCCTGCCTTTCCTTGGGAGCATGAACATTGTCCCCTTTGGTTCCTCCTCCAGCTGTGGGCTCCTTTCTGCCACTTCTCTCTGGGCTTCCAGTTTGCGCTGTGCCTCTTCCAGCTGGATTGGAACACAGATGTTTCCTTGGGTGGCAGAGTCTGGCTCCCCTGACACTGGTGTGAGGTGCCCAGGCTCTCCCATTTCTCCATCCTGCTGCTGAGGAACGGGTGCAGTGCTGAGTTCCTCAGCGGAGCTGTAGATGGGCCGTGGCACTGGAGTATTGCCCAGGTGATCCATGGTCTGCTCCAGGCGCCTGGACTTTTCAAGCAGCTTGACAGCAAGGGCAGTGAGTTGAGCCCTTGCCTGCTGCAGCTTCTCTGCCTCCCTGCGTGCTTCTGGAGAGCCTTCCTTCCTCAGCTGGGTGATCTTTACCTCAATGGCCCTCCCTTCCCTCTCCAGGTCTTGGAGGAGTCGCTGCAGGCAGGTCTTCTTCTCCAGGAGATAGCTGCGTATGCTGCCAGGCAGCACCAGCTCTTCCCCCTCTGGCACCTGGAGCTGAGCATCTGCCACAGCCTTGCCTGGTGTGAGGTTCCCGGAGTTCTGGCTTTCCAGCAGACTCCTCTGTGGTGCTGCCAGGGCCTGGGGCTCCTTTTTGCCAGAGGAGCAGGAGCTCTGCTCCTCCACATTGTCCTGGTTCCCAGAAGGGTCTTTGGGCTGGGCCGTGCTGGGGGAGGTGGGCAGCTCACCCTCCAAGCTCTGCAGGAAGGACATGAAGAGTTCCCTCTCCAGCCGCAGCTGGTTCTGCAGGATGCGGATATAGGTGGGCTGGTCGCCATCCCTCTCCCACGGGAGCTGGCTGACGATGTCCCGCAGCTTGCTGAGGGCCTCCCGCCTGCTCCTCGTGGGGCTCACCATCTCCTTGGCCAAGGCCTGCTGCAGGTGGCGAGTCTGGCGAGTGGCAGAGCTGCACTCCTGCTGCAGCAGCGCCCGTGTCTGGCGGAGCTCAGCCTCCTTCCAGCGCTGCAGCTGGCGGGTCTCTGCCTCCCGCTGCCACCGGTTCAGCTCCTGCAGCTGGTGCTCAGACAGAACCCGTCGCTGCTCCCACTGGGACTCGAGCCGTTCCACCAGCACCTGCCGCTCCCTGTCCAAAGCCGCCTTCAGCTCCTGGGTTTCAGCAGCGAAGCGGCGGCGCTGCTCTTGGTTGCGGAGCCGCTCTGCCTCCAGCTCAGCCTGCAGAGCTTCCAGCTCCCTCCTCTGCTGCTTCTCTTTCTGCACGAGGCTGCCGGGGGCTTGCGCTGGGCTCCGGCGGGCCG
The DNA here is from genome assembly GCA_022605575.1 of Laterallus jamaicensis coturniculus. Classification (NCBI taxonomy): domain Eukaryota; kingdom Metazoa; phylum Chordata; class Aves; order Gruiformes; family Rallidae; genus Laterallus; species Laterallus jamaicensis. Next base: position 680,705 of record JAKCOX010000028.1, read on the forward strand.
AGGCACAGCTGGGTGCCACCAGCGCCTGGCCCACCAGCCCCTGGCCCACGGCTTTGCGCGTCATGGTGTCGGCTCCCAAAGGCTGCTGCCAAAGGTCACCTACAGCTGCGTGTGCTGGGTCTGCGAGGGGCAGCAGCCCCCTGACCCTGCGGCAGCCGCTGCCTTCTGCCACGGTGCAGAAGCACAGACTGCCTCTGCCTCAGCGGGGCAGCCTTGACATAGGTGTCCTGGTGCTGAGGTCACAATGAAGGGCGGGGCACTATGGGCTTATTGGTCTGTCTTCACCACATGGCCTTATATGCTCTGTCCATATAAGGGCAGTATCCCCTTATATGGTCTGTCCATATAAGGGTGGTATATGGTCTGTCCATATAAGGCCATCCTGACCCACCCCTCAGCACACCAAGGGGGCAGGACATTCTACAGCAGGGGCGGCTTCCCCCACATGCCAAGAGAACTTGACCAAGGCACCTCTTGGGTACCGGTGGCTTCGCTGCCAGACAGAACCAGACCAAGCTGGCTGGAAGCGCCATTCTCTCCTCTTCACCTGGGGTTTGTTGTGGGGTTTTTGGGAGGGGTGTTTTTGTTCTCACACGGGTACAAACCCTGCATGAGTCGTGGCCTGTGCCCTCTCTAGTCTCTCTCTCGAGCACAGGGATGCTTTCTCCTTGTAGCTGGGGTACTGCTCTGTACAGGTGAGGAGTAGGACAAGTTGTCTTTGGAGTTGCTGGACCAGTTTCTCCACTGGTGAGGTGAGGGAAGGAGCAAGACTGTTCTCCTGTTGTTGGAGTCTGACTGCCAGTCCATTCCATGCTGGTGCTGCTTCGCTTTCCAGTCTGTCCTTGCCAGTGACTTGGCGCACAGAGATGGTGGCTTTTCACACCCTGACACCACGTGGCTTGGGTCCATTGGGCTTCATCAGGATGGGGGGAAACTGCACCTTGTCTGGGTCCTAATAAAGCATCCCTGGCACAGCTCATTGTCTCAGGTACTGGATCGCTTTCTCAGGCCATTAGATTGGCCAACAAATATAAAAAGGAGGAATTGTTGGGGAAGACAGCAGGCCTGCCGGCGGCCTAGCTCTCTTCTCCCAAGATTTAGGCCCTGACAATATTCTTCTTTTCCCATGAGACAGGAAAAGTTACTCACGCAGAGTGGATTCTAATAATCACATTCTCAAAACACAGCGGCCTTGCTGAGAGGGGTACAGGCTGCCCTAAACCCAGAAGCAGCTATAGGAAGATATTTGGGAGTAACTGAACATGTTAGGAACAAACAATAACAAGAGGTTCAAAACAGCAGGTGTGTGGATGCTTTTAGGCATTTAAGGTAAACTAAGGATGTTTAGCTATAAGATAGGTTTATCAGAACTCGTTATAATTACTAACCAATCAATACGGTGTGAACAGTGTGTGTAACCAATTAGCAGTTTTTTAGCTTGCCACGTTTGCAGTAAGAAAGGTCTAGAATCTGGGTGATTTCACCTAATAAAATGGCTTCATGGCTTCACCTAAAATTCATATCCAATTGTGTGTTGGTCTCTGCCGGATGCCACACTGTTCATTCTGTCTTTTTTCTTTCATTTCATTGCCAGTGCCATTTCTATTCCATTCCATCCAGCTCTGCTCCAGTCCATTCCTTTATCCTGTAGCATGCTTCCTATTCTTTCCTTCAATTGTATTAATTTATTCCATGTCTTTTCACCTACACTGAGAGCCCCCACTCGCTCCACAAGCTGCAATGACTGGGACCCACTCCAGGAGCTGGCACAAGCTGGGGGTGCCTAGCCCACTGGTTGACTCCAGCAGCTGGCACCCGGTCCACCCACACTACCCCCCAGTTGTTAGCACATGGTCCTTTTGGTTCACAGACACACAGAGAGAGAGTTCAACAGGATTTATTAGAAGGTGACAGGACAGACACCATATCGTGCACAGTTCCTCAGGGGAACTTTACATGTGCAGTGGCCCTCGAGCACTGATGAGGGGAGGGATGGTCTGCAGTTTCCTGGCTGTTTCCTGCAGCTGCTGGCTGATGAGACCCAGCTTAGCAGCGATCTGCTGGAGCCTCTCCGCCTTCTCTTGCACTTGATGAGAGCTTCCCTTCCCCACAAGACAGTTCTCTTGAAGGATGTGGCACTGCCTCTCCAGGTCCTTTACAGCACCCTGGAGGCTGCCGCTCTGCTCCAGCAGCCTGCTGGGACTGCTGCCAGGCAGCCAGTCCTCCTGCAGCCCTGGGGTCTGAACGCCCACCTCTGCCACAGCCCGCCCACTGCCGGCACTTCCTTGTGGCATGGAGCACAGGTTGTGGGGCACCAAGTCTGCCCGTGCAGCCTCAGGTGGAACTTCTGCACTGTTTCCTTCCTCCTGGAGATGGGCATCCTTTACGCTCTCCTGGGTTTCCTTCTGCCCTTGTGCCTCCTGGGAGGGAGGTGGCATGAGGGTCTCTGAAGAACAGGGCTCGCTGGCCCCGGTGCCCAGGAGGCTCTGCAGGTGTGCCCTGGCCTCACTGCAGGAAGCAGGCTGCTGGCCGTTGAACCGCTCCAAGATGTACTTTTCAAAGAGTCTCCTCTGCTGCAGCAGTTGGTCTTGGAGGTGGATGATCTGGGCGGCCAGCTTGCTGTTGGCCTTCCAGCGCAGCTGGCCCAGGACATCCTGGATCTCACCACGGGCCTTGCTACTCCTCCAGTCTCCTCTCACCAGCTCCTTTGCCAGCTGCTTCTGCAGGTCCCGTGCCTGACGGATGGTGTTCTCACGCTGCTGCAGCAGCATCCCCTGCACCTGGTCCAGGTCAGCCTCCTTGGAGCGCAGCAGCTGCCGGATCTCCACCTCCCGCTGCCGCTGGCTCTGCTCCCGCAGCCGCTGGAGCCCCTGTGCCTGCTGCTGCTCCCCTTTGGCCTGCAGCCGTTGGGCCAGGAGCTGCCGCTCCCACTCTGCCGCCTCCTTCAGCTGGCGAGTTTCAGCAGCAAAGCACTGGCAGAGCTCTTGGGCACGGAGTCGCTCGGCCCCCAGCTCAGCCCGCAGCCTCTCCAGCTGCTGCTTGTGCCTGTCCTGCGAGGCCAGGCCACGGCAGGGCGAAGGGTGGCTGCGTGCCACGGACCCCCGTCCCACACTGCGCCGGCTCATGGCTGCAGGGATGGCAACCAAATGTTGATGCCAGAAGCCACCAACCTTGGTTGTCCCTCCCTGTCAGCAGCTGCTGCCTCCCCTGTCTGCACAGAAGTGGAGACAGCATCTGCAGTGAGCCAAGGGGGAGCGAGTCCAGCCTTGGATACCTGTCCTGGCAATGACCTCACAATGGAGAGGTGGGGCCTCATGGCCTTATTAGGTGTGCCATGATGCTGACCTAACCAAGGAGGGGTGAACCTTGGCTGCACACCACGTGCCCATCAAGCCTACCCCCACACTGGATTGGACACTGATGGCTGTGTCAGTGTGATGTCACAGTAGATTTTGTGACATAGGTGCCCGTACAAGAAGCTGCTCCAAGAGGCAAGGGTGCATTTGGAGGGGAACCTGACCTCAGTGCTGCTGGGCAGGGGGTTGGAGAGCTCTCGCTAATGACTTCTCAGCGGTCCCTGTGCCCACCACCACCTCCAGCACCCAAACGGATCCTGGGCACCCCTGACTGTGCATCCGCCTGGCTGCATTGTGTCTGTGAGAGAGGGTGGGCACCCCTGTGCTTGGGGACTGTCCCCCAGTGTGAGGTAATGCAGTTTGTGTAAGGATATAGAAGATATATAAGGTGTGTGAGTGTTTGAATAAAGGCCCTCAACATTGATCACATTGATCCGAGTTGAGTCCGTAACTTCAGCTCCATCAGGATGGGATAGATGAGAGGATAGTGAGGTGGGCTGAGAACTGGTTGTTGGGTCAAGCTCAGAGGGTGGTGATCAGTGGAGCAGAGTCTGGCTGGAGGCCTGTGACCAGCGGTGTTCCCCGGGGCTCGGTGTTGGGTCCAGTCCTCTGGAACAGCACCCACCTGATGATCCAGAGCTGGGAGGGGTGGCTGACACTCAGGAACACTGCGCTGCCATCCAGAGAGACCTGGACAGGCTGAAGAGATGGGCAGGGAGACACCAGATGGGGTTCAACAAAAGCAAGTGTAGAGTCTTGCACCTGGGGAGGAATAACTGCTGGAATCGAGACAGGCTGGGAGGGAGCTGCTGGAGAGGAGCTCTGTGGAGAAGGACCTGGGGGTGCTGGTGGGTGACAGGGTGGCCATGAGCCAGCAGTGTGCCCTGGGGCTGAGAGAGACAATGGGATCCTGGGGGGCGTCAGGAGGAGTGTGGGCAGCAGGTCACAGGAGGGGATCCTCCCCCTCTGCTCTGCCCTGCTCAGGCCCCAGCTGGAGTGTTGTGTCCAGTACTGGGCTCCCTGGGATCAAACAGCCAGGGATCTCCTGGAGAGAGTCCAGAGGAGGCTCAGGAGATGCTGAAGGGCCTGGAGCATCTCCCCTGGGAGGAAAGGCTGGGTGAGCTGGGGCTGTTCAGCCTGGAGAGAAGAAGATTCTGGGGGGACCTTCTGAATGTCTATCAATATCTGAAGGATGGGATGCAGGGGAAATGGCCAGCCCCTTCTCAGTGTCTGTGGGGACAGGACAAGGGGCAATGGCTGCAAGTTGGACCATAGGAAAGACATTAGTGGATTTGTGGCAAACCAGCATATGCATATTTGCCAAAGAATTGGGCAGGATCTTGTGTGTTGGGAACTCTAAGACCCAGTTTTTTTCCTGTTACCCATAAAGCGGGGAGAGCAACTAGGAGTTCAAGTGTGTACTGAGGCTGATGAGACAAGAGAAAGACACCATAGACAGAGCCTGCAAATTGGGCACTGGAAGAATAAGGAATGGCCTCCTGAGAGAATCATTGCCTATTATGATCCAGCTACATGGGCAGGAGATGGGTCCTGGGGTTACCAGACCCCAATATATATGGTTAATAGAATAATTAGATTACAAACCATAGTGGAATTAATTGTAAATAAAACTGGAGATGCACTTGGATGAATTGCAAAACAAAACACCAAGATGAGAACTGCTTTATATCAAAATTGCTCAGCTTTAGATGATTTATTAGCACAGGAAGGGGGTGTTTGTGGAAAATTTAACCTTACTAATTGTTGTTTAGAGGTTGATGATGAGGGAAAAGCTGTAAATGAGCTTATAAAAGAAATGAAGAAAATTGCACACGTCCCTGTTTAAACCTGGAATGGAATCAACCCAGGAGGGTCATAGAATCATAGAATGGCCTGGGTTGGAAGGGACCCCAAGGGTCACAGAGCTCCAACCCCCTGCCACAGGCAGGGACACCAACCTCAGGCCTGGAGCTACACAAGGTTGCCCAGGGCCCCATCCAACCTGGCCTTGAACACCCCCAGGGACGGGGCACCCACCCCCTCTCTGGGCAGCCTGTTCCAGCCCCTCACACTCTCTCTGGAAAAAACTTCCCCCTAATATCTAATCTAAATCTTCCCTCCTCCAGCTTCACTCCATCCCCCTTGTCCTGCCAGTCTCTGCCCTTGAACAAGCTGATTCCCCTCCTGTGTCTCTGCTCCCTTCAGCCACTGGCAGGCTGCAATGAGGTCCCCCCACAGCCTTCTCTTCTCCAGGCTGACCCAGCCCAGCTCCCTCAGCCTTTCTTTGTAGGGCAGCTGCTCCAGCCCTCTGAGCATCTCCGTGGCTCCTCTGACCCCTCTCCAACAGCCCCACATCTTTCTTGTGTTGCCCCAGCTCTGGACCCAGGATCCAGCTGGGGCCTCACAGGGCAGAACAGAGAGGGACAATCCCCTCCCTGTCCCTGCTGCAACCCCTCTGCTGATGTGGGACAGGAGTCTGGAGGAGTATGGGGAGATATTGTGGGTGGTTTACCAAAATTGGGGTGATTGCACTGGGGATATGCAGAGGATTGTTAATAGTTCCATGTTTCACCCCTTGTTTTACCAGATTGATACCCTGGGTTATACAAGGGATGCAAATCTCTGCGGTGCCTGTGGACCCGGACCCAGGGAAAGAGAAACCCCATTCCCTGATGATAATAAAACCAGAAGATGCAGAATGAATCCCAGTTCAGCCAGTGTTGGATCTATTGGGAAAGAAAACACGAATCAACACTGTAAAAAGAGAAACTGGGGGATTGTGAACTATGTCCATCTGATTGGTGTCAGTGTGGGAGAATGTTGGGGCCACACGGTGAGAGGTGACATTTTTGCACCCCTGTACGACCTGGGGGGTGGGAGGGGGGGTCAGTGTGAATAGTTTCTGGGGGGGAAAAGGGGAGGGGGAGGGGCGTCCTGCACCGAGCCCCCCGCGGGAGCCGCCTGCGCAGGGGCTGTTGCAGCCGAGCAGCGCTGCCTGACGCAGCCTGTGAGGGGTGCGGGCGGGAGAACACCCATCAGTCACAGGGAGAAGCTTCTCCTCCCAACAGGTGTAGAAGCAACAACAGAACTGTTTGGGGGGCGTCTGGCTGGAGCGCAGACTCCAGGCCCACCCAGCTCTGTCTGTGCACACAGAGCTGTTGGCTTGTTTCAGCCGCTTCGGGAACTGTTCAACGTGGTTCAACTCCTGCTTGGGACCCAGTCATTATCACAGCTGGTGACTGGGGATACTGGGCGGCTGGTGACTGGGGATACTGGGGGGCTGGTGAGCTATTCACTGGGAATACTGGATGCTGCTTACTGTGGATACTGGGGCACTGGTTACTGGGGATACTGGTGGGCTGGTTAGTGGGACAGTAGTGGGCTGGTTACTGGGAATACTGGGGGCCTGGTTACTGGGAGACTGGTGATCTGCTTACTTGGGATAATTGTGGGCTGGTTACTGGGACACTGGTGGGATGGTTACTGGGGAAACTGGTGGGATGGTTTCTGGGGATACTAGTGTGCTTGTAACTGGGGACACTGCTGGGCTGGTTACTGGGGACACTGGTGGGCTGGTTTCTGGGGATACTGGGGGCTGGTTACTTGGAATACTGGGAGCCTGGTTACTGGGAATACTGGGGGCCTGGTTACAGGGGACACTGCTCGGCTGGTTACTGGGCACACTGGTGGGCTCATTCCTGGGAATACTGGGGGCTGGTTACTGGGAAACTCGGGGGGCTGGTTACTGGGGACACTGGTGGGCTGATTAATGGGGACACTGGTGGGCTGGTTTCTGGGGATACTGCTGGGCTGGTTACTGGGGATACTGGGGGGCTGGTTACTGGGGATGCTGGTGGGCTGGTTACTAGGGCACTGGTGGGCTGATTTCATCAGGATACTGGTGGGCTGGTTACTTGGGATACTGGGGGCCTGATTGCTGGGAAATTCAGGGGGCTGGTTACTGGGGACACTGGTGGGCTGGTTACTGGGAAACTCGGGAGGGTGGTTACTGTGGACACTGGTGGGCTGGTTACTGGGGATACTGGGAGCTGGTTACTTGGAAACTCGGGGGGCTGGTTACTTGGGACACTGGTTGGCCAGTTCATTGGGATACTGGGTGTAGGTTACTTGGGATACTGGTGGGCTGATTAATTGGGATACTGGGGGCCTGGTTACTGGGAAACTCGGCGGTCTGGTTACTGGGGACACTGGTGGGCTGGTTCCTGGGGACACTGGTGGGGTGGTTACTGGGAAACTTGGGGGGCTGATTACTGGGGACACTGGTGGGCTGGTTCCTGGGTACACTGGTGGGCTTGTTCCTGGGGATACTGGGGGCCTGGTTACTTGGGATACTGGGGGCCTGATTACTGGGAAACTCGGAGGGCTGGTTACAGGGGACACTGGTGGGCTGTTTTCTAGGGATACTGATGGGCTGGATACATGGGATACTGGGGGCCTGGTTACTGGGAACCTCAAGGGGCTGGTTACTGAGAAACTCGGGGGGCTGGTTACTAGGGATACTGGGGGCTGGTTATTTGGGATACTGGGGGCCTGGTTACTGGAAAAGTCTGGGGGCGATTACTGGGGACACTGGTTGGCTGCTTACTGGGGACACTGGTGGGCTTGTTCCTGGGGATACTGGGGGCTGGTTAACTGGGATACTGGGGGGCTGGTTACGAGGCAACTCGGGGGGCTGATTACTGGGGACACTGGTGGGTTGATTACTGGGGACACTGGTGGGATGGTTTCTGGGGATACTGGGGGTTGGTTACTTGGGATAATGGGGGCCTAGTTACTGGGAAACTCGGGGGGGCTGGTTACTGGGGACACTGGTGGGCTGGTTCCTGGGGATACTGGGGGCTGGTTAATGGGACACTGGTGGCCTGGTTACTGGGAAACTCGGGGGGCTGGTTACTGGGGACACTGCTGGTCTGGTTCCTGGGGACACAGGTGGGCTGGTTACTGAGGATACTGGGGGCTGGTTACTTGGGATACTGGGGGCCTGGTTACTGGGAAACTTGGGGGGGTTGGTTACTGGGGACTTGGAGAGTTACTTGGAGTTCAGGAGCTAGGAGAGTTTGGTGCCAGTGTGCAGAGCCTGTGATGGCTACAGCATTGATGTGCTGGGCAAGCACAGGCTAACCCTTTGGGTAGGATGGGTTTTCTTTGGGAATACAATAAAGCCTAGTGCTTCAAAACTCATTGTTATTGGGGGTGTAAGAGCAGCTGGAACTCACTGGATTTATGTTCACGGGTTTTAAAAATAGTAAAGGGAATTTTTTTTCCTGTTTGGGGAGATGTTGGTTTGTTTTTATGGATCTGGATTGAAATGGCAGCTGGAAAGGCACAGTTCTGTTCATAGAATCATAGAATCCCAGACTGGTCTGGGTTGGAAGGGACCCCCAAGGATCACAGAGCTCCAACCTCCTGCCACAGGCAGGGACACCAACCTCAGGTCTGGAGCTACACAAGGTTGCTCAGGGCCTCATGCAACCTGTCCTTGTAAAGCTTGTAAAGCCTTTACCCATCCATTGGTTTCATATTTATAGCTCACAGCCAACTGCCTTGAGCAATTCCACTGGAGAGAGGGCCACAGAGATGCTCAGAGGGCTGGAGCAGCTCCCCTACAGAGAGAGGCAGAGTGGTAATAACCTGGAGGTGGTCTTCTACTGCAGAGAGCTTGCCTAAAAGCAACCCCAAGGAACAAGAGTATCATCCATTTGATTGCTGAAAAGAAATACCCAAAGCTGTGCAGCTGTGGCTCCTCTGCCCTGCCACAGTGTCCACTCATCCGTCCCCGGGTCGCTCCCCAGATCTCACCTGGGAGCTGACAGGCTGACCTAGAACAAGGCTTTGCTCCCTCGGTCCTGCTCTGGGAAGCCAAAGCAGTCGGCGCCAAGGCTCCAGCGTGGAAGCGGCGCCTGTCCCCACCCCTCCCCAGGCAGGACATCAGCTTCCCAAACTGACGCCGTGTTGAAGGAGCTGCATTAGCAGCTGCCCTGTGCCACCCGCTCCTTCCAACAGCCTTGTACCGCCTCGTCCTGCAGTGCAGTCGTGCACTTGCTGCCCCCTCCCAGGAACTGTGAAAGATGGGACCCAACCTCATCTGCTTACCCACTTGAAGGGGCTTCCACTACAGCATCCATTCAGTGTGACTGGATCTGGGCTTCTTCGCAGGGGGTGGTGCTGGGCTGGCCGAGGGCAGCTGGGTGTCTGGCAGCATGCACCAGGAAGGCCTCTTCGTCCCGCGTCTCCCATTCTGGCCAAGCTTCTTTGGCTCATCCTCTTCTTTCTTCTTCTCTTTGATGTCTTCTTTCTTCTTCTCCTCATCTTCTACCTTGTTGTTTTTCTTCCCATCTTCTACCTTGTCTTTCGTCTTCTGATCTTCTGCCTTTTCATCATTCTTCTCATCTTTGGCCTTTTCTTTCCTCTTCACATCTTCTACACTGTCCTTCTCGTCTTCTAGCTTCTCTTTCCTCTTCTCCTCTCCTCTTCCTTCTTCCCCTCTTCCTTCTTCCCCTCTTCTTTCTTCTCCTCCTCCTCGCCCTCCGCCCTGCTGTCCACTTCCATCCCGCTCTCCTCTTCCCTTCTGCTGCCCACTCCCACCCTGCCGGCTCCTCCCGTGCTGCTGGCAGCTGCCCTTCCCTGCTCCTTGCCCTGCCCGCCCTGCCTTCCCTTCTTGCCTGCCCATCCCGTGCCGGCTGCCGGGCTCTCGCTGCCGCCCCCCCGCTGATGGGCTGCCGGCACCCCCGCGGCGTCACTCCCCCTGCCTTTCTCGGGCGGGGGGAGCGGCAGCCGCCGCTTGGCCGCCGGGCCGGCCGCTGCCGAGGGTCCCTGCGGGCTCGGGGAGGTGGAGGCAGCCGGAGCCGCCTTCGCGCCGCTCTCGCTCTTCGCCATCCGCCTGAGGCCGGTTCCGCCTGCGGGGGGAGCAGCGCCGCCTGCTGCCGCTACGGGGCCCGTCCGGCGAGTAACGGCCGAGGCCACCCGCCGCCGCGAGGGGGCGCCGTGCCGCCACGAGCGAGCGGCGGGGATTGGTCGGAGCGCTCGCGCACGGGCTCGGGGCCTCCCCAGCGCCGAGAACAGCCCCGAGCGGGGCCTGTGTCGCCTCTGGGCTCTGCCGGCCGCCGGGTCCGTCGTGCTCCGTGTCCAGCAGGAGCTCCCGAACCGCAGGAGCCAGGGCTGAAAGACACCCCTGGCCTGAGACCTCCCCAGGGAGCCCCCAGCAGCCCCTCTGAGCCCGGGGCTCAGGGAATAGTGTCACAGTGCCCTGTGTCACTCCTCGGCTCTACCTGCGGTCAGAGTCAAACGTGCCCAATGCCCAGAGGAGCTCCCAGAGCACAGGGGCGAGGACTGAGACGTGTTCCTCACCTGGGACCTCCCCACGGAGCCACAGGATGTCCCTCCGACCCTGGGAACAGGCCTTAGAGAGCCCGATGGCATTTCTCGGCTCAGCCAGCATCCCAATTCCGTCATTCCAAATGTCCAGCAGGAGCTCCTAAACCCAAAGTGCAAGGAATGAAAGACACACCTGGCCTGAGACCTCCCCATCTGGCCAAAAGAAGCTCATCTGACCCTGGGGCTCAGGCCTTTCCTAGCCCAGGGAATGGTCCTAACAGTGCCCTGAGTCATTTCCTGACTCCACCAGCAGTCATGTTCAGTCATACTAAATGTCCAGCAACAGCTCCCAAACCAAAGGTGTGAGAACTGAACCACCATCCTGGCCTGAAACCTCCCCATGGAGCCCACAAGATGTCCCTCTGACCCTGGGGCTCGGGCCTTTCCTAGCCCAGGAACAGTCCTTAGAGAGCCCGATGGCATTTCTCAGCTCTAACAGCATTCCATTGCAATCATGCTGAACGTCCAGCAGTAGCTCCCAAAACAAAGGTGCAAGATGTGAAAGACATACCTGGCCTGAAACTTCCCCATGTTGCCCACAAGAAGCCACTCCGACCCTGAGGCTCAGGGCTTTCCTTGCCCCAGGAACAGTCTTAAAACTACCCTATATAATCTTATAGCTCTAGCAGAACTCACATTCAGTAATTCAATACATCCAGCAGTAGCTCCCAAACCAAAACTTCAAGGACTGAAAGAAATACCTGGCCTGAAACATCCCCATGTGAAACACAAGCAGCCCCTCTGGCCCTGGGACTCAGGATTTTCTGAGCCCAGGAAACAGTCCTGACATTGCCCTATGCCACAGAACCTGTGGCAGCTTCTTTGATACAAGTTACACTGTTTTCTCAACGCTACTGCTAGCTGTCTTAGGATAGCTAAGATCAAACGAAGGCAGTGGCTTTACTTAGGATAAGGAAGGAAACATGCCATGGTAGCCATTCGCCTGCTGCTTTAGAGCTTGAATAGAAGGCTTCAGAAAAATGGTATTTGCTGGCTCCCTGCGTGGAAGGAGATGCTGAAGAGATTTTTTTAAAAGATCATCATGAGATCTAAACCATTTTGAACAGAGAGGAGTTCTTGGGATGAGGGTCAGCTTTCCTAAGACCAAAAGCAGTGCAGAGGATTCCTGCAGAAGTAAATGCCACTGGATGGAAGGGAAACTGAAGCAGAGAGTCACAGCCTCTGCCACAGCATGTGTTTGTTCCAGCCTTTCTGACTGTGTCATGTTTGTCACATAGATCAGTCATGGTGGGGGGAAGCTTATCAAAGGGCTGACCTCATCAAAACATGCTCTGGCCACAACGAGTGTTGGGTTTTCAGCAACATCACGGCAGGTGAGAGGGAGTTCTTCTGATGGGCGCTCAAAGCGCATGCAGGAATCACGTGTGTGGTGGGGGAATCCCCATTTGGAGCCCTGGTACTTTTCTGTCCTGTCTGTTGCAGGCTCTGCTCTTAAAGCTGTGAAGCTGAAAGGGTTTGCTGGCCTCTCAGAATCAAGTAGAAGTGACTAAACGTGTCCCTTCACAGGGATATTTCCAATGCTTTTAGTGGAATATGCTTCCGGTACTGCTCAAGACCTGAACAAGTCATCTTCCATTCTCTGGGCTGTGATTTGGCAAGGGGTATCAGGAGTGCAATTTCCACAGTCCCTCTATTCCTTCCCAGTCCCCAGCCTCCCTCCCTCCCTCCCTCCCGCCCTGTGGATCTAAAACAATTCTGACCCGGTCGGGTCACGCTTTAAGACCTCTAACTTTCATCTGGGTGATTATAAAGATCCGGGATCTTTCCTGAAGGGTGCGACTTCAAGTTGCCCAGTGACAGCAGTTATCCCAATTGGAGAACGTGAACAACCTCAGATATGAGTCCCAACAGTGTCTCTCAGATTGATGATTCAGGTGTAAGAAAAGTTTTTTACATTTGGGAGGGAAAAAGGATGGCTGGTCTTCCATGATGCATTTTTGTAACTTGAGTTCCATCATGGGCTTGCCCAGCCTGGGGCTGTCCTTGTTCCAAAGCCCTTGTTCCAAAGTGTGCTTGCAATAAGCACACTGACCTTTCAGGAGGGGGTGATTTCCCCTAGCTGAGGGACTGTCCTGGTTTTGGCCAGAATAGAGTCCATTCTCTCTCTAGCAGCAGGTGGAATGCCATGTTTGGGAGTTGGGATGAGAGCAGCGCTGACAACACAGGGATGATTTTGGTTATTGCCAAGCAGTCAGGGACTTTTCAGTTGTTCATACTGCTGACCCAAACTGGCCAAAGAGGGTATTCCATGCCAATTCCATCATGCTCAGCTTAACAGGGGGCTGGTGTGGAGGGGAATACTCAGCTCCAGGACATGCATGGTTTTAGGAACAGTCCAGTTTCGGGACAGCTCTGAGCTGTGTAGTTTGGTGAGAAACTGCATTGTGTATCACCAGTTTTGTGTATTTTGCTATAAAGTCCTGTTATTGTTACAACTCTCTCTCTCCTGTCCCAGCAATCCGTCCTCATCCCAATCCATGAGGTTTTGCCTTTGGTTTCTTCTCTCTTTCTGATGGAGTCAATCAAACAATCCTTTACTCTCTCCTGCTGTGAGCTGGTCTTTAAACATCTGTCCAATGCTACAAGTAGAGTAACAGATTCTACTTTTTTTTCCCTTATCACCCAGACCAGTTCCTGAGGTACTAAATTGATCCCACATTCTGTCATTCAGGGTGATTTTGCAAGGTGAAAACATGGCTGCATACATAATGTCATCCCATTTCCCTCCTCTCCTTCTAATTGTAACAGGATATTGTAATTCAGAGTCCTGCTTTGTGGTCATTTGTCTTCATCATTAAACTTACCCATTGGTCACCGCTGACAGCCAGCCTTGCCTGCTGTGAAGTTCTGCTGTGTCCCAGCCACCAGCTCTGGCTTCCCACACAGACACCCAGCAATTCCCTCTCCCTGTGTGGGGCAAATAACACAAGTCTCTTAATGAAGCCAGAAACCAGTAAAGGGATCAGAAAGGAGACTGGTAGATGAACTGCTGAAGCTAACCATAGCATACCGCAGCAGTCAGGGGCGTGACTTAAGGACCCATTCCATTATCTTCAAAGTGCTTTAGTACTTCCACTGACCAACCATCTGCAAGAGGTTCAATTAGGAACCCACCCACACCACCAAATCCAACCCACAGCATTTTCCTCAACCAGCTCCCCAAAAGTACTTCTTCAGACCCCAGTGCTAACACTTCACAGGACACGTAAGGTTTGGAATCAGCTGCAAAGGCAAGGTTTTCTGTTTAGAAACAGAACACAGGGCAACACCTTTGGGGATGTTTTGTGTTTCTTCTGCTGCGCCATGGAAAATACAGGGATGGCAACAGCTAATTCCTCTGACAACTGGCTTGACTTCCCCTGCTGCTCTTTCCACATCAGACCTGCTGAAAAGGGAGAAGGCACCACCATGTTTCTCCTCAGATCACAGCCTGAAAGGGTAGGGATCACAGCCTGTGGGCGCGTTTGCTTTTAGGGGCATTCAGGATCCTTTCAGCTCCTTTCTGGCACCCTGTGAAAGAGCGTTGGAAAGAGACAAACCAAAGGGGAAGAAGGAATCCCAGTACCCCATGTGACACAAAGTCTCATTGTGTATTTTCAAACATGTTCACAAAACCAGGAAGGCATCCTAGAATAACCAGGTATACCTCTGCTGCTGTGAGTGCAGCTGAGCCCAGCCTAAACGTAACCCAGCAGCTGCACCGTGCTGGGAAAGGCCTTGCGCATCCCCATGCACTTCTCCTGGTCGATGAAGAGCAAGTTGGCTTTCATGGCCAGGTCATGCTCCAAGACCGACTTGGCACGAACCAGCTTTTGCAGTGCATCCTCAGCATCTCCCAGCCGCTGCTGAAGGCTCTGGAGAGTCTCTTTGATTTCATAGACCTCACTGACAAGGCTGGAAAACAACAACAGGCCCCCGTTAGCAGTCCCATCACAGGGGGTGTTTCTAGCACGCTGTTGCTGGTGGGCCCCTTGGACACAGAATCTTACCCCTTGGACACAGGATCTACCCCCTTGGCACGTGCCAACTACCTCGGACCCCCCATTTGTGGCAGACCTGGGAAAGCTGAGGACATGGCTGTCTGTCAGACAACCCAAGGGCTGGGATACCAGCTCAGCACTTTTCCCTGTCTCAGGGAAAGACTTACGGAAAGACTCACCGGAGCTGGGCAGTGTCCCGGCACAGCTCCATGTTGGGTCTGCACACACGCTTGTCGAGCCAGGTCTGAGCCACTTTTAAGGGACACCTTTTGCCCCAAATGGCTTTTTGGATGGCTTCTCTTCTGCTCTCTAGCTGGGAGATATCCTGCAGCGTCTGTCAGGAGAGACAGGCATGTGCATACATTAAAAAATAGATTCTCAAGTGACCACCACTGTTCCCTTTTCCTCTGTCTGTCTGCAGTCAAACCCGGGTTCATCAGTGGGCTCAGACCACTGTCGCTCTGCCACATACGGAGGCAGAGATCCCACAGCGATGACTCTTGAGGGAAAAGCCTATCTCTGCCCCTGCTGTCACAGCAGAGGAGGTTTCCAAGCAGCATCCCACACAAAGGGAAGGCTTCAGGCTACCTGAAGGGAGACATCCGCACACTACTGGTTCCATAAAGCTTATCCAGTGATGACATAGTCAGGGAGACAACTGTGATCCTTAGGAAAGCTCTGACAAACCAAATTCCCCCAGGAAAAAAAGGATTTTCATCAGGCCTTGTATTTACATGCCCAAGGCACTGAAGCACCAAGGCAGCCCCGGCTCCACAACACCACGCAGATCCCATCAGCTCATTGTGCTCATAACCAACCCCGGCTTCACCCAAACCCAACGAGCACTTGGGAACAGTTGATTCCCTGCCTGTGCATTCAGGAGTAAGTTCACGTCTGTGCAGCAGCCCAGAACAAGGTCAACCAGAGACTTAAATACCACAGAAGCTCCACTTAAAACCCGCAGATCTTCTGCACATTTTACGCCCTCTGAATTTTACCCTCAATCCTTTGCCATTCATTTGCCTGGCTAAACACGGCTGAGCGCTACTGCGAATCGTTCTTCAAACATCAGAACAATGGAATCCAGCTCTGCCCCTCCAGAAACCGCATGCGCCTGCGTGAGCGCATTTACTCCCTCAGCCCTTTGCCACTCTGGGCATCTCTCTGCAAGGGCTGGTTCAGGTCACCATTCCTTTACTGCCGCATCAAAGCTCGACTCCTGGCACACACAAGCAGCTGAACTCTGGCCTCGGACCATCATCGTCCGTGTCATTCCAGCTCCCTGACAGGCCCTATGCATGCAGCGGTGACCCCCCAGACTTGATGCCAGTGACGAGCACTCAGGCAAGCACTGGCACAGCAACTCCATGAGCGGTGCAGAGGGGCTGGGCTGCATTCGTTTCCAGGCTGATCTCTGTGCCCTGACAGAACGCTGTCAGGTTGGACTCATGTTCGCCCACCTGATGTTCGGCATCCAGCTCCACTCAGAGGGTTGCTCTCCCTTTGTGAGGAGTGGAGACAAAGGTCCCCTCTGAGGCGGGGTCTCCCGGCGGGATGGATGTGCCCTGTGGAGATACGTGTCCTTACAGCGAGCTGGGGAAGAGCAGCTCCCTGCCAGGGAGAGGCACCATGCATCCTGGGGATGGGCGAGCCCAGCGTGCACTTAAGTGGCATCCACGTCCTCCACCCCTCGGTAGTAGCTGATGCTGCCGGAGGTGTTCCTCAGCTGGTGGCACTGCTTTCTCCAGACCTGTGTGAGACATACAGATCCTGCGCCAGTAGGTCTTGGAAAGGCATAAACTCCTCGAAGAGGGACAGAGGACCCCAATGTGCTACACCAAGGAGCCATTCATTCAAGTTCTCAGGCTTCCAGCTATTACCTCCTCTGCCAGGCCAACTCCTGTGGGGGCATGCCACTGCGGGGGAGAGCGCCGTGCTGTGGCCCAGTGGGTTTTGGGGGTTGGAAGTCTATGGGGCCAGATGATACACATCCCAGGGTCCTGAAGGAGCTAGCTGATGTGGTTGCTGAGCAGGTCTCCATAATATTTGAAAAGTCATAGCTGTCAGGAGAGGTCCCCGGGGTCTGGAGAAAGGGTGATATCACTCCCATTTATAAGAAAGGGAGCAGGGAGGATCCAGGGAATTACAGGCCGGTGAGCCTGGGAAGATCATGGAACAGATCCTCCTGGATGACATGCTGGAGCACATGAGGGAAGAGCATGTGATCCGGGACAGCCAGCACGGCTTCACCAAGGGAAGGTTGTGCCTCACCAATCTGGTGACTTTCTATGATGGAGTGACAGCATCAGTAGATAAAGGGAAGGCGACCGATGTCATCTACCTGGACTTGTGCAAGGCCTTTGACACAGTCCCCCACCACATCCTTATCTCTAAACTGGAGAGATGTGGATTTGATGGGTGGACCATCCAGTGGATAAGAAACTGGTTAACAGACCGTAACCAAAGGGTGATGGTCAATGGGTCTGTGTCCAGGTGGAGGCCGGTGACAAGCGGTGTCCCCCAGGGGTCTGTCTTGGGACTGGTTCTCTTTAACATCTTTATCAGTGACATGGGTGATGGGATTGAGTGCACTCTCAGCAATTTGCAGATGACACCCAGCTGAGTGGGGTAGGTGACACCCTAGAAGGAAAGAAGCCATCCAGAGGGATCTTGCCAGGCTGGAGAGATGGGCCCAGGGGAACCGAATGGGGTTCAACACTGCAGAGTGTCAGGGGTGGCACTTGGGCCAGAGGAATCCCAGACAGATAAACAGGCTGGGAGAGGAGCCCCTGGAGAGCAGCCCTGTGAGAAGGACCTGGGGGTTCTGGGGGGGAGAAACTCCCCATGAGCAGCAGTGGCTCTGGCAGCTGGGAAGGGTGATGGGATCCTGGGCTCCATCAGCAGAGGGGTGGCAGCAGAGACAGGGAGGGGATTGTCCCTCTCTGCTCTGCCCTCCTGAGGCCCCAGCTGGATCCTGTGTCCAGAGCTGGGGCCCAACACAAGGAAGATGTGGGGCTGTTGGAGAGGGGTCAGAGGAGCCAGGGAGATGCTCAGAGGGCTGGAGCAGCTCCCCTCTGGAGAGAGGCTGAGGGAGCTGGGCTGGGTCAGCCTGGAGAAGAGAAGGCTGTGGGGGGACCTCATTGCAGCCTGCCAGTGCCTGAAGGGAGCAGAGACACAGGAGGGGAATCAGCTTGTTCAAGGGCAGAGACTGGCAGGACAAGGGGGATGGAGTGAAGCTGGAGGAGGGAAGGGTTAGATTGGATATTGGGGGGAAGTTCTTTGGAGAGAGAGTGGTGAGGGGCTGGAACAGGCTGCCCAGAGAGGGGGTGGGTGCCCCGTCCCTGGGGGTGTTCAAGGCCAGGTTGGATGGGGCCCTGGGCAACCTTGTGTAGCTCCAGGCCTGAGGTTGGTGTCCCTGCCTGTGGCAGGGGGGTTGGAGCTCTGTGATCACTGGGGTCCCTTCCGACCCAGACCGTTCCGTGACCCTATGACCGTCACACCCCCGGAGCGGCGGTGCAGGCGGGAGGGCGAGAAGACCGGAGCTCCGCTGCCCAGGACGGCGCCGTGCAGAGCCCGAGGCACCGGCTGCCCCTCCCGCCGCTCCCGGGGACGCGCGCGGCGCGGGCGGGAAACGCGAGACCTAGGCACGGCCGGAGCGCGCGGAGGGAGAGGAGCTGCCCCGCCCCCTGCGACACGCGGAGCTCCGCGCGGGGGGGGGGGGGGGGTGGGGAAGGCTCTCGTCGCGTGCCGTGACGCCTGCCGAAGCGCCGCCCCGGGCAGCAGGTCGCGCGGGTAGTGACACTGCGCCGTGTCACGTGACGCCGTCCCAGGACGATGAGATCAGTGCCTGGGAGTCACGTGATCTTTGCCTACGCGCAGTGGGGCTGGGTGCAGATGGCGGATGCTGAAGCTGAGGCGGCTCCGCGGCCTGAGATGCAGCGGCTGGTGGCGGCGCTCCGAGCCCGCCTCTGGCAGCTGCAGACGGAGCTACGCGAGCAGGAGGTGTCCGAGGCTTCGTCCCGGGCGTACTGCCGGGGCTTCTGCCAGGTAAGGGCCGGGCAGGGGCGGGCCGCGGCGCCAGGCGGGGGCCGAGCGGCGGGAGGGGGCCGGGAGCTCCCTGCTCGGGGGTGCGGGGGTGGGGGGGACGGCTCCCTGCTCGGGGGTGCGGGGCGGCCCTCTGCGGGGGAGGGCTCGCTGCTCGGTGGGGGTGGGTGGGGCTCCCTGCTCGGTGTGCGGACACTCAGGCGCCGGGGGAACGGTTCGATGCTCGGGGTGGGGTTCTCGCGGGCGGCCTGGAGCAGGGCCCAGCGCACCTGGAGAGCCGCTGGGCTCTGGTGCCGCGGGCCTGGACGGCTGGTGGCGCTTGGGGAGGTTCTCTGGGGCAGGCGGGCCGCACCGTGCTTTCACAGTGATGGAGTGTTTGGTTCCTGGATGTCGGCTCTTCTGTGGTGGGATCAAAAGCTATGCGTTCCGCCTTGACTGAGATGTGCCGTGGAAGAAGCAGTGCTCGCTGGTTTCTGAAGGCCTGCAGTTCACCTCAGTCACTGAATGAGCTTCTGTCATCCAGTGATCATGTCTGAATGCTCGCTTAATGCAACTCAGGCTGAGGATCAGCAGTTCTTGAATCGAGGCACTAAGTTCCAGAAGAAGAGCTGAACTTGGTTGAAGTTGCAGTGATGGAGATAATGTATTCTTAAGTAAACTCTTCCAGTGGTTAGCAAGCTTCTTTTACTGTGAGATCTAAAGCTAAATAATTGTTAGGTTGCTGGGTTGGAGAGCCCTCCCTGTTGAATGTGAAGAGACTGTAGTTTCTAAACAGAAAAATTAAAAATCATATAGTTTAACTACACCTTGGCTAATGCAGCCACTGTATTTGAATGGTGAATGGGAAAATCAAATGCTGAACGAGACATAAGAATCCTACTGGTGCATTACAGATAAGTGTTATTACCCTTCACAGTCTTCCCTTTTACGTGACCAGGGTGTGCTTTGCCATATTCCGGGAGCATGTTTAGCTTATCACTTCCTAAAACGACAAAAAAGGGAGTTTAATAGTTAGGCTTCAAAACTCTTGCTTCTCACACTGTGTGGGGTGCTGCTGCATGTTGCTTTGTATGTCCTGAGCTAAGCGTGCCATTAAGATCTGTGACCTTGCATTTACATGGAGCCCAGTGTAATGTTTGTGACCTTCATATCTCAGGTTTTGCTAATTTCTTTTCCATTTTCATTGCCTCAGAACACTGAAACAAATACTCAGCTAACACTTGGTAGAGCTTGTCTACGTGATCAATTTGTAGATGTCCAGTTGCCCAGATTAGTTTGGTACAGATAAAGCTTTAGAGGTACTTGATCAGTGGAGTTTCATGAAAGACAGTTCTGTTAGCTAAAAGAGAAATAAAAGAACCCCAAAAAATGTCATACAAAAATATAGATCTCTCTAGATCTGTGTGTGATTATTGAATGTTAGTCTTATTGTAGAACACTGGTATAAATGGCATAAAAATAGGAAAAAACCCTCTATCTTGGGTTGCCATCAATTTGGGCCACTTCTGATTGTCATGATTGTACACCAAGAGATACAGTGGAAAACATGAAATTGCTAGTCTGTCATGCAGCAACTTAAATGGCGTAAGAATTTGTGATGTCACTGTGCAGTCAAACCACTGTGGTTGGGATGTAGTTTTATGTCTTGGTTTCTCTTTCTGAATGGGGATGTTAAGGAAATTTGAGGACCTCAGCTTAAGTTTTGTATTCATGTCTTGGAGGGTACCACTGGTGTCTTGCAATAAGGTTATTAAGCTACAGCAGAATATGCCCAGGGAGAAGCTGAATTTAACTGGGCTTAAATATGATCTTGAGAAGTAGCTTAAATGCTTTAGGACAATGATGGGTTTGTCATCCCATGTATCCATCTGTTGCATCATCCTGAAAGGTGCACTGTTCTGCTGTGGATGTTACTGAGGCTGTTGGAACACGACCAAATGAGAACCAAAGCACCTTCCCTGTGCTTTGAGCTCTCTGGATGCTGCTTTTCGATACCTGTGAACTTTTGTTGCCATATGCAGCTTTGCAGTAGCTTTTCCTTGGAATGATGCTGGATGTCAGGATTTCCTTGAAGATCTCTGGTTTTGAGCAGGGAGTAAGATTGGTGTTCAGGATAACACAGCAAAGCAACTCATGAAGCATAAACAGTGCTTTGACTCTGCAACTTTGTATTGTACAAGCATGAATGCTTTGCACATTCACTTCAGGAAAACGTGTGTTGGGAAGCTCGATAGATACCCAAAGAGCCAGCTGGAATGAAGAGTCTGTTTGAGGTGATGCTACTGTAAACACAGAGAACAGTTATCCGTGGAGCAGTTTGGCACCAAAGCATCCTACCTGCAATCCCCTGTTTGCTTTCTGAAATTATTAAAGGTGACATGGTCCAGCAATGTCAGCTGCAATTGTATATGTTTAGGAAGAGGTGGAAGGGTGTTTTTTTCCTTAAACAGAGCCTTAAAGCTGTAATAACAGGTCAGGCGACTTGGACATGTTTAAATTACAGGGAGGTGGTTGAGTCACCTTCCCTGGATGTGTTCAAAAGAAGGGTAGATGAGGTACTTAGGGATATGGTTTAGTTTAGGATGGGAATGGTTGGACCTGATGCTCCTAAAGGTCTTTTCGAAACAACCTTGTGATGCTGTGAAATTGATTGGAGGGGGAGGGGGGGGGCAGACAAGGGGATGGACACAACACCACCTCTCCCCCTCCCCCCCCAAACAAAACAAAAACACAAACAAACGAAACCAGTGCTTCAGAAGAAATGCAGCTTCGCAGGTATTCCAGCATTGCAGGACATGAAAACCTGTGCAGTGCTGAGGGCCTGGGCTGGTCTGAGATTACACAGTGGGTGGATGTTGTGTGGCCTCTGCTTTCCCCACTTGCCAGTTACATGTGTTACTGGAGTCCAAGGAAGAAGGACGGCTTAAAGTGTAAGTGCATACATGCTAACCAGGCTTAAAATGTTTCGAGTACTCTCTTCAGATAATTAGGCTGTAACATAGTAAATTCCTTATAAAGTTGCTACTTGGCTGTTAGTTAACTATGTAACTATATATTTCTCACAAGTTAAAATTTGTCTAATTTCGTGTTGTATATAGATTGCCAGGAAGAGTCTGTAGTGGACCACTAGAACTACTTGCATTGCTCTTGAAATAGCAGGAGGACTTTTGAGAGCCTCTGTGATACAGTTACTGCATTTTGTTTGTTAGTATGCTGATACTAACAACATAATAATGTTCCAAGCTAATAATAAGTCTCTTCCCTTGAATCTGTCTTACACACTGAAAACTCATTGCTCATCTCTTTGGGGAGAAGTATCTTATAAATGGCCACACAAAAAAATGATAATATTAGCTGTAAGACTTTGACCTCAGTGCTAGGGTTGCACTCAACCAAGGGTGCATTTTCTTTCTAGCAAATTTATTTAATCCTAGGGAATATTCTGTCATGTTTTATGGTTTACACAGGCCAGACAGTCTGTCAAAATACTGAGTACTAAATTTAGCTTTTTTAATAGATTGGGTTTAATGGATGTATTTTTAGTGAAGTGCAGAGATTTATGTGTTTGATCTTCTGTTTCTGTAGTCACTGTAATGATAACATTACTGCTGGGTTTACTGGACAGATGACTTTATGATAGTCATCAATTGAGCTTCTCTAGCTTCGGAGCCTTTGAATATATTCTGTTGCCTTATATAAATTGAGTTATATTATCATATTCATTGATTTGTCGGAGAAGCACTTAGACTGGTTAGTTATGAGTCATGCATTGCTTCTGCCAATGATCTTTGTGCTGTGTTTTAGGATGATTTCTGTAAAATGACAATTTTCCCTTTCCCCACCCTTCTTACTGCTCATGTTACATGGCAAATACTGAGTGGGGGTTTTGGAGAGTTTAACTTTCATTCATCTAGGAGTTAGATTACTGATACTGAGTT
The DNA here is from genome assembly GCA_022605575.1 of Laterallus jamaicensis coturniculus. NCBI lineage: Eukaryota > Metazoa > Chordata > Aves > Gruiformes > Rallidae > Laterallus > Laterallus jamaicensis. The sequence goes on from JAKCOX010000028.1 coordinate 703,439, forward strand.
CTAGGAGAATAATCTAAAAATGATGGTGATTTTTACTGATTCTTTCCTTTTCATCCATCACGTTTGGTTGTGCTATTCTAGTAAATGTCTGCTGTTGGGTTGTTCTGGGTTTTTTAAACTAGGACTTGTATAGTTAGCTCACTGACAGGATGCCAGATAATCCACCAAATAATGCATAGCTGGCTGTTTTTTTCTTGCTGTGTTGGAAATTAGGCTTTGTCTTAGAAGTTCCTGGCCATTGTAATGACTGCACCTGGTTTCAGTAAGCTCATTGCAGGGTCTGGTCAGTGGTATCCTCTTTCCAATCATAATCTGATATGATCATGTGTTTGATTAAGGTGTTAAAATAAATTGGTAGTGTCAAAGTCCCAACTTGAAGTAATTTGAAGCCTAATGTGTCCTGATCATCCTCTTGGGACAACTTAGCTCATACTGAATTGTAGGGTGGGAGACTCTGAACCTTCTTTCCCATTCAGCCTTGTCCCTAAGGGCTCCAGGAGGCACAGGCCTCTTCACTGCTTTCTGGTTTTGTCACTGTGGGCCTTGATGAAGACCAATACCTTGTTTGGTCTAGGGAGGGTGCAACATGAGGAGGGGTTTGTAACTGGCAACAACTCACACAGAACTGATGGGGAGTTGTAGGAGGACATGCATACAGAGAAGGGATGTTGTGAAGCAAATTCTAAGTAGAGCTAAAACAGCCCTAGCTCAGTGCCCTGCTTGCTCTCAATACTACTTTATAACCACTAGGAAAATAACATGGTAGTGTAGTGAAGTTTTAAAAGGACTGGAAGATGCTACTGTTGTCTTTGTGCTGATTTTTGAAATGTATTTTGATTTGTCTTAAAACTGGCTAGATTTTGACACTGCTTCTTCAGTACTGTGCCTGGATTGTGTGGTATTGCTGTGGTGAAGTAGTAAAGTCTAGGGTAATTTTGCATTTGAAAAATGACCATGTAAGTGTCTGCTCTGGGGTTTGTATCCTCTTCTAATGGCTTCATGTTTGATATGTGTAATTTGCATATTATTACAGCTACCATAATATTCTTCCTCTTGAACTTCTTGCCTGTTTTTCTGTGTTCTCACTAGTCAAACAGATTCCAGTGTTACATACATGATTCTGTCTCAGTGTGGTTGTACAAATGAAGTTGGTGCAGAACTTTTCTCTAAACAGTTCACGTTTCTGATGATTGCATCTAGCAATCTACTGATTTCCCCAGTAGGAATTTCTGATATCTTTATCAGAATAATAATAGGAATTAAAATATTTTTGAACAAAAGGGTGGGCTTCTGTCGAGGAGAAAAGCTACCATTTTTACATCTCTTTCAGAGTAAAACCAACTCCCTTCTCCAGTTCTTGCACTGTCAATGCTTGTTATTGCATATTGATGTTTCTTCTTTAGATAAAAGCATGTGATGAGAAATTCTAATGCTCACTCCTTTTCTTTCAGACACTCCTGCAGTATGCTGGCAGTCGGGGTGCAACGGAACATATTTTACCTTTTTTGGAAGTATATCGAATCTCCATCCAGAGCTTTGCTAATGCTCGACCTTACTTGACTACAGAATGTGAAGATGTTCTTTTGGTACTTGGCAGGCTAGTGCTGTAAGTTTTTAAGTTGGTACATTAATATTAAAAAAACCAAACTGTACTTGATAAATGAAAGGGCAAGTTCTTGAAATAGTGCAATACTTTGACAGCTGTATTTGTCATTTGTTATTTAGTAAATGTCTTTAGTACTTTTTAAATCATACCACCAAAATGTACTTGGGCATTTTGTTAATGTGATCAAGTGGTAAGGCTTCATTCTTCTGTATTTGGATAACCATGCAGGTATTAGGGCGGTTCTGTTCTTTATTAAACATTGTTAAAATTTATTTTCTGTAAAAAACGTTTTGTGTAGTTCTCATTAAAAGGAAGCCTTAATAGCAGAGCTTTTTGTGTCAGTTAACTTGTATCACTTGCTCTGCAGTTGCTGCTTTCTCATGTCCTCTGACTTGTAATTCAGGGTAGTTCTGAACATGTTCCTTTCTGGAAAGGAGGAGCTGTGTTGTATTTATGGCAATCTTAAGTTGTGTGTGTTGGCTTTTGCTATAGGTATTTCAGCCTGAGCTCTTTAACAAGTGTCTGTAGACATGACTTGAAGCACAGCAGTTCTTCAAAGGAGAAAATTATTTTATGCTCCCTCAGCTAAGAGTAACTTGTAGTTCTTCAAAGTCTGTTTTTAGTGCAGAGCAGCTATTTGTAATTGAAGAGAGTAGCCTGAGGGCTTTCACAAAGGTTAGAGTGTAATCAGCTACTACTCTCAGCCCGGGAAGGATGGCTTGACTTGATGCTCTGGTCGTTCCTTGCTGCTGTTTCATTTGAGTGGGGAGAATGAAGATCTAGAAGCTTGAATACAAAGCTCGTTATAGAATAAAAGCAATTCTATGACAGTTTTTCAGTGTAGCCTGTTTTCTTTGTTATCAGTAGCTTAATTGCTTTGTGGCCTGAAGTCAAGTGTTCTTTTTGAGAAGGATTTTGCAGTGAACTCCTTGGTCAAATGCTTTTTTTTTGTAATGTACTAGCTTGCAATATAAATCAACAGCTGAGAAACAAGTTTCTCCATATGATACCTTGACTTTTTACAAGTTATGAAAAATATGTGAACTCAGAATGGTTTAAAAAAAAAACCCCAGAAAACTCCTATTAAGAAGGGAAAATGTGAGATCAGGAAAGGTGTTTTCTTAATATCAAAACTGAAGATAGAAACTGCAGAATCGCTTAACTGGTACATAATAGGGTTTTTTAATATCTTAATTGCTTTTGTAGACTGTCCCTTTATGGATACAGTATTTGCATCTTCATCATGTTGTCATTGATTATCTCCTGTATTCTGCTTTCTACTCAGGTCTCTTAAAAAGTTTCTTTCACCATCTTTGTATGCAGGTTATACAGATAGTCCATTCCTGGAGTGTTTGCTGTGTATTTTGCCACTGTTCTGTCCTTTTGGGGTGGGAATCCACAGTCTCTGTCAAATTGCTTTTTTCTTGTTGAGAAAAATCATGATATTCTGCATCTGTTGAAGTTGCTTATTCTGCCTTTCAGTGTGAGGAGTTTCTTTGCTGTTGCTTGTATATTCAGAAAACTTTGTGGTGGAGGACAGCAGAAAGGTTGATTGGCTAGATTATCTCCTGTTGTTATGAGTACATTTGAGAGGCATCTAAAGAATGGGAGAGACAATGAATGAGGTCACAGATAGGGTGAGGTAAATGGCATACCTAATTGAACTGTCACACATTTTTTTAAGAGTCTCCAAGGAAGAGAGATAAATTGGAGCTGAGAATTGAGAATAAAAGTTTAACTTTCATGAGGGAGAGAGACTCTGGTGAGGGACCTGAAAGCATAGTGTTCCCAGGTGAATTTGGTTGGGTTTTGTTTTGGTTTTTTGTTTGGTTTTTTTTTTGAGAGAGAGACAGTTGGATTCCCCAGAGCTGTTGTACGTGGTTTGTATTTTCAAACTTGAAGCCTGAGGAGAAATGAAAGGAGCAATCTTCCTGTTTTAAAGCAAAAGTGCTTTACTTACTGTTGACATCTTCCTTCCCTTCCAACGATCCTCCTGGAGAAGGGGGAAAGAACTTCCTGACATCCTTCTCAGCAGGGTGAACCAGTAACAGCAAAACGCAGTGTATTGTGGGTTTGCCTGCCACCTGACCAGGCCAGTTGTGTGTTCACAGGACAGCTTGATGTGAAGTAGAGGCTGTTCCCCCTGTAAGAAACATGATGCTGGTGCAGTGAGTGACCTTGTTGGTTCTCTGTTTAGTTGTAGAAGATAGGAGAGCTTGGAGTGGTTGTTCTTGCCAGACCTTTTAGCTACAGATGGTTGTGGGGGAGCAGGAGTGTTGTTCTTGGCCATTGCAGTGAAGAGACATACCTGCTTTGGTCAAGTAAAACTCAGACTGCTTGTTTCCACAGCCACGAAGCGCAACACGTTCCCCTCACCTCTCCAGGTTACAGTACCAAAGATACTGCCTATACAGAAGAATTAATAGAGTTAATCAAAGGTGTCTTTCCCTGACATTTGATTAGCTAGCTATCTTCATGAATCTTAGGAAGGCCTTGAGGCTGATTGTTCTCCCAAGCGTCTGTGAGTGCTTTTTCCCTGAGGATACTGGGAGAGGCAGGTCTGTGTGTGCCATTCACGTTGCCATCAGTAGGAAAATTTGGCTTCCATCTGGAAATGGTTTATATTGTCATAAGATTAGAAAAGTTAAGGTAGAAAGAATTGTTCCTAGTTCACATTGTGTTTGCCAGTAGCTAACATTTGGCTGCTTTCTACTTTTTGCTGTTTGCTGTGATGGCACTGGCTTGAAAGGGAGTTTATCATTCCTGCATCTTTGAGAGTGTTTATCTGCCTTTTCAGCCATAAAGGAGATGTGAATGTCATATGGTCTGTAGCAAAACTAAGCTCAGACTTCTTGCTGTCTCTCGCCTCCTGATTGTACCTACTAACACTTGTTGCTTCCAGGAAGAGCGTGCTTTCTGTAACACCTCTGAGAGGAGGCACAAGTTCACTGCAGTTACTGCTCTGCTTTCTGTCATTAAGAGCCAGCTCAACTCTTAACAAACGCAAGATAATTCCTGGCAACATGTGAACTGTTCCTGCAGCTCTTCTGTTGCATAATACTGCTGCCTAAAAATGAACACAGTTCCAAAAGCTTTTAAAATTTACCTTTTTAAATTTCTGTCTTAAAATAATAGAGTATGAGGTGAAAGTGATTATCCAGTAATTGTATGCAAATAATGCCTTGCTTTTTGAGTTACCCCTTCCAAAGAAAAGAAACTGAAACTTTGTCCTCGAGGGTCTGTACTGGGACCAGTGCTGACAGTGGATTTGAGGGCACCCTCAGCATGTTTGCTGATGACACCAAGCTGAGTGGTGAGGTTAACGTGCTGGAGGGATGGCTATGCCATCCAGAGGGCCCTGGACAGGCCGGAGGAGTGGGCCCAAGGGAACTTCCTGAAATTCAACAAAGCCAAGTGCAGGGTCCTGCACCTGGGTCAGGACAATCCCTGCTATCCATCCAGATTAGAGGATGATGTGCTTGAAAGCAGCCCTGAGGAAAAGGACTTGGGGGGACTTGTGGATGAGAAGCAGGACGTGTCACCAATGTGCATCTGCAGCCCAGAAGGCCAACCCCAACCTGGGCTGCATCAAAAGACATGTGGCCAGCAGACTGAGAGAGGGGATTCTACCCCTCTGCTCTGCTCTGGTGAGACCTCACCTGGATACTGTGTCCAGCTCTGGAGCCCTGAACACAGAAAGGACATGGACTTGGTGGAGTGTGTCCAGAGGAGGCCACAAAAATGATCAGAGGGCTGGAGCACCTCTCCTACAGAGACAGGCTGAGAGAGTCAGGCTTGTTCAGCCCCCTTCCCTCTCCAGGGGGACCTTATAGTGGCCTTCCAGTGCTTGTAAGAAAACTGGGGAAGAACTGTTCACAAGGACATGTAGCAGTAGAACAGAGGAAATGGTTTTAAACTAGAAAAGGGACATTTAGGTTGGATATTAGGAAAAAATTCTTCAATGTGTAGGTGGTAGATCACCGAACAGGTTCTTGGTTCAGCTCAGTCTTGTGTTACTACAACAGACAATAAGACTTTAATCTTCACAGAGATCATAGACTTCATCTCACTCTGTGTACACAATGCTTTGAAAAATACAATTTCAGAGTTTTTCATTTCTCAAGTAGCATCTTAAGGGTCAAGTAAAGAAAATCTATTTTGTAAAACCTTGCTTTGTGGTTTTTGTTTAAACCTGATGCTTTATATAACCAGTATAATATGTGTGAAGATGTATTTCCAGGAATTAAGAGTGAAAGTAGGTAGAACTGGTTACTTTAGTGTGAAAATGAGGTATGCTTCAAAAGCACATTGACCGTGAGGTCTGCAAGTGTTTTGTTTCATGAAGCCTGTGCATGGCATGCCTGAAAATAGGATTTACACCTTCTTGTATTTTTTGGTTGGCTGCTTTTTTGCTTATGTTAAAATAGAGTTCAGCTGCTGTGAGACTTTGTAAGGTTGGTTTTGATTGTATAATAGCAGTTATCTGGGTCTAGACATCTGGAATGGAGAATTACCTTGTATTGCCAAGCTTGAGTAAACCCAGATTATTTTGTAATAGCAAGATCTATCACAGTTGGGATATCTGGCAACTCTGCTGCCCACTTTTCATGGGCATAATCATGATTGAGATTCTGGTGCTAAAGATGTGAACAATGACTGAATGACAGTGAGAAAGGCTATCATATTTTGTGCCTCCCTAATAGAAGTGTTAGAGCCTCATGATCACAGGCCCTGGTTATGATGGGGACTGACTACCCTGATACTTGCTGGAAAGGCAACCCTGCCAGGCACACACAGCCCAGGAGGCTCCTGCAGAGCACTGGTGGCAGCGTTTTGACACGAGTGGTAGAGGAGCCCATGAGCAGAGAGGTGCTGCTGGACCTTGTACTAACAGCAAAGAGGGCTTGGTTGGGGATGTGATGGTAGAGCTGAGGATCCTGCCTGGAAGGAGCAGGATGATCAATTGGATTGCAGTGCTGGACTTCAGGAGAGCTAACTTGAGCCTCTTCAAAGCCCAGCTTGGGAGGGTCCCATCAGTTAGGGCTCTAGAAGGTAGGGAGTCCAAGACACCTGGTCAGCATTCAAGCACCATTTCCTCTTAGCTCAAGACTGGTGCATCCCAAGGAATAGGGAAGCAAGCAAAGGAGGCAGGAGACCTGCCTGGAGGAGCAAGGAGCTGCTGGGAAAACTCAAAGGGATGGAGGAAGTTTACAGAATATGGAAAAAGGGACTGGTCACTTGTGAGGACCAAAGGGATCTAGTCAGAGAATGTAGGGCTGGAACAAGGAAGGCTAGAATTACACCTGGCAAGGGATGTCAAGGACAAGGAGGAGGGCTTTTTCAAGTACATCAGCAGCAAAAGGAAGACTGGGGAGGGTGTGGGTTTTCTGCTGAGTGAGGTGATTGCCTTGACATTCACAAATCCATGTTCCCTGATGGACCCATGAGTGCTCAGGGAGCTGGCAGATGCTATTGCTAAGCCACTTTCCATCTTTGAAAGGTCTTGGAGAACAGGTGAGATGCCTGAGGGCTGGAGGAAAGCCAATGTCACTTCAGCCTTCAGAAAGGACAAGGAAAACCCAGGAAACTACAGGCCAGTCATCCTCAGCTCCATCCCTGGAAAGGTGATAGAGCAGCTCATTCTGGAGGGTGGCAGTGACCATGTGGAGGAAGAATAACCTAATGAAATTCAGCCAGGGCAAGTGTAGGGTCATGCACCTAGAAGAATAATCCCAAGCACAGCTTAGGAGTTAACCTGCTGGGAAGCAGTGCTGCAGAGAAGGACCTCTGTGTCCTGGTTGAGAACAAGCTCTCCATGACTGGCAGTGTGCCTTATGGCCAAGAAGGCCAATGGGACCTGGGTGTATTAAGAGGGTGGCCCAGGGAGGTTCTCCTCCCCCTCTACTCTGCCCTGCTGAAGCCAGAGCTGAAGTACTGTGTCCAGTGCTGGGCTCCCTGGTTCAAGACAGACAGGGAACTACTAGAGGGTATGAAGATGATGAGGGGCCTGGAGGACCTCTTGCATGAGGAAAAGCTGAGAGCTGGATCGGTTTATCAAGGAGAAGACTTTTAAGTGGGGGATCTCGTCAGTGCTTATAAGTATCTGAAGAGTGGGTGTCCAGAGGATGGGACAGACTCTTTTCAGTGGTGTCCAGTGACAGGACAAGGGGCAGTGGGCACAAACTGGAACACAGGAAGGTCCATCTCATGAGGAAAAGCTTCTTCACTCCGTGGGTGCCTGAGCTCTGGGACAGACTGCCCAGAGAGGTTGGGGAGCCTCCTTCAGAACCTGCCTGGATGCAGTGCTGTGCAGCTTACTCTCGGTGATGTTGCTTTATGGGGGGTTGGACGATACAATCTCCAGTGGCCCATTCCAGCCTTGATCACTCTGTGAATTCTGCAGGTCTGAACATCTGATTAAAGGAGCAGGATTTGGCAGCAAAGGCAGACTTCTTAAATGTGAAAAAGATGGCCAGGATTTGTTCATTTGATCTTGTTTATGTATATGATGGGTGAATCTGGTTAAAAACTGATTAGGTGTAGCATTTTGCAGGTAACTGTTCACTGTATCAAACATCAGGACAAAGGGAAATAAGAAAGGAATTTTTTATGGGTACTAATCAGTTTTGAAACTCATGTTTGCTTTATGGTCATATCTTTCTTTTCCTTTTCCCCTAAGCTCAGCTCTTCTGTCTGTTGTAAGACTGAATGTGTTATCCTGTCATTCTCTGTAATATTTGAGAGGTTTTGAAGAAAAAATAGCATGAGTTGGAAACCATCTAACAATGTAGGAGCAGCTTGTAGCAGTTATTCAGTGCATTTATTCTATGTGGAAACTCAGACCAGTTTTCTTTTGTCATGATTTGTGAGAACATTTTTTGCTGCATGTAAATCCTGTGAAACCCTAGAGAGTGTCATAGTTCAGATTAAATTTAGCTTGATTAGGTCCAATTGTTGTGGGTAGCAGTTGGTTTCTAATCCCTGTGTCCTGTACAAGGTTAGATACTGTTCTCAAAGAGGGGCTGGGGTGGTAGTCATGCCTTTGTTTTGTCTCCTAGAAAGCAGGGATTCTTGTTCTTCAGAGCTTTTCCCTGAAGATGCATGTGCTAAATACATAAAGTTGTTTCCTTTTTGTTTCTGCAAAGGGATAGCTTGGAGCTGATGGGGTAAACAGGGGATTAGCATGTAGATTTTCCTTTTCCCCCCTTCTGTTTCTGGAATCTGAACCTGTGTATGGAATATATAGGTCTGGGATTTGCAGGGTGTTTCAGTGTTGTTAAAGCTTCCTGATCCTGTCCCATGTTCTTGAATTTTCATTTGGAAAACATGATACACAGCTGAAGTTCGTGTGGCCTGTGGTGGGCCTGGCTCTTGTTGTCATTAATTCTCAACACAGGGGAAATGGGATATAGTGTCCTATTTTTAAGCAGGAACTTGGCTTAATGAAGAAATAAGGGGATGTTCTCTATCTGTTTTGTGTAAATAATGGACCTACACAAATACTGAATTAACTAACTGGGAATCTTACCTGATATTTTAAACTCTGATTTTAATCTGGACATCTTTGATATGCATATCAGCATGTGTGTGGGGAGGTGTTTTTGTTTGGTAAGCTCTTGAGCTTGTTGCAATTAGCACATTGTATCTGATTGCTTCTCCCTTGCTTCCCACTCACCCCATGCTCTCAAAGACTCATAGGGTGTTTCTAGGAATCTATCTTGTGGGTCCTTTTTAATGCTGATGTCTGTGTTGTTGTCAGCCCAGCTGTTCTTAGGTTTATTTTCCTATCTGTGTCAGTACTGAGACTTGAGGTTAGGTAAAGCTGGCTCTCATTCTCTCCCTATGCAGAGAGAACATGGTAGCATTGAATGAGCTTTATTCAGATGATGCTAGGATTCCTTTGTGAGAGAGAGGAACAGAAATTCTCTACTGCAATGTTCCTGAGCCACACTAAACAGACTATCATGGGTTGTAAGAGTAGCTGCAAGCTTATCCTAGCAAAATGGTGCCTACCAGAATGGAGCACTCTTTATATACCACGACTCATGCCTGGTTCAGGGGCTGTTTCTGGCCTTTAACTGCTTTGTGCAAAGGCATTTCAGTGTTGCTGTCACTTCTTTTCTGAATGCTCAGTCAGATATGCCACAAATGTTATTTAACATAACAACAGAATGTGTTAGGGTGGCTTCCTTACTTCCTTTTTACTTTTCCAGGAGTTGTTTTGAGCTACTGCTTTCAATACCTGAAAGTGAATTGCCCCATGAGGTGTGGTTAGGATTCCATCAGTCAATACAGGTAAGTGTTTTCAACTTCTTCTTTCCAATTTATGCATATCTAAACAGACTGCCATTGTGCTCCTCTTCTTCTGCCCTTCCCCTGAATTCCACCTGTCCTGCATTGCTGTTTCAGACAGCAAGTTTCTGAGCAGCAAAAGACTAACTGCAGCAACAGCATTGGCAGCCTTAGGCCCAAGAGTAGATTTATAACTACACAATCAGTGACAGCTGCAGTGTGGTGCTTTGAGCCTTGCTGGAGGTCAGATGCCCACCAAAGTCTCTGTCGCTGCCCTTCTCACCTAGTCAGGTGAGAAAATACCTATGGAGAGGCTCAGGAGTGGAGATAAGGACAGGGAGAGATCATCCCACAGTCAGCATCACAGGCAGAACAGACTCCACATGGAACAAAAAACCCATCTAATGTCTCACACCCACCACACACACCTCCCCAAGGGCTGGGTCATGAGAAGATCTGCAAACACCTTCCCCTCCTTTCTTCACAGACTTGATGCAGGATTTCTGTCCCTTCTTCCCCCCAGGGCACATGGGGAGGGCAAAATGGGGCTCTGGGGCAGTTAAGCACGAATTGTTTTTCTTCTTAGTAGTGGGGCTCCAGTGGACCCCAGTGCTCCAGGGAGGGGTGTTCCTGTGGGGTCACAGTGCCCTTCGTGTGCCTCCACCCGCTCCAGCGTGGGGTCCTCTGCAGGCTGCAGATGGGACACCTGATCCCCATCATCATCCATGGGCTGCAGGGGGACAGCCTGCTTCACTGGGCTTCTCCAGGGGCTGCTGGGGAATCTTTCTCTCTGGCACTTGAAGCACCTTCTCACCCCCTTCTTCACTGACCTTGCTGTCTGCAGAGTGTCTCACATCTTCTCACTCCTTTTTCTGGTGGCAAAAAGGGACTGTTTGTGGGTTGTTTTTTTCTCTGCAGTGTGATTCCCAGAGGCGCTGTGACCGTGGCTGAGGGCTTGGCCTTGGTCAGCAGTGGATTCAGTCTGGAGCCCAGCTTCTTTTTACTTTGAGCCTAGGGAAAGCTAGCTGCTGCTTAGGTCAAAGGAGGGGATCCTCCCCCTCTGCTCTGCCCTGCACAGGCCCCAGCTGGAGTGTTGTGTCCAGTGCTGGGCTCCCTGGGATAAAAAAGCCAGGGATCTCCTGGAGAGAGTCCAGAGAAGAGCTACAAAGATGATGAAGGACCTGGAGCATCTCCCCTGTGAGGAAAGGCTGGGTGAGCTGGGGCTGTTCAGCCTGGAGAGAAGAAGACTCAGGGGGGACCTTCTGAATGTCTATCAATATCTGAAGGATGGGATGCAGGGGAAATGGCCAGCCCCTTCTCAGTGTCTGTGGGGACAGGACAAGGGGCAATGGCTGCAAGTTGGAGCACAGGAAGTTCCCCAGCACCCTGGGGCAGAACTTTTCCCCAGTGAGGGTGAGGGAGCCCTGGGACAGGCTGCCCAGGGGGTGTGGAGTCTCCTTCTCTGGAGAGATTCCAGCCCCGTCTGGACACCGACCTGTGTGCCCTGTCCTAGGGCCCCTGCTTTGGCAGGGGGTGGGACCCCATGGGCTCTGGAGGGCCCTTCCAACCCCTGGGATTCTATGATTCATGCAGAAGCCACCCCTGCAGTCGTGTCGTGTCTCCCCCACCCTCTACACCAGAACCCCACCACACAAAACCACAACATGCAGCAACTGAAGCCAATATAGATGTCTAATGGTTTGTGTGACAGACTGGGGTGGAGTGTAACAGCTTTGAAGTATTACTTTGAGGGTGACTAAAAAAGCTTTTGTGGACATCTGAGGGGCAAGTTAGTGTCTAAATCTGATTTGAGAGGGATTAAAAATAGTAGTACAGCTCTTCAGTCTGAGTGATTCCTGGAAGTGTTTCTTATGAGATGGTGCTGAAACAATCTCATAATACTCTTCCTATATTCACATGAAGAAGGCTACTGTAGGCTGTGTAGGAGGAAGAGGTGTTTTCAGGGTTTTTAGCTGTAGGTAGGATCTAGTTGTCTGCAAGGACATGTGCCCCTAAGGGAGCTTCAAGACAGGAGCAGTAGTCTTGCTGTGTTTATACTAATAGACCCTTCCGGGACCAGGAACTAATCTGTTGCTGGTGTTGCCTGTTATAGCTTTAATTGTGACTGAAGTTGGAAGCTAATGTCATTTACAAGTTACTGAAATTAAGACTTTGGGAGGAAGTGAAATGAGACTTTACAGCTGTCCTTGTACAGATCTTGCCACAAAACCATATACCCTTATGACTAGTGATTCCCTCAGTCCCTGAGGGTTGGCTGCTCTTGCTGCAGGAATAGTTCTGAAGAAGCAGATGTGGAGGTTCTGAAAGAACTTCCATTTCTATTTCACCAGCAGTCAGTAAAATGCATTGTTGATAACATCCTTCTCCAAGTGATAAAGGAGCCAATGAGGAGAGGTGCTGTGCTGGATCCTGTTCTCCCCAGCAAGGAGGGGCTGGTAGGGGATGTGAGGCTCAAGGGCAGCTTTGGCTGCAGTGACCATGGAATGCTGGAGCTCAAGATCCTGAGGGCAGCAGCAGGGCCCACAGAAAAGTCACTACCCTGGACTTCAGGAGAGCAAACTTTGGGCCTCTGCAGGGATCTGCTTGGTAGAGCACCATGGACCAAAGCCCTGGAGGGTAGAGGGGCCCAAGAAAAGATGGATACTACTCAAGGATCACCTCCTCCAAGCTCAGGAGTGATGCATCCCAACAATTAAAGCTTATATGCATATATGTCAGTGATAAAAGGAAGAGTAGGGAAAATGTGGCCCCCTCCAGAATGTTACAGGAGAGCTGGTTACCTGGGAGATGAAGAAGGACAAGGTACTCTGTGCCTTTTCACTGGCAAGGACTCTAGCCACACCACCCAGGCCACAGAAGGCAAAGGCAAGGACTGGGAAAATGAACCACCCACTATAGGAGAAGAACAGGTCTGAGACCATCTGAGGAATCTGAAGGTGCACAAGTCCATGGGGCCTGAGGAGCTGCATCCACAGGTCGTGAGGGAACTGAAGTGGCTGAGCCAGTATCCAGCATGTCTGAGAAGTCAGGGCAGCCCAGTGAAGTTCCCAGTGACTGGGAAAGGGGAAACACAACCCCCATTTTAAAAAGGGGAAAAAGGCAAAGCTGGGAATCTACAGACCAGCCAGTCTCACCTCTGCCTGGCAAGATCCTGGAGCAGATCCTCCTGGAAACTGCTTGGGCATGTGGGAATAGGGTGATGAATGGTGGCACCCAGCATGGCTTCACTAAGGGTGGATGGTGCCTGACAGATCTGGTGGCCTTCTATGATGGGGTTGCAGCACTGGGGACAAAGAGTGACAGCTGTCAGCTACCTGGGCTTGTGCAAACATCTGACACTGTCCCACATCAGAGCCTTGATGTGACATCCTTGTCTCTAGGTTGGAGAGACATGGATTTGGTGGAGGAACCACTCAGTGGGTGTGGAACTGGCTGGACAGTTGCACTCAGAGTTGTGGTGAACAGCTCTGTGTCCAAGTGGAGACCAGTGATTTCAGTGGATTTAGGTTAGATCCTTGGGAGTGTTTCTTCTCTGGGAAGGCAGTGAGGCCCTGGCACAGGGTGCCCAGAGAAGCTGCTGGCTGCCCCTGGATCCCTGGCAGTGCTCGAGGCTGGATTGGATGGGGCTTTGGGCAGCCTGGGCTGGTGCTGTGTGTCCCTGCCCATGGCCAGGGAGGGTTGGAACAAGATGATATTTAATGTCCTCTCCAAGCCAGGCCATTCTGTGATTCTCTGAAATGGCAAGTTCAGAAACTCTTAAGTAGACTGAAGATAAATAAACCTGACACTTTAAACTGAGTCAAACAGACTGGTAGAGCTTTGTAGTCCTGCAGAGGTGCTCTGTGACTGGGGACTGCAGGTGTGGACAGACATCCTGTTCCTGAAATACCATGTGGTGCTCTGCTGGTACAGCAACCCCAAAAACCAGTTGGCTGTGGCAGGTACTTCTTGGTAGCAGGAAGAAGTTCAGTGGGTGCAGTTTACATCCTGTGGTCCTAGTGTTGTCAGAGATTTGGTCTTTATTTTGTGTGCTGGTCCATAAGCCCAGTGACTCCCTCGGTGACTCCAGGACATTGCAGCACTCCAGAATGAAGTGTGAAGGTCTCAGTTTTGTGCTCCCTGGCTCTGCCATCCATTCCACACAGTCTGGAGCTGGTGGCTGTCATGCTGCAGAGGCTGGGTCTGTTCTCCTGACACTTTGATTTGTGGGGGTGCCACAAGTGAAGGGTGCTTAGCCACAGGTTCGTCTTTTGGAGAAAAGCTGATAAAAGAAGTCAAAACTTACTTTTTTCAGACAGGTTTTTAAGTTCAATAACCCAGTATAGGCCTTTAGGCAAGGATCACTTGCAGGTTTAAAGCCTGTGCCAGTCTCCAGGCAAGTCTGGTAGGAAGCACTGAGGAGGTCCCTGTTAGCACAGGCCCCACCCTGACAGCTGAGAATGTGCTGGTTTGTTTGCCATGAGAAGGTGCCAGTGTGGCTTATGAGGAATTATTGGTGGTTGTAGAAAGTGTGGGACAGAGTTGTTTCTCTCAGAGCTGCCTGCAGGAACTGTTGCTCTATGACAATCTGTGCATCTAGTCAGAGTGAAACTTCTTTCATCCCAGGAGTAGAAGGGGCCAGGGCTGCATTTCAAAGCAGCAAGGTGCAGGGACTGTTCTAAAGCTTAAAAAGGGAGCATTGCTTAGACCCAGCTTAAACAAAATGCTATCAAAAGCTTGCTTTGGTGTATGAACCTGTTTGTTCTTTCATCCTAAATAGTTATGCCCTGCAGTCCCCCATGAGTCCAGGTTTCCTTATCTCTAAGCAAGATGCAAGGCAGCTGATGCAAAATGAAACCAGAGTGAGATTGTGTGGCAGGAGTCCCAGCAGGGATTTTATACAGTGGCAGCAGGCAAAAGGATGCAGACAGGGGTGGGGGAAGCCTGTAAAACAGGAGGGAAAGGATTGGGGCACAGTAACCACAGGACCCTTGGTACAAGTGTGCTCAGTTAATCTGCAGGAGGAACTCTCTGAGGTGGGACTATGGGGATGGGTGTAATCTGACCAGTGGAGAAAGATAAAACAGTGTATTAAAAGATGGTTTTAGTGGGGGTAGAGATGTGGTGTTGTTGGAATTGAATATGGATAGCAGAACAGAGAGCCAGAATGCTTTCTTTAGACACTGGAGTAGTTGCTGATTGCTTTAAATTGCAAGGACTGAACCCCCCAGGATGCTCAGGAAACTGTGCCAAGGATTCTATTTTCTCTTTAATTTTATCCATAGGCTTTTACTATGTTATTCTTTCCTGACTTCATCTAGAATGAGATGTCCCTCTCTTCAGGTCCTGTTTGTGGTATTGTCCTAATTTAATGAGATCTGTATACATGTCTTTGAAGAAATCCAATGGAAAAGTTTTTTAAAGTATTCAGAGTAGATTTTGATAAAGATTTCCTTTGATGTTAGCTTTATATTCCTCAGTAGGCCCAGCTAAAACGGTCAGCTAAGCATCTGCAATAGAAGTGGACTCTATTGTGAGTAGTTACTTACTTGTGCTACTTATATTGGTGAATTTGTGAATTGATATTTGGTTATTTCAGTATTAATACCCCAAATCTCAACCCCACTGCTGACACAGCAAACCCAGTGACTTGTATCAGGCCCCTTTTTTCTCATCTTCTAACGTTCTTCTTTTAGCTCCCAATATAAAAGTGCTGGAATGTTAATAAACTTACTTCCTAACTGAACTGGGCTCTGTCCTGCATCCTGAAGCCCTTGGGTTAGGGAAGAGCTGTTGGGGAAATGTTTATTTTGGATGTCTGGATTGCAGGATATCATCAGCTGTTGTGCTCAGCAGTAGCTTCTCCAACCTGTATGATATTCACTGTTCTTCTCAGCTCTGCCTTCTGCCAGCACAGAAGTGGTCTGTTTTGTGTTTCTCTGAGGCAGTGGCTTCAGAATATAGAATCATAGAATAGAATCCCAGGGGTAGGAAGGAGCCTCCAGAGCCCATGGGGTCCCACCCCCTGCCAAAGCAGGGTCCCTAGGACAGGGCACACAGGTCGGTGTCCAGACGGGGCTGGAATCTCTCCAGAGAAGGAGACTCCACACCCCCTGGGCAGCCTGTCCCAGGGCTCCCTCACCCTCACTGGGGAAAAGTTCTGCCCCAGGTTGCTGTGGAACTTCCTGTGCTCCAATTTGCAGCCATTGCCCCTTGTCCTGTCCCCACAGGCACTGAGAAGGGGCTGGCCATTTCCCCTGCATCCCATCCTTCAGATATTGATAGACATTCATAAGGTCCCCCCTGAGTCTTCTTCTCTCCAGGCTGAACAGCCCCAGCTCACCCCGCCTTTCCTCCCAGGGGAGATGCTCCAGGCCCTTCAGCATCTCCTCAGCCTCCTCTGGACTCTCTCCAGCAGATCCCTGGCTCTTTGATCCCAGGGACCCCAGCACTGGACACAACAGTCCAGCTGGGGCCTGAGCAGGGCAGAGCAGAGGGGGAGGATCCCCTCCTGTGACCTGCTGCCCACACTCCTCCTGTTGCCCCCAGGATCCCATTGTCTCTCTCAGCCCCAGGGCACACTGCTGGCTCATGGCCACCCTGTCACCCACCAGCACCCCCAGGTCCTTCTCCACAGAGCTCCTCTCCAGCAGCTCCCCCCCAGCCTGTCCTGATTCCAGCAGTTATTCCTCCCCAGGTGCCAGACTCTCCACTTGCTGTTGTTGAATCTCATCTGGTCTCTCCCTGCCCAGCTCTCCAGCCTGGCCAGGTCTCTGAATGGCAGCGCAGTGTCCTGCCTGTCAGCCACTCCTCCCAACTTTGTATCATCTGCATGCTTGCTGAGGGTGGATGCTATTTCCTCAGACATGCAACTCAGTAGTACAGGGTGTTGGGATAAGTAACACTAAGAGGCAACGTATCTCTGCTAGTATAATGTGCCATTACACATCTGCTGGTGTGGTCTTTGGTGGCTGATTGGCCAGTGATTGCTGTGGCCAGGATGGGTGGAACAGTGTCCTGTCAGTAGAGAGAGTGAGTTGACATCAGGACTTGGTGTTTCCCTTTCTTTGCATTTAAGAACTCTGCAGAGCTAAAAATCCTGTTTGTAGTTCAATCATCTTCACTGATGTAGTGGTTTGACCCTGGCTGGAGGCAAGATGCCCACCAAAGTCACTCTGTCATTCCTCTTCTCAGGTAGACAGGGGAGAAGTGTCTTAGGAGTCGAGATAAGGACAGGGAGAGATCACTCAGCAGTTGGTGTCGCAGGCAAAACAGACTCAACATGGAATAGAAAACCCCGTCTTATTTATTACACACACACATTGAAAACAGAAGTAAAAACCAAATCTTAAAGCACCTCCCCCCCACCCCTCCCTTCTTCATGCACTCAATTTTATTCATGATTTTTCTCCCTTCCCCCCTCCCCCAGGTTGCACAGGATGCAGGGGTGGGGAGGAGAATGGGAGTTTCAGTCAGTTCCTCCTGGGTTTTTTCCTTCTTAGCAGGGAGGATTCCTTGCACTCTTCCCCTGCTCCAGTGTGGGGTCCCACACATGGGAGACAGTCCATGAGCTTCTCCAACACGAGTCCTTTCCCATGGGGCTTCAGCTCTTCACCCGCTACCCCAGTGTGGGTCCTTTCCATGGGATGCTGACCTTCAGGCCCAGCCTGCTCCAGCCTGGTCCCCCATGGTGTCACAAGTCCCTCAGCAAACCTGCTCTGGTGTGGGCCCCTTCATCTACTGGCTGCAAGTCCTGCCAGGAGCTGGCTCCAGTGTGGGATCTTCTTCTGGGGTCACAGTGTCCTTCATGTGTCTCTACCTGCTCCAACTTGGGGTCCTCCACAGGCTGCAGGTGGAAACTGCTCCCCACCATCATCCATATTCTGCAAGGGACAACCTGCTCCAGCGTGGTCTTCTCTGAGGGCTGCAGGGAAGTCTCTCCTCTGGAGCCTGGAATTCCCCCTCCCCCCTTGGTGCCTGCACAGTTTCTCACACCTTCTCTGATGGTGAAAAGCAGCCGCTTGCGGCTGGGGGGTTCCCTCTTAAATGTGTTCCCCAAACTGTCCCTCGTGGGCTCAGCCTTGGTCACTGATGGGTCTGTCCTTGAGCCAGTTGGTGTTGGCTCTGTTGGACCTGAGGGAATCTTCTACCACCTTCTTCAAGAAGCCACTCCTGCAGCCCCTCCTCCCTCCACCAGAACCTTGCCATGCAAAACCACAACAACTGAGAAATGCCTTAGTGGCTGGGACAGGTATTTGGGTGACACCTCCATATGTAATATGTGCTGAGACCTCCCTGTGACTTCCTAAAGTCATGTCTCTTGAGGTCCTGCAGTACATTCAAATACAGTGAAGCACTGGGGAATTGAAGAGGTGACTCTCATATTTGTTAAACTGTTTTTCAGCAGTAAGAGCTGGGAATGGCTGAGGTGTAGCCTGGTATTGAAATGATGCCAGCTTGATTTTTAATGCTTTGTTGAAGCACTTTACAAAAGAACAT
Source organism: Laterallus jamaicensis coturniculus (assembly GCA_022605575.1). Lineage (NCBI taxonomy): Eukaryota > Metazoa > Chordata > Aves > Gruiformes > Rallidae > Laterallus > Laterallus jamaicensis. The sequence continues at coordinate 721,836 of JAKCOX010000028.1, forward strand.
ATAAACAATGCCCTCACTGAGTTAAATATGAACTTAATTTTCCAGGTGAAGTTTGAAGTCATAGGTTGTTAAGTGCTGATGGCTTTTTGAACTTAGTCTTTGACCTGTTCTCTGCTGGGACTGATACAGATTAAAGCTGTAATGTTCATGTGTGGGAGGGGAATGCACAGGGGATGCTCTGGAAACCTATTGTATTGGAAAGACAATGCATTGTGCTGTACAGTTGAGAAAAGTCAAAAGCAGAGGGTGGCAAAATGGGCTTGTATTTGTTTTGTAGGTAAGATACAATATCCCTTCTATCTATTTTCTTAATCACCCAAGTCTGAGGATAAAATGATACACATAGACTTCCTGTATGATCATTGATGTCACTTATGGGAACAGAGTCACAGAGCTGTAGGGGTTGGAAGGGGCCTCCAGAGCCCATGGGGTCCCCTGCCAAAGCAGGGTCCCTAGGACAGGGCACACAGGTTGACATCCACAGGTCTGGAATATCTCCAGAGAAGGAGACTCCACACCCCCTGGGCAGCCTGTCCCAGGGCTCCCTCACCCTCACTGGGGAAAAGTTCTGCCCCAGGTTGCTGTGGAACTCCCTGTGCTCTAACTTGCAGCCATTGCCCCTTGTCCTGTCCCCACAGACACTGAAAAGGGGCTGGCCATTTCCCCTGTGTCCCACACTTGAGTTATTTATAAACATTAATAAGATCCCCTCTCAGTCTTCTTTTCTCAAGGCTGAACAGCCCCAGTTTGTGCAGCCTTTCCTCTGGTTGCATTCTTCATCCATATCAATTAAGGTCAGCTTGTTGTTATCCACTGACAGTTTAAAGTTGTCCTGAGGTTACAACTTGAGCATCTTTTGGCAGCATCACTGACTTAGACATTAAGTCTGTCATTCTACTTGCATGCCATTCAGCTGTGTATAAAGTGGAGAACTGATCGTGCTTTGATTTTTAAAAACAAAACCAAACCTCCCACTCCTCTTCTGAGGCTCTTTCTGCTCAAGTTGGTTTCCTGATCTGGCTTGCATAGGAAGGATGCTGTGAGACACGCTGTCAAAAGCCTTACTGAAAACCCAACTATAGCATCAACTGGTTTCCCTTGGTCAACTACCTGGGTGACCTTGTTGTGAAAGGAAATCACACTGGATAGGCAGGACCTTCATCTTTTGGACCTGTGCTGGCTGTGACCAGTGACTGTGGTGTCCTTTACATGTTTTTCAGTAACTCCCAGTATGATTTTCTCCATCATTTTACCAGGCACTGAGGTGAGACTGACAGGCCTGTAATTACCAGGGTCTTCTTTCTTACACTTCTTGAAAGCTGGAACAATGTTTCCCAGCTTCCAGTCAACTGGGACCTCTCCAGATTCCCAGGATGGTTGAAAGTGAATTTGGAGAGCTCTCACAGTGACATCAGCCCGCTCCCTGAGTGCCCTGGGGTGAATCTCATCAGGGCCCATGGACATCCATCCAACAGCTGGAGACCTGTTTGGTATGGAGCGTTTCTGGATCAGTCTTCCCAGCATTAAAACACTCAGGGTTGGAAATCCCTGGACCTGAGAGTACATTGTGGATAAGGAAATGGCCTATCTGGGTCTAGTGGAAGGATGCTTGCATGTTAATGAAAGAAATTGTTCCTGATCCAGCCTGGGCTGCTCTGTGGTGTTGTACAAGTAGCCTCTGCTGTGTGAATGTTGTGTTCTGCTTTCTCTCAAGTTCCCTGAGATTTCTTGCATCTCTGCCTACCAGGAAACCTTCTTATGACCCCAACCTCACCCTTTTGGTAGGTGAGGGTCTCTTCTGAGCTTCTCCCATTGCACAGCCTCTAGTGTGGCTTCCCCCCATCGCTTTCCTCAGGTTAGTGAGTGTTGGTAGTAACTCTCTGAGAAGGGACTTGCCCAGCTCACCTCACCACTGGTAACATAAATGTAAAGCTTTACACTCCTGGCATTTTATTTTAGTTTTGAAAACTATTTGGTGTTCATTCTGGTTTCTTAAATGGCACCAAATGCTGTCTTTTGTACAGGAATTCCTGTAACCTTATGTGTACATGGAAAAACAAACATTGCAGAAGAATTCTTCTCCAGAAGAGGCTTTTTGAGTGAAGTCAGTAACTTTCAGTACTTTGAAATTGGGAAGTTTTGCTGGAGGATTAGAGAAGTGAAAGGACATTACACTATTAAAATCCCAACACATACATGTCAAAATAATAATGACTTAGAAGAATGGTACAAAATTATTAGAATACAGTAAAATGTTAGGATAGATAATGTAAAATGACATTGGTTTAATTTTTAGGAGAGACTTTTAATACTTTTTTTTTTTCCGTAGGATTCCCATGATGCTTTACTGGAATTTGGAAATAACAACCTCCAGGTATTGGTGGATATTACAAGGGAAGGTGTGTGGAAAAATCCAGTTCTTCTTAAAATTCTATCCCAGCAACCAGTAGAAACTGAGGAAGGTAAGAATGTGATTTTAAAGTTGATAGGTGGTTACTAAGAAATAACTTGGTGGAGTTTTGGTGAGGAACCAGTAGTTTGAAGCCAGAAGAGAGTTTTATTTTAAATTGCATTGTGCAGTAGTATTTATGTGTTGCTAATCAATATTTATAATTAATCTGTCTCACTGGCACTGAATAAAATGCCCTTGTTAAAGCATCTCTGCTTGGATTATACTAAGCATCAGTTGGAATGTTTTGAAACTCCATTTTACAAACAATGAATTCTTTTTCCATCCTTAAAATACAGAAATTTTGCTTCCCAAGTGGTTTGTTCTTCATAATTCTGTACTTTTAAATATTTTCCCCTGTGCTTCACAGGGGTGAATTGTGTATGTCCACACCTTTCAAAGGTATAAAAGAGGCATGTGGAGGGGTGACAGGAGTGTGGAGGTTTCCTTTTATTAAGCTAGGGCTAGGAAGTTCATTATGTTTGGACTATGGAAATAAGATCTTGAATCAGAAAATGTTGAGAGGTGAGGAATAGGTGGTTTTAGTGTCACTTTTATTTGTTTAATGTCTTCTCTTAAACTCTCTTTTACTCAATGAAATGTTTTCATGTCTATTAGTGGTACCATTAAGTACTCACAGGGATCTTTTTTTTAACTGTTCCTTTACCAGCACAGGAGGCTGCAGTTTGCCTCAGTGGTAATCTAGAGACAAAAATAATACAGAGGAAAAGAAGAGCTTAAAATACTTTTTTAAAACTTAAAGGTGCACAAAAAGGGATTTTAAGTCAAGCTTTCTTCCATAGCAGTATCCTTCCTTTCTTTGGGTTGCCTGAGCTGTGTTGTTAGTACTTTGTAATTAATAAATGAGACACACATTAAGGTTATCCAAGATATGTTAGTTCTCTGGGATAGAAAGCATTATAAAAAGCAGCCATGGGTGGGCTGCAGTCTTTGCTAGCCTTCACTTCAGATGTTCAGTAGTATGGAAGAAATGTTTCAACTCCAAACAGCATTTAATCCCATGTCCAACATGTCTTGGAAAGGATTGCATTCCATACTAAAGTCCTGCCTTGGAGTCTTTCATCTGCATAGGGTGGTATCCCAGTGAGGGCTGATGGTTAGCTAGCTTTGACATGGTTCACTCTACCTCTTGACTTCAGTAGGAATAGGACAGTAATAGTTTGTTCAGTCCTTTGGCTTTTGATTTGGGTTGAATTTTCTGCTGACTGACTGACTGGCATGTCTGTGAGCACGATGGATCAGGCTGAGTGTAGGTTCCCATTTCTGAGTCACTTGAAATGACTGATTTCTTCATTTTCTGTTTAGGTAGATCTGAGTGTATGCCAGAGGAGCTGCCCTCACTGGTGTTTTCCATGTGATCCAAGGAGAGGCAACAGGACATTAATTAGAGCTTTCTGTGTTATAGTCTGGAGTAGTTCACAGGCAAGAGACTTCAACAGTTCAGATGGGACTTGGGAATCCCTTGTTAGACTAGTATGTCAAAGGAAGGGTTCTCCAGTAGATCACAAGGTAGAGAGTCAGACAATTTAAAAAAGGGCAGTTTTGTGCTTCTTACAGACTCTCCTGCTTTTGTGGCAATCTTGGAAACCTTGGGTTGGTTTTTTTTGCTTGTTTTCAGGGTATCAAAGGACAGATAAACTGAGTAAAGTATCATTTTTGAGGCTTGACTCTGCCTGGAGGCCAGATGCCCACCAAAGCCACTGTATCACTGCCCTACTTACCTGCACAGGAGAGAGACAATAGAACAAAAGGCTCGTGGGTCAAGATGAGACAGGGAGAGGTCACTTACCAATTCCCATCATGGGCAAAACAGTCTCAACTTAGAAAATAAATTAATCTAATTTATTACCAATCAAACCAACAATGCTTGAGCAATGAGAAATACAACCAATTCTTAACCTCCCCCCCCCTTTCTTCCCTGGCTCAACTTTATTCCCCATTTCTCTCCCTTTTTCCCTTGAGTGGAACCGGGGAATGGAGACAGGCATTGGGGTCAGTCCCTGCTGCTCCTTCCTTCTCAGGGGAGGACTCCTCACCCCCTTCCCCTGCCCCAGTGTGGGGTCCCACCCATGGCAGACAGTCCATGAGCTTCTCCAATGTGAGTCCTTTCCCACGGGGCTTCAGCTCTTCCCCAGCTGCCCCAGCGTGGGTTCCTTCCATGGGGTGCTGACCTTCAGTCCCAGCCTGCTCCAGCCTGGTCGCCCATGGTGTCACTAGTGCCCCCAGCAAACCTGCTCTGGCCTGGACCTCTCTCTCCATGGGCTGAAGGTCCTGCCAGGAGCTGGCTCCAGCACAGGCTTCCCACTGGTCACAGTGTCACCTCTTCCTTCTTGAATATGTTCCCCCAGAGGCGCTACCACTGTCGCTGATGAGCTGGGCCTTGGGCAGCAGCGGGTCTGTCCTAAAGCCAACTGGTGTTACTCTGACTCTGTTGGGCCTAGGGGAAACTTCTAGCAGCTTCTCACAGAAGCCAGCACTGCCCCCCACCCCCAATCTTGCCACACAAACCAAAACTAGTCATCTTTGTGGCCTGTTAACATGCAACTTAGATATATCTAAAAGATCTTCCTATGAGCTGTTTGAAAGTGTCCATGGGAGAGTGCCCTCTTGTGCCTGCTGTTCTGGTTTGCAGCAAGTACTTTGGAAGTGAGAGATCAAAATAATAACATTATTAGTTATGGAAATGGGAAAATATTGAGGGGGAAATGGGAATACTTAATAGTTACAGATATAAAGTTAGGCCTCCATAGTTAAATAATTCTGTGCCTTTACATTTCAGAGGTTGGAGGGGGGTTCATGTGGTTGATTTTGTTCTTGTTAGCTTCTTTGGACACTAAGAGCATGTTGGACAGGTATTGAAGGTATGCAGAGGGTTGTAGTAGACAATCTAAGACTAGGAAAATCAGTGTAGGGCATAGGATTCTATTGCCTGTTATTTTTGCCAGGTCTTCAAGAGTATTTCCAAGAGATCAAAGTAACGCATATTATGAGTCACTGTGAGTCATAAAACTAAAATGTTACAGGAAAAGAGAAGTAGAGTGAGGGCATAGTGAGGGCATACATTAAACGTTTTTTTCTCAGGAAGCAAGATTTGTGTGTGCCAGATCTCTGCACAGTGGTGCAAGTCAAGATGAGAACTTAAAGAAATCCTGCTCTCTATGCCAACAAATTACAGTGTTGGAAATCTTTTGACTCCTAAGCTGTGCTGCCAATGTAATGGGTTTATCTTCTTGACATCATCAGACAAATATAATTCATGGACTCCAGAAGCTGTTGCTGAAATACCAGCTGATCCATGAAGCTATGTCATATTGTGTGTAATGAGTGGTGGAGTCTTGTTTATGTTACTCACATTTCTTTGTTTGGTCCTTCTTTTTTCTCTGCCAGGGAGTCAGATGCTGCTGTAACACTTGGTTTGCAGACATCTAGGTAGCTGGACTCTTTTGGCTTTGTTTGAGGTCCCTTCCAAACCCTGACATCCTGTGATTCTCTGTCGGACATGGCTGGAGCTGGGATTAAACAACTATCTCTAGATGACTGCAGGATTAATTTAATCCTTTTTTACCTTCAGAATCATATCAAGTAAATGCTTATAGCTATAATCAGACATGGCAATCACAGATTAGTTACCAGGTTTGTCTTCCTTTTGCTTGCCACTTTTTCATCTGTGTGGTGTTCTCTTCTGACTACCAAGCTCCATTCTATAGCAATAGCAGGAATCACAATGCACTTCTAACAGGCCACAGCAGGGGTGACAGTTCTGCTGGTTAGGCATGTTGAGTCAGGGTTGCAGAAAGAACTCTAGCACAGTATTTTTTCCAGTTGTTTTGGACAAACTGCCATCTTATCCTTCAGTAGAGCCAGAGTTTCACAGAGTATCTTCTGAAGTGGTGTAGGAAATGGGTGCTGTTTCAGTCATCTAAAACTTCTTTTCTTTGAATGGTTTCTGTTTCATGCTTTTTGTGGTGTGTGTCTGAGAAGCATCCTCAGCTTCTGCTGCTGTGGGTCACTGGTAAGTCAGATGTGACAGTAGCTCAGTGTGCCCAGCTGGAGCTTCTCTTTGTGAACTGGGTCATATTAATGATCATCAGAAGCTTACTTGAATTGGAGATCTTGAAGATGTGGCATGTTCTTGTCTCTCTTGATTAGAGTTCTTAATTTAAAAAAAGAAAAAAAAACAAACCCAACCTTGAAAGGATCTGACATCAACTCTAACTATGGCTCAGCAGACTGGCTCCAGCAAGAGTGTTGTGACAGCTTAGATTCTGTCTACTGCTTTGGTGGCTGCTAAGGAATTAAACTGTCCTGTGTGTCCAGTGGTTGTTGCTGGTCCATACTGTCAGCTGGCTGAAGAGGATTGTTTTGGGCTTCAGTATTTGCTTGAGGAAAGGGCTGCAAAAGATCATTGCTGCTTATGCCTTTTTAGATGACCAAATGATAGAAGCATCCCAAAGTGAACATAATAAATACTGTTCTGCTGTCTTGACCTCTGACATTCTTCTCTGCCTAATGAAGTTATTATTAGAAGACATTAGAAGAATATAGGTTTTTGCTTAATGAATGGTATCATTCAGGAAGAACAAAGAGGTTAGGGTTGCTGTGTGAAGCAGTTACATGGCAGTATCTTGGTGTGGCTCTGTTGATGGGAGTTGATTTGTAGGAAAGCTGAGAGAACTCCAGCACACTGCTACTGTAACACCTGCAGACCTCAGCGTGTGCTTCACATTCTGCTGGGCTTTAGCACATTGGTGTCCTGTGTCAGAGGTGCTTTCAGTGGAAATGCTCACCCAAGGTAGTGTTCCTCTGGTACGTTTCTCATTCTGACTGCAGAGTCTTTTCATGCCTTAGTGTCACCTGTGCTTCACAGAATCACCAGGTCAGAAAAGACCTTTGAGATCCTCAAGTCCAACCATGCCTGCCCTCTATTAAACCACGTCCCTGAGCACCTCATCTTGCCTGTCTTTTAAATACACCCAGGAATGGGGACCCAGCCCCTCCCTGGGCAGCCTGTGCCACAGCCCCACAACTCTGCCAGGAAAGAACTTTGCCCTCCCATCTGCTCTGCCCCTGCCCTGGCACAGCTTGAGCCCATTGCCCCTTGTCCCATCTCCTGTCCCCTGGCTGAAGAGACCAGCACCCACCTCTCTGCACCCTCCTGGCAGGGCAGGGGAGGTGGGGAGAAGGTCTCCCCTCAGCCTCCTCTTCTCCAGGCTCAACACCCCCAGCTCCCTCAGCTGCTCCTCAGAGGATTTGCCCTCCAGCCCCTTCCCCAGCCTGGTTGCCCTTCTCTGGACTGGCTCCAGGACCTCCATGTCCTTCTGATGGTGAGGAGCCCAGAACTGGATCCAGCACTGGAGGTGCAGCCTCCCCAGTGCCCAGCACAGGGGCACAATCCCCTCCCCAGACCCACTGGCCACACTATTTCTGACACCATCCAGGATGCCATTGGCTTTCCTGGCCCCCTGGGCACACTGCTGGCTCATGTTCAGCCTGCAGTCACCCAACACCCCCAGGTCCTTCTCCACCAGACAGCTTTCTAACCACTCTTCCCTCAGCCTGTAGCACTGGAGGGGTTTGTTATGTCCCATGTACAGGGCTCTGCACTTGGTGTTGTTGAACCCCTCATCCCCCTGGTCTCAGACCATCAATCCAGCCTGTCCAGATCCTTTGAAGAGCCTCCCTACATATTTACTTATTTACATTATTGTGGTATAACTTAACCAAAACACAGGATGAGGTCAATGTAAGAGGAGAATCTCTTATCCTTGATTTTTGGTGATGGGATGGGAGTGCCCTTCAGATATACATAGAGTTGTAACTTCACTGACCCTTTAATACTCTGAAGGGTTTGGAGGAGGGAATTGTTGCAAGGTGGCCTTGCACTGATTTTTCTAGCAAGCTGCTTCACTCTAGAGATGCCTGATAGAACACTGGGACAAGGATGGACAACAGCAGAAGGTCTAGGAAGAGAAGAAACCAGCAAAACTCTTCATGGGCATGTTTGGAAACAGCAGATTTAGAATTGAGTGCAAAATTAGGGGGGAAGGACAAGTCTTCTGAGGAATAGACAGCTGGGAAAAGGAGTTTGTTGCAGGCAGCCTGCTGGAAAAAGAACAGAGACAGTTCAGAGGAAAACTAGTGCTAAGGGAAAGCTTTGAGCTGCTTCTTGCAGAAGCTGCAACTAGAGCCCCCCGCTTCTGCCCCCCCCCCCCCCCAAACCCCACCATGCTAAACCACACCAGAGAGAAATAAATCAGAAGTCAGATATTTGACTGTTGCTCCTACCTTCATCCCTCACATCTGCCTGACACAGGAGCCTCCTCTGCAGACCTCAGTACGCATCCACTTAGGTGTGGAGGAGCCAGCCCAGGGGCACCTGCCCACTCACAAAGACTGCAGCAGTGAGTCTACCTCCTCTATAGCATTAGCAAGTTTCTCTTGTCCTTGTTTAATGTTAAAATTGTGGCTGTTCACCTAAACCATTGAATGTGTCTAGCTGACTGCAGGTCAGCCCATGTCTTGACTAGCTGGTGCTGACATGTCAGTAAAAGCTTCATTTAGCAGTTGCTGAGTGCATGTCCAGCTGAGTAATAAGAACCAAGAGGAATCTAAGTCATTCTTAGGGCAGGTAAATTTAATATCTAATTTTTTCCTGGTGATTCTTCTCCTCTTGTGAACCTGAAAAAGAACTTTTGTTATTCTGTGAGCCAGGAGCTGTAGAAGCAGGGGCTACAGACCTGCTTGGAATGCTTGTGGGCACTAAAAGCCATTACTCATGTGTCCATGTGTATGTCACAGGGATAGGTAGCTTTGTTCCAGTGTTGAGTATCTTGTTGTGGTAGTGGTCTCTTATATCAAATAAGATGGATAGTGAAATATCATTGGTTTTCCTTGATAAAATTTTAAGAAAGAGAGGAGTCTTGTTTCCTAGCAACTGAAGATCTTACTGCAGACTCTATCAGTATGGTGCTTTAGGCCTGGCTGGAGCCCAGACGCCCACCAAAGTCGGTCTGTCACTCCCCTTTTTAGTTGGACAGGGGAGAAAATATGTATTGAGAGGCTCAGGAGTCAAGATAAGGACAGGGAGAGATCATCCTGTAATCAGTGACATGGGCAAAACAAACTCAACACAGAGTGAAGGAAAGAAAGTCTCTGATTGATGGCCCTGCCCTGCACCCCAGTGACACCAGAGTCGGGGGATGAGAAGTGTGACCAGAGCTTAAAGCCCCTTCCCCCACCCCTCCCTTATTAGAGACTTTAGTCAGGATTTTGCTCCCTTCTTCCCCCCATTGTGGCACAGGGAGGGGCAGGGCCTGGGGGAATGGGGTTCTCAGTTCCTCAGGAGATGTTCTCCTTCTTTGTCAGGGTGGGGGGTCATTCGTTCCTCACCCCTTCCCCTGCTGCACCCTGGGGTCCCACCCACAGCAGACAGTCCTCCACCAACTTCTCCAACCTCAGTCCTTTCCCACGGGGCTTCAGCTCTTCCCCAGCTGCCCCAGTGTGGGTCACTGCTGTGGGTGCAGTCACAAATCCCAGTGTCTCTCAGTCTCTCAGGCCTCCCTGGGGTCAGCAGCCTCCCCCCAGCAAACCTGTTCCAGTGCAGATCTCTCCCTTGCTCATCTCTGGGTCTCTGTCTGTCTCCACAGGCTGCAGGTGCTGGCAGGGGCTGGCTGCAACGCGGGTCACAGCATCTCCTGTCTGTCCCTCCCTGCTCCACCCAGCGTGGAGCCTCTCCAGGGGCTGCAGGGGGGTCTGGGCCTTTTCCATGGGCTGTGGGGGGACACCTGCCTCACATGGGTTTCTCCAGGGGCTGCAGGGACATTTTCCCTCTGGTACCTGGGGTGCCTCCTCCCCCCCTTCCCCAGCCTTGGTGCCTGCACAGCTCTTTACATCTTCTCTCTCCCTTCTCTGGGGGCAAAATGCAGCTGCTGGTGGATTTTTTCCCCTCTGTGACTCCCAGAGGCGCTGTGACCGTCACCGACTGGCTCGGCCCTGGTCAGCAGCAACTCTGGCCTTGAGTCGGCTGCTGTTTCCTCTCTGGGGCCTGCAGAGAATTCCAGCAGCTCCTTACAGCACCCATCTCAGCAGCCCCTGTTCTCTGCCAGTACCCAGCTATGCAGATCTGCATCAGTCAGCCAGCTGCTTTTACCATCTTGGTTGAAGTTACTTCAGTGTGAAGTGTCAGCATCAGCTATGTCAGGAATTTACTGCTCAGAGGCTTTTCCTGTGAAACATGGAAGCTGGTACCCTGCACGTGAATTGCCCCTGATGGGGATCCCTCTGCAGGATATGCTACCAAGTCTCATTGCAAGCAGGTACTTGGACCCTGAACTGAGTTTTCTGTTAGGGGCATGTTGTAAGTCTTCTGTCAAGTAGTGTCTGTTGGAACATGATCTTTTTTTGGTTAGACCTTAATTGAAGTGCAGAGAGGATGAGAATTTTCTTGTGTTTAATTATGTAAAATCCTCTTTTCCCAAAACTTGTATAGTATTGATTTCTCTGCTACACATCTCTCATACTAAGGCACTAACAAAGGGAAAATATGCAACAGCACTTCCAGTAAGTTGTTACTCTAAAACAAACTTACTTTTTGGATTAATTCAGTCTCTTGCAGGCTTTACAGATAACTGGTTGACTACAGCTGCTACAGAACACCAGTTCTAATCCATGTTTTATTGTAATATTTCAGGCATTTCCACAATTTCTTGTACAAATCTTCCAGCAGTTTGTTCCTTGGCTGCTGGGTACTGTTGCACGCAGTGGAGAATGTGTTGATGTCTCTTCCATAATTCTGAAGGGTCTTTTGAGATCCATACAAATCTGGAGACCAGTATCAAGCTTTTCTGCAGATGTTTAAGCTGGAAATAGCATCATAACAGTCTTGATGCATACTATTTTGTCAGCTAGGGCACAGTACATGTACTTTATCAAAGCTTTTGATGCTGTTTTTTACAGTATCCCACTGAATAAAATGTCCAGCTAGGCAAGTCCATAATATGTTGGGTGAGCGAATAGCTGATGGGTTGGACTCAAAGATGATAAATGGGGTGACATCAGGTTGGTGGCCAGTCACCAGTGGGGTTCATAGAATCATAGAATGGCATGGATTGGAAGGCACCCCAAGGATCACAGAGCTCCAACCCCCTGCCACAGGCAGGGACACCAACCTCAGGCCTGGAGCTACACAAGGTTGCCCAGGGCCCCATCCAACCTGGCCTTGAACACCCCCAGGGACGGGGCACCCACCCCCTCTCTGGGCAGCCTGTTCCAGCCCCTCACCACTCTCTCTGGAAAAAACTTCCCCCAATATCTCCTCTAACCCTTCCCTCCTCCAGCTTCACTCCATCCCCCTTGTCCTGCAATTGTCTATCCTTTTACAAAGTTGAATCCCCTCCTGCTCGTAAGGTCCCTTCAGGCACTGGCAGGCTGCAATGAGGTCCCCCACAGCCTTCTCTTATCTTCTCTTCTCCAGGCTTCTCCTGGGTTCACCAGGGCTCAATTTTAGGGCTGGTGCTCTTTCATAGAATAGAATCTCCTGAGCTGGCAGGGACCCACCAGGCCCATCAGTCCAGCTCCTGGCTCCACACAGCCCAGCCCAGTCAGAGCTGCACTGAGCACATTGTCCAGACGCTTCTCGCCCTCAGCCCAGCTCGGGGCTGTGACCCCTTCCCTTGGGAGCCTGTGCCAGTGCCTGACCCCCCTCTCAGCACAGAACCTCTTCCTAATAGCCAACCTAAACCTCCCCTGTCACAGCTTCATACCATTGTCATACTCTTTAATGGTTTTATAAATGATCTGGGTGCAAGAGTCCAGTGTACATTGATTGCTGATCATACTATGTTAGGAGGAGGTGTGGACACCCTTGAGGGTAGAGAGGCCTTCCAGAGAGATCTTGGTAGACTAGAGCACTGAGCAGTCACCAACCATATGAAGTTTAAAAGCAAGTGCCAGATTTTCAATCTGGGATGGGGTAAACCTGGGTTATAAATACAAACTGGGGAGTGAAAGTCTGGAGGACAGCTCTGTGGAAACAGATATGGGGATTTGGTGCCGAGTTGAAATGAGTCAGTGTGCCCTGGCATCCAAAAGGCCCACTCTCTCCTGGAATGCATCAAGCACAGCACAGTCCAGGGAGGTGATTGTGTCATCTTGCAGACTCACCTTGAGGTCCTGTGTTGGGCACCTCAGTAGAAGAACATCAAACTATTAGAGTGTCCAGTGGAGGGCAACCTAGATGGTGAAAGGGCTCGAGGGCAAGACTTAGGAGCAGGGGCTGGGGTCACTTGGTTTGTGCATCTTGGAGAAGAGAACTTCCTCAAGATGGGCAGCAGAAGAGGTGGTACTGATCTCCTCTCTCTGATGACTAGTGATAGGACATGAGGAATTGAAATGATTGTGCATCAGGGGAAGTTCAGAATTGGACATCAGGAAAAGGCTCTTCACTGAGAGGATGGTTGTCCTTAGATCAGGCTGCCCATGAAAGTGAAGTGGTCATGGCTTCAAACCTGTTTGAGCTCAAGCAACATCTGGACATCCCTGTTAGTCATATAGCTTAGTGTTCTGCGAGAAGCAGGGAGTTGGACTTGATGGTCCTTATGGGTCCCTTCCAACAAGATACTTTATCATAAGTACCTGGGAAAAGAATCAAACAAAATTTGTGAGGATTTTTATCAGAAGAAGTAAATTTTGCTAAGTACTTGGAAAAATAAGTTCTTGTTGGATTAGTTCATCAAGTCTCATAATGGTTGGATGTGTTTGGTTTTCCTAGAGCAGTTCAACATTTCTTAACCACAGTTCTTCCAAACTCCTGCACATAGACCATTTCTATCCTCTATTGCATCTTTATGTGGGGCTTGTAAGAACTTGGGTAGAAAAGTCTCCAGTTGAAAAATGCCTTGTTTGAAGTATTCTGTGGAATGTGAAGGTACACTTAAAAGTTTAAGATTTTTGAATCTCAGCTAAACGACAGGTATTTTGTTCAAAATAATGTATTGTCTCATTAGTGTCCTTTAGCCCCTGCTGGGGTCTAAGTCTTTATTGCCTTAATGGGGGCTCTTTTGGTTTGGGGTGGTGGCTGTTGCCCATAGCCTAGCATTCAAGGTCAGGTTGGATGGGGCCCTGGGCAACCTTGTGTAGCTCCAGGCCTGGAGGTTGGTGGCCCTGCCTCTGGCAGGGGGCTGGAACTGTGTGATCCTTGGGGTCCCTTCCAACCCAGACCGGTCTATGATCCTATGATTCTCTCCCTACACACTTGGTCTGAATTTCTTTGGAAGAAAATATCCCTGTCACTTTTTATGTCCTGAGAGTTTCCTAAGGATGCTGGCCATAGTTCCACAGGTTTGTAATGAAATGATGTGTGAATGTAGTGAGATGATTTCAGTTGTCAGCTGTCCATTGGTGTATTCTCAAAGGCTTTTTTCTTTCCCTAGCCAATAAACTGATCACCCGCGAAGGGCCTTCGTTTCTGCAAATGAGGATCAAACACTTGATGAAGTCAAACTGCATCCCACAGGCAACTTTCTTGTCAAAATTGTGTGCAGATTCTCCAGAAATAGCAAATGTTTCATCTTTTCGCCAAGCCTACATCACCTGTGTGTGTTCCATGCTGCCCAATGAAGACTCCATTAAGGAGGTTAGTGAGCCACAGTCCCTTTTACAATGGTATTTATCAAGGGGTTTAGAATTTGTTTCTGCAGTGCTAAAAACTAAAGTTGAAGGGTGAAACTTGCAGCAGAGTTCCAAAAGAGGAATGATCTACTGTAGACCTTGGCAGGGAAGAGCATTTGTTATAACTCCTGGTGTAGATAAGTATGTTTTAAGTGCTTGAATTCAAGGTGTGTTGGAAAGCTCAAAGTTCTCATTGTAAGCAAAATGTAATTGAAAAACTGTCTTGTCTGACTTAAATACCACTACTAGTGTGGTTAGTTGTCCTCTAATCTTTCTCTTACAGGAAAGGGTTAAAAAAACCCCAACACAAACCAAACAAAAACACCTGCAGAGTTACTGCTCCAGAACCCTAAATTCCTTTCAGCAGTTGTCTTTCACTCACAGCAGGAGGCACAGTAACTGTGCCATTAACACATTGCAGTGCTAACAGCAGTCATACAGCTCTTGTCTCTGTTGCCTCTTGATCTCACACATCTGTTATTTTATCAGGCTTGCTGTTCTTTTTAGTTATATGGGTTTGGTGTTTGTAGTGTGAGACTTGAACATTTTGAGTAAGTCTGAAACTGGAGGAAGCTTCACATATAAATACAGCTCTGATGTCTGCAGTTCCTGAGGGGCAGACTTGTTTGGAGTGTTCCTGTCACATATGTAAACTGTTTGAAAAGCTTTCCTTTTCAAATACTTCTTTTTAAAAGATAAATATTTGGATAGGTGTACCCTTGTAACAGTATCTTCAGTTAGATTATGAAAGCTTAGAACACAAACTGATTAATTGAATCAGATTCTGGTAATCACTGAATTAAACCTTCAGTGGGAAAAGGAGGAAACTAAGCATCAAAGCAGGCTCTTAGAAGTTGTTGACTAAACTGGACCTGTAGCCAACACTGTGAAAGAGCATCAAGTCAGTGGTGTTACACTGCCAGAAAGCTGACCTCAGTAATTGGCAATATGAGGATTTCTATGTAATGTTTCTTTGCATGTTTGCTCACAGGTGGTGTGTAGTTGGCACTCTTTGTAGACTTGTTGAAATCCAAGACATTGAAACACTTTTGGTTCAACCTTTTGTTTTCAGAAGGTGAGGATTGACTTACATCTTGTATTATCTATGGTCTTCCTCAAGGAGAACGTTACCAGGTCTAATGGGAAGTGGAGAAAAGGGAGGGAAATAAGATCAAGAGGTCAAGAGTGGCAGCTGGTGAACAAGAGGTGGTGAAAATTGAAAACACAGGAGGTGGAAGAGGGAATTAACTGTAATAAAATAAACAAAGCTTAGGTGTAATTTGAAGTTCAGGGTAGGATGGGGTAGGTGGAGAAATAGGGCTTACCTAAGAAAGTAAAACTAATGACACAAAGGGTGAATCTAAGTGAAGATGTGTTGGAAAGGATTAGAGGAAGAAGTTGTTTTCGTAGGGGTTGGAAGGGACCTCAAGAGATCTCGGGTCCAACCCGAGTAGACAATGGGTAGTCATCCCTTTCCAGGAACTGGGAGTGGTTGGAATGGCTCAGTCAGGCTTCTGCTGAGCTCCTGAAGTTAAGGCTGGTCTGTGTCTATAGGCAATTACATACTGTTATAAATGACTTGGTCCCAAACAGGATTTTAGCCAAACGGAACAATTTATTAACCGAGTGAAGGCAGCAAACGGCACTGGGGGCACAGGCAGCACCGGCTGCGCCGGGAGTTTCCGCTGTACCCAGACGCACCCGAACAGCTCCAGCCGCTGGCTTATAGACCTTCCAGGGATAACACAGCCCACAGGCTTAAACTGACAGGCTGGAGTGCTGCCAGGCGACCCCCACAAGACATAACAACCATATACATTGTAAACTGACATGCTGGAATGCCAGGTAACCCCCACAAGATATCCTGTAGCTTTTGTCCTGCTAATGATGGGCAGCTGGTTCTGCGGGTTCAGGGCCCTCTCTCTTCTCCTGCTTGATCACTTCCTTTTCAGAGACAAGTTGTTTCTCCAGAGGTATCCCAACGCACACACTGTGCTCCCTTGTTGTCCTTTAGGCGAAGCTTTGCACATCCTTTATACAGTTTGTTGCTGCTTCAACATCCTTCATTCAGTCCATGCAAGATCTCCAACTGTCCCTCCCAGGCCCATGGCCAGACAAGGCTCTGTCATTATGCACCCCCAACATTATTCCATGCTAACACCAATCAGATGGACATATATCACATCAAGTTAAAGCAAGTGTGAGCTTCCTTCAGGAACTTCCAGTTTGATTGGAAGATTACAATAACTTAATCTAAGTCTTCCTTGCCTTGCAAAATTTCTATGCTTAGGGAAATACTTCTGATATAAAACATGTTCTTTTATGACATTTTGAGGCAGCAGCTCCAAACTCTTGAAGCTGTAAGCAGCCTTACTGTAAACAGGTACTATGCTGCAGAGGGGCAGCCTGCACTTACAGTCTCATGAGGATGTTGTCCCAACTCAACTGAGGGGGAATATAGAGACTCAGAGCTGAAACTAAATTCCTTTCAGTCAGTTCATAGTATAGATCTCTAGCTCCTGAAAAGAGGGTAAGTGCTCTGTTTTAGGAGTGTTAACACCATGTCCTACTTGAGCTGGTGGAAGGCTTAGGTTAGTAGTAAAAAATAATCATGATGACATAAGACATTAACTATCATTGTAATGGTAACATTTTTTCTTCAAACAGAAATGTCAGATAATCAGACAAGGTCAATCTTCCATGGTTGGGTGCTCCATGAAATAAGCCTGAGGGGTAAACTAGCATCTTTGTTACTGGAACCAGAGTGGGTGGTGTTTTCAGCAGTTCTCAATTGCCTTATACTGCTCATTCTGGAGTCTCTGAACTTTCATTCAGCTGTTGGTCTTGTTGGGTTTCTGACAGAGTAGGAGTGGTTAGCATTCCAGGATCAGTTCCAGACACTTGCATTTAGCAGTGTATGTCTCTTAAGTGACTGACTGGATACTGCTGGATGATTTCAAGCTGTGCCTTTGGACTACAGTGTTACAACCCAACCACTCACCAAACAACAATAAAACCCAACCAAGGCCTGAAAACAGATGAATCATTGACAGTCTGAGATAAACAGGACTTGAAAACAAACTGCCCTGTTGCTTACTCAGTAGTTAAATGTCCTGAATGTGAGTTGGTTTGGCACAAATAATCACATTCCTGTGTGAGAAGGAGAGCGAATGCCAGAGCTGTGTCACTGCGGCGGCTCCAGGTGTGCCAGACCTGCCTGTTGCTGGAGCTGTTTGTGCTGTTCCTGCTGGGCCAGTGCACAGCAGAGGTTCCAGGTTTTGTTACGCTGTGAGGCTGAGTGAAGAGTGTCTGATGGCTGTTAAAAATGTGGGGTTTATTGTTCTGTAGCCTAAGAAATGCTTGTAAGTAGAGTTTAAGTCTGTAACTTTAAAAGAGTGGCAGTGTTGGTCAGTGATAGTTTCCCAGTCCCCTTCAAGGAACAGAGCATGGTTTCTGACTGAGTAGATCACAGATACCCACATCATCTTCAGATTTGTGGAGGAAACATACTCCTTATTTACATGCCCTGATAGTTTTTGATTTTGGAAAAACTAAGACCTAGAATGTCAGGCTTCTCTCCAACTCCTGCAGTATGGAGGTGATGGCAGTATGGAACTGTGGATCTTATCAAAGACAAAAGTCAGGGTCATTTAACTTTGTGAATTTGATTTACAAAATGTGCTAATGGAAATTGCAGACTGTAAAAAATTGGAATAACTGAGCAGATACTGTGAGAAGACTGGAGCTGCCCAGCTACCAAACATTTATTCAACTAGATCTTTCACACAAGCAGAAAACCTGTGTGCCTGGAAGTACTAAAGGTAGATGAGAACTTTAGAAAGGTACTGCTTTCTGCTGCTGGCAGAGGATCTGGAAAGGAGATGGTATGCAGCAATAGCCTTTTTTTTGTTTGGTTTTTATTTTGTAAGAGAACAGCTGTATTCATCCTGTGCCTGATGAACTCCTTCAGAATTCTTTTATGTGGCCATGGCTTTGGCTCTTCCTCCTTCCCCAGCCTGATGGGGGAGGAGGCCCTTGTTGTAAGTGCTGATGCAAAAGGGATTCCTCTTAGTGAAGCATTGTCACCTAAATCAGTTCCTGAGGTTTCTCTCTTGCCACAGGTGAGTCAATGGCAAATGCCCCCAACCAAAATAGTGTGATGAACTACAGCTGACTGTAGGAAATGGTAACATGCTCAGTGAATTCCAGTGTGGAGTCTGTATGGAAAACTGGCTTAAAATTGCCAGCTTCTGCTCCTTCTGCCCAATGAGATTTTTGTAAAAATAAGTTTGCTACATTTTGACTTAACTTTGTTTTTTCTCTCTCCTTATTTTTCATAATTAACAAGAGGTTTGAATTGCTTATAGCTGATTCTAGTAGGTGTTGCCTGACTACAGCTTATTCTGTGAACTGGAAGAGATCTGGTGGAAAAAAATTATTAAAAATAGTGTTGTCTTAAAAGTACCTCATGATGACTGTGCTGTAAAACACTTGGCTTACAACCAAGCTAACATAAAGCTCTGTCTTGATACATGGATAGGTTCTACCTGTAAGTAGGCTTTCCAGGACTGCCATGGGATTTGTCTGTCCTCCAAACACATTTATTAACATCATAGTGTGGAATATGATTGTTTAGAATCAGCACTTAATGGACAAAGAGGACTAGAAACTGTTGGGGGGGTTTTCACATCTCTTGACCTTGTGGGACCTCAGCTTTCATTTTTAAAGGGCAGCAGATCTGCCTGCAAGCACAGAGAAGGGATGGGAAGTTTTAGCCTGTTGCACACCTGTATAGAAATATTCTGCTAAGCTGCCCAAAGTGGCAAATGGGCCTAAAGGAAACTTAACACTGAGAGGGAATCAGACCTGACATATGTGAACTTCTTGTGCCATCCTGTAGCTGATAGGTGTGGTATGAACTCTGGATATTAAAAGGAGACATAGTCCTTTGTTCTTGTGTTTGGGAGACCATTTTCTTTCATACTGTAAACCTGTGTTTCCTTAGTAAATATGCTACAGATAAAATGCCTTTTCTTCCAATTGTCTTTTTTTTTTTCCCTTTTAAGATTGCAAAGGTGGACTGCAAAGAAGTACTGGACATCATATGTAATCTGGAATCTGAGGGACAAGAAAACACTGCATTTATTCTTTGTACAACATACCTTACTCATCAGCTTCAAACAGCAAACGTGTACTGCTCCTGGTAAGAAGTGTTACACCAACATTTCCTCCACTGGCTTCAGTGCTAAAGAATCGAGCTAATACAGTGCAGAAATATGCAGAGTGTGTCATTCCACAGGGGATGTTGTAGTTGAGTTCTTCCCTCTTGAATACATAGACTCATGAACTCATGCACCAAAAGGCATTTGGTGCCTTTTTTCATGTCTTCCACATAGATGTAAGTCATAGGAATGTGCAGAGGCAGCACCCTTTATCTTCCATCCTGCACCCTTTATCTTCCATCCTGCACCCTTTCAGCTTCCATCCCACAGCCTGAGAGCTTTTTTAATGTTTTTCTATTTTCTTTGACTTGAGATCTTGGCCAAACAGTGACTATAAAACTTCTCTTCACTGGCTGGAGATAACAAAAGCTTTTGCATCCCTGTTTCAGCAGTGGCAAACCAGCAGGGATGAAGCAGGGAAGTTGTTTTCTGCCCCTTACAAAATGAGTATGTAGTTTGGGCTTTCAAGGCTAAATGTGTGGTTTTCTCCTGTTTAAGTGCTGATTTGGAAGAAGCTTCACATTACCAAATGTCTCCAGTATACTTGGTTATTTGGATTTAGTCAGCTGTGGCATTTTTATTTACTCACTCCACATAGCATTGAAGTTTCAGCAGGATGATTGATACTTTCACAGACTGGCATGGGTTGGAAGGGACCCCAAGGATCACAGAGCTCCAACCCCCTGCCACAGGCAGGGACACCAACCTCAGGCCTGGAGCTACACAAGGTTGCCCAGGGCCCCATCCAACCTGGCCTTGAACACCCCCAGGGACGGGGCACCCACCCCCTCTCTGGGCAGCCTGTTCCAGCCCCTCACCACTCTCTCTGTAAAAAACTTCCCCCTAATATCCAATCTAATCTTTAGTCTGGTCCAATCATCTGTGCAAAAATGCCAGAAGTATTTCCTACTCATGTTTCAGGCTGGAAGTATTTACTACTTCTGTATCAGGCTAGAAATGTTTTTTTGAGCAAAATCCTTCCTTGTAGAGAGAAATGAACTTGTGGAAGACTCAAGAAGGCTGGGGCACCACACTTCAAAGTTGTGGAGGCTGACTGTTTCTCACTACTGAAACATGTCATCTGAGATTAGAGAAGAGCCATGTCCAAAGAGAGATGAGGCTGAAGTCCATCTCATGATCTCTTTTTAAATAAATAAACAAACCAAATTAGCAACTACTAGCATTCTTTCACAGTGGACTAAACTATTTACTCTTGTCCAAGGAGACTTTTTAAGCAGTTCTATCTAAAAGCTGTATCCCGATGGTGTAAATGAAGAGAGTTGGATTTATGTGTTGCTGAGACTTTTAAACTCCTGGGACTGGAGAACACACTTCAGTGTGGAGCATTTAGTGTTACAGAATAACAATTATCTGTTTTCTTTTGTGACAGAAACTGTGGGTAGATTTTATTTTCATGATTATTTCCCCCATGCATTTTGACATCTCCAGTGATACTATTTAGAATTTGAATGAAACCTTCAGGTCCTGTCACTCTAAAGATCAGTTAGAGCTGTAGATTTCTCATCTTCATGAGAACACCAGAACTGAATGGTGACTACAACATTTACTGCAGATCTCTGGGAGGAGAGTGGGGAGTAAGGACACAGCCCTTCTGGTCCAATGTCATTTGCAGGCCAGCTTCCCTTGGTGTTGCTATGGTTTCAGTTCAACAGGCAAGCCCCAGCTTGGAAATGTTCAATTCATCTGGATAATCCTTAAATAAAATTGTTTGCTGCAGAATTTTCTAGATCCTTGATTTTGAGAGTAGCAGTACGTTGATGAAACACTTTCTCCTAGCCTCTGGCTGGCCATTAACAGACACTGTGAGCAAGCAGTGTTGTCCAGTGCAGTCCTGCTTGCTGCCAGTCACCCATTCCCATTACTCTGCTCCAGATCTTGCTTTCTGTGGTGTCAGAGTGAAGCAGTGTAAGGGATCCAGATTGTCTAAACCAGAATACCCTCAAAGGAAGATGTGTTGACAGCTGTGAACAAGTGAAAGTGAGGATGCTTTTGAAACAATATTAGTGTGGATGAGTGTCTGACATAGTGGATGAAGATGGAGCTTTGGTGCTGTACTTTTACTTGAGCCAGTCCTAACAATTTACCACTGCCAAAAGCAGAAGATAAAATCTTGCTACATGGTGGTTCTGGCTGCACCAGTCTGTCTTGTCTGTTGTTCTGGCCCATCTGACTATGGCCAACTGGGCCATCTAACCCAGCCAAAACTGTCCATAGATTTCTACAGATTAGTGCATCATTAGCTTACCATGTGACCAGAAAAGTACCAGCAGAGAAGGGCACCACTGGTCCTTCTGGAAGTTTTAAGATGTTAAATCTGCTCAGCTGTAACATCATTCTTCCATCCCATCCTCACTCTGTAGCACCTGCCTGATGGCAGAGTGCTGACTCCAACCCAGCACAAACCTCTTACTATTCTGGTGTATTTAGAGTGGTTTAGCTGTTCCATTAGCTTTGCTCAGCTTCTTCTGCAGCTTCAAGTCTGTACCTCCCAAGAAAGATCAGTCACCCAGGTATCATAGAATCACAGGGGTGGGAAAGGGGCCTCCAGAGCCTGTGGGGTCCCACCCCCTGCCAAAGCAGGGTCCCTAGGACAGGGCACACAGGTCGGTGTCCAGACGGGGCTGGAATCTCTCCAGAGAAGGAGACTCCACACCCCCTGGGCAGCCTGTCCCAGGGCTCCCTCACCCTCACTGGGGAAAAGTTCTACCCCATGGTGCTGTGGAACTTCCTGTGCTCCAACTTGCAGCCATTGCCCCTTGTCCTGTCCCCACAGACACTGAGAAGGGGCTGGCCATTTCCCCTGCATCCCATCCTTCAGATATTGATAGACATTCAGAAGGTCCCCCCTGAGTCTTCTTCTCTCCAGGCTGAACAGCCCCAGCTCACCCAGCCTTTCCTCCCAGGGGAGATGCTCTAGGCCCTTCATCATCTCTGTAGCTCTTCTCTGGACTCTCTCCAGGAGATCCCTGGCTGTTTGATCCCAGGGAGCCCAGCACTGGACACACACTCCAGGTGGGGCCTGAGCAGGGCAGAGTAGATGTGTGTGAATTAGTGCTGCTGGCTCTAGAGCCTCCCTGTCCATGCATCTAGAAACCTGGGGGTGTGATTTGGGGCATGGAGTGGTTAAGTTGGCAAAGGTGAGGTTTGGTCTACTAAAGGAACAGAAGAAAATATTTGCAAGTGATAGAGAAGATACAGATACTATCACTGCTGCTTTTCTTTTGCAGCCGTTGTGCTGGCAAAGCAGCACAGAGTGACTGACTGTCACTCAGCGGCTGTGCTGCCTTGGCTGTGCATTGCCTGACAGAGCAGCTCTGTGCACAGATGGCAGGAGCAGTTAGATCATTTGAATGCTGATTTCAACATCTAAGCTACTTGCCTGATAGGAGAGAAGTGGCTCCTTTACTTTCCGATTCATCTGTTCTAAATTTCTCTGTGAACAGCTGAGACTCTGCAGGTCTGGATTGTTTCTCCTCACCTAGGAGGGCAGTCTGACCACAGATAGATCCCTGCATTACCATAGAATCATAGAATGGCATGGGTTGGAAGGGACCTCAAGGATCACAGAGCTCCAACCCCCCTGCCACAGGCAGGGACACCAACCTCAGGCCTGGAGCTACACAAGGTTGCCCAGTGCCCCATCCAACCTGGCCTTGAACACCCCCAGGGACGGGGCACCCACCCCCTCTCTGGGCAGCCTGTTCCAGCCCCTCACCACTCTTTCTATAAAAAACTTCCCCCTAATATCTCCTCTAACCCTTCCCTCCTCCAGCTTCACTCCATCCCCCTTGTCCTGCCAGTCTCTGCCCTTGAACAAGCTGATTCCCCTCCTGTGTCTCTGCTCCCTTCAGGGACTGGCAGGCTGCAATGAGGTCCCCCCACAGCCTTCTCTTCTCCAGGCTGAGCCAGCCCAGCTCCCTCAGCCTCTCTCCAGAGGGGAGCTGCTCCAGCCCTCTGAGCATCTCCGTGGCTCCTCTGACCCCTCTCCAACAGCCCCACATCTTTCTTGTGTTGGGCCCCAGCTCTGGACACAGGATCCAGCTGGGGCCTGGTGAGGGCAGAGCAGAGAGGGACAATCCCCTCCCTGTCCCTGCTGCCACCCCTCTGCTGATGGAGCCCAGGATCCCATCACCCTTCCCAGCTGCCAGAGCCACTGCTGCTCATGGGGAGTTTCTCCCCCCCAGAACCCCCAGGTCCTTCTCACAGGGCTGCTCTCCAGGAGCTCTTCTTCCAGTCTGTATCTATGGCTGGGCATTAGGTGAGGTGAATCCCACTCCTAGTCCTTCTCCATTGAGTAACAGGTGATCACCATTTCGATCTGATGCTTGTGTCAGAATAAGGTACAGTGACAGTTCTCTTGAGTGTTTCTTGGCATGGAGACCCCGTGTCTCCTGTTTTTAACAGCACTGAAACTGTGGCACCAGCCCTAAACTGAAGTGTGTGACTCTAGAAAAATTGTCTGTGTGTATCTGCAATGTTTCTTGCATTTTGCTTTCAACTCTTTGCAGGGAACTGACACTTTTCTGGAGCAAACTACAGAGAAGAATAGATCCTTCTTTAGATTCCTTTTTGGAGAGATGTCGTCAGTTTGGCATCATTGCCAAGACTCTACAGCACCTGTTCTTCTTGATAAGAGTCATACAGTCTGAAGTAAGTAAAGCATGGTCCAGAGGCTGTGGACACAGGCAGGAATGTTTACATGAATTTATTGTTTTCTTAATAATTCTTCTGAACTGCTATGAAATGTGGCTTATTTCATTCTTCATCATTAAATGCCTAATAAAATAATAATTTAAATAATACTAGTTATAATACTAAAATACTAAAAATCTTTGAAAAATACCTGCCATTGTAGTTTTGTCAGCTTGACACATTGAAATGGCCTTCAATCAGTGTCGAATGGTTTGTTTGTTATTCTGTAAATAGAGTCTGACAGCATTTGGCAAACAAAACCTAACTGTTTGAATCTGATGTGTGTTTAGACGTGATGCATAGTTTTCTGCAGCATCTCTGAGTGATGGAAACTTGCTTGAAATGCCCTATATTTTTGCATTCTGAGAAAGTACAGGTTCCTTAAAATATGTGAAACAATCACATCTGGACATGCCAATCTTTAGAATGTTGTAGAAAGATTCAAGAAATGCTTAACAGCCATTTTTATAAACTTGTAATCTCTGTTTACAGAGGAAGAGGCAGACTTGAATTGATACATCTATATGGCAGGCAAATAGAGCATCCTCTGTGTAACCTTCTGCTTTGCTTATTCTGGATGGCTGCTCAAGAGGATGTTTCTGTCTTCCTTTGATGGCTGCTCTGATTCCTGGAATTGGTTAGACTGAAATTTCCTGCCTCTGGTCAATATGTGAGAGTAGATTTGTGGAGGGCATTTATGAGTGAAAATTAATCAGGCACACTTAATGGAGAAAAAATAAGCTAGCTGATAGTAATGGGATGTGAAGTGTTTTAGTAACCATATAGCTCCATGGGTCTTGAATTAGATACAGATTTTCCTTTGGAAGTGTCACCATTTCCAGTAGGATTTCAGGGTGGGTTTTATTCTGATAAATAGCATAGTTTTGCATGTGTAAAGTGGAATCTGTCATGTGAACTTAGGAACATTCATAAGTTTTATGAATGTTTTCATTCACAGTAGCTTCACATGGATTATGGATAAACCAGACAACATTCCTTTTTTCAATTGAATTTCTCCCCAGTTTCAAGCTTGTTTGCCTGAGAGTCTTTCACTGACTGGAGTTAATCCTGTGAACCAAATGAGCTATCAGGTGTGATTTGCTGAAGAGGAAGAGTCATGTTTTAGAGACCAAAGTAGAGATCAGATCATGGAGGAGAGTCCAGAACTATAATTTGGCAAAGAAGAATTCTAGTAGTGATCACACAGAGAAACCTCTGCTCTGAGTTTATCTCAAGTTGGTCTATTCCTCCTTTTAAAATGGGAATGAATGCTTACTTCATCCAGCATAACACACTGTTAACTCTGTGCCAATTCTCTCCTTGTTTCCTGCTGAACTGTCTGAAAATTTCTTCTCCTCCAGAAAGAGCTGTGTATTGTTATCCATCAGATGAAGTTACTGAATGAAAGCAGCACTGTATGACTTGCACTAGGTGGTGCAGGGTATCAGAGCTTGCTAATACCATCTGAACTGGTGTGGATGTGGTTGTTAGCCACATGTTATCTCTCTATTCAGAAAGGCCCTAACTGTTAGTTATTTTTACTAATGGTGACTAAACAGTTCCCTCATGCATTTAAAATCAGCATGTGAATAATAATAGCAGGTGCCTTCCTGATACTATGGAGCAGCACCTCAAAGTTGCTTAAATGCCTGAGCAAGTGTTTGGAAGTGAAATGCCAGTTACCTTCATAGAATCATAGAATGGCATGGGTTGGAAGGGACCCCAAGGATCACAGAGCTCCAACCCCCTGCCACAGGCAGGGACACCAACCTCAGGCCTGGAGCTACACAAGGTTGCCCAGGGCCCCATCCAACCTGGCCTTGAACACCCCCAGGGACGGGGCACCCAGGGACGGGGCACCCACCCCCTCTCTGGGCAGCCTGTTCCAGCCCCTCACCACTCTTTCTGTAAAAAACTTCCCCCTAATATCTCCTCTAACCCTTCCCTCCTTCAGCTTCACTCCATCCCCCTTGTCCTGCCATTGTCTATCCTTTTAAAAAGCTGATTCCCCTCCTGCTTATAAGCTCCCTTCAGGGACTGGCAGGCTGCAATGAGGTCCCCCCACAGCCTTCTCTTCTCCAGGCTGACCCAGCCCAGCTCCCTCAGCCTCTCTCCATAGGGAGCTGCTCCAGCCCTCTGAGCATCTCTGTGGCTCATCTGACCCCGCTCCAACAGCCCCACATCTTTCTTGTATTGGGGCCCCAGCTCTGGACACAGGATCCAGCTGGGGCCTCAGGAGGGCATCTCTGCATCTACCACTGTCCTGCTGGTGCTGTTGAAGGTCATTTTGTTTCTGTGTGTGAATTTACATTTATTTAAGGAAATTGCTCACTGCCAATATCCTGTGGGTGCTGCAGGGAGAATGCACAGAAAGATTTACACCATTCTCTCTTAGACATCTGACTTAGTTCTGATTGAGTGACTCAGTGAAGAGAGAGAGGAGTTAAAGATGTTTTGCATCATTTAATGCCTGAGCTAGTTTGTGTGACTCCTCCACAGAGTGCACTAAACATGAAGTGGCTCCTTTTGCTTGAAAAGTAGAAGAGGTTCCTCACAACATAAGCTACAAGCTTTTAGAGTGTGTTCAAGTGACTTGAGCTCTTAACACTCAGAAGCCTGAATACAATCTGAATGGGCTGTAGCTGATGGAATGCTCTCATGCACATTCTTTCCAGAGAACAGCTCTAGAGAGGATGTACCTATAAAGAAAACATTTGTTTTGTGGCTGTTTATTGATTTTTTTAAAATTTTTTTTTTAACCAGGCAGAAGAAGCAGGACTTGCTGTGTCTGTTTTGTTATGTGTGAGAGCCCTTCAGATCAGATCCAATGGAAGTGATGAGATGAAGACATCAGTCTGTAAAACAATTGCGTGCCTTTTACCAGAAGACCTGGAAGTTAGGAGAGCTTGTCAGCTCACTGAATTTTTACTTGAGCCAACTTTGAGTGGATTCAGTGTATTGGAAGAGCTCTATATGCAACCAGATCAGAAATTTGATGAAGAAAATGCACTGGTTCCAAACTCACTGCGTTGTGAGCTGCTGTTAGCTTTAAAAGCATATTGGCCCTTTGATCCTGAATTTTGGGACTGGAAGACTTTAAAGAGACATTGCCTGAAGCTGCTGGGCAAAGCAGCTTCTGATTCTGAAGATGATGCGAGTTGTAACATGTCAGTTAATGAAACAGACATTTTAGAAACGTTCTTTAGTGACTATGATGAGACAAAAGACCATAAATATTATGATGGAAAAGACATGATAAACTACCCCAAAGAAAAAGCAAGGGTTAAAAAACCAATTGGTTCTTCAGAGAGATACCAGAGATGGCTTCAGTACAAGTTTTTCTGTGTGCTCTGCAAAAGGGAGTGTATAGAGGCCAGAATACTGCATCATTCCAAGATGCACATGGAAGATGGTATTTATACCTGTCCAGTGTGTACCAAAAAGTTCAAGAGAAAGGAATTCTTTGTACCACATGTAATGGAACATGTTAAAATGCCACCCAGTAGAACACACAGACCTAAAAAGAAAATAATACTGAAAAAGGAGAGATCACCACAAAAGACACCAGCTTCCAGCAGCCCACTGCCAGTGTATCAGGAGAAGCCCCTTGAGCCACAGCTGCCCCAAAGCTTTGAAGATGACACACAGGAGTATGTCACGTTTAGCCAGCTGGAGAATTGCCAGCTGCAGGACAGAGACATCTACCCCTGTCCTGGGACAGATTGTTCTAGAGTCTTTAAACAGTTCAAATACCTGAGTGTTCACCTGAAAGCTGAACATCAGAACAACGACGAGAATGCTCAGCACTACTTGGACATGAAGAACAGGAGAGAGAAGTGCGCGTTCTGCCGCCGGCACTTCATGAGCTCCTTCCACCTGCGGGAGCACGAGCGGGTGCACTGCGGGCCCCAGCCCTACATGTGTGTGTCCATGGACTGCTACGCCCGCTTCGGCTCAGTCAACGAGCTGCTCAACCACAAGCAGACTCACGATGACCTGCGCTACAAGTGTGAGCTGAACGGCTGTAATATTGTCTTCAGTGATTTAGGGCAACTTTACCACCACGAGGCCCAGCACTTCAGAGATGCATCCTATACCTGCAACTACTTTGGCTGCAAAAAGTTTTATTATTCCAAAAGTGAATTTCAGAAGCACCTGGCAGTGCATAACATTGAGGTGTCCAACGGGGGCGTGAAGCAGGCACTGAAACTGGAAGAGTCGGTTCCAAAAGACAAGTGCAGTTTTCTTCCAGAGTCTCAGCTGCTTGAACAGTCTGAAAATTCCAGTCTGAATGATAACTTGGATCCCTCAGGCTCCCAGGATATTCCACAGATTAAAGAAGAAACTCTCTCTGACAGTGAGGATCTAGACAGTGAAAGCAATTGCAGTCTTCATTGTGGGGACAGCAGCACAGATGCTGCAGTAAACCAAGGCCAAGTGTCTCCTCTACTGATTGAAGCAATGGCTCACAATCAATCAGTTCCAGGTTTTCTCATGTCCCAGGAGGGAGTTTTCCATCCAGTAGATGTGAAACAACAGTGTTCCAATGTGGCACTGTGCTTTGATGAAAAAAACCTTTCCTGTGGTTTTGAAGGCTGCTGTTCCACACACAAACATTCTAGAAGCACACAGAAACACCTCCGCAGGGCCCATCCATATAACTTTAAAGGTAAAAAAAATATGGAGATGAAAACTAAACATTTCCTCAATCTGCTGAGCGATGCTCCAGACAATAAATCTCCTACAGACATCAGCACAGAGTTAGATCACAATTCAGATACAAATGCTGACTCGCCAGAAAGCTTGTATTGTACTATAGATGCTAAAGGAAGCAATGGCCTGAAGGATGAAACTTGTCCTTCTTCCCCAGAAACATCTTTTTATGACAGCTCTAAAGAATCACATATTGAAGATAACATGTTGGAATTAATGTTAGGTTTGAAACATCTAAGCTTAAAAAATTCTAACATTCAGAATTCTTCAAGACACAAACCTTTTTTGGCTTCTTCACAGACCTATTCATCTAGGGATGTCAAGTGTCCTGAGTCAGTAGATGAAGCTACCTCAAAACTTCAAGAGCAACAAAATAATTTACCCAGCCAGTACCTTACTCAGCTTGCAGCTAAACCATTTTTTTGTGAATGTCAAGGATGTACATACGAGTTTGTGACCAGAGAAGCTCTCTTAATGCATTATGTCAAAAAGCATAACTACTCAAAGGAAATGGTTCTTCAGTTAAACATGTTTCAGCATCGATACTCTCCATTCAAGTGTCATATTTGCCAAAGATCATTTACAAGGAAAACACACCTTAGGATCCACTATAGAAACAAGCATCAGCTTGGCTGTGAGAGGGTAGCTCACAAGGTATGTGCTAATGAAAAATTCGATCCTGTGGGTTTATGTATAGATGACATGCATAAAAACAGCACTGTGGCAACACCTGTCTGTGCAGCCAATGTTGGATTCATTGAGCATCCAGACCACTCTGCGCCTCTGTGTCATCCCAAAAAGGAGGACTGTAGTTCTGAGACAGATGTAGAGTCCAACGAAGAGACAGATAGTAATGGGACAAGAAAAACATCCAACATAGCTTCTCTGGACAGCCATAGGGAAGAACTGGAAGTAAGACAGGGAAGAGGAAGCAAAAGAACAGTTGCTAAAGGAAACTTATGCTATATACTGCATAAATACCACAAACCATTTCATTGTATACACAAAAGCTGCAACTCTGCATTTACCAACCAGAAAGGTTTGATTCGCCACTATAGAACCGTTCACCAGTATAACAAGGAGCAGCTCTGCTTGGAAAAAGACAAAGCCAGAACAAAAAGGGAACTTGTCAAATGTAAAAAAATATTTGCATGCCAATACAAAGAGTGTGGGAAGCGATTTTTATGTTCTAAATCTCTTGCTAAACATTGCAGTGACTTCCACAACGAACACTTAGAGGATCAAAAACTGCTTTCTGAAGCTGAATCTGCAAGATTTGCTTGTAACCAGGCCCAGTGCCCTGCTGTATTTTATACCTTTAATAAGCTTAAACAGCACCTAATAGAAGAACATGACAATGAAGAGAAATTAAACAAAGATTTTGAAATCCATTGTGACCTTAACGGCTGTGACCGAATCTTCACTAATTACAGTCACTACTCTCAGCACGTGTACTTCAGGCACAGTGAGTATTACCACAGCCTCTTTGGAAACCAGAAGGAGGAGGAAGATGAGAAAGAGAAAAATAAACAGAGTTATTTGAAAGATGGGTTTAACATCAACAAGCAGAACGGGAAGCAGGTGAAAGGAAAACCTAAAAAACTCAGCAGAAGTAGAGAAAAGCGTTTGATGAGTTTCAAAACAAAAGAGGAAGCCCTACAAATGTGCCAAGAGAAGTCTAACCAGACCCAGTACCCTTGCATGGTTCAGGGGTGTTTGTCTGTGGTCAAACTGGAGAGCAGTATCGTGAGGC
The DNA here is from genome assembly GCA_022605575.1 of Laterallus jamaicensis coturniculus. Classification (NCBI taxonomy): domain Eukaryota; kingdom Metazoa; phylum Chordata; class Aves; order Gruiformes; family Rallidae; genus Laterallus; species Laterallus jamaicensis. The sequence goes on from JAKCOX010000028.1 coordinate 752,374, forward strand.
ACTACAAGCGCACGCACCAGATGACCAATATGTACATAGAGCAGCGGCTCCAGAAGCTTGTTGTTTGTGTTAAATGTGGCATAATGACTGAAAAGCAGTCCTGCTCTGACACAGCTTTAGACTTGGATAAAAAAGGTGTAAAAGTTCCTGAGGATACACCAACTAGTTCTGAGTATGTGGAGGAAAGTGACAAACCTCCTGCTGCTGCAGGTACTGACTGTGACCCCCAGGGTGTCAGCACTGAAGACCAAAAAATGTGTCCATCAAGTGATGCGAGTTGTGATGCAAGTGCCTTTACCTATTCAGGCACTTTAAAGTACAACCACAGTTCAAAGAACACCTGCTTTGAAGAGCAAAACATCAGGGAGACAGTTGTGTGTAAAACTGAAGATTTCCCTGAGAGCAGTGGGAGAGAGAACAGCTCCTGCCTCTCCAGTTTACCCTTAGAGCTGCCAAGGGAGAAGGACCCAGAAGGATGTCAGCATAGTGCACTTCATCAACATGTAAAAAGAAATGTACCTTGTGCTACAAAAGACAAATTTCAGAAGCCTCCAGTGTCCAAACCATTTGATTTAAAGACATTTAAACCATTGGGGTTTGAGTCTTCCTTTTTAAAATTTATTCAAGAAAGTGAGGGAAAAGACGATGACGACGACGATGAGTTGGATGAGGTAGTAGAATGGCAGCCTCCTGAGCAGCTGCCAGTAGATAAAACCTTGCAGAAAGAGGGAGACAGTCAAGAGGATACACCAGTAAACAACTTTTTAACTGACAAAAATGTAATTGCTCCCCAAAATAATCCTGAGCCTCTAACAGAAATCCAGCCCTTGCTGACAGAGTCATCATCTGCCCCGTCGTTAGAAAACCTGAGGGCGATCTTGGACAAGGCACTAACAGACTGTGGAGACCTTGCCTTAAAACAACTTCATTACTTAAGACCAGTAGTTGTTCTTGAAAGATCCAAGTTTTCCACACCCCTCATAGACTTATTTCCAACAAAAAAGGCAGATGAGCTTTGTGTAGGAAGTACGTAAGTAGTTTGGGTAGAGCAGATTGCCTCCACTACTGCCACATGGGGAGAACTTCAAACTAGAACAGTCATTCTTACAGTTCACACTGTTTAGGTTAGTTTAGACTGCTTAATTCCATGAATGTATAATATCTGTCAAAAGTATTGGTCAAGTTAATTTAGCTCCCTATTTTTTTCAATGGACTATGCTGATTTTGGTGCTATTTAACACATGGATTACTGGGGGCTTCCTCTTGAAGAGTAAACGTGCATGATTGTATATGGAACTAGGGTACCAGGGTGTGGGGGGCGATGGAGTTCTTACTTGACTTGAATGTGCACCCTAGGGTGCTTTGTGTAACATATTGTACACTACAGCATCTTATATTTTTTGAGTTATGAGTTTCAATAAATTACAGTTTTTCACCCATTTGTTTACTGGACAGTAAATATTTGCTGTGGTTTTATTTGGAACTGAATTTGGGGCCATTCTGGACAATGTTGCTTGAGTTTTGTGCCTTTGTAGATAATGTCTCAGAGTGATGAAACAGTGTAGATACAGAAAAGTCAAGTATTACATGTTATAATGTTCTCTATGTTTTTTTCAGACTGAAAGAGTTATAATTAGTATGGGCAGAAAGCACTCGCCACTTAAAGATGAAGAAGCCTTAGTTACCTTTCCCTTTAAAGGATGAAGATGCTCCTGAGAGTATATGGTACAACCTAAGTGTTAGAAGAGCATTGCCAGACTTCCAAGAGAGTTGTGTCACACGAAGGGATCGGTGCACATTTTGGGTTCCCTGGTTAGCTTTTTGGATAATGAATAAAACCTTGCTACAAGATCCACTAGAAGAGTAATTAATATATTTAAGATCTGGGTTTTGTTGGTCTGTGCATGCAGCAATCACAGCTTCTTTGTGAGTGCTTGAATTTTGTTGTGGTTTGGGTTTTTGCTGTGATCTGAAAAGTGGAAAAGAAATGGAGAAAATCTTTGGGAGATCTTGTGTAAAATAGATAATAATGGCTGGGTGCAGGATTGAAGCAGGCCAGCTAAAAACGACCTGGAGAACAGTGTGATGACTAAAACTAGGCAGAAGTGGCATCTTCATACTACACTTAGAATTGGGCATCCCTAAAATAATTGATCACAGAATCCCAGAACGGTAGGGGTGAGAAAGGGACCCCCAGAGCCCATGGGGTCCAACCCCCTGCCAAAGCAGGGTCCCTAGGACAGGGCACACAGGTCGGTGTCCAGACGGGGCTGGAATCTCTCCAGAGAAGGAGACTCCACACCCCCTGGGCAGCCTGTCCCAGGGCTCCCTCACCCTCACTGGGGAAAAGTTCTGCCCCAGGGTGCTGGGGAACTTCCTGTGCTCCAACTTGCAGCCATTGCCCCTTGTCCTGTCCCCACAGACACTGAGAAGGGGCTGGCCATTTCCCCTGCATCCCATCCTTCAGATATTGATAGACATTCATAAGGTCCCCCCTGAGTCTTCTTCTCTCCAGGCTGAACAGCCCCAGCTCACCCAGCCTTTCCTCCCAGGGGAGATGCTCCAGGCCCTTCAGCATCTCCCCAGCCTCCTCTGGACTCTCTCCAGGAGATCCCTGGCTGTTTGATCCCAGGGAGCCCAGCACTGGACACACACTCCAGGTGGGGCCTGAGCAGGGCAGAGCAGAGGGGGAGGATCCCCTCCTGTGACCTGCTGCCCACACTCCTCCTGATACCCCCCAGGATCCCATTGGCCTGCTTGGATCCCATTGCACACTGCTGTGACAGCGTGCCCTGTCTCATCAGGCAGATGAGAGACATTAGCGAAGAATGCAGGAATTAAATGAGATAAGTGGATGTATGTATGCCAGACTGGAGAAATGGTGAGACACAGCCAGGGTGCAAGTTTTGGCTTTGTGTAGTCTTACAAATGTACCCAAACTTTTTAAAATACACTTTTGATGTCATTCACTGATCCTACAGCTTAATTTCATGAGTGCAGTCAGGAAAGTGGAAATGATTCAATTGAAGACTGATGTGGTGATAAATCAGCTGAGTCATGAGACCAGTACAGAACTTTCTGCATGGGGAATAGCAAAGAGAAAGAATTCCCACCAAAGGGACTTAAAAGGTAGGAGACAATGTTGTGATGACTCCTCCTTAGGCTGCCTGCATCCTCTTTGAAGGTAACACATCTTCATGTCTTACAAACAATACAGATCCAGTGCAGATCATAGCTGCCCCCCCTGCCCCCCAATGCCTGTGTGTGTTGTAACCTGAAGATTTCCCTTGTCCCCACCCAGGCTTCTCTTTACATCTTTTCACACTTCACAGATAATCAGGTTTGTACTTCATTCTTCAGGCTGTTTTCTTCTGTTGCTTCCTGGAGTCAGCACTGGCAGCTTTCTGCTCAGTAGGAAGCAGTGATCCCAGATTTTCAGTGATCCCAGATTCCCAGTGAGTGACCTTGTGGTGCCTGTGAATTGATCCTTTTCATAATCTAAAAGCAATGAGGAGCAAAAGCCTTTCTGCTGCCATGGGAGAACCAGTTTAGTGTGAAAGATAAAAACCTGGCAAGAGTTTGCTTACTCCTGCTGGATAAATTGCCCCCTTCTCCCCTGGCCCTGGTGTTTTCAGTGTCTCACATCTCTCCTTTCTCTGGGGGCCAACAGCAGCTGCTTGTTGTTTCATGCCTCACTGAGACTCCCAGAGGTGCTGTGACCATCACTGATGGGCTCTTGGTCAGCAATGACTCTGGGCTCTTGGTCAGCAATGGCTCTGGCCTTGAGTCCAGCTGGGATTTGCTCTGTTGGGCCTGGGGGAAGCTTCTGTCTGCTTTTTGCAGAGCCCCCCCCTGCAGCTCCCCTACAGCAGAACACAGCCACACAGACCCAGAGCAGCTGCCTGCCTGTGGCAGGGCTCTCAGGGAGCCCCAGGGGGTTCCCTGGCTGCTGTGTTCAGGCAAGGTCTTTGTCCTGTGTGATGCTGGTGAAGCCTGGTGACACTGTATCTCACACATCCTGCATCTCCCTGCAGTGCACGGTAGGGAATTGAAAGTCTCCTCATTTCATAGTATTACAAGTATTAGAAATACTCTCTTTTAATGGCAGAGAGCAGGGGAGGCTTTAATCAATCCACTTGCCCTTTTCCTGGCCCTTTCAGGTGCTAACCCTGTCCTCCCCTTTCCCTAAAGCTGGTGCTCTTGGGCCCTTCAGTTCTTCTGGCCCCCCACTGCAGCTCTGCCCTGGTTTTTTTCCCCTTGGCCACATGAGGGGCATGGGCTGAGGGTGGGATCAAAACCTTCCCTGAAAAGGTCTTAGGGGAGGAAGTAGGTAGGGGATCATCAGTCAGGATGCAGAGTGGGGCCCAGGAGGAAACCAGCTTGGCCAGCTTGATGAATTGCTGGAGCTTCCTCTGGAAAAAGAGAAGTGTCAGCCAGAACCAGCTCACAGAGGGGCAGGGCCTTGTCTTATGTGGCAGTTGCAGGGATAGCACTGGGAGGGGTAGGGGGAAGTATTGGGGGTGTGGAGGGGGCAGACACCACAGGACAAATGGCAGCTTCCAGAAAAGGTAAGGCTGGGGTTTATCTGATAGTCATAAATAATTCCAAATGGTAACTGGTAGAAAATGGGAAGATGAAGCAGGCATTCCTTTATGTAAAATCCACCTACAAGTTCTGTTACACTTCAGACTGGTAGAAATTAGATGATTAGCTGATACTAAAATGTCTGGAGAATTGGTACTTGTTAAAGGATGATTTCACCTCTGAGAGGTCTCACATCCATTGTCCTCCCTGTGGGATATCCCCCTGCTATTGCTGTGGCAAGCTCTGGGAACTTGAGCAGCATCCATGCTGTCTTTGCTTAACATTACAGATAGGAAAAAAGAAGAGTATTTTGATTCTAAAGAAATACTTGATTCCATGTGGGGCTTCCTGAACTTTCTATGTCCCAAAACATTTTGGGTTTGTTCTGGATCAGAAGGGAGAGCACCTGCTTGGCTGCTGTCACACGGGGGTTTAAGCAAGAACTATGACAAGAAAGACTTAAAGGATTTTACCTCTGATGAGTGGTTTGGTCCTTCCTCTGGGACTTGTAAAGGTGTGAGTGCAGGAGGTGACAGGGGGAGCGAAGGGGGTTGGTGCTCTGCCTGTAATGGTGCTGATACAAGTCACCTTCAGACACTCGCTGAGCTGAGGGAGGTGGTGAAAGTCTCATTGGGGCAAAGGAGCCTGTGCTGCTGCCCTGGTCCCAGCTGTGACCTCTGGCTTTTCCCTTTGCTCTGTCACACCTCTGGATTTATTGAACTCCCTGAAACATGAGAAAACAAACCCAGCAACAGCACCAGTGTAGTTCTACCCCTACTGTGCCAGTAAATAGGTCTGAGGTCAGAGACAGGAGCTGACAACGCTGCTGGGGCTGCAGTTGATGGGAGAGGTTTGTGTCCCATCAGCTGCCCTGCCTCCTTGCTCAGGCCTGCTGCTCACTGGCAGTACAGCAGCATCGCTCATTGCCCTGATGTCCCCCACTCGCTATTCCAGTCCTTCAAGCAATCTTCCTCCCTTCTGAACTCTGGTCTTCTTATTCCTATCTTCTGCCTGTGCTATAATCCACCTGGTCTTCCTTTACAAGAGCAAACTCAGGCTTCATCCCATTACCTAGAAGTGCAGGTCCTGCTCTTTGCTTACTCACTGGGAATGGAGCCTCCAGAAAATCACAGCTCAGACTCTGGCATCGCAGCCTTCCTAACGTGAGCATGCCTGGCTGTGCTCTGTAAGTCCCCTCTATCCCCTTTTTCTTCGATTATAAACTAGCCTGGTCTGGTGCTTTAGGCCTGGCTGGAGGTCAGATGCCCACCAAAGCTGCTCTGGCGCTGCCCTTCTCAGCTGGACAGGGGAGAAAATACCTATGGAGAGGCTCAGGGGTGGAGATAAGGGCAGGGAGAGATCATCCCACAGTCAGATTCACAGGCAGAACAGACTCAACACAGAGTGAAGGAAAGAAACTCTCTAATTTATGACACTGCCCTGCACCCCCAGTGACACCAGAGTCGGGGGATGAGAAGTGTGACCAGAGCTTAAAGCCCCTTCCCCCACCCCTCCCTTATTAGAGACTTTAGTCAGGATTTTGCTCCCTTCTTCCCCCCATTGTGGCACAGGGAGGGGCAGGGACTGGGGGAATGGGGTTCTCAGTTCCTCAGAAGATGTTCTCCTTCTTAGTCAGGGTGGGGGGTCATTCGTTCCTCACCCCTTCCCCTGCTGCACCCTGGGGTCCCACCCACAGCAGACAGTCCTCCACCAACTTCTCCATCCTCAGTCCTTTCCCACGGGGCTTCAGCTCTTCCCCAGCTGCCCCAGTGTGGGTCACGGCTGTGGGTGCAGTCACAAATCCCAGACTGCTCCAGCCTGGTCCCCCACAGAGTCACAGGCTTTCCCCCCAGCAAACCTGCTCTGGTGTGGGTCACTCTCTCCACAGGCTGCAAGTTTCATTGCCAGGAGCTTGCCCCAACATGGGCTTCCCACAGGGTCACAGCATCCTTCAGGTGTTCCCACCTGCTCGAGCGCGGGGTCCTCCATGGGCTGTAGATGGGATTTCTGCTCCACGTCATCATCCAGGGGCTACAGGGAGGTCTGGGCCTCTTCCATGGGCTGTGGGGGGACACCTGCACCACATGGGTTTCTCCAGGGGCTGCAGTGGCATCTTTCCCTCTGGCACCTGGGGTTCCTCCTCCCCCCTTCCCCCGCCTTGGTGTCTGCACAGCTCGTTACATCTTCTCTCTCCCTTCTCTGGGGGCACAAAGCAGCTGCTGGTGGGTTTTTCCCCCTCTGTGACTCCCAGAGGTGCTGTGACCATCGCTGATGGGCTCTTGGGTCAGCAATGACTCTGGTCTTGAGCTGGCTGGTGTTTCCTCTGTGGGGCCTGCAGAGAGCTTCTTGCTGTTTCTTGCAGAAGCCCCCCTGCAGCCCCCTCCTCCACCAGAACCCAGCCACACAAAACTACCACACCTCGTAATTCACATGAGTAAATTATTGTTCTGTACCAAGCTTTTGCTGTCTCAGCTCTGTAGTACCTGATGATCTCTGTGCAGGTCCTTGGTGGCCTGACCAGGAGGGGTCAATTACCTTGAATTCCTCCTGGTTTTAAAAAGGAAAGAACCCACATGCTGGGAATTGCTTTGCAGTGACATGTGTCTGTCTGCAACAGAGCAAGGAACCAACAAATGACGTGATGAAACATGTGTTGTACCAGCCTGATTTATTTTAGAAAGGTCTTAACAGAGATTCTACTCCAGTAGAATTCGTGATACAGCATTGCAAGGAGAATAAAGGCAGCTGTTAGGACACATCTAGTGTCACCAAAAACCATGACTAAACCTCATGACCCCAGCGGGGGCGGCTGTTCCCTGTTGCGGTGCAGGGGGATCACCCCACCTGACATGCACGCTGCAGAGTCAAAAGCATCCAGGTTATATCAAGTTATACATACTCATTGTATGTCTTGGAAAAGGCCATCTTATGATAAGGGTTTAGTGGAAGTTATTTGCATATTCTCCTCCCCATCACACATGCACAGGGACTGGAGTTGCTGGTCCTTGAGAGTCTCTGGTGGTGTGGGTGGTCGCACTGCTGTGCTGGCTGGCTGACCCTTCCCTCGTGGGCCTACAGCCTTGTGCAATGGAGCTCAGCATCCCCTGCTGCATGTCCAACATTTCCTTCACCCACCATTAATATGGGGCAGGGCTGTACCAGGAGCACAGGACACTGTTCATAGCTGACTCCACCCTTGTGGCTACAGAGTTACCCACAACTCAATCACTTTGGTTACATTTAAAATGTTCACTCTTAACCTTTACAATGATTCAGTTTGCTGGTTGTCTCATCTTACCAATATTCTTAACCTAAACCAAACATTGTCTAATTCTACTTCACTGATGGAACTCTTGATACTAAAATCAGGATGGGAAGGGGAAGGAGATTCTTATCAGCCTGACTGGTGTGTGATGATCTAGTTTCCTGAAACATAAGACACAGTCGTCTAATTCTTCCCTGGGGATGTTGCTGAGTCCCTGCCCTTCTAAACCTCTGCTCCAGTTTCGTGCAATAGCTGCTCGTCTATTGATCCAGATGACCCTCTAGTCATTCCTGCTGAATGGCCCTGGGGTCACAGAATCCCAGAATCCCAGGGGTTGGAAGGGGCCTCCAGAGCCCATGGGGTCCCACCCCCTGCCAAAGCAGGGTCCCTAGGACAGGGCACACAGGTCGGTGTCCAGACGGGGCTGGAATCTCTCCAGAGAAGGAGACTCCACACCCCCTGGGCAGCTTGTCCCAGGGCTCCCTCACCCTCACTGGGGAAAAGTTCTGCCCCAGGGTGCTGTGGAACTTCCTGTGCTCCAACTTGCAGCCATTGCCCCTTGTCCTGTCCCCACAGACACTGAGAAGGGGCTGGCCATTTCCCCTGCATCCCATCCTTCAGATATTGATAGACATTCATAAGGTCCCCCCTGAGTCTTCTTCTCTCCAGGCTGAACAGCCCCAGCTCACCCAGCCTTTCCTCCCAGGGGAGATGCTCCAGGCCCTTCAGCATCTCCTCAGCCTCCTCTGGACTCTCTCCAGGAGATCCCTGGCTGTTTGATCCCAGGGATACTATGCCAGATGATGCTGGGAGGGTTTCAAGGGATATCCAGGGGTATCCTTTATCCACCATGGACAGTTATAGGCCTCCCAGCAGTGAAGTCCTTATTTCCAGGGTTGGGCTGTTGCTCAGTTTCTTTTACTTCGGTATGAACAACTCCAACGCCTCCGGTAACATTTCACCTCATCACGCCGCAGTGAGCTAACCTCCGTGCTCACAAAGTTCACACACTTTCGTGCTCTCCAGCCCGACTGGTGCCGTAGGGAAGGGACCTTCCAAACACCTTCCTACCTGAGCATCAGGCGGCGCCTCTGCGCGGCGTGAGGTGCCCGGTGCCCTCCCTGCCCGCCGCCGGTGCCTCCCGATGCCACCAGCCGCTCCCAGCCGGCCCCGTCCACCCCGGCACCCTGCCCGGGGGCTCCTCACACACGGGCTTCCCCTTACACGCCATGCTGCTCGGGTGCGGGCTTGTCCCGGGGCGTCCCCCAGGGCGGCCGCCTCCCCCGCTCCCCAGGGAGAGGGGCCGGGCCCGCAGAGCCCGCAGGGCCCACCGCCCCCGCCGACTCCGCTCCTCCTCGCGTCGGCGCCGCCTCGGGCGCCGGCGGAGCCGGGCCCCGCCCCAGCAGAAGCCGGCTGACACGGCGCTCCGGCACCCCGGCCGCCTCCTGGCCCCGGCCCCGCCCCTCGGCCCGGCCCTTCCCGCGGCTCCTCCGGGCGCCAGGCGGCGCCGCAGCGGGGAGGGCGGAAGGAAGCGTGGGAGCGGCGATGGCGCTGCCCGGCGAGCTGTGGGCAGAGCTGCCGGCCGAGAAGCGCATCTTCTGCTCCGTGCTGCTCTTCTCCTGGGCGGTCTACCTGTGGGAGGCCTTCCTGGCGCACCGGCAGGTCGGTGGGGCCTCAGGCAGGGGGCGGCGGGCCGGGCGCGGAGCGGAGCAGCCCCGCGGCGGGGCCCGGGCCGAGCGGCGCGGGAGGCGGCTCGGCCGGAGGAGAGGATGGCCCTGTCCCGGCCGGGCTGGCGGGGCGGCGGCGCCGTGTCGGGCCTGCGGCTGGAGGGGCGAGGGGAGGGGCAGCCCCGCGCCCGCCCGTGCCGGGCTGGGGCCGGGCCGGGCTGTGGCACTGCCGAACCTGAGCCAGGGCGCCGGCGGGGGGTGGGGACACCCGACACGGCATCGGGGGGTCGGCGAAGCGGGAGCAGGATCCGCAAAGCGCAGGTGCGGTGGGGAAAGCAGCCCAGCACCTTCATCGCCAGGACAGAGAGGGATCAGGAAGGGCAGAGTGAGGGCAGTTCACTGAGCCAAGGAAAGAGGGGTGGGGGGAGCACCCGTGTGCGCCAGAGGCAGCACCTCCTGCAAGCAGGCCAATGCCTGGATGTCACACCCCTTACCCCCTTTCTTCCTCTGCTGTAGTTTTTATTGCTGAGTGTAACATTACACGGTGAGGAATGTCCCTTCAGGCAGCTCAGGCCAGCTGTCCTGCCTGAGTCTCCTTTCAGCCTCTGAGAATGATAGAGTCATAGAACAGTCTGGGTTGGAAGGGACCCCAAGGGTCACAGAGCTCCAACCCCCTGCCACAGGCAGGGACACCAACCTCAGGCCTGGAGCTACACAAGGTTGCCCAGGGCCCCAGCCAACCTGGCCTTGAACACCCCCAGACACAGGGCACCCACCCCCTCTCTGGGCAGCCTGTTCCAGCCCCTCACCACTCTCTCTGCACAGAACTTCCCCCAATATCTCCTCTAACCCTTCCCTCCTCCAGCTTCACTCCATCCCCCTTGTCCTGCCAGTCTCTGCCCTTGAACAAGCTGATTCCCCTCCTGTGTCTCTGCTCCCTTCAGGCACTGGCAGGCTGCAATGAGGTCCCCCCACAGCCTTCTCTTCTCCAGGCTGACCCAGCCCAGCTCCCTCAGCCTCTCTCCAGAGGGGAGCTGCTCCAGCCCTCTGAGCATCTCCGTGGCTCCTCTGACCCCTCTCCAACAGCCCCACATCTTTCTTGTGTTGGGCCCCAGCTCTGGACACAGGATCCAGCTGGGGCCTGGTGAGGGCAGAGCAGAGAGGGACAATCCCCTCCCTGTCCCTGCTGCCATCCCTCTGCTGATGGAGCCCAGGATCCCATCACCCTTCCCAGCTGCCAGAGCCACTGCTGCTCATGGGGAGTTTCTCCCCCCCAGAACCCCCAGGTCCTTCTCACAGGGCTGCTCTCCAGGGGCTCCTCTCCCAGTCTGTTTATCTGTCTGGGATTCCTCTGGCCCAAGTGCCACCCCTGACACTCTGCAGTGTTGAACCCCATTCGGTTCCCCTGGGCCCATCTTTCCAGCCTGGCAAGATCCCTCTGGATGGCTCCTTTCCTTCTAGGGTGTCTCTTGCCCACCTTTAGCCTGGGGAAGAGGGAGAGGAAGCCTTGACATTGTTAGGCAGTAGCCAGAACACATGTGAGTGTGTGATCAGTGATCAGTGCTGCTTTGGCCACACATGCACCATGTACTGGGGAGCAGGCTGCTCTGGGGGACAGTGCTGCTGGGAGGGCAGGAGGCAACACTGCCTCCTGTGAGCTGTGCAAGCAGCAAAGCCACCTGTGGGGTTGCAGCCCAGTGATCTGGTCGGGGGAAGAATGTATTTGGAAGTGACAAAGGGTAAGAGCTTTTGCTCTGAGAAGGAATAAATACACCAAAGCAAGATAAGGCAGTGGTTGGGATAAGGACTTTGCATCTTTAGATGTTTTACAGTGTTGAGTTCTTTGCTGAAGATGAAAACCTTGATTATGCAGCTGTATCAGAGGTATGATTTCTGGTTGAAGGTGTGTCACTTGTCTGTGTGGAGCTGGGGTTTAGTTTCAAACTCTCCTTGTTGTGGTACAGTAAGTGATATCCTGTGGAAAAATTTCTGGTTTTAAAATAATAATTATTCTTCAGTCTTGTATATGGGTCTTGATAGAAAACTCAACAAAAGCAAGTGGAGAGTCTGGCACCTGGGGAGGAATAACTGCTGGAATCAGGACAGGCTGGGGGGGAGCTGCTGGAGAGGAGCTCTGTGGAGAAGGACCTGGGGGTGCTGGTGGGTGACAGGGTGGCCATGAGCCAGCAGTGTGCCCTGGGGCTGAGAGAGACAATGGGATCCTGGGGGCATCAGGAGGAGTGTGGGCAGCAGGTGACAGGAGGGGATCCTCCCCCTCTGCTCTGCCCTGCTCAGGCCCCACCTGGACTGTTGTGTCCAGTGCTGGGCTCCCTGGGATCAAACAGCCAGGGATCTCCTGGAGAGAGTCCAGAGGAGGCTGAGGAGATGCTGAAGGGCCTGGAGCATCTCCCCTGGGAGGAGAGGCTGGGTGAGCTGGGGCTGTTCAGCCTGGAGAGAAGAAGACTCAGGGGGGACCTTCTGAATGTCTATCAATATCTGAAGGATGGGATGCAGGGGAAATGGCCAGCCCCTTCTCAGTGCCTGTGGGGACAGGACAAGGGGCAATGGCTGCAAATTGGAGCACAGGAAGTTCCACAGCACCCTGGGGCAGAACTTTTCCCCAGTGAGGGTGAGGGAGCCCTGGGACAGGCTGCCCAGGGGGTGTGGAGTCTCCTTCTCTGGAGAGATTCCAGCCCCGTCTGGACACCGACCTGTGTGCCCTGTCCTAGGGACCCTGCTTTGGCAGGGGGTGGGACCCCATGGGTTCTGGAGGCCACTTCCAACCCCTGTGATTCTGGGATTCTATGATTTTGGGAATATTTTTGGGGGTTTAATTTATTTTCATTTACTGTGGTAGCCCTTGGCATCTTATTATGTGTTCCTCTTAAATCTTCCTTTCCTCTTTAAAAGTACTGGCTGTAGACCTGACATTTCCTTTTCTGTGTTTCAGAGACGAGTGTACAGAACAACGACTCATGTGCCCCAGGAGCTGGGACAGATCATGGACTCTGAAACCTTTGAGAAATCTCGCCTCTATCAGCTGGACAAAAGCACTTTCAGCTTCTGGTCAGGCCTGTATTCAGAGGTTGAAGGCACTGTAAGTACCTGAGCTGATCTGACATTCCTATGGTTCTTTTCATGCACTTAAACTGTGGGACATTTCGATTCTCAGTGGCCCTGTGCAGCTCTGCCTTTGGCATTCTGGCATCTCCCATCAAACACTGGATTTTGGAAGGGCTGGGATCCTGTGCTTCTTGCTAATGGCTGCATTTGCCACCTAAAAAGAGGAATTTCCTAGTCAGCACTTAATATTTTTATCCAGTGCTGAGTCATAGTTCACAACCACAACTTACACTGTTATGTTTTACTGGCACAGCTGACCTATCATGGCTTCCTTAGCCAAATAAGTAAGTAAGAGTAGAGTTATTTTAAATTGTTCCAAATACAGATCTTTTTCTGTGTTTTCAGGGATGCAGCTACTTTTTTAGATAAAATATGATAGAAGGTAGGAAAAACACCTGTAAGAACAGGAAGAGCACCAATGGATACTTAAATGTAACAACAATTTCCATGGGAGGTAATGTTCACATACATGAAAAAACAGAGCCACTGAGGTAGAGCAAAGTGTTTACAGGTGTGATCTGCACAGAGGGGTGAGAGAAACCTTTCCTGATTTCCTGCTGAAATGCCCTGCTCATCAGTGGCACAACTGGGTCAGAAAGGGATCCTGACATGCCTGGTACTTCAACACATCATTAGAGTGTTACCTACTGGGTGTGATGGGTTTAAGGAAGCAGAAAGGTGAGTTATAAAAGAGAATGAAAATAGGAGTGTAAGTCATGTAACTGCCTCACAGTGGTGTGGAACCAGTACCTGAGAATCATGACCCCTCTTCACTCCTGCATTCCCTAACCTCTCTGTGCAGCCTGACCTGCACCTTGTTTGCTCTCTATGAACCTGTACAGATGCTGTGTGTGGGTGTGAAGCTGTACAGATGCTCTGTATGGGTATGAACCTGTACAGATGCTCTGTGTGGGTGTGAAGCTCTACAGATGCTGGGTGTGAAGCTCTACAGATGCTCTGTAGGTGTCAGTGGGGCTGATGTTCTTTCAGAGCGTTTCTCTGTGCTGAGAAGAACTCCACTCAGGTTCCAGGTGAGAAGCTTTTCTGTTTTCTGCTGACTTTAGAGGGTTCATTGCATTTGAAAAATGAAGCTGGCTTCATTCAGTGGATTAGTGGACAGGGTGAGATGGTACAAGCTAGCAAGTGCAACAAGACACACATTTCTGAAGCTTTATCTTTGTTTCAAGAGCTGTAGCCAAAGCAATTCCCTTGTTTTTAAGGAAAATATGTGTGATAGGAATGAGCCTCTCTTGCCACTGAATGTAGTGCTCTGCTAAACAAAGAGCTGTGTCAGGAGACTGTGATTATCTTCACTCAGTCCTGCTGTTGTTAAGGTCTCCACAACATCCTGGCTTGTACCAGACACAGTGTGACCAGCAAGACCAGGGCAGGGATCATCTCCCTGTGCTGGGCACTGGTGAGCCCTCACCTTGAGTGCAGTTCTGGGTCCCTCACTACAAGAAGGACATAGAGGTGCTGGATTGTGTCCAGAGAAGGGCAGTTAAACTGGTAAAAGGTCTGGAGAATGAGTCTTAGGAGGAATGGCTGAAGGAATGGGGGTTGTTTAGCCTGGAGACAAGAAAGCTGAAGAGATAACTACCTTTCTATGCTCTACAACTACCCAAAAGGAGGGTGGAGTGAGATGCTGTTGGTCTCTTCTCCCAAGGAAGAAGTGACAGGACAAGAAGAAATGGTGCCAAGTTGTGCCAGGGGATGTTTAGATTGGAGATGAAAAAGAGAGGAAGAATTTCTTTAGCACAAGGGCTGTTCAGTACTGGAACAGGCTGCCCAGGGAGCTGGCTAAGTCATCATTGCTGGAGGTATTGAAAACATGTGTAGAGTTGCTGCTTATGGTCATGATTTAGTGGTGGACATGGCAGCATTGGGGTAACACTTGGATTCAATGATCTTAAAGGTCTTTTGCAACCTAAATGATTCTCTGAACTGATTCAGCTGATGCCCTGAGGTTTAAGGTTGTGTACAGGTTCTTCTCTGTGTATGTGAGATGAGGAGCTGTGTCTTTTCTCAGACTCTGTCCTGGGATTATCAGATTCCAGCAGAGCTAAGGTGACCACACAGAGCTAATGGCCTCCACTCTCTGGATTTGCTGCTTCCTTAGAGCATAAACCACATCCTTTGTTGGCTTTGGGGGCTGGAAAGTGGCTGTTGTGGCCCAAGTTGATGAAATTGGATGATGGTTTTGCAACATTTTGCTTTTAGTAGGTAGAAATAGGATTCATTAACTTAGCAACTTCATTAGACATGCTGTGTGAGACCTGGTATCTTGTTCTGTAAAATAAAAATGAACCTTTGCCAAGTATTCCAGGTTTTCTTTATGCACTGCCAAGGTCAGGCTGGGACAGACAGCCCAATTGTAAAACTTTTCTCATTCTCCCTTAAAAGGTCCTTTTCCTGCTGGAATTCTAGTAGAGTAACATGCCAATCAGTTCCATGTTGCCCCTGTGATCTGTGTTTCTCTTTTCAAGATGATTCTCCTCTGTGGAGGAATTCCTTTTCTCTGGAACCTGTCTGGTCAGATCTCTGGTCGTGCTGGGTTTGGACCAGAATATGAGGTAAGCACTCCTGGGCCATGTTCTATCCCATTATAATTATTTTTTAATTATTATTTTTAAGCTTGCATTTACTTAAAGTGAGTTTAAGCTGCAAGTAGGATATAGTAAAAATAACAACTATTTTCTGATGAACACAGTGATTGGGTGAGTCAGAGGACTGATCCTGGCACTTTTTAAATTACCTTACAAGTTAAAATAGCCTTGGATGGTAAGAGTATACCAGTGTCAAACCATCTGGACTCAAATGAGGTGGTGGGATGGGGTTTTCAGGGCTTTTTATGAGGGTATTGACTTTTTACTAATCTGAGCTAGGACCTTCCTGCACAGGAAAAGGGGATGAAATGTGAGGCTACTTTGTATGTGGTCTGTGCTGTGGATGAGGCCTCTGTGCCATGTCTTGTCCCAAACCCTGAGCTTTTAGTGGCATATTTTATCAGTGTATTTTTTCTTTCTTTCTTTCACACAGTGAGCTGTTCCAGTGACTAGAATCTAATTGTCACAAACATGATATTTCTGGGAAATTATTTAGATTCATCTTCTAACCACTTTCAGTTAAACCATTTACATCAAATGCCTTGTTAACATCTGACATATTAATATTTGTACAAGTAAATATCAATTTGGGGGGTTTCTTTGTTTGTTTTCTTTTAGATTGTTCAGTCATTGGTATTTCTGCTGCTTGCAACACTCTTCAGTGCAGTGACTGGTCTCCCATGGAGTTTATATAACACATTTGTCATAGAAGAGAAACATGGCTTCAATCAACAGGTACTGCAGACAGCCCTTACACTGACCTCACACCTTCACTTGGTTTGAGTTGGTTAGATGGCACCTCTCTGGGCCAGAGATCATTAGTTTTAGGAAGGTTTCCACTTGCAAGGGCAATGCCAGTTTGTGACTGTTGCAGAAGAACCTGTGCTGCACCAGAAGGGCTCTTCCTGAGCCTCTAAGGGAAGAGAAATGTGTGTTCAGGCAACAGAACAAAGAACACTTCATACCTCAGCTGTTCATTTTTGGACCAACTATTCTTTCAACTTCACATACCCTTCTTGAACAGTGGGATCACTGCTTGATGGGAGCACAGAGCAGATGAAACAGAACCAAGAAATGACTTTCCCCTCCCTTTGTCCAGCTCAGCTTCTTGTATCAGCCCTTACTAGATTAGGTGCTTTAGCTCTTGGTTTGTATTTTTCCTAGGTACTCAGTATCAGTCCTGGGTTTCTATAATTTCTGTCACCATCTCAGTTTAACCATTTTCATGCTCATTTTCTCATGAGATCAGTTTCCTGACCTCTGTCTGGGATGCATCATTAGCCAGTTCATGCCAGAGCATCAGAATTGTTCTGTGCTTTTGGACCTACTTAGTGTTTTCAGCAGTACTTTCTGCTCCAGGACTATTAGGAAATTGGTTTTGTTTTCTTTTTTAACAATAGAATGAAATTTGGATGGGTAGCACATGTGGGATAAGGCTGTTTGACTCATTTCAATAAGGATAGAGATGCTCTTTGTGGTGGTTCAGCCCCAACCAGTGGCTGACCAGCGCACGCTGCTTGCTCACTCCCACAGGAGAAACAGCCTCAGTGGGTTGGAATAAGGGCAGTTTACAGACAAAATCACCCTGAAAGTAGAACAAAACCAGCCAATTGCACTCATACCTAATGATAACACAGAGTATCTTATCAACCCAACAACTGCTGAGTGCTGCAGGACCCCAGGCCCACTCAGACTGCCCTGGAGGCACCCCAGAGTGCCCCTCCCCAGCCAGTCCCTTCTATGGGGAAGTGGTTGTCAGGTGGTGTGGAAAACAGCCCAGGCTGACTCAGCTCCCCTGTGCTGGCTGCTTGGGGAGATTAACTCTGGCCTGGCCAGGACATTATCCACCACTTTTTCCACACCATCTACATCATCACAGAATCACAGAGCTGTAGGGGTTGGAAGGGACCTCAAGAGCTCACGGGGTCCAACCCCCCTGCCAGAGCAGCTCCCCAGCTCATACTGCACAGATAGGTGTCCAGATGGGTCTGGAATCTCTCCAGAGAAGGAGACTCCACACCCCCTGGGCAGCCTGTCCCAGGGCATCATGCCCAGATCTTACATTTTCAGTGCACTTGGGAGGTTCATAACATCATTGATCTGTAATTTTTACTATCTGCCATGGATTGATTTTGTTATACACCAGCAATTTAGTGACTGTCCTTACCTAGAATTAAATCCCCTTGGGGTGCATGCTGGGCTTCCCCATCCTTTTGCCTCACCCACCAAGTGCACCTGGGTCCCTGAGCAAAAACAATCCCACAGATGGGTTTGCCTTTGCCTGAAGCAGGAACAACCCAGACTGTTTTCCCCAACAGGTTTTTTATGAGCACTCCAGGGACTTTATCCCCTTCTACAGCATGAGGGGGTTTTGATTAGGCAGGGCCAGCTGGATTGGTAGATCCCCTGGAGTTAACTAACCACCTGGCCTTGGCTAAATGCATATCCCAGATTTTTAGGGTTCCACCACTCATTGCTTTTAGTGTGGGTTTTAACAGCTTTTTAATGCAACTTTGTTGGGAAGGATCTTTACAGAACAACCTCCTCATTTCTGTGTCTGGCTGTGTACTGAAGTAAACATTTCCAGAGAAGCTGGTTGGGTGTCTAACAGTGTCACTAGATGAGGCTCATTCAGGTAGAGGTATTTGAAATTTCTATTACTCCTGTTAAAGTTATGCTCATTTTAAAACCCAAAACAGCTACATGAGTTGTAACTATATGTCAAGGGGAGCTTGGCCATTAGATCTAAAAAGATTTCATAGGATTTCTACATGTTTCCAGTTAAGACAATCCACTTAGTGGTGACTCAAATGTAAGATGGAGGCAGCTGTTCAAAGAGAACATGTTCTACAGTAGCTATGTTGCTTTAAGAGTTTTTTATTCTCTAAAAATCCATGTCTCAGATAGGGACTGGTAAAGAGATTAAGGGACAGACAAGCTTAAATATTTCTTTCCTCCTTTACATCCTTTAATTAAGTAGATATGTGCAATACAGAATAAGGGTTCAGGTCTGATCTTACTAAGGAAGAGTGCAACTGCAAGGACTTGGAGTCCATGTGGATGTAAAGAGCCACAGGTACCAGGAGAGGAGGGGAAAATCTTCTTCCACCTTCCCTTAACTGACTCTGATTTCCTTATCACACTGATCCTGCTGTTTAGTGATCTGTTGTTTTGTTTCTGTGCATCCCCTGAAGGGATGAGGTCATTAATCACACTGACACCTCAGTATTTACATGGAAAATGACACTGATCTTCTTTCTTTGCAGACACTGGGATTCTTTTTTAAGGATGCTATCAAGAAGTTTATTGTGACTCAGTGTATTCTGTTGCCAGTGACATCCCTGCTGCTTTACATTATTAAAATAGGAGGAGACTACTTCTTCATCTATGCTTGGCTCTTCACATTAGTTGTTTCCTTGGTGAGTATGAAATATGTTTGGGTTTCTTTTCAGTTGCTAGTTTACTTGCATGGCTCAGTGTGCTGAGCTGTAAAAACAGAACTGAAAGGAAATGGAGAAAAATCTAAATCTGGGAATTTTAGTATCAACAAATATTAACAATGTGTCTTGCTCTCAGTGTGCTTGTTCAGGAATACCAGCTCCTACTAATTCTCCAGATTAATGGGGTATTTTAGATTTTGTCTGTTTAATACTGAAGTGTCTTCATCAACTGAAAAATAAACATTCATAAAGCTTTAAAATAGATCCTGGAAATACAGCACTATGTGGTGATAGGTTTTCCTTCTTCTTAAATATAGAAAGGGCACAAGGACAACTGCCAGCAGGTTGGCAAGACAGGGCAGAATGTGCTTTAAAGTATATATTGTAAAAAAAATAAATAATTGCATTACCTCACAGAATCACCAGGTTGGAAAAGACCTTTGAAGATCATCAAGTCCAACCAATCCCATCCTAAGCTAAACCAGATCCCTGAGCACCTCATCTCCCCTCTGTTAAACACACCCAGGGGGGTGATTCAGCCCCTCCCTGGGCAGCCTGTGCCACAGCCCCACAACTCTTTCTCATATGAGAAACTTTCTGAATGTTTCTGAACTTTTCTGAATGTGAATGTTGAAGGGCTCTTTTTGTGTACATACATCAGGGTTTGGTGTCTTCTGTTATTACTGTAAACTCTGAGGGCTGTATTTTTCTAGGGAGCTTATGAGCAGGAGGGGATTCAAATTTTTAAAAGGGCAGATAATGGCAGGACAAGGGGGATGGATTAAAGCTAAAGGAGGGAAGGGTTAGATTAGATATTGGGGGGAAGTTTTTTACAGAGAGAGTGGTGAGGGGCTGGAACAGGCTGCCCAGAGAGGGGGTGGGTGCCCCGTGTCTGGGGGTGTTCAAGGCCAGGTTGGATGGGGCCCTGGGCAACCTTGTGTAGCTCCAGGCCTGAGGTTGGTGTCCCTGCCTGTGGCAGGGGGTTGGAGCTCTGTGACCCTTGGGGTCCCTTCCAACCCATGCCATTCTGTGATTCTATGATTTTCTTTCTACTCCAACATAGTCCTGTCCTGTCTTTTTGCTCACCAAGGGAGAAATTACAGAAGTACCATTGCACAGATTAATTCATTATTCTATGAAAAGAGCCCCTCAGCAAGTGAAGGAATTATTTCAATACCACAATGGAATAAGCCTGATGTGTTGGTCCAACAATAAATTTGGGTCCGTGAGACCCTAATTCTTGTGTCAATTTCAGACTTTCTGGTTGTACTTGAGTGCATCATCCAGAAATTTTTTTAGGAATACCTGAGTAGGAAAGCAGGATTGCTTCTTTCTTAAGCTTCTCTTTAATGATTTAAGGAAGTGTTTATTTATTTCTTTTTCTCTGCTGCTAGATTCAGATCCCTTTTATAGCTTGCTTGGACTTTCAGTTTGTCAGGTTCCTCCCTAAAACACAGGCATTAGCTGGCCAGGTTTGTACAAAAATGGGATCATAGTGCTATGTGGGAAGTTCCTGCCATTAATGCAGGAAAATCTGCTTTCACACTTGGTCAGTGCAGCTGCAGGAATATTTCTCACATGGCAACATGGGAGTTTCAATCACAACTGCAGAGTCTTTTCATAATCCTCCTCTTATGGGACATGGATCTTGTTACTGGAATAGTGTTTGTTGTTTACTTGTATTTTTCTTTATTGATGCCTGACATATAACTGAAGTAAAACCTGTGTGGAATAGTGCATTTCTGTATGGCCACTATTCCTGGCTTAGCACAGTTATCAGTTCTATGTTTCTGAGGAATTTGGTGGCAGTAGTCCAGTAGCAGGCATGTTCCATTTAGGTGGTAAGTCTAGTTTACAGTGACTTTGAGTTCTTTCAAGCTTTTTTGTTTGTTGGCTTAACTGTATTTATATCTTCATATAAATATTTATGTAAATATTAATATAAAATATATTGTATAGCTATTTATAATAGAAATATAATGTTACAGGATGTTATAATTACTATAAATATACAGTAATATAAATATATTAATATATACATGAATATTTTATATATAAATACATTATTTAACTATTTTTATATATTTATAAATATTTTATATATTTTTAAAGATATTACCTAAATATATTTATAAATATATATATATGAATTTATACAGTGTTTGCTGTGTTGTGCTGGCTCCTGCTCTCTGGAGTGTTGTTATGCTGTGAGATCTTCCCTTTTTTTTGTCCCTGAATGTATTCTGAAAAATCATGGTGTTAGGTCTTAAAAATGTCAGTTCCCATGTATTGAAATGACTGTTGCAGAAAGATTGGTGCTGACTCTGGTAAGTACTACCTGAAGAATTGCTCCTTTGCTTTGAAGGAAAGTGTCCTGCCTGTCAGCCACTCCTCCCAGCTCTGGATCATCTGCATAATACCATCTGATACCAAGGGATGACACAAAGATCACAGATAACAAAATTCAGTCCACACATATTAGGTAGTCCAAGAGGTGTCTGGACTGAAACAGAGAGGATTTCTGCTTTATAAAATACCCTTCTACACTTGCTGCAGAATACCTGCTGAGGTTTAACAGTTACAGTAAGGAAAATAATTCTGCTGGTTTGTTTCCTAGTGAGGCCTTCACTTGCTGTGGCTTTGAAGAAGTCAGTTTCCTTAGTTTAGGCTTTTTCAACAGTGCAGATGCTTTCAGAAGTCAAGGTACTTGTTTACTTGACAGGTACAATACCCTGCCAGTGAGCTTTGAGGTGGATGTTGATGTCTATTTGCATGTCATGTCCTGTTGCTTTTTTGCAAACTAAAATTTTGCAAAAATGTTGCAGTCCTGTTCTTTAAAATAAATAAATAGGAACCACTGAGTGAAGATCCAGACTGAGAGAAGTGGGTTCAGTTGTCCTTCCTGTCAGGGAAGGCAGCAGGCCTGCCAGCGGCCTAGCTCTCTTCTCCCAAGATTTAGGCCTTGACAATATTCTCCTATTCCCATGAGAAAAGTTCCTCATGCTGAGAGGATCCTAATAATCCCATTCTCCAAACACAGCAGCCTTGTTGATAGGGGTACAGGCTGCCCTAAACCAAGAAGCAGTTATGGGAAGGGATTTGGGAGTAACAGATCATGTCAGGAACCAACCATAACAAGAGGGTCAAACAGCAGGTGTGTGGATGCTTTTAGGTATTAAAGGTAAACTAAGGATGTTTAGCTATCAGATAGGTTTATCAGAGCTTGTTATAGTCACTAACCAATCAATATGGTGTGAGCAGTGTGTGTAACCAATGAGCAGTGTTTTAGCTTGCCACGTTTGCAGTAAGAAAGGTCTAGAATCTGGGTGATTTTACCTCATAAAATGGCTGGCTGGCTTCATGGCTTCACCTAGAATTCATATATTGAATTGTGTGTTGCTCCCTGCAGGACATCACACCTTCCCATCACAGAGTTCTTCCAGTCATGACTTTTTCATCTGGGCTACTTCTGCTGCCAGTTTTAGGAGGTCCAGGCACATTGTAGGGTTAATCTTTGGGGACCAGATGCATCAGGCAGTTCATTAGTAGGACTGATGAAGTGTCACCATCTCCTGGCTCAGGCCTCTGTTGCTGAATATTCAGAGCTGTCCAGGATGGGTGAAGTGGGTGGGAGTGACAGCCAGTCCCTGATGAGGCCCCTGCTCCCAGCTGTCACAGTGGCTTTGTCTGCTGCAGTTTGATGAACCACTGGGGCAAAAGCACTGTTACAGGAATCCTTCTGAGGGCTCTAGGTTGTAGATGGACCTGCCCCCAGCCCCATTTCCCTGTTGCCCATCTACCTGTCAGCAGACTAAGTACCTCATAGATGGGATGAGCCATTGAGAGCCTGGCTGTAGGTCATACTTCATACAGGGCTTGTCTTTATCAGGCTGTTTTCAGAAATGGGGCTGTCTTCTTGTGCTGGCTCATGCTGTACCTTCAGTACTGAACACAGGGTTGTGTGTTTTAATACCTGGCTGTGTTTGCAGGTGCTGGTCACAATCTACGCAGACTATATCGCTCCTCTGTTTGACAAGTTCATCCCACTTCCTGAGGGAGACCTCAAACAGGAAATTGAAACCATGGCAAAGAGCATTGACTTCCCACTGACCAAGGTGTATGTTGTTGAAGGTGAGGGGCTTTTAATTATTTTTCTTTTAAAAAATATTTGTTGAATTGGTGGGTTTTTAGCTTTGGTTGAGGGTGCTGTAGCAGGGCAGCTGCTTCTACTCTTCAGCTCTTGTAATGCTGTAAACTTGTTGATGGCTGGAGCATTCTCCTTGTTTTTCCTGAGGTCAGAAAAGCAAAGCTTAATGTACAGCCTGAACTCAGGATTTCACTGGAAGCACTGTCTTGGCTGTATGCAATATAAATACAGGACAGTCAGAACTTCAGACCAGAGAGAAAATCATAGAATCCCAGAATCACAGGGGTTGGAAGGGGCCTCCAGAGCCCATGGGGTCCAACCCCCTGCCAAAGCAAGGTCCCTAGGACAGGGCACACAGGTCGGTGTCCAGACGGGGCTGGAATCTCTCCAGAGAAGGAGACTCCACACCCCCTGGGCAGCCTGTCCCAGGGCTCCCTCACCCTCACTGGGGAAAAGTTCTGCCCCATGGTGCTGTGGAACTCCCTGTGCTCCAACTTGCAGCTGTTGCCCCTTGTCCTGTCCCCACAGACACTGAGAAGGGGCTGGCCATTCCCCTGCATCCCATCCTTCAGATATTGATAGACATTCAGAAGGTCCCCCCTGAGTCTTCTTCTCTCCAGGCTGAACAGCCCCAGTTCACCCAGCCTTTCCTCCCAGGGGAGATGCTCCAGGCCCTTCAGCATCTCCTCAGCCTCCTCTGGACTCTCTCCAGGAGATCCCTGGCTTTTTTTATCCCAGGGAGCCCAGCACTGGACACAACAGTCCAGGTGGGGCCTGAGCAGGGCAGAGCAGAGGGGGAGGATCCCCTCCTGTCACCTGCTGCCCACACTCCTCCTGATGCCCCCAGGATCCCATTGGCTTTCTTAGGTGTTGGAGTTTTTTTCTTAGTTTTTTTTTTTCCTTTTTACTCTCAGTTTAGTGTGAATTCTCTCCAACTCTTTGGTGAAACAAGTTGAAAAAGTTCTGGAAGGTAAAAACACCTATTCCTCCTTAGAGTGTTCACCAGGATGGTTTCTTATGGCATGGCTGGGCTCACACCTTCTATTAGAGTCTTTAAGGGCTTTTTCTAGTAATGAGTTTGTCATCCTCTTTTCTTAGGTCATGGGATATAACATGGAGCATGTCAGCTGCCATGTTACTTTTCTACCTCCATCTTCTTGGAGCACTTTGCAGTTTGACATTTCTACTGTTACCCATTTGCTGCCTCCTGAACTTGATTTTTGTGACTTGCACAAGTTTAGTTTTGGTTTTGTAGCCACCCTGTGAGGATCAGAGGTGTTTTCAGTGTCTTGCTGAAAGCAGACTGGATTTGGAAAAAGAGCTGGAAGGGTGGTATTTTGCTGTAGGAGATGGTCATGGTATCTTTAGTTTACAGAATCACAGAATCCCCAGGTTGGAAAAGCCCTTTAAGCTCATGGAGTCCAACCGTCCCTCTCCTGTGTTGACCCAGAATCCTGAGCACCTCATCTCCCCTCTGTTAAACACCCCCAGGGGTGACTCAGCCCCTCCCTGGGCAGCCTGTGCCACAGCCCCACAACTCTGCCAGGGAAGAACTTTGCCCTCCCAGCTGAGCTGCCCCTGCCCTGGCACAGCTTGAGCCCATTGCCCCTTGTCCCATCTCCTGTCCCCTGGCTGAAGAGACCAGCACCCACCTCTCTGCACCCTCCTGGCAGGGCAGGGGAGGTGGGGAGGTCTCCCCTCAGCCTCCTCTTCTCCAGGCTCAACACCCCCAGCTCCCTCAGCTGCTCCTCAGAGGATTTGCCCTCCAGCCCCTTCCCCAGCCTGGTTGCCCTTCTCTGGACTGGCTCCAGGACCTCAATGTCCTTCTGATGGTGAGGAGCACAGAACTGGACCCAGCACTCGAGCTGCAGCCTCCCCAGTGCCCAGTCCAGGGGCACAATCTCCTCCCCAGACCTACTGCCCACACTGTGTCTGATACAAGCCAGGATGCCATTGGCTTACCTGGGCACACTGCTGGATCATGTTCAGCCTGCAGTCACCCAACACCCCCAGGTCCTTCTCTTCCTGACAGCTCTCCAGCCAGTCTCCCCCAGCCTGTAGCACTGTGTGGGGTTGTTCTGTCCCATGTGCAGCACTCTGCCCTTGGCCTTGTCAAACCTCATCCCACTGGTCTCAGCCCGTGGGTCCAGCCTGTTCAGATCCCTCTGAAGAGCCTCCCCACCCTCAGGCAGATCAACACTTCCTCCCAGTTTAGTGTCATCTGCACACTCACTGATGGGAATGTTCAGGTCAAGCTTCAATGTACATTTCCCCCCCCAGGCTCGAAGCGTTCCTCTCACAGCAATGCTTACTTCTATGGCTTCTTCAAGAATAAGAGGATAGTCCTCTTTGACACCCTCCTAGAAGATTATTCTGCATTGAACAAAGAGTCAGCAGAAGGAGAAGATGGTGAGAATGAAGAGACCAAGTCTAAACCCAAAGTGAGTTCATTTTTGGTTTTCATCATGTTGTTTATATTAACTTCTGGGTGAGAGAGAATCATAGAGGGTTTAGGTTCAAAGGAACCTTAAAACCCCTCTAGTTCCAACCCCCTTGCCATGGGCAGGGACACACAGCACCAGCCCAGGCTGCCCAAAGCCCCATCCAATCCGGCCTCGAGCACTGCCAGGGATCCAGGGGCAGCCAACAGCTTCTCTGGGCACCCTGTGCCAGGGCCTCACTGCCTTTCCAGAGAAGAAACAGTTCCCTTATACCTTTCCTAAATCTGCCTTCTTTTAGCTTAAGGCCATTACCCTTTGTCCAGTCACTCCCTGCCCTTGTAAACAATCTCTCTCTCCATCTTCCCTGGAGCCCCTTTAGGGACTGGAAGGCCTCAGTAAGATCTTCCTGGAACCTTCTGTTCTCCAGGCTGAACAACCCCAACTCTTTCACCTCTCCTGTGAAGACAGGCTGCTCCAGCCCTCTGACCATCTTCATGGCCTCCTCTGGACTTGCTCCAGCAGCCCCAGGTCCTTCTTACACTAGGGACCCCAGAGCTGGATGCAGTTCTCCAGGTCTGGTCTCAGAGCAGAGTAGAGGGGGAGAATCCCCTCCCTTGGCCGCTGGTCATGCTGCTTTGGACACGGTTGGCTCTCTGGGTTGCAGCTATGTATTGCAGACCCATGTTGAGCTTTTCACCAGTCAATATGCTCACGTCCTTCTCAGGACTGCTCTCAACCCATTCTCCATCCAGCCTGTAGTTGAACATGGGCTTGTGCTGACCCATGTGCAGGACCTTGCTCTTTGGCTTGTTGAACTCCATGAGGTTAACATGGGGCCAGATCTCCAGCCTGTCCAGGTCCCTCTGGATGGCATCACTTCCCTCCAGCGTGCCAGCCACCCCACACAGCTTGGCACACTTGCTGAGGGTGCACTTGGTCCCATGTCCATGTAACTAACCAAGATGTTAAACAGTGCTGGTCCCAACACCAACCCCTGAGGAATGCCATTCATCACTGGTCACAGAGGAATTTCAGGAGTAGGATGTCTGTCCACACCTGCAGTCCCCAGTCACAGAGCACCTCTGCAGGACTACAAAGCTCTACCAGTCTGTTTGACTCAGTTTAAAGTGTCAGGTTTATTTATCTTCAGTCTACTTAAGAGTTTCTGAACTTGCCATTTCAGAGAATCACAGAATGGCCTGGCTTGGAGAGGACATTAAATATCATCTTGTTCCAACCCTCCCTGGCCATGGGCAGGGACACACAGCACCAGCCCAGGCTGCCCAAAGCCCCATCCAATCCAGCCTCGAGCACTGCCAGGGATCCAGGGGCAGCCAGCAGCTTCTCTGGGCACCCTGTGCCAGGGCCTCACTGCCTTCCCAGAGAAGAAACACTCCCAAGGATCTAACCTAAATCCACTGAAATCACTGGTCTCCACTTGGACACAGAGCTGTTCACCACAACTCTGAGTGCGACTGTCCAGCCAGTTCCACACCCACTGAGTGGTTCCTCCACCAAATCCATGTCTCTCCAACCTAGAGACAAGGATGTCAAGGCTCTGATGTGGGACAGTGTCAGATGTTTGCACAAGCCCAGGTAGCTGACAGCTGTCACTCTTCCTTTGTCCCCAGTGCTGCAACCCCATCATAGAAGGCCACCAGATCTGTCAGGCACCATCCACCCTTAGTGAAGCCATGCTGGGTGCCACCATTCATCACCCTATTCCCACATGCCCAAGCAGTTTCCAGGAGGATCTGCTCCAGGATCTTGCCAGGCAGAGGTGAGACTGGCTGGTCTGTAGATTCCCAGCTTTGCCTTTTTCCCCTTTTTAAAATGGGGGTTGTGTTTCCCCTTTCCCAGTCACTGGGAACTTCACTGGGCTGCCCTGACTTCTCAGACATGCTGGATACTGGCTCAGCCACTTCAGTTCCCTCACGACCTGTGGATGCAGCTCCTCAGGCCCCATGGACTTGTGCACCTTCAGATTCCTCAGATGGTCTCAGACCTGTTCTTCTCCTATAGTGGGTGGTTCATTTTCCCAGTCCTTGCCTTTGCCTTCTGTGGCCTGGGTGGTGTGGCTAGAGTCCTTGCCAGTGAAAAGGCACAGAGTACCTTGTTCTTCTTCATTTCCCAGGTAACCAGCTCTCCTGTAACATTCTGGAGGGGGCCACATTTTCCCTACTCTTCCTTTTATCACTGACATATATGCATATAAGCTTTAATTGTTGGGATGCATCACTCCTGAGCTTGGAGGAGGTGATCCTTGAGTAGTATCCATCTTTTCTTGGGCCCCTCTACCCTCCAGGGCTTTGGTCCATGGTGCTCTACCAAGCAGATCCCTGCAGAGGCCCAAAGTTTGCTCTCCTGAAGTCCAGGGTAGTGACTTTTCTGTGGGCCCTGCTGCTGCCCTCAGGATCTTGAGCTCCAGCATTCCATGGTCACTGCAGCCAAAGCTGCCCTTGAGCCTCACATCCCCTACCAGCCCCTCCTTGCTGGGGAGAACAGGATCCAGCACAGCACCTCTCCTCTTTGGCTCTCCTATCACTTGCAGGAGGAAGCTGTCATCAACACATTCCAGGAACCTCCTGGATTGCTTATGCCCTGCTAGGTTGTCCAACAACCCAACAGTTGAGGTGGTTGAAGTCAACCATGAGGCTCACCATGTCTCTGATGCTGATGAGGTCACGGCCCTGCAGGCATGCATATATCTCTAACTCCTCTGGTTTGTTCCCCATGCTACTCATGTTTGCTTAGAGGCATTTCAGTTGGGTCCCCATGAAGCTGACTGACTGGCTGGAGTGGCTGGAATTCCTTTGAGGTACTTTGAGTGTTTCCCTGTTGGTTTCTTTCACTTCAGAAGCTCCTGGCTCATCTCTCTTAAGACTTCAAGTGTGCTGCAGTGTTTCCAGCATGAGGGTCCTTGCTGGCACCCTGTACCTCTAACTGGTGTGTCTCATGCAAGCCTGATATTATCCCCCTCCCACTTGGAGCCTACTTTAAGGCTCTTTCAGTGAGCCCTGTTAGCTCCTGCACAAAGACCCTCTTTCCTCTTTGAGGAAGGTGAATCCCATCTGATGGCAGCAAGCCTGGTGCTGTGTAGGTCTTTATCAAACCCCCAAAACTGTGGTGGTGACTCTAGCCCAAATTTCCCCTTGTATTTTCTTAATGTAAAGGTCCTGACTGAGATACTAAAACTCAAAACCTGGAGATACCAACACTAAAGTAGCCCTGAGCTGCTAACTGAAGTTTCTGGGGCTGTGAGAGTGGTGCAGGTGGCACCACAGAGACTAGAAAACCACAGGGGGTTTAATGAAACATTGGTGTGTAAAAAACAGGCCTTGTGATTGTTTGAATCAGGGTCCTGTTGAGGGGTTTAGCTTATGGTCCTTCTCTGGGCATTGTCATGCTGAAGGTTTCCTTTGAAGGGAAGGCTTCTCACTCACAGTGTCCTTCCTGTGTCTGTTACTATATGCAAGAATTGTGGTGCAAGTGGCACACCCAGATTCCACATGGACATCCTTCTCTGCCCTGCTCCAAGCCAGGATGATGGCCTTTCATTGTCCTTTTCACTGATGGGTACATCCAGAGCCTGATGTAACACTTTGTGTGGCTTCAGAAGAGTGTAGGAATGGTTGGAACTAATGCAATACATTCTGAAGAGCTTGAGGGCGTATTTCTGAGAAGAAAGAATTGCCTTGTGCAGCCCAGGGTTAGGCCAATGTGTGTATTGTTGTCCAGTCCACTCTGCTGGTGGTAGAATTCCCTCTGTCCATGGTTTGTATGGCATACTGCAGAAGTGGCTGATGAAAGCAGAGGATTTTGAGCTCACCTGCTCTAGTCATAATGAGACTCTCCTGAGCTGGCAGGGACCCATCAGGCCCATCAGTCCAGCTCCTGGCTCCACACAGCCCAGCCCAGTCAGAGCTGCACTGAGCACATTGTCCAGATGCTTCTCACCCTCAGCCCAGCTCGGGGCTGTGACCCCTTCCCTGGGGAGCCTGTGCCAGCGCCTGACCCCCCTCTCAGCACAGACCCTCTTCCTGACACCCAGCCTAACCCTCCCTGTAGTGTTTTGTCAGGCATTGGACCAGGCTGTCCAGGGAGGTGGTGGAATCACCATCCCTGGATGTGTCAGAAGATGTTTGTGGCACTCCAGGACATGCCTTGGCTGACATGGGGGTGTTTTCCAGCCTTAAACACTGGATGATCCTGTGTTCTTCAGCAATGTTCTCAGTACACAAGCCCACATGCTTGCTCTGACACCTGCACTTGAAGGTACAGGTGTCCTCTTCCCTAATGACAGCTTTCATAGAATCCCAGAATCCCAAACTGGTCTGGGTTGGAAGGGACCCCAAGGATCACAGAGCTCCAACCCCCTGCCACAGGCAGGGACACCAACCTCAGGCCTGGAGCTACACAAGGTTGCCCAGGGCCCCATCCAACCTGGCCTTGAACACCCCCAGGGACGGGGCACCCACCCCCTCTCTGGGCAGCCTGTTCCAGCCCCTCACCACTCTCTCTGCACAGAACTTCCCCCTAATATCTCATCTAACCCTTCCTTCCTTCAGTTTTAATCCATCCCCCTTGTCCTGCCATTGTCTATCCTTTTAAACAGTTGAATCCCCTGAGGCATGTCATGGCTTTGTTGCAGGGAACAGGGATGTTGTCATTTGTTTTTAAACAGTAGTGAAGAGAGGATACCTGCTGAGTGCTGAAGGAAGCAGGGAGGGACTTTGTTCTCAGTTCTCTGCTGAAAGTCTGTGGCTGTTGCTGTAATGACTTTTCTTGAGTTAAAAAACCCCAGAATGGCAGCAAGGGATGGTAGGCAGAGAGATTGGAAGGCAATTGTCTCAGAGTTCTTCCAGGTTGACATCAGCCTGTCTGCACACATAGAAATAAAAGCACACCACCTCATGGTAGAAACCTGGGTGAATTTAAAACTTTAGAAAGAAAAAAACCAACCCACTTTTTCCTCAAGTTTACTTTTTTCTAAATACCTCTCCTGAAAAAGGCTGAATTAGAAATGCTCTGGGTGTATTTGCTGGTAGAAAGGAACAGCCTCACCTAAGGCCACTTAAATGACCAAGGGAAAACCAAACTAATAAGGAAGAAATGTACCCAGTTGTGTGCAGTCATACCTAATCTTACTTCTGCTTTGTTATTCCCACAGAATAAGAAACAAGGATGTAAAAATGAAGAAGTTCTGGCTGTGCTTGGTCATGAATTGGGTCACTGGAAACTAGGTCACACTGTCAAAAATATTATCATCAGCCAGGTAATTTATGATAAACTGGAGGTTTTCCTAGAGGGTGGTGTAACTCTTGCTGCTTCCAGATGCTTGCTTCCAGACTTGTAATGGTACCTTCACACAGCCAAACACCCTGGGACAGAAAGTTGGTTGTTTTTTTTCCTTTTGCTGTATCTACAGTGAACATGCACTGGTCTTTCTGTGCTCTCCTTCCTCCACCTGCTTAGTAGAAAGCAACTAAGCAAGCATGTCTGCTGCCATTTCACTCTGTCTCAGCAGCTTCTGAAGTTGGGACACTTTTTTTTCCTTCTTCCCTGTCTCTTTGACTCTCAGGGCTTTCTGAATGTCTGTTTCCAGCCCTGTGGCAGGGATAGGATCAGATAAATCCTGTCCCCCAGCCTGCATTTTAATTTTAGGTGTTTGTCATTCTCTCTGAGGCAGCTCTGTATCTGAGAGCTTCTGAGTCTTGTTCTGGGAGGGCTGAGGAGGAAAGTGGGGGAGGATTTCAAAACCTGGCACAGGAGAACCTTCTTATTCTTGTTGTGTTCTCATACCTTGTGCATTTTTATCAGTAAATAACTTTATTGTGCCAATCTTGGTGCATTCCCAGCTGGGGATGAACATGGGGCAGTCCCTAGAGAGTGCTGCAACCTTGGCCTTTAAAAGGAGTCTCTGTACTCATAGATACACCTCTGAACATTGCACAATACAGGCAGCTCCTCCTCCAGACTTTCTATCAAACTCCTGTGTGCACCATTCCAGAAATGCTGTTCTGTTCTTTTTCTAAGGTCGTGCACAAGCCTTTCAGGCTGGAACCACCACAGTCAAACTCCTGCTTAAGGAAACCCATTTCCATGCTGGTTTTCCTTATCCATGTAACTGAACAGTTCAAGGAGGCCCTTCTCCATCACCACCTGCTTTAAGGCAGTTACCTTCTAACTGCTGACATCAGTGTTGATCCCCACTAACCAACTGCTCTGCTAGCTCACAGAACTTTTGTCTTTGGACCCACTTTCTAGATGCTGTTATTTGGCTGGAACAGGTAGATTTCTATCTTCATTTCCAGAACACAGAGTCTTCTGCAATGTCATCCACTTTTCCTGTTGTTTGCTGTCACAGCCATTCCCTTTTTTTTTTTCCTGTCCTGTGGGTTTTGATAGCAAAGAATATTCTGGCACTTTCCACATTAATCTAAAAAGACTAAACAGCCACTTGAATAGATAGAAGAGGTGCCAGTGCCCTCAAAGCATGGTAAGGCATGGACCTGCCTCACCCCTGGAAAGCCAGGAGAGCACAGCACAAGTGTAGGCTGTTAGGAATAGAAGTATGACACAGCACAGGCATGTTTTGTTTGGCTTTAAACTTTTTGGAACCTATACTTAAATCCAAGGAGATGAATTTCTACCTGTACTCCCTCCTTGCTTATCTTGTTGTCTGCCTTTTCATCTTCCTTCATGACTGAGACCTTTTCTTAGCTGACTGACAGAAACCAGTGTGTGTTTCCTTGCTGTGTGCTTGCAGAAAGCAGGTGCAGGTCAGCTCTTTGCTGGGTTTAGTGGTGTTTTCTGACAAATATGTAATATGAATAGGCCATGTTTTAGATGAAAAACTCCTCTTAATCAATAATTTTGTTTCCTTTCTCTAGATGAATTCCTTTCTCTGCTTCTTCCTGTTTGCTGTGTTAATTGGTCAGAAAGAACTCTTTGCTGCATTTGGTTTCTATGACTCCCAGCCTACCCTGATAGGCTTGATGATTATTTTCCAGTTCATCTTTTCACCTTACAATGAGGTAAATTATTTTCAACACAGAGATGCTGAAGTATTGTCCTATTTAAGTGATGATTTTTATTTTGCCTGGGAGGGGTGGGGGGAAGATTTGAAGTTTCATGGGGTTCTATCTGGTCTCATATTTTACTAAGTAGGCTTAGAACTTCATGGTGGGTCAGAGTCCCTGTTTCAGGTGTAGCCTGGATAAACCTTAGTGAGATGATTCTCCAGCTAGAGTGATGTGGGAAGGAAGACACAGTAGTAGTTAATGATACTGTAGGGAATTAGCAGATAGCTGAATTTTCAAATCATTTCCAATACATTTCTCTCCACAGGTTCTCTCCTTTTGCTTGACTGTGTTAAGCCGACGGTTTGAGTTTCAAGCAGATGCATTTGCCAAGGAACTGGGGAAAGCTAAAGACCTATATTCTGCTTTGATCAAGCTAAACAAAGATAATTTAGGATTCCCTGTTTCTGACTGGATCTTTTCAATGTGGCATTATTCACATCCACCCCTTTTAGAAAGACTTCAGGCCTTGAAAGAAACAAAGCAAGAGTGACAGGAATCGGTGGTGGTTCAGAGACAGTGCTTCCATCTCAGAAGTTCACAACAGCTTCTTAATTTCTTTTTTAAAAAGGATAATGCCAATTCAGTCAACAATGCAATGTCAACAGCACCGCAGATCTGAGAATCCTGAAACAGGTATTAAATGATAAATGAATGACTATAAAACAAAAACAAAATGGTGGAATTTAATTTAGAAAAAGTACTGGGTGAAGCCCTCCCCAGCCCTTATCTCCATGTCACAGTATAGACCTGTAAAGGCAGGAAAACAAAAGTAAAGACTTGGAAGCACATGTTTCTTTAGTTCATTTATGCCTTGAGCCTTTGGATCCCTTTCCCTTTCTCAGTGCTCTGCAAACTGTCCCAGTCTCAACCCTCTTCACAGTGGAGAGTGTTTGAGTGACTCCATTCCTTACACAGTAAAACCTGTACTTGCCAGTCACTGGTTTATGTTGGAGAAAGTTGCTAATCACAGAATCACCAGGTTGGAAAAGACCTTTGAAGATCATCAAGTCCAACCAATCCCATCCTAAGCTAAACCAGATCCCTGAGCACCTCATCTCCCCTCTGTTAAACACCCCCAGGGGTGACTCAGCCCCTCCCTGGGCAGCCTGTGCCACAGCCCCACAACTCTGCCAGGGAAGAACTTTGCCCTCCCAGCTGAGCTGCCCCTGCCCTGGCACAGCTTGAGCCCATTGCCCCTTGTCCCATCTCCTGTCCCCTGGCTGAAGAGACCAGCACCCACCTCTCTGCACCCTCCTGGCAGGGCAGGGGAGGTGGGGAGGTCTCCCCTCAGCCTCCTCTTCTCCAGGCTCAACACCCCCAGCTCCCTCAGCTGCTCCTCAGAGGATTTGCCCTCCAGCCCCTTCCCCAGCCTGGTTGCCCTTCTCTGGACTGGCTCCAGGACCTCCATGTCCTCCTGATGGTGAGGAGCCCAGGAGCCTCTGTTCTTCTCCCTTTTGCCTGTGAGTGGAATGGTTAACAACTTTTCCATACCTCAGTTCCTTCATTTCTGTACTTTGCTTATTTTTTTTTTGTGTGGATCTGGAAATGTCCAGTTGCTCAGTGTATCAGAGCCAGAGTTCCATTCTGAGGGAGGTTGTACTTTGCTCCTTGGAAGGTTTTCCATTCATACAAATCCAGCTCAGACAGTGGTGCTGAAATACTTCAGAAATCTTTCTCGTGGGTGTTCTGATATAAGGAGCTCAAGAGAATTTGTTCATACAGGTCAGTGAAGGACAAAGTGAATAATTCTGGAAATAACTTTTGCATTGATTATCTCAGGTTTTTCTGAGGAAAGATGGAATCAATTTTACTTTTATTGACATAAAAGTTCAACATAAGCTTGTACATGCCATACAAATGTTTTGGCCCAGACTGAATGCACATACTTCATGAAAGATCAGATTTTATATCTGCAGTAAATTAAGAAGTTCTGCTCAGCTCTGTACAGAGAGAAATGGTCAAAGGAATTAATTCTCCTTCTTTCAGATGGGGGGGGGGTATTCTCAGAGATGTCACTGGTAGCTGAACTCAGCTCTTCTGGTCACAGGGGAAAATACCTTGTAAGATTATGGCCATGATGATGTCTCAGGTGCACCAAGATACAGGGATGCTGCTGGAAGCCCTTTGTATGCCTTATTGTGATTGTGTTTCTGCCCCAGTGAGTATGAAGCTAAACTACAGCTATGGATTTAGGAGACAGTTTCACAAATAAGGGGAGCCTGTATTTGTCACATTAACTGCATTTAATAAAAGGATGAACTTGAACCTGTCCATGCAGAGGAGCAAATACGTCAAGTTTTGAGATGTTGGTTGGTGTAAACCTATAGAAAACAGAATCACAGACTCACAGAATCTTAGGGGTTGGAAGGGACCTCAAGAGATCATCGAGTCCAACCCCCCTGCCAAAGCAGCTCCCTATCTCATATTACATAGATAGACGTCCAGATGAGACTTGAATCTCTCCAGAGAAGGAGACTCCACACCCCCTGGGCAGCCTGTCCCAGGGCTCCCTCACCCTCACTGGGGAAAAGTTCTGCCCCAGGTTGCTGTGGAACTTCCTGTGCTCCAACTTGCAGCCATTGCCCCTTGTCCTGTCCCCACAGACACTGAGAAGGGGCTGGCCATTTCCCCTGCATCCCATCCTTCAGATATTGATAGATATTCAGAAGGTCCCCCCTGAGTCTTCTTCTCTCCAGGCTGAACAGCCCCAGCTCCCCCAGCCTTTCCTCCCAGGGGAGATGCTCCAGGCCCTTCAGCATCTCCTCAGCCTCCTCTGGACTCTCTCCAGGAGATCCCTGGCTGTTTGATCCCAGGGAGCCCAGCACTGGACACAACACTCCAGCTGGGGCCTGAGCAGGGCAGAGCAGAGGGGGAGGATCCCCTCCTGTGACCTGCTGCCCACACTCCTCCTGTTGCCCCCAGGATCCCATTGTCTCTCTCAGCCCCAGGGCACACTGCTGGCTCATGGCCACCCTGTCACCCACCAGCACCCCCAGGTCCTTCTCCACAGAGCTCCTCTCCAGCAGCTCCCCCCCAGCCTGTACTGATACAGTCAGTTATTCCTCCCCAGGTGCCAGACTCTCCACTTGCTGTTGTTGAATCTCATCTGGTCTCTCCCTGCCCAGCTCTCCAGCCTGGCCAGGTCTCTGGATGGTAGCGCAGTGTCCTGCCTGTCAGCCACCCCTCCCAGCTCTGGATCGTCAGGTACTTGCTGAGGGTGGGTGCTGTTCCCTCATCCAAGGTGTCAATGAAGATATTGAACAGGACTGGACCCAACACCGAGCCCTGGGGACACCACTGGTCACAGGCCTCCAGTCAGATTCTACTCCACTGATCACATGAAATGCACTCTGAGAAAACTGTCTGTCCCACCCATTAGGTAAAACACTCAACAATTAATTTTGTGGCTATTTCAGAAAGGTGGCTAAACACACAAAGGGGGAGCGAAGTGGGGTGATGAAGGAAAGAGAGGTTCAATGGTTAGGCTTACAGGCAAAGGTAGTGTCCTCATGACACTTGTCTGTTGCTTCCTTTTCTTCCCTGACACTGTTTGGAGTTGATTGCTACATTCTTCCAGCTGGATTTCATCATCTAACAGCTCTGAAAAAGGGTTCAGTGTTAGTTCCAGTCTGCTCCAGTCAATTTTCAGCACTGGTACTGTCTGTCAGCCTGTGCTGTCGACCTTCTGCCTGTCACCACTACATCTGGAATGCATCAGCTCCATGTTGCAGACATTCTGTAGCCTCTAGTTGCTGACTGTTCCTGAGGATAGTCATAATCACATCTAAACCTTTCTGTGCAGCTGCTGCCTTCCCTGATAGCTAAATCCTACACCATCTGCACAACCACATGACTAGCCAATACAGCCTCCCTTGTGATTGACAGCCAGTTTTGAGGAGAGAGGCAAGAAAATCAGCAATAGTGGCCTTTTGGTTTCTGTTACTCAAGGCAAGGGAACCCAAAGCAGAACATCTCTGGCACTACGCTCAGGCAACAGTGCGGCTGGTGGACCCTGAGCATCTGTGTCCTGCCCAAAGGCTGATAGCTACAGCTTCACGATACCTGACTCACAAGCTTTTTTAGGTGGTGCAAGCAGAAGCCTGAGAGAACAGGGTGAGGAAAAGTCCAGCCCAGACCTTGGAAAGAGACAGGCACAATCATACAATCATAGACTGGATGTGTCAGAAGATGTCTGTGGCACTCCAGGACATGCCTTGGCTGACATGGGGGTGTTTTCCAGCCTTAAACACTGGATGATCCTGTGTTCTTCAGCAATGTTCTCAGTACACAAGCCCACATGCTTGCTCTGACACCTGCACTTGAAGGTACAGGTGTCCTCTTCCCTAATGACAGCTTTCATAGAATCCCAGAATCCCAAACTATTCTGGGTTGGAAGGGACCCCAAGGGTCACAGAGCTCCAACCCCCTGCCACAGGCAGGGACACCAACCTCAGGCCTGGAGCTACACAAGGTTGCCCAGGGCCCCATCCAACCTGGCCTTGAACACCCCCAGGGACGGGGCACCCACCCCCTCTCTGGGCAGCCTGTTCCAGCCCCTCACCACTCTCTCTGCAAAGAACTTCCCCCAATATCTCATCTAACCCTTCCCTCCTCCAGCTTCACTCCATCCCCCTTGTCCTGCCAGTCTCTGCCCTTGAACAAGCTGATTCCCCTCCTGTGTCTCTGCTCCCTTCAGGCACTGGCAGGCTGCAATGAGGTCCCCCCACAGCCTTCTCTTCTCCAGGCTGACCCAGCCCAGCTCCCTCAGCCTCTCTCCAGAGGGGAGCTGCTCCAGCCCTCTGAGCATCTCCGTGGCTCCTCTGACCCCTCTCCAACAGCCCCACATCTTTCTTGTGTTGGGCCCCAGCTCTGGACACAGGATCCAGCTGGGGCCTGGTGAGGGCAGAGCAGAGAGGGACAATCCCTTCCCTGTCCCTGCTGCCACCCCTCTGCTGATGGAGCCCAGGATCCCATCACCCTTCCCAGCTGCCAGAGCCACTGCTGCTCATGGGGAGTTTCTCCCCCCCAGAACCCCCAGGTCCTTCTCACAGGGCTGCTCTCCAGGGGCTCCTCTCCCAGTCTGTTTATCTGTCTGGGATTCCTCTGGCCCAAGTGCCACCCCTGACACTCTGCAGTGTTGAACCCCATTCGGTTCCCCTGGGCCCATCTTTCCAGCCTGGCAAGATCCCTCTGGATGGCTCCTTTCCTTCTAGGGTGTCTCTTGCCCACCTTTAGCCTGGGGAAGAGGGAGAAGAAGCCTTAACATTGTTAGGCAGTAGCCAGAACACATGTGAGTGTGTGATCAGTGATCAGTGCTGCTTTGGCCACACATGCACCATGTACTGGGGAGCAGGCTGCTCTGGGGGACAGTGCTGCTGGGAGGGCAGGAGGCAACACTGCCTCCTGTGAGCTGTGCAAGCAGCGAATCCACCTGTGGGGTTGCAGCCCAGTGATTCTCTTGTGTCAAGCACAGCACTCGGCTGGGTGTCAACATTTAAATGCTTCATGGAAACGGGCACAAACCTCCATTTCAGCAGCCTTGGCACATTGTGTATCTATGCTGGACATCCATCCGTCCATCCATCCATCCGTCCATCCATCCATCCATCCATCCATCCATCCATGCATCCATCCATCATCCATCCATCCATCCATCCATCCATCCCTCCATCCATCCCTCCATCCCCCATCCCTCCATCCATCCCTCATCCATCCCTCATCCATCCCCCATCCATCCCCCATCCATCCATCCATCCATCCATCCATCCATCCATCCATCCATCCATCCCCCATCCATCCATCCATCCATCCACCCATCCCCCATCCATCCATCCATCCATCCATCCCTCATCCATCCCTCATCCATCCCCCATCCATCCCCCATCCATCCATCCATCCATCCATCCATCCATCCATCCCCCATCCATCCATCCATCCATCCATCCATCCATCCATCCATCCCCCATCCATCCATCCATCCATCCATCCATCCCCCATCCATCCATCCATCCATCCATCCATCCATCCATCCATCCATCCATCCCCCATCCATCCCCCATCCATCCATCCATCCATCCATCCATCCCCCATCCATCCATCCATCCATCCATCCATCCATCCATCCATCCATCCCCCATCCATCCCTCATCCATCCATCCATCCATCCATCCATCCATCCATCCATCCATCCATCCATCCCCCATCCATCCATCCATCCATCCATCCATCCATCCATCCCCCATCCATCCATCCATCCATCCATCCCCCATCCATCCATCCATCCATCCATCCATCCATCCATCCATCCCCCATCCATCCCTCATCCATCCATCCATCCATCC
Organism: Laterallus jamaicensis coturniculus; assembly: GCA_022605575.1. Classification (NCBI taxonomy): domain Eukaryota; kingdom Metazoa; phylum Chordata; class Aves; order Gruiformes; family Rallidae; genus Laterallus; species Laterallus jamaicensis. Next base: position 791,073 of record JAKCOX010000028.1, read on the forward strand.
ATCCATCCCCCATCCATCCATCCATCCATCCATCCATCCATCCCCCATCCATCCCTCATCCATCCATCCATCCATCCATCCATCCATCCATCCATCCCCCATCCATCCATCCATCCATCCATCCATCCATCCCCCATCCATCCATCCATCCATCCATCCATCCATCCCCCATCCATCCATCCATCCATCCATCCATCCATCCATCCATCCATCCCCCATCCATCCCCCATCCATCCATCCATCCATCCATCCATCCCCCATCCATCCATCCATCCATCCATCCATCCATCCATCCCCCATCCATCCCTCATCCATCCATCCATCCATCCATCCATCCATCCATCCCTCATCCATCCATCCATCCATCCATCCCCCATCCATCCCTCATCCATCCATCCATCCATCCATCCCCCATCCATCCCTCATCCATCCATCCATCCATCCATCCATCCCCCATCCATCCATCCATCCATCCATCCATCCATCCATCCATCCATCCATCCATCCATCCATCCCCCACCCCCGGACACCCCGGTTGGGGTCGGTCGGTCTCACACCCCTGTCCCCGCCTGACCCTCGGGCCGCGCGCTGCCCTCGCGACGGGGCGGGGCCGCGAGCGCCCCCCCGCGGGACCGGCCTCTGCGAGCGCGCGGCTCGGGCGGCTCGGGGCGGGTGCGCACGCGCGGCGGCGGCAGGCGCGAACGCCTCAGTGCGCGCGCGTCGCGGCCCGGAGGTGACGTGCGGGGTGACGTGCGGGGGCGGGGCCGGCAGCGCGCCCGGGGGTTCTTTGTGCGCGGCGGCGCGGAGCGGCCGTGGCGATGCTGTCGGGAGGGAAGAAGGCCGCGGAGGCGGCCGCGGGCGGCGAGGGCGGGCCTGAGGCGCCGGCGCCTCCGCCCGCTGCCGCGGGGGCCCTGGGCTCCTCCGCCGAGAGCGGCGTGGTGTCCGAGCGCACTCCCCGCAAGAAGGAGCCGCCGCGGGCCTCGCCCCCGGGCGGCCTGTCCGAGCCGCCGGCCGCCGGCGCCGCCCCTCCGCCCAGTGCCGAGACCACCGGCATCGCCGAGACCCCCGAGGGCCGCCGGACCAGCCGCCGCAAGCGGGCCAAAGTAGGTGTGGGGGAGGCTCAGGCTACGGCCCCGGCCCCGCGGCCGCAGCGGGGCTCTGGCGGGCGGCGCTGCCTCCGGGCGTTGGGCTGCCGGGCCCCGGCCCGGGGCGGGGGAGCGCCCGTTACCGCGGCGGGCTCCAGGGCAGGGGCTGGCGGGACGGGCGGCGGGCCGAGTGCCCCGGGGGCCGCTCCCTGCCCCGCCTGCTGCAGCGTCCCTGGGCGGCGCTGGTGTGGGGCGGGGGAGCCGCTCGGGAGGGACCGAGTCCCCCTCGGGATGGGCCTGCGGACGTGCAGGAGCTGGCGCGGGTTTGGGCCTGTCTAAGGCTTTAGCATTCGCTGCCCTTCGCAAGGCCCGGGGTGAACTCCTGCGCGGAGCGCTGTAGGGCTTCCTGCTCAGGGACCAGGGAAAGGCCCCAGACAAACCAGTGCCCTACCGTGGCACCGGAGATCCTGCGCTCATCCGCCCTTGTTATAGACTGGCATGGGTTGGGAGGGACCCCAAGGGTCACAGAGCTCCAACCCCCTGCCACAGGCAGGGACACCAACCTCAGGCCTGGATCTACACAAGGTTGCCCAGGGCCCCATCCAACCTGGCCTTGAACACCCCCAGACACGGGGCACCCACCCCCTCTCTGGGCAGCCCCTTCCAGCCCCTCACCACTCTTTCCATAAAAAACTTCCCCCTAATATCCAATCTAACCCTTCCCTCCTCCAGCTTCACTCCATCCCCCTTGTCCTGCCAGTCTCTGCCCTTTTAAAAAGTTGATTCCCCTCCTGTTTGTATGCTCGGGTGTGTGACTGCAGGCTCTCTGTAGGCTCGTATGCATGGAGTGGTGTTATAAAGGGAATGCCCGTGCTCAGTCCTCTGTTCCTCAGTTTCTCTCAGTTGGCATTGGAGAGTTGAGCCAATGCTGTGTTAAGGCTGAGTCCAAAGGCCAGAAACAGGTTCCAGTAATTCAGGCCTGTGGTAGGAAATTTTCCTGTCTTATTTTGAACAGCTGAGACCATTATCTTGGTGCAACCTTTTCTTGGAAACCTTGTTGCTGTTAAGATGTAGACTTTAAAGATGTTGTCTGTGCTCAAAGCTGGGTGTGCCTAATGTGGAAGCTGAAATGACTTTGAGGAGCTAGCTGTTGTGCTGTAGCTGTGGCATTGAATGTCGAGCTCTTATGCAGTGTGATAGCTGGACTCAGCCTTTGCATATAGGAACTGCTGGGTAGGTCAGTCTAGTGCATCTTTTAAGCTCAAAGAGGATCGGTGTAGATTAGATATAATGAAGAAATGTTGTTTATGGTGAGGGAGAGGCACTGACACAGGTTTCCCAGGGAAGCTGGGGCTGCCCTGGAATCCCTGGCATGGTTCAAGGCCGGGGTGGGTGGGGCATTTGGCACCCTGGGCTGTGGGGGGGTGTCCCTGCCCGTCACAGGGGACTGGACCAGGTGATCTTTAAAAGTCCCCTACAACTTAAACAATCCTGTGATTCCTTTAGAGGCCGTATATCTGGACTTTGCTTGCTTTGTAGTGGTTTACTAACAAGTAGGAATTAGTGCACTACTGTGGGTTGTATTTGGTTGGTGTTTATTGACAATATCCGTTTGCCAGGGGTGTTAATCTCTTAACACAGTGTGTCCCCATGTTCACTTCAGGCTAGCACAGGATCACCTTACTGCAGGTGTTTGATGTGCACTCAATTGCAGAGCATATCCAGGTTAAAAAGAAACCTTGGGGCAAGTTAGGTTTTTATTAGGCTTGATTGTTCTCTGAAAGTTGTGTGAGCATGAGGTGGATGGGGCACTTCCCAAGCAGAACTGGTCTGTGCTGGGTTTAGCTACCTGTGGTACTGTACTAGTGGTGTGGTGGGTCATTGTAACTTGCTTCAGAATGGGAGTTCACAAAAGATCCCAGTAGTGTAACATTTGCTCACCCATGTGAAAAGCTGAATGTGCTGGACAGGATGGGAGGTAAATATTTGGTAGGTGATGGGGTGTGTTAGTGGTTTACTGAGTTTAGACTCTGCTGTACCTGGGCTTCCCACTGATACTTTGAATTGTGCCCATTATTAATACCCTTTCTTAATGACTGTACTTTTTGAAAGCTTTGTCTTGCAGAGTTGCTTTTGCTTTCTCAGGGTAGGAGTTGCCCTGTGGTGTGTTGGAGGTGCACTAGCTGCTTTCTTATTCTTCCCATGGCTGTATATTGTGAGAAGTGCTTATTTCTTTTCCAATAGGCAGGGAAATTCAGTGGCAGCATACAAATCTTTCTTACCTTGGCAATATGCTTGGTTTATTAAGCAGTATGAGGTGCATCCCTTCTATGTTATTTCTTGGAATTTCCACATTCCTTTAAGTTGGACAAAGGCTTTTTTTTTTAAATCTGGTAATATTATTTATTTTTGCCAGAGAACTTAAAACATATATGTCAGTAAAGTTTTTTGGGTTTGGTTTTTTTCTTTTTTTGGTCTTGTGTTGAACCACCAGTGTGACCATACTGGAGAGGAGGCAGATGGGATCCTCTGTACCAGGGCAAGGTGAAATCTTCTGCACAGTTCTGGTCACCCATGTTTGAGAGAGGAATTCAAGTTGGAAGATACTGATTGGATGCAGAGGCAATTTGTTATCCCAGGGTTCAACAGGAAGGTGAAGGAAGGAAGAAAATGAAAGAGGTTAAATGATAACAACTAGACATAAACTGGGCTTCTGATGAGTAGAAAGTTTTGGGGTTTTTTATTTAGTGGAGGTGAAAATAAGGGGACCTTATTGTTTAAAATTTTGTAGCTGTTGTAGGACTGGACAAGGTAACTCAGGCCTCTTCTTTGACCTGTAAGCAATTTCGTTGCTTTCAGCATTCACTTTAGTACTGAGACTTACAGACATCTTCAGTGTGTTCATCCTCTGTTCTGCTTTTTACAGGTGGAATACAGAGAGATGGATGAGAGTCTTGCAAACCTGTCAGAAGATGAGTATTACTCTGAAGAAGAGAGAAATGCTAAAGCTGAGAAGGAGAAAAAACTACCACCACCTCCTCCACCAGCACCTGCAGAAGAAGAGAATGAAAGTGAGCCAGAGGAACCATCTGGTGAGTTGAGGGAGGCCTTTGTTAATTGACAGAAATTAAGCAAGGTCATTCATACTCAGTGTCATGAATCCTGTGTTTGACTTTGAATGGTTGGTCTACAGTGTTTTTCTTTGCTGGTGCAATATGTGGAAGGAGGGGGAAAAACACAGAAGAGCCACCTAATAAAGATGAGAATATGCATGATCTAATGACAAACTAACCCAAACCTCTCATACTACATTCTCATGATCCTTATTGACTGTTCTTTGCAAGCTTCTTGACCAGGTGAGGCATTTTGGCTTTTAGCTGCAGCATCTGTGTGCCAACGTTCACCTCCTCCCCTGAGACAAAAGAGGTTAGGTTTTTCTGGGGCTGTTGCTATGATGGAGAAAGATTTAATATACAGTGATTCCAGTGGCTTTAAGCTATGATTAGTCTTAGGTTCTGGTTGGATACTGTTTGCTTAAATTTCAGTGCTTTCCTCATTACCTGTGACAGGCTTGTAAAGCTTCACTTTACACCAGAAAGTTGTTGTGTCAGTCTTGTTCCAGAGGCAGCTTTTGAAATGTATGGTGTTAGCAGTCCCATACCCATTCTTTCCTTCTGTTGTGTCTAAGGCTACCCCCATGAGTTAGGTCTGGTGTTGGTGTATTGCTCTATCTGTAAGATCATGCTTTTGCTAAGTTCAGCTGTTGGAGATTCCATGATATGTGTGTGCTGATTAGTTTTAGGCCATACCCAAACTTCAGTAGTTGAACTTCTGCTCTATCACTGATGTAACTGTCTTCAGTTCTACTGCTCTTACTTGGCTTATTTTTGGCTGGCAGGTTTGAGAACGTAGACAAAAGACTGGTGCCAGTTTGGGAATACACTAACCTTCAGTTTCAGAAAATGTTAAAAGCTGCAATTAAGTTTTATCTCAGGATTTGCCCCTGTCATCTCTCTTCAGCTGTGGCTGTTGGCTTCAGGCTTCATACAGGAATGCTACAGCCTTGACCAAAATAATTTCAAATCCTCACTGCCCCTAGTTGTATCTGGTATATAAAAAATGGAATCTTAATAGGTGTAATTAAGTATCTTAAAGTTAGCATTTCATTTAGCTTAGACTTTTTGTTTGTGACCTAATATTAAGAAATGGTTGATTTTTTTTTTTTGTTTAGATGCTGTTTTGTGCCTCTGAGAATGATGATTGAAATTAGTTTGAGACAAAAATCATTAAAGGAGAGTGTGTTACCCACAAAGGAAGAGATAGGGAAGTTAGGCAATGACAGACTCAGGCTATTCTGTGTACTCAGTAGTTAAGCAGTTGCTCTGCAAGCACTCTGGATTAGTTGTATAAATACAGCCAGTTTTAAACCAGGCTGTCTGTAGCTACCTAGATTTTGGGTCATCCCATCCTTTCTTCATTCCTAGAAATCCTGTGATACACATGAAGTATAGGAAGCTGAGAAATGTTCAGTTGTCATTCCATAGGTGGTCTTGCTGTGTTTTTAAAGGCTTCTGAAGCTGTATTCATTATAGTGCATCTCTCTATCTTTATTAATGGTGGTGTCAAGAGCATCAAGTCCTCTCTGCTGACTGTTCAAGTACAATGAAACTTGCAATGCAAACACCTGTTAACAGGAAGAGGCAGGGAGTCTGCTGCATGTAGAAGCTATGTTTATAACTGAGATTTTCTCTCTGCCCTTTCTCTGAAGCAAAAATATAAGTGCTCAATGAGACATATTAAATAGGACAGTAATACTAGACCAAGATTAGATATTGGAAGTTTAATAAAATACAGAAAGCTTGTGTGTTACTGTTGCTTTATTCTCACTGTGGTTCTTAGTAATGGCCTTGTATGTTTAAAGTGTGTGAAAACACAGGTGGTGGGGTGGAGGTGTAAAGATGTCATGTTCTAGGTTATGACCTTTTGTGTTGAAAAGTATAATTGTGCAATCCTAATGTAACAGTGACAGGAACAGGTATTTTATTAGTCTGTCCTCACAGTTAGTTTACTGTAGATTATGAAGTATCACAGTCAGGTGCCAGTGAAATGCTTGGTCTCACTTGGGGTGCATTCCAGTTTTGCTACACAGATGATTACATTCTGAATTAGCAAGATTTACCACATTTTATGGCACAGCTGTTCTTAAAAGTGCAACAGTCCTTCATGATTAAGATCATTTTCTTATGCCATCTCTCCTCTTTTTTTACCTGAGACATTATCTGATAGCAAAAAGCTTCATGCTCACTTTCAGTGCTGATGGTATGTGTGTTCTTGTTTGACAATATCCCTTTTGAAATTAAGGAGCTTGCTGCTTTAATTTTTCTCTTCTGAGGGTCTCTCTCTTTTTTGTTTATCCTCACCAAATTGGATTTTTTATAGCTTCCTGAAGAGGCTCTTACCTTTTCAGTTTAGTCAGTATTCTGTCTGGTAATCTGACATTTCTAGCTCCTGTTTTCCAAGGAAGCATGAGACTGAATGGGATCTAGACTAATGCCAAATGAGTAGTCAGACTATTGGTGCTGTCTCTGTTTATCTGCCTTTTTTCCCCCGTTTTCCTAATTAAATTCAGTACTCAGTGGTAGTTGTGTGCTGCTATTCTTTATTTTAAGGCAGTGGATGATTGTACAAGGTGCACTCCTTGTAGGCCTTTCCTGGCTGTGGATCAGCCTGTGGTTCATTGTTCTGTTGCCTTGAGCCTTTCAGCAGATGCTGCTGCTGCAGAGGCTGCATTCAGCTGTGAAAACTGGCTGGTAATGTGGATCAGCACATTGCTTGCTGCTTTGTTCCTGTGCAGATGGGGCATGACTTTCTTATGGGGAAGGAGAGGCCATCTGCTCTCACAGGCCTTGTTTCCACTCTTCTGTGCTCAGACTAGGCACTGTTCAGAGCTGTGTTCAAGCAAGCAGTAGTAGTGAAGAGCTTTCTTTGACCTAACATTGAAAATGGATTCACTCTTGCTAACAGAAGAGGAAAATAATGATTTCACTTGAAATCAACTGAGAGCAATTTTGTCTCCTCTCCTCACTGTCAGTGGGAATTCATGGATAACAAATGTCACCTGCTGGTGTCAGCACCTGTCCAATTCCTTAACTTTTGGAAAGCACAAGTGTACCTTGTCCTGTTAACGGCCTGTGTGGGAGTGTAAATCCTGATGGTTCAGTTGTGTTAATCTCTCCCAAGGTGGAAGCAGGTCTTCTGAGCAAAATGAAGTACTTGCAGATTAGGGTAAGTGAGGAGTTTTCTCTTGTTACTGCAGATATGTAGAGTCCCAACTCTGGGACTTTGAAGGCCTGTCAAAACACAGCAACTTGTAACTGTCTCTCCTGTTAAGCTTCTGAGCTTCTCTGGTGGTAGGCTGCTAAGTACTGACTAGAGCTTCTCTGCTGTGGCTGAGTGAAACTCTTTCAATTCCTGGTGTATCTGTAGATGTGCAATGTTACAGCAGTCCAGGTGTTCATCCAGGCTACCAAAGTATGAAAATGTTTGGGTCACTTTGTGACCTGCACTAGGAGTTAAATTTATAGTTCAGATAAAGTGCTTTTAAATTAGTATATCCCTTTAATAGCCTCCAATTATATTTTGGCAAAATTGTCCACCCAATCCCAAACTCCAGAGAGTAATTTTAACTGTGGTATGTCCAGCCTTAGGTCAGACCTTACTCTTACATGGTTAGAGGTGACACCTTGATCAGAAAGTGACTGTTCCATTTGCTACCTTGACCTCATCACTCTCTCAAGTGAGGGTTGGTTTGGACTTCAGAAAACACCGGTTCACTGACTATTGAAGCATTTGGGTGCAGGAGCAGCAGTGGAACAGTGCTCAGATATCTCTCTTCCACAGCTTCCTGCTCTGTGGCAGTGACAAGGCTTTAGCAGATATCTGACTGTGGAAGAGTATCACTTAGAGCCTGAACTTGGAGCTAGTGTCTGTGAAGATGAGCAGTGTGTGAGGTGACCTTTGTCAGCTTTGCTTCTGCAGACATCACAGCTGTGTTCTAGAAGTGCTCTGTTCCTGGTTGTGTTGTAGCCCTGTCAAGGTTGCAATTCAGGACTTACATGCAAGCAAAGTTAATTTTGAGTCTTCTTCAGATCTTTCAGATGAGTGCTTTGCCTTTCCTCATGTTTCCAGCCCTGGGTATGTTGAAAGACCAATGTCTTTCAGTGCTGGGTATTGATCATGTTACTGATCAATGGGATTGATGTGTACTAGGCTTCAAAGGTGGTTTTCATGTGTTAGAATATTTCTGGTATATCAAAGGTGCTGAAGCTACAATAACTGGGCTGAGCCTTTCCAAAAAAGGCTTTGCCATCAAGTTTCAAGGAAGAGTTTATGGCCCAAAAAAAAAGCTTAACATGAAAGTAAGAGGCTTTTCAGAGTGGTTCAAAGTACCCCCTTACCTATGGGGAGGCTTGTGAGTACCAAGGGCAAGCTTGTTGAATTCTTATGGTTTGAGATCTATAGGATCTGGAGGGATCCATCCACCAGATCTTGGCAGTGAGAAATGTAATCTTACAATTCGAATCCTAGCTGTTAATGAAGTTGATCATAAGTATTTATCCACCAGGAATGCTACATATTGTGTACCTCTTGTAGTTCCCATAAGGTTTGATGTAAAGCGTTCCAGTAACATGGATAACACTTTAGAAGACCACAGAGTTTGGTGCCCTGAACCTAGGTTCTGGAAGATGGGATTCTCAGACATGGGTTGAAGTTAGTTGGTGATATTTAATACCTAAAACGCCAACTGCCGGGCCTTTATGTCCAGTATGATTTAACTTATGGAGTAAGGTCCCTGAGTTCTCCTCTTTCCTTCCACAGGGCAAGCAGGAGGACTTCAAGACGACAATTCTGGAGGGTATGGAGACGGCCAAGCATCAGGTGAGGGTGGCGTTTGATGCTTGCCACTTAGTAGCAAGAGCCGCCAAGTTAGGGATGATGCTTGCACGCGCGCAGGGGTGCGGTGGTCCAGAGCTTAGTCAGAGATCCAGGAGTTGTTTACCTGCTGGTTACAAAAGTGAGGGGGACTCTCAGACTGCAGTTGGGGTCTGTACCAGCTGTGGAAAGGATGCTAACCTGTGTTGAAATGCCTCAGGCCGATCTCTCATCCCTCCACTCCTCTCCATGTTTAGAGGAGTCCAAATGTGCAGAAAGATCCGTAGTACTTAGCCAGTTTCTACCACCTGGAATGACAGGTCAAACCCTGGGCTTCAGCATAGTAAAGCTTTTTTTCTAATTTGCTGAAGAAATGTTGTGGGGAGGCCTGTTTGTGCTCCTTTGCTTTTTTTTTCCCCTTTTGAAAGGGCTTGTGCTTGAGCTGTGTGCCAGTGGTGGCCCCTAAGATTTATCTGTTGGGAAAATTCTTTGTCTGCTTCTCAGTGGACTAGACTGGGAATGGCATTTGCCACTTGACCTAAGTACTGATGCTAGCAGTGTGCATTTATTGCTTAATTCACAGAATTGGTGTCTTTACTCATAAGTACTTAGAGTGCTACTGAAAAATCTTCTTCCAACTCTGCCACTTACGTTCTTACTTGAGGATTAGGGGTGTAAGCAAAGAAGTTGAAGGCTCCAAACCTATTCTGTACCTCCAAGTTGCTCTTTGAAGCAAATACACACTCAAATGAGTATCTTCAAGGTGTATCCTTGCTGTTCAAAGTCAAGGAGCCTAGTTATGTCTTGGATCTTACCACTTGCTTGTAATATCTGACTTCTAGATAGTGGGCTTAAGGATGCATTTCCTATTTCATTTTTAGGCAGGCACTGGCTGTCAAGGAATTCTGCATATTTTGCATTTTATAGACATGCTGAGGGTATGCTGTAGCAATTGGCTGATTCAGTCATCAGGCAAATAACTTTCCTTCAGAATGTTTTTTCATCTGCAGATGCTTTAGTAAGTGTTTAAATGAACAGCATCCCTCAAGATTTCTTCTGGGAGAAACTTAGTTGCTTGTGCTGAATGTCAGGAAGTGGTGAGTGTGTGTGCCACTGTGTGTGAGAAGGACATGAGAATGCAATCTAGGCAGTGCCATTCCTGCAGTTATTAGTTACCTGCACCAAGGGAAGTGTGTGTAGTTTGGAGTTGATATTCTTTAATGTGTTGCTTTCATGAAACCCAGACCCTAAGGGGGCAGAATTTAATCACCCTGGAATTGATTTAACTTTGAGCTGTGTAGTGGTAAAATTGAAGTAAATTCTTACAAGGTCTTCCAGTAGTTGTCCCAAATAAAATGGTATCTTCTTTAATAGTAGCTAGTTTTTTCTAAATCCTGGTGTCATAGATACCCTGTCATGGAGTCACATCGTTTGGGTTGAAAGGAACATCAGTGCCCACCTAGAACCAATCCTTCCCTCCACCAGCCCAGGGTGCCAAATCCCCACCCAACCTGGCTTGAACCCTGCCAGGGATCCAGGGGCAGTGACAGCTTCTCTGGGCAGCCTGTGCCAGAGCCTCTCCACCCACCCTCACAGAGATTATTTCTTTCTAATACCTAATCTAAATCTACTATCTTTAGGTTAAAGCCATCATCCCTTGTCCTACCACTACACTCCCCAATCAGCTGTCACTCTGTCTTTCCTGGAGCCCCTTGAGGGATTGGAAAGCTGCACTAAGGTTTCCCTGGAGCCTTCTCCTCTTCAGACTGAACAAGCCTCATGCTGTCAGCCTCTCTTCACAGGAGAGGTGCTCCAGCTCTCTGACTGTCTGTGTCTCCTCCGGACTCGCTCCAGCAGCCCCATGTCCTTCTTACACTATGGACTCCAGAGCTGGAAGCAGTACTGCAGTTTGGGTCTCATCAGAGAGCAGGGGCAGAACCCCCTCCCTTGCCCTGCTGGTCACGCTGCTTTGGATGCAGCCCAGGATGCTCTGGCTGTCCTGTGGTTTGTTGCTTTCTAAACACCAGCACTCCTCCAGAGCTGTTCTGATGTGTTAAAGTTGGGGTATTGCCACAAAAGACACAAAAAAACCCAAACTAAAAAAAAAAAGCCTACCTTCAAGTTCTTCCCAAAGCTGTTAGAGAAACACCACTTCCTCTGGATTCTTAATTTGAATAAATAATTTTCAAAGCTTTTCAAGAAGGTGGTGATTTGCCTTAAATTGATGTGTATGAGGGGCAGTTCTTGCTGCATGATAACCTAATGCTTTTTAGCAAATACCTAGAGAAACCACACTCAGCTCAGCATAAGTCTGGAAGAGCTTCAGCATTTGAAATCTTTAATTGACCATTCTCTCTGGAGATTGTGCTGCTGAAATCTTTCAGGATACTTGATGAACTAGGGCCTTAATTAAGATTAGTTAACATGAATAAAGTAGAATTGCTAATCTTGGGTTGATTGGCAAGCATGGTTTTAGGGGGTTCATAGTTAGCATATGCATTCAGATGTGTATGTTCACATAGTTGGTCCACTGTTAGACTGAAGACAACAAAACCACTGGGGACTGTTTATTATTGGAGATGCTGAAGTTCTAGCAGAGATACAGGTTTCTATTCCACAGCTGAATATTAGTGTCAAGTATCATTGTGGGTGTGCCAATGTTTCCTGTCATTCATTTAATTTTACTTTCTTGCAGTGCTCTGTGCTCTCTTACTAACTTCCTCTTACTAATATCTCTTGCTGTAAAATTCCTGTAAATTAGAGAGAGTCTTTGTTACCTTGGGTTATCCTGCAGATTCTCTGACCTCTGCTTGTGAAGGAATTTTATGAGCTTCACAGCTGTTACCTTGCTTCGTCTTTGGGATGTAAAAATGCTTGGAAGTTAAAGGGAGGTGTGTGTAGTTGCACCAGGACTGAAAGAAGAGAATTCCTCTCCCCATAGTGATGAATACCTCTGCCCATGAGCTTCAAACTTTCCCCAGTTGCTTTGGTTAATGTAGCACACTGCAAGCTCCTTTGATATTTATTATAATTTGATCGACTCCAGTTTTGGCAAACTATCTTACTGCATTACCTGTGGGGTTTTTCCCTCTTGGGATATATTGGCTTTTATCTTTTTTTGATTGAATATCCTCTCCTTTGTCCTGATCTTGTTGCTTATTAGGATGGAGAAATATTTACTTTGTTCTTGCTGTATTTAACATCTCAGTATTTAATGTTGCTTGCTGTGGCTTCAAGGTTCACTTCTGCACTCTTCCTTGTGCACTTTCTGTAGCTGTCTTCTGTTCCTCTTGTATTGTGTAACATTCAAATGAGCTGGAGGAATGGAGGGTGTGGAACTGCATTACCAGTGTTGGAGTTGATAGAAGTGCAGGTGTCTTTATGAATGGAGTCTTTCCATGGAGAAAATGTCTGTGGTGTATGTTCAACATAAATGCTCCACATGTGAAAGGTTAAAAAGTGAGAAATCTGAGTACAGGCAGCACTTGGGGAGGGACACAGGAAGAGCAGAAGTAAACATAAGAGCATTGTATTTCATAGCACTGCCTGCTGTGAACATGGGGAGTATGTGAAAGGAGAGGCTGTGATGGGCTCTTCTGCCTTGAGTTCAGTGCAAATGAAAAGCATGTGAGAGCAGGGGACAGGCATTGTGCTTGTACCCTCCTGAGCTTTTGGCTTTGAACATGCTCCACAATGTTTCTCATTCTGGTAGAGACTGGGAACTCCTCAAATGGACAGCACCTAAACCAGTGATGTGTTATTGATTTATATATATATGTTGATATGTGGGGTTTTTTGTTTGGGGTGTTGGTTTTTGCTCCCCAGTATAGCTCTTTTCATTAACCTTGTAATTCAGAGCTGTTTGCTGGAGAACCTGTGTGTCCAGCAGAAGTAAATAAAAGGGCTAAATGAAAGCATGCCATGAGACTGGCCACCAGATCACCTCGTGGCTGGATGCACTGGGGAAGGGTCCTGTAAAAACTAATTCCTCAGCAGGTCCTTCTGCAGTGCCTGTAGACAACTTGTGTTTCTATTGTAGGTGTGGAGGGTGCAGCTTTCCAGAGCAGACTGCCACATGACCGCATGACCTCACAAGAAGCTGCCTGCTTCCCTGATATCATCAGTGGGCCCCAGCAGACTCAGAAGGTGTTTCTGTACATCAGGAACCGCACTGTAAGTTTGTTGCAAGAGTACTGATGAGAGACTAAGGGAATGGTGTACCTTGCAAAGCCTTTTGGCAGTTACCATGTCTAAAAGTTGTCAGGCATGTTGTTTTTTGGGTTTTTTTTTTTTGAAAATGTTACCCATTTCTTCACTGGGGCAATGCTGTGAGGCAACATGAAGGATCTGGTGTATTTACAATATCCAGAACATGGGCATAACTACCAGCAAAACCATTCAGCTAATACAGCTTTTAAAAGGTAAACCTTTTAAAGCTGGTGTAAAACCTTTTAAAGCTGGTGCAAAAATTATTACTATATAATAAAATAATATTCAATCAATCAAGTTGTTACTTAGAAGAAAGCAAACTTCTCAGCTGCTGGTTTTTGACTATGCTTAGCATTCAGTTGCTGTAACACTGAGACATGAAGCCGGTGATGTGGCTTATTCTCAGAACAGAATGCTTACTTTGCAAGCTCTGATTTCATAAAATAAATTGTAGGACTGAAGAAATTGTGTCTCAATGCTTCTAGCAGTTCTGACCAATTCAAAACTTCCATACAACTTAAAATACTGAGAAAAAGGACTAATATTCAAATAATTAATTGGGGAGTTCATTCAAGTTTAAACACTAATACAACTTAAGCTGTATAATTGTGTTTTGCAGATGATACTTTTAAAGGCTGATGATGCTTTTAGGTTCCTCAGCACATCAGCAGGGTTTAGGGCTTTTATAAAAGAGAGTTTTAGGAATCTTAAGTCCTATTAGAAAAATTATCAGTAGGTTAAAGCAGGTCATGACAACTTACAAAGCACAATGTAGGGTAAATGACCTGTTGTGACAGTGCAGGGCAGTTGTAGTTTGAAGCCCTTAAAAATCTTGTAAGGCTTGTGCTGTTCATAGAGAATCTAAAATGAGACTATGGAAAGAAAGGGTCATACCAAGTTACTTTAGTGGAATGAGGACTATAAAAACTGCAAAGGATCAAGACTGAAGAATTACTGGGTGATAATATAGCAGAGGAATTTTAAATAAAAGCTAACTAATGTGCATGATGGAAGTAATTGTGTGTGTATATATATGTACATAGAGGTTATGAAAACATACAATCTGGTCTTTGCACTCTTCCAGCTGAGAATGGAATCGTGGCTTTACTATTTGTAGTACTACAGAACGGTCAGTTCCACACTCAGGACTGATCAGAAAACATGGTTAAAAATTACTAGGAGTAGTATGCTAATGATGAAATTTGCACCAAATGGTCTCCTAGATCATATGTAAATTCTTAATATTTCATATTTGTTATACTTACAAAAATAAACTGAAATGAAGTATCTGTGAGGAGCTATGAAGTTCAGTAGTATAATTGTAGAGAAATACCCAAATGAATGACAAATTCTGGACTATAGAATGGTGTGGAGAGATGACCTAGGTCTAGGCATTAAGCAGTAAAATCCTATTTGTAGCTGCCCATGCCAGGAAGGAGGGTTTCTGTTGGGGAAAACAGTTGTAATTCTATTTTGTGCTTTTTCAGTGAAGGTTGATTTAGCTGATTATAAAAGACTGAGGTAAATGAACTTTGTAAGATGACAAGTACTTCTGTAGATTGAAATGTGATGCTGAACAGCCAGATGTGGTGTGTATTTTCTTGTGTGTCTGGTTAGGAGATGGTTCACTTGATGTATTTCCACTTGTGGTGTAGGAAGTTAAAATGGGCTGTCCCACACAGTCTAAAGAACACTGGAAGCCAAATTCAGTACAGCTTGGACAGCTTTACTTGTTAATTTTTCATCTCCTGACAGTTTTAGGTAACAAACGTGTGTGGAAAACACCTCTAACACATGCTTAACACAATATCTTCCTGTTCATTTAAACACAGCTGCAGCTCTGGCTGGATAACCCCAAGATTCAGTTGACATTTGAGGCAACTATTCAACAGTTGGAAGCACCTTATAATAGTAAGTGATGTTTTTCCCCTGTCAAACCATCCTGTACATATTGCTGCTACTCTGTTTTTGTTTGATTGGAGAAAAGCTGCTCCAAATAAAAAGAGGACTTCAGGTGGCTCCTGTTGGTAGTTGGTGTTGCAGTATGCTCCTGTTTCAGGTTTGCCTGGTAAAGAAATACATCCCTAGCATAATTCCAAAAAGCTGATTAAAATGGTTGTTAGAGAAGCTTCCTGTGAGTAAATTCACCTGCAGCTTTTAGGGTTTGTTACAACTTTCATGGTAGTTTGCAGCTGTGAGATTGTCATAAAGTTTCTGGGAGCCATTAAGAAGTTGCATCTGGACTTGCAGAGGCTGGCTGTGATGAGAGTGAGGAGTTACTGCTTCCAAATGCAGGCCTAGGAAAAGATCCCATTAAACTGGAAAAGGGTGGAAAGGAGCCATAAAGAAAAAGTAATTAAAGAAGAAAATAGTGATGGAATTAACACAGATACACTGTGAGGTATTGAAAATGTTACAATATTGTCTTTGTAAAATTCTGAATGAGAATTGAGTGTTCCAGGAGTGGCTTGGCTTAATACAGGCAAATCACACTGCAATTCTGGGTAAAGGTCTGCTGTGCTAGATAGAGAGAAGGATTTCAGGTCCTGTGCTGCTGCTCAGGCAGAATTCAAACCTTTCCCAGTATAGCATGGAAAAAAGCTTGTGGTTTCCAGAAAACCTTAACCACAGACTTCTTTAAGCAGATGGATTCTTCAGGAGGACAGATGGAGGTGCAGAAAGGGGTCTGATCAGTGTGCCTTTGCTGGGGTGTGCTTGTGAATATCTTTTTGCTACATATGTGCTGCTGAACATAGAGAATAACTGTAAAACCTTTCCATTCTTGCAGGTGACACGGTGCTCGTGCACAGGGTGCACAGCTACCTGGAGCGGCATGGCCTGATCAACTTTGGGATCTACAAAAGAGTGAAGCCCCTTCCAAGTAAGACATTGGAAAATGCTCCAATTTGGATTTTCTTTCAGTATTCTGGGATCTGCTAAGACCATTTGAATACTTGATGGTTTTTATTTAGGGTTGCAGTGCTGGGGGTGGGACTGGAAATTTGGCTGTAAAGAGTCATGTTCAGGCTATTTTAAACTTTTATTTTGGCATGGAGAAGCCATGAATTTATATAAATCACTTTGAGATGGGGAATGTTTGCAAATCTTCTGTAGATAATTTGATGGCTGTCACTGTTTAGTGAGATAGCCTTGTTCCTTGTTTGAGTAACAAGATGACAGAAATTAATATTATACTTAGATCTGTTATGTGCTTACGTGATGCTTGAATCTTAGAAGTACTGAACTTGTCTGGTTTTTCTGGGTTTTATTCCTCTAGGGCAGAAATAAATAAAACTGATACTTTGTCCCACAGCAGTTAATCAGTTCCTTTAAACAATCACTCTTCACAGTGCTTTTCTTCCTTGGTAGAGATGCACTACTGCAGTATTTCTTGTTAAGAAGCCCTGGTTTACTCTCACTGTGTTATGTACCTGATTTCATTGTCTTCCCTTTTTGTGGCCATTTGTTTTGATAAAGAGTTTGTTCTGCTGGAATGGTGGATGAGAAGGAAGCTGCTTTTTGTTCAGGGACAGGGAGGGGATTGTCCCTCTCTACTCTGCCCTCCTGAGGCCCCAGCTGGATCCTGTGTCCAGAGCTGAGGCCCAACACAAGAAGGATGTGCAACTGTTGGAGAGGGGTCAGAGGAGCCACGGAGATGCTCAGAGGGCTGGAGCAGCTCCCCTCTGGAGAGAGGCTGAGGGAGCTGGGCTGGGTCAGCCTGGAGAAGAGAAGGCTGTGGGGGGACCTCATTGCAGCCTGCCAGTGCCTGAAGGGAGCAGAGACACAGGAGGGGAATCAGCTTGTTCAAGGGCAGAGACTGGCAGGACAAGGGGGATGGAGTGAAGCTGGAGGAGGGAAGGGTTAGATTGGATATTAGGGGGAAGTTCTTTGCAGAGAGAGTGGTGAGGGGCTGGAAGGGGCTGCCCAGAGAGGGGGTGGGTGCCCCATCCCTGGGGGTGTTCAAGGCCAGGTTGGATGGGGCCCTGAGCAACCTTGTGTAGCTCCAGGCCTGAGGTTGGTGTCCCTGCCTGTGGCAGGGGGTTGGAGCTCTGTGACCCTTGGGGTCCCTTCCAACCCATGCCATTCTATGATTCTTAGTGTCTCTTAAATGAGGCTCTGGCAGGATGACTTGCAGTGTAGTAACACATGTATATACTGTATCTTATTTTCCCCTTTCTTTAGCCAAGAAGACTGGGAAGGTGATCATCATCGGCTCTGGGGTCTCTGGGCTGGCAGCAGCTCGCCAGCTGCAGAGCTTTGGAATGGATGTGACAGTTCTGGAAGCCAGGGTATGAATGCTTGTGCTATTTCTATGCAGAAACAACCAGCAACCACAGACCTATCATGGGGCCAGGTGCCTGCCTGAGGGGGGTGAGCTCCTGTGTGGTTATGGGCATTTGGGGTGTGTCTGCTGAGCACTGTACTAGGAAACAAGTGTTACCAGTTCTCACTGGGAGCTGGGTAATGCTTTCTCAGGGGGGCTTTGCATAGTGCTGCCAGTAGACAGGTGATACTGCCATATGCTTAGATACACAGTGCTTACACCAGTACCAGACTGGAATCTTCTTCCTTGCATGATTAGAAACTGACATTTCACTGGAAGGTAGAATTTAAGTTAGTATTTCAAGAACTTGTCCCATGGATGGAAACTCTTGAGAATTGCCATGCCATCAGGCAGGATGTTTTTCTTGTACCTTTTAAGTCTTACAGTAATTATTTTCTTATTTATTGCTACCTTTAAAGTTAGAGCTGTGTTTTATGGGCTGTGAACTAGCTGATTGTTCTTCCAGTAATAAGGTATTTTTTTATATCTAGACCTAATTTGGAATCTCCTCTTTTTAAAATTGGCAATTTTTTCATTATAATTTTATCACTCAGGAAAGCTTGATGCTAACTTAAAATCAATCAATCCATTGATGAATTCAATTGGAATTTATCCAATCCTTGACTAAACTTTGTCTATTGAGTCCTGATGTTTTTCTAGCCCAGATTAACGCAATGTGCTTAAGGGTTTTTTTTATTAGAATGATATTTCAGGCTTTTAGTTTTGCTCCCTAGCAGCAAGAGGAGTAGGTAGCAGGAGCTGCTGGCTCTGTGCTTCACAGGTGCTGTAG
This sequence comes from Laterallus jamaicensis coturniculus, assembly GCA_022605575.1. Lineage (NCBI taxonomy): Eukaryota > Metazoa > Chordata > Aves > Gruiformes > Rallidae > Laterallus > Laterallus jamaicensis. Next base: position 809,413 of record JAKCOX010000028.1, read on the forward strand.
CACTAGAGCATAGGGGTGAGTGCAGCAAGCTTAAAGCAGTCTCTTGCTCATCTGAATGTACTGTAGGGTTTTTCTTTTTCTTTTCTTGCTTGTTTGCCTGTTCTGGTTTTGTTTTATAGATTTTTTTTGTTTAAACTGGAAGAGATCAATCTGTTTTGTAACCTGGGTTTTGGTTTGTGCATCTTTATTACATCCAGTCTGTGGAACTGGCAAGAGGCTATTTTAAAATAGCACACAGTATTTTTTCAGTCATTTTTCTCTGGACTGCTTCATCTCTTCTTGAGTAGTCTGTAATTGTTCTTTTTAAGGGTACCTGGTATTTTTTCACATTACAATTTCAGTGAATCAGGTTGCAGTTTCTTTGTGTTTACCCCTTTAACTTTTAGACTGTTAGTTGACATGCCTCTGAAACACTGATCTGACTACTAAAAATCAAACTACATGTTTATATCAGTTGGTAGCTCTTTGGGATCTTTGCGCAGTTACAATTGATATTTCTTTCTGGTGTCAGCCTGTTAGCTGGACTGAGAATAAGCAAAAGCAGCTTTCCCCTTAATTTTCCTACCTCTTTCAATTTAAGTGTAGTTCTTGAGGCAGCAGGATGTGTCAAGAATAAAGCTTTTTTCCTGCCTCTAAAACAGGCTGTTTACTTCTGGTTATCTTCATGACTGATAGCTGGCTCTTCTGTGGAGAATAGATAGGAAAAAAACCCTCACTAATTATTCCCAACCCTACAACTTTTATTTTCTCCAGCACAGTTACATCATTTCCTATATGGCTGTTGGATTTTTGTGGTAGGAGGTTGGAGGAGGAAATACAGTAGAGACCTTAATCTCTCCACGGACCATGAAGGGTTGGTTTTAGAGTTGCAGTAGATCCTACTGTAGAGAGTTAAATCTGTCCAAATCAGGCACCTTTTTTTGTTCTTCCAAGCCTTTTATTAAAGTATCCACATCGTGCTCCTTCACTTTGGCAAATCACTGGAGATCAAGTGTTCATTTGCAGAGCTTCTTGGGAAGTTGTCCATTTGATTTAATGAACCTTTGGATAAAAGACTATTTATTCCATGTTCTGTAGAAGCTTCAGTGATGATGTTTGAGAGATCTATTGCCAGATGTTACCAGAGGTTTGCTGTATTCTGCTTTTCAAAGGACCGAGTGGGAGGAAGAGTGGCCACCTTTCGCAAAGGGAACTACGTTGCTGACCTGGGAGCCATGGTGGTGACTGGACTGGGTGAGTTCTGACAGAGAGGAAAGTTGTGGGACAGGATTTTACAGATCCTTCATGGGCAAAAGAATTGGATGTTTTTAACTATTTAAAATGTCAGTGCTGTAGTTCAGCCTCTGACAGGAGGCTTCATCAGTGCAGCTTCAGGTGGCAGCCCACACTCAGGGCAGGGGTTTAGTTAGTGCCTCAGCTCTCAGTGGGTGCTGAAGTCATGCAGGTGCTTGTTATGTCATCACCTGGTGGTACATGCATTCTGCTACAACTTGCTTGTGCTTGGTGGAATTCTCTGTTCTCCCATTGGCATGCTGCCCTCCTGTGTGTTTGCTCCTTTGCCTAATCCCTTTCAGGTGGTGTCTGCACAGGGTTCACTGCACTGGCTGAGCAAGTCTTGCTGGAGTTGCTTAGCCAGCTGCCAGCAGCCTCTGAGCTCAGCTCCAGGGACTGAATTTCTTGGTACCTCTCAGTTGTTCCCTTGTCTTTTCCAAAGCATAAGCTGAAACTGAACACAGAGAAGTAGGAACACAGCAAAGGGTGTTAGTTGAGGAGGGAAGAGCAAGGTAAATAAGAGCAAATAAAAGTTAAAGATGGCAGAGAACCCACTGAGATGGAATATGTTTTTTCATTTACCCAGGGGAAAAAGTCAGTAGGAGGGGGAATGGGGAACAGAGCCATTCAAAAGAGAAATCCCTTCTCAAGGTCAGGGTTTAAACCCCAAAAGTCCTGTGTCTGATTTCAAAAATAGTTGTAAAAATAATGGTAAACCCATATTTCTTCCTTAATGCCAGTTTATGGGATGGCATCAATTGTTAATACTGGTTATCTTGCGAAGATGATGAGCAGGTTTTTGGTGTGGAATACCCTTCAGTAATGCAGTGGAATGATTTTACTACAGGTTTTATGCTATTTTAACTGAGTTTACTGACTGCCAGATCCTGATGTCTATCTTTTATTAAGTTGCATCTAGAAACTGTGTCCGGATAAATAGTGGGAAAGTTGCACAGTCCTAGTAGAAGGCATTGGAGGTTGCCTTGTGAAAGACTAATATTTTTATATTCACCATGGATGTTTCCACTCCAAAATAACTGACCCTTTGCCTTGAATGAGGCAAACATGCTGTGGACCAAGGTGTCTACAGTGTTTGAAAGGCCTCCTTCACATGTCTGAACCTGGAATTGATGGAGGGAAGGAAGACCACTGAATGGGTCAGACTGGAGATTTAGGATCTTTCCTGGTTTTTTTTTTTAGTAAACCATGGAAGAACTATAATTTTTAGTAGTTTGAACTAACTTGAGAAGTTAAAGATGGCAGAGAACCCACTGAGATGCTGCTTTAGACCAACTTCAAAGCTTTTCTGCTTGTTCAGTCACCTTTTTGTAAACAGGAAGGTATTAGGGTGGCTGAACTTCCCCCTCTTTTAAAGGAAGGCTCTGGGTTTGATTGGATTGCAGAACCAGAAAACACTGGGAAAGCTAGATCTGAACTCTTTTTTTCCCCCAAAGTTAATTTGGTGAAGGAATCCATGTTGCCTCTGTGCCATTTCCCACTTGTGTCTGTTCTTCCTTTGCTGTTCTTAGCAAGAAGCTTTGGTGTTTAGTGATTCTGGATGCTTGAAGTCCCCACTTTCTGCCTTCCATCCACATGAGATCTCCTAAATTGTTTTCTAATCTGTTTAGATGAGTACCTCTTCCAGGTACAGCTGGTGCACGTGGTTCATCTTCACAGATTCTATTCACTGTGTCACTTGGAGTTCCACTGAGTTTTAAGGCACTGAATTATTCAGGTTTCACTGCCATGTCACCATGCTTTCAAAAGCTTCCATGCTGCTGTGGGAGCTTTCCTTGGCTTGTCAAACACTGCAAAGGTTTTTCAGATCTATTTATAGCTAGAAGCTCTCAATTGTACTAAGGCTGCTGCCACCCTAGGACTCTGCTTCCATATAGTCAACCCTTTTTCCATACTGTCCTTGATGTGCTGGTGGGTAAGTGGTGGTTTTTCATGATGTTTGTTGCATGAATTGCTGTGCAAAGTAAACCTTAGTGTTACATGACTGCTTGGGATGCATTTTGCACTAGATTTGGTGTGTTTAGTTGCTGAAATAGCTTTAAATTTGGCACTTTAATTGAAGACAAGCTGTGCAGGAGTATTGTTAACTGTACAAAATGTTTTTTAGGAGGAAATCCCATGGCTGTGGTTAGCAAGCAAGTGAATATGGAACTGGCTAAGATCAAACAAAAATGCCCACTTTATGAAGCCAATGGACAAGCTGTAAGTCTGAGACTGTTTTCATCAACTTTCTTTTTTAAAATAAATGTATCTCAAGTGAATTTACTACCAGGCTCTTGATCTAGCAAGAGATCTAGAGTGTGTCTATCTTCAGGCAGTGTAGTAACCTTGTAGTACATCTGCATGTCCTGGTTTCCCAGGGATTGTGTTCATTTTCTTCCTGGCAGCTGGCACAGTGCTGTGTTTAGGGGTTTAGGATGAGAATCACATTAATAACACAGTAACATTTTAGTTGTTTACAAGCAGTCAAAGACTTTCCAGCCTCTCATCCTGCTGTGCTGGCAAGAAGGCAGGGGGTTTCCAGGAAGCTGGCAGAGGACACAGCCAGGATGGGTGACCCCAACTGTCCAAATTGATATTCCATTTGATATGGTGTCATGCTTAGTGTATATAATGGAGGGTTGGCTGGGAGACACTGTGGCTCAGGAACTAGCTGAGCACATGTGTGTCACTAGCTTGTTTCTGTATTCTATAGAATAAACCATTGCTGTTTTCTTCCTTTTCTGTCCTGTTGAATTTATCTCAACCCACAAGTTTTGATTCTTTCCCCATCCCACTGGGGAGACTGAACTGTTTTGAGGTGGTTTGAGCTGCCAGCTGGGTTAAACCATCACACTGCACCTATTCTTCAGAAACCTGTGCTTTCCACATGAGTTTCTAAGTTCTGAGAGGCTTTGTGGAAGCCAAGTTCCTGGCTCCTTCCCAGATTTGTTACTGTTTTTCCTTAACTAGCTGTCTGGCTGGCTCCTCTTTGAAACCATTCTCTGCTGTGCTGGCACTGTAGCTTTATGTTGTTGCACCTTCTTTGCCCTGAAATAAGCTCACTCTGGCTGTTGTACATGTTGCTTCTTAAAGACTTGATTAACCAGAGGGACTGGCTGAACTATGCAGCAGTTCAGCAGTAATATTCTGGAGTTGGGATTTACCAACTGAACCAGCTTCCTTTCCTCTGCAGTGTCAGGGAGTGCTGATTGAGCTAGCAATGGTAGATCCTAGTTTAGTGCTGAATTCTACTGCCTGGAAGTGTTTCTGGCCTCTCAGATCTCAGAGTAGCTTCTGGAAGAAGTCAGATGTGTAGCATGCTTGCCTGCATAACTGCTGTGTGTGTCCCCAGCTGCTCTCAGTGTCTGCCCAAGTAATGCTGCAGTATCTCACAGCAAGACAGATGTATCCCTGTGCTCCCTCTGGGCACCACCCAGGAAGACATAACAGTTCAGCTGCTCCAAACTTTAGACCATTCTCAGTGGGCACTGTGATGCCTGAAGCTTGACCACACAGCTTTGCTGTCTGTAGCCCACTGCTTTCTGCTCACAGCATCTGATCACTTGGAGCCAGCTGAGCCCCTCAGGCACATCCTGCAGCCCAGGAATTCCTGTGCCTTATCAGATACTTTTCTAGACTGTCTGATGTTTGGCAACAAAAACTTTTGCCTAAAAATGGCTTCAAATGAGATCACACAATCCAAGGCTGATAGGGGTTAGAGGGGAACTCGGAGAACATCCACTCCAACCCCCTTGCTAAAGCAAGATCACCTAGAGCAGGCTGCACAGGACACAGCCAGCTTTTGAATATCCCAGAGAAGGAGACTTCACAACCTCTCTGGGCAGCCCAACTACTTCCCTGGGCAGCCCAAAATCTGCTCTTCCCCACATCTAACGTTGAACCTTTGGAGACAGTTTTCCTCCTCCCACCAAAGGTTTTTAATTCCAGTACTTCATGGTCACTGTGGCCAAGGTGGCCACCTACTTCCCCTTTCCCCACGAGACCTTCTCTGTTCATGAGAAGGAGTTCTGGAAGGACCCTGTCCTTGCTGGCTCCCTTAGTACCTAAACAAGGTGTAGGCCCTGGGGTGGCCTTTGGTGGACTTGCTCTGCTCTGACAGCTGCAAACTGAGTTGTGCACTCCAGGGACTCCAGTGTCTCAGAAGAACCAGAGGGGAATGAACTTCACCAGCCTCCTGGGTGTTCTGTGTTGGAAACCTTTCAGCATGTCTTGCCTTGTCTGCAGGAAGAGCTCAAACATTACTACTTAAATTACAGACCAGAGAGGCCTGTTGTGCCAAACTGGAACTGAACCATTGGTCACCAGCCTCTGCTGACTCTCTGGGCTGTTTGCATTTGCCTGTGCTGAACTTCAGCAGGCTCTTGTCAGCAGAGTTCTGTTGCCTGTTGATTGCCTTTCTGAATGGCATTGTGTCCTCCTGAGTTCTGCAGGAGCTGTGGGCTGGCGCAAAATCTTCTTTGTCCCACTATTCAGACAGTTAATAAAGATGTTGAAAGTATCAGCTCTGTGTTGACCTCTGCAAAGTGCTACTAGGAGACAAGCTGCCACTTGTTTCCTGTATAATCTGTCACAAACCTTTGAAGCCTGATGATGGCCTGTTTTTTTTCACCTGCATTATTGTCAACTTTCCCATATTTTAACAATTTGGTTTTAAAGATAATCTGGGGGCCTGTCAGAAGCCTTGGTAATGCCATCTGCAGGCTGAGCTGCAGTTCCCTGAGCAGCCCAACATTCTCTGTTCCCAAGAAACAGATCTAAGAGGCCACCTTTCCTCATCAGCTCCCTGATGATAACAAGGAATTTATAAAATAGCTTTAGGAATCTTATGGGCCTGTTTGTGTCAGCTGTCTGCTGTCCCCAGTTAGTTGTTAAAAAAAGGGTAGATGAGGTACTTGGGGATCTGGTTTAGCTTAGGACTTGGTTGGACTTGATGATCTCAAAGGTCTTTTCCAACCTTGTGATTCTTTGAAGTCCCCCCTAAGGACAAGGGCTAGTCTATCTAGAGGTGTCTCTTACTTGAAGAGTAATTCATTGATGTCATTCTGTCTGGGTGGTCTGTAGTAGACTCCCCTTTGTTTGTCCCTTGCCCAGAGACTCTCAACTGTGTCATTGCCAACTGACAGCTCCTTGCAGTCCAGCCCCCCATTACATACAGCACTGTCCCCCCACCTCTCCTTGCCCTGCCTCTTCTGAAGAGCCTGTAACCATCCATGGCCACACACCAGTCACAGGGCTCTTCCCACCAGGTTTTGCTTAGTCCAGTGGTGTCACACCTCTCTGAGCAAGGCAGGACTTGGAGCTCTTGCCTGTGCCTCATGCTACCTGCATTTGTGTAGAAACACTTCAGATATGCTTCAGAATACTTTGCACCTCTTGGAGTGGAGTTACAGAGCTCATGGACACACAGCCCTCTGATTGTAGCATGCCATCCCATAGTTTATCATTAGCCATGTGCATGCACTTCAGCTGGACTTTTAGTCCCACCTTGACTCTGACATGGTGCTGCTCCTGTCTCTTCTCTCTAGCCTGCTTTTACCCCCTTCCCCCTTCAGCTCTAGTTGAAAGCCCTCTCCACAAACCCCACCAGCTCCTGGGCCAGCATCCTTTGCCCTCTTTGGGTCAGGTGAACCCCATCTTCTGTCAGCAGTCCCAGTGCTGAGTTAACCATCCCTTTATCAAGAACCCCAAATTCCATCAGCAGCGCCAGCCTCTGAGCTGGATATTGATCTGGTGTTTGCCTGCTCGTTCTGGCTGCCCTGCTGCTGAAGGGATGGAGGGAAAAGCCACCTGTGTCCCCACACCTCTGATCACCCTAGTGCCCTGAGAAACAAGTGCTTCAAGTGGCCAGCAGCAGAGTGGCAGAGGAGGCCTGGTTAGTGCCATGAGATGCTGCTCTGACACAGGGGATACTTTGAGGCAGATTGAATGGCTATTGGAAAAGTCCAGCCTGAGAATCATGGGGTAGGCTTGGGTACTTCTCCAGTTCTTCCTGTTCAGGTTGACAGTCATCCCAGGGGTGTCCCAGCCTTTATGGAGCTCTTGCTTTTGTTCCCCTCCACGTGCTGGTCTCTGTATGGGGTCTGGCTGAGGTGACACTGCTGTTCCTGTTCACAGCCCTCACCACGCTGTGTGTCAGTAGCAGTGGGGTGTTGGTACCACACCAGTGTGTTGGCTGTTAGGAACAGTGCTGGCACACAGCAAGACTTCTCTCCAGCATTTCTCCCCCCTCTGCATTAGACTGGGGGGTGGGGTGGGCAATGTCCTGGGAGGGGTCACAGCCAGGACAGCCGACCCAAAGCGATCCATGGGATATTCCATACAGTGTGGCACCTGCCCAGCTATAGGCAGCTGAGGGATGAGGGTGGGAAGTGGGGGCATTGGGGTGGGTTTTTTATTGGTGGGTTGTTTTGGGTTTTTTTAATGGCATTTGTCTTCTGGAGCAACTGCTGTGCATACTTGTCAGAGTTACTTCCTGAAACAAGCAGCACAGGTGAGCTGTCTTCCACACCACATGACATCTCACCCCCATAAAAGGGGCTGGTTGGGGAGGGGTGGGCCCAGGCTGGTAGTTGCTCTGGGACAGTCTGAGTTCAGTCAAGTGTTAGGTCATAGGGTTGGTTGTGAAGTTGATCAGGTGCTCTGTGTTACCTCCTGCTCAGGTCAGTAAGGTGTATTCTCTCCTGGGCTCTGTTGCTCCCCTTTTGCAGTGCTTTGTCAGCAACTGTCTGTATCCCAACCTGTGGGGCTTTGTTTTCCATGCTGGGGAGGGGTGACCAAGGGGCTGTGGTGCTCAGCTGCTGCCTGGGGCTGAACCACAGCAGTACTGAAGCCCTGGTTCCTAGGAATTGGCTGGATACTGCCTTCTGATGGGAAGTAGAGAGTAATTGTTTGCTTGGCTCAGCAGGCAGCTTGTTGCTGTATTAAGTTGCCTTTATCTTGATTCCCAAGCTTGGGGTGTTTTTTCCATATCAGTTTTTCTCCCTGACCTGCTGAAAAGGGGAGTGAAAGACCTTCTTGGTGGACACCTGGCCTCCAGCCAGGGCTAAACTATCACAGTCCTTTTGGTGCCCAGCTTGAGGCTTGACAACAGCAGTTTTGTATTGTGAGCTGCAGCTGTAGTAGTTACTAAGCAGCAGGTTACAGAGTTTGTTAGCTGCACTGATTATCTCTTTATTACACTAAGGAACAAATAATGGCTCTGTTCCTTGTCCTGATATTGATGTTTGTGCTGTGCTGGAGGAGCTGTCTTGTGGAGACAAGGAGGAAAAGCATCTCTTTCCCTACCTGGAATTGCTGTGGATAGTTTTGTGTGCTGGGTTCAACCTGGCTGGAGGCCAGGCACCCACCAGAGGTTCTCTGTCACTGCTGTCTTCAGCTGGACAGGCAGGAGAAGATACAATAGAGATAAGGACAGAGACAGATCATTCAGTAATTACTATCAGGGGCAAAAAAGATTCAACACAGAATAAGCTGAATCTAGTTTATTCATACCCAATCTAATCCAAACAGAGTCAGGTAATGAGAAATAAACCAAATCTGAACAGCCTCCCCCCCACACCCCTCCCTTCTTCATGGGCTCAATTTTATTCTCCATTTCTCCTCCCCTCAGGCAGCACAGGGGGATGGCGTTGGGGTCAGTCCATCACACCCTGTCTCTGCTGCTCCTTCCTCCTCAGGAGAGGACGCCTCACACTTCCCTGCTGCACTGTGGAGTCCCACCCGTGGGAGGCAGTCCTTTCTTGTTGAACTCCCTAGGAAAGTGGACTGCTGCAGGTGAAGGCATCTAGTACCTGAGAGAATTAGTAGTGCTAGGAAGTCATCTATAGTGATCTGCATGATGATGATGAGGTCTTCAAAGATCCCTTCACGTGCTTCAAGTTGAAGAACATCAGGTGCCAGTTGCTACTAGGAAGATGCACTGTCAGGACATTACCATTGTCCTGGTGGCAGTATTGGACAAACCAGGCCTCTCCAGCTCCCATCCATGAGCTGATTCATCAACTGGAGAACCAGGGAGTATTAGCAAGACTCACCCATCTTTTAATAGTCCCCCAGGGTCAGTGCAAAAGTCTGATGGAGGGTAAAGGCTAACAGTAGAATGTCATGGCCCAAAGGAAGTGATGCCACCACTGAGTGTTGCTGTACCAGCTTTGTTAGGGCTTCAGTATGAAATGGAATCAAAAGCTGCTAATTGGTTTGCTACCACTGACATCAGTGTGTTCTGCTCCGTTCTTCTGGCAGCACAATGTAGTTTGCACTTTCCAATTCACATGGAGGTGTGTCCAGTACATCTGGAACTGAGTGCCCCAGGGAGGAAACACAGCCCTGCCATGTGTGATGGGCTGATCCAAACCACACTGGAAAGTGGTGGTGCCCCTGCACGTCTACAGCATTTTAGTGACGTTGTCTGGAGCAGTGAGGCAGGAGTAGTGCTTGAGAAGGGGAAAAGAGTAATTGAGGGTCTTCTGAAAGCTGGTTTTGCCATAAAGAAAAGCAAGGTCAAGGGACTGTCATGGGGCATCCAGTTATTGGGAATAAAATGGCAGGATGGATGCCTTCATGTGTCTGTGGATGCAGTCAACAAGACAGCAGCTCTGTCTCCACCAGCTAAGAAGGAAACACAAGCATTCCTGGTTCTTGTAAGTTCTGGCAAATGCATATTGCAGGTTACAGTGAGCTTGTGAGCCCTTTCCTCTTTATTGAGGAACCCAGAAGAATATTTTGAGTGTGGCCTTGAGCAACAACAAGCCTTTGAGCACATCAAACAGGAAATAGCTTGTGTGGTAGCTCTTAGGCCTGTCTAGACAGGTCCAGCTGTGCAGGTTGTACTCTACACTGCAGCTGGGGATCGTGGTCTCACCTGGAGCCTTGGGCAGAAATCCCATCTTGGCTGCTGCATTGTGGCAGGACATCACTGCCCAGGTAGAAAACATGGCTTTGAAAGTATGTCAGGTACATGCTTGCATACCCAAAAGCTGTGCCACTGAGGAACAGAACAAAGAACAGGTAGACAAAGCTGCCAGAACTAAAGTAGCTCAGGTGGACCTGGACTGGGAGTGTAAGGGTGACATGTTTGTAGCTTAGTGGGCCTGAGAAACATCAAGACATCTAGGGAGGCAACATACAGATGGGCTCATGAGTGACCAGGGAGGCCATCACACAAGTCACTAACGAATGTGAAATACGTGCTGTGACCAAGTGAATCTCCCTGGGAGGTGGCTGGCTGTTCATACAGCTGAGCCTGTTGAATTGACTGTGTTGGGTGACTGCTCTGACCACACCACAGCAAGTGCTAAACACTTACCATGGTGGAACCAACTATTGGTTGGCAAGAGGCATATCACAGAATCACAGAATCTTAGGGGTTGGAAGGGACCTCAAGAGATCATCGGGTCCAACCCCCCTGCCAAAGCAGCTCCCTAGCTCATATTACATAGATAGGCGTCCAGATGAGACTTGAATCTCTCCAGAGAAGGAGACTCCACCACCTCCCTGGGCAGCCTGTCCCAGGGCTCCCTCACCCTCACTGGGGAAAAGTTCCTCCCCATGTTGGTGTGGAACTTCCTGTGCTCCAGCTTACAGCCATTGCCCCTTGTCCAGTCCCCACAGACACTGAGAAGGGGCTGGCCATTCCCCCTGCATCCCATGTCTAAGATATTTATAAACACTAATTAGGTCCCCCCTGAGTCTTCTTTTTTCCAGGCTGAACAGCCCCAGCTCACTCAGCCTTTCCTCACAGGGGAGATGTTCCAGACCCCTAATCAACTTTGTCGCCCTTCTCTGGACTCTCTCCAGAAGGTCCCTGTCTCTTTTATCCCAGGGAGCCCAGCACTGGACACAGTATTCCAGCTGGGGCCTGACCAACGCAGAGCGGAGGGGGAGGATCACTTCTTTCGACCTGCTGGACACACTCCTCCTGATGCCCCCAGGATCCCATTGTCTCTCTCAGCCCCAGGGCACACTGCTGGCTCATGGCCACCCTGTCACCCGCCAGCACCCCCAGGTCCTTCTCCACAGAGCTCTTTTCCAACAGGTCATCCCCCAGCCTGTACTGATATCCTGTAAACCATGCCACTGCCTGAAACACCATCCTAGGCCTTGAAAGGGAACTTGTATGGTGATATGGTACCCCAGAAATAATTGAATCAGACAGAGGGACTCATTTCTGAACTAACCTCAAACTCCCGGGGAAAGAAAGATGGCATTGAGTGAATATCACATTGTCACCTACAAGCCTCCTGAAAGAGGAGGCTCTTGAAGTTCCCTGAAAGACCAGTATAATGGACTGTTAAGGACTGTGTTGAAGGCTGTGGCCAGTGGGGCATGGGTGCGTGGGGGTATAAATTAAGCAGAAGGCACTTGACTAATTAAGACCAAGAGAATCTGGTCACCATCCTGGTCCTGCCCCAACCCATGCTACTGTGGGAGGAGATAAGGTCCCTGCAATGCACATGGGGAAGGCAGTGTGGATTGCTCCCCCTGTGGGAAAAGACAGACTGAGTCCTGGGATTGTCCTTGCACAAGGACCTGGGTGTACTTGATGGGTGTAGTGGTTTAGGCCTGGCTCGAGTCCAGACACCCTCTGAAGTTGGTTTGTCACTCCCCTTTTCAGTTGTACAGGGCAGAAAATATCTATGGAGAGGCTCAGGAGTCAAGATAAGGACAGGGAGAGATCATCCTGTAATCAGTGACATGGGCCAAACAAACTCAACACAGAGTGAAGGAAAGAAAGTCTCTGATTGATGGCCCTGCCCTGCACCCCAGTGACACCAGGGTTGGGGGATGAGAAGTGTGACCAGAGCTTAAAGCCCCTTCCCCCACCCCTCCCTTATTAGAGACTTTAGTCAGGATTTTGCTCCCTTCTTCTCCCCATTGTGGCACAGGGAGGGGCAGGGCCTGGGGGAATGGGGTTCTCAGTTCCTCAGGAGATGTTCTCCTTCTTAGTCAGGGTGGGGGGTGATTCATTCCTCACCCCTTCCCCTGCTGCACCCTGGGGTCCCACCCACAGCAGACAGTCCTCCACCAACTTCTCCAACCTCAGTCCTTTCCCACGGGGCTTCAGCTCTTCCCCAGCTGCCCCAGTGTGGGTCACTGCTGTGGGTGCAGTCACAAATCCCAGTGTCTCTCAGTCTCTCAGGCCTCCCTGGGGTCAGCAGCCTCCCCCCAGCAAACCTGTTCCAGTGCAGATCCCTCCCTTGCTCATCTCTGGGTCTCTGTCTGTCTCCACAGGCTGCAGGTGCTGGCAGGGGCTGGCTGCAACGCGGGTCACAGCATCTCTTGTCTGTCTCCCCCTGCTCCACCCAGCGTGGAGCCTCTCCAGGGGCTGCAGGGGGGTCTGGGCCTTTTCCATGGGCTGTGGGGGGACACCTGCTCCACCATGGGTTTCTCCAGGGGCTGCAGGGGGGACATTTTCCCTCTGGTACCTGGGGTGCCTCCTCCACCCCTTCCCCAGCCTTGGTGCCTGCACAGCTCTTTACATCTTCTCTCTCCCTTCTCTGGGGGCAAAATGCAGCTGCTGGTGGGTTTTTCCCCTCTGTGACTCCCAGAGGCGCTGTGACCGTCACCGACTGGCTCGGCCCTGGTCAGCAGCAACTCTGGCCTTGAGTCGGCCGCTGTTTCCTCTCTGGGGCCTGCAGAGAATTCCAGCAGCTCCTTACAGCACCGATCTCAGCAGCCCCTGTTCTCTGCCAGTACCCAGCTATGCAGAACCATGACAGTGGGTAATGTGGAAGGATGGAGAGACCCTGTGTGTGCCTCAAGAAAATTTAATGTTCAGTGAAAAATCATCAGTTAAGTGAGTTGGATGTTGTAGGAAGTGATGTAGCAGGAATGACCAGAACCAATGACCAGTGAGTTCCACAGGAGCCAGAGAGGTACAACAGTGACCTAAAGCAAGCTGGTGCTGGTGCCCACCAATGAAACATACTGCTGCTCCTCTCCTGAATGTTCACTGGGACAGCCTGGGGCAAGTCACAGTATGTTCATGAACATCTGGAGAAGCAGAGGAAGACTGTACTTATCAGTGTGTTGCCTGTATCTTTTGTTTAACCTAGACTGGGTTTAACAGGTGTTAATACCATGTGGTGCTTGCTCTTCTCAGCCCATGCAGCTGTCACAGAATCACAGAGTTGTATACTCCCACAGTGGGAGCAGCACACACTATTTAAACAAGTATCTTCCAAACAGTCAAAGACCACTGTTCCTGAGAAGGATACGTTGAGAGGGAGATGCTGATCTCTTCTCCTTGGTGTTCATGATAGGACACATTTGAACAGCTCAGACTTGCACCAGAGGGCATTTAGACTGGCATGAGGAAGCTTTTCTTTACTGAGAATGTGGTCAGACACTGAAACCAGGATTCCTAAAGAGGTGATTCATGGCCCAAGACAGTTTAAGAAGCATTTGGCCAATGCTTTAACTTGGTCAACCCTGAATTAGTCAGGCACTTGGACAGGAGTGTTGTTTTAGGTCCTTTCCAACTGAAATACTCTATTCTGTTCATGACAATCACTCCAAAGGTTAAGTACATTGCTTATCTACTTGAGTGAGATATGCCAGGCCTTCTTAAACCTTGTGGTTATGTAAAGCCATCCTGCCACCAGAATGGTCTTTTGTCCCACTGTCAAACTCCTGGAGCTTTGATGAATACATCTGCCAGCAAGTAAGCCTTTGTGTGCCCAGAAATTGGTTAGCTTTCCTCATGAAAGAGATTGGCCAGCTCTGCTTGGAGCTCTTTGGCCAGACATCCTGGAAAAGGGACTTGGTGTGGTGCAGACTGTGCTGCCTGACTGTTTGAGAGAGCTAAGGCTATGAAATACCTCTGTACAAGGGCTTTGCTCAGCTACTTTGTTGTATTCTTGACCTGTCTCTCTAGCACAGGGAATGTGATGGTTTCCTTCACATCTGTATTTTTTTTGGAGCACTGCACTAAGGATTTCTCTGGAATGTTTCTTACTCCTGATTTGGGGAAGGCTTGCATTTCATGAGAGAAGGTAATCTGTGTCATTGCTGTGGTTTCTTTGGAAATGTTCTCTGTGCCACTCCAATATCTTCTCTACATATTTCATTTTTATTTATGAATATGTTATTAAGCAGAAACTCTGGGGTTTTGACTCCTAGGTTCCAAAAGAGAAAGATGAAATGGTGGAGCAAGAATTTAATCGTCTCCTGGAAGCCACCTCGTATCTCAGTCATCAGCTGGACTTTAATGTTCTCAATAATAAGCCTGTCTCCCTAGGTCAGGCTCTAGAGGTTGTCATACAGTAAGTGGCTTGTCTCTCCATGGGGGCACTTTCCTGTTCTTGTGAGGATTTTTCAAAAGATGCTTGAAACAATCCTGGGGCTCCTGGGGTGAGCTGCTGGGTCTCTGCCAAGTCCTTGTTTGGGTGTTTCTTGTTTATTGAAGCAAAATAGGCCAATGGGGTCCTGGGCTCCATCAGCAGAGGGGTGGCAGCAGGGACAGGGAGGGGATTGTCCCTCTCTGCTCTGCCCTCACCAGGCCCCAGCTGGATCCTGTGTCCAGAGCTGGGGCCCAACACAAGAAAGATGTGGGGCTGTTGGAGAGGGGTCAGAGGAGCCACGGAGATGCTCAGAGGGCTGGAGCAGCTCCCCTCTGGAGAGAGGCTGAGGGAGCTGGGCTGGCTCAGCCTGGAGAAGAGAAGGCTGTGGGGGGACCTCATTGCAGCCTGCCAGTCCCTGAAGGGAGCAGAGGAATCACAGAATCTTAGGGGTTGGAAGGGACCTCAAGAGATCATTGGGTCCAAACCCCCTGCCAAAGCAGCTCCCTATCTCATATTACATAGATAGGCATCCAGAGGAGACTTGAATCTCTCCAGAGAAGGAGACTCCACCACCTCCCTGGGCAGCCTATTCCACTGCTCCCTCACCCTCACTGGGGAAAAGTTCCTCCCCATGTTGGTGTGGAACTTCCTGTGCTCCAGCTTACAGCCATTGCCCCTTGTCCTGTCCCCACAGACACTGAGAAGGGGCTGGCCAATTCCCCCTGCAACCCATGTCTAAGATATTTATAAACACTAATTAGGTCCCCCCTAAGGCTTCTTTTCTCCAGGCTGAACAGCCCCAGCTCACTCAGCCTTTCCTCACAGGGGAGATGTTCCAGACCCCTAATCAACTTTGTCGCCCTTCTCTGGACTCTCTCCAGAAGGTCCCTGTCTTTTTTATCCCAGGGAGCCCAGAACTGGACACAGTATTCCAGGAACAGGAGGGGAATCAGCTTTTTAAAAGGGCAGAGACTGGCAGGACAAGGGGGATGGAGTGAAGCTGGAGGAGGGAAGGGTTAGATTGGATATTAGGGGGAAGTTTTTTACAGAGAGAGTGGTGAGGGGCTGGAACAGGCTGCCCAGAGAGGGGGTGGGTGCCCCGTGTCTGGGGGTGTTCAAGGCCAGGTTGGATGGGGCCCTGGGCAACCTTGTGTAGCTCCAGGCCTGAGGTTGGTGTCCCTGCCTGTGGCAGGGGGTTGGAGCTCTGTGATCCTTGGGGTCCCTTCCAACCCATGCCAGTCTATGATATTCCAAAGACAGTTAAAAGAGCAAACATCTCTTGAAAGCTTTTGAGAAATCACTGCTATAGTGGCTGATAGTGGCTAATTGATTTAGTATGAATTGGTGCACATGCAGCCTACTAATGCTGCTGGAAAAATAATGGCATTTGTAATGTGCCTTTTAATAATAGTAGGTAACTGCACACTCATGTTTCAGCTGGTCAGATATCTCTTACTTACAGAAACTTGTATTATTTCTCTAATTGCCACATGAGTATTTACTGAACTCTCCCATGACAATGCTTTTAGTGCTTTCTACTAAGAAAGTGTGATGATGAGTTTTCTCAGTAACTCTAGGATTTTATCTAGAATTAAATCTCCCTTCTTACCTTTTATAGATTGCAAGAGAAGCATGTGAAGGATGAGCAGATTGAACACTGGAAGAAAATTGTGAAAACACAGGAGGAATTGAAAGATCTCCTTAACAAGGTCAGCTGATGACATTTAGAACAGGAGGATAACATTTTATTCCTTGAAGTGGAAAACTGTACAAAACCTTGTACAGTGGAAAAACCTGTACCTGGAAAAAAATACCAGAAAGCTGCAATTAATGCTGTTCTTAAATATATTTGGTAATGCCAGTCCTGCCTGGAAACACTGTAATGACAGAAGAGTTTCTGGGTTTGAGGAGGAGCACAGAAGTGATTGGGGAGAAGTCTAAAAAGATAAATATGGGAATAGATAGAGGATAAACCTGATAAACAGTATTGTGTCTTAGCTGCTTTAATGAGGTTAATGAAGACTGAAGCTCTTGGGTTTTTTTTTTAAAATTGTTTTCTTTCCTTATGCCAACTCTGCCCTGTGGTGCAGAAGCACTGCTTTAGGCCTACTTATAATCTCTTTCAGTTGTAGCAGATTACTTCTCCATGTAAGCTCCTCAAATGGAAAATGTCTAAGGACACCTCTCATATCTGTGGGTTTGTGCAACAGATTTTATAAGAAATCAGTTGTGTTTAAGCCATATTTTGGCACAGAATTGCATATAAGTAACCCAACCCAGGGAATCTCTTGGTGTAATGGAGTAGTTTGAGATGAGGATCCATTTTACACAATGACTTGCATGAAATCTACTTCCCCTCTTTTTTTTTTCCCTCCTCCTTTCTCCCTTTCCCTGCTTCACCTGAAAAAGATGGTGAATTTGAAAGAGAAGATTAAAGAACTTCATCAACAGTATAAGGAAGCATCAGAAGTGAAGCCACCTCGGGATATTACAGCAGAGTTCCTGGTGAAAAGCAAGCACAGAGATCTGACTGCACTTTGCAAGGTAGAGGATGACACACAGTGGTTTCTGAGGACTTCAGCAATCAGATCAAATTAGCTAATAATGTTTCCACATCTCTCTCTAACCCAACACTCAAGAGAATGTGATTGATGGTAACTGGGTTATGATACTGGTAGGAGCTGCATTAAGTACTGCTAGGTACCTGTCCTTCATGATTGAGAATACCAGCATGTTGAAGGCTTGATTTGAAGGAACTCTGCTGGCTCATGTCAGACAGCATTGAATATTTTGAAAGCCAAATTTTAAATTAGGCTTGGTCTTCCATCAGCAGAGGGGTGGCAGCAGGGACAGGGAGGGGATTGTCCCTCTCTGCTCTGCCCTCACCAGGCCCCAGCTGGATCCTGTGTCCAGAGCTGGGGCCCAACACAAGGAAGATGTGGGGCTGTTGAAGAGGGGTCAGAGGAGCCACGGAGATGCTCAGAGGGCTGGAGCAGCTCCCCTCTGGAGAGAGGCTGAGGGAGCTGGGCTGGGTCAGCCTGGCGAAGAGAAGGCTGTGGGGGGACCTCATTGCAGCCTGCCAGTGCCTGAAGGGAGCAGAGACACAGGAGGGGAATCAGCTTGTTCAAGGGCAGAGGCTGGCAGGACAAGGGGGAATGGTTTAAAGCTGAAGGAGGGAAGGTTTAGATTGGATATTAGGGGGAAGTTCTTTGCAGAGAGAGTGGTGAGGGGCTGGAACAGGCTGCCCAGAGAGGAGGTGGGTGCCCCGTCCCTGGGGGTGTTCAAGGCCAGGTTGGCTGGGGCCCTGGGCAACCTTGTGTAGCTCCAGGCCTGAGGTTGGTGTCCCTGCCTGTGGCAGGGGTTGGAGCTCTGTGATCCTTGGGGTCCCTTCCAACCCATGCCATTCTATGGTTAATACTGCTGGGTCTCACAGTAGCCTGGAAGTAAAAACTGTGTTTGAAGAGAAATGGCCTTTCTCTAAGATAAAAAAGGCAGTTTTCTGAGTCTAGCATGTGGTACAGTATGGTTTCTGAACTCTGTTCAATGTTAACTAATATTTGAAGAGAAAGAAGAATAGGAATAATGTTTCTGGCAATATAAGGAAGCTCTTAGCACCATAGAGACCCTTAGAACAGCAGGACTGTAATAGACCTTCATGTTCTTCAGATCTGAGTGTTTAAATTCCTGAAATATTAGCAGTGTGTAATAGGCTCCTGTATATTCCAGCAGCAGAACGGCAAAATACACTGGATTAAATGTTGAAAAAAATAAGTAACTTGATTTAGATTCTATTAAACCCATGAGTCTTCTGGTTTCCCTTGAGATTATGCCTAGTTTGATGCCACACAATGTCTGTCTTTAATTCTTCTTACATGTAAACTGATTTTAATGTTAGCTTTTCATCTTATTAGGAGTATGATGAATTGGCAGAAACACAAGGAAAGCTGGAAGAGAAGTTACAAGAACTTGAAGCCAATCCACCAAGGTAAAGATACAAACTATGAAAAGAAATACTCAGGAAATCAGGTTTTTAACAGCCTTTCACTGAGTTTCAAGAATGCTGTGGTTTGCTTTCTTTGAATCACAGTAACTCAAGGGGTTAGAAAGGTACAAACACCAAGTTTGAACTCCTTTGCTTATAGGATTCATCGTCCTTGTTTTCAGGGTTAACTGGGACAAACACAGTGTTGTAAGTCAGGGTGCAGGACAGTGAGAATTCTTTCTGGAAGCAGTGCCTGATCTCAGGAGGCCTTTCAGATTCAAAATGCCATCAATAATGGGAGCATACCAATCCTCCTTCCTTTGGCAGAGTATGATTCTGTGCTCTGTGATTATTACTAGGTTTTTAGTTGTATACAGGCTATTTAAGACATTACTTTTTTAAACTTTTTATTATTTCTTAAGTTAAGTTTCTAGCTTCAGTTAGATTATTTCACAGGAACTCCACTGGTTTTTTACACTCAGCTTCCATGAAGGAGATTGGAATGTCTGAAACAGGATCTGTTTGTGTTTTTTTTAAAATGTATTTATTTCTCCACTAAGGAGGGACTCAAACAAAAAAAGTCTGGGATTAAATTTTCAGAGGGAATGCACTTGCAATATCCTGCTCTAGAAATTGAATCTCTTTGTATTATGCTTTTTCTTTCCCTAGTGATGTTTATCTCTCATCAAGAGACAGACAGATACTTGACTGGCATTTTGCAAACCTAGAATTTGCTAATGCTACACCCCTGTCTACGCTCTCACTGAAGCACTGGGACCAGGTAGCTAATTAATTTATTCTTTCAGCAATACACTAGCAACTTAAGCTATAGATATTTAATTCTCATGGAGCTGTACTAACAGTTTCTAATGTGCTGTCAGCTTTTATGCAGATAGGGTGCTTTTATGTGATTATTATTTGCTGATGAAATTCCAGAGAGCTTTTTGTTAATGTTAAAACAATCTCCTAACAATACAATTGTGGTGGTTTGGCCCTGGCTAGAGGCTAAATGCCCAACAAGCTGGTTGCTCACTCCCCTTTTCAGCTGAAAAGGGGCAAAAATAGATACTGGGAGGCTTAGGACTTGAGATGAGGACAGAGGGATCACTCTGCAATTAGTGCAATGGGCAAAACAGACTCAACAAAGAATAAAAGTGATTTATTACACTACAGCTACACACCCAGTGAGCCAGAGTTGGGTAATGAGAAGCGTGGCCAGGTCTGAAAGCACCTTCCCCCCACCCCTCCCTTCTCAGCACACTTAAACCTCATCACAATTTTACTCCCTTCTTCCCCCCCCCAACATGATGGGGGGGGCAATGAATGGGCAGTGGGGTTCCAGCAGTTCCTTGCAAACTGCTTTCCTCCTCCAGATCTTAACACTTGTACTTCCCCCCAGCCATCTCTTCTTTGCACACTTGACTTTAATCACAGATCTGCTCCCTTCCCAGCACAGGGAGGGGCAGGGAATGGGGAGTGGGGGTTTCAGTCCCTTCATTCTGAGTTGTCTTCCCTGTTAGCTGGGGAGGGGCATTCCACACACACACCCCCCTTCCCCGGCAGCACTGTGGGGCAGACACTTCTCCACAAGCTTCTGCAGCCTGAGTCCTCTCTAGCAGGGAGCCATCTCACCACAGGCCTCAGCAAAGCTCCCTCCATAGGGTGCTGACATTTGGGCCCAGACCCCCTGGCCTGGTCCCTCACAGAGTCACAAGTCCCCTGGCAAACCTGCTGAGGGGTGGATCAATCTTCACAGGGTGTAGGTGTCTCTGCTCCCTGTCCTCACCCATGGGCTGTGAGGGGACACCCGTTTCACCATGGGCTCACCATGAGCTGCAGGGGAAACTCTCTCTGGCACTCAGAGAGCCTCATTCCTTCCCCCCACCCTCCTCCTTCCCCAGCCTTGGAGTCTGCACAGCTCGTTACATCTCCTCACCCCCTTCTCTGGGGGCAAAATGTGGCTGCCTGTGGGGTTTTTTCCCCTCACTGTGATTCCCAGAGGCGCTGTGACCATCGCTGACTGGCTTTCCCCTGGTCAGCAGCAACTCTGGCCTTGAGTCGGCCACTGTTTCCTCTCTGGGGCCTGCAGAGAATTCCAGCAGCTCCTTACAGCACCCATCTCAGCAGAACCCCCCTTCTCCATTAAAACCCAACTGCACAAAAATGCAACAACTGTCTACAGATGGTTCCTGTGCTTACTGCTCAGTCAACAGAAAGGTTTTCAAATTTATTTGACTCACTTGACATTTTTTTATAAATTTACCATTGTGTGAAGTTTCTTTATTTTCCATGGAATGATAGAATTTCATTACAAATGCATGTTTTTTATGTATCTTCATTTTAGGATGATGACTTTGAATTCACAGGCAGTCACTTGACTGTGAGGAATGGATATTCCTGTGTGCCTGTGGCCTTGGCAGAAGGGTTGGATATTAAATTAAACACAGCAGTTCGACAGGTTCGCTATACAGCATCAGGTAAATGAAAACACCTCCTCTGGAAACTGCTCTGAGGGACTGTGGTCATAGAAATTAGATTTCATTGCTTCTGGAAGGAGATGTGAAGATTAGTTTCAGAAAAGCCCTCCCATTATATGTTTTGGGTTAGATAAACAGCCTCATTTCTTAGTGTGATTAATTGGGAGTTATTGATTTTGAATGGGTTTTGCTTATTTCAGTGGCTGTTTCAGCACCATCCTTTTCAGTTGTATTTACTGATTCACAAGGTCACATTCTTCCATTTCTTTACTTGATTGAAGCATTGGGAGTAAGAAGTCTTACACTGCATAAGAGTTCTTGCCTCAAGGAATGATACTAGAAGTATAAATTAATGTAATATGGACTCAAACAGATGGAGTGGCTGTATCTTGTTGTTCTTCAAAGCATTCCTTGCAGGAAACTGGCATCTGAGAGAGCAACTTAATGAGAGGCTCATTCTCTCCTTGCTGTTTATTTATTAATGTATTTAAATATCAGAAGATATTTACAATATTATCTTAGAAGAAAAGAGATCTTAGAAGACTAAGAGGGGGTCTGATCAATGGTTATCAATAGCTGAAGGATGGGATGCAGGGGGACATGGGCAGACTCTTCTCAGTGTCTGTGGGGACAGGACAAGGGGCAATGGCCTCAAGTTGGAACAGAGGGAGTTCCCCCCAATCTGGGGAAGAATTTCTTGCCAGTGAGGGTGAGGGAGCCCTGGGACAGGCTGCCCAGGGGGTGTGGAGTCTCCTCTGGAGAGATTCCAGCCCCGTCTGGACACCAACGTGTGTGCCCTGTCCTAGGGACCCTGCTTTGGCAGGGGGTGGGACCCCATGGGCTCTGGAGGCCCCTTCCATCCCCTGTGACTCTGTGATCATTTCCTGGCCTAGATGAGCCTTTAAGCTCATCCCTTCTGGCCATTTCCAGATGCTGTGTGAATGACACTCTCTGCCATTGAGCTGTGTGGGTAGGAGCATTCACTTGTGATTGTTAGTGTACAGCTGCCTTTCACAAATGCAGTGTTTTCTGATGGGGCTGTGCTTCTCTCCCTTTTACAGGCTGTGAGGTGATAGCTGTAAACACCCGATCTACCAGCCAGACTTTCATTTACAAATGTGACGCTGTGCTGTGTACTCTCCCCTTGGGGGTCCTGAAGCAGCAGCCTCCAGCAGTGCAGTTTGTGCCGCCTCTCCCCGAGTGGAAAACCTCTGCAGTGCAGCGGATGGGATTCGGCAACCTTAACAAGGTGACGTGTGGTCACTGAGGGAACTGCAGCACATCAGGTGTTGACAGAGTCTGTGTGCAGGGGGGTTGTATGTTGGATGAGAGGAATGACAGTTTTTCCACTGCTGTTTTCCTGCATTCTGATGCTGAAAATTATCTTGAAGAGCTGTAAGGATTCTTCTCTGTTTCTCACGCAAGTTTATAGAATCATAGAATGGCATGGGTTGGGAGGGACCCCAAGGATCACAGAGCTCCAACCCCCTGCCACAGGCAGGGACACCAACCTCAGGCCTGGAGCTACACAAGGTTGTCCAGGGCCCCATCCAACCTGGCCTTGAACACCCCCAGACACGGGGCACCCACCCCCTCTCTGGGCAGCCTGTTCCAGCCCCTCACCACTCTCTCTGCAAAGAACTTCCCCCTAATATCCAATCTAACCCTTCTCTCCTTTAGCTTTAATCCATCCCCCTTGTCCTGCCAGTCTCTGCCCTTTTAAAAAGTTGAATCCCCTCCTGCTTATAAGCTTCTAAGTCCCCCCACAGCCTTCTCTTCTCCAGGCTGACCCAGCCCAGCTCCCTCAGCCTCTCTCCAGAGGGGAGCTGCTCCAGCCCTCTGAGCATCTTTCAAGTTTGAAATAGTTACATTTCAGAAGTAGGTTGATTTGCTGTATCTGCTGTAGCTCGTTAAGCCACAAATTTGTCAACTACACTGCATATAGAAACCATGTATTCACCAGCCTGAATGGCCTGGGGCTGTTCAGCTTGGAGAAAAGAGGCCTGAGAGGGGATCTTATTTATGTCTATAAATAACTCATGTGTGGGACACAGGGGGAATGGCCAGCCCCTTCTCAGTGTCTGTGGGGACAGGACAAGGGGCAATGGCTGCAAGTTGGAGCACAGGAAGTTCCACAGCAACCTGGGGCAGAACTTTTCCCCAGTGAGGGTGAGGGAGCCCTGGGACAGGCTGCCCAGGGGGTGTGGAGTCTCCTTCTCTGGAGAGATTCCAGCCCCATCTGGACACCGACCTGTGTGCCCTGTCCTAGGGACCCTGCTTTGGCAGGGGGTGGGACCCCATGGGCTCTGGAGGTCCCTTCCAACCCCTACAGCTCTGGGATTCTTTCCAGTGCTGGACATGAGTGAATGTAATTGTCTTTTATTTTTTCTGTTCTTGTTTCTAGGTGGTGTTGTGTTTTGATCGTGTCTTTTGGGATCCAAGTGTCAATTTATTTGGTCATGTTGGTAGCACTACTGCAAGCAGAGGAGAACTTTTCCTGTTTTGGAACCTGTACAAAGGTAGCTGTGGTACATGTCTACTGTTACCTGTGTCTTTGTGTGGTTTCAGATCTAGAAAAGAGAACTTCTAAAGATACTCTTTGTCCTTCTATATGGACTTAGAAGTATTTGTATGAAGACAAATAGAAGCAGAGAGTACCACTGAGTTGCAAATTATTCTGTAGTAAATCAGAGCAGAACATGGACAGGTGTGGGATTGCCAGTGCTGAATTCCAGGCTGTGTCTGTTAAATTGCATAGCTACCTGGGCTACAACATTGGCATTTTTACAGGCTACTTATTGTCTTGCACCTTGGTGAAGTTGTCCTGTGACTTGCTCAGTGTTACCTGCACCCCCCCAGCCTGGATTCCTCACAAGGATTGGCCCAGCCCAGGTGCAGGACCTTGTGCCTGTCCTTGAACTGGATGGGGTTTGCCCAGGCCCCACCTCCCCAGCTGCTCCAGGTCCCTCTGGATGACACCCCCCTGGGGCATGGTGACTGTGCCCCCCAGCTGGGGGGCATCTGCAGGCTTGTGGAGGTGCCCTGGATCCCACAGCCTGTTGTTGATGAATCATTAAACACCACTGGTACAGCTCCCTGAGGGACACCCCTTGTCACCCCTCTCCATCTGGACATTGAGCTGTTGACCACTGCCCTCTGGATGTGACATTCCAGCCCCCCCCCCCCCAAATCCCTGTGTCTCCAGTTGAGAGAGAAGGATGCTGGGAGTGCCAGAGGCAGCAGTCCAGACAGATGCATCCCTTGCTCCTCCCTTGTCCACTGCTGTGGCCACTCATTGCAGGAAGCTGCTGGGTTGGGCAGGCAGGACCTGCCCTTGGTGAAGCCATGCTGGCTGTCTCCAGTTGCCTGACCTGGCTGAACTGGGGAAGCTGTTCCTTATCTCTGCCAGGCTTTGTACTTCTGTACCAGAGCACTATGGGCAGAGGCTGTGTAAAGACCACAGCTCTCACCTAGAAACCAGAAAGAGGCATGACAGCACCCCCTGTGCAAGCTCTGTGCAAGCTCCTTCTGCTGTCAGAAGGCCATCTGGTCTCTTAGAAGTGCTGAAAGATGGTGGGGTGAGTGGAGGGAGGAGACTGCACGTTCATGCTGCTTTTGAGGGACCTTTTGTAGCTCAGACAGACATCTCAGTGGTTGAAGCCCAGTTGGGGTAAGAGTGGCTGAGGAAAGCTGTAGCCTCAGGCATGCTGTGCAGGTCCTGGTGCTGTTGGTGTGTCTTGCTCTGCCCTGCTGTTGCATGATTGTTGTGGGCATGGGGACACACTTCAGGATGGAAAGAGCCCATCAGTGCAGGGCAGAGGGACTTGTGGCAGAAATGCTCAGTGTTTTCTGGAAGAACAGGAGCATTTCAGGCTCTTTCCTTGCCTGGCTGTTCTGGCTTCCCTGGAGACATGATGGAAGAGAAAAGGCTGTTTCCCTGTCATGGTTTGGTGGTTACTCACTATCTCTGGCTAATCCATGTTCCCTGCTTGTTGTTTAGTATCAGGGCTCAGGAAACATCACTGCCTCCTGGAGAGAATATTTTGTGGAGCAGTGGCACATGCTCATGGTGCAAGAAGCTTTTCTGAGCAGCACTTTGGTATTTACCTAGCAAAACAGTGCCTGTTATCAGTCAGCCTTCTGGCTTTCTGTTGCTGTCCTGAATCTCCAGCTCTGGATAGATGCTCACAAACCAGTGGCTCCTGCTGGAATGGCAGGATTTCCATAAAAATGTTTTGGGATTGTGTGAATACAGGTAATGGCCCAAAAATTCCCAATGCCTGTGCATGATAGGAAACAGGTTTTTCTTTCTTTCCTTCAAGTGTTTGGAAGCCTAGGCTTAGCCTTCAGAAAAGGGAGTGTAACTAGTTTAACTAGTTCATACTGCTTCTGATCCCAGACATCCCAAATACAGTAGTAATTGTCTCTTGAGTAGCCCTGGGACAGGCTGCCCAGGGGGTGTGGAGTCTCCTTCTCTGGAGAGATTCCAGCCCCGTCTGGACACTGACCTGTGTGCCCTGTCCTAGGGACCCTGCTTTGGCAGGGGGTTGGATCCCAATGGAAACTCCTGTGTCAATCAAGTGATGCTTCACTAAAAAAAAAACTTTCTTCTGCATGCTGTATGTCCTAATATGTGTATTTAATTTTGAACACCTCAGTTCTCTTGCTAATTTTAAATAGCACCTTAGCATATGTTAATTCATGTTTCATGTGGTAACAATAGTGGAAGATTTAGTTGATCTTTTGTTGGCTTTCAGTAGTTTTTAACCTCAAGTCTAACAGGTCTGATTAAAATGTTCCATTTCAATAAGTCAGGGGTGTTTTTCTCTCTTTCCTCATCCCCCAGCACCAATTCTGTTGGCCTTGGTAGCAGGAGAAGCAGCAGGCATTATGGAAAACATCAGTGATGATGTCATTGTTGGTCGGTGCCTGGCCATCCTCAAAGGCATCTTTGGCAGCAGCGCCGTGCCCCAGGTGAGTCCCCCTCCCCAGGTGAGTCCCCTCCCCAGGTGAGTCCCCTCCCCAGGTGAGTCCCCCTCCCCAGGTGAGTCTCCTCCTCAGGTGAGTTCCCTCCCCAGGTGAGTCCCCTCCCCAGGTGAGTCCCCCTCCCCAGGTGAGTCCCCCTCCCCAAGTGAGTCCCCCTCCCCAGGTGAGTCCCCTCCCCAGGTGAGTCTCCTCCTCAGGTGAGTCCTCACCATGGCTTTGGGGGGCTCCTCTGCCTTTCCCATCACACTGCAGTGCTCAGGGCCTCAGCTGCAGTACTGAGCTGTTTGGCCCAGGTCCCACCTTCTGGTTGCTCAGGGTTTGTGTGCAGGAAGGGGAGGTTGGGGCTTGGCTTGGGTTTGGGTTTGGGGTTTTGGGGCTGGGGCTTTTTTTTTAGTGGGGTTTTTAGAAGAGTTTTAATTTTCTGCCTTTTACACTGCTGGTGTTCCAGCAGAGCTGTCCATGGCTAGTGACAGCACTGCTTAGATACTCCCTGACATGCTCTGTACCTTCTCTAACATACACTAAAGTGCTTGACCTCCACAAAGAAACTGGTTTGGCTGGAAAATAACCAAGGGGGACACAGGCAATCTTTCCTGTGGATCAGTTTCCCAGTGCAGCTAGCCAGCAGGGATTTAGGTACAGTAAGTGTAAAAGGAACAGTTCAGAAAATGCTTAAATATTACTCCAAAGAAAGAAGCTTATCTACTTAGCTCATTGGTTTGAAAAACAGTCTAGCTGTTAGGCCTGCAGTGCAGGTGCCTTAGTTGAATACTTGGGCTGTTCTCCTAAGGGGCACCATGGAAACAGTGTTCACAAATGGCATTGCTTGTAAATACACAGCTCAGCTCTCCTCCACTAGGATTTCTGTAGAGTAATAGAAAAAAGACATGGTAACTTTTCTATAGGAGTCTTGTCTGAGCAACCACCCCAATCACAGAATCACCAGGTTGGTAAAGACCTTTGAAGATCACCAAGTCCAAGCAATCCCATCCTAAGCTAAACCAGATCCCTGAGCACCTCATCTCTCCTCTGTTAAACACACCCAGGGGGGTGACTCAACCACCTCCCACCACCCCAAGCTACACTCCAGGCTTGAAGAGTGACTGGAAAGCTGCCTGGTGGAAAAGGGCCTGGGGGTGCTGGTCAGCAGCCAGCTGAACATGAGCCAGCAGTGTGCCCAGGGGCCAAGAAGGACAACAGCATCCTGGCTTGTGTCAGACACAGTGTGGCCAGTAGGACCAGGGCAGGGATGGTGCCCCTGCACTGGGCACTGGTGAGGCCTCACCTGGAGGGCTGTGTTCAGGTTTGGGCCCCTCACTACAAGAAGGACATGGAGGGGCTGGAGTGTGTCCAGAGAAGGGCAGTGAAGTGATGAAGGGTCTGGAGAACAGGTCTGATGAGGAGGGGCTGGGGGAACTGGGGTGTTCAGGCTGGAGGAGGCTGAGGGGACACCTGATCATTCCCTACAGCTACCCAGAAGGAGGGTGTAGTCAGATGCTGTTGGTCTCTTCTCTCAAGTGAGAAGTGACTGGACCAGAGGAAATGGCCTCAGTTTGTGCCAGGGGAGGTTTAGATTGGAGATTAGGAACAATTTCTTCACCAAAAGGGTTATCAATCACTGCAACTGGCTGCCCAGGGCAGTGGTTGAGTCACCATCCCAGGAGATACTGAGAAGGCAAAGAGATGTGGTGCTTAGGCACATGGTTTTGGTTAGGTTAATGGTTAGACTTGATGAACTTCAAGGTCATTTCCAACAAAAGTACTCTGTGATTGCATGTGGGAACAGGCACTGCCATCACAGTGGTCTCCACCCAACAGAGGGAAATAATGATGTTAGGTTTTTCTCAGGAAGCATCAGTACAGGAGGGCTAGCTCATCACTCAGTTTCTTATTTTTTGGATAAAAACTACCTGAAACATGTGGTGAGGATTTTTCTCAATCAGACCATATTGGAAATGTGGTCTCCTGCCCCCAGTGGTGTCTTATACCTTAGAACTCAGCCCCAGTTCTTTGTGGCCTTTTCACAGGTTCAGCAAGAAGGCATTGAACATAGTCCAGTTGAGGCCAGTGCCAGAAAAATCCCCCCAGTTCTGTTGGTGTTGGGTTCAGGAGGCTTCCCTTGCCATGGTGTGGTATGGTGCCTCCTGGACTGGTTTCTGGATAATGCCCTCTCTACATAAAGCCTCTTTCTCTTCCTTTGTGGGAACATCTGTTGAAGTAGGAACAGCTCCATGTAACATCTTCATGCCCAAGGACACAGAGGTGGTTATCCTGAAGTCTGCATCTTTATAGATCTGATTCCTGTGAAAAGGCAGTTAGATGTCTGGACAGAGTTGGGGCTGTTCTAAGATTCACACCCATTAGTTTCAGTGCTGGTCAGGTCAGGAAGATGTCCTGTTTCCTCTTGAACTGTTGTTACAGCTTAGAATGATTCTTGTTCTGGTGCTTCTCTCACTGGTCCACCTTTCTGTGGAACATCTGATTGTGACCATTACCTTGGCAAACCAGATGGCTTTGAGCAGTACAGGTGTATGT
The DNA here is from genome assembly GCA_022605575.1 of Laterallus jamaicensis coturniculus. Lineage (NCBI taxonomy): Eukaryota > Metazoa > Chordata > Aves > Gruiformes > Rallidae > Laterallus > Laterallus jamaicensis. The sequence continues at coordinate 837,966 of JAKCOX010000028.1, forward strand.
GCAGGTGCCCTTCACTCACTTGCTTTCTCTGATGAGTCACAGACCTCATCAGTCAAATCAGAAGAGAGAGTCAGGTGAGCTTTAGCTGCAGGGAGGGAGAGGGGCAGGGTGTGTGCATTGTCATGGTGTTGGTAACAGGACAGAGCAAACAGAGCAGGCTGTGCATCTACAGCTGAGCACTGCCAGACTTCCAGTGCAGAAACCATGTGCAGCAGGAGCTGGTGGTGCACCAGAACAAGGTACAGGCACCTGCACAGTGTCACTAACAGGTTTCTGTCTGCTCTCAGCCCAAGGAGACTGTGGTGTCCCGCTGGCGTGCCGACCCCTGGGCCCGGGGCTCGTACTCCTACGTCGCAGCGGGATCCTCTGGAAACGACTACGATTTGATGGCTCAGCCAATCACTCCAGGACCAGCCATCCCAGGTGCTCCTCAGGTGAGAGATGTCTCAGGGCTTTTGGGGGGTGATTTTTTCAGAAAAAACCTCAGGATGACTTTGCTGAGTAATTTGCTTACACATCTAAACATGAGTTCTGGTGAAAGAGACTGAGTGGAGTGAAACAATTCAGGTCCCAGCCCATGAAGGATTCCTCCTCAGCTTTGCTGGTCCAGTCCATGAAGGATTCCTCCTCAGCTTTGCTGTCCAGCCCATGAAGGATTCCTCCTCAGCTTTGCTGTCATTTGGCAACTGGAAATTCTAAAGAGTAGCTTGATTCAGAAAGCCCATTTGGTAATGTCTGTACAGAGGGGGGTAGTACTCTTTTATTGTGTTTCATACTCCCTGTTTAAGCAAGTTGTAGTGATTTGAAAGGGGGTGAAGGGCAGAGTGAGAGGAACAGGAATCAGAGGTCTCTCCCAAATTGGGAGTGAACACCATGAAACACAAAGTTGTCTCCTGTGCACTTCAAGAGGCTGAAGTTTTGAAGGCAGCAGTGGAGATAGATGCATGGCTTTGGTTTTACTTAGGTTCTTTTTTTCTAGTGTTACAAGTCATTAGTAAACATAGGTATGGGGAAAATGATTCTGGAAATGATTCTGGAGCACCTCCCTTATGGAGAGAGGCTGAGGGAGCTGGGCTGGGTCAGCCTGGAGAAGAGAAGGCTGTGGGGGGACCTCATTGCAGCCTGCCAGTGCCTGAAGGGAGCAGAGACACAGGAGGGGAATCAGCTTGTTCAAGGGCAGAGACTGGCAGGACAAGGGGGATGGAGTGAAGCTGGAGGAGGGAAGGGTGAGAGGAGCTATCAGGGGGAAGTTCTTTGCAGAGAGAGTGGTGAGGGGCTGGAACAGGTTGCCCAGAGAGGGGGTGGGTGCCCCGTCCCTGGGGGTGTTCAGGGCCAGGTTGGATGGGGCCCTGGGCAACCTTGTGTAGCTCCAGGCCTGAGGTTGGTGTCCCTGCCTGTGGCAGGGGGTTGGAGCTCTGTGACCCTTGGGGTCCTTTCCAACCCAGCCCAGTCGCGGATTCTGTGATTCTCTACAGAGTACAATACATGTGGGTCTGGTTTTAGTCTACTTTTTTCAGCACACAGGAGTGGGTTTAGTTCTCAGTTTTAAGTAAATTCCTGAAGTTTTTGTTTGTTTACTGAGCTGGAGTTGGTCCCAGGAGCAGGAACCATTACAAACATGTTTAACAGTTTGGCTGTAGAGTTGTAGAATCATCATGCAAATGCTTTTTCAGTAGACAGTTTGGGATGTTAATCTCTCCTGCTTACCTGTTTCTGAAAGCACTGCTTTTCAAGTAGAGCTTTATTATCAAAGCAGAGATACTGCTAAATAATGGAGAACATTCCATCATATTAGAGGCATGAAAGCCTCCTGGGACATGGAAGATGTATATTAAGATCTAAAAGTTAAAATATTTTTAAATGAAATGGAATTGATTTTGAAGTGGAAGTTGTATCTAAACATCTAAACAGAATCACAGAGCTGTAGGGGTTGGAAGGGCCCTCCAGAGCCCATGGGGTCCCACCCCCTGCCAAAGCAGGGTCCCTAGGACAGGGCACACAGGTCGGTGTCCAGACGGGGCTGGAATCTCTCCAGAGAAGGAGACTCCACACCCCCTGGGCAGCCTGTCCCAGGGCTCCCTCACTCTCACTGGGGAAAAGTTCTGCCCCATGGTGCTGTGGAACTCCCTGTGCTCCAACTTGCAGCCATTGCCCCTTGTCCTGTCCCCACAGACACTGAGAAGGGGCTGGCCATTTCCCCTGCATCCCATCCTTCAGATATTGATAGACATTCAGAAGGTCCCCCCTGAGTCTTCTTCTCTCCAGGCTGAACAGCCCCAGCTCACCCAGCCTTTCCTCCCAGGGGAGATGCTCCAGGCCCTTCAGCATCTCCTCAGCCTCCTCTGGACTCTCTCCAGGAGATCCCTGGCTGTTTGATCCCAGGGAGCCCAGCACTGGACACAACACTCCAGGTGGGGCCTGAGCAGGGCAGAGCAGAGGGGGAGGATCCCCTCCTGTCACCTGCTGCCCACACTCCTCCTGATGCCCCCAGGATCCCATTGCCTCTCTCAGCCCCAGTGAAACATGACAATCCTTTAGAATAGACTCTTTGCTCTACCCCCCCCTTGGTGTTACGGTGGGATGAGAGGATTTGTAGCGTTCCTAAAGTACCAGTTTGCTGCAGAGTGTGAAAGGACTGAACCATCCTCACCAGTGTCCTCTGCTCCCACAGCCTGTCCCTCGCCTGTTCTTCGCGGGAGAACACACGATCCGCAACTACCCCGCCACGGTGCACGGCGCTCTGCTGAGTGGCCTGCGGGAAGCCGGCCGCATCGCAGACCAGTTCCTCGGAGCCATGTACACTCTGCCTCGCCAGCCTACACCTGGGGTGCCCCCCCAGCCGGCTGCCAGCATGTAAGACAAGCAGTAGGGCTCAGAAGAGGAGTGCCAAAAGTATGGTGCTGCTGCCAGGGGCTGGTGACAGCCTGAACCAGAACCTGCTGCAAGGACTCAGCCTCCAGTCACTGTAACACTGCAGCTAGAGTGGCCTTAGGAAAACTCACCTACCCTGGGACTTGGTGTCTTCTTACAGAATCTCTTACAGCTCTTTTGAAGTGTCAGTGTCCACAGAATCCTTTCCTGCCAGGCTGGTCAGGGACTCTTCTGACTCTGCAGATACTTTCTGAATGTCAAGCTGGAGGTTTCTGTTGGTTTTTCTACCTGTGTATTTATAATTCCATAATTGCACAAGGCCCTCTAGAAGCTGGTTGCTATGAATAGTAGCTTAGTGTAGAATCTATTTAAACTATTTCAGTGAGTTTTTTAAATTGTTTTGAAGACTAATACTTTTGACCAGCTCTATTCTTACCTGTTATTTGAGAATTAGGTTCAATTTGTTCCTTACCAGTAACAGCAAATTACACCCATCCAAACTGGACTGTTGGCTGCCACATGGTGTGTGCATCCTGGTTTAGAAAGCAAGCTGGTTTTACTAAGAATGTGCTGAGCAGACTTTTTTATTAAATACTTTCAACAAAAGGAATCAGCAGAACTGGGTATTTGTAAGTTAAAAACTGGAACAGTGTTTGTGGAGAAGCAGAGTTCCCTGGGCAGTGAGGCAGCTGCAGGACCTGTCTCCTGCCTTCTGCACACTGCAGTCAGGCACTCTGTGTACCTCTGGGCTTGACTTCTAGGTTGATGACAGGATGTTGCAGCTGTTGTTGCTTCTGGAAGACACTTTGGTTTGGCTGCTTTTCCAATTACTTTTCTTCTTGTTAACACAGTGCACAGAGCCCTCCTGGCATTGCAGGGAGCAGGCTTATTTAAACATTGACATCCTTTGTCCCACTCTTGCTCTCCCTTTTGTTCTTTCTTCCAACTTTTCTTTTTTTCTTTTTCTCCTTTTTTAATAACTCATGTGACCACACTCTCTGTTCACACAGTTTATTCTGTTCACAGAATCACAGGGGTTGGAAGGGACCTCAGGAGATCATCAGGTCCAGCCCCCTGCCAAAGCAGCTCCCCAGCTCATACCGCACAGGTCGGTGTCCAGATGGGGCTGGAATCTCTCCAGAGAAGGAGACTCCACACCCCCTGGGCAGCCTGTCCCACTGTTCTCACTCTCTCTGAACCCATCTGTACATGCACAGTCTGTCCCAACTTTACAGAATCACAGAGCAACAGGGGTTGGAAGGGACCTTGAAAGATCATCTAGTCCAACCTCCCTGCCAGGGCAGGATCTGTCCTTGCACCTTTTGCTCTGCTAGAGGGCCAGTACTTCCACTTGTCCCATGCTCTTCCCTCTACACACACATTGCCCACCCTTCATCCTGAAGAAAATACAGCCACAAACACAACTGCAGCCCTTGTGTGTTTACAGCTGGGCTGTCTTTGGCCACAAGCTCTCCACCTTCTAGTACTGTTGCTTCTACTGTCCCTGTGTTTCCTTTTTAGTAGTTGGAGAAAATTCTTTCTGTCTGTTACCATCTGGTTGCTTTCTCATATAGAATCCCAGAATCCCAGGGGTTGGAAGGGGCCTCCAGAGCCCATGGGGTCCCACCCCCTGCCAAAGCAGGGTCCCTAGGACAGGGCACACAGGGTGGTGTCCAGATGGGGCTGGAATCTCTCCAGAGAAGGAGACTCCACACCCCCTGGGCAGCCTGTCCCAGGGCTCCCTCACCCTCACTGGGGAAAAGTTCTGCCCCATGGTGCTGTGGAACTCCCTGTGCTCCAACTTGCAGCCATTGCCCCTTGTCCTGTCCCCACAGACACTGAGAAGGGGCTGGCCATTCCCCCTGCATCCCATCCTTCAGATATTTGATAGACATTCATAAGGTCCCTCCTGAGTCTTCTTCTCTCCAGGCTGAACAGCCCCAGCTCACCCAGCCTTTCCTCCCAGGGGAGATGCTCCAGGCCCTTCAGCATCTCCTCAGCCTCCTCTGGACTCTCTCCAGGAGATCCCTGGCTGTTTGATCCCAGGGAGCCCAGCACTGGACACAACACTCCAGCTGGGGCCTGAGCAGGGCAGAGCAGAGGGGGAGGATCCCCTCCTGTCACCTGCTGCCCACACTCCTCCTGATGCCCCCAGGATCCCATTGTCTCTCTCAGCCCCAGGGCACACTGCTGGCTCATGGCCACCCTGTCACCCACCAGCACCCCCAGCTCCTTCTCCACAGAGCTCCTCTCCAGCAGCTCCCCCCCAGCCTGTCCTGATTCCAGCAGTTATTCCTCCCCAGGTGCCAGACTCTCCACTTGCTGTTGTTGAATCTCCTCTGGTCTCTCCCTGCCCAGCTCTCCAGCCTGGCCAGGTCTCTGGATGGCAGCGCAGTGTCCTGCCTGTCAGCCACCCCTCCCAGCTCTGGATCATCAGGTACTTGCTGAGGGTGGGTGCTGTTCCCTCAGCAAGGTGTCAATGAAGATATCAAACAGGACTGGAAGATATTAAACCGACCACAGCCACCTGGAAATGGCAATCACTTACCCTGGCACTGCAGGACAGGTGCTCCACACACTCAGTACTCACCCTTTCTCCTCACACTCCTACGTACCTTTACTCAGAATTTTCCCAAGTCTTGTATGCTCCTGGTTGAACACATAAGGATGTCCAGGTCTCAGCCATGATCTGCTGTCAGGGGACAAGTATGTCTCTGATTTCAAGTTCTTGGGCAGTTTGCTGTTTGTAGAACATCTCCTGTTCTGGGAACTCTTCCTCACCCAGAATGTTGTGTTTCAGGAACGTGTGAAGTTGGTCAAACTGCTTGATTTGAATGTTGGGGTTTTTCCTGATTCACTGAGGATTCTTCAGCTTATTGGCCCCAGGTAAATGTAACAAACCTGTACTACAACTAGCAAGGTCTGTCCCAGGATTCCCATGCAGCCCCAGCAGCCAGCTGTTCTGCAGCTGGCAGGGACAGGATGTCATTCAGGACACAGTGTGACTGGAGTGGGCCCTACTCTGTTTGCCTCCATCCTCAGAGAGACCTGGGCAGGCTGGAGCAGTGACCAAAGAGCCACGTGCTGGTACGTGTTCAGGTGTTGGCAGGGGAGGGAACTGGGGTGTATGTGGAAGCTATGAACAGCTCTTCACTTACATGTTCACAGCTCTCTGCTGTCCTAAGGAAGCCAGACACTGCAGTGTCTGTGTTGTGGCTACAACAATGGTTAAGAGAGGCAGAACCACTTACTGATGTTCAGCAGCTGCCTATGGGACCTGCACAGAACCCTGTCTTTGCCAAGCCAAAAGTCAATTTTCTTGGACAAATATTTAGCAGAGGGAATGTTTGTAGGACTTCACCTCTAGCTAATGAGCTGTACCCAGGGAGCAGCAGCTGGAGCAATGGATAGCTCCTGAAATGTCAGTCAGCACCAATAACCCATCAGTAGAGCTGCTGGAAATGAGTCCAGCTTTGCAGCCAGGTGGAATAAGCCAGACCTAAGGATAGCCAATTCCAGACCAATGGACTTCTCCACCAAGGATGTGGGTATCTCCCCAGGGTTGGTTCCTGTGTATCACGTGCTAATTGTACCTGTGAATCTCAGAACGTTGGGAGGTGTAAAGGGGACTTTGCCACTTGTACTGACCTGTATCCTCCTGCCAGGAGACAGCCACTGGCTCTTGGTTCAGTCACACTCACACTGCCTGAGTGATGGAAATCTAATGAACTGGTGGCTTGTTTCCCTTGGAAAAGGAATGCTGCCCCTCCAGCCTGCTCTCAGGCTGAGTCCTGAGAGTCCTGGCTGAGTCCAGGCCACGTGGAGAGTGACTGTGTTCAACTTGATTTGCAGTGTGTCTGCCATGCCTTAAATGCAGCCTGGGGATGGCTGGACAAGACCTGCCTGGGCACAGGCAGGAAGCTCAGAACAAGGTGTCAGACTCAGCACCAAGAGTGCTGCAGACCGGAGCTGCCGGGGCTCTTCACCAAGGGGCACCAGGACCTCTAAGCAGCAGACACTGAGCAGGGATTCAGCTGGTGCTGTAAATACCACATGACAAACTGTGTAGAAAGATAAGGTTTTATTGGTTATACACTCTAGAGCTGACAGTGTTTGAGTCAGGAGAGACATGCAGGCAAAGTGTGTGTTTACATTTGGCATGCAGACTAAGAGCACTGTGGAACTGGAAGGAGGTGAGCACCATCTGTATCCACTGCATGGTCAGCCTGGGGAGGAAAGAGCTGGCTTCCCTTTATGGAGCATGCTGAGACAGGGGAGTTTTGTGAGGGTAGGACAGTGCCAGCAGCTCTACTGGACACACAGTCTGGTTTGGGGCTATAGGCAATACTGGGAAATTTGATTAACTTGGATGAGTCTGTGATTATGAAAAGGTTTCTTTATTTATCTTCTAACTAAGCTGCCCCAGCCCAACTATATGTCTGCAAATACGAAAAAATAGATTTATTCTTTTAAAAATACATTCCATGCAGCCTGGAGTGCTGCTTCCCTAAGGCAGGAGCCTGCGCTGCGTGCTGGGCAGCCGGGGAAGATGATCCTTTGGGTCCTTCTGACCCTCAGCAGCATCTGCAAACAATGGCTTTGTGTTTCATACATACAGAGCAGCGTGCTGGAGGCTGGCCTGGAGCAGTGCTGGGACCACTCCAGGGCTGTGCAAGAGAGGCAGAGATGAGGGCTACTATATTACAGGAGACACCAAAGTAACTATTGCTTCGTCTGGAACTCATGGCAAGTGTCTCTTGAACACCAAGCTGTGCCTCCCTGCTGCCTTCTTTTCCTGGAGATCCTGTCTGTGGGACCAGGGTCTCCCCTCTTCTGTGTCTAAGGAGCAGCAGTTTGACAACGTGTGGCACTGGTGGCTTCATGTCAGGCTGTCAGCGCTGCGGGAGGCATCGCTCTGCGCTGCAGCGGCTTCCAGACCCAAGGGAAGCCGCTGTGAGCTCAGGCAGCTGCTGGCCCCTCGGGCTGGTGCCAGCACTGCTGGGGAAAGGCGCTGGCTCTTGAAAGGGACCGGCCTCTCCCCTCCCTGGGGAGCAGCAAGCACTCACACCCTTCCTCTGTACAGCAAAGACATTTACACCTTTGGAACGACCCGAGCGCTGGGCGTGCGGCCGCGCGGCGTCGCTCAGCCCAGCGAAGAGCCTGCTCTAGCTATATGCAAAACTTACAAACACTTCTCCAGCCACGGCCATATTTACACATAGACTATGTTACAGCTGGTTAAAAAACAGTGTGCAACTTGAGTCCAACACATTGTGTTTCCTGAAGTCGTCGCTGTACGCTGAATCCCACGATCAGCTCCTATTGCACTCAGGGTTGGAGGGCACGGCCCCTTTCAGTTCGAAGGAGGGTTTTATTTCTCAGATTTAATCATGATTATAGTAAATACAACCCAGTCTACAGTGAGAGTGACATCTGTGTTCATTATTTACAAGCAGTGAGACTGAGTCTAGAGCAAGAGGTCACAGTACGTGCTGTAGAATACTGAATGACCAACTGAGGCAGCTGGAGAAAGGAGAAACATCACCTGCATCCCAGGGGAGCAGAGGGTGCAGGGAAGCAGAGGGTGCAGGGGAGCAGAGGGTGCAGGGGGCTGCACTGCTGGCCAGTGGCAGCGCTGGCTGGGAGCTGGCCAGGGTGAAGCCCGCTGGTTCCCTGTGGCTGCGCACAGAGCATGGTCCTTGCTGGCAGAAGGGGAGAACCAACCGCTGTCCCCGTTGGTGGGTTCTTCCCTTGCACTCCAGGTGTGGGGCTGTCACAGGGTGAGCTGTGGGGCTGTCACAGGGTGAGCTGTGGAGCTGGAAAGCTGATGGGTGAATTTTGTTTGCTGGTCCTGGAAAGCCTGTGTTCCTGCAGCACAGCACGTCAGGGGGGTGCAGAGCTTCCCTGGCCAGGGCTGACACCAGCTCCTTTGGAAGGAGGTTTGGAAGCACCAAGATAAGCTGGATCCCTGGGCAAGAGAGGGCTGGTGGATGCCTACAGGCCTGTGGGATGTGGCCCACTGCCCTTTGCAGGACGGGGCTCAGCACTGGGAGGGAAGCTGTGGAGTTGCTGCTGAAAGGGATCCTCATCCTCCTCAGTGCATACGTGCGGTCTGGCTTTGTGTGGAGCTGCTGCAAGTCCTGGGCAGCAGGGACAGGGGATGGGGTGGGGGGGATTCCCCCAAACACGCTGCTTCTCTGTGGGACTGACCTGCAGTGCCAGGCAGGTCGCCAGCAGCAGCTCTTCCACGGGGACTGCTGCTGAGTGTGGACTTGATGGCTGGAGAGCTGCTCAGCAGTCTGGGAATGTGAGTGGAGGAGAGGAACTACTCTGCTGTCTGAAGGGGCACATCTATGCCAAGACACTTCCAAGATGTGAACTCCCAAGTTCAGGAAGCAGCTTCTGCAGGTGGTGTTCTGGCTGCAGCTGCACTGGGTTGCAGGGGTTTTGCAGCAGCATCTCCCATGCAAAGGATGGAAGAGGACCTGAGGCAGCACAGTCAGTTTGGAAAGAAAACATTATCTTTAAGATGAAAATAAGGGGGGAAAAAATTAGACTGTAGCATTGTGAGCCTGGACAGTAAACCTGCACAGTGAGACAAGGGTGCCTGGTGCTGGTCAAGCACCCAATCTCAGCCATGTCTATGGTGGTCCTGCTGTAGGATGAACCCCTGAGCTCAGGGCAGACACTGAACTCCACAGGCTCAGTATGTAAAACCCACCCTGGTTTCCCTTGGCTCCTCAGGGCTTCTTGGTGAGCACAGGGCAGGGGGAGGCATTCCAGAAATCAGAATTTAGCTTCAGAATCTCACTTCTGCTTTAGATTTTGAGGTTAATTTCCCCATTATACGCAGTATCTCCCATTCTCTACAGCACTGCCTTGGCATGAAATGGGAAGAGACAGCAATTGATATAATTTAATATAATTTAATCTTAAGACTATAAGAGCTGCCACTTCAGACAAGTTTAAAAGCATTGCCTTTCTGTCTTCTTATGCAACTTGACACACGTGTCATGAAATACAAAAGAATAAAATGATTCAAAATAGAAATTTGGGAACCATTTAAAATCCCAAGAGGAAGCATTCTTTCCAAAAATAATTTTTTCCTTCCTCCAAACAATCTTTATTTAAAAAAAAAAAAGTAAAAAAAAAAGTCTTAAACCACTTTCCTTTCCACAGAAATGTTTTTATAGAGACTTTCCAACCAGCTCTTCTTCTTTTTTTTTTTTCCTTTACTCCTTTGCCTCTCAGAATTGAGGCATTATCACTCCAGGGACAGGGAGATGGGGAATGGGTGTGGGTAAAGCTTGGGCATGGGAGCTGCTGAGTCACAGCTGTTCCTGCAGCAGAACTGGTAAGGGAGCTTCTCCCTGCTGTGACATTGTCCTTGGCCCTCTGAGAGAGGGGTGTGCTGGACTCGATGTGGAGGGGGTGTTGGTGTCAATGATCTCTGGAGGTCCCTTCCAGCTCCTAAAATCCTGTGAATCTGTGTTTCCAACAGGCAGAAGAAAGCACTCTGAGGGGGTCATGTACAGGACAACTGTGGGCCAGCCCTGCAGCTGAGCAGTGGGGTAGGAAGGAAGGAGTGGTAGAGCTTCCACTGTGAGCCAGATGAAATCACCTTACTCACTGCAGATGCTGCTCCAACATGTGGGCACCTCTTGGAGCTGCAGTGTGTGTCCCACCAGTGATGCCATCTGCACTCAGTGGCCTGTGGGCACTGACAGGGTGATGTATCTCTGCACCTCTGACTGTAGCTGGGTCCCAGACATGGTGAGTGGGATGGTCCTGAAGAGGGGCACAGACTGAGGCTGCCTAGCTGGCGGTACTGGAGCATGGCTTAGCATCCAACCCAGCTGTCTCCAGCCTGGTTTTGAAGTACCAAGGACATCCTGCTTGTCTGTGAGGAAAAGCACTTCTTTCCTTTTTCTTTAGAGCTTAAGTGATGAGCAGGAGCAGCAGAGCATCATCACCCTCAGGTGAGGAAGCACGCACGGCCATGCAGGGAGGAGGTTTCACTGCTGTTTGGCTCAGAGCATGACTCCTTGGTGCAAGGTCTCAGCTGGTGATGAACAGGTCATGCAAAGCTCACTGCAGAGGCTGATAGCAATAGGGAAGCTGCTTCTTAACACTTTCTGCTCTCCTGCACTATCAATGTGTAAAGCAGCCAGTGGGGAATGGTTTCCTCCTGCCTGGACACAGAGGGTTCTCAGAACACAGGTGCTGGGCTGTCCATAATGCAAGCCAACAAGGGTGTGTTAGGAGAATGCAAACTCCCCCTAGGAACTGAGAGCTTTCAGTTGTGGTGCTGTGCAGGACAGCTGTCATGGGCTGGTGGATCATAATCACAGGGATACTTCTGGGATCCTGTCTAAATGCAAGTGAGTAACAAGAAGGTCTCTGTTGTCCAGGGAGTACCATCATTGAGTGGCTATGCAGTCAAGGTTTCCATATGGAGCCATCCTGTGGAGGAGACTAAGATTGCAGGTACAGAGATAAGAAGTAGGAGTCCCCTGAGCAAAGTCTCTGCAGCTGCCTCTTCAGCAATGAAGAAAAAGAATTCACTGGTAAAGCTCCTGTACCTTGCAAATCTCATTAGGAAATGGTTTCAGGCTAACTGAAGCCTCTGGAGAGGTTACAAACAGGTGTGAGGCCCAGGAGCTCTGTAACATCCCACCTCTTGCTCCACTGTGCAGTGTGTCTGAGTGGAAAGGACCCCAGCTCATCTCCGCGACGTCCGGCAGGCACGGGGAGCTCCCTGCAAGAGAGGAGCCCGCAGCATCACAGCCTGCCCAGCACCTGCACCTGCCTCTGCCAGCAGTTTGGCTCCAGGGGAGAGTGCTGTCATTGCCCCAGGAAGCCACCCCAAAGCCCAGGAAGATCCCAGCCTGCTGGGGGGGATGGCTTTTGGTCCTTGACCCAGTCAGTGCAGGCAAAAGCAGCACAGCCTCAGGTACAGGAGTCTGCCTGTGCCCAGCTGCACATCACTGTGGGTGACACCTCTGGGTGATCACACAGAGCATCCCTGTGGAGCCCAGGGCTTCAGCTGCCCACACAGTGGCAATTCACTGCTGCACAGCTCAGTGCCCATCTCTCAGCGCCCATCTCTCAATGCCCATCCCTCAGTGCCCATCCCTCAGTGCCCAGCTCTCAGTGCCCAGCTCTCAGTGCCCAGCTCTGTGCCCAGCTCTCAGTGACCATCCCTCAGTGCCCATCCCTCAGTGCCCATCTCTCAATGCCCATCTCTCAGTGCCCATCTCTCAATGCCCATCCCTCAGTGCCCTTCCCTCAGTGCCCATCCCTCAGTGCCCATCTCTCAATGCCCAGGTCTCAATGCCCAGGTCTCAGTGCCCATCTCTCAGTGCTCAGCTCTCAGTGCCCAGCTCTCAGTGCCCATCTCTCAATGCCCAGCTCTCAGTGCCCAGCTCTCAGTGCCCATCTCTCAATGCCCAGCTCTCAGTGCCCATCAATCAGTGCCCAGCTCTGCATTTCACAGAATCTTAGGGGTTGGAAGGGACCTCAAGAGATCTTCGGGTCCAACCCCCCTGCCAAAGCAGCTCCCTATCTCATATTACATAGATAGGCGTCCAGATGAGACTTGAATATCTCCAGAGAAGGAGACTCCACACCCCCTGGGCAGCCTGTCCCAGGGCTCCCTCACCCTCACTGGGGAAAAGTTCTGCCCCAGGTTGCTGTGGAACTTCCTGTGCTCCAGCTTACAGCCATTGCCCCTTGTCCTGTCCCCACAGACACTGAGAAGGGGCTGGCCATTTCCCCTGCACCCCATGTCTAAGATATTTGTAAACACTAATTAGGTCCCCCCTAAGTCTTCTTTTTTCCAAGCTGAACAGCCCCAGCTCACTCAGCCTTTCCTCACAGGGGAGATGTTCCAGACCCCTAATCATCTTTGTCGCCCTTCTCTGGACTCTCTCCAGAAGGTCCCTGTCTTTTCTATACCAGGGAGCCCAGAACTGGACACAGTATTCCAGGTGGGGCCTGACCAACGCAGAGTAGAGGGGGAGGATCACTTCCTTCCACCTGCTGGACACACTCTTCCTGATGCATCCCAGGATCCCATTGGCTCTCTTGGCCACCAGGGCACACTGCTGGCTCATAGCCAACCTGTCATCAACCAGGACCCCCAGGTCCTTCTCCATAGAGCTCTTCTCCAACAGGTCATCCCCCAGCCTGTACTGATACAGTCGGTTATTCCTCCCCAGGTGCAAGACTTTACACTTGCTTTTGTTGAATTTCATTAGATTTCTCCCTGCCCAGCTCTCCAGTCTGTCCAGATCTCGCAGAATGGCAGCGCAGTGTTCCTGCGTGTCAGCCACTCCTCCCAGCTTTGTATCGTCGGCATACTTGCTGAGGGTGGATGCTATTCCCTCATCAAGGTCGTCAATGAAGATATTAAACAGGACTGGACCCAACACCGAGCCCTGGGGACACCACTGCTCACAGGCCTCCATTCAGATTCTACTCCACTGATCACGACCCTCTGAGCCCGGTCTGACAGCCCGTTCTCAACCCACCTCACTGTCCACTCGTCTATCCCTTGTTTCCTCAGCTTCTCTATCAGGATGTTGTGGGAGACAGTATCGAAAGCTTTGCTAAAGTCGAGGTAGATGACATCCACTGCTCTCCCTCCATCCACCCAGTTGGTAATAACATCATAGAAGGCTATGAGATTGGTCGAGCACGATCTCCCCTTGGTGAATCCATGCTGACTATTCCTCATGACCTTCTTCTCTTCCAGTTGTTTGGAGATGGCATCCAAAACAAGCTGTTCCATCACCTTTCCAGGGACAGAAGTGAGGCTGACTGGCCTATAGTTACTGGGATCCTCCTTCTTGCCTTTTTTAAAGACTGGAGTGACATTGGCTATCCTCCAATCTTCAGGCACTTCTCCTGTAGTCCAGGATCTGTCAAAGATGATAGAGAGCGGCTCCGCAATCACCTCCGCCAGCTCTCTCAGCACACGTGGGTGTATCCCATCCGGGCTCATGGATTTGTGTGCATCCATTCCTTTGAGTCGCTCCTGGACCACCCCTACCTCTACTAGAGGGGAGCCATTCGTTCCCCAACCACTCCTACTTACATCTGGGATCTGTGAGTCCCGAGAAGCCTTTGGGGTAAAGACCGAGGCAAAGAAGGCATTAAGTATCTCCACCTTCTCATCATTTCCCGTCACCAAGACACCCGCCTCATTCAACAAGGGACCTACATTATCCCTGGTCATCCTTTTACTATTTACATACCTGAAAAAGCTCTTTTTATTGTCCTTTATGTCCCTTGCCAGCTTAATTTCTAAGCAGGCCTTAGCCCTCCTAGTTGCATCCCTACAGGCCCTGGCCACATCCTTATATTCATCCCATGATCTCAGACCCTGTTTCCACAGTTTATAGGTCTTCTGCTTCCCTTTGAGTTTACTCATAAGTTCCCTGCTTATCCACGCAGGTCTTCTGCCTTTCTTTCCCGATTTCTTACTCAAAGGGATGCACCTATTCTGTGCTTGGAAGAAGTGTTTGAATGTTAGCCAGCACTCGCAGGCTCCCATTCCTTCAAACAGAGCAGCCCATGGGATAGCCCCTATTTGATTTCGGAGGAGATCAAAGTTAGCTCTTCCAAAATTCAGGGTAGCTATCCTACTTTTTGGCTTGCCTCTTCCACTCAGGATCTTGAACTCGACCATTTCATGGTCGCTTTGTCCTAAGCAGCCCCCGACCTTCACTTCACTGACGAGCCCGTCCTTGTTAGTAAAAACAAGGTCAAGCATCCGCCCTCCCCTAGTAGGTTCCTGCACCATCTGTATCAGGAAGTTGTCTTCCATATACTGCAGAAATTGTCTGGACTGCATACGACTGGCTGTATTGCTTGCCCAGCAAATATCTGGGTAGTTGAAGTCCCCCATAAGGACCAGCGCCTGCGATCTTGAGGCTACTTCAAATTGCTTATAAAATTCATTATCAACCCGCTCCTCTTGATCAGGGGGCCTGTAGTACACACCCACGACTATGTCACCCAAACTGGCCTGCCTTTTAATTCTTACCCACAAGCTCTCGGCAAGCGGTTCATCCCTACCCAGGTGGAGCTCAATACATTCTAGGTGCTCTCTAACATAAAGAGCAACTCCTCCACCTCGTCTCCCTAGTCTATCTTTCCTAAAAAGCACGTAGCCATCCATGGTAGCGTGCCAGTCATCCAGGCTGTCCCACCACGTCTCAGTGATCGCAATGAGATCGTGGCCCTGTGACCGCACAAAGATCTCTAATTCTTCTTGTTTGTTCCCCATGCTACGTGCGTTTGTATATAGGCATTTTAGTGGGGCAGCAGATCCAGATATCCCCAACAGCTCACTGCGAGATTTTCGATAGGGGGTGGGCAAAAACTGCTCCACCGAGGAGTTCATGGGGTAGTCCACAGAGTTATCCCTACTCTCGTGTGGAGCAACATCCCCAAGTCTGCAATTGTGCTGTTGGCATTTATCTATTTCCCCCAGCAACTCGTGCTGTGTCTCCCAAAGCATCTGCCTTACCCCAGCAGCCTTTGTAATATCCCCTTCCCCCTTCCTGACTAGTTGAAAGCCCTATCAATGAGCCCTGCCATCTCCTGAGCAAGGATCCGCTTTCCTCTATGGGACAGGTAAGCCCCATTAGCAGTACTCATGTCCGGAGCAGAGTACACCATCCCTTGGTCAAAAAACCCAAATTTCTTGTGCAGGCACCAGCCTTTCAACCACTGATTCAATTCATGGGTTCTCCTGACCTGCTCTGAACCCCACCTCCCACAAGTGGGAATAGAAAAAAATATTATTTGGGCACCCGCCCCCCCAACAAAGCGACCTAGGTCACGAAATTCACTCTTGATAGTGCGCAGGCTACACTTCATGATTGCATCTTTACCTGCTTGAACTATCAAGAGTGGGTAATAATCAGAGGGACTAACCAGCCCTGGGAGCCTTCTGGTAATATCCCTGATCCTGGCACCAGGAAGGCAGCACACCTCCCTACGTGTAGGGTCTGGTCTACATATGGGGCCCTCCGTCCCACTAAGGAGGGAATCCCCAACTACAACTACTCTTCTTACTCGCTTTTCTGAGGCCGTCTCAAGGCGTGCAGATACTCTCCTTGCTCTGGGCCTTTGCTTCCTCCGAGGTAGAGGGATTGTATTCGTCTCCTCACATACCTCACCTTCAACTCCCAGGGCCCCATATCTGTTGCTTATGGGGACCTGAGGGGCTGGGGTAGGGAGGCAGGGGGAGTGCCTACGGCAGCGAGTAGGGACCACCTTCCAGCCCTTCTCAGGGTGTGGGTTGCTCCCATTTACCTGGCTAGGGCAGGGCAGGGGGACCGCCTTCAGTAGTGTGGAATCTTCCTGGCACTCTTCCCTCTTGGATGCCAGGGAGCTACTCCACCAGTCAATTTCCATCTCGCATTCCCGAATGGCTTTCAGCCTTTCGAGCTCTTCACGCTCCCTTACCCGGGTGGCTTTTACCCTCGCAAGCTCATCCTCTAGCCTAGCAACTAAGCAGAGGAGGTCATCCACCTGCTCACACCTCACACAGGTGAGGCCCTTGCCTCTTTCCCTTGGCAGCAGTAGACTCAGACATTCCCTGCAGCCAGTGACCTGGACCGAGGCATCCCTAGCCACGTCCCTCATTGGGGTTGCCCCAAATTTGTAGGGGGATGGTCTCCGCCTGGTAGACACCATGGTTCAAATATCTGTGAAAAAAAAACAACAAAAGAAAACAAAAAACACCCAGGGAACCCTTGGCTCAACCTGTGTTCTCTGAGCTGGTGTGCTCAATGTCCCCTCTGAGCTGGGAGGGAAGGCTCGCCCTGCCCGCCCGCGCTGCCCGCGCGAACTGCCCTGCAAACTGCCGTGCCACGCCCTTCTGACGCGCCACGCCCTTCTGACGCGCCACGCCCTGTTTGGCGCTCCTGGTCACTGGCGCTCCCAGGCCTCTCTCCTTCTGATCTTCGGTGCTCTAAGTTAGTTTCCCACGGTGATCTATGCCCGGGGGATGCTGCTTGCAGAGAGGGGTCCCTCGACGAAGAGTCCGCTTCAGAGCCCTTCTCCCCAGCAACTCTCAATGCCCAGCTCTCAGTGCCAGTCTGCAAAGCTCAGCTGGGCTCTTGATTTTGAGGAGGGCTCTCAGCTGCCCCCATGCAGTCCTGCTGCTTTCCCATCCAGACTCAGCAAGCCCTGTGCACGACCAGTAAGACACCCTGATGGCAGGTTTGATGCTCTAAGAGATTTCCTGCTAGGGGGGGGGGAGCATCAAGGGCAGGAGGCACTTTGCTTTGGGGAGCTGCACAAAGAGGGAATGGCAGGAGAGAGGGGGCTTTTCTACAGGCATAAACACAGCTGTGCACCTTGGAATTAAAGGCTGGCTGGAGCCCTACCTCCTCTGAAGGGGGCCCCTTGGAAGGAGCTAGAATGTGTGGCTGTTCATACTGGAGACAGTAAGTTATGGGCCATGTTTCACTGCTTTGCATGGCTACAAAGCTGTGTTTTAGGAGGCAGAGCATCAGGTAGGGAGCAGCAGACTGGCAGCCCAGCAGTTCAGCAGCCAGCTGCAGCAGGAAAGTCAGGGGCTCTGATTTTGGCTCTCCAATGTTTTTTCCATCCTTGATTGTCCAGTGTGTGCCAGGGGGTGACTAGATGCAGTCTCTTTATTCCCTGGAGAGTGCTTTTAGCCATCAAGCTAGCTGGAACTAACTTAGAACAGGAAAAAAGGTGGTATTGTTTTTCCTGGTATAGACCAGTACACCTGCCCTACAAGGAGAGGCTGAGGGAGCTGGGCTGGCTCAGCCTGGAGAAGAGAAGGCTGTGGGGGGACCTCATTGCAGCCTGCCAGTGCCTGAAGGGAGCAGAGACACAGGAGGGGAATCAGCTTGTTCAAGGGCAGAGACTGGCAGGACAAGGGGGATGGAGTGAAGCTGGAGGAGGGAAGGGTTAGAGGAGATATCAGGGGGAAGTTCTTTGCAGAGAGAGTGGTGAGGGGCTGGAACAGGCTGCCCAGAGAGGGGGTGGGTGCCCCGTCCCTGGGGGTGTTCCAGGCCAGGTTGGCTGGGGCCCTGGGCAACCTTGTGTAGCTCCAGGCCTGAGGTTGGTGTCCCTGCCTGTGGCAGGGGGTTGGAGCTCTGGGACCCTTGGGGTCCCTCCCAACCCATGCCATTCTATGATTCTATGGTAATCATTAGAATGATGTCCCAGGGTGACCCAGCAGACACCACCTCTGAGAGGGTCTAATTCAAGCCTGGATGTCTCCTAAAAGGTTTACATTCATTTGGACAAGTTCTGTGAGTTATGTTACTGGCACATCAGTTCAGACATTGGCCTCTGGCCTTTTAACTCCCTTTCCTGATGGTCCTGGAGGTCACATACCTGCAGCTCAGCCTGCAGACCCAGGGGGGTGTGGGGGCTGGGCTCGGGGTCCTGCAGCTCCATCGTGGTGCCTGACCTTTTCCCTGCTGGGTCAGCCTGGGAGAGGTATTCAGAAGAGCCATATTGTTTCCTTCTGGAGCTGGGCACAAAATCTTTGCTTTCATCCTGTGCAAAAGAGAATAAAGAGTGTTGGGACTCAGGGAGCACAAGGGCTCTGAGTTGTGGCCCCTGGGTTTGCAGTGCAAGGTGCTGGGTTGAGTCCCTGGCCCAAGGGTCACCAGGCCGACTCTGGCAGGGCCTCACCTAGGTGCTATTTTACCCAGATTATTGGGTTTAAAATCATCTAGTAATTAAACCCAAGTTATGGGTGAAGAGTCTTCTGTGCAGCTGAGTGACCCATGCACAAACCTCTGCTAAGCCTCCACGATTCACTGAGCCCAGAGTGCTTGTGTCCAGGAGGGGCTATTGCAGCAGAACAGCTGCAGATTGAAGCAGTTCCATGAACAGGGTTTTCATCACCACAGGTGGGTGCCCATGGGTGCCCAGCAACCATTTTCTTGGCAATGAGGATGTGATGTGGCAGTGTCCTGCACTGTTTTCCAGAGGAATCCCAGACAGATAAACAGACTGGGAGAGGAGCCCCTGGAGAGCAGCCCTGTGAGAAGGACCTGGGGGTTCTGGGGGGGAGAAACTCCCCATGAGCAGCAGTGGCTCTGGCAGCTGGGAAGGGTGATGGGATCCTGGGCTCCATCAGCAGAGGGGTGGCAGCAGGGACAGGGAGGGGATTGTCCCTCTCTGCTCTGCCCTCACCAGGCCCCAGCTGGATCCTGTGTCCAGAGCTGGGGCCCAACACAAGGAAGATGTGGGGCTGTTGGAGAGGGGTCAGAGGAGCCACGGAGATGCTCAGAGGGCTGGAGCAGCTCCCCTCTGGAGAGAGGCTGAGGGAGCTGGGCTGGGTCAGCCTGGAGAAGAGAAGGCTGTGGGGGGACCTCATTGCAGCCTGCCAGTGCCTGAAGGGAGCAGAGACACAGGAGGGGAATCAGCTTGTTCAAGGGCAGAGACTGGCAGGACAAGGGGGATGGAGTGAAGCTGGAGGAGGGAAGGGTGAGAGGAGAGATTGGGGGAAGTTCTTTGCAGAGAGAGTGGTGAGGGGCTGGAACAGGCTGCCCAGAGAGGGGGTGGGTGCCCCATGTCTGGGGGTGTTCCAGGCCAGGTTGGATGGGGCCCTGGGCAACCTTGTGTAGCTCCAGGCCTGAGGTTGGTGTCCCTGCCTGTGGCAGGGGGTTGGAGCTCTGTGACCCTTGGGGTCCCTTCCAACCCAGCCCAGTCTGGGATTCTATGATTCTCTAGGAGTCTAAATGGCACTTTTAAGCTTTTTAATGCCTGGAATGTGCACAGAGACATTTCCAGGATCATACCTGAGCTTCAGATGCCTGCTGTCTGCTTGGGGTAACCTGTGTCTTCTACTGAGGCTGCACCTCAGTATTTGGGAGGATAAGGAGCCCCTGCCAGCCTCCAGCTCCCTGGGAAGATGGCAGTGCTGTTGCTGGCTGGAAAACCTCTTTATCTCCAAGCTCTGGTACAGTGAAGCCCCATCATGGCAACATGAGAAACTAAACAAATCATCAGGACATCAAGCTTCCAAGTGCAGTGATCAGCTCCTGGGCAAAGGGCAGTGGCTGTGCTGCACCACTCCAGGCTTTAGCTGCTTTGCTTCCTTTGGGCTTGGCATCATGTTTGCTGGAACATGCAGCACACAGCCCTGGGAAGGGGCTGCAGACACTGCTGGAACACATTTGGCCCTGCAGGCACTGCTGGAACTCATATGGCCCTGCCTGGTGGCAAAAGGGAGAGCAGGGAAAGGAGTGGCAGCACTCATGTGCCTGGCAGAAAAGTGTCTCTGAGAGGGGCACCAGGCTTTGGTGGGCTCCCCAAAAGCAGCTGTGACATGGGGTGGGTCTGGGTGGGCAAACATCTGCCCTGAGCTGGCCCCACTGGGGGTGACATCTAGCAAACACTGGACCTGACCTCTCCCTTGTTGATCCAAGACCTGCATCAGAAGTGAGATGTGAGCAGCAGCTGCAGAGCCTGAGAGAACAGGCACAGCACAGAACAGGTCCCACTGGGACCTCCAACCAACCACTGGCCAGAGATGGCCATGGTGGCCCAGGCTGCTCTGTGAGTGGTAATTTTACTTCACTGAATGGCAGGCATCTTGATGGGCCTGGCCAGCTTAGCAAGGGATGGGCACCTCTGAGGTTCTGATCCAACAGCTGCCTTTAGAGGTGAGGCCACCCTATGACCATACAGGTGGTCCATCCCCTTGAGCATCTGACACTGTCAGACCCACCTCTTCTGTCAGGCAGCAAAAGCACAGTGATGTGGTGAGGCTGGCTGATTAACTAGAAGCTTCTGTGGAGTCAGTGAGGGTGAACTGATGACAGATGCACTTTCTATTGGTCTCTAAGCAGAGGAGAGAAGGGGTGAGAGAGGCAGCACATCCCTGGATACTGCCAGGGAGACTTTTCCACAAGCCTCACACATCAGAAGCAGGTACACATGGAGTCACTCAGCCTACCTATAGGTGTTTAAGTCATTTATATAGCACACAGTGCAGCTCCTTCCTCAAGAAACCCAACTGAAGTGCATAGCTCTCACCCTAGCTGCTCACAGCCTGACAGCACCCTGCCCTTCTTTCAGGCACCACACGTTTCCAGCAAAACCCACGCTAGAGAAATGCCAAATCCACCATGTGAAACACCAGCCCAGTGGAACGAATGGCAGCCTGAGGTCCTGGAGCTCCTGGGGTTTCTACAGGAGCCAGGGAAAGGCTGGCTGCAGGCTCTAGAGGGAGCTGGTCATCAGGCTGCAGCATCTATCCATCAGCACCGACTGCTGGCTGCACCCCAAGGAGCTGCTGCTTCTGTAGCCGAAGCATTGGCAAGAGCTGGAGGTGCCTCCTGTAGCTTCATCAGGGGAAGAACCAGGCTGAACCCACTCCTTGTGCTGAGTGTCTCCTGGGGTTGAAGAATTGGTGCTGTGGGGTCTGCTCTGGAGGCCAGGCTGGGGCAGCACCTGAGCCTCCTGATGCTTTAACCCCTGCTGTGCTGCAGGAGTGCTCAGCATCGTGGGTATTTCATGGGAGACTGGCAGATGGATTCTGGCAGAACCATTAGACTCCAGGGAGTGTAAGTGTGGGACACAGGGGAAATGGCCAGCCCCTTTTCAGTGTCTGTGGGGACAGGACAAGGGGCAATGGCTGCAAGTTGGAGCACAGGAAGTTCCACAGCACCATGGGGCAGAACTTTTCCCCAGTGAGGGTGAGGGAGCCCTGGGACAGGCTGCCCAGGGGGTGTGGAGTCTCCTTCTCTGGAGAGATTCCAGCCCCGTCTGGACACCGCCCTGTGTGCCCTGTCCTAGGGACCCTGCTTTGGCAGGGGGTGGGACCCCATGGGCTCTGGGGGTCCCTTCCAACCCCTACAGCTCTGTGACTCTAAAGTCAGTCTCAGACTCTGGTTAGCAGAGCTGAGAGGAGCAATAGTCTCAGTGATCTCAAAGGTCTTTTCCAGCCTAGTGATCCTGGGGTGATCCCTTCACAGGAGAGCTGAATGTGCAAATCAGCAACAGTGCCAAGGCTTCTGCCAGAGGAAAAACTCCACCCTTACCTGAAACCTCAGGAGAAGCAGACTGCTTGTGATGTAACCCATAGTACAAGGCTGAAGAGACCCTTCAAGGGCAGATCCTCTGGGTGCTTTTGTTCCCCAAGGGTTTACACAGTGATTTGAGTTGCCCAAATACCTGAAATCTGGTGATCTGCAGCCTCCCAGGGTAACTCCATGCTCCTCCTTCACAAGCTAAAAATACACTTCATTTGTGGCCAAGAGTTCAGATTTGTGTCCATATGGCATCAGGGGGACTTAATTTACAGGGTGATGCAGGGAGATCCCTAATGCTGCAGCACAGCCCTGGGAGAGCTCAGCAACAGCTGGTGTCCTCCCTGCTCCTCAGTGCACACAGGGGCAGGGCTGGGGGGCACCTCATCCACCAGGGACAGCCTGGGGGGCTGTGCAGAGGTGAGGCTGCTTCCTCAGGGACACTTCAGGCACAGCCCCCAGCTAGCAAAGCTGGTGTGACAGTGAGCTTGAAGCAGCTGCAGAACCCTCTGCAGAGCCACGCTCAGCCCCCCACCATGGGCACTGCTGGGGGGGCTCAGCCCCCCCTGCTCAGGGGCTGGGGCTCCAAAGCTGATCACACATGGAGACCTCTTCAGCTCTGAATCTCAAGGCTGTGGGTGCTGTGAATCCAAACTGCTGGGATAAAAGGGAGGCCCAGGGATAGCAGGAGGGGATTCAACTTTTTAGAAGGATAGACAATGGCAGGACAAGGGGGATGGAGTGAAGCTGGAGGAGGGAAGGGTTAGATTGGATATTAGGGGGAAGTTCTTTCCAGAGAGAGTGGTGAGGGGCTGGAACAGGCTGCCCAGAGAGGGGGTGGGTGCCCCGTGTCTGGGGGTGTTCAAGGCCAGGTTGGATGGAGCCCTGGGCAGCCTTGTGTAGATCCAGACCTGAGGTTGGTGTCCCTGCCTGTGGCAGGGGGTTGGAGCTCTGTGACCCTTGGGGTCCCTTCCAACCCTTGCTATTCTATGATTCTATGAATCTATGGATCTCCCATTTCCTAAGCAAATAAATGGATTTAGGGACTTGGGTCATGCCATCACTTCCAACTGGGGAATAAGCCAGGCCAACCAGAGCAGCAGCAAACTGCTGCTTTCCAGAGGAGAACCAGAAG
The DNA here is from genome assembly GCA_022605575.1 of Laterallus jamaicensis coturniculus. Lineage (NCBI taxonomy): Eukaryota > Metazoa > Chordata > Aves > Gruiformes > Rallidae > Laterallus > Laterallus jamaicensis. The sequence goes on from JAKCOX010000028.1 coordinate 861,015, forward strand.
CCAAACAACCCCAAGGGTGTGCATGGCTATGGACCTTCCTGCACCCCTCTGGGGAAACTGGGGTGTCTATCTATTACAGGACACCTGATGAATCACAGAATTGTAGGGGTTGGAAGGGGCCTCCAGAGCCCATGGGGTCCCACCCCCTGCCAAAGCAGGGTCCCTAGGACAGGGCACACAGGTCGGTGTCCAGACGGGGCTGGAATCTCTCCAGAGAAGGAGACTCCACACCCCCTGGGCAGCCTGTCCCAGGGCTCCCTCACCCTCACTGGGGAAAAGTTCTTCCCCATGGTGCTGTGGAACTCCCTGTGCTCCAACTTGCAGCCATTGCCCCTTGTCCTGTCCCCACAGACACTGAGAAGGGGCTGGCCATTTCCCCTGCATCCCATCCTTCAGATATTGATAGACATTCAGAAGGTCCCCCCTGAGTCTTCTTCTCTCCTCTGAAGAGGAGGAAGTTGGTGAGGCCTTCTACAGGCAGCTGACAGCAGGCTGGCAGTCTCAGGCCTGGTTCTATGGGGGCTTTTCCCTACCCAGATGTTTGCTGGAAGGCTGGCACAGCCACTGCTCACAGCCCAGGAGGTTCCTCCAGTGCACTGACCATACCTTCCTGATGCAAATGGGGGATGAGCCTACCAGGAGAGGAGGGTGCTGGATCTTTTCCTCACTAACAAGGAGGGCCTGGTTGAAGAGGGGAACATTCAGGTTAGACTGGGCTGCAGGACCACGAGATGGTGGAGTTCAGCATCTTATGAAGAGAATATCAAGTAGGACCACAACCCTGGACTTCAGCAGGGCCAACTTTGGCCTCTTCAAGCAATTACTGGGGGAAATCCCATGGGACAGGGTACTGGAAGGAAAAGGGGCCCAAGATACTTGGTCCATATTCAAGGACCACTTCTTCCAAGCACAGGATCAGAGCATCCCAATGGGAAAGAAGTCAAGAAAGGGAGGCAGAAGACCTGTGTGGATAAACAGGGGACTGCTGGGCAAACTGAAGTGGAAGAAGAGAGTCTACAGGCCATGGAAGGAGGGGATGGCCACTTGGGAAGACTATAGGACTGTTGTTAGAGCATGTAGGGTGGAAACTAGGAAAGCTAAGGCCTCTTTGGAATTAACCCTTGCAAGGGAGGTCAAGGACAACAGAAAGGGCTTCTTCAAATACATCTCAGACAAAACTAACACTAGAGGCACTGTTGGGCCTCTGCTGAATGAGGTGGGTGCCCTGGGCACTGAGGATAGTAAGGTGCAGTTACTGAATGCCTTCTTTGCCTCTGTCTACATTGCTGGAGACTGTCTGCAGGAGCCCCAGGTAGCTGGAGCCCTGGAGGAAGTCAGGAGAAACCAGGAGTCTGCCTCAGTTGATGAGGATTGGGTCAGGGATGAATTAAGCCACCTGGACACCCATAAACCCATGTGTTTTTGACAGGATGCACCCAAGGGTGCTGGCAGGAGTCATTGCTAGGCCACTATCTTTGCTAAATCCTGGGAAATGGGACAGGTGCCTGAGGGCTGGAGGAAAGCAAATGTCACCCCAGTCTTCAAAAAGGGCAAGAAGGAGAACCTGGGTAACTACAGACCAGTCAGCCTCAGCTCCATCCCTGGAAAGGTGATGGAATGACTTACCCTTGGTGGTAACACCCTTGCACACCAAGGATGAGAGGGTTGTTAAGGGGCAGTCAACAGGTTTTACCAAGGGGACATCACATTTGCCTCATCTAATTGCCTTTTATGAGGATGTGACCAGGTGGACAGATGATGGTAGGGCAGTAGGGGTGGTCTGCCTTGACCTCAGGAAAGCACTGGACTGTCTGGCCTCAAGGATGCTGTGGGAGGCAGAGGAAGTGTGGGCTGGGGCTGGGGCAGTGAGGTGGGTTGTGAGCTGGCTGAAGGGAAGAAGCCAGTGAGTTGTGATCAATGGGTCAAGCTGGCTGGAGGCCTGTGGCTGGTGGGGTCCCTCAGGGGCCACTACTGGGACCTGTGATCAATTCCTTGATGACCTGGATGAGGGAATGGAGTGTCCAGTCAGGAGACACAAACCTGGGAGGGGCAGCTGCCACCCCAGAGGGTTGTGCTGCCATCCAACAAGACCTGGACAGGCTGGAGAGTTGGGCAGGGAGAAGTTTAATGAGATTTAACAAGAGCAACTGTAGGGTCTGACATCTGGGGAAGAACAACCCCAGGGACCAGTTGGGCACTGGCATAGGGGAGAGGGACCTGGGGATCCTGGGGGACAGCAGGATGGCCATGACCAGTACTGTGTCCTCATGGCTAAGGCCACCAATGGCATCCTGGGGTGGTTAGTAGGTCAGGAGAGGTCCTTCTCCCCCTCTGCTCTGCCCTGGTGAGACCACACCTGGAATGTTGTGTCCAGCTCTGGGCCCCTCAGCTCAAGAAGGACATAGAGCTCCTTGAAGGAGCCCAGTACAGGGCCACCAAAGTGATGGAGTGGAGCCCCTTCCTTATGAGGGGAGGCTGGGGGAGCTGGGCCTCTTGAGGAGACTGAGGGGTGACCTCATCAATGTTTATCAATACAGGGAGGGTGAGAGTCAGCAGGCTGGAGCCAGGCTCTCCTCAGGGAATGGCCAGTGGCAGGACAAGGGGCAGTGGGTGCAGCTGGAGCAGAGGCAGCTCCATGGGAATAATGGGAGAAACATTTTCCCTGTTGGGGGTGCTGGAGCCCTGGGCCAGGCTGCCCAGAGAGGGTGGGGGGTCTCCTTCTCTGGAGACATCCAAACCTGCCTGGGGGTGTTCCTGAGTGATGTAGTCTGGGTGACCCTGCTCTGACAGGGGGGTTGGACTGGATGATCTTTTGAGGTCCCTACCAGCTCCTGAGGCTCTGGGATCCTGTGTGACAGCTCCATGCTCACAGTGTCTCCAGGAAATGCCTGTGAACTGACCCCTGTAGCACAGGGATTGAACAGGAGCACCAGGGGCCTGTGTGCAGTGCAGGGCCATGCCCCCACTGCAGCTACAGACATGGAGGTACAGCCTGCACATGGAATGCTGCCAGGGATGGCTGCTGCCTTGGGAAAGACAGGCCAGCAAGGCAAGGTGATGGAGTTGCCTTTTATGTGAGAACAACACTGAGCTCACCTGGGGTGGGTGAAGAATGAGTCCAGAGCTGATGGGAAAGGAGTAAGGAGCAGACCCATATGGCTTTCATTGTCATGAAAGACTTCAACCACCCTAATACTTGCTGGAAAGGCAACCCTGCCAGGCACACACAGCCCAGGAGGCTCCTGCAGAGCACTGGTGGCAGCGTTTTGACACGAGTGGTAGAGGAGCCCATGAGCAGAGAGGTGCTGCTGGACCTTGTACTAACAGCAAAGAGGGCTTGGTTGGGGATGTGATGGTAGAGCTGAGGATCCTGCCTGGAAGGAGCAGGATGATCAACTGGACTGCAGTGCTGGACTTCAGGAGAGCTAACTTGAGCCTCTTCAAAGCCCAGCTTGGGAGGGTCCCATCAGTTAGGGCTCTAGAAGGTAGGGAGTCCAAGACACCTGGTCAGCATTCAAGCACCATTTCCTCTTAGCTCAAGACTGGTGCATCCCAAGGAATAGGGAAGGAAGCAAAGGAGGCAGGAGACCTGCCTGGAGGAGCAAGGAGCTGCTGGGAAAACTCAAAGGGATGGAGGAAGTTTACAGAATATGGAAAAAGGGACTGGTCACTTGTGAGGACCAAAGGGATCTAGTCAGAGAATGTAGGGCTGGAACAAGGAAGGCTAGAATTACACCTGGCAAGGGATGTCAAGGACAAGGAGGAGGGCTTTTTCAAGTACATCAGCAGCAAAAGGAAGACTGGGGAGGGTGTGGGTTTTCTGCTGAGTGAGGTGATTGCCTTGACATTCACAAATCCATGTTCCCTGATGGACCCATGAGTGCTCAGGGAGCTGGCAGATGCTATTGCTAAGCCACTCTCCATCTTTGAAAGGTCTTGGAGAACAGGTGAGATGCCTGAGGGCTGGAGGAAAGCCAATGTCACTTCAGCCTTCAGAAAGGACAAGGAAAACCCAGGAAACAACAGGCCAGTCATCCTCAGCTCCATCCCTGGAAAGGTGATGGCACAGCTCATTCTAGGGCTCATCAAGAATCATGTGGAAGAAAATAAGGTTCTTGGATGTGGTCAAAAGGGATTCACCAAGGGGAAATCATGCCTGTCCAATCTGATAGCCTTCTATGATGGTGTGATGGGCTGGGTGGATGAGGATGTTGTCTACCTTGACTTTAGCAAGGCTCCTGAAACTGTTTCTCATAACATCCTCATAGGCAAGCTTAGGAAGTGTGGGTTGCATGAGTGGGCAGTGAGGTGGCTGGTGAACTGGCCAAATGGCAGAGCTCAGAGGGGTGTGATCAGCAGCACAGACTCTAGTTGGAGATGTGCAGCCAGTGGGGTGCCCCAAGTGTCAGTACTCAACAAGCCAGAGAAGGGCACAGTGCATGCCCTCAGAAAAGCTGCTGCTACCAAGCTAGCAGGAGTGGTCAACACACCAGAAGGTTTCATTGCCCCTGAGAGAGACCTGGACAGGCTGGAGAGCTGGGTGAAGAGGGACCTAATGAAATTCAACAAGGGCAAGTGTAGGGTCCCTCCCCCAGGGAGGAATAACCCCTGGCACCAGTACAGGTTAGGGATTCAGCTCTGCAGGGAAGGACCTGGGAGGCCTGGTCTCCATGAGCAGCACTGTGCCCTCATGGCCAAGAGGTCAATGGGACCTGGGGGCATTAAGAAAAGTGTGGCCAGCAGGTTGAGGGAGGTTCTCCTCCCTTTCTGCTCTTCCCAGCTGAGGACACAGCTGGAGTTGGGTGTCCAGGGCTGCCCTCCCCAGTCAAGACAGACAGGGAACTACTGGAGAGAGGCCAGTGGAGGGCTACAAAGAGGATGAGAGGCCTGGAGCATCTCTGGTATGAGGAAAAGCTGAGAGAGCTGGGGCTGTTTAGTCTGGAGAAGACTTTAAGAGGGGATCTGATCAAGGGCAGGGGTCTAGAGAATGGGGCCAGACTCCTTTCAGTGGTGCCCAGTGACAGGACAAGAGGCAGTGGGCACAAACTGGAACACAGGAAGGTCCATCTCATCAGGAAAAGCTTCTTCACTCTGTGGGTGCCTGAGCTCTGGGACAGGCTGCCCAGGGAGGTTGTGAAGTCTCCTTCTCTGGGATATTCAAAACCTGGCTGTGTCCTGTGCAGCCTGCTCTAGGTGACCTTGCTTTAGCAAGGGGGTTGGAGTGGATGATCTCCAGAGGTCTCTTCCAAGCCCTAGCATTTTTGGGTCCTTTGAAATAAGCTGCCATTATAATAAGACACTGTTAGTCATGTCTGTTGACTGGAATCATGAAGAAGTACAGACTGCCTGTGTCCCATGAGTGACTATCCAGGGAGATGCTCTTGCCTTGGAATATCTCACCCTACAGGTGTGACAGAAGTGGGGTTGTACACACCCTTGTACCCATGATTTCCATCACCTCCTTCAAGTACAATGTCCATGTGCAGTCAGCCCTGGGCATGTCCATCAATACCAGGAATTTAGGCTTCTTGCTGGTGATGGGGAAGGGCAGACATCATGCCTTAGGTCCCTGATGTATTTTTCAGTGTCCAAATGTAGCTGGAAGACCAGCCTGCCCTTTGTATCACCAGGCAATAGACCTGCAGAGTAAAGTGCACATTCTTCTGTGCCTCTCATTGCCAGAGAAGGGGCAGAGAGGCTTCCCAAACTCCCCTTTCACATCTCCACCACCTCACCTTTGTCATTCCAGTATGAATCTGTCACCTCTGCCAGCAGCCCTGTCACATCACTCAGCTGGGCTCCTCCTGGAGATGGTGATGGCAGCAGCTGCTCAGAGCAGCTCTAAGTGAGCTCATGGGGAGGAGCTGCAGCAGGAACTGGGACTTGGTGTGATACACTGGAGAGGTGCTTGGTGCCAGTGAACTCACTGGAAATAAACTGGTGCCTGCAGCTCCAGTGGCAAGTATAGCTCACCAGACCAACTGTGTGTGTGTGTCAGCCCTGCTCTGAAGGACTGTCCTTCACTGGGACCAGCCAGAGGAACAGGAAGAGCACAGCCATCCCTATCAACACAGCCCAAGGGTGGAACAGCCCTGTGCAACCAGCCATCACCCATCTGTTTCAGAGATGCCTGGGAAGCATTTCCAGACCAGAGGCCAGCTCCCCTTTTCACACAAGGACACAAGGCAGCTCTTCCCAGAAGGGGTTCTATCTCTACACATACAGTCCTACCTGAGGCACAACCCTATGAAAATCTGGTCATTTCCTACTGTTTGTCTAATACTCCAGGTTGGCAGCACCATGCAAAGCCACTCTGAAAAGCAGACCACGTCCTACACAAGCTGTGCCCATGGCTTCTCTGAGCTCAGCAGGACCAGATGCTACTATATTCATAGGGCATCACAAGCCCCAAGCAGATGGATCTCAGTGGGGTACCTGATGTACATGATGCCCTCACCAGGCCCCAGCTGGATCCTGTGTCCAGAACTGGGCCCAACACAAGAAAGATGTGGGGCTGTTGGAGAGGGGTCAGAGGAGCCACGGAGATGCTCAGAGGGCTGGAGCAGCTCCCCTCTGGAGAGAGGCTGAGGGAGCTGGGCTGGGTCAGCCTGGAGAAGAGAAGGCTGTGGGGGGACCTCATTGCAGCCTGCCAGTGCCTGAAGGGAGCAGAGACACAGGAGGGGAATCAGCTTGTTCAAGGGCAGAGACTGGCAGGACAAGGGGGATGGAGTGAAGCTGGAGGAGGGAAGGGTTAGAGGAGAGATTGGGGGAAGTTCTTTGCAGAGAGAGTGGTGAGGGGCTAGAAGGGGCTGCCCAGAGAGGGGGTGGGTGCCCCGTGTCTGGGGGTGTTCAAGGCCAGGTTGGCTGGGGCCCTGGGCAACCTTGTGTAGCTCCAGGCCTGAGGTTGGTGTCCCTGCCTGTGGCAGGGGGTTGGAGCTCTGTGACCCTTGGGGTCCCTTCCAACCCAGACCATTCTGTGATTCTGTGATGCTCCACTGAAGACAGCAGGAGGTAGGAGAGGGCAGCACTTTGGGAAATAAGCTGTAAGAATTTCAAATCAGACACCCTACAACTAGCAGGCACCTGAGAAAACCTCATCAACTGCAAGACAAGAGTGCTTACCAGAGGATACTTACAGGCAGTGTGGGCCGGTGCCAGGCAGAAGCTGCTGCAGAGTCTCCTGCGTGGCCCCTGCGGCTCAGCAGCTCAGATGCACTTAAGTTACTTTTGGTCCTTCTGGACCCCAGTTCAGGGGTGCTCCAGGAATTAGCTGTGGCACTGGTCCTTGCTGAGCTCTGCTCCAAGGAGTTTGCTCTTGCACTGTTCCCTTCCATTTCTGTGAGGTCCACAGAGGACCTACATGTGTTTGTAGTACTGGAAGCTGCACTTCTCTCCACTTTGGTCTGAGAGTCCTCTGGGGAGTGTAGGCCTTGCCTGGTTCTCCAGGAACTCCTCACAAGGACATGTTTTGTTTCAGAGGATGCTGCATCTGAAGAGCCATGGCTCTTCCAGCTGATTGTCTCTGAAGGTGGCTCACTATTCCTCTCCAGGAGTTCAGAAGACTTTATCATAATGCTGCTTCTGGAGACCACTGTTTCTGCTCTGCTTCTGGGCACTGCTTCTCCAACCCTCTCTGTCTCAGACACTTTCAGAGCACTTTTAGTGATGGCTATCTCCAAGGGTGCAGTGACATTGTTTGGTGGTGGTGAAGGCTCATTTGGAGCTACTCTGATGTTGCTGGTGGTGATATGCCTTTCCTTGGCTGCTGGATCTGCACTGGGCTTTGGCAGTGTTGGCTCAGAAGGGAAGATGGTGATGCTGCTTGTCATCTTATTCGTTACTGTTTTAAAAACAGACTTGTGTTTCTCTGAGTCCCCCTCAGACACAGCCCCTCCTCCCATCACAGCCTTCATGTCCTTTTCCACAATTGCAGGTTTGATGACAGCTTTTGATCTCAGAGCTTCTCTTGGGCTGAATGACCTTCTGGATTTAAGTCCTCCAGTGTTGTTATCAGATGATTTTATACACTTGGTGGAGTCTTCATCATTTCCAGGACTTTTGTCATTTTCAAAAAGTGATGCTCTATAAACTCCCCTGGAATTGGAGAACTGCTTGGAACCAACTTTCTTTCTTGTCTCAAAATCTGAAGGTGTGGTTGTTTTTTTGCTTCTTCCCAATTCCTCAGCTGAAAGAAGTTTTTCCTGGTTACTCTGGGTGGGTTTGGAGTCTGTTTTTAAGCTAGCATTTACATGATCAACTGCTGAAGTTGAAGACTGCTCTGTGTCTTCTTTATCAAGACCTGATAGCATCTGCAGAATGTCTTCCTGACTCCTGGAGTGATGGGAATGCTTTGTTAGTGTTGGAGCCTTTGCACTTTCAGGTGATGTGTCTGCTAATTCTTTTTCTTGGGAGATTATTGCTCTTTTAGCCCTCCCCTCCAAGGGCTGTCTGTGTGATGCAGCAAAAGTGTTCCCTACTTCTGCTTTAGTGCCTGCAGAGTCAGAGCCCAGCTGGGAAGGGAGGTGGTACCTGTATGCAGAAACTGTGCCATTGGAGAAGGTGTGATTACCCCTGGCAAGCAGTGTGTCCCCTGAGCAGTCACTGGCTTCTGCCTGACTTGTTTTCAGCTTATCAGCCAGAGACGTTACTGATTCTCCTCTGCTTGGCTTTTCATCCCGTGCATCAGCACCAGCTTGGCAGATGCCACGGAGCTTTTCAGCCTTGGATCTCAGGACTGTGTCACCTAGGGGTTTAGAAGGTGCTTTCCAGGATTTCTGCTCCTGTGCAGCAGGAGGGTATCTGCTGAGGACAGATGGCTGCTCCTTTGATCTCTTTCCCTCATGCTGTGTGATGCAGCCTTCCCTCTGACTAGAAGAAAAAGTGGGACCCGAAGATTTCTCCTCCAGTCTTTTTGTGTCAGTGACAGCAGTGTCTGAAAGGGCAGATGCAGGAGATGCTTTTCCTGCTTTTCTACTCACCAAGCTGGGGCTGGGCACGTGCTTCCCACCGTGGCTGTAGCTGTCAGCACTGTTCCTTGCTCTTTCCCTGCGCTGCTGAGGTGAGAGCTCCCTTGGCCTGTGCTTGGCAGCTGTCAGATCAGCTGTGACACCTCTGTATTTAGGCCTGTCATGTTTGCCCCTGCTGGAAAAGCTTGTATCTTCATTTTCAAGCTCCCCATTCTCCAGCTCTTTCTGTTTCTTTATTTGCAATTTGACTTCTTCTAGCTGGCCCATTAAGAGCTTGTTTTTGTTCTGCTCACTCAGGTAACTGTCCTGTAAGTCATTGTTTTTCACTCTCATTTTTTTAAGTTCTTCTTCTAAAGACTCAAAACGTTTGATCTGAGTTTTAAGTTTCTCAATTTCTTGGGTGAGATCTTTGACTTTGTTGTCTTCCTGATTTTTATTCTTTTGGTTTTCTGATTTACTCCTGGTTTCATTTTCTACATGCTTCAGGTAATCCACACTTCCCTTCCTTCTGGTCTCCTTAGAGGGCAACACAGAAGTCAAATCATCTTCAATTCTCATATCATTTCTGTCCAGGAGATTATTTGACGACCTTTCTAGCAAGTTGGATGTGTTTCTAGTTTGATCTGCCCTGTTTAGTTTGTTATTTTGTTCTAGTTTCTGTGTCAGCTCCTGAATTATTTTTTCATTCTGCTTTTCTCTTTCATTGAAATGTTTTCTCTCAGTGATGAAGCTCAGTGTTAAGGATTTCAGCTTCTCTAACTCACCTGTTAAGCTCTGTTCTGTTTTATCCAGCCTGTCCTCAGAGGATTCCAGCTCTCTCACCTTCACTCTCAGTATTTCTAATTCTGTCGATATCTTTTTAGTCAAGTTCTTTTCTTCATTGAGGCTAAGGCACAGCTGGGTACAGTCATTCTTGCTCCTGCCAAAGGCCTCCTCCAGCTTCTCCAGCTCTGCCATTCTCCTCTGCAGGTGCTCAATCTCTGCCTTCAGCTCTCTGGTGAGACTCTCCTCCTCTTCAAGTTTTTCTTTCATTAACCTGCAAAGCTCTTCAGCTTTCCTGATCTCCTCATCCTTGCCTTCAATCTTTAGCACCCTTTTTCTTAGGGCTTCAACATCAGCCAACATACTGGAGTTGCTGCCCTCTGCCTGGATAACTTTGTCCTGGAGGTCCAGCAGCTCATCCTCTGCCTTCTGCAGGTTTTTGGAGGCTTCTTCCAGTTCATCGAGGCGGCGACTGAGACTCTGCAGCTTGAACCGCAGGTGCCGATTGGAGGTTTCCTTGTAGCCTGTAAACTCTGCCATGGTTTATTCCTTCTTCCTTTTGGGTGAAAGCTTTGCTGGGTCTTGGGGATTGGTGTGGCCTTTAACACCTCCTGTGTCCCTGGTATGTTATTGTTTCTTTGAACAGCAGCAAGTTCAAACCTAAGAGAAAAAAAAATGCTTCGATTCAATAGGAGAGCTGAGGATGGGCCTGTCCTCAGTGAGGGAGGTGGACTGGAGGGGTTTGAATAAAGGACTTTTTAATTAAACACATTTCTGAGTGCTAAATTAGGAGAAATTAAACTGTGGAGAACAGCCACAGTCCATTTACCTTGATTAAACAGAGTTTCCAAACCCAGCCTGAGCAGCTGAGGTAAGGGAAACACAGAATCCCAGAGCTGTAGGGGTTGGAAGGGCCCCCCAGAGCCCATGGGGTCCCACCTCCTGCCAAAGCAGGGTCCCTAGGACAGGGCACACAGGTCGGTGTCCAGACGGGGCTGGAATCTCTCCAGAGAAGGAGACTCCACACCCCCTGGGCAGCCTGTCCCAGGGCTCCCTCACCCTCACTGGGGAAAAGTTCTGCCCCAGGTTGCTGTGGAACTCCCTGTGCTCCAACTTGCAGCCATTGCCCCTTGTCCTGTCCCCACAGACACTGAGAAGGGGCTGGCCATTCCCCCTGCATCCCATCCTTCAGATATTGATAGACATTCAGAAGGTCCCCCCTGAGTCTTCTCTCCAGGCTGAACAGCCCCAGCTCACCCAGCCTTTCCTCACAGGGGAGATGCTCCAGGCCCTTCAGCATCTCCTCAGCCTCCTCTGGACTCTCTCCAGGAGATCCCTGGCTGTTTGATCCCAGGGAGCCCAGCACTGGACACAACACTCCAGCTGGGGCCTGAGCAGGGCAGAGCAGAGGGGGAGGGTCCCCTCCTGTCACCTGCTGCCCACACTCCTCCTGATGCCCCCAGGATCCCATTGTCTCTCTCAGCCCTAGGGCACACTGCTGGCTCATGGCCACACTGTCACCCACCAGCACCCCCAGCTCCTTCTCCACAGAGCTCCTCTCCAGCAGCTCCCCCCCAGCCTGTCCTGATTCCAGCAGTTATTCCTCCCCAGGGGCCAGACTCTCCACTTGCTGTTGTTGAATCTCATCTGGTCTCTCCCGGCCCAGCTCTTCAGCCTGGCCAGGCCTCACTGAATGGCAGTGCATTGGAATATCCTCCTCTGCTGGTCTGCAGGAGCTGTGAGCACAGGACGCAGACCCTCACCCCAGGGACTGCCAGCTGCCTGTTCTGGGCTGCAGTGTCAGGCACATGCAGGACCTGGGCCCTGTACCCACCCACTGCCCAGACACAGTGTTTTCAGCACTGCCCTCCAGAAGCTGCCTTTATTGATCCTGAAGATGCCTTAGGGAGGAATAACCCCAGGAAGAGGTTGGGTGACCTGCTGCACAGCAGCTCTCTGGAAAAAGGCCTGGGAATCATGGTGGGTAACACTGACCATGAGCCAGCAACGTGCCCTGGGACCAAGAAAGCCAACAGATCCTGGGGTCTATTAAGAAAGTATGGCCTGGTGGTTGAGGGAGGTTCTCCTGCCGCTCTGCTCTGCCCTGGGGAGGCCTCACCTGCAATACTGTGTGCACTGCTGGGTCCCTGGGGCAAGAAGGACACAAAACTACTGGAGAAGGTACAAAAAGGGGCTATGGAGACAATGAGGGGACTAGAACATCTCACTTGCAAAGACAGGCTGAGGGACATGGGACTTTTTAGCCCAGAGAAGACTGAGGGGGGATCTTATCAATGCTGGTAAATACCTGAGGGGTCAGGGGGATGGGATCAGCCTTTGTTCGGTGGTGCCCAGGGACAGCACAAGAGCTGATGGGCACAAACTGGAATAGAGGAAGTTCCACCTAACCATGAACAGGAACTTTTTCCTGGGAGGGTGGCAGAGCCCTGGGACAGGCTGTGGAGTCTCCATCTCTGGAGACATTCAGACCCTGCCTGGGTGCTGTCCTGCGCAGCCTGCTCGAGGTGAGCCTGCTCTGGCAGGGGTGGGACTGGGTGATCTCCAGAGGTCCCTGCCAGCACAGGTAATTGTGTGATTCTGTGAGATGAAGATCCAGAAGCCCCATAAGAAAGACCTGGAAACTAGAAAATGCAACCTCCAGCCAGTTGGTAGCCAGTGAGGAGGAGTGATCACCCATCCACCTGGCTCACAGACAGGGTGTGAGAGCACTGCCCATTGCTCTCAGTCTTTCCCTCCAGCCTGGATGGCTCAGCAGAAATCTCCTCCTGAGTTGTAGTTACACCCTGAGGACACTGTGCCTGGGGAGTTTCACATTTCTCCCTCCTGTTCCAAAAGCTGTCACACACTGCCACCCACTCGCCCACCCAGGAGATGAGCAGTTACCAACACTCAACGCTTCTCCTCCTGGCAGGGAGCAGTGATTGTGCCACATGGGCACACTGGGACACATCTCCAGCTCAGCTCAGAGGTGGCAGGACTTTTTTTAAACACCCCCCCTGTGCTTGGTAGGGAGCAGCAGAGAGGGGGCCTGAGCAGGCCACGATGGTTGCTGGGAGAATCTCAGGTCCCTCTTTGGTGCTCTGCATTAGCATCACCCTGTCCTTGGTGTGAGGCATGTCCCCAGTGTGGCTAAAGGCAACTGCAAGCTTGAAAGGAAGGGGGTGCCTGCAGTACTTTGCCCTGCACCCTTCCTCAGGCTGGCTGCCTTAAAGCAGCACTTGGAGCTGAGGTGGAGCAGGAGCATTTTTGTGGAGCTCCCTGGAGAGGAAACACGAGTTTCCTATCTCACTCTCACAGCACCGGGCAGCAGCGAGCAGGATGTGGGGAGGAGGCAGCCTGCAGCACCCCCATGGGACCCCTCTGACTGAAGGGGGTTTGTGTCCTGACCCACAGGGAGGCCTGGGCTGCCCACACTCATGGTGCAGATACTCTGTGACCCCCCCCGCAAGGGGCCTCCCTCATTCTGGCAGGGTAACCACCCTATTTGCTCGGTCTTGTGCACCCCAGGCAGCTGAAGGGAGCCCTGCAAGAGCACCCGAAGAAAAGCCTCAGTGCCCCAGTGTGTGGGGTGCCTGTCCCCTTCCTCACCACCCCAGTGACATCCTGCTCCTGGGACACCCTCCCTCAGGCTACCCACAGGCTGTGGAGGCGCTGTGGCCGTGCTGACAGCTGTCTGGAGACAGGAAAGGCTGCCCAGGCCCTGGCAGGATCCCATCCAGAGACGTCACTAAAGCGCTGCAGGAAGGGCCAAAGAGAGCAGCTTCACACTGCCCTGAAAACAAAGGCCTGTCCCCAGAAGGGGGGTCAGTGCAGAGTTAATGAGTAACCCATCAGCCAGCAGTTGGGAAGCAAGAGCCACCTCAGCTCAGGACACAGCTGGCAGGGCGGCAGCGCTGCGGCCTGCAGCGCGGGGCAAGGCCTGTGTGTGGCCACCGCTGTGGGGCCCCTGGGAGGGGCAATGCTGGCTCCCAACACTGCTCCTCCCCAGGAGAGACGTGGGGGCTCAGCATCCCCAGCCAGTGGGGTCAGTCCCAGAGGTCCCTGCATGGGAGAGCTGCGGCCACATGCATGTGGGCAAAGGGGCAAGGCAGAGGGGGCTCTTCCTTTCCCTCCCTCTTCCTCTACATTTCAGATCTTCCTGCAGCACCAGCATCTCCTGGATGGAGATGGGACCCCAACAACACCCACGTGCTGGGTGTGCTGGGGGAGCCCTACTGTGCAGGCCAGTAGAGGCTCAAGCCCAGTGAGCAATTGGGTGCAGAGAGATGCCCTCACCCTGAAGACAACAGGCTTCAACAACAAGGAACAGTCGCCCTGGGAGGTGACCTAGGGTGGGTGGACCAATACAGCTTCCACCAGGAAGGGTAGATATCCCTGGGATAGATATCCCTGGGAAGGGACCCAGCATTGCTGGTGAACATCTTGTTGTTCCACCAAACCATGCTCCTGAAGTTCTCTCCTACAGAGTCAGCACCATGGCTAATCACAGAATCACAGGATGTCAGGGCTTGGAAGGGACCTTGAAAGATCATCTAGTCCAACCCCCCCTTGCCAGAGCAGGATCACCTAGTTTAAGGTCACAAGGGATCACATCCAGAAGAATGGTGGTTCCTATGGAGTTTTCACAGGATAATGCTGGGTTGAAGAGCTTGGTGTGGATCACAAGGCAGGATTTCAACCCTCTGGCTACACTGGAATAGCTCGTGGGTCACAAAGAGCAGGAGAGTGATTTTGGGACTGACTCTGTGGATGTCAGAGGCTGCTCAGAGGAGCCTGATTTAGAGGGAAACAAATCTCTGAATGAAGCAGAAAATGAAACTCAGCATCTAACTGCATGAATGAATTGCTAATGGTGTCCCTCAGGGGTGGTGATGTTAATGGCTTTATTAACAGAGATGATGGGATGGAGCATGGTCTCAGTAAGTTCATGGATGATACTAGACTGAGAGGTGGGCAGAAGCATATACAGGGGGACCTAGTTAGGCTGGGGAAAGGGATGGACAGCAGCTTCAGCAAAAGAAAGTCTGAGCCTTGGTCCTGAGGCATCAGCACAGGCTAGGGATAATGGCTGGAGAGCCTGAAAAAGCATCTGGGGAGTCCTGGGAGAAGAAAAGTTGAACAGAGATCAGCAGTGTGTCCTTCTGGGTAAAAGCAGCCAGCCATACTCTGGGCTGAGGCAGCCAGCAGGCCAAGGGACATGATCCCCTGGGTCTGGCTCTTGGGAGGCCACTTGAGTGCAGTGGCCAGCCTGGGACTGCCCAGTACAAGACAAAGATGTGCTGGGCTGAGTCAATCAGAAGCCACCAAGATGCTCATGGGTTGGAGCAGTGGCCAGACAAGGAGACACTGATGGAACTGTGTTTACTCAGCCTGAGGAAGAGGAGGCAAACACAGTGTGCTGTCTGCAGCTACTGAATGGGAGGGTAGAGAGAATCACAGAATCACAGAATCCCAGGGGTTGGAAGGAGCCTCCAGAGCCCATGGGGTCCCACCCCCTGCCAAAGCAGGGTCCCTAGGACAGGGCACACAGGTCGGTGTCCAGACGGGGCTGGAATCTCTCCAGAGAAGGAGACTCCACACCCCCTGGGCAGCCTGTCCCAGGGCTCCCTCACCCTCACTGGGGAAAAGTTCTGCCCCAGGTTGCTGTGGAACTTCCTGTGCTCCAACTTGCAGCCATTGCCCCTTGTCCTGTCCCCACAGACACTGAGAAGGGGCTGGCCATTTCCCCTGCATCCCATCCTTCAGATATTGATAGACATTCAGAAGGTCCCCCCTGAGTCTTCTTCTCTCCAGGCTGAACAGCCCCAGCTCACCCAGCCTTTCCTCCCAGGGGAGATGCTCCAGGCCCTTCAGCATCTCCTCAGCCTCCTCTGGACTCTCTCCAGGAGATCCCTGGCTGTTTGACCCCAGGGAGCCCAGCACTGGACACAACACTCCAGCTGGGGCCTGAGCAGGGCAGAGCAGAGGGGGAGGATCCCCTCCTGTCACCTGCTGCCCACACTCCTCCTGTTGCCCCCAGGATCCCATTGTCTCTCTCAGCCCCAGGGCACACTGCTGGCTCATGGCCACCCTGTCACCCCCCAGCACCCCCAGCTCCTTCTCCACAGAGCTCCTCTCCAGCAGCTCCCCCCCAGCCTGTCCTGATTCCAGCAGTTATTCCTCCCCAGGTGCCAGACTCTCCACTTGCTGTTGTTGAATCTCATCTGGTCTCTCCCTGCCCAGCTCTCCAGCCTGTCCTGGTCTCTGGATGGCAGTGCAGTGTCCTGCCTGTCAGCCACAAAGCAAGGCTCTCCTTTCCTTCCAGTGAAAGAAACAAAAGATACAAGCTGTGAGAAGAGAAAGCCCAAGTACTTTGAAGTTCTTTTTCCCCCACTAAGAGAGCAGCACAGGCTACCAGAGGGGCTGTGGGAATCCATCTGTGAAGGTACTCAAGAGGCAGCCTCAGAACTCCCCAGCTGACATGATTTATTATGAGATGAAAAAGGCTCAATTTAATTAGCTTAATAATGAGAATGAGGAGATGTAAACCAATATCTTCTACAAATAGATATGTCAAAAGTATCCAGGAGAAGTCTTCTAGCAGAAGGCCCTTTAATTTCAAGAGGGGAATCAAACTTTTCAATTGGGAGATAATGGCAGGACAAGGGGGATGGAGTGAAGCTGGAGGAGGGAAGGGTTAGATTGGATATTGGGGGGAAGTTCTTTGCAGAGAGAGTGGTGAGGGGCTGGAAGGGGCTGCCCAGAGAGGGGGTGGGTGCCCTGTGTCTGGGGGTGTTCAAGGCCAGGTTGGATGGGGCCCTGGGCAACCTTGTGTAGCTCCAGGCCTGAGGTTGGTGTCCCTGCCTGTGGCAGGGGGTTGGAGCTCTGTGATCCTTGGGGTCCCTTCCAACCCAGACTGTTCCATGATTCTATGATCCTTGGCAGAGCCAGAACAAACCCCAGGACTCTGAAAAGGAACCTAAACAAAGGAGTATTACAAATGAAGGGCACATTTAGAAGGTTGAGGGGAATCAGCCAATATAAATTATCTTAGATGAGGTGGCTGCTTTAAGCTGCTCATGCTTTGGCTGAGGGCTTGGACCAGAGACCCCTGGGGTACTTCCAACCTAAATGAGTCTGGCTGCTCATGACTCTTCTTCTCCAGTCTGCCACTGACACCAAAACATCAGAAGGAATGGTACAGGGTTCAAACACTGGGACTACTATTAATGCTAATTACTATTGTTGGGGGATGTTTAAAGAGGACTTGTTAAATAAACCTGATAAGACAATAACCTGCTCAGCTTGTAAAGGTAGTGGCCAATTTGACATGGCTGTACAGACCTTAGATCTCTCCCTCTCTCTGGGAAGCAGTAGTTCCCACCCTGGCTCCAATTTACACTGTCAGCACAGAACAGGAAGTGGATAATAATTTTCACAAACAGAAAAAAACCTGTGAGAGCAGCAAATATAATAAGGACAGTGACTGTGCTGGCTGTTCCTGGGAGAGAAAGACTCTGAAGGGCTGTAGCAGGGAAACACTCAAAGGCTTAACTGGTCACAGGATCACAGAATCACAGAATCTTAGGGGTTGGAAGGGACCTCAAGAGATCATCGGGTCCAACTCCCCTGCCAAAGCAGCTCCCTATCTCATATTACATAGATAGGCATCCAGATGAGACTTGAATCTCTCCAGAGAAGGAGACTCCACCACCTCCCTGGGCAGTCTGTCCCAGGGCTCCCTCACCCTCACTGGGGAAAAGTTCTGCCCCAGGGTGCTGTGGAACTTCCTGTGCTCCAACTTGCAGCCATTGCCCCTTGTCCTGTCCCCACAGACACTGAGAAGGGGCTGGCCATTCCCCCTGCATCCCATCCTTCAGATATTGATAGACATTCAGAAGGTCCCCCCTGAGTCTTCTTCTCTCCAGGCTGAACAGCCCCAGCTCACCCAGCCTTTCCTCCCAGGGGAGATGCTCCAGGCCCTTCAGCATCTCCTCAGCCTCCTCTGGACTCTCTCCAGGAGATCCCTGGCTGTTTGATCCCAGGGAGCCCAGCACTGGACACAACACTCCAGCTGGGGCCTGAGCAGGGCAGACCAGAGGGGGAGGATCCCCTCCTGTCACCTGCTGCCCACACTCCTCCTGATGCCCCCAGGATCCCATTGTCTCTCTCAGCCCCAGGGCACACTGCTGGCTCATGGCCACCCTGTCACCCACCAGCACCCCCAGCTCCTTCTCCACAGAGCTCCTCTCCAGCAGCTCCCCCCCAGCCTGTCCTGATTCCAGCAGTTATTCCTCCCCAGGGGCCAGACTATCACAGGCAACAGAAAATCAAACAACTATAATCAGAGGTAAGAACAGCAACTTCCCCCCCTGCAGCAGGAGTCCTTGGGGTCTTCCACACTGCCAAACCCACACAGATCCAATTTTACATTCCTCAGCTGACAGGTGGTCTGGTTTCAGGGGGCACGCAGAGTGGGACTACTGTCCCTGCTCTTGTGGATAGGACATACAGCTGGTATTACTCCCTCCCCTCCACTTCCCCACATGCTGGGGTGAGCTCAGCTCCTCCTTAGAATCATAGAATCACAGGCCGGTCTGGGTTGGAAGGGACCCCAAGGGTCACAGAGCTCCAACCCCCTGACACAGGCAGGGACACCAACCTCAGGCCTGGAGCTACACAAGGTTGCCCAGGGCCCCAGCCAACCCGGCCTTGAACACCCCCAGGGACGGGGCACCCACCCCCTCTCTGGGCAGCCCCTTCCAGCCCCTCACCACTCTCTCTGCACAGAACTCCCCCCAATATCCAATCTAACCCTTCCCTCCTCCAGCTTCACTCCATCCCCCTTGTCCTGCCAGTCTCTGTCCTTGAACAAGCTGATTCCCCTCCTGTGTCTCTGCTCCCTTCAGGCACTGGCAGGCTGCAATGAGGTCCCCCCACAGCCTTCTCTTCTCCAGGCTGAGCCAGCCCAGCTCCCTCAGCCTCTCTCCAGAGGGAGCTGCTCCAGCCCTCTGAGCATCTCCGTGGCTCCTCTGACCCCTCTCCAACAGCCCCACATCTTTCTTGTGTTGGGCCCCAGCTCTGGACACAGGATCCAGCTGGGGCCTCCCCAGGGCAGAGCAGAGAGGGACAATCCCCTCCCTGTCTGTCTTCTGCTCAGTGGCCACTCAGAACCCCTGTGGGAGCTGTACTTCTGCACTGAGCACAATGCTGGGAGTGTTGGCACTCACACATGGGCAAAGGGAGCCTGGGGCAGTGTAGGCCTCCAACCTGTGCATTCAGGTTGTGTTAAGAGGTTGACAGCTCTGGAGACACCAGAAGAATGTGAGGTAGCACGAGGACTCCTCTCCACAGCCCTGGGTGGCCCAGCAGTCAGGAGGAAGCTGATGAGATGACACCCTGGTTTTGATGCACACTTGAAGCAGAGGTTAGGTGTGGTTTTGGGTTCTGCCCTGTGCACATACACTTCCACAGGTTCAATTCAAGGGCTTCTGGCTTTGCCTACGTACACCAGGAGGGTGAACATGTCATGCTCCAGTGCAGTAAGGCTGCTGACAGCTCCTGCCTGAATCACAGCTCAACATAGAGAGAACATCAGCAGGAGTTTTCATCCCTGCCCCAGGGTGGGATGGGCTGGGAGGAGCCCAGTATGTCATTCTTCATTTGTAAAGCAACACTTCTCTGTCATTTACATGGGCATGGGTGTCACAAATTGCAGCAGCTGAAGATACAGCAGCCAGAGGCTTCAGTCAGTTAGAGAGAGGGAAGTTTTCCTTCATTTGATTTTTGCCTTTTCTGAGCTGCTTCCAGCTCCTGGTTCTTCACTCCACACACTGAAACAGTCATGGGAACAGGAGAAAAATACTGCAGAGAGGAAAAGGCATAAATAGGACACTCAGACCAAGTAAGAACAAGGATTTGGCATCAGCTCCCCAAGCCACATGCAGGTACCTAACAACCTCCTGGGGCAGCTGAAGAGGCACAGCCAGTGTGTTTGCTTACACAGGCTGGGGAGGGGACACCTGGTGCTACTCAACACAAAGGCAAAATGCCAAGGGACTTTTAGAGTTGTCTGTATTTAAGGGACAAACTGTCTCAGAAATGTCCACATCTACTGAGAGAGTATCCAGAGAGACCTGGCCAGGCTGGAGAGCTGGGCAGGGAGAGACCAGGTGAGATTCAACAACAGCAAGTGGAGAGTCTGGCACCTGGGGAGGAATAACTGCTGGAATCAGGACAGGCTGGGGGGGAGCTGCTGGAGAGGATCTGGCTGTTTGATCCCAGGGAGCCCAGCACTGGACATAACACTCCAGCTGGGGCCTGAGCAGGGCAGACCAGAGGGGGAGGATCCCCTCCTGTCACCTGCTGCCCACACTCCTCCTGATGCCCCCAGGATCCCATTGTCTCTCTCAGCCCCAGGGCACACTGCTGGCTCATGGCCACCCTGTCATCCACCAGCACCCCCAGGTCCTTCTCCACAGAGCTCCTCTCCAGCAGCTCCAGCAGCAGAATGCTACCTGTCCTCTGTAGCTCCTGATCAGACATGGGTTGATGCTTTCCAAGCCCCTCAGCGTGCTGCTCCTCTCTGCCAGGTATCAAAACAGCCCTGTACACACAGCACACCAGGTACCAGGTTCCACAAGCTCTACCTCTGCCCTGGAGCTGAATTCAGCAAAACATCTTTTCTTACAGAGAGAGTGGTGAGGGGCTGGAACAGGCTGCCCAGAGAGGAGGTGGGTGCCCCGTCCCTGGGGGTGTTCAAGGCCAGGTTGGATGGGACCCTGGGCAACCTTGTGTAGCTCCAGGCCTGAGGTTGGTGTCCCTGCCTGTGGCAGGGGGTTGGAGCTCTGTGATCCTTGGGGTCCCTTCCAACCCATGCCATTCTATGATTCTATGGTCTGTATGTACTGCAGACAAGCAGAAGGGTTGGTAGGAGAGCTGGGGCCTTCAACACCTCCCAGGCCCCAAGAATGACCTTCCTGCCTTCTTCACACTCTATCAAGAAAAATGCCCTGTCACACACTGGAACCAAAGCTGAGGAAGATGGTTTTCTTTCCTGACTCAGTGTCCCATGCTGCCACTGGTACTGTCCTCAGAGCCTGATTTTACTGCCACATTTGATTTCACAAACACTATGTGGGCATCCTGCCAGAAAGCCATAAACTTGGCAGCTTCCTGCAGATGGCATGGGAAAGCAGCCCCAGCCCACTGCTGCCTTTGTAATACTCCCTGAATACAGAGGTCTTCCACCTCCTTCACCCCCCCATCCCCACCACCAGCAGCACTTCAAGGGCTTCAGGGACCATGGCTGTGACCATCACCTCAACCCCCTAATATGCTGGCATCCAGGTGCAGCTTAGACCTGAGCCACCCATAGGCTGGGTGACAAGCTTTAGGAAAGCCTCAGCCTGAAGGGATTGGCTGATGTA
This sequence comes from Laterallus jamaicensis coturniculus, assembly GCA_022605575.1. Taxonomy (NCBI): domain Eukaryota; kingdom Metazoa; phylum Chordata; class Aves; order Gruiformes; family Rallidae; genus Laterallus; species Laterallus jamaicensis. Next base: position 882,172 of record JAKCOX010000028.1, read on the forward strand.
GTTGCCAAGCCACCTCCAGGGTATCTGGAAGGTCACGGCAGCCAAGGGAAGTCCCCAGGGACTGGAAGAGAGGACACATCACAGCCATCTTTAAAAAGGACATGAAGGAGAACCCTGGAAACTGCTGAGCTGCCAGCCTCACCTCTGTGCCTGGGAAGGCCATGGGACAGATCCTTCTGGAAGCCACGCTAAGGCACATGGAGGACAAAGATGTCATTCGAGGCAGGTGATTTGAGGGCATTTTTGGGCCATTACCTGTATTCACACAATCCCAAAACATTTTTATGGAAATCCTGCCATTCCAGCAGGAGCCACTGGTTTGTGAGCATCTATCCAGAGCTGGAGATTCAGGACAGCAACAGAAAGCCAGAAGGCTGACTGATAACAGGCACTGTTTTGCTAGGTAAATACCAAAGTGCTGCTCAGAAAAGCTTCTTGCACCATGAGCATGTGCCACTGCTCCACAAAATATTCTCTCCAGGAGGCAGTGATGTTTCCTGAGCCCTGATACTAAACAACAAGCAGGGAACATGGATTAGCCAGAGATAGTGAGTAACCACCAAACCATGACAGGGAAACAGCCTTTTCTCTTCCATCATGTCTCCAGGGAAGCCAGAACAGCCAGGCAAGGAAAGAGCCTGAAATGCTCCTGTTCTTCCAGAAAACACTGAGCATTTCTGCCACAAGTCCCTCTGCCCTGCACTGATGGGCTCTTTCCATCCTGAAGTGTGTCCCCATGCCCACAACAATCATGCAACAGCAGGGCAGAGCAAGACACACCAACAGCACCAGGACCTGCACAGCATGCCTGAGGCTACAGCTTTCCTCAGCCACTCTTACCCCAACTGGGCTTCAACCACTGAGATGTCTGTCTGAGCTACAAAAGGTCCCTCAAAAGCAGCATGAACGTGCAGTCTCCTCCCTCCACTCACCCCACCATCTTTCAGCACTTCTAAGAGACCAGATGGCCTTCTGACAGCAGAAGGAGCTTGCTCAGAGCTTGCACAGGGGGTGCTGTCATGCCTCTTTCTGGTTTCTAGGTGAGAGCTGTGGTCTTTACACAGCCTCTGCCCATAGTGCTCTGGTACAGAAGTACAAAGCCTGGCAGAGATAAGGAACAGCTTCCCCAGTTCAGCCAGGTCAGGCAACTGGAGACAGCCAGCATGGCTTCACCAAGGGCAGGTCCTGCCTGCCCAACCCAGCAGCTTCCTGCAATGAGTGGCCACAGCAGTGGACAAGGGAGGAGCAAGGGATGCATCTGTCTGGACTGCTGCCTCTGACACTCCCAGCATCCTTCTCTCTCAACTGGAGACACAGGGATTTGGGGGGGGGGGGGGGGGCTGGAAGGTCACATCCAGAGGGCAATGATCAACAGCTCAATGTCCAGAGGGAGAGGGGTGACAAGGGGTGTCCCTCAGGGAGCTGTACCAGTGGTGTTTAATGATTCATCAACAACAGGCTGTGGGATCCAGGGCACCCCCACAAGCCTGCAGATGCCCCCCAGCTGGGGGGCACAGTCACCATGCCCCAGGGGGGTGTCATCCAGAGGGACCTGGAGCAGCTGGGGAGGTGGGGCCTGGGCAAACCCCATCCAGTTCAAGGACAGGCACAAGGTCCTGCACCTGGGCTGGGCCAATCCGTGAGGAATCCAGGCTGGGGGATGATGTGCCAGAGGAGAGCAGCCCTGTGGGAAAGGACCTGGGGGACTGATGGACAAAAAGCTGGGCAGGGGCCTGCAATGTGCACCTGCCATCCAGGCCAACTGCACCCTGGGCTGCATCAGAACAAGTGTGCCCAGCAGAGCCAGGGAGGTGATTCGACCCCCCTGCTCTGCTGAGACCACCCTGCAGTACTGTGTCCTCAGCACAAGGACATGGACCTCTTGGAGTGGGGCCAGAGGAGGCCACAGGGATGATCCAAGGGCTGGAGCAGCTCTCCTACAGAGACAGGCTGTGAGAGATGGGGTTCTTCAACCTGGGGAAGAGAAGGCTGTGGGGAGACCTCAGAGCCCCTTCCAGCCCCTGAAGGAGCTACAGGGAAGCTGGGCAGGGCTGTTTGTAAGGGCAGGGAGCGATGGGACGAGGGGCCATGGGTTAAACTAGAGCAGGGCAGGGTTAGGTGAGCCCTGAGGAAGACGTTCTTCACTCTGTGGGTGCTGAGACACTGGCACAGGGTGCCCAGCGGGGTGGTGGAGGCCCCATCCCTGCAGACATTCTAGGTCAGGGTGGATGAAGCTCTGAGCACCCTGCTCTAGTTCAAGTTGTCCCTGCTCCCTGCAAGAGGTTGGACTACATGGACCTTTACAGGTCCCTGTCAACCTAACACAGTCTGTGGCTCTGAGGTTTCCCAGCAGTCCTGCCACAAGGCCAATGTCTGGATGGTACTGTTGTCTACCTTGTACCCAGCTGTGTTGGGTTCTATCTGCAGTTCTCCACCATTGCCTCATTTGAGGAAAGGCCCTTGGACTCCTTGGGGATCCTGCAGTATTTCTGAAAACATTAATGCCATTTTAACAGCCAAAGTTCAGAACATCAGAGGAGGAACATCAACCAGGAGGGAACAGTGCTGCTCGGTCTTGAGTCCTGAGAGGTTTTGTCTCATCCATCTCAGAAAGTTTGGGGTAAGGAGCATGCCCAGGCCCAGGCTCTCCAGCCTGACACACAGACAGCTGGGGGAGAAGGTACTAACATAAAAATCAGGGGAGGAGTGGAGGAAGTTGCAGCTTACTGACACCCATAAACAGCAACTGATGGGCTAGAATGGCTGTGGAGAGGTGCAGAGAGAGCAGCAGAACCATGGCAATCACTGCTGGCAGGATCCTGAGCTCCATCAGCAGAGGGGTGGCAGCAGGGACAGGGAGGGGATTGTCCCTCTCTGCTCTGCCCTCACCAGGCCCCAGCTGGATCCTGTGTCCAGAGCTGGGACCCAACACAAGAAAGATGTGGGGCTGTTGGAGAGGGGTCAGAGGAGCCACGGAGATGCTCAGAGGGCTGGAACAGCTCCCCTCTGGAGAGAGGCTGAGGGAGCTGGGCTGGGTCAGCCTGGAGAAGAGAAGGCTGTGGGGGGACCTCATTGCAGCCTGCCAGTGCCTGAAGGGAGCAGAGACACAGGAGGGGAATCAGCTTGTTCAAGGGCAGAGACTGGCAGGACAAGGGGGATGGAGTGAAGCTGGAGGAGGGAAGGGTTAGAGGAGAGATTGGGGGGAAGTTCTTTGCAGAGAGAGTGGTGAGGGGCTGGAACAGGCTGCCCAGAGAGGGGGTGGGTGCCCCATGTCTGGGGGTGTTCCAGGCCAGGTTGGATGGGGCCCTGGGCAACCTTGTGTAGCTCCAGGCCTGAGGTTGGTGTCCCTGCCTGTGGCAGGGGGTTGGAGCTCTGTGACCCTTGGGGTCCCTTCCAACCCATGCCAGTCTGGGATTCTATGACTCTATCCCAAATACCTATCCAGGCCAGATGTAACTGTGCATCTGACATGTGCCACACTGCAAATGGGCTAAGTACCCAAAAGGTAAACCCACATTTACTGTTCAGTAACATCTACAGAGCTGGGAAAAGCATCCCCAGTGCAATACACCTAAAAAAAATCAGCTTCAAATCAGAGAATCTCAGACTCACAGGGGTTGGAAGGGGCCTCCAGAGCCCATGGGGTCCCACCCCCTGCCAAAGCAGGGTCCCTAGGACAGGGCACACAGGTCGGTGTCCAGACGGGGCTGGAATCTCTCCAGAGAAGGAGACTCCACACCCCCTGGGCAGCCTGTCCCAGGGCTCCCTCACCCTCACTGGGGAAAGGTTCTGTCCCAGGGTGCTGTGGAACTCCCTGTGCTCCAACTTACAGCCATTGCCCCTTGTCCTGTCCCCACAGACACTGAGAAGGGGCTGGCCATTTCCCCTGCATCCCATCCTTCAGATATTGATAGACATTCAGAAGGTCCCCCCTGAGTCTTCTCTCCAGGCTGAACAGCCCCAGCTCACCCAGCCTTTCCTCCCAGGGGAGATGCTCCAGGCCCTTCAGCATCTCCTCAGCCTCCTCTGGACTCTCTCCAGGAGATCCCTGGCTGTTTGATCCCAGGGAGCCCAGCACTGGACACAACACTCCAGCTGGGGCCTGAGCAGGGCAGAGCAGAGGGGGAGGATCCCCTCCTGTGACCTCATATAACTCATAGAACGATCATATAACCATCTCTGAATAACTGCTCATCCCCCACAGGCAGCTTAAACCTTCCCATTCTTCTAGGCATTCAGCTGAGAGCCACACAGGCACTGACCCATCCTGCTGGCATGAAAATTGTAGGGTATTGGGTGTTTCTCTGCACCCCATCTGCCACAGGGCTTCCTCTACTCTCCTGAGGGTGGTGGAAGGACATCTGAGCCAGCTCCTTTGCAGGAACACTCCTCTGATTGCTGTGAGCTCTCATGGCCAAAAGCTGGCACAGATGTTTCCACATGGATCCCTACAAACCCTGCAGAAGATGGGGGCTGCTCCAAAAGCCCTCCCTTGAAAAGCTGCTCATGGGCTGAGCAGCACAGAGAACTCACTAGTCCTGCAACTTTCCCCCTGTAGGAACTCGATCCATGAAGTTTGTATGTGCTGAAGCAAAAGCTTCAGCTCTCTCACAGCCATCACAAGCACAGCTTTGGGAGTTGCCATAGCTACTGACTGCCCTCAACTACTGCAGCTACTGACCCATCTGTGCTCTGCCTTGGATAGAAATTCAAGGCCAGGCAGGCAACCAGCCTCTGTGTGTGTGTGTGTGTGTGTGTGTGTCTGTGTGTCTGTGTGTGTGTGTGTGTGCCCAGCCTCTGTGTGTGTGTGTGTGTGTCTGTCTCTGTGTGTGTCTGTCTCTGTGTGTGTCTGTCTCTGTGTGTGTGTGTCTGTGTGCCCAGCCTGTGTGTGTGTGTCTGTGAGCCCAGCCTGTGTGTGTGTGTGTGTCTCTGTGTGTGTGTCTGTGTGCCCAGCCTGTGTGTGTGTGTCTCTGTGAGCCCAGCCTCTGTGTGTGTGTCTCTCTGCATGTGTCTCTGTGTGTCTGTGTGCCCAGCCTGTGTGTGTCTCTGTGCATGTGTGTCTGTGTGTGTGTGTGTCTGTCTGTGTGTGTCTGTCTGTCTCTGTGTCTGTCTGTCTATGTGTGTGTGTGTCTGTCTGTGTCCCTGTGCATGTGTCTCTGTGTGTGTCTGTCTGTCTGTGTGTGTGTCTGTGTGTGTGTCTGTCTCTGTGTGTGTGTGTCTCTGTGCATGTGTCTCTGTGTGTGTGTGTGTACCCAGCCTGTGTGTGTGTGTCTGTGTGTGTGTGTGTGTCTGTGTCTGTGAGCCCAGCCTCTGTGTGTTTGTGTGTCTCTGTGCGTGTCTGTGTGTGTGTCTGTCTGTGTGTGTGTCTGTGTGTCTCTGTGTGTCTCTGTGCCCAGCCTCTGTGTGTGTGTGTGTGTGTCTGTGTGCCCAGCCTCTGTGTGTGTGTCTGTGCATGTGTCTCTGTGTGTGTGTGTGCCCAGCCTGTGTGTGTCTGTGTCTGTGTGCCCAGCCTCTGTGTGTGTCTGTGTGTGTCCAGCCTCTGTGTGTGTGTGTCTGTGTGTGTGTGTGTGTGTGTCCAGCCCTGGCACAGAAACACAATTCAGCAGACTCCCAGCAGATCCCAAACGCTGGAACAGAGCAGAGTTCTGGAAAAAGGAAGTGTCCAAGCCCAGAAGCAGCCACACTTCACATCAGCATCAGTGTCTGGAGGCCAAGACAGCAGCAATGTGGCCACAGGGCAAAGCCATGTGGGGAGACTAAGCAGAAACCAACCACCTCCTATCTCCTGGTGTGCTGTTCCACCATGCAATTAGAGAAGAACAGGCTGGGCCTCTCATCCCCACCCCCAGAGCCCCAGCTATCCCCAGTGTCAAACCTGGCAGCACATGCTACTGCCTTTCAGATGCACAGCCCAATTCTCTGCTCCAGGACCAGCAGAGCTGCTGTCCTCAGAGTTTGAACTGCACTTCAGCAAGAAGCAGCAGCTTTGCTAACCATCAGGCTGCCAGGCTGCCTGCTGCTGCCAGGGAGCCACTCCAAAAGCCACAGTGGCACATCTGATTCACCCAAAAATGCAGTAGAGCATCACACTGAACCCCAACCCCCTGGAACTTGGCTTTCCCAGCAGCCCTTACTGGTCTTTTGATGCACTGCTGCACATAGTCCCATGACCTATTTTCAAAATTCTTTTGGAAGTCCCACTGAAAAATCTGTTGCCACAGCAATGGCTCTGTGGCCCTTGGATCAGAAAACAATGCTCTGAATGAAGGAAGCTCTCACTTTCCAGGGGTTTTTTAGCTCATCTACCTAATGAGGCAGCCTGTAATAGTATTTGTTAGAGGCCTACCCCAGGGCCTCTTTCTTCTGCTGTCCATTTGTCACAACATGGACAAGCTGTCCTTCCCAAGGTCCATGCTCTGAGAAAAACAGGTTTCTGTGCTTGTGCTGCAGTTTAGATTCCTACACCTTGCTCTGCCTCAGCCCTTTAGACAAGGACTGGGCCTGTCATTTGCTCAGGGATATCCCAACTGTCCTGCCCCTGCAGCTGCTGGAGCAGCGTGTGCTGGCTGAGGGGGCTCTGATCCCTCCCATTCCCAGGTGGATTTCCTTGCCCCACACACACTCCCACCCCACGCACTGACACAAGCCCTGCCCAGGCTAAGCTGCTCTGCCCTGTGCTGGGGCAGCCTCACCTCAAGCCTGGGGGCAGTTTGGGGCAGCACAGGACAAGAGGGACACAAACTGTTGGAGAGTGTCCAGAGGAGGCACTGAGGATGAGGAAGGGTCTGGAGGCTTATGAGGAGAGGCTGAAGGCCCTGGGTTTGTTCAGCCTGGAGGAGAGGAGGCTGAGGGGAGACCTTGTGGGGGTCTGTGGGTTCCTGATGAGGGGAGCAAAGGGGTCAATCTCTCTCCTCTCTTTGGGGACCAGGTACAGAACCTGAGGGAACAGTGTGAAGCTGCACCAGGGGAGGGTTAGGCTGGGTGTCAGGAAGAGGTTCTGTGCTGAGAGGGGGGTCAGACACTGGCACAGGCTCCCCAGGGAAGGGGTCACAGCCCCGAGCTGGGCTGAGGGCAAGAAGCATCTGGACAATGTGCTCAGTGCAGCTCTGACTGGGCTGGGCTGTGTGGAGCCAGGAGCTGGACTGATGGGCCTGGTGGGTCCCTGCCAGCTCAGGAGAGTCTGTGATTCAAAAAATATCCTCATTAAGGGAAGAAATCAAAAAGAAAACTGCCTGCCCCATCACAAAGGAATGCAAGGTATGAACAAGGGTGAAAAAAGAAAGATGTGGAAGAAGGTCCCACTTCTCCATGGGTGAGAGTTCTGACTTAAGAAATGCTCCTGGCAGCTGCTGGCAAACTGTTGAGAGAGCTCTTACTAGCTCCCACCTACACAATCACTTCAGCAGAAATGGTCCTACCTCTAGAAAGCTTCATGGATCTGCACTTCAGCTTTGAACTTGCACATTCCTGGGAAAGTCAGTGCCACCACACAACCCCAGCAATGCAGAACCTGCCCTCATTGCTACTTCACATCAATCCATTCCTCTGCCAAGTTAGTAAAAAGCAGATGAAGATGCTCTGAGGGTCACAGAGGCAAAGGCTAACTCTGAAGATCTACAGAGGGACCTTCCAAGTCTTCCTGGGAAAACAACAGATGACATTCAGTGTAGGTCAGCATTAAGTTATAGACACAGGAAAACATCCTAACTTTACACATAAAATAACAAGCTTCCAGCTTGCTGCCAGCACTGGGGCAGCTCCTTGTTCCACAGTGGTTAAAAAAAAATTAAAAATCAAGTTGAATAGAATGAGTTACTAGGCAAAAATGTACAGGTTTTCTTTGAAAAGCTCACTATTTCACCACAGAATCACCCACAGAGTAGCAGCATCTCCACAGTTGTTTGCAATTCTGGTTCCATTTCAGCCTCTGCTGCCAGCTAGAAAATATAGGCAATAGAGATAGTCAGAAATATGATTTCTGCAGAGGAGAACACAGAAAATGAGAACTATTTAATCTGGGAAATTAATTGATTTGGGAGGAAAATGACAGATCTGTAAAATGATTAATATCTTGGGGAAGAGGTTTATGATCAAATGTTCACTATCTCTGCAGTCACAACATTCAAGGAGGAATGCTGTGGCTCATGACATACAGATAAGCTGTTGGGATTCTGCTGCAGGACCCTGGGGATGCCAAAAGTTTCCATGGGTTTGGGGCAAACAGAGAAAGTACCACCATCCATGTCTTCTGAGAATGAGTAAATCCAAAGAAGCCACATCCAGCTCTGTAAATGCCAGTGCCATGAGGGGACAGGGCAGCACAGGAACTACTTGCCTCAGGTTTTCCCTGGTTCCACTCTCTTCCCTATGGTCACTGGAAAAATCCTGGGCTAGATACACCTGTGGGCTGACCTAGAACAAACAGAATGACCTGTCCTGCTAGATTTTTTCAGGCTGGGGGGAGCTGCTGGAGAGGAGCTCTGTGGAGAAGGACCTGGGGGTGCTGGTGGGTGACAGGGTGGCCATGAGCCAGCAGTGTGCCCTGGGGCTGAGAGAGACAATGGGATCCTGGGGGCATCAGCAGGAGTGTGGGCAGCAGGTGACAGGAGGGGATCCTCCCCCTCTGCTCTGCCCTGCTCAGGCCCCAGCTGGAGTGTTGTGTCCAGTGCTGGGCTCCCTGGGGTCAAACAGCCAGGGATCTCCTGGAGAGAGTCCAGAGGAGGCTGAGGAGATGCTGAAGGGCCTGGAGCATCTCCCCTGGGAGGAAAGGCTGGGTGAGCTGGGGCTGTTCAGCCTGGAGAGAAGAAGACTCAGGAGGGACCTTCTGAATGTCTATCAAATATCTGAAGGATGGGATGCAGGGGGAATGGCCAGCCCCTTCTCAGTGTCTGTGGGGACAGGACAAGGGGCAATGGCTGCAAGTTGGAGCACAGGAAGTTCCACAGCACCATGGGGCAGAACTTTTCCCCAGTGAGGGTGAGGGAGCCCTGGGACAGGCTGCCCAGGGGGTGTGGAGTCTCCTTCTCTGGAGAGATTCCAGCCCCGTCTGGACACCGACCTGTGTGCCCTGTCCTAGGGACCCCATGGGCTCTGGAGGCCCCTTCCAACCCCTACAGCTCTGGGATTTTGTGATATTATTTAACACCTAATTTGCCTTTTTTTTTCTAATGAGGTAGTTTTGTGCCCATGACTGCTCATCATCACGACCAACATATCCTGCTAACTGGGCTAGACTCTGATAAAGGAGACCAACCCCAGGTTAGGAAGTTCTCATCTCTAAAATCAGCCTGAGGGCAGGGACTGAAGTATGAAGAAGTTAAGTTTGTGAAAATGGAGGAAGAAGGATGTTCAGTTTAACAGCTGTGACTATGTAACTACTTTGCCCCTTGTTAAAATGGTACCAGTCACACTGAAGAAGCAGTAGATACATGTATGTCGACTTTATTATGGCTTCTGACACTGTCTCCCATGTGGATTCCCACAAGCAGAGCATGGAGACATATGCCTAGATGAAACCTCAATAAGCCATAAACCCCAGAACTCCCTGAAACTGTCCCCTGGTTCAGAGTGAAACTGAGAAGCCTTTTCAGTAATAAAAAAAGAGAGATGGTAGAACTCATATAAGAGGTCTGCAGAGCCAAAATCTGGCTGTGAACCAGAACAGCAATAGCTGATGGGGTAAGAAAATCAGGAACATGACAAACACTGACCTGTCATGTTTTCCTAGCACAGCCCCTCTGGTGTGTCTGATGAGCAGCCTCATAAGCAGCATGGGCATGGAGTGGAAAGGAGAATCAGTCAACATAGAGGTACCATCGAGCTGTGAGCAACAGTGAGCCCAGAGCAGAGAATAATCCCAACACAGAGGAAAAACCCTTCAGAACCCAAGTGGAATCAAGTCCTGAACCACAGGCAAGTGAACCATTTAAGCAGAGAATCATAGAATCATAGAATGGTCTGGGTTGGAAGGGACCCCAAGGGTCACAGAGCTCCAACCCTCCTGCCACAGGCAGGGACACCAACCTCAGGCCTGGAGCTACACAAGATTGCCCAGGGCCCCAGCCAACCTGGCCTGGAACACCCCCAGGGACGGGGCACCCACCCCCTCTCTGGGCAGCCTGTTCCAGCCCCTCACCACTCTCTCTGCAAAGAACTTCCCCCCAATATCCAATCTAACCCTTCCCTCCTCCAGCTTCACTCCATCCCCCTTGTCCTGCCAGTCTCTGACCTTGAACAAGCTGATTCCCCTCCTGTGTCTCTGCTCCCTTCAGGGACTGGCAGGCTGCAATGAGGTCCCCCCACAGCCTTCTCTTCTCCAGGCTGAGCCAGCCCAGCTTCCTCAGCCTCTCTTTGTAGGGGAGCTGCTCCAGCCCTCTGAGCATCTCCGTGGCTCCTCTGACCCCTCTCCAACAGTTCTACATCTTTCTTGTATTGGGGGTCTCATATCTGGACACAGGACTCCAGGTGGGGCCTCAGGAGGGCAGAGCAGAATGGGTGGACTCACAACAGAAAGCAAAGAGGGAGGTAAGAGCAGGCTTCCTACCTTCCAACAAGGTCAACTCCTGTAAAAGAGGCAAAGCACACTCTGGACACATCAAGAGCAAAGCTGTACACGCAGCAGGGAAAGAGATTTTTGCTTTTTTTGAGGACTTTGGGGCCTGAGACAGGACACTGTCTTCAGGGCTCAACCACAGGGCTGCACCCTGGAGTCCACAGCCACACGAAGGGATCACTAGGGCACTGGTGCATTATCCAGGAAGCAGCAGAGCAGTGGGTAGCTCCTGCTGCACAGTGCTCACACAGCTCACACAGCTCTCATAGAAACATAGAATGGCAAGGGTTGGAAGGGACCCCAAGGATCATAAAGCTCCAACCCCCCTGCCACAGGCAGGGACACCAACCTCAGGCCTGGATCTACACAAGGTTGCCCAGGGCCCCATCCAACCTGGCCTTGAACACTTCCAGGGATGGGGCATCCACCACCTCTCTGGGCAGCCTATTCCAGCCCCTCACCACTCTTTTTGTAAAAAACTTCCCCCTAATATTCAATCTAAATCTTCCCTCCTCCAGCTTTAAACCATTCCCCCTTGTCCTGCCATTATCTGCCCTTTTAAAAAGTTGATTCCCCTCCTGTTTGTATGCTCCCTTCAGGTACTACTACTCTCCCCACCCTGCCGGTGCCTCCCTGCCCCTGTGCAGGCCTCGGCCACCTGCCCCAGGCAGCACGGCCTGAGCACCGCGGGCTGGCTCAGGGGCACCCACACACCAGCACGGGTAGCTGAAGCCTGCCCTGGCCTAGCTGACATCTGACACAGGCACCCTGATGTAAATTCAACTCATGCATCTGCACTGAGCAGGGCAAAAGATGAAACTGCTGATCCCTTTCAGGACACCTCAGAGGGCTGTAGGAACAGCAGTGCTTTTGCAGACTGCTGATGCTCATGAAGCAAGCCAGGCTTTGGATTTGAGCTGTGAAACTCCAGTAGCAGAGCAGCCTGCAGCACACTGTGTGCGTGCAGGCTGGCAGTGGCAGGCTGCCACAGCTCACACCCGTGCTGGAACCCAGTGGCACCAGCAATGCAGTGTGACCACAGCTTCCAGACAAGCATTTGTAAGTGAAGAGATGAGCAGCACCCCTCAGCTCAGCTGCCTGGGGAACAGCAAAGATGAATGCTGCTGGCATGAAGAGCCCGGGAGGAATTGGTCACCCATTTGACATGCCTCTGGCATGAGGGCTGGCAGGCTTGGGTTACACCACACAGCCTGCTCCAGGACTGTGCGCCCGCAGCATCACTGTGGGCTCAAAGGGATCCTGATGGGGCAGGGAGGAGAGTGTCTCCTACCTGTTCCTGCTGCAATCCCTGAAACACACGCTCTGCTCCAAGGGAAGACCTCGGGTGCTGTTGCTAAACAGAGGATCCACTGCAGGGAGCAGCCAGCTGAGCCCAGCAAGCCCCTCCTGGGCTTGGAGCCAGCAGGACAGCAGGCAGGCAAGACAAGGCAGGGTGTCAGCCGGAAGCCCTGCCGTTGGCGTCCCAGGAGCGGCAGACACCCCACCCAGCACACACACTGACTCACAGGCAGCCAACGCCTGTGGGATTTCTCCCTGAACTAGGTGGACCTCAGGTGCAGCGTTTCACAATGACTCGGGCAGGTAAAGGGAGGCTGGCTTGATAACTGACACACTTCATGGGCTCCCTGCTCAAACTCTTGGCAGTCCTGGCTGTGGTGCAAATATTGTGTGATCTTGGACTCCCTCATACATGGAGTGTGTCCAGCAGGTCAAAGGAAGTGATCCTCCCCATCTACTCTGCGTTGGTCAGGCCCCACCTGGAATACTGTGTCCAGTGCTGGGCTCCCTGGGATAAAAAAGACAGGGACATTCTGGAGAGAGTCCAGAGAAGGGCGACAAAGTTGATTAGGGGTCTGGAGCATCTCCCCTGTGAGGAAAGGCTGAGTGAGCTGGGTCTGTTCAGCCTGGAGAAAAGAAGCCTTAGGGGGGACCTAATTAGTGTTTATAAATATCTTAGACATGGGTGGCAGGGGAAATGGCCAGCCCCTTCTCAGTGTCTGTGGGGACAGGACAAGGGGCAATGGCTGCAAGTTGGAGCACAGGGAGTTCCACACCAACATGGGGAAGAACTTTTCCCCAGTGAGGGTGAGGGAGCCCTGGGACAGGCTGCCCAGGGGGTGTGGAGTCTCCTTCTCTGGAGAGATTCAAGTCTCATCTGGACGCCTATCTATGTAATATGAGATAGGGAGCTGCTTTGGCAGGGGGTTGGACCCGATGATCTCTTGAGGTCCCTTCCAACCCCTAAGATTCTGTGATTCTGTGATAAGAACAGGCATTTCTTTCCCCTGCAAGCTCCCACCCTGCATGAATTTTTTCTTGACTGGCAAGTGTGAAGTCAAATGAACAGAGGCTTTCAGGAGCTTATGACACTCTTTTCAATGTGATATATTCAATGGAGACAGCTGGGTGGATTTAAAGACTACCAAGAGTCTTTTGTGTTCAATTTATTGCTGGAAATACCCTCAGGTAACAAAAAAGTAAATAAAACAACTTTTACAAACAGATCACAGCCAAGAGCTTTGAAGGAATATATACTGCCTTTGTGAGAGCACACTTGCAGCTGAAGGGACTTAAACACACCACCCTGCCATGTAACGCTCCACAGGTAACAGGGAGGCTCTGGGACAGGCTGCCAGGATGGTGTGATGACACCCTGCAGTCATGCCTCTGACAACAGCCCACTCAAACCACTGATGAATTTATGGACAGAGTATTTTCACCCACAGGCTGAGCATCTCCAAAGGACAACAGGCATTTCAGACAAGGGACATACAGCACTGCCCCTAAAACTGGGCAAAAGGACCAAAAAGTGGAGTGTGTCTCACTGCTCTGGCAGGCAGACGCCAGGCATGGGTACTGCACTATGGACCTTGCTCTGAGCTAAGAGCTCTAAGGGGAGACTGGATGCTCTCCACAAATTACAGGCCCAAGGTCTAGTGACTGGCTGGGGGATTCAGCAGTCACTGTTGGGATTCTCCTTATTGCAGAGACAGCACAGGCACCCTTAGCTCCTGAGACAGGCTGGATTTACTCCCCATTCACTTGCATAAAGCGATTCCTTTGCCTGCAGTGAGTACTGGCACTGCAGAAGCATAGCTGTAACTTCCCAGAGATCATCCTAAGCATCCAGCTGCCTCCTTCAATATGCAGCTAGGAAGCTGTCTGGGGTCAGAAGTGTGGGATAGGATTTCCAGCAGAAAGATGCTGAGCAGGACTTTTCTCACAGACAGGGCTGAATACATCACCAACCTCAAAGTTTATCCAGCTGCTACGAGCCTCTTCTCCATAAGGCATGAAAAGGTTAAAGATGCCAACAGATTCATGACTGTCATGGGAAAACATTGCTCCAAATTCTCAGTTCCCTGCTGCTAGAAAACCCACAATCTTGAAACATTCCATAATAACAAGGAAGAGGTGGTTCTAGTGGGCTGTCTGCATTTGCTTTTAGGTCTATTGGTCTCTAATGGACAACAGGTACTCTGAGCAACAGACAAATTCTGTTGCTCTTGAAGTATGTGTACTCCTACAAGATGCTAATGAGGAAATCTGCAGGCTCAATCCCAAGAATTAATTTATCTGAATCCCATCCTAAATGAAGACCAGAGCCAAGGGGATATATTACATTCTTACAGCACATTTAAGAAGTTAAGAGTAAAAAACTGAGCATAAGCCACAAATGGCTGCAGAGGGTCTCCCTCCAGCACTTTGCCAGGGCATGGCTAGCTAATCTTGCTCCCTCACATTATTTATGTGTCATTTTTTCTCTTGTTCTCTCTGGACTGGAGGAAGGAAGGATGTTTCACAGGAAGGAAGGACTGGCTTGGCTGTGCCAAGACAGGACCACACCATTTCCCCCACCAAGCTGTTCCTTTCTGCAGAGGAGGGAAGGAGTGGGAAAGCCGTATTTTCCATCTCATCTTGGTTGTCAATAAGAGGGTGAAGTTAACCCCATGTGTCACAGAACCTGCTCCAGTTACTGCTTCAAGCAACATTAGCATCAAAAGCTGGAGCACGCTGCTCAGGATGGCACCAAGTTGTGAAAATCTCCAACACTGGAGATGCCACAACCCTGGGACCTTGTTCCCACGTCAGACCGACCTCATGGTGGAAATTACTGTCCTTTACCTTGAGTCAGAATTGACCATGTTGCAACTTCCAGATCTGGGTTGGGGCAATCCCCACTATCTAGGACTAGGGAATAAAAAGGAGTGAGAGCAGCCTTGTGGAGAAGGATTTGAGAGTGCTAGTGGATGAAAAACCAGACACAAGCTGGCAAGATGTGCTCACAGCCCAGAAAATCAACTGTGTCCTGGGCTGCATCCAAAGCAGCATGACCAGCATGCTGAGGGAGGGGATTCTGTCCCTCTCCTCAGCTCTGATGAGACCCCAACTGAGTACTGCATCCAAATCAGGGGCTCCAGAAGGACTAGAGTGGGTACAAAGGAGACCACAAAAATGATTCAAGGGCTGGAACACCTCTCCTGTGAAGAAAGGCCAAGAGAGCTGGGGTTATTCAGCCCAGAGAAGAGAAGGAGAGAAGGCTCTGGTGAGACCTTGTTGTGACCTTCCAATATATAAAGGGAGGTTATAAGACAGATAGAGATATTTTTACCAGAGACTATAGTGACACGACATGGGGTGATGGCCTAGCTTTTTGTCACCAGAGCTGCTTTTGCAGAGCAGAGGTGCTCTGTGCGTCCTAGTGCTCTCACACAGCACAGCCAGGCTCTCAGGCAAGGGCTGTGCAGAGCACTCCCAGCGACACGCTCCAGCAGTCACTGGAGGCACAGGCAGGGCAGAGAGCTCTGAAAAAAGAAAGAAGAAAGGAAGTAAAAAGAAAAAAAGAAAAGCAGAAGAAAAGAGGGGGTGCAGAGGGGAAACAGCCTGCTCTCAGATCAGCTCAAAATGTAGGGGCAGAGGAAAAAGTGAATGGAGAGGATGTGTGGGTAAGAGCTTGGGAGGACATTCTGGTGTTGTAAGACAGGATAAGAAATCTATAGAAAAAGGTTTGCCACTCTGATGCTTGGGGGAGATGCAGGGAAAGGACCCAGGCTGAGGGAGTGTTGCACAGCAGCTCGGGCAGGCAGTGGGGCACAGCTGCTCTTCTGCACTCAGCAGCCGTCTGTGCCCAGCACCCCCCTCACACCCACCGCTGCTGAGCACCCCGCATCAGGAGCTGTTTGCTGTGCATGCTCTGCAGATCTTAAACCCCCCCCCCCCCCCCCCCGTCCATCACCACAGGAGGATGGGTGTCCCCAGCTCTGCAGCAGGCTGCAGCGCTGCTCCCGCATTCACCTGCGAGGAGTCCCCAACCAGTGGTGCCGGCTGCTCTCCACAGCCTCTCGGACAGCTCCTTTCAGACAATGAAGAAGTGGCCAGTTCCAAACCCTGCCTCTTGTTGCTACAGCCTGTCCAACACAAAAACCCACTCCAAGGCAACACCCAGAGAATTTAAGAGCATATGCAGGCAGCTTATACTATAGCACAGAACCATCACACAGAGAACCATCAGCACACACACACGACACAGGATAGCTCTCTGCTAAGACATTAATCACACTCAGCAATGCTAAACCCAATCCCAAACAGCAGCTAGACAGAATGGTACACAAACAATGGAGTGAGAAGCTTAATTACAATTCCTCAACCGCTCTAAGTTCAACTTCTCACCACAATGCAGTACTAACAGTTATTTATTATCACACAGGAATTGTTCTCCAGCAAAACCAGACATATTTCAAATGATTCACACTACCTGAGGAATAAATGTTTTTTCAGCTCTGTTCCAGATCCTAGGTCGGGAATCTCCTTTCTATTCTGGTAAATTCCACTAAGATATCACATGTAACAACAAGTTCTTGAAGCAGTTTCATCAGATTTTCCCCTTAAGGTAATCCACTGCACTCCCACGTGAGGCACAGGTACCTCAAAGGCACAAGCAGCTGAAATTGCTGCAGCGGAATCAGATGATCAGCGCAAGCTTGAAGCCTCTGCAGCCTCCTCTGAGCTTTGGAAACATCCTGTGATTTTCAAACCAACCCAACAGGGAAGCCACAAGCCACTGATGGAGTTAAACTACAGATAGTGCATGCAAAAGCAGTTCACATAAAGCAATTTTGAGAATGAACGTGAAAAAGTCTGACAGGTTCTGTTGCAACATACAGGAAGGGTGCAGCACTGCAGCAAAACTGTCATTCCCAGCTGTGTGATGCTTGTGCTGCATGCAGCACAGCGTGGCAGAGCTGATGACTCCAGGAATCAGAGAGCTACACTGCCAGGAGCCCACCCTGCACAGCTTTGAGCTGGTTTACCTTTCTGCAAGCATAAAAAACACAAACAGTGAACAGTCAAGGGAAGAGAGATGTGCCTGAGCTGATTAAAGAGTTGCTTGGGCTTATATTCACCACAATCAGTCATGGAGAGAGGGGTGTTTTCAGCTCAGGATGAATCTACTACTTTAGAGGTCAATTAGAACACAGAAACAGGAATAGGAGAAGTACAGGCACGGGTCTGACCGTGTCTCACAAAGACCTGCTCACTCTTTCTCCCCTGCTTCACCCCTTCCTACCATGGCACTTGTACTCCAATGCAGCATGCTGGCTGCTGCCCACTCCTGCACCCTAGATGTGAGGGGGATGTCCTGGGTGCTGTCCTGCAGCAAAGGTGGTGTGTCACCAGAAAGCATATTCCCCAGGACTGCCATGTCACGATGCAGATCACATCACCTGCCTACAGAAGCAGGTGCTTTTCTCTCTGACTGTGCAGCCTGACACATGAGCCCCAAGCTTCAGGGGGTTTGTAATATTATCCTCCAAAGCCAACTCCTACCAGGGCTATGAAAGCTTCAGTTCTCATCTCCTCCTGCTGATCTGCTTTTTCAGAGGCATGCAGTGCACACTCAAGTCTGTGTGTCTGCTCTTGACCACAACACTGTTGGCAGGGTGTCCAAATGAAATCTGTCCTGCTGCTTCTAAGCCAAATAATCACCAATCCAATCAGGGAACATGGGTTTTCATCAGAAAAAAAACCCCAACCCCCCAAAAAAAACCTTTACTTGTATTCACCAACACTCCCCAATCATCAAGTTTTCAATTTGAAATCACAAACCTCAAAAATGGCTAAGTTAATGAGTTAATTTAATACTAAGTGAGGTTTGATACTCTGGCCTGGGCTGTACAGCAGGTCAAACTCTGACTTAATCTATGACTTAAAAAACAATTAGCTAAGTAAATTCAGAACTCTAAATTTACATGCAGGGGCTAGTCTATGCAGTACTGATTAAAACTGTTAAAGCCTACACTTTCTCCTTCATGACTGGAAGGGTCAAAACCACCACAAATTCCTCCCAAATCAGGATAGATGGTGATGGGATGGTGAGGAAGCACCTGCACTTAGCAGCACAAATACCCCTTCATTTGTTCTACAGCACCCAGAAGCTCACTTGTGAGAAGTGGGATCTTCCCAGGGAGCCATGCCAGCCCACCTATGCCTGCTGCCAAGGGAGGATGAGGGCTGGCACCAAGCATGGCTGTATTGCTCCCAGCCAGTTCCCCAAGAATCAGAGGGATGAGGGGGCTCAGCAGGGCTGGTTAACACTGTGCTGGGCTGAGGAGCAGCAATACCTAAGTTTCCAGCTCACACAAAGGATTTACACATGTGAAACTAGTGCATTGTGCTGGAAGACCAGTGCATTTTGCTTGCCCAAGTTCAATACAGCTGATCAGACTCTAGATGATACAGCTCAGAACTTATATTGAGAAGATGGTATCTGAGGTCTGCTCAATCCAGTGAAGCTCTGACACACAGGCCAGAAATTGTCAGAACTTAAATACAGGAATTTTTCCACTGAATTCTTCTCAATGTGGCATTTGTACTCCTGCTGCCCAAGCCTGGGCAATTCTTCATGCCAGAGGTAACTTTGCAAAGGCAGCATGTCCAAAGTCACCACAAAAGCCACACAGTGGAAGAAAACCAAACACAGGCAGTGATGCTTAATATGCTCAAGGAATGCCATCACTGCAGAAGTGACCTCACAGACTTTGGGCCAGATCCTCAGACTGAAGTTTTATAGTCATTCCTAGGTGGCCTTGGACTGTACCTACTTCCTTCTGGCCCAGTGCTCCCCTCTCCTGACAAGACAAAAGTAAACCTGGCAGGTAGGCTGGGAATTAGGGAGGGTTACAGGGAGGCTGATGGTTAATTTTCACTCAGATTGGCTTCCTCCTGCATGGAGTTTGCATCAGCAGGGGTAGAGCTGGAAAGAGCACTGGGGAATAAAAACAGTGAGGAAAGGCAAACCCACCTCCTCCTCCAGCCAGTGTCCACCTGCACTTCCACAGTGCTGCCCAAAAGCAGGACTGGAGAGGATGTGAAAATCCTTGTCTTTCCTCCAATCTGACCAAGCAGCAGCAGCAGCTCTCACCTGCCCAGTGTCACACAGAAACAAACTTACCAGCTGACACTTGGTTATGCTTTACAGCTTACCCAGCTCTGGTGGGCAAAGGAGGCTGGGGCAGGCTGACTGCTCCCTGCAACAGTCACACTCACACTTCCCAAACATCCTCTCTCCTTTCAGCCCTTTCCTGGGAGTGCATTCACCTTTCCAGCTGGTGTTTCTGTGAGAATCACAAACATTCAGGAATGCAAACGTTCAATTTATTGCACAATCACTGCAAGAAAGCACCCAAATAGCCTCAGCTCTGTTTCCCAGAGAAGGAAACAGAAGCTTCCTGAGCATGGTGCTCATGCTCCTGTGCAGGCTGCTGCTGTGCTCAGGCAAGGCTGCTTGCTGCACCTGCATATCTCAGTGTACCCTGGTGAGGGTTAAAGAGCACAGGGCTGAACCTGCCTTACAGTCCCTTATCTGCCATGATTAGGGCCTCTGCTGGGGAAAATCACTGCCAAAATCTACAAAGGCAAAGCCAGAGACACAAAAAGATTAAGGCCTAAACTGCCACACTTTGATGGCTGGCATCCAATGCCACACTCCATATTTGATCATCTCAGAAAGCACTCTGATTTTCAGGCTGCTGCATCAACCCAAATCCCACTGACTGCGCAGGAATGGCATGCCCATGGTACCTACTCAGAGTCAGAGTGGTTATGAAGGTTCCTCAATCTGGAAAATCAAAGGCAACTGGTTTGTAGGGTTTCCACCACACTGATTTTGTCACCAGCTCTAAACCCTCACTCACCATTGCCTTCCCCCATTACCCTGGCAAACAGCTGAGTGTCGATGGAGAGAAGATTCCCACCTTCAGGGTCTATAGAGAGAACAGGAGATGAAATCAAAGGACTCAAAGCACTCCAAAGATGCAGCCTGCCTAAAGCAGAGGGGATAACAGGATAGAAGAATTACACAGACCACCAGCACCAGGGATGCAGGAAGCTCTGGCAAGCAATACCTGCCCATCAACTGTCACCAAATATTTGAAAACACTGATGCTTTCTGCTTCACATGTGCAGATCCAAACATCACCTGAAGCAAAGAGACAGTAACACAGGCCTTAGACTTGCCAAGATGTAACTAACAAAGCTATAACCACAACTAGTGTTCTCCAAATGTTTTCAGGGTTCCTGTGACCTCTGCTGTTGTACTAGTTACTACAAAACATATTACTGCCACTAATCATCAGCTTAAGGTGAATCTCCCAATCCAAATGCCTTCTAAGAAGGTTATTTGCTTCATTTCAGTGCAATAATTGTACCAAAATTGTCCCATTTTCTTGTCTGGCTCAGTCATGCCTTTCTGAAGAGTTTCAATGAGGAAGGAGGCATCTATGCACTGGTTTCTCACTGACTGCAGCCCAGTGGGAAGGAAAGGTTTCACAGAGGATGAGCACAACCTCTGTAGGATAAGGTCACACTCAAAGAGGTAATCACCAGCCCATTTTAACACAAAAAACACCCCCAAAACCATGGTCTAGATCGTAAGGCATATCAGGCTTTTAAACATCACCATGTCTGGGAATACAGAGCACTCTCTTCTTAACAAGAGCTGGTTTTGTCTACACTTCCTAATTCACATTAAATAAATAAATTAGGTAACTTATTCTCAGTTGGGCCAAATTTTCAGAGCATAGAGAAAGCCAGGGGGCTAGTGAAGAGACCATGTTGGCAGAACTTATTCAGACTTCCTAGAAAGTAGAAATCAGTCTGATTGCCCTATACTGAAGAAACTTTACCATTTCTAAGATTATGGGGAAGCTGAGACTGACAGGCTGCTCAGACCAGAACCAAAACATAAGAGGTTAGTTAAAGGGGACCTGCCTGCTCTAGAATTGGTTGGTGTTCCTACACCCCTCACCCTGGATTCACTCCTGCCCACAGGAACTTCCAGCCACAAGTCCAATACACAGCAACCAGCTTCCCATGTCCTCCTCCTCCCTGCAGTGCCCAGCCTGCCGCAGGCACAATCCCAGCAAGGGATTCCCAAGCCTGGGAGAGATCCTGCACCCTTTGCTTCCCCCTTGAGCCTCTGGGAGCCCCAGGGCAGAGGGGGGGGTCAGCCTGGCAGCCAGTGCTGACCACTTTCCACCGTCCTTGCTGCCGCAGAGCTGCCACAATGGAGGAATTCTTCTGCGAGTGCCATGGCCGCACATGTCCACGGAGCACACTGCCCCCACCGCAACACACAGGCTGCCCACTGGCAGCACGAACTGCCCAGAGCACATAGCCATTGGTTTCATACTCACACAGAGAGCTGAAACACTGAGGAACACTGTCCCTCCTCCCTACCCAGCAGGCCAGGAGATGCGTATCTCTGCCAAGAGACTGTAGGCATGTGGCAAGTAACTGCATTTTTTCCCTACACTCTGAATGCCTGAGACTACTCCAGGGTCATAAAAATACTTCCCCTCTCCCTGTCATCCCTGTGCAGTGCTGCTTGGAGAGGTGCTCGCCCGCCCAGCCAGGCACTTTGATAAGGCACAACCCCAGCGCACGCTGCAGCGTGGATCCCTCTTTCCCACTGCTTTTCCTAGAAGATTTTACCAGCATTTACGTCCCAAATACAACCTAATCCCATTGCAGCCAACTCAAATATGCTGATTAGCTAGGACGGTGGCTTTAAGTGGAGTGTAATTGGTTTAAAGGCTTCGGATGTAGCATTAGGAAAAGAAGCGACAGCGCGGAGCTGGGGTGGAAAGCATGGTCAGCATGGTCACCAAGGACAGCCAGCCAAAGCCTGCCACTCCGCTCGCCTGGCGAGCCAGCATGTGGGACACCTGGCAAAGACAAACGCAGCCCTCCTAACGATTTTATGAGGAGAACAAGGAAGGTTTTGCCACAGTGCCTCAGTGCATTGCCTCACGCCCGGGGAGGAAGGGGGCTGAAGCGATTAACAAAGGCAGAAGACTGGGGAAGGTCCCATATAAAAGGGAGAACGTTATTAATTACCCCTGAGCGTGCTGCGGGCTGGGGAAAGAAGGGGGAGCTCAGAAGAAATCAGCAAAAGGAACAGCAGTATGTGGCTGCAGCAAGAAGAAGGGGGAGAAAAGGTTATTGCCATAAATCTACCCATGGTCTGAGCGCCGGGAAACCTCCACAGCCCCCAGCACACCGACAGGCGACCATGCACACCGACGGGACCGAGCCCTTCCCCGAGGAGAGCCCGCAGCAGCCCGCAGGCACCGTGCCCTTCCCGGGCGGGTCCCGGCGCTGGCGGGGCCGCTCTCCGGTCAGGAAAGCGGCTGTTCCGGTCACGTCGGAAGGAGCCCGACGGCGGATCCATTTCCGAGCGGGAGCCGAGGCCCCGGCCGGCGCCGTAGGGCCGGGTGGCGCACGGGGCGGCGGTGGCGGCGGCCCCCCGCCGGCCCCCCGCGAGCGGCCCGGCTCGGCGGCGCCCGCCCGGGCTGGGGAGGGCGGTCTGCCGTCCGCGGAGACAAAGCGGATGCCTCAAATTCCTCCCCGCCCGTTTGGTCTGGCAGGGCTGCGGCACCCTCCCGCCCGCACGGCCGTCGCCCACCTCCGCCTACCTGTATAGCTGGAGCAGCCGGGCCTCCCTCCCTCCCTCCCGCCCGCGGTAGCCAGCGGGACAGCCCGGGCTCGGGCAGCCGCAGCCCGCTGGGGGCTTCGGACTCAGGCGGCGGGTGCGAGCGCTGACAATGAGGGGAGGAACGCGGTACCGGGCGGTGCTTGACGTCAATTGAGCGGGCGGGGGCTGCCGGGCCCGGTCCGGACGCGGTGCGGCTCCGCGGCGCCCTCCCCCGGCTCTGGGAGAGGGCGGGGAGGGAGCGTCGGCCATTTTGGGGGGGAACGGGCCGGGTGGCGCCCGGCGGGCGGCGGGAAGGTCACCTCGCGTCAGCGCCGAGGGGCCGGGTCCTTCTGAAGGCCCCAGGAGGGAGATGGGGCGAGCGAGCAGCGCCCCGCGTGCTGTGGGACGCTGGCGGGACGGAGCGCTGGGCGCAGGTGAGGCCCTGCCCACGGCCAGCTCGCCTGGCCCATCCCTGCCGCGGTCCCTGCGGGGGCCGCCTCCAGCTCGTGCTCTGCCACCGCTTCAGGGCTCTGGAGGGGCCGGCGGCAGGGCGGGCACTGCTGGTGCTTCACAGGGGCTCCCTGCGAGCCCGGCAACGTGGGGCATTCACCAGAGCCCGGTCTCACCGGGCACGGAGCCGTGTCAGGGCACAGGCAGCTCCAGGGCCTCGTGCAGCCCCCGTGTCTCCTCGGGACTCGGGGTGCATCTCGTGGGGACCCAGCGCTGGTTGTTCCCACCTCTGGTAGGTGCAGCCCAAAGATGTTCAGATGGGATCAGAGACAAAAGGTCTTCCAGCACTAACCAGGAACAGCTGCTTCGGGTGTCACTTGGCTGTAAGCAAAGCCTTGGGATCTGTGTGACCTGGAAGGCAACTGATGTCATCTACCTGGGCTTGTGCAAGGCCTGTGACACAGTCCCCCAGCACATCCTTATCTCTAAACTGGAGAGATGTGGGTTTGATGGGTGGCCCATCCAGTGGATAAGAAACTGGTTCCCAGCCCATAGCCCAAGGGGGGTGTCACTGGGTCTGTGTGCAGGTGGAGCCGGTGCCAAGCGGGGTCCCCAGGCGTCTGTCTGGGGACCGGTTCTCTGGAACATCTGTACCAGTGACATGGGGGATGGGATTGAGTGCAGCCTCAGCAAGGCTGGGGATGGCACCCAGCTGAGTGGGGTGGGTGACACCCTAGAAGGAAAGGAGCCATCCAGAGGGATCTTGCCAGGCTGGAAAGATGGGCCTAGGGGAACCTAATGGGGTTCAACACTGCAGAGTGTCAGGGGTGGCACTTGGGCCAGAGGAATCCCAGACATAGATACAGACTGGGAGAAGAACTTCGTGAGAGCAGCCCTGTGAGAAGGACCTGGGGGTTCTGGGGGGGAGAAACTCCCCATGAGCAGCAGTGGCTCTGGCAGCTGGGAAGGGTGATGGGATCCTGGGCTCCATCAGCAGAGGGGTGGCAGCAGGGACAGGGAGGGGATTGTCCCTCTCTGCTCTGCCCTCACCAGGCCCCAGCTGGATCCTGTGTCCAGAGCTGGGACCCTCAATACAAGAAAGTTGTGGGACTGTTGGAGAGGGGTCAGAGGAGCCACAAAGATGATTAGAGGGCTGGAGCAGCTCCCCTACGGAGAGAGGCTGAGGAAGCTGGGCTGGGTCAGCCTGGAGAAGAGAAGGCTGTGGGGGGACCTCATTGCAGCCTGCCAGTGCCTGAAGGGAGCAGAGACACAGGAGGGGAATCAGCTTGTTCAAGGACAGAGACTGGCAGGACAAGGGGGATGGAGTGAAGCTGGAGGAGGGAAGGGTTAGAGGAGATACTAGGGGGAAGTTCTGTGCAGAGAGAGTGGTGAGGGGCTGGAAGGGGCTGCCCAGAGAGGGGGTGGGTGCCCCATGTCTGGAGGTGTTCAAGGCCAGGTTGGATGGGGCCCTGGACAACCTTGTGTAGCTCCAGGCCTGAGGTTGCTGTCCCTGCCTGTGGCAGGGGGTTGGAGCTCTGTGACCCTTGGGGTCCCTTCCGACCCATGCCAGTCTATGATTCTATGACCTGGAAGGGGGGTGCAGTGATGAGCATGGAGTGAGATGGCTCAATACCATTTTGTATGGCACTGGGCTGCTATTGCCTGGCTGAGTCAAGAGAAGTGCTGGTGAGCACTTCCAGCTGTGCCACTGGACTTGGTGGTCTTAGAATGTATCATCCCCCTCTGCCAGTAGGTACATTAGCCAAAATTGTATTTCCTACACTGTTTTATTTCAGATGATGCCAAAGGGTGATGCTGCAAGCGCTCGGGGACTCAGCTTCTAGTGCTCTGACAGAATATTGTCCAGGCTGTTGCATTGAGTTCAAATACTATTCTTTGGTCCTGTTTCCATAGCACAGTCTGAAATATATTTGTTCTGAATAAAGCAGCAATACTTGAAAGTTAATTTTCTAGGTTTACAGCTAAAATCCAAGCTCACACAAAGATACAGAATAAACCAGACCATACTCATAGACAAACTGAGGAGGACCTGCATGCAGGTCCTCTTAACTGGGGAAAGTTGTTGCTTTCGTGAAACTACCTGCACACTGGTGTTCAGCAGCAGAGGCACATGTTACATATGCTCTGTGGTGCCCCAAGCTTGTTAGGAGTTCTATACATTACAGCCTAGAGTGCCTTCCATGGGCTTCTTGGATTTGATGTGCTGGGAAGGAAATGGAGTTGTACTTGGGTGCCTTTCTGTAGAGAGTTTATGGTGAAACTTACTGCTGCAGCATGGGATTGGCACCAAAGATAGGAAACAATGAGGGGAAGAAAATCCTGCCAGGCTGCCAGGGGATCACAAGAATGCCACCTCCAAGTGAAGAACACCCTGAAAAGGTGTTGGTAAAGGCTTGTTCTCTCTTTGGCATATTTTTATACCCTTCCTCAGGCATAATCTACTTCCCATTGTTGTCAGTAGTTGTCATCATGAAAACAGCTCAAGAATAGGTGCAGCCAAATCGAGGATATCCAACTCCATATCAGGTTCTCAATATGGAGAATCATGGAATCATTAAGGTTGGAAAAGACCTCCAAGATCATCTGGTGCAATCCTGTATTCCTTACCAAGCCATGGCCCTAAGTACCTCACCCAGCCTTTCCTTAAACACCCCGAGGGACCGTGAGTGCACCACCTCCCTGGACAGCCCGTTCCATGAAGTCTACAACATTGAGATGTTTGGAGGCCAAATCCTCTGATTGTGAGGCCAGAGTGGGTGGCATTGGTCCTGCAGAACCTGCTCACATTAGGAGCAAGAGGATGTGGGACAAGTCTGATTTGAGAGATCAGTTTAGTTGAGAGATGTGGTGGCTGGACCACCCCATATGCAAACTCAGTGTACTGGGATCTACCTGATCTTGCTGACTGTTGTTCAAGCAGTATCCAGTGTTGATGCCACTGGGCAGGTCCAGCATCCTCACTTGCATATGAAGGTGGGATTTTATAGTGGGGATTCTTCAAGCCAATCTGGCCATCCCATTTTGTGGCTATAGCAAAACTGGATCTGAAAAGAACTTCAGCACTCTAAGGAGGTCTGAAAGGATGTGTTCTTGGGACAGGTCTTTCAGGTGGGTGCAGAATTTCTGCCAGGCTCTGACATGTGTGAAGAAAAGCATATAACAGCATGCTTCATATGGGCTGTTTGCAGTCGGTTGTAGGTAGATGTTTATGACAGTGTCTGAAAGGTCTCTGAAAGTGTAGACCTGATGGTGACTGTAGACAAAGCTTTAATGAACCCTGGTCAGAAAAAAACCAGCATTTTCTTTGTGGATAGAAAGAGCCCATGATTTTCAGTGGTTTGAAGTGCCAAGAGATGATCTGTCTGGCCTGCCTTCATGGGCACCAGGTGGGGGACATGAGACAAGCCACCCTTGTACTAGAGAGGTTTAAACATCTTGGAGGATGTTTGAACTTAAAATATAACATGTTGGCTCTTTGCTGGTGATGGGAAGCCTGTGGGGGATCCAGACTGGAATGGGGGCTAGGGAAAAGGCACCCTTAACTATTGGCAGGTTCAGCTGACATGTGCTGGATGCTCACCAAAATACTTCACCATTTAGGCACATCCCAAGAGCAGAGCTCTGAGCCCTGGTTGCATTATTGAAAGTTCCCCTGGTTGACAGAGGTCACACTTTGGAAATGGCTGATAAGCCACAACTCTTGTTGGAAAGCTGGGCAGGAAGAGACCAGATGAGATTCAACAGCAGCAAGTGGAGAGTCTGGCCCCTGGGAAGGAATAACTGCTGGAATCAGGACAGGCTGGGGGGGAGCTGCTGGAGAGGAGCTCTGTGGAGAAGGAGCTGGGGGTGCTGGTGGGTGACAGGGTGGCCATGAGCCAGCAGTGTGCCCTGGGGCTGAGAGAGACAATGGGATCCTGGGGGCATCAGGAGGAGTGTGGGCAGCAGGTGACAGGAGGGGATCCTCCCCCTCTGCTCTGCCCTGCTCAGGCCCCAGCTGGAGTGTTGTGTCCAGTGCTGGGCTCCCTGGGATCAAACAGCCAGGGATCTCCTGGAGAGAGTCCAGAGGAGGCTGAGGAGATGCTGAAGGGCCTGGAGCATCTCCCCTGGGAGGAAAGGCTGGGTGAGCTGGGGCTGTTCAGCCTGGAGAGAAGAAGACTCAGGGGGGACCTTCTGAATGTCTATCAATATCTGAAGGATGGGATGCAGGGGAAATGGCCAGCCCCTTCTCAGTGTCTGTGGGGACAGGACAAGGGGCAATGGCTGCAAGTTGGAGCACAGGAAGTTCCACAGCACCATGGGGAAGAACTTTTCCCCAGTGAGGGTGAGGGAGCTCTGGGACAGGCTGCCCAGGGGGTGTGGAGTCTCCTTCTCTGGAGAGATTCCAGCCCCGTCTGGACACCGACCTATGTGCCCTGTCCTAGGGACCCTGCTTTGGCAGGGAGTGGGACCCCATGGGCTCTGGAGGCCCCTTCCAACCCCTGTGATTCTATGATTCTATGACTCTTGAAGGGGAGTCCTCCCTGGAGCCCAGCACTGACCAAGGATGGTGAGACCTCCTGCACCATGGACCCCAGGAGGACAGAGTGACTCACAGGTTGTAGTCTCTTGGTGTCCATTCACCAACCTTGTCCAGCCCCCATCATTATCAAGATAGAAGTTTGGGCACTGAGGTGACTTGGGGGCTGCAGGGGACAGCAATCAGCAGGGGATGAGACAAGAAGGGACAGAAGAAGGGATGTGTCTCCCCAAGGCAAGTGTATCCTCCATACCACTTCCATGGGTTCCACCTGGTCATTGTCATTAGCAGCAGTCTCTGCAGGATCTTTCCAGGCACCCAAGTGGGCTACTTTGCTACCATTGCTGGGACTGCTGGGAAAGACAGGTTTCTACCAGTGATGCTGGCAGCCTGCTTTTGGTTTTAGAAACCCAGCATCCATCCTTCCAAGCCATTCTGGTCATGCTCCAGGCCTTGGTGAGACCTCATGGTGGTAGTAATGCAGCAAGAGTGGAATGCTCATTACAGACCATCCTCTGCTGCTGTCCATCAGCATTTGGACAATGAACTGCTGCTGGAGAGAAAGAGAAGGCAGAGGACAAAGTTCTTACATTCCCAGCATAAATGATGGGAGACTGTGGTGCTTTGAGCCTGGCTGGAGGTCAGATGCCCACCAAAGCGGCTCTGTCACTGCTCTTCTCAGCTGGACAGGGGAGAAAATACCTATGGAGAGGCTCAGGGGTGGAGATAAGGGCAGGGAGAGATCATCCCACAGTCAGCATCAGAGGCAGAACAGACTCAACACAGAATAAAGGACAGAAAGTCTCTGATTGATGGCCCTGCCCTGCACCCCAATGACACCAGAGTCGGAGGATGAGAAGCACAACCAGAGCTTAAAGCCCCTTCCCCCACCCCTCCCTTATTAGAGACTTTAGTCAGGATTTTGCTCCCTTCTTCCCCCCATTGTGGCACAGGGAGGGGCAGGGCCTGGGGGAATGGGGTTCTCAGTTCCTCAGGAGATGTTCTCCTTCTTAGTCAGGGTGGGGGGTGATTCATTCCTCACCCCTTCCCCTGCTGCACCCTGGGGTCCCACCCACAGCAGACAGTCCTCCACCAACTTCTCCATCCTCAGTCCTTTCCCATGGGGCTTCAGCTCTTCCCCAGCTGCCCCAGTGTGGGTCACTGCTGTGGGTGCAGTCACAAATCCCAGTGTCTCTCAGTCTCTCAGGCCTCCCTGGGGTCAGCAGCCTCCCCCCAGCAAACCTGTTCCAGTGCAGATCTCTCCCTTGCTCATCTCTGGGTCTCTGTCTGTCTCCACAGGCTGCAGGTGCTGGCAGGGGCTGGCTGCAACGCGGGTCACAGCATCTCCTGTCTGTCCCCCCCTGCTCCACCCAGCGTGGAGCCTCTCCAGGGGCTGCAGGGGGGTCTGGGCCTTTTCCATGGGCTGTGGGGGGACCCCCGCCTCACATGGGTTTCTCCAGGGGCTGCAGGGGGGGCTGGGCCTTTTCCATGGGCTGTGGGGGGACACCTGGGGTGCCTCCTCCCCCCATTCCCTGGCCTTGGTGCCTGCACAGCTCGTTACATCTTCTCTCCCTTCTCTGGAGGCACAAAGCAGCTGCTAAACATGACTCCAGAGGCGCTGTGACCATCGCTGATGGGCTTGGTCTTGGTCAGCACCGACTCTGGCCCTGAGTCGGCTGGTGTTTGCTCTGTGGGACTACAGAAAGCTTCAGGCTGCTTCTTGCAGCAGCCTCCCCTGCAGGCCCCCTCTCCACCAGCCACACCAGCCTCCCCTGCAGGCCCCCTCTCCACCAGAACCCAGCCACACAAAACTAGAACAGAGACAGATGAGGGAGTTATGGGGGAATAAACTGAGCAGAGGGGAATCATAGAATCACAGAATGCTTTGGGCTGGAAGGGACCTTAAAGATGATCCAGTCCCACCCCCTGCCATGGGCAGGGACACCTCTCAGCAGACCAGGCTGCTCAAGGCCCCATCCAACCTGGCCCTGAACACCTCCAGGGAGGGGGCAGCCACCATCCCCCTGAGCACCCTGTGCCAGGGCCTCACCACCCTCGGAGTGAAGAATTATTTCCTAATATCCAACCTAAATCTCCTCTCTTCTGATTTAAACCCATTCCCCTCATCCTGTCACTCCAGGCCCTTCTTAAAAGTCCCTCCCCACCTTTCTTGTAGGCCCCTTCAGGCACTGGAAGGTGCTATAAGGTCTCCCCAGAGCCTTCTCCAGGCTGAACACCCCCAACTCTCTCAGCCTGGCTTCACAGGAGAGCTGCCCCAGCCCTCTGATCATCCTCATGGCCTCCTCTGGACCCGCTCCAACAGTTCCATGTCCTCCTTACACTGGGGACTCCAGAGCTGGACACAGGACTCCAGGTGGGGTCTCAGGAGAGCGGAGCAGAGGGGCAGCATTCCCCCCTCAACCTGCTGGCCCTGCTCCTTGTGATGCAGCCCAGGACACAGTTGGCTCTCTGGGCTGCGAGCACCTAACGACAGCTCACGTCGAGCTTCTCATCCCCCAGCACCCCCAGGCCCTTCTCTGCAGGGCTGCTCTCCATCACACCATCTCCTGGCCTGTGCTGATGATGGGGATTGCCCTGACCCAGGAGCAGGACCCTGCACTTGTTGAGCTTCATGAGGTTCACATGGGCCCCACGTCTCCAGCTCCCCCAGCTCCCTCTGGATGACATCCAGCCCTTTGGGCTTGTCAGCTGCACCACTCAGCTTGGTGTCATCTGCAGGCTTGCTAAGGGTGCACTGACCTCATTGTCAGTGTCACTGATGAAGATACTAAACACGGACCCTGGAGGGACACCACCTGTCACAGGTCTCCATCTGGACATGGAGCCACTGACAGGTACTCTGGCTGCGACCATCCAACCAATTCCTTACCCACCAAACAGGCCACTCATCAAGCCCATATCTCTGCAGTTTAGAGAGAGGATGCTGTGGGGGACAGTGTCAGAGGCTTCACAGCAGTCCAGGCAGATCTCATCCATCGCCCTGTCACTGAGGTGCTCACCCCACCGTAGAAAGCGCCAGGTTGGTCAGGCAGGACCTGCCCTTGGTGAAGCCATGCTGGCTGTCTCAACTCACCTCCCTGTCTTCCCTGTGCCTTAGCATAGCTTCTAGGAGGATGTGTTCCATGACCTTCCCAGGCACAGAGGTGAGGCTGGCAGATCAGTAGTTCCCTGGGTTGTCCCTTTTAAAAGTGGGCACAAGGTTGCCCTCCTTCCAGTCACCAGGAGCCTCCCCTGAGCACCGTGACTTTCCATATACGATGGAGAGTGGCTTGGCAACCACATCAGCCAATTCCCTCAGGACTCTGGGATGCATCTCATCAGGTCCCATATGTTGAGGTTCCTCAGGTGGTCGTGAACCTCATCTTCCCTCACAGTGGGAGGGTGTTTCCCCTTGTGCCCCATCTTGCTGCCCAGTGACCCAGGAGGGGTGAGGAGAGCTGTTGCTAGTGAAGACTGAGGCAGAGCAGTTGCTGAGTGCCTCAGCCTTCTCCTCACCCGTTACTACAAGGTCATGAACCATTTTTGTTCATCAGGGTGGGTACCCTGCCTTTCCCCTTCCTTTGCTGGCTGACACACCTGGAGAAGGTTCTTTGCATCCTTCCTGTTGTCCTTTGCATCCCTTGCCAAGTTCAGCTCCAGCTGCACCTTGGCCTTCTGCCCCCATCCCTACACAACCAGCAGCATCCCTGTATTCTTCCCAGGTTATCTGTCCCTGCTTGCACTGCTTGTGCAGTTGCCTCTTGCTCTTTAGTTTGACCAGCAGGTCTCAAGTCAACCATGCTGCTCTTTTCCCTTCCCTGCCTGATTTCCTGCATCTGGGAACTGAGAGCTCTTGTGCTCTCCATGTGGAACTGGCATGGCTGTGGCTGGTGACGTGGTGGCTGTGGCAACAGGGTTGCAGCTGCCTGGGCAGGTATCTCAGGGATAAAAAGCTTAGTGTTGGAGGTTAGGGAGTTACAAACTCTACCCTAGGCAAGGAAACGTGCTACATGACCTAGAGGAAAGGAGGAAGAATCAGGCTGCTCAGAGGAGGAGCATTTGGTTTGGTTTTTGTTCCCAGGGACTTGGTGCAGTCAGTGGAAGCCCCAGAGAGAGGGACAGAAAGGGACAAGTGAAATGGTGGATCTGACAAAGTGAGGAGGCATATCTAGTTATTGGTTGGACTTGGGAGGTGCTGGAGAAAAGGTAGACGATTGGCAGGGAAGGTGGGATCAAAGTATGGGACCCCAATTCACACTGAAGAATAGAGGGGACCAGGAGGGGGATTATCTACATGGGCTGGAATGGGAAGAGGGGGCAGGGGCATGGGGAGTGGAGGATGAGATGTGCCAGAGGTTACACTGCTGGTGTTGGGCACTTGCTTAGCATGGGCTGGAGAAGACCACTCTGCTTCTGGGCAGATATGGACAGCAGGGTTAGAGCTAGGAGTGAAGGGCTCACTCTTACCTGGCAGACTATCCCTGTGGACTGGGAGCCCCTTTTTCTTAAGGTCCTTGACAGAAAATGTCATTCATTTCCAAGTTTACAGGGTGTAACATGGGCAGATGTGACCAGAGATGATGGGGGGAGGGGGGATGACAAACACCCTGAAATCACAAAGAATATGGGGAAGCAACGGAAGCTGTCAGCATGTCTGACCCATATGGGTGTAACAGGTTTAGATAAAAATAGCTCATGGAGCTTGAGAGTGCAAGAAGTGGATGGCTGCAGGATGCCACACCGGAGGCATGAGGGTGAAAAGGGATTAAATAAGCTCACAGAGACCAGGTTTCTTAGTGGCTATTAAACATGTGTGTCTGAGTCATCTTCCAGTTCATGTAGTCCCTGAACTGACTGTTCAGATATTCTGCCTATTCTGTATTTGCTCTGTTTCTATGGTGAATTTAAATGAGGTGTCTGAGTTGATCTAACAGCTTGCTGCTGATGAAACATGTATTTCTGCTCCCCTCCTTCTGAAACTTCTTGTGAGTCTGTGCAGCTTCTGTCACACCAGTTCTGGCATTTGTTCAGTTCATTAAACTGGCAGAAAATTAACTCAGAGTGAATATTTTTCTGCCAATTTAGTGAGCTGAATAAGCCCACTGTTTTCTGAGCCAGTGGTATCCATCAAATCAAAAATTCTTCTCTCTGCTAAGTAAGACTACATTTATTTTGGTTTTTAAATGGAAGTGGAGATTCTCATGTTCTTACCTGATTCCAGGTATTCAAGCTTTAATTAGTTATAACAGCAGAGTCATGAGAAGATCCTGATATTCCTGAATTAGTTACTAAAAGCTTCTGATAGAGCTGAAGCCCTGGCTGGACCAGGTGCCACACAAGAGTTTAGGAATACCAGTAAACACAGTAACAAATGCATGCTTGTGTGGGCAGCAGTGCTCCAGAGCTTGGTAGTCTTACATCATGATTGGCACTGTGTATGGCAGCTACCTGAATTTGGGGTTTTTTGAGTGTAACTGGTTCTTGTTCCCAGGACCTGTGAGACACTGTTATTCCCTCCTCTAGGAGCCTCCAACCCCCCTGCCACAGGCAGGGACACCAACCTCAGGCCTGGAGCTACACAAGGTTGCCCAGGGCCCCAGCCAACCTGGCCTTGAACACCCCCAGGGACGGGGCACCCACCCCCTCTCTGGGCAGCCTGTTCCAGCCCCTCACCACTCTCTCTGCAAAGAACTTCCCCCAATATCTCCTCTAACCCTTCCCTCCTCCAGCTTCACTCCATCCCCCTTGTCCTGCCAGTCTCTGCCCTTGAACAAGCTGATTCCCCTCCTGTGTCTCTGCTCCCTTCAGGCACTGGCAGGCTGCAATGAGGTCCCCCCACAGCCTTCTCTTCTCCAGGCTGACCCAGCCCAGCTCCCTCAGCCTCTCTCCAGAGGGGAGCTGCTCCAGCCCTCTGAGCATCTCCGTGGCTCCTCTGACCCCTCTCCAACAGCCCCACATCTTTCTTGTGTTGGGCCCCAGCTCTGGACACAGGATCCAGCTGGGGCCTGGTGAGGGCAGAGCAGAGAGGGACAATCCCTTCCCTGTCCCTGCTGCCACCCCTCTGCTGATGGAGCCCAGGATCCCATCACCCTTCCCAGCTGCCAGAGCCACTGCTGCTCATGGGGAGTTTCTCCCCCCCAGAACCCCCAGGTCCTTCTCACAGGGCTGCTCTCCAGGGGCTCCTCTCCCAGTCTGTTTATCTGTCTGGGATTCCTCTGGCCCAAGTGCCACCCCTGACACTCTGCAGTGTTGAACCCCATTAGGTTCCCCTGGGCCCATCTTTCCAGCCTGGCAAGATCCCTCTGGATGGCTCCTTTCCTTCTAGGGTGTCACCCACCCCACTCAGCTTGGTGCCATCCCCAAACTTGCTGAGGCTGCACTCAATCCCATCACCCATGTCACTGATAAAACAACCTTGATTACTAAGAAAGTTTTCCTTGATATGTCACTTCATTCTCTCCTTTCTCCCTTCTCATTCCTTGACACCAACAAGTGATCCTTCTGCCTCTTATTTGATTTCTCAGGCATTCCAAACTGGCATTAAACATTCTCCTGTTTCAGTCTGTGCATGCCAACAAATAACAGAAATAGGATCAAGGTCAAGATAAGTTTTAAATCATTTTAATGCTATTTATTTCATAGTATTCCTGCAATGGCTTTTCCATTCATGATAAAATATGCAAAAATGATTTCAAATAAATTGTCTTCTTTCAACAGTTCACCAAAAGCATAGTCTCAAATGCAGGATTTGTGAAATATCCACAGAGTTCCATATGCACTATGCCTCCTGTGCCCTGCTGCTTGTAGTCAAGCTGTGTTACACAGCTTCTGACACACTTACAGGTGTTATCAGTTTCAAATGGGTAGGACACATTGCTCAGCCTACAGAAATTGTTAGTAATATGCAGGAGAAATACTGATGTCCTGCAAATATGCACATATTTTCCTCCCATCAGGTTAGGAAGTCATGACAGAATTGGGTCATGTGTCATGGTGCAAACTGAGCTCTCTGGTTCACCCTCCTTGTGATGAAGCTTACTGCATGAGGTGATCTTCAATCATCACTGCAGAGACAACAGGCAAGTTCTGTTCTGGGATACAGGATTCCAAACAAAGGACCAAACTTGGAAGAAGTTCCCAGTTACATGCACAGCACAGGGTAGCAGCAGAGATGGCAGTTACTACTCCTACCGCGGAGGTAACAGCACAGTGAGTTCCCAGGTAGGCTGTGAGGTTGCACAAGAGTCAGTACACAACAGGGGAGTGTCAGGATCAACACTTCTTGAAATGTATTAGTTTTTGGAAAGCCTGTTTAAATTCCTCATTAAAGGCTGTATAAATGACTGGATTGATCAATGAGTTTAAGTAACCTAACCACGTAAAAAAGTCCAGTAAGATGGGATGGAACCAGCAAGCATCTTGGCAGATGGGTAGGACCAGGGACATGACAAAGAAAGGCAACCAGCAGAAAATGAAAGCTCCCAGAATAATGCCTAAAGTCTTGGTGGCTTTCCTTTCTCTTGCAGCAGAAATTCTTTTCCTTTCCAGGATGCTGTCTGCAAGTTTGATTTTAACATGATTGATGAATATTGGGGATCCCCCTGAGTGGGAATGCCCTTCATGAAGGCTGGCATTAATGGAGCAGAGGGAAGACCCAGCAGAGCCAGTTATCAGCTGAGCAGTGGTGAAACGTTTCCCATACAGTGAGGATGGCTTCAGAATCCTGGATCGAGCTGCTACATAAATTCTACCGTACAGTATCAGGAGGAGCACAGTTGGGATGTAGAAAGCTCCACAAGTGGAATAAATGGTGTAGAAAATTTGATCTGTGTTCACAGTACACTTTGCAATTTCCTCATGAGCTTTCACTTGCCTCCAGAAGAAGGGTGGCACAGAAATGCTAACAGAGATCATCCAGACCACAGCGATCATCAGCGCTGCTCTGCCAGCGGTCCGGCGCTTGGCGTATTCCAAAGCATCTGTGATAGCCCAGTATCTGTCCAGTGCAATAACACAGAGGTGGAGGATGGAGGCTGTGCAGCATGTGATGTCTGATGATAACCAGATATCACACAACACTTGGCCAAAGGCCCAAGTGTGGGTGACAGTGTAAGCGATGCTGATGGGCATTACCAGGACAGACACTAGGAGATCAGTCACTGCCAAAGAGCCAATGAGGTAATTGGCAGGTGTGTGGAGCTTTCTAGTCAGAAAAATGGTAATAACAACAAAAACATTTGCAAGGATGGTTGCCAAAGTTATAACAGACAGAAGGACCGACAGCGAAACCTTCAGCCCTAGCAGAGTGCTTTCATCCAAAGCCAGTGGTGGGTCAGTGAAATTGAATGACTTATTTGCTGAGCTCTGGAGAGAGAACTCTCCTGAATGGTTGTACTGAGTCATCCTCTGCTCTGGTTTCACTCCTTGCTTTCCAGTGCAAGCTTGCTGGGGTGAGAAAGATTCTCACTGCTTTGCTGAAATAGAACTTTTCATACTAGAGTCCAATACTGATAAAACACTAACTTTTTGAAAACTTCAGCTTACACAGTCCATGAGGTACTCTCCTAAACTGGATTTTCCATCACATCATACCAATGACCTCATTGTTAAAGCAAATGTTAACATCATCATCCAGGTGTGTTTCTGGGCTATGGCAATGCAAGTGGTACTGCAAGTGCTGAGATTTTAAGTGGTTTTCATCCCGATTGTGTAGGTGACCAAATATTTTTTAATTATCTTTTATTCACACCTCCTTTCTGAATTAATCTTCTATAAAACTGCATACAGCAATACTGAAGAGTGTGAGGCCACAAAAAGAAACATATGGGCATGTAATTGATGCTCCTGTACTTGGGACAAAGCTATCCCCAAGAGTATCTTCCCTTCTTCTCTAATAGCTGAATGTCATGCTTTGTATTTATAAGGGACACTTTATTAGTAGAGTACCCAAGATATAAACCAATACTGTTTGCATTCCTTCTGTAAACATAATTTCTTCAGCTTTGTAAATCAAGCCCTCTTGTTGAAACATAGGTTTTTGAGCTCTGTGTTCATTTATTCCTTCAGACCATTCAGGTTTCTTTCCAACAGTCTTCAAATGCTGAAGTCAGGTGTTGGGTACCAGAATTCGATGTGTTGGTGCTGAGTCTCACAGGGTGTTCCAAGAACTGAGATGCTCCTGACCAAGGGCATAGTGAGTGATGGTAACAACTTGTGCAGTGGTGATTCCCTCAAAGGAGGAAGAACAGAGTGGTTAGGGGGCATCTGGAAAAGGGAAGGGAATATTTTCATCTAGAGTGGTGATACAAGAGTTGGGGAAGCTGAGCCATCATAGAATCACAGGGGACCTCCAGAGCCCATGGGGTCCCACCCACTGCCAAAGCAGGGTCCCTAGGACAGGGCACACAGGGCGGTGTCCAGACGGGGCTGGAATCTCTCCAGAGAAGGAGACTCCACACCCCCTGGGCAGCCTGTCCCAGGGCTCCCTCACCCTCACTGGGGAAAAGTTCTGCCCCATGGTGCTGTGGAACTCCCTGTGCTCCAACTTGCAGCCATTGCCCCTTGTCCTGTCCCCACAGACACTGAGAAGGGGCTGGCCATTTCCCCTGCATCCCATCCTTCAGATATTGATAGACATTCAGAAGGTCCCCCCTGAGTCTTCTTCTCTCCAGGCTGAACAGCCCCAGCTCACCCAGCCTTTCCTCCCAGGGGAGATGCTCCAGGCCCTTCAGCATCTCCTCAGCCTCCTCTGGACTCTCTCCAGGAGATCCCTGGCTGTTTGATCCCAGGGAGCCCAGCACTGGACACAATGCTCCAGGTGGGGCCTGAGCAGGGCAGGGCAGAGGGGGAGGATCCCCTCCTGTCACAGTATACAATCTACAGGCTCCTCAAATTTCTCTTTGGAGTCACTTAGTGTAACCTGAAATCTTTACAAACCTGAAGACAACATCCTAAGAGTGATTTCTTGGAGTCCTTTCACTCAGATCCACCCATGACTACCAGAATGCCATTTATATTATTCCAGCCCAAGCTTTCCTGATAGACATCCTGAGTATGGGTCATGAAGAGCTGAGAGCTAATCACCATGCCAGCCTCCTTCCAGCCAGCGAGGAGAAATGCCTCTGTCATGCATAACTGGTAGAGTTTCATGCCATCTGACAGGAAGGAAGGTTTAGATTAAGGAAGGAAGAGTTAGATGAGATATTGGGGGGAAGTTCTTTGCAGAAAGAGTGGTGAGGTGCTGGAACAGGCTGCCCAGAGAGGGGGTGGGTGCCCCGTCCCTGGGGGTGTTCAAGGCCAGGTTGGATGGGGCCCTGGGCAACCTTGTGTAGCTCCAGGCCTGAGGTTGGTGTCCCTGCCTGTGGCAGGGGGTTGGAGCTCTGTGACCCTTGGGCTCCCTTCCAACCCATGCCAGTCTATGATTCTATCATTCTATGACAGAGAACTGAGAGTCACTAGGAATATGTGAAGCAAGAACATCATATATTCTATGTGAAACACCAACACTTTGGTGTCCAACTGCCTCTCTTGAGGCTGAATCCCAGGACAAGAAACAACACTTTCCAGTTCTGCATGTTTGAGTTTTTATAACCCTTCTGTGAGTCAGACATTTTCAGAAATGCTTTTTTTGTTTTGAGCTGCATTTTTCCAGCAAGGGGACCCAAAAGAGACTCATTATTTCACACTAGGTTATTCCTTTCTTGATGTTTTTTTCCCCAGGAAGGCTGACCTCTCTTCCTAATGACTCTTTTTGTGACACTGAGCAAAGGTTCAAATTAGAAGAATTTGTAAATACAACCCAAAGTTCCTCAAATCCAGTCACCTGGCCCTGCCAGTGCCCTGTATGTCCAGCTTCACCCTGCAGCCTTTTTCTGGCTCCCAGCTGATACATCCTGATTGAGGCACCACAACCACAGTGGTGAAGGTGTGGATGCACCATAGATTTATGCTGCAGGATAAGGGTATTTTCTGGGCTCTTCTCAATTTCTTGCCTAATAATTCCTGAGGTTGACTTTGCTTTTTCAATGGCTACCCAGCCCTGATCCCACACTCCCACAGAACAGTCCTGATTAATGGAATTCCAAAGGCATGAGTGCTGACATCAGTATTTTGTCACCTTTTTCTCACTTTTTGCATCTCTCTGGTTCCTTCTCCCAATTTTTAACCAAGGTTCTTTGCAGTTCCACAGGCAATCCTTGTCTTTATTACCCTGAGGAGCAGCAGATGTCATCACTATTCATATATGTTTGAATTTACTTGATACGTTGGGTAGTCTGATCCTTCCTTATTTACTTTCTTTAAGCATCTCTAGTAAAGAGCCTTGTCAAAAGCCTATTGAGAGTCCCCATCATGATATCAGTTGGACTTCACCCAATCCATATACTCATCAATTTGTCTTAATTACTTCAGCAGAGGTTTTTTCCCCATACCTTTATCATCCTTTTAACTGACTCAGCAGTAGCTCACTGCAGAGCTCTCACTCACAGACTCTAAGAAACCTCTTTACCTCACACTGGGCTGATCACAAACCCCACACAGGAGAAAATCCAAACCAAACCTGCCCAATTAGCAATATTAAAGACAATGGCTGTATTACAGAATCACAGAATCACCAGGTTGGAAAAGATCATCAAGTCCAACCAATCCCATCCTAAGCCAAACCAGATCCCTGAGCACCTCATCTCCCCTCTGTTAAACACACCCAGGGGTGACTCAGCCCCTCCCTGGGCAGCCTGTGACACAGCCCCACAACTCTGCCAGGGAAGAACTTTGCCCTCCCAGCTGAGCTGCCCCTGCCCTGGCACAGCTTGAGCCCATTGCCCCTTGTCCCATCTCCTGTCCCCTGGCTGCAGAGACCATCCCCCACCTCTCTGCACCCTCCTGGCAGGGCAGGTGGATGGGGAGAAGGTCTCCCCTCAGCCTCCTCTTCTCCAGGCTCAACACCCCCAGCTCCCTCAGCTGCTCCTCAGAGGATTTGCCCTCCAGCCCCTTCCCCAGCCTGGTTGCCCTTCTCTGGACTGGCTCCAGGACCTCCATGTCCTTCTGATGGTGAGGAGCCCAGAACTGGACCCAGCACTGGAGCTGCAGCCTCCCCAGTGCCCAGCACAGGGGCACAATCCCCTCCCCAGACCCACTGGCCACACTATTTCTGACACAAGCCAGGATGCCATTGGCTTTCCTGGCCCCCTGGGCACACTGCTGGCTCATGTTCAGTCACAGTCACCCAACACCCCCAGGTCCTTCTCTTCCTGACAGCTCTCCAGCCAGTCTCCCCCAAGCCTGCAGGGGGTTGTTATGTCCCATTAATTAAGAAACTAAAGCCAAGTCCAACCTTGATTTCATCTGCTGAGAAAGGTGCTGTCAAGCCTTCCCCTCACAGTGCAAGCATCAGCCACTGTCAGTGTTAGAAGGGTTCCAGCAATATCAAACACAATGAAGTGCACATGACCCACCAACCTGTCTATGAACAAGCCTATTAGTAGTTCTGTTGCTTCAAATAGCTGTCAATCACTGTGGGGAAAAAAAATCTGATGTGAAACATGGTATTTGCAATCAAATGAACTAATCTGGAGTTGAAATGAATTATTAATCTTCAACATACCAGTAAACAGGACAGGCTGGCACTGGGACAAAGTCTTACTGAAACCAAACAATGCCTCAACATACTGAGTTACTGAATTAATTATTATAAATAATGATGTTTTCCTGTGGTGGGAGCATTTTATTTTACAAAAATGCTCCAAGTCAGGTATTTATGATGTACTCAGAGGTGGGCATTGGCTGTTCCCCACCTCACAAATAAGGCAATCGTGACTCAAAGTACCTCCAGGTACTTCAGAAAGCTCAGGTTTCTAGACCCTGAGACAGACACATGTTGTAGGAATTCTGATGGGGTCCTAAAAACCTAAAGTAACATATATTCTTTAGTTAAACAAGATCTTACACTTGGGCATACAAAGTCTTTGGTGTCTTTCCCCAAGAAACACTCAGAGCAAGCTAAGCAGCTCCTATCTGTTCTGTTTTCAGGGGGGCATCTATCAGAGCTGTGTTGATAATCCTGAAAAGCACCCAGTCAGTGGGATTCATTGGTTTCAGATGAAAACAGCCTATAGAGCATGTGGTCTTGACAGGGGTTTTGTTCCTTACTTAGAGCTTTATCCTGGGTGTTCACTGTGCTGGCTTTAAAATGAACCCTACGTGTGCTGAATGGTCACTGGGGGATCTATTCTGCAGAATAATTAGTCAAAATAATCATTCCCTTCCAAGCAGTGAGGTGTCCCTGTACAGTGCAGTGTGTGGAACTGTACAGTATGGATGCAGGATTAAAAACCACACGGGACAGTGCAGGGTCTGAGCATCACCCAGTGATCAGCTGGGGGGAAGCTGCTGGTGAGCAGAGCTGCAGGAGGTGCTGGGCTGTGCTGGGGGATGTGCACAAGGTCAGATGGGTGGTCAGAGAAGTTTTGTGAAATCAATAGCCCCTCTGTTACAGAATCACAGAATCTTAGGGGTTGGAAGGGACCTCAAGAGATCATCGGGTCCAACCCCCCTGCCAAAGCAGCTCCCTATCTCATATTACATAGATAGGCATCCAGATGAGACTTGAATCTCTCCAGAGAAGGAGACTCCACACCCCCTGGGCAGCCTGTCCCAGGGCTCCCTCACCCTCACTGGGGAAAAGTTCTGCCCCAGGTTGCTGTGGAACTTCCTGTGCTCCAACTTGCAGCCATTGCCCCTTGTCCTGTCCCCACAGACACTGAGAAGGGGTTGGCCAATTCCCCCTGCACCCCATGTCTAAGATATTTATAAACACTAATTAGGTCCCCCCTGAGTCTTCTTTTCTCCAGGCTGAACAGCCCCAGCTCACTCAGCCTTTCCTCACAGGGGAGATGCTCCAGACCCCTAATCAACTTTGTCACCCTAAACTTTGCAACTCTGTTGCAGTGACTTATGCATCTGCTTAATGATAGAACTTCATATGCACTAAAGAACCATTGAATTCAGTGGACTAACTGAAAACACAGTTAGGTGCTTGGATACCTGGGCAGGAATCAGGGACTCTGAATTTACTTTCAAAAGTTGCTTTGAATGTACTTCCCTGTGATGTCTGTTGCAGGGACTATTACTCAATTTCTTTGAGTTGCTTTAATTTAAAAAGAATTGGTGGTGAGCCTCCAGTTAGATTTCATTCCTAATGCTGTAATGAATTTTAGCTTCTGCCTAATAAAATGAATGTCTTCCCAAGAATTCAATATTTCAATTAAGTTTACCTTTTACTCAAGAAAAAATCCTGGAGAGAGGGGAAGTATTTTCCTGTTGGACCAGGAAAAAGAAAAAAAAACAACCAAAGTTTGCTCAAACAAACACATGCTGAAGAAAAAGAACCTTAAATCCTGAGCAGTCATGAAGTCAAGTCAAGCCCAAGGTCCATACCTGTGGTTGCACATTAAGGAAACCAACACAGACACACAAACATCCACATCCCACCAGAGGCCAGCACTGCCCTCTGCCACTGCCCCTCCCTACCTCAGATGTGATGGGGGATGAGCAGGTCCCTCATTTACACACCTCCAAGAGCACTGAGGGCTGCAGAGGGAAGGGGCCTCTCAGTCAGCTCCTGCAGCCCCACTCAGTGGCTCCTGGTAGAGTACAGGAGGTGAAGAGATGTATAATACACCCTGATACCCTGGAGCCATT
The DNA here is from genome assembly GCA_022605575.1 of Laterallus jamaicensis coturniculus. Taxonomy (NCBI): domain Eukaryota; kingdom Metazoa; phylum Chordata; class Aves; order Gruiformes; family Rallidae; genus Laterallus; species Laterallus jamaicensis. The sequence goes on from JAKCOX010000028.1 coordinate 924,403, forward strand.
GGAGAGATTCTTTTTTGTGCATCAAGAGGAAGGAAAGAGAAGCTCATTGCTGGAAAAAGTATTCAAATGGAGAGGCAGTTTTGGGGAGTGTGGTGCTATGAACCTAGCAGAAAGCTCAGTTTGGCTCTGGAAGGTGAAGTGAGGCACATATTCCATGTGGAAAGAGCTGTTTAGCTGTCACTGATACCCACTGGGACTGCTCAGGGTGCTCACAGAAACCAGGTACTTCTGAGAAGATGCTCTGTGTCCCGGCTCGGCTGTGAAGCAGAGGGGGAGGATCTTTAGCCTGGGTAAGCTGGAGGAGAAACCAAGTGCCAAACCCTGTGCCAAACCCTGTCCAGGCAGGTCAAGGTGGGAGCAGAAGATGTATGGTCCTGACACCTCCTTGTGACAGAGTGACACCACGTGGGCTCTGCGGACATGGAGCTACAGCCCTGCCCGAGAGAGACCACCCAGGGTTGCCAGAGATACTCAGGGCAGAGTGAGTCCTGAGACGACCCTGTCCATCCCAGAGCACAGGACCCCTTCCTGGAGAACAGGGTGGTTCTCGCAGCCAGCAGTTCCATGGGGTGGCTGTCAGCACCTTCTGGCAGAGCTGGGCTGCAAACGGGGTGCTCAGGCACACCCCTACAGACCTGCACAGGGGTAAGAAGTGTACACAGAATCCCAGAATCACAGGGGTTGGAAGGGGCCTCCAGAGCCCATGAGGTCCCACCCCCTGCCAAAGCAGGGTCCCTAGGACAGGGCACACAGGGCGGTGTCCAGACGGGGCTGGAATCTCTCCAGAGAAGGAGACTCTACACCCCCTGGGCAGCCTGTCCCAGGGCTCCCTCACCCTCACTGGGGAAAAGTTCTGCCCCAGGTTGCTGTGGAACTCCCTGTGCTCCAACTTGCAGCCATTGCCCCTTGTCCTGTCCCCACAGACACTGAGAAGGGGCTGGCCATTTCCCCTGCATCCCATCCTTCAGATATTGATAGACATTCATAAGGTCCCCCCTGAGTCTTCTTCTCTCCAGGCTGAACAGCCCCAGCTCACCCAGCCTTTCCTCCCAGGGGAGATGCTCCAGGCCCTTCAGCATCTCCTCAGCCTCCTCTGGACTCTCTCCAGGAGATCCCTGGCTGTTTGACCCCAGGGAGCCCAGCACTGGACACAACACTCCAGGTAATGAGTATGTGGAAATGAAAACACAGAATTTGCTCTTTCACTGAGCAGATCAGGGGGAAAAACAAGATGGGCATGTCTTTTAATAAGTTGCATGTTGCCTTTAAGGTCGTGTTTGAAGTTAGGGGAATTTGTAAGTTCATCCTCTCCCCTTGTAGCTGGATAAACACCAGGGGAGATTGCAAAGGGGGGCTGAGAACAGATCTCAACTCCAGAAAACTACTGAAAACCCATTTGCTCTCCCAGGTTTCTGTAACCAATTCACATTATTCATGTAAATATAGAGTTTTTCAATAAAACAGGTATGTGTATATGTATGTATATGTAACAGCTGCGTGAGCATGTATATACACATCTAAAAACCAGGTACATAACATGTTGAAACCTTGACCAGTAATAAAGCTACACCCTGCCTGGGCTGGCAAACACCAGATGGCACTCCTCACAGGAATCACCTGGGAAAGGGATGTTTCATGGGAAAACTCCAAAGAGGGAGAAATTTTTGAATAAATCCTTGGGTATGTGGGACATTTGATTCAAGCATCCAGGATAAGAGTATCTGTGGAGTCCAGCATGGAGACCAGAACCCTGTTAAACACCATGAAATACACTTAGAAGATGCTAGAGGAATCTGCCAGTCCAGAGATCAGAATCAAACAGGATGCAGCTCCTGGAAGAAAACAAGGAAATGCCACAGTGTGTGTGGCACTGAAACACAAACCATAGTCTGTGTGGAAGTAAAAACAAAGGGTAAAATCAGTAAAACATGGTCAGAAGGTTCCAGTTGAAAGGACTCGACACACTACAGAAGTTACCACAGTCCTAAGGGGTGAAACTGCCTGAAACACCTGACACTCTGCAAAGGCTGTAGATAGGGCAGAATAAACCCAAGAGGAAATGAATTACACACATACCTCACAGGGTGACATGGGCTGGGCTGCAGGGAGACTGCACATCACCAACACAAATCAAGCAATGAGCTCTGGGGGGGGTGGGGGGGGGGGGGTAGGAACTGCGCTGGGAGCGTGGTTACCCGCTGTCCTGTGCACACACCGGTGTGCCACTGCAGCCAGCACCTGCAGAAGGAAGCAGAGTGATCCACAACAGCAGCAGGTGTCCTCCTATGGTGAGAGGATTTCCACGTTGGCTACACAAGCTGAACTCAGAGCAACACAAGGGAGCAACCTGGAGAGAAGAAGACTCAGGGGGGACCTTCTGAATGTCTATCAATACCTGAAGTATGGGATGCAGGGGAATGGCCAGCCCCTTCTCAGTGTCTGTGGGGACAGGACAAGGGGCAATGGCTGCAAGTTGGAGCACAGGAAGTTCCACAGCACCATGGGGCAGAACTTTTCCCCAGTGAGGGTGAGGGAGCCCTGGGACAGGCTGCCCAGGGGGTGTGGAGTCTCCTTCTCTGGAGAGATTCCAGCCTTGTCTGGACACCGACCTGTGTGCCCTGTCCTAGGGACCCTGCTTTGGCAGGGGGTGGGACCCCATGGGCTCTGGAGGCCCCTTCCAACCCCTACAGCTCTAGGATTCTGTGATGTGTCACTGAAGTAGGGGACAAGGAGAGGAATGCTGAAACCAGTGCAAACAGTGCTTGAAAGATACAGTGCTACAAGAAAGATGTGGGGCTGTTGGAGAGGGGTCAGAGGAGCCACAGAGATGCTCAGAGGGCTGGAGCAGCTCCCCTCTGGAGAGAGGCTGAGGGAGCTGGGCTGGGTCAGCCTGGAGAAGAGAAGGCTGTGGGGGGACCTCACTGCAGCCTGCCAGTCCCTGAAGGGAGCAGAGACACAGGAGGGGAATCAGCTTGTTCAAGGTCAGAGACTGGCAGGACAAGGGGGATGGAGTGAAGCTGGAGGAGGGAAGGTTTAAATTGGATGTTAGGGGAAGTTCTTTGCAGAGAGAATGGTGAGGGGCTGGAACAGGCTGCCCAGAGAGGGGGTGGGTGCCCCATCATCCCTGGGGGTGTTCAAGGCCAGGTTGGATGGGGCCCTGGGCAGCCTTGTGTAGCTCCAGGCCTGAGGTTGGTGTCCCTGCCTGTGGCAGGGGGTTGGAGCTCTGTGATCCTTGGGGTCCCTTCTAACCCTTGCCATTCTATGATTCTATGATTAAGAAGTTGTTTGGTGTTGATGTGAAGTACACCTGAGATCTCAAAAGCATCTTGAATAATTGGAATAACCAGTTTAGCCAGTAATGCAGTGGTCTTGCTACTCCCTGAACACATGAGAAATTCAGGTGCAAACTCAGGCTCCTGTGGATTCAGCTCAGGGTCTGGAGGAGTTTGAGTCATTTATTCTACTAACAGAGTCACCTGCAAAAATCAGGAATCAGGATCCTGTGTAAAATGTCAGGGGGAATCAGTAACTGAAAACTACTCTACAGATGCACAGAGGTGTGAGTGGAGCTGGTGTGGCACTACCTGCCTGGCACACAGGTAGAAGGAATTTGTGCAGTGCTATGAGGCACCCTGGAGCAGTGAGGGCAGGACCTGGTGCTGTCAGTCCAGAGCACACAGCCCTGCTTACAGGCAGCGTAAGAGGGAGGGGATGCTAGGTGGAGCAGTGCCTGTTTCCTCCTGGAGCACCCTGCAAAGCTGAACCTTGCTCCTTCCTCCCTGGCTGGAGCTTGAGGCAGTGGAGGAGCTGGAGATGTTGGAAACATCACCCTGCTCTGCTTATCAGTGGGTGAGAGCAGAGGAGCAAACAGCCCTTGCCGAAGTGCTGCATGGCTCTCCCATGGCCTCAAAGGTTGCTGCTTGCTGCAGGTTCTAGTGGCTTCTTCCAAAACCCATGGCATCCTTCCTGCTTGGGATCCTTGCCTGAGCAATTGCAGCTGTGCTCCCCTGTCCCCCATGGACACATCAGCTTGTCCTGGCATCAGGGACACTGTGCAGGTCATAGACAGGGGCTGGAACATGCGATTCACCCCCTGCCAAAGCAGGGTCCCTAGGACAGGGCACACAGGGCGGTGTCCAGACGGGGCTGGAATCTCTCCAGAGAAGGAGACTCCACACCCCCTGGGCAGCCTGTCCCAGGGCTCCCTCACCCTCACTGGGGAAAAGTTCTGCCCCAGGTTGCTGTGGAACTCCCTGTGCTCCAACTTGCAGCCATTGCCCCTTGTCCTGTCCCCACAGACACTGAGAAGGGGCTGGCCATTTCCCCTGCATCCCATCCTTCAGATATTGATAGACATTCAGAAGGTCCCCCCTGAGTCTTCTTCTCTCCAGGCTGAACAGCCCCAGCTCACCCAGCCTTTCCTCCCAGGGGAGATGCTCCAGGCCCTTCAGCATCTCCTCAGCCTCCTCTGGACTCTCTCCAGGAGATCCCTGGCTGTTTGATCCCAGGGAGCCCAGCACTGGACACAACACTCCAGCTGGGGCCTGAGCAGGGCAGAGCAGAGGGGGAGGATCCCCTCCTGTCACCTGCTGCCCACACTCCTCCTGATGCCCCCAGGATCCCATTGTCTCTCTCAGCCCCAGGGCACACTGCTGGCTCATGGCCACCCTGTCACCCACCAGCACCCCCAGGTCCTTCTCTGCAGAGGACATCACGATATATCAAGGGTAAGGTGGGGTTCATGGCAGCCCCTCAGCCATGTAAACCTCAGGCAGAGCTGGTCAGGCCGGGAGGCAGCCGGGCGATGGGGGCTCAGCACGTCTCCTGGCTGACTGTGAGGGGAGCTCGCACAACACAGTTTGTGTTCCTGAGGACTGAGCATCGCGCCGCCTCCACTCCAGCCCGGTTCGAGCAGCACAGAGAAACCTCTAATGCTGGGATTACTGGGACTATTTCAAACTAGAGCATCTATGCCTAGAGAACATGAAGTGTTGTACACAAAACGTCTCCCAGCAGCTGTGATAATTGGCAAATAGTGATGATGTTTAACACCTCCTCTGGCCTCTCCCCACCTTCTATTTTTGCTCAGCTATCAAGAAAGTGTTGGTATTTCTTCTCTTTCCTTTATACACAGCCACCATGCTCTCCAACCCATTGCTAACTCCCAGGTTACACCTGCTGTTGTAACTAAATACTGCTTAGCGAAGAGAAAGCTTGGAGTAGAGTGGGCAGGGATGCTGGCAAATCACAAAATCACAGAATCACAGAATCTTAGGGGTTGGAAGGGGCCTCCAGAGCCCATGGGGTCCCACCCCCTGCCAAAGCGGGGTCCCACCCCCTGCCAAAGCTGGGTCCCTAGGACAGGGCACACAGGTCGGTGTCCAGACGGGGCTGGAATCTCTCCAGAGAAGGAGACTCCACACCCCCTGGGCAGCCTGTCCCAGGGCTCCCTCACCCTCACTGGGGAAAAGTTCTTCCCCATGGTGCTGTGGAACTTCCTGTGCTCCAGCGTACAGCCATTGCCCCTTGTCCTGTTCCCACAGACACTGAGAAGGGGCTGGCCATTTCCCCTGCATCCCATGTCTAAGATATTTATAAACACTAATTAGGTCCCCCCTGAGTCTTCTTTTCTCCAGGCTGAACAGCCCCAGCTCACTCAGCCTTTCCTCACAGGGGAGATGTTCCAGACCCCTAATCAACTTTGTCGCCCTTCTCTGGACTCTCTCCAGAAGATCCCTGTCTTTTTTATCCCAGGGAGCCCAGAACTGGACACAGTATTCCAGGTGGGGCCTGACCAACGCAGATTAGAGGGGGAAGATCCCCTCCTGTCAGCTGCTGCCCACACTCCTCCTGATGCCCCCAGGATCCCATTGTCTCTCTCAGCCCCAGGGCACACTGCTGGCTCATGGCCACCCTGTCACCCCCCAGCACCCCCAGCTCCTTCTCCACAGAGCTCCTCTCCAGCAGCTCCCCCCCAGCCTGTCCTGATTCCAGCAGTTGTTCCTCCCCAGGTGCCAGACTCTCCACTTGCTGTTGTTGAACCCCATCTGGTCTCTCCCTGCCCAGCTCTCCAGCCTGGCCAGGTCTCTGGATGGCAGCGCAGTGTCCTGCCTGTCAGCCACCCCTCCCAGCTCTGGATCATCAGGTACTTGCTGAGGGTGGGTGCTGTTCTCTCAGCAAGGTGTCAATGAAGATACTGCACTGAACGCACACTGCAGTGTGTGTTACCAACTGCTTTGGAGGGAGCAGGGCCAGAGCAGTTAGCTCTGGCAGGACCTACACTCCCTGGGCCATAGAGTCTCTGGTGACAGACATGCACAATGGAAGAACCCCCATAAACCTTTCCTTTCTCATGGTTCCTCTCCATCACTCGATGCCACGTGGGAAGTGGAAATGCAAGGGCAAAAACCACAGCCAGGTGTGAGATGGCAATGCAGGCTGGGGGCAGGGGGCTGCCAGAGGGGGGCTGGGGCAAGCAGAGGGACACTGACTGATCCCGATGGTCTAATGGATGCAGAAGGCCTGGCCTGACATATCTGACATCTGAAAAGTGGCTAAGCATCTCAGGCTTCCTCTTTGGAGATGATTTTCCCTCCTGTCCTAGAAGCCTTTTTTAGGTGGTGCCCATTTCTTCCCAGTATCTGCAGAGGAAGCATGGAGTGACTTAAAAGCCCAGTTTGAGTGGATCAGCTTTCCTTGGAGTCTGGAAGCAGTGTTGGGGAGCAGGAGAGCCAGAGGAGGGAGAGGACATGAGTCAGGGGTATCCTGAGACCTGTCCCCAAGTACTGGAGACACTTTAGAAAAGAATGGGGAAATGCTGGTACAGCTTGGTACAGAGTGCCTCCAGACTGCAGACTCAGGGACTTTTCCAAATGTTTAATGATGTTCTAATTGCTTTATTTTTAAGTCAACAAAATGTTTGCACTCATTCAATGGAGCAGTGGGAACTAGGCTCAGAGTAAGTGCCCTGGGAAAGCCCAGGGCATTCAAAATAACCCTCAGTGTTCAGCCCTTGTCACCTTTAAAATCAGCTGGAAAGAATCACAGAATCCCAGGGGTTGGAAGGGCCTCCAGAGCCCATGGAGTCCACCCCCTGCCAAAGCAGGGTCCCTAGGACAGGGCACACAGGTCGGTGTCCAGACGGGGCTGGAATCTCTCCAGAGAAGGAGACTCCACACCCCCTGGGCAGCCTGTCCCAGGGCTCCCTCACCCTCACTGGGGAAAAGTTCTGCCCCATGGTGCTGTGGAACTCCCTGTGCTCCAACTTGCAGCCATTGCCCCTTGTCCTGTCCCCACAGACACTGAGAAGGGGCTGGCCATTCCCCCTGCATCCCATCCTTCAGATATTGATAGACATTCATAAGGTCCCCCTTGAGTCTTCTTCTCTCCAGGCTGAACAGCCCCAGCTCACCCAGCCTTTCCTCACATGAGGGATGAAGAGATGCAAAGAAAGAAAAGTTCTTGGAAGCCTCATGCAAATGATTCTTGCTCAGTTCAGCCCTGCCCAGTGCTCTGTGGACCACTTGATGACACTCTATTTAACTTGGTTTCAGAGTGCTCAGCCCTTCCAATGAGACTTCACCTCCCAGCACACTGATCTACTGTGACTTCTCAGGGCCAGCAAGTTTCACTTTCATGCTTTGGCCGTTTTTCCTTGCTCAACCTTTTCTCCAGTCCAGAAGTCAAGACGAATGGCAGTGTTTTCCCAGAAAAAAATGCTTTTCCCATAGAGGGATTTGGGAAACATTGGTGATTGTACTTCAGCTTGGGCTTGAATAAGCAATGAAGCCTTAAAAATGCAAGTGATAATGGTAGAATTGAGCTGCCCAACTACAGACAGCTGATCATAGAATCATAGAATGGCCTGGGTTGGAAGGGACCCCAAGGGTCACAGAGCTCCAACCCCCTGCCACAGGCAGGGACACCAACCTCAGGCCTGGAGCTACACAGGGTTGCCCAGGGCCCCATCCAACCTGGCCTTGAACACCCCCAGGGACGGGGCACCCACCCCCTCTCTGGGCAGCCTGTTCCAGCCCCTCACCACTCTCTCTGCAAAGAACTTCCCCCTAATATCCAATCTAACCCTTCCCTCCTCCAGCTTCACTCCATCCCCCTTGTCCTGCCAGTCTCTGACCTTGAACAAGCTGATTCCCCTCCTGTGTCTCTGCTCCCTTCAGGGACTGGCAGGCTGCAATGAGGTCCCCCCACAGCCTTCTCTTCTCCAGGCTGACCCAGCCCAACTCCCTCAGCCTCTCTCCAGAGGGGAGCTGCTCCAGCCCTCTGAGCATCTCCGTGGCTCCTCTGACCCCTCTCCAACAGCCCCACATCTCTCTTGTGTTGGGCCCCAGCTCTGGACACAGGATCCAGCTGGGGCCTGGTGAGGGCAGAGCAGAGAGGGACAATCCCCTCCCTGTCCCTGCTGCCACCCCTCTGCTGATGGAGCCCAGGATCCCATCACCCTTCCCAGCTGCCAGAGCCACTGCTGCTCATGGGGAGTTTCTCCCCCCCCAAGAATCCCCAGGTCCTTCTCACAGGGCTGCTCTCCAGGGGCTCCTCTCCCAGTCTGTTTATCTGTCTGGGATCAAAGCTTGTCCCTCACAGCCTGGGAAGGCAGCACAGGGACCTGCCCTGCAGCATTTCCTGCCTGGTCAATCCATTCACAAAGCCCATTTGCAGAAACATGGCCTTCCACTTCTTGGAAGAAGCACCCATACACCCTGCTTCCCCTTCCCTCTGTCCTGGGTCCAGTTCAGGAAGAAACTGGGAATGAGCCCACTTGGTCCTGGCAGGCAGAGGTGTCAGCACATAGGGTGTCACCCACACCCACATGGAATGACACGCAGCAGTTCTGCTGTGATGTGCACAAGCAGACTCGGGGTCTGGTACTGCTTCCAGCAAGGATTTGGGGCATGGCATTCTTCACCCAGTGAAACGGTACCAGAGGGGTTCCAGCATGCTAGAGAACAGGGTTAAGAGAGTTAAATTCGAGTTTAAGACCAAATCCAAGGTATTTAGTGTGGGTAGAACTGAGCAGCTGCTGTATTGAGCGATGGGGAGAAAGGAGCTAGGTATAAGCCCTGCACAGTGTAGTACAACCTGCACTGTCAGCAGTGTTGGTGATACTGTACCTCTGCACAATGGTAAGGACCTCATCAGGTTTGTAACTAGGAATAAGACCTACAGTAGCTCTTGTTCACTTTGGAGCAGGCCAGATGGGATCCCTGTGTTCAGCTTTCAGCACTGCTCCAGAGAAGACACAGATGACAGAAGGAGATGGGAGGAAAGCAGTGAGAATCATCACAAAAGCAAGTGTCTGGGAATAAACTGAATAGGAATGTCTGGGCAAGAGAGGACACAGCTCAAAGAGATGTTCAACTGTCATTATAGGCATGAAAGCCTGCTGTAGAACAGGAAAGAATAGGCTGTTCCCCGTGGCTGTGACTAACAACACTGCAAGGACAGGGATTTAACTGCAGCAAGGAAGATTGAGCCATTAGGAAATCCTTGTAGAGGGTAGTGAAATTCTTCAAGTATTGTTCTGAGACCCTGTAACATCCCTGTCCCAGGATGTCTTTAAGAACAGGTCACATCCTCTTTGTGGAATGTTATTTCCAATAACCAGTTCAACACTGGGGAAGAAAAATGGTTTAGAGAGTAAAAGGATTGAGAGCAGCCCTGAGGAGAAGGACCTGGGGGTTCTAATCAACATAAGCAATGTGTGCTAACACCTCAGAAGGCCACCCATGTCCTGGGCAGCATCAAGAGCAGCATGGCCAGCAGGTTGAGGGGGGGGATTCTGCCCCTCTGCTCTCCTGAGACCCCACCTGCAGTGCTGGGTCCAGCTCTGGGCTCCCCAGGAAAGATATTGAGGTGCTGGAGCAGGTCCAGAGGAGGCCATGAAGATGGTTAGGGATCTGCAGCACCTCTCCTGTGAAGCCAGGCTGAGAGAGTTGGGCTGGTTCAGCCTGGAGAAGAGAAGGCTCCAGGGAGACCTAATTACAGCCTACCAACACTTACAGGGTCCTGCAGGGACGTGGCAGAGGGACTGTTCATCAGGAGTGCAGGGACAGGACAAGGGGAATGGCTTCAGGCTGGGAGAGGAAGGGTTGGGTGAGACATGAGGAAGAAATTCTTTACTCTGAGGGTGGGGATGCCCTGGCACAGGGTGCCCAGAGAGGCTGTGGATGCCTCATCCCTGGAGGCGTTCAGGGCCAGGTTGGATGAGGCTCTGTGCAACCTGGTCTAGTGGAGGTGTCCCTGCCCATGGCAGGGGGTGGAACAAGATGATCTTTGAGGTCACTTCCAGCCCAAAGCATTCTACCATTCTATGATTCTATGAAAAAGGTGCAAAAGTGCTGGAATTTTGTTCCAGTGCAATGCAGTCAGTACAGACTGTGAATTCAAGGTGAACAAACAGCCTGGCCAGAGCAGGCTCTGCAGTGTCACAGCTCAGATGGGCCCTGGCTCAGGACTCTGTGGTACCACAGTGCCCCACAGGGCAGAGGAGCTGGGGAAACCTTTATTGCCTTCACTGGGGCAGAATGACACAGTCACTTATAAAAACTGTCACTGGGTGTCACTGGGGCAACAGAGCCTTCAGCCTCCACGTTTCAGAGCACGAGCAGGAGGAAGGAACTTGCCACAGCTCTGCCAAGTAGAAGCAATGTACCAAAGTGTTCTTTTGATCAGTGGCTGCACCAGCCCCAGCAGCTCTTCTCCCAGTTCTCTGCCCTCATCTCTCACTGTGAGCCAAACTTGGTCACACTCCTCTGCTGCCTCGTTCACTGCCCAGGATGCAGACACAAGATTCCCTTACAACACTTGTTCCTTTTATTCCTGAACATTTGTAAGGCCATTCCTATATATGAAATACCTCTATATATTCCTATACATTGAAATATCACTCCTATATATGCCCTGCTAAGAGCTCTCCAGGTATAGACATCTAGGCAAATATAAAGCCAGTTACTGCTCTATCTATGGTACTTATGGCAATGAGGATGTTTATTTTCCCCCTGGTTTAGAATAAATTCCCCAATTTGATTGAGGTCAGAGATGGCAAAATTTCTAACTTCTCCTCTGCATGATGTGTCTGGGCTCATCCAGGGCTGGTTGGGAGCAGGCTGGGAGCTGGCAGGACAGACAGAAGGAACATCTCAGGTGAGTCCTGTAGGACTTACAGAGTGGGATCACAACCTGTGTCTGAAGGGGGTCTCTCTTTACATGGATCTCTGCATGCATCACCCAGGGGGCAGGAAGGAATCCTTCCTCAAAAGGCAGAGGGGAAAACCAGTCAGGTTTTTATGCTAGCATTTTCCACCAGGATGGTTCCTCTCAGAGCCCTGTGTAGGGCAGCTCCAGCGAGCTGCAGGGTGATGGGTGGCACTGCCTCACTGGTCAGGACAATGCACCCTGTGAGGCACTGACCATAGCCAGGCCCCTTCAAGCATCCTGACATGTCTCAATTTAAGAAATACACTTCCCAGACCCCTAAGAAAGCTGCAAACCAGCTTTGCTCACAGAAGCTTTGATTTGTTTTCATTCCTCATTCCCTGACATTCACTCACACGTACCTGCTTTACAGGGGCTTGAGTTTTATCTCCTCCCAGCCCTCCAGAAGTGTGATATAGGGAGCAACTACCAGCTCCAAAGGAGGTTGCTCAATTTGTGGTTTCAGGACAAAAGGATGAGTGATGTGTGGTGAAGATGTTACTCTGAGAGCACCAGAATCTGGGAGAAAAATGGGAAAAACAGACCATGTTACAGGCAAAGTGAAAACAACAGATTGGCAAATTGTTTGATATTTGTCATTTCAGTATTTGAGAAGCATGCATGGTGTTCAGCCTAAAGCCTTTGTTATGATGCCACATTAACTTTGGGGAAAACATGGAAAACAAAAGCAAATTTGTCTCGAGAAACCTCACAGAACCCAGCCATTGCTTCCTGGAATAACTCTCATGGTCTGTTGACAACAGTTACTGTGTGATGAGGAAGTTATAGAATCATAGACTGGCATGGGTTGGAAGGGACCCCAAGGATCACAGAGCTCCAACCCCCTGCCACAGGCAGGGACACCAACCTCAGGCCTGGAGCTACACAAGGTTGCCCAGGGCCCCATCCAACCTGGCCTTGAACACCCCCAGGGACGGGGCACCCACCCCCTCTCTGGGCAGCCTGTTCCAGCCCCTCACCACTCCCTCTGCAAAGAACTTCCCCCTAATATCTCCTCTAACCCTTCCCTCCTCCAGCTTCACTCCATCCCCCTTGTCCTGCCAGTCTCTGCCCTTGAACAAGCTGATTCCCCTCCTGTGTCTCTGCTCCCTTCAGGCACTGGCAGGCTGCAATGAGGTCCCCCCACAGCCTTCTCTTCTCCAGGCTGAGCCAGCCCAGCTCCCTCAGCCTCTCTCGAGAGGGGAGCTGCTCCAGCCCTCTGAGCATCTCCCTGGCTCCTCTGACCCCTCTCCAACAGCCCCACATCTTTCTTGTGTTGGGCCCCAGCTCTGGACACAGGATCCAGCTGGGGCCTGGTGAGGGCAGAGCAGAGAGGGACAATCCCCTCCCTGTCCCTGCTGCCACCCCTCTGCTGATGGAGCCCAGGATCCCATCATCCTTCCCAGCTGCCAGAGCCACTGCTGCTCATGGGGAGTTTCTCCCCCCCAGAACCCCCAGGTCCTTCTCACAGGGCTGCTCTCCAGGGGCTCCTCTCCCAGTCTGTTTATCTGTCTGGGATTCCTCTGGCCCAACTGCCACCCCTGACACTCTGCAGTGTTGAACCCCATTAGGTTCCCCTGGGCCCATCTTTCCAGCCTGGCAAGATCCCTCTGGATGGCTCCTTTCCTTCTAGGGTGTCACCCACCCCACTCAGCTGGGTGCCATCCCCAGCCTTGCTGAGGCTGCACTCAATCCCATCCCCCATGTCACTGGTACAGATGTTCCAGAGAACCGGTCCCCAGACAGACCCCTGGGGACCCCGCTTGGCACCGGCTCCACCTGCACACAGACCCAGTGACACCCCCCTTGGGCTATGGGCTGGGAACCAGTTTCTTATCCACTGGATGGGCCACCCATCAAACCCACATCTCTCCAGTTTAGAGATAAGGATGTGCTGGGGGACTGTGTCACAGGCCTTGCACAAGCCCAGGTAGATGACATCAGTCACCTTCCCTTTATCTACTGATGCTGCCACTCCATCAGAGAAAGTCAAGTTATGGCTCCTAGCAAAGTAATTCCCACCACTCTGAAATCAGTTGTCCACTGAGTTTTGCAAAGGAAGCTTCTTCCTTGGGGCTTGCATCAGGCTCCCAGCTGGGAAAGGGACTGTCCCTCTGGGAAATGTTATTCTCCACAAGTCCTTGTTCAAGTCTCATGCATTGCTGCCCACAGAATGCTGGAAAAACCAGGACCATCTCATGATCCCAGGGCAATGCTGGCAGTCCTGGTCCTTGGTTGGCTCGTGCTCTTTGCTGTAGTATCAAAGCTCATCCCAAAAGTGGTTCACATGCATCTGCTGCAACACATGACACAGTGACAGTGCATTGGCTACAGGCATGAGCACGGGGGGGGGGGGTTCTGCCCTGGGAATCCTGGCTGCCATCCACACAGGTACATGGGCACGAAGGGTGAGGATGGGAGCACAGCATTACAGTGGGGATTCCCAGCTTTGCTCTAGCACCTATTGGAGGTGGCTGTTGGTCACCATCATACCTGAAGCAGGAGTGAGGAAGAAGCCAGGCCACTGGGTCACCGGGGGCACACAAACCGGGGTGCTGGGGGTAACTCTGGGGCGGATCTGGGAGCCCTGGTCACCCCAGGGCGATCCACATCCACGCGCGGTTTTAAAGCCCCTCCGTTTGGTCGGTATCACCCTACACCTGGGGAAGAGACCTGCCACATCCCCTGAAAACTCAGCATTTCCCGGGAAAGCGAAGCCTCCCTGCAGGATAACCCCGCACGGTAACACCCGTGCCCTGCGCCGCTGCAGCCCGGGGCTCGGCCGGGGCTCGGGAGGGCGATGCTGCCGAGCCAGCTCCGCTCGCCCCATCCCCCGCCGCCCCGAGCCGGGCGATGCCGCCGCAGGCTCCAGCCCCCCGCCCCGTCAGAGGCCACCCTGCCCCCGGCGCCTGCGGGGCACGGTGCAGCCGCGGTGCCGGGGAAGCCCCGAGCGCCCCTTCCCCTCCGACGGGGCCGCGGCACCGGCAGCACGGGCTGCCCGGCGGGCTCCCGCCGCGGGAACCAACTTCCCCCGGAGCCCCGCGGGCGCCCCCCGCCCGGCCGGGCCAGACGGCGGCGGGAACACCGCCCGGCGCCCCCCCGGCATCGCCCCGGCTCGGCCCCCGCGGGCAGCACTCACCTGCCGTCCCCGCCGTCCCGCACCCGCCCGCTCCTCGCCCGGCTTTGGCGGCGCCCGCCCTAAATACCGGCAGCCCCGGCTGGGCTCGCCTGCGCCACCGCCGCGTGTCCCGCTCCGCCGCGCTGCGGGGCCCGGCCGCTCCTCGGGCGCGGCGGCTCGCTCAGCCCCGGGGCCGGGGCTCTGCCTGCCGGGCTGGGTCGGGGCAGCGAGGGGTCCCCGCTGCCCCGGGACGCGCCCGCGCCGCCTGCGACGGGACCCCCGGCTCCGGGGATGGGCGCCGGGCCGCGCTGCCCCGTTGCGGGGGATGGGGTTTGCTCCCCTCCTCCCGGCTGGTCCCCGCACCTGGCTCGGCAGCCCGGGCCCTGCGGCCGGTGCCGCGGGGCATCGCTCTGGAAAGGCCGAAGGTCCTCGGCCGCTTCAGCTGACTTGGAGATAAAGAGCCCACACCCGGGGCAGCCCCGGGGCAGGGGGGCTGCGGGCTGGGAGCTGTCTTGGGCGGGCAGCTCCCCCGGCCCAGGGCTGTAGCCCCTCTGGCACTGCAGACCTCCCGTAGCCAAAGCCGGGACCCCAGCCTTAGGCCCACCTCTCCTGCCACACGCAGTTACCGGCTTCTCACTGGTGTCAGTTGCTAATGGGAAACAGCAGCTTTTCTGCAGTCACTTGGTCGTTGCAGGCCCAGGGGACCAGAAAGCCAATGGCATCCTGGCTTGTGTCAGAAATAGTGTGGCCAGTGGGTCTGGGGAGGGGATTGTGCCCCTGTGCTGGGCACTGGGGAGGCTGCAGCTCCAGTGCTGGGTCCAGTTCTGGGCTCCTCACCATCAGAAGGACATGGAGGTCCTGGAGCCAGTCCAGAGAAGGGCAACCAGGCTGGGGAAGGGGCTGGAGGGCAAATCCTCTGAGGAGCAGCTGAGGGAGCTGGGGGGGTTGAGCCTGGAGAAGAGGAGGCTGAGGGGAGACCTTCTCCCCATCCACCTCCCCTGCCCTGCCAGGAGGGTGCAGAGAGGTGGGGGATGGTCTCTGCAGCCAGGGGACAGGAGATGGGCCAAGGGGCAATGGGCTCAAGCTGTGCCAGGGCAGGGGCAGCTCAGCTGGGAGGGCAAAGTTCTTCCCTGGCAGAGTTGTGGGGCTGTGGCACAGGCTGCCCAGGGAGGGGCTGAGTCACCCCCTGGGGGTGTTTAACAGAGGGGAGATGAGGTACTCAGGGATCTGGTTTGGCTTAGGATGGGATTGGTTGGACTTGATGATCTTTTCAAACCTTGTGATTCTGTGGGTCAACGGAGACAAAACACACCAACTGTGTGTAATGTCCAAACAGAGGTAAAGTCTTGCAAGAGCAGAGCTGAAGTCACAGCCCCTCTGTAGTATCGTTTGGCTTTAAATAGATTTTAAATCAGCCATTGCCAACCAGCTGTCTGTTTCCCTCTATCATCTAATTTACATATTGGATTATTTTCAAAAACCAGCTAATCTCATGAGTTTTGAACACTGACTGCTGCTGAAAGCCAGGCTCTGCCCTCTCCACCATGCTGTGTGTGGAGATGCCTTTAAGCTCAACGACACTCCAAGGGTGTCTGACTCGGAGCCCGAGTCTGCTGTAGCTGTCCCAAGGTCAATCTGAGAAGAAAATGTCATTTCAGAGGGTTTTGTCCCGACTTCAATACCTCAAATATCCTGGGATGCATCAGGAGGAGTGTGGGCAGCAGGTGACAGGAGGGGATCCTCCCCCTCTGCTCTGCCCTGCTCAGGCCCCAGCTGGAGTGTTGTGTCCAGTGCTGGGCTCCCTGGGATCAAACAGCCAGGGATCTCCTGGAGAGAGTCCAGAGGAGGCTGAGGAGATGCTGAAGGGCCTGGAGCATCTCCCCTGGGAGGAAAGGCTGGGTGAGCTGGGGCTGTTCAGCCTGGAGAGAAGAAGACTCAGGGGGGACCTTCTGAATGTCTATCAATATCTGAAGGATGGGATGCAGGGGAAATGGCCAGCCCCTTCTCAGTGTCTGTGGGGACAGGACAAGGGGCAATGGCTGCAAGTTGGAGCACAGGGAGTTCCACAGCAACCTGGGGCAGAACTTTTCCCCAGTGAGGGTGAGGGAGCCCTGGGACAGGCTGCCCAGGGGGTGTGGAGTCTCCTTCTCTGGAGAGATTCCAGCCCTGTCTGGACACTGACCTGTGTGCCCTGTCCTAGGGACCCTGCTTTGGCAGGGGGTGGGACCCCATGGGCTCTGGAGGCCCCTTCCAACCCCTGTGATTCCATGATTCTGTGAAATAGCTGGCTGCTCCTAGGAACAGGAGGGGGGTTATATTTTTTATATTTCTATATATATTTATATCTCTAAAACACCTATCTCCATATTGATAAACATTCTTTGGAACCACTCATTTCATTTATTCTCCATTGCCATTTAGGATTCAGCTCATGTTCTTACACCCAAAGACCCCTGTGTTGTGTAAGTCAGAAAACAGCCTCACATAAGAATGAGAGGACAAGAAGGACTTTTCAAACTGGACCACCATGGTGTGACTCACATAATAATAATAATAAAATAATAATAATATAATAATAATAATAATAATAATAATAATAATAATAATAATAATAGTAATGCCCTCCTGTATCCCTTCACCTCCAGGCTGGGAGAGGACACATAATGGAGCTTCTGAGCCTGAAGAAGAATTTCCTAGAGACAGACTGAGACCAGGATCACTACAATAGATTTTCTTCAAGAGGATTCCTCTCAGTTTATTTTCCTTCTAAGCAATGGCGGGGGGGGGTGTTCTGTGGATGGAAATGTGCTTGGTGTGATACAAGGTGGATGGAAAGAGGTTGTCTCTGACTGAGGAGTAGTTTCCACTGTTGGGGCAAGAGATGCTTCAGGTGCTGGAACAGGCTGCCCAGAGAGGGGGTGGGTGCCCCATCCCTGGGGGTGTTCAAGGCCAGGTTGGATGGGGCCCTGGGCAACCTTGTGTGGCTCCAGGCCTGAGGTTGGTGTCCCTGCCTGTGGCAGGGGGTTGGAGCTCTGTGATCCTTGGGGTCCCTTCCAACCCATGCCATTCTATGATTCTATGATTTTATGAAACTTGCAGAGCTTCTCAGCAGAGAGCACGGGCTGGTCTCAGGTCTGTGCACCTGGAGCCAGCTCCTGCACCTTGCAGGAGCAGGGAACTTCATGCCATAGGCAGAGGAAGCTTCCTCACAGCACAGGGAAGATACCCACTGTAAAGTCATCATTCTCCAAGGCTTCACCAATGGTAGGTATTTTTCACAAATATGAATTCCATGCAGAACAAAGAAGTGACTGGTGGGTTTCCTTAGGCTGACTGGGAGGAACAGACAGAGTTTTGGGATGCAATCTGGTCTTCTGATGCTAAAAAAAGAGTGAAAAAGATGCCTTTTCCTTCTCCCTCTGATCACCCAGACGCTCTCCTGCCTAATGACAACTGCAGCTCGTTTCACTCATGCTTTATAAGTCAAAATCAGTGTGGAGTTTAATATCCTGTGTTCAGTGTCCTGCTGAGAAAAATAATGCAAAAAGAGATGGTATCTTTTTTATTTGGTGGGGCAGGTGCACAGGGAGAGCTTGTGTACATGCCCAGCGACAGTGTGACTGTGCACCCATGAGACAGGCAGATCTGCAGATACAGGAGACTCTGGAACAGGTCTGCTCTTTGGTTTAACACCAGGACAGAGCTGTCCCTGTGCTAAGGAGGGTGGCAGGCAAGTTCTCACCCCTGTTTCTCCCAGCTTAACAATTCTGTCAGCAGTCTGAGCCAAGGTTGTGGTGAGTTGTGGGTCCCTGGGACATGGGGAGGGGGGAGAGGTCACAGACTCCTTACGAGGGGACCCAAACTCATTCCTCATTGCCTCACCGCTCTGAGGCACCAGACTCTCCAGGGTGAACTGCATCTCCCAGCCTTCTGATTGCAGAGGGTTCAGGGTTTTATTCCTTGCTGTGATTTTCACAGTGTGGGAAAGAGTTTCCTTCCTTGAAGTAGCCAGAGGCAAAGGCAAAACACATGTTTCTGTAGCAAGGGCAGGAGGGTAGGCTCCAAGGGCCTGTCCAGCCATAGGAGTGAGCCCAGCTCTGGGCTAGGCCAGCTCAAGGTCAAACATACGTGCTGCTGCTTCCCCTGCTGTGACTCCCCAGGGAAGTGGAATGATGATTAATTATTTAACCTCTGCAGACACACTTGGGGGGTGTTCTTACTTCTTTGGGCTGAGAAGAGGGTAAGAACAGGCCCTGCTGCACTCTGTGTATGCCCAATCGGGTCTTTCTGGTTACCTGAAGACTGCTGTGCCACCCTGAGCACCTGAAGACATCTGTGTTGTGCTGTCCACCAGCACCACTCACACAAGTCGAGGCAAAATCTCTCAGATTGGAAATAATTTGCTGCCCTGATTGAAGCTCTGCAAGAGCTGGGATCTGTCCCCAACCTCTCCCTGCTGGCAGAGTCACATCGCCCGAGGGTCAGCAGACAGCATGTCACATGAATTCTGAAGAGCATGGATGCCACCACCTGAATATTTCCTCCTCAGGGGAAGGGAAATAACACTAAAATGGCTACGGACTGGATGGTGTCCAAGTAAAAACACCTCCTTCCTCATCAGAGGCATGGCTTCCTGTGGATGCATCTCAGCCAGATCCTTATGTGAACAGAGATAACGCTGCCTCGTGCTGTAAACCCTGCCAAGCCCAGACTAGAGAAGAATTGTGGGGGCTACTGGCATCCTGAGAACTACAATAAATGGCTCAAAACTGAATTTGCTCACTGTTGAACACTGGTCAGAACACTAATACATTGAATCCTCCTAATTTTTAGCCTAATTTTGCCCGTTAGTCTTCATCTAGTTCTTTTGCATCTGATGGCATCCGTCCTTGAGGTTTACACTTGTGATTCACCAACCAGCTCTTTTTGAGCCAACAAAATATCCTAGCTTCTTGTCAAGGAAATTTACTTTGCCTAAGGAAGGCAGAGGTGAGGACCTCAACAAGTGGGGTCCCTCCTTTTGGTGCACGAATTCTTTCTCTCATTGATATTTGATGTCACCTCACTTCTAACACTGAGAACTGAATTAAAGACATGGACATGCCAAAAAAAGGAGGAAACTGACATTCCTTACTTTTTCTACATGAGTCATTTTCCTCTGAATTCCATGGTTTTGTCACGTTCCAAACCTCACAGAGCATATGGAGAGTTCTTCAGGCACTGCTTCTCTACAGAAGGTGTATTTTGGCTTTACAAAGCTTTACTCTCAAATCTTGCAAAGGATTGTAGCCCAGACCCCAATCTATGCATCCCTCTCCGGAGGCACCTCACTTTCCTCTCTCTGTATCAGGCAAAGAAATCCTCAGACATTAGAACAGTATCAAAATACAAATCCTCTATTATAATTGCTAAGGTGATGTGTGCCAGAGCCTGGAGCTGCTCTGCCACCACCTTCCCCAAAGAGTTACTTGAACTGCCTGAATGTTTTGATTGATGATGAAGAAGGCAGGCAGCTGCCAAGAAGTTGCATTTACTCATTGAAGTTCCATGAGGTTACAGGCCATATTTACACATTAAAAATTGTTCTGCTACAGGCAAACAGCAATTTCCTTCCTCAAGAATCACAGAATTGTAGGGGTTGGAAGGGGCCTCCAGAGCCCATGGGGTCCCACCCCCTGCCAAAGCAGGGTCCCTAGGACAGGGCACACAGGTCGGTGTCCAGACGGGGCTGGAATCTCTCCAGAGAAGGAGACTCCACACCCCCTGGGCAGCCTGTCCCAGGGCTCCCTCACCCTCACTGGGGAAAAGTTCTGCCCCAGGTTGCTGTGGAACTCCCTGTGCTCCAACTTGCAGCCATTGCCCCTTGTCCTGTCCCCACAGACACTGAGAAGGGGCTGGCCATTTCCCCTGCATCCCATCATTCAGATATTGATAGACATTCAGAAGGTCCCCCCTGAGTCTTCTTCTCTCCAGGCTGAACAGCCCCAGCTCACCCAGCCTTTCCTCCCAGGGGAGATGCTCCAGGCCCTTCAGCATCTCCTCAGCCTCCTCTGGACTCTCTCCAGGAGATCCCTGGCTGTTTGATCCCAGGGAGCCCAGCACTGGACACAACACTCCAGCTGGGGCCTGAGCAGGGCAGAGCAGAGGGGGAGGATCACCTCCACACAGGCTCTACACCTGGAAGGGCTCTACACAGGCTGAGTCAACATTTATTTATTGGACAGTGATCCCTGGATTCTATAGAGAAGAATCTTGGATTTCAGGCTGACATTCAGCTCTGACGTTGTGGCAAATTCTCTCTGGATGAAATGTCCATCTGCCCCAAGTGCTCATTGATGTGACTGCTATTGACTAAATAGTTGTAGTTGTGATTAAAAGTGATAGATCTGTGCCTGTTCTTTGCCATCCTTCCCTTGCCTTACAGGCTATTATGACATTAAGTATGTGAAGAGAAGAGCAAGAGGGAATACTGAACACTGAAGCACAATGCACATTGATTTTCTTTACCAAACCACTTGTCCCTGCCAAGTCCCATTATGTCCCTGAAAATGTGTTTTGCTAAAAGAAATTCAAATATCTAGAGCTGTGAGAAAAAGCAGTCCTTGGGAAGCTCTTCAGTAAAGAGCTGCAGCACATCTGTGCCAGAGTGAGCAGGCACATGGGCAAACTCTGGAGATGTCCTCTGTGATGGTGGTATCTCAGCTGTGCAGTTATTGTCACGAATGTCAGGCTCTGAACTAAACCTGGCATAAAGAAAGGTGAGTTGAATCCCAGAATAACGGGAAGGGATCCCTAGGAGGTCTCTAGTCCAACCTCCTTCTAGTGGTTTAGCCCTGGCTGAGATGCCCACCAAAATAAGTCTATTACTCCCCTTCTTAGTTGGACAGGGGAGAAAATATATATTAAGAGGCTGAGGAGTCAAGATAAGGACAAGGAGAGATCATCTTATCAGCAATAATATGAGTGAAACAGACTCAACCCAGTGCAGGAAAGAACTCTTCTAATTCATTACACTACAAAGAGCAGTGAAACTGGAGTTGGGAGTGTGACCAAATCCTAAACCAAATGCACCCAGATCTTAAACACCTTCCCCCCACCACTCCCTTCTTAGCAGACTTTAATCAGAATCTTGCTCCCTTCTTCCCTCCCGCTCGCAGTACAGGGGGGGCAGGGACTGGGGAAAATGGGGTTCTCAGTAGCACCTTCCCCCTACCCCTCCATTCTGAGCAGACTTCCCTTTAGCCAGGATTTTACTCCCTTCATCACCCCCCTGCTCGCAGTACAGGGGGGGCAGGGAGCAGGAAAATAATGGGGCTCTGGGTTACTTCTTCATGAGCTGTTTTCCTTTTCCAGGTCTTAAAACACCTTTACCTCCCCCCTCCAGCTCCCTTCTCCAGTGGCAAAATGCAGCTGCTTGTGGCTTGTTTTCTCTCTGTGTGATTCTCAGAGGCGCTATGACTATCTCTCATTGGCTTGGCCCTGGTCAGCAGTGACTCTGGCCTTGAATTGTTTACGTTTTGGAGCTGCAGAGAATTCCAGCAGCTCCTCACAGCAGCCACTTTCTGCACCCCTGTTCTTCCCCAGCACCCAACCTCGCAAAACTGCGACACTCCTGCTTAAAGCTGGGCCAGCCTGAAAGCTATGGATCAGGATGCCCAAAGCCTCACCCAGCTAAGCTCTGAGAACCTCTGCAGGTGGAGGTCCATGAAGAGGTAGAGACACAGAATGCTGGTAGCAGGTGATGGAAAAGAGGAGGGAGGTCTTGCCTCCCTGTGGGGGCAGTTCCCATGGTGGAAAACTGGTCCCAGAGTTCCCACTGGCACACCCTGGAGCAGGCATTCCTCCAACAGCAAGTTATGGGTGGCTGTATCCACACAGGCAGAGGAAGAAGACCACACAGATAATGCAGGTGAACGACTCAAACAATGGTGTCTTGGATGTGGTTTTCAAAATTGCACATTCAGTTGTTTCAGTGGCAAAAAAAAAAAAAAGTGGAGTAGAAAAGGAGGAGAAAGATCAACCAGGGAATGGAATATCTGCTTCATTATTCAGGTAGGAAAACCTGTCCTTGGTGTTTTCAGTCAGGAGAAAGACAGCATGTACAGAGAATGAGTAATACTCCTAATTTGCAAATCTATAGGTAAATACAAATTAGAAGCCATATCAGGAAAATTGTATTAGGGAAAAAAATCTTAAAAGTTCTATTTGACTTCAGCAAGGCTTTCTATACTGTCTGCCATGCCATCCTGACAGCAAAGCTGAGAGACCATGGGATAGATGAGTGGACAGTGAGGTGGGTTGAGCTCAGAGGGTCGTGATCAGTGGAGCAGAGTCTGGCTGGAAGCCTGTGACCAGTGGTGTCCCCAGGGCTCAGTGTTGGGTCCAGTCCTGTTCAATATCTTCATTGACACCTTGCTGAGGGAACAGCATCCACCCTCAGCAAGTACCTGATGATACAAAGCTGGGAGGGGTGGCTGACAGGCAGGACACTGCACTGCCATCCAGAGACCTGGCCAGGCTGGAGAGCTGGGCCGGGAGAGACCAGATGAGATTCAACAACAGCAAGTGGAGAGTCTGGCACCTGGGGAGGAATAACTGCTGGAATCAGGACAGGCTGGGGGGGAGCTGCTGGAGAGGAGCTCAGTGGAGAAGGACCTGGGGGTGCTGGTGGGTGACAGGGTGGCCATGAGCCAGCAGTGTGCCCTGGGGCTGAGAGAGACAATGGGATCCTGGGGGCATCAGGAGGAGTGTGGGCAGCAGGTGACAGGAGGGGATCCTCCCCCTCTGCTCTGCCCTGCTCAGGCCCCAGCTGGAGTGTTGTGTCCAGTGCTGGGCTCCCTGGGATCAAACAGCCAGGGATCTCCTGGAGAGAGTGCAGAGGAGGCTGAGGAGATGCTGAAGGGCCTGGAGCATCTCCCCTGGGAGGAAAGGCTGGGTGAGCTGGGGCTGTTCAGCCTGGAGAGAAGAAGACTCAGGGGGGACCTTCTGAATGTCTATCAATATCTGAAGGATGGGATGCAGGGGGAATGGCCAGCCCCTTCTCAGTGTCTGTGGGGACAGGACAAGGGGCAATGGCTGCAAGTTGGAGCACAGGAAGTTCCACAGCAACCTGGGGCAGAACTTTTCCCCAGTGAGGGTGAGGTAGCCCTGGGACAGTCTGCCCAGGGGGTGTGGAGTCTCCTTCTCTGGAGAGATTCCAGCCCCGTCTGGACACTGACCTGTGTGCCCTGTCCTAGGGACCCTGCTTTGGCAGGGGGTGGGACCCCATGGGCTCTGGAGGCCCCTTCCAACCCCTATGATTCTGTGATTCTATGATCTTCTATTGTTCTTGTTATGATTGTTGTCTCTGTCCATTCTATTAGACAGTCTTTATCTCAGCTCACAAGTTTTGCCTCTTGTATTTTAGTCTCACCCCCATCCCACTGAAGGTGTGGGAGCGAGTGAACAGCTGTGTGGTTGCTTTAGCTGCTAGCTGGGTTAAACCAAGTCTGAATGTGACACGAGCAGGATCATAGAATCACAGAATCATAGGGGTTGGGAGCGTCCTCAAGAGATCATTGGGTCCAACCTCCAGCTCTTGGTCCTGGATCCTTCTCACAATAGGGGGTAGACGTTGCTCATGCAGGAGGCTGAATGTGGGTGCACAGGTAATACCAGCTATATGAATGAATCCCTCCCTGGAGTACCCAGATTGGCCAATACTGCCCAGTGCTGACCAGTGCAGTCAGTTGCAATCCCACCATCACGTAGTCTTTTACTGGTGTTCCTTACAGTTCCTCAGCACAAAGCCACCTTGCCCACTTCTGGCTCTGTGCACAGGCACTCACTGATGACCACATGGCACCATGCAGGCTATTCATAGCCCTGGCTTCTTCCCAGAACTACAGGACTGGCCAGATGTTTGCTGGCAGCTGAGGAGGAAATGGTGCTTCCACATCACTAGGAGTCCCACTGAAGAACATGCAGCAAAATGAAGGGGCACCAGGCCCTTCTCCCAGTTCATGCTTCAGGTCCCAGCTGTGGGCTATGTGCTCACACACTCAGAAATATGCCCATCATTAGAACAGCTTTTTTAAGCCCCCTCCATCAAAAGCAAAATAAGGGAAAAAATAAGGACCAAATGCTCTGCCAGAGCAGGACCAACAACTGGCAGCAGCAGCTTCCTCTCCAGAGCTGTAGCAGGAGCCCCCAGAGATGACACTACCATCACTCTTACTCCATGGGGTGTCACAGTTCTGCGTGGCTGGGAAAAGAACGGGGGTGCAGAAAGTGGCTGCTGTGAGGAGCTGCTAGAATTCTCTGCAGCTCCAAAGTGTAAACAACTCAAGGCCAGAGTCACTGTTGACCAGGGCCAAGCCAATGAGAGATAGTCAGAGCGCCTCTGACAATCACATAGAGGAGAAAACAAGCCACAAGCAGCTGAATTTTGCCACCTAAGAAGGGAGTGAGAAGATGTAACGGGCTGTGCAGACACCAAGGCTGGGGAGGGGGCACCCCTGGTGGGTGGGACCCCATGGTGCAGCAGGGGGAGGGGGTGTGGAATGGATTTCCCGCACCCCACCCCCCCACCCCCACCCCCCCCCCCCGCACCCCTGGCTGAGAAGGAAGCCAACTTGCAAGGAACTGACCGAAGCCCCCATCTCCCAGTCCCTGCCCCCCTGTGCTGTGATCGGGGGGGAGGAAGGGAGTGATATCATGACTAGAGTGAAGTCTGCTGAGAAGGGAGCTGGAGGGGGGAGGTAAAGGTGTTTTAAGACCTGGAAAAGGAAAACAGCTCATGAAGAAGTAACCCAGAGCCCCATTATTTTCCTGCTCCCTGCCCCCCCACCCCGTACTGCGAGCAGGGGGGTGATGAAGGGAGTAAAATCCTGGCTAAAGGGAAGTCTGCTAAGAAGGGAGTGGTGGGGGGAAGGTGTTTAAGATCTGGGTGCATTTGGTTTAGGATTTGGTCACACTCCCAACTCCAGTTTCACTGCTCTTTGTAGTGTAATGAATTAGAAGAGTTCTTTCCTGCACTGGGTTGAGTCTGTTTCACTCATATTATTGCTGATAAGATGATCTCTCCTTGTCCTTATCTTGACTCCTCAGCCTCTTAATTTATATTTTCTCCCCTGTCCAACTAAGAAGGGGAGTAATAGACTTATTTTGGTGGGCATCTCAGCCAGGGCTAAACCATCACATCAGGACACAGTACTGGGCTGCCTGGCATTAGAGCCCTTGCACCCAGAGGTAGACAGAGCTTTCTTTGGTTCACCAACCAGAGACAGCCAAAGCAATTAGGATGCTTTTAGTGTGTGAATGTTGAGGTGAGGACAGCAGGCTCCTTACTGAGCTCCTGTGTTGTATTTGTACCATTCCTCAGATAAGATCTGAGCCTGTGCTCCTCTCTATTGTTCATGGCTGTTAGTGAGGGGTTTTTATATTACGATAGTCCTTATTATAACCATGGAGCTGCTTCCATTTTAATATCGTATTTAAATTCCATGCTTTCAAAATAATTGCTTCAGTATCTGGTGTTCTCATTAAAATAAGGTATTTTGGATGTTTCCCTTGGGTCTGATGGGATTTTTTTTTCTGAGAAGTTTAGCAGGCGCCCCCGACCATGCTGAGGCAGCTCACAGCTGTGCTTAATGCCTATTGAATTTAGTAATTTGCTTCTTTTAAAACTCTAGCAGACAGCTAGAGCAGATAAGTTCTTTGCTCATGAAGTTCAACAGATAAAGACATTGTTCATTTTCACAGCACTGGATTAAAATACCTGAGAAACCTTTAAGCACAGGGGGAAAAAAAAGATTTTTAAAAAAAAAAAAACAAACTTTAAAGTAGCATTTAAATGTCAAATAAAGAAGCAGCAGATACTGTTTATTTTGCCTTAGCAATAAAGTTTCTTGGCCCACAGCTTCTCAGCTAGGGTGGTGATGCCCTGCGATGGTAGCGGCTGGCTCTGCACAGCCCTTGAAGAGCAGCAGCACCCAGGCAGGGAAAGGGCTCCTACTGTTGGAGAATCCAAAGGTGCTGGAGACAAAATTGGCCCGAAGAAGTAGCTCCAAAATCAGAGCAATTGCAAACCCAGAGTGCTCCATCGATCCTTCCTAGTTTCTCAGGAGATAAACTGCAGTTGGGCAGGCAGACATGCCCTGGCTGGGCTGGGCTCTGCTAAAAGGAGGTCAGATCAGCACAGAGATGGAGTGAGCAATAACACTGACCCAGGGAGCACATAGGAAGGCAAGGACTGTCTATTTTAAGGATTAAGGATCTATTTTAAGGATTAAACACAAGGGGACCATAGTCTGGAATGAGGTCCCCAGGTTTTACTCTCAGAGGGCTGAACCTGGTCCAGCAGTTTCCTCATCACTTGTATTTGAATATTGCCCAGGAGCAAGTTGAACTGCACAAAGCAAATCTGAGTGGGCAGCAGACACTCCACTGCCAGGTAAATGTCTAAAGGGTATTGTCTAATTGTTGCTTCCTTCCTGTATTTGTTGTGCCTTCCCCAACACTTGTACACACAGTGGGCACCTTGCTGATGGCAAAACCTGCTGGAAAAGTGGGTGAGTTAAATGGCACTGCAGCTGCCTGGGGAGCTCAGATACTCACCCATCACTCCCTCTTTGCGGAAATAATGAGGCTGCAGTAATATGTATGCAATGTCAGTGGGCTTTATGATACATTCCTAGAAAACATTCCCTTTGAAAGCACTTCAGATCTTCAGGGATGCAGGAATCATAGAATCACAGGGGTTGGAAGGGGCCTCCAGAGCCCATGGGGTCCCACCCCCTGCCAAAGCAGGGTCCCTAGGACAGGGCACACAGGTCGGTGTCCAGACGGGGCTGGAATCTCTCCAGAGAAGGAGACTCCACACCCCCTGGGCAGCCTGTCCCAGGGCTCCCTCACCCTCACTGGGGAAAAGTTCTGCCCCAGGTTGGTGCAGAACTTCCTATGCTCCAACTTGCAGCCATTGCCCCTTGTCCTGTCCCCACAGACACTGAGAAGGGGCTGGCCATTTCCCCTGCATCCCATCCTTCAGCTATTGATAGACATTCAGAAGCTCCCCCCTGAGTCTTCTTCTCTCCAGGCTGAACAGCCCCAGCTCACCCAGCCTTTCCTCCCAGGGAAGATGCTCCAGGCCCTTCAGCATCTCCTCAGCCTCCTCTGGACTCTCTCCAGGAGATCCCTGGCTGTTTGATCCCAGGGAGCCCAGCACTGGACACAACACTCCAGGTGGGGCCTGAGCAGGGCAGAGCAGAGGGGGAGGATCCCCTCCTGTCACCTGCTGCCCACACTCCTCCTGATGCCCCCAGGATCCCATTGTCTCTCTCAGCCCCAGGGCACACTGCTGGCTCATGGCCACCCTGTCACCCACCAGCACCCCCAGGTCCTTCTCCACAGAGCTCCTCTCCAGCAGCTCCCCCCCAGCCTGTCCTGATTCCAGCAGTTATTCCTCCCCAGGTGCCAGACTCTCCACTTGCTGTTGTTGAACCTCATCTGGCTTCTCCAGATGAGAAAATGCCCCTTAGCAGTTACCTGGCAGTCTGTAGGCACTTTGTTCTCACAATGGAAGAATCCTGGCTCTTGGCAGGGCACATGGAGTCTTCTTACAAGTTGCACAAAGTAAAGAAAATAGAAGCGATGCTTCATTTCTCTCTTTTGCTTCCTACTTCTAGCTAGGAACAGGGCTCACAACCAGTTGTCCTTTTCAAACAAGCACTGGCATGTTGGAGTTCCTGCTCTGTGTAGAGCACAGCTCTCTGCTGAGATTTTAATCCATCATCCTTGCTGGGGGTGAGCTCACGCTGTCTTTGCTTGTTTCTCTTCACTTGCTCTGCTCTCCCTTTTTTTAGCTTTTCTCATGAAGTAGGATTCACGTCACTTGCTGTGAGTCTCTACACTGCAGCTGTCTGAATGAGTCACCCAAACACCCTGGAAAGTCAGGGAGAAGTAGACTCTCCCAGAAAGTGACTTCTCTGATCCAGGACCTCTTTGGGTTCTGGTAGCTGCATGTTCCAGTGAGTTCACTGCTACAGGGAGCTCTGGACCAGACAAAACCACCAGTTCCATCTACCACATCTGCACCACAACTTGGGGCATCTGCCAGTGTGCCCCTGTCTGCAGCATTTCCCTTGCAGAGAAGCAGAAGACACAGCCTGTTTTCTTGTGGAGCTCTGCATTTGGGATGACCTGCTGGAGAGCAGCTCTGTGGAGAAGGACCTGGTGCTGGTGGGTGACAGGGTGGCCATGAGCCAGCAGTGTGCCCTGGGGCTGAGAGAGACAATGGGATCCTGGGGGCATCAGAAGGAGTGTGGGCAGCAGGTGACAGGAGGGGATCCTCCCCCTCTGCTCTGCCCTGCTCAGGCCCCACCTGGAGTGTTGTGTCCAGTGCTGGGCTCCCTGGGATCCAACAGCCAGGGATCTCCTGGAGAGAGTCCAGAGGAGGCTGAGGAGATGCTGAAGGGCCTGGAGCATCTCCCCTGGGAGGAAAGGCTGGGTGAGCTGGGGCTGTTCAGCCTGGAGAGAAGAAGACTCAGGGGGGACCTTCTGAATGTCTATCAATATCTGAAGGATGGGATGCAGGGGGAATGGCCAGCCCCTTCTCAGTGTCTGTGGGGACAGGACAAGGGGCAATGGCTGCAAGTTGGAGCACAGGAAGTTCCACAGCACCATGGGGCAGAACTTTTCCCCAGTGAGGGTGAGGGAGCCCTGGGACAGGCTGCCCAGGGGGTGTGGAGTCTCCTTCTCTGGAGAGATTCTGGACACCGACCTGTGTGCCCTGTCCTAGGGACCCTGCTTTGGCAGGGGGTGGGACCCCATGGGCTCTGGAGGGCCCTTCCAACCCCTATGATTCTATGATTTGCACCACCACTGGCAATATGCCAGCTGGCATCAGGTCCCATGAAGTGAACATCCCCAGCACCCTGTCCCATCAGCCATCCTTTACATCAAAGGAAGGGTGATTGCTACCTCTAATGGGCTTCTCCCAATCTTTCTGATCCAGATGAACCAGCAAACACTGGCCACAGGAAGACAGTGCAAGGCAGCAAGCAAACCTTCAGTGAGAAGGTTCAAGGACAGAGGGCCAGTATGCTGCTCAATGTGGAGCGTGAGTGGGTGTTGGTCTGGCAAGCTGGATCTTCACCCTGTCCCTCTGCTTTGTTTGCTAGACTTGTCTTCCCTGGTGTAAAAAGTCTAGTCCATCACTGTCTCCTGCTCATGGTGAGAGGAGCATCAGTCACAGTACCCTCAGACGTAGCTCCTCTGCAGGTGTTTCCATGGGGCGCAAGTGGCTCCTGGTGAAAGTTTCCCTTGGGTGAGGTGAGGCTGCAGTCAGCAAAGCACAAGGGATACTGTCACTTGGAAACAGGTTTCTGCATGGTGAAGGGATGGTATGTATGAAGAACAGAGCTTGACCACAGCTCTCATTGAGTTAGAAACTGTGATGCCTGTGGACCTGAGCTCTTTCCTGAGGTCCAAGTAACGTTGTGACAACCAAATGCATGTGACACAAACACCACAGTCTGAGTGGTGCTGATGCTTTCACTGTATCTGCCATACCAGTCATCATCTATGCCTTACACTCCCCGGCAGAGCCACCACCAATCAGGCAACCCTACTGTGATGCTGGCTTCACCCATGTCATCTCCCAGGGCAGGGACAACACCTGCTGTCACACAGTGTCTCAGCTGGAACTGGGTCTAGAGGCAGACTGAGTTTTTCCTCATCTCCTCTGCTGTCCCAGACTACGTCTTCCAGATTCCAGAAAAGTTCATGGTAAGAGGAGAGAAGATGAGGGATCAGGGAGGCAAAGCCAAGTGCAACAGGTCTTACTTCACAGAATCACAGAATCACCAGGTTGGAAAAGACCTCTGAGATCAGAGTCCAACCGTTCCTGCCCTCTATTAAACCATGTCCCTGAGCACCTCATCTACCTGTCTTTTAAATACACCCAGGAATGGGGACTCAGCCCCTCCCTGGGCAGCCTGTGCCACAGCCCCACAACTCTGCCAGGAAGAACTTTGCCCTCCCAGCTGAGCTGCCCCTGCCCTGGCACAGCTTGAGCCCATTGCCCCTTGGCCCATCTCCTGTCCCCTGGCTGCAGAGACCATCCCCCACCTCTCTGCACCCTCCTGGCAGGGCAGGGGAGGTGGATGGGGAGAAGGTCTCCCCTCAGCCTCCTCTTCTCCAGGCTCAACACCCCCAGCTCCCTCAGCTGCTCCTCAGAGGATTTGCCCTCCAGCCCCTTCCCCAGCCTGGTTGCCCTTCTCTGGACTGGCTCCAGGACCTCCATGTCCTTCTGATGGTGAGGAGCCCAGAACTGGACCCAGCACTCGAGCTGCAGCCTCACTAGTGCCCAGTCCAGGGGCACAATCTCTGCCCTGGGCCTCCTGGCCATGCTGTGTCTGATGCAAGCCAGGATGCCATAGGCCACCTTGGCTAATGGAACAGAGGTTCTAGTACTCATGAACATACAAGTCTCAGAGTTACCTTGGCTCTTTCATGGAGATTTGGGACAGGTTCCAGTCCCATAGCAAGAACACTTCATCCAAGAAAGGCAACAGAGGAAAGGAAGAGCTCAGAGGCACTGGGACATGGCATCTCATTGATCTCTGCTTGCTTGTTCTTACTGCTCAGGTAGAAGTGTCCTGCCTGCCCACACTAGCTGTCCTGTGTGTGAAAAGTTGCCTTCAATTTTCAGCTGCAATTTGTTAACCTGTGTCTTCCTCCTGTTGCTGCTTCACTGGAACCAGCTGGACCACTGACTGCTGGATATAATTCCTGCATTTCCTAGTCAGCATCCAGAATGGAGAGAAAATCACACGAGTGTTATTCAGGCAACCAAAGGGACTCTGCTTATTCTCTGCACACTTTCCATTGCTCCCTCATAATTTCCAGCTTTAGTGTTAAGGACACTCCACAGCCCTGGTGTTGATGCTGAACAGTTATTGCTTCAGTAAAAGGCTTTTCTGTTTATGTGCATGCAGATAAGACAGCAGAACCCAGGTGAGCTGAGCAGACAGATGTGATGCCCTCCTGTTATACAACCCCTTTGTAAGTGCTGCCTACCAAAAACATTCTTTGGCTGTCCAAATACTTCTTAGTTTTCTACCCCCATCCCTGGGCCTGTTGGTCATGCTGTTTCTTGGGCTTTTCCTTATCACTGGGGTCTCAATTTGGCTTTGTAGTTGAGTAGAGGTTGGGAGACCTTTGCAGTGAGAAGACAAAATGCAGCATTGGGAATATCACATGGGAAACATGGTAAGGGGAGACTTGGCACTTGCACAGAACTTTCCAGCCCACCCCATAATTATATGATCCCTGCATTTTAAAAGGCATAAACCTGTCCCACATGCTGTTTGGGGTTTGGCTAGAGGCGTGAGTGCTTCTCTGCAGAAGGGGGGCTGTTTTGCCTGCCCCAGAAGAGAAGGTTTTTCTAAATCTCAGCTGACAGCAAAACAGAACTCCATTTTGCAAAGCACTGGGAAATTTCTCCTGAGCATCTTCCCTCATCACTTCTTCAGACATGCCTACATGCAGTTTTCCATGTTTCCATGCTGCCTCTGGAACTGACTTAACAGAGAAGACTGATCTAGTACTGTCTCAGGTCAGACTTGCAGATGAATCATTGGAAACAAAAAGTTACTAAGAAGGCAAGTATAAAATGCATCCCCAAACTCTGTCTCACAGTAGGTCTCTCTGAGGGTATCCATTTCTCAGATGGTTTTCAAGGTTCCTTCCTGGTGAGGCCTGGGCTTGGAGAGCCAGCCATCCCCACCAGCCATCCCCCTCAGCCATCCCATCAGCCATCCCTACCAGCCATCTCCCCCAGCCATCCCCCCCAGCCATCCCTACCAGCCATCCCCACCAGCCATCCCCACCAGCCATCCCACCAGCCAGCCCCCCCAGCCAGCCCCCTGAGCCATCCCTCCCAGCCATCCCCCCCAGCCATCCCCCCAGCCATCCCCCCCAGCCATCCCCCCAGCCATCCCCCCAGCCATCCCCCCCAGCCATCCCACCCACCACCCTCCCCAGCCATCCCCCCCAGCCATCCCACCAGCCATCCCCCCCGAGCCATCCCCCCCAGCCATCCCACCAGCCATCCCCCCCAGCCATCCCCCCAAGCCATCCCCCTCAGCCATCCCCGCCAGCCATCCCCCCAGACATCCCCCCAGACATCCCCCCCAGCCATCCCACCAGCCATCCCCCCAGACATCCCCCCCAGCCATCCCACCAGCCATCCCCCCAGACATCCCCCCCAGCCATCCCACCAGCCATCCCACCAGCCATCCCCCAGCCAACCCCCCAGCCATCCACTAACTGTGACAGTGGCAGTTCACCTTCAGGACTCTGGATATTTAGCACTGAACAAGGTGTGCAAATGAGCCTGCTAATAATCAGCTTGCTGTTCATTTAGACACTCAAGTAATGGACCTGTGAGCTTCTAATAATGAGTCGAGGAGCTGTAGGAATCGCCCTGTGTGGTGGTGTGAATCCCAGCCCCGTCCCCTTGAGCCGCTCAGTGACTGGTGTGGTCTCTCCTTTTCCTGGGTCACACGCCAGCCTGGGATGAGTTGGGTGCAGATTGTCCAAGACACAGACCAGAGTGTTAGGACACCCCCTTAATGTGCCCAGCCCTTGTTTCTGATATCATGTGGGAATAGTAACAGTGATGAGTCACCTCCTGACAGCCTGATGCATCTGCACCTGGGCCATGGCCCTTAAAGGGGGAGAGGTCAGAAATGCTCTGAGCCTGCCCTGATGGTGGGACGCACCAGAATACACCATCCAAGCTGGGCTGAAGTGGGAAAGTACCTGGTCAAAGTCAGTTATCTCAGACCCTACCAATGGTGATTCTAAGCAAGACCCTTTGAGCTCTTCTGGGTCGCACAGGATGTGAACAGCACCCACCAGCTCCTGTGAACAGCACCCCCCAGCTTCTTTGAACAGCATCCCCCAGCTCCTGTGAACAGCACCCCCCAGCTCCTGTGAACAGCACCCCCCAGCTCCTGTGAGCAGCACCCCCCAGCTCCTGTGAACAGCACCCACCCTGAGCCTCATGGGCACAAACATCTCCAGAATCGTCTGCTGATGGCAGGGCAAAGTCATCTTCTCCAGACCCAGCTATAGCCTGTTGAGGAATGCTGGTGCCTCCTGAGTATTTACTCTAAACTTGAAGAGGGACATCTCAACTATATGCTCTATATGCTACCTTCCTTCATCCACCTTTCTCCTTACAGTAGCTACACATTTGCCTTTACGAGTGTGGGTGACATATATCACTGGGCCCTAATATTTCTCCTTGTTAGTCTGCATTTGTTTATCTTATGTTTTAGAGCTGTATCGACTCATGCCTTGGAATCACTACCTATATACTTCAAGATACTTTATAGAAATTTAGTGTGAATCTTGTCATCTTCAAACCTGTACATAAGTCGCTATTGAATCAATATATATATTTGTTACATTGTAAAGATTTAAATTAGTCAATCATAAATGCTGCTAAGCTTTAAATTACCTTGTACTGTTAATGAATTCTGCATTGAGTAAATCGTAACCAGGTAAAACACCTTCTCATCTGTGACACTCTGAGAGAATCCTCTGCTGAAAGAAATTCTGTGTAAGCACAGCAGAGGTTCTGACATAGTCATGCAGAAACCTGAGGCTGCAGCTAGCCATGCCTGTGCCAGACCCGTGCTCTGTTTCAAACCATCAGAGTTCCAGAACAGGTATTTTCTAGGACAAGAAATCACCCTGAGTGCTACCAGAGAGGTAGCTCTTGCAGCTCTCAAGGCCAATGGGATCCTGGGCTCCATCAGCACAGGAGTGGTCAGCAGGGACAGGGAGGGGATTGTCCCTCTCTGCTCTGCCCTCACCAGGCCCCAGCTGGATCCTGTGTCCAGAGCTGGGGCCCAACACAAGAAAGATGTGGGGCTGTTGGAGAGGGGTCAGAGGAGCCACAGAGATGCTCAGAGGGCTGGAGCAGCTCCCCTCTGGAGAGAGGTTGAGGGAGCTGGGCTGGGTCAGCCTGGAGAAGAGAAGGCTGTGGGGGGACCTCATTGCAGCCTGCCAGTGGCTGAAGGGAGCAGAGACACAGGAGGGGAATCAGCTTGTTCAAGGGCAGAGACTGGCAGGACAAGGGGGATGGAGTGAAGCTGGAGGAGGGAAGGGTTAGATTGGATATTGGGGGGAAGTTCTTTACAGAGAGAGTGGTGAGGGGCTGGAAGGGGCTGCCCAGAGAGGGGGTGGGTGCCCCGTCCCTGGGGGTGTTCAAGGCCAGGTTGGATGGGGCCCTGGGCAACCTTGTGTAGCTCCAGGCCTGAGGTTGCTGTCCCTGCCTGTGGCAGGGGGTTGGAGCTCTGTGATCCTTGGGGTCCCTTCCAACCCATGCCATTCTGTGATTCTATGATAGACAGGGATCGTTAGGGTGAGGAACTCCAGAGATACTCTCAGGTTCAGTTTCTCTGAATCAATGGCTATGTGAACAAGGGAAGAGTATAGACAGCCTTGCGGTTGGACAGGGACTGTGCTTCTAAGTGTGTCAGGCTCATTTCCCTGGTGCTGACACTTCAATGTGTTGGCGACACTGCAAGTTATGGGGACAGACAGATTATGCCATCAGCTGTAGACATCATCTGTGCTTGCCTAAGAAAACCTTCCTCTGAGGAGAAATTAGCAAGAGAATGCAAGGCAGTAACCAGTCTGCTGTGTGCTGCATGAGCGTTACAACTAGAACAAGGCTTAACCAAGTGGTAAATGACACTGCAAGTAACTGACGTGTCTCTGCTGCAGTGACAGCAGCACTCCTGCAGTGACAAAGCACTGAGACCTTTGAGAGACAGGTGGTGTTCTGTATTTCATTGAATTCCCATAATCATAGAATCATCATCATCTCCTCAGCCTCCTCTGGACTCTCTCCAGGAGATCCCTGGCTGTTGGATCCCAGGGAGCCCAGCACTGGACACAACACTCCAGGTGGGACCTGACCTCATTACACTTCTGCATTTGCAGTTCTTGATGTTTACCCTAAATATTTGTCCTTGAAGTGACTTGTCAACATCTAGAGGAAGATGATCCAGGTGATCTTCAATGAGCAAAGCAAATATCCTTCCGGAAGAAGAAAGGGACTACTTTTCAGGCTGCATCAAGTGGATATCATGCATGACAAATCAGTGTTCTTAGCAAAAAGCTGCAGCCATCAGAAACCTATGATGATTGTGAGCTTCTCTTCAGTCCTTGGGAAAAGAGAAGCTTCCAATGCCATTAAGGACAACATGTAATGGGTCTGCTGTTCCCTGTCCTGCCAACACAGTGTTAGGGATTGCTAAGGGCTGAAGTAACTGTTAACTACTGAAAATAGGGTATTTAGCTTGAAACAACTCCATGAGAGGAAAGATTGTAATTTTTTAATTGACCATCTGTAGCAGAGCTGAAAAAAAATTGTTCCACAATTGCTACCTCCTTTTCTTGTCCATCAATCATGCTTTGAAAATATTGGGGTTGAGTGATGGAAAAAATAATGTACTGCTGTGACAGGGTATCTGTATTAATTGTTTCTTCTGTGATATAAACATTTCTCTTTTTAAAAGTCACAGAATCACAGAGCTGTAGGGGTTGGAAGGGGCCTCCAGAGCCCATGGGGTCCCACCCCCTGCCAAAGCAGGGTCCCTAGGACAGGGCACACAGGTCGGTGTCCAGACAGGGCTGGAATCTCTCCAGAGAAGGAGACTCCACAGCCCCTGGGCAGCCTGTCCCAGGGCTCCCTCACCCTCACTGGGGAAAAGTTCCTCCCGACATACTGGTCCAGAAAAATTACCTCTGACAAATTCAGATGGACTCCAAAGCTGGACACACTGTCTGAAAAGAATGCTGACAGTGAGCAATCATTAATTTAAAGCAGATAGTTATGAGAAAGGACAAAGAATATCTCTCACCCACTGGAAACCTTCTCTCCAATGCACACTCCAGTCATCTCACCATTGTGCTGTGCTTGGCAGGGAGTAGGGAAGCCAGCAGCACGTGGTAGCTCCTCTCCAGAGCAGCTGCGGCCTGTCCTTTGTGTCTGGCAGCTGCTAGGCCGTGGCAGAGTCCCTCCTCACAACCACAAACCACCCAACTGGTTGCACACTTGGCACAACCTCCACCCAAGCCCCCTCCTGTCCCCTTCACCTCCATCTTTGTGAGCAAGGCCTGAACAAGCCACTTCCAGTCTGCAGACCACCCAGGAAAGAGGATCACTTTTCTGGGGCATTTTCCTCTTGTTCTGGCTGGCAGGAGGGTTTAACTCTGCGTCCCAAAGAACAACACCCACTTGCCTCCCAAGAGCAGAGAGAGCTCTCTCCTTGCTGAGCTGCCACTGTCACTGCATGGAAGTTACTGAGAACATCCGTGGCAGCACAGTTGTCCCCCTTGGAAGGGTGGATGAGGGATTGGAGTCTTTTGCTGGCAGGACCTGGCCTCTTCCCAGTGTCTCAGCGATCTTAAACACTGCAGTCAAGAGCCAGAGCAAATCCAGCTGTAGAGGCACTTGCTTTTGGCACAGATGGTCCTTACCCTGTCCCTGATGCTAACCCTGAGATGCAGTGCAGGAGGAGGTCTCACTGCAGCTTGTCATGGACATCCAAGACCTAGTTGTGTCAGCCTGAGCTGGTCTTCTGGTCTTGCTTTATTGTCAGCAGAAAGAGATATATCTGAGTGGGTTACTGGGCCATTCAAAAGCAGTCAGCTGAGCGACCCTTGAGAGGATGAGGTTGATCTGTCCCTCTGGTCATCAAGAGGATTATGCAGAGTTACATGAGATTAACCTGACCTGCTTTACAGATGAGAAAGAGGTTCCCTAAAGAATGGATGTAGCTATGTGATGAGCAGAATGATACCTTATATCAGAATGATGCCTTCTGAAGACATTTGCTCTGCCTGTCTTTGGAGTGGCAAACCAGGAAGGCTTAATATACTTAGTGGGGTTTCCTCTGTGAGCAGATAGGAAAAGAATATTGATGTGTCTGTTGTTTTAGGCTAATAGCATTCAAAGTATCATACCTTCTCTCACACACTCTCAATCGTAGGCTGTGTTGGAGCCTCACTCCCACAAAACTCTTTCTGATTCACTCTACTGCCAATGGGGTGTGAATATTTCCTATGCAGTGCAAACACGTTCCTGAAACAAGCCCATCCTTTGCTCTGACAGAGGAGAAACGGGGTAATCAGCTCAAGTGAAATGCCAAACTCTAGAGCATCTCATTCTGTGAACTTGGTGGAGAAGTAAATAGAAAGAAGGCACAGCTGTGACTGCTTCCCATAGCCCTAATTCCATGGAAAATGTAATTCTGATCATCTGACAGGCCCAGGTGGCACAGTGCAGGCAAGACAGAGTTGGGTGCAACAGGCCTATGCTGAACAGAAGGACCATCTAAACCAGGGCTGCCAGGTGATCTCTGCTCTCTGCTGCTGCTCCACAGGCCTTTTCCCAGGACATTGTTATCATTTAAATGGAGATTACTTCTTTCTTGTAAAGCCACTTCTACTTTTATTTTGGACCCCCTTCAATAATTACTTTGAAAATTATTTTAAATAACTTTAAAAAAAAGGCTTTTTACCACAAAAATTTAGGTTTTTCCTGAACTGTGACTCCTGAGCCATTATAATGATCTTGTCCCTCGTTACTGATCAACAATGACTATTGTGAATGCCTGTCAATAGCCATGGGGTGTGCAAAGGCCACACTTTGTCCTGGTTAGTGCTATTATGTGATGACAAATCAGAGAATCATAGGGGTTGGAAGGGGCCTCCAGAGCCCATGGGGTCCCACCCCCTGCCAAAGCAGGGTCCCTAGGACAGGACACACAGGTCGGTGTCCAGACGGGGCTGGAATCTCTCCAGAGAAGGAGACTCCACACCCCCTGGGCAGCCTGTCCCAGGGCTCCCTCACCCTCACTGGGGAAAAGTTCTGCCCCAGGGTGCTGGGGAACTTCCTGTGCTCCAACTTGCAGCCATTGCCCCTTGTCCTGTCCCCACAGACACTGAGAAGGGGCTGGCCATTCCCCCTGCATCCCATCCTTCAGATATTGATAGACATTCAGAAGGTCCCCCCTGAGTCTTCTTCTCTCCAGGCTGAACAGCCCCAGCTCACCCAGCCTTTCCTCCCAGGGGAGATGCTCCAGGCCCTTCAGCATCTCCTCAGCCTCCTCTGGACTCTCTCCAGGAGATCCCTGGCTGTTTGATCCCAGGGAGCCCAGCACTGGACACAACACTCCAGCTGGGGCCTGAGCAGGGCAGAGCAGAGGGGGAGGATCCCCTCCTGTCACCTGCTGTCCACACTCCTCCTGATGCCCCCAGGATCCCATTGTCTCTCTCAGCCCCAGGGCACACTGCTGGCTCATGGCCACCCTGTCACCCCCCAGCACCCCCAGGTCCTTCTGCACAGAGCTCCTCTCCAGCAGCTCCCCCCCAGCCTGTCCTGATTCCAGCAGTTATTCCTCCCCAGGTGCCAGACTCTCCACTTGCTGTTGTTGAATCTCATCTGGTCTTTCCCTGCCCAGCTCTCCAGCCTGGCCAGGTCTCTGGATGGCAGCGCAGTGTCCTGCCTGTCAGCCACCCCTCCCAGCTTTGGATCGTGTGAGGTGCAGTTCTTGGTAACAGAAGGGGAGGTCTCACTGCAGCAACAGGAGGCAAGCAGCAAAAGCTCAAGGCAGCAGTTTGTGGTGGAAGGAGCTCAGCCACACATTTTACTTATCCTGGAGACAGCCAAGGCCATCAGCAGACCACCATGGTGCATCAGCTCTTGTCCAGAGAGAAACATGTAAAATACCAGTAACAGGACAGACAGATGTTTTCCAAAGGTTGTGTCACCACAGGTTTTTGCACATTGCTGGTATCTGCCCTTGTGATCCACGTCCTGTATCTTCCTCTCACAGTTCCACTGCTCAGCAAAATGTGCATCTGTGGTGGCCCTGGCTGTGTCCATGTTACACACCTGGCAGGGCCTCTTCTCTAGTTGCATAAAGCCCACCTTGTTGGTACCACATGCCTGCAGTGCTAACATCCCACTGCTAACATCTGGAACAGGGATTTCCTCCTATAGGAGAGAAGTCATCTAGGCCTGACTAAATATCTACAAGAGGGACCTTTAGAGCATTTAGCAATAGGATGAGGGGCAATGGCTTTAAACTAGAGCCAGGCAGGGTTAGGTGAGACCTGAGGAAGAAGTTCTTCACTCTGTGGGTGGTGAGACATTGGCACAGGGTGCCCAGAGGGGTGGTGAAGGCCCCATCCCTGGAGACATTCAGTATCAGGGTGAATGAAGCTCTGAGCACCCTAATCTAGTTCACGGTGTCTCTGCTCACTGCAAGGGTGGGACTAGATGGCCTTTAAGGGCCCTTCCAACTTAACACACTCTGTGGTTCTGTGATTCTATGATCTAGACCCACACTACACTTCCTTTGCCACCTATGGAAATCTAGTCACTGGATCTGGAGAATAAATCCTACAGAAACAGCTCTCTGGGGTATGAGAGGTGAATCCCATCCTAACTGGTCATGTTTCTCTCCCCAGCTGTGAAGGATGCTCAAGGTGGCTGCCTGTGCTACACATTTCTGTCATGGTTAATGTGCTTTTCGCTGGTTAAGGACAGGGAGACATCAGTAGGATCAGCTGACACTGGCCCCCAAGACACCTTCCCAGGGGTGACAGGGAAGCACAGGAAGAAAACAGTCACATTCCATCAACACTGGCCCGTGTCCCATAGTGTCAGTGCTTGCAAGTCTGACATGGCCAAGTAGGCTCATTTCATTTTAAACCTTTAGAGGGGAATTGTCAGATTAAGTCCTTTGAGGTCCTTGTGTGGTTACTGCCAGAAACAGACCTAGTCAGTGGTGTTGAGATCTCCTAGAAATTCACATTTTCAGACACTCTGGCTGAGCTATCAGTGGGTCCAAGCCAAAGGTTAAAGTAGAAATTTTAATTACCTGCCTTAAATATGGAAAAACTGAAGCCAAAGTGGATGTAGGAGAAAAATTCCAATGAGAGAAGCTCTGGTTGCAAAAGATGTCAGGGTGTGGGTTATAATGAACTAAAAGAACTGGCATTTATGTGGCCAGAGCCCATTTGGAGACATGCAGGATCCATTGCTTGAGAGAACTGTGCTCCACCTGAGTGAAAGTTCTTGCCTATTCTTAGAATTGATCAGAACATATCTGAGAGGAAGAGTGGGATTTTCACCTCCCTGTGAAACACAGCTGCAAGTAGAAATGTGCAACTGGTAGATGTGGAACTGTCCTGGTCTCATCCCAGGAGCTGAGCTGCTGGTGACTTGGCAGGGAATTTGTACTGCTTTAATGCAGGGGAATTTTTGCAAAACCCAATTCACTGAGTATCCCTGAGAACCCATTTGTTCCTCCCCTGTGGCTGTGCAGAGTTCTTCCTACTGTTAAATGGAAAGATGGAGAAGGCTGCATGCGTTATATTAAAAATACATTGACCTTAAGCATCTAATTATACACTGACCAATTTACAGGGATGTCATAATCAATCTTCACTGTGCCAGAAACAACTCATTTCTAACAGGCAGTTCTAACTGTGGGGTTTTCTGTCAGTGGGAGAAGTGAAAGCCAACATCTTGTCAGATGTGCGAAGCTTCGCAAGGAGGGAGCTGCACCCAGCTTTAGCTGAAGGTGCTGGTTGAGGAAAGGCCTGTGTGGAGGGGGCTGTAGCTAGGAGCAGTGAGGGATGGCAATGCTTCTGGCAAAAACTATCAGAGAAAAAAGCATAGAAAGCAATACCCATCACAGCCTTGTATTCCTCCCATGGGACTCCAGTTCAAACCTGAATGACCAGTGCATTATTGGAGGAAGTTTTTTTACAGAGACAGTGGTGAGGGGCTGGAACAGGCTGCCCAGAGAGGGAGTGGGTGCCCCATCCCTGGAAGAGTGGCAAGGGTTGCACTTGGGCCAGAGGAATCCCAGACAGATAAACAGACTGGGAGAGGGGCCCCTGGAGAGCAGCCCTGTGAGAAGGACCTGGGGGTTCTGGGGGAGAGAAACTCCCCATGAGCAGCAGTGGCTCTGGCAGCTGGGAAGGATGATGGGATCCTGGGCTCCATCAGCAGAGGGGTGGCAGCAGGGACAGGGAGGGGATTGTCCCTCTCTGCTCTGCCCTCACCAGGCCCCAGCTGGATCCTGTGTCCAGAGCTGGGGCCCAACACAAGAAAGATGTGGGGCTGTTGGAGAGGGGTCAGAGGAGCCACGGAGATGCTCAGAGGGCTGGAGCAGCTCCCCTCTGGAGAGAGGCTGAGGGAGCTGGGCTGGGTCAGCCTGGAGAAGAGAAGGCTGTGGGGGGACCTCATTGCAGCCTGCCAGTGGCTGAAGGGAGCAGAGACACAGGAGGGGAATCAGCTTGTTCAAGGGCAGAGACTGGCAGGACAAGGGGGATGGAGTGAAGCTGGAGGAGGGAAGGGTTAGATGAGAGATTGGGGGAAGTTCTTTGCAGAGAGAGTGGTGAGGGGCTGGAACAGGCTGCCCAGAGAGGGGGTGGGTGCCCCGTCCCTGGGGGTGTTCAAGGCCAGGTTGGCTGGGGCCCTGGGCAACCTTGTGTAGCTCCAGGCCTGAGGTTGGTGTCCCTGCCTGTGGCAGGGGGTTGGAGCTCTGTGATCCTTGGGGTCCCTTCAAACCCTGTGGTTCTATTCTATGATTATGGTTTTCTTTGCTATTTGTTTATGAATTTGAGAATTACAGAATAATGTGGGTTGCAAGGAATTTCTGGGAGCCATCTGGTCCAATCAACCTCCCTAAACCAGGAGGGAGCTGCATACAGCTTTGAAGTTGCATTAATTTTGAAATTAAATCAGGTTGTTGAGGGCCTTGCACATTAAATATCTTGAGCCTCCACCACCTCACTGGGCTCCCCTTCCAGTGCCTGACCACTGCTCAGTGTGGAAACTTTCGGTAACTAGAAACCTGAAGATGATGATTCACAGAATCACAGAGAATCACAGAGCTGTAGGGGTTGGAAGGGGCCTCCAGAGCCCATGGGGTCCCACCCCCTGCCAAAGCAGGGTCCCTAGGACAGGGCACACAGGGCGGTGTCCAGACGGGGCTGGAATCTCTCCAGAGAAGGAGACTCCACACCCCCTGGGCAGCCTGTCCCAAGGCTCCCTCACCCTCACTGGGGAAAAGTTCTGCCCCAGGGTGCTGGGGAACTTCCTGTGCTCCAACTTGCAGCCATTGCCCCTTGTCCTGTCCCCACAGACACTGAGAAGGGGCTGGCCATTCCCCTGCATCCCATCCTTCAGATATTGATAGACATTCAGAAGGTCCCCCCTGAGTCTTCTTCTCTCCAGGCTGAACAGCCCCAGCTCACCCAGCCTTTCCTCCCAGGGGAGATGCTCCAGGCCCTTCAGCATCTCCTCAGCCTCCTCTGGACTCTCTCCAGGAGATCCCTGGCTGTTTGATCCCAGGGAGCCCAGCACTGGACACAACACTCCAGCTGGGGCCTGAGCAGGGCAGAGCAGAGGGGGAGGATCCCCTCCTGTCACCTGCTGCCCACACTCCTCCTGATGCCCCCAGGATCCCATTGTCTCTCTCAGCCCCAGGGCACACTGCTGCCTCATGGCCACCCTGTCACCCACCAGCACCCCCAGGTCCTTCTCCACTGAGCTCCTCTCCAGCAGCTCCCCCCCAGCCTGTCCTGATTCCAGCAGTTATTCCTCCCCAGGTGCCAGACTCTCCACTTGCTGTTGTTGAATCTCATCTGGTCTCTCCCTGCCCAGCTCTCCAGCCTGGCCAGGTCTCTGGATGGCAGCGCAGTGTCCTGCCTGTCAGCCACCCCTCCCAGCTCTGGATCATCAGGTACTT
The DNA here is from genome assembly GCA_022605575.1 of Laterallus jamaicensis coturniculus. Classification (NCBI taxonomy): domain Eukaryota; kingdom Metazoa; phylum Chordata; class Aves; order Gruiformes; family Rallidae; genus Laterallus; species Laterallus jamaicensis. The sequence continues at coordinate 967,567 of JAKCOX010000028.1, forward strand.
GCTGAAGGTGGGTGCTGTTCCCTCAGGTCCGTCTAACAGCCTGAGCAAGCAAGTTTCAGCCTATTGGCTGTTTTTGAAAGCTTTGCAAGGAACTTTAAGTAGCTAATGAGACCAAAGCCTCCTGCTCCTTTAAGGCCTGTGACAATCCCAATCAAACAAACAACCTATTTTTCTCATGTTTTGGAATTTTCTTCATCACAAGCCAAGTGGCAAGCATCCAAACTGTCAGAGGCAGAACATGTTAGCCTGTGCTTCTTGCTGTGTTCTCTGGAGATGCCTGATAGAACCTTGAGCTCACTGGAAGAGTCTGGGGAGCCCTCAGTGCTAGACAATTTGCAAGCTGCTTCACATTTTTAATTTGTCCTATCTGCCTGTGAGCATGCTTGTGTGCAAGATAAGACATCTTTGATGTGAGCTCCAGTTTTATCACAGCTCTTCTGTGGTGGAGAACATTCCAGATGACGAGATAAAGCCAGACTCTGCTGTGTTGCCCTTAGTGACACCACATGCTTTGCACTCAGTGAGAGAGGACCATCTGCAGTATAGGAGCACAGAGTCATTTTGTAGCTTGGGCAGATCCAGTCACTCTGAAATCATGTTTGCAGACTCTGGGGTGTGTGGGCCTATGCATGTGCAAGGAATGAAAGCCCAGGGTGGCTCCCATGGGATCTGGTTGCCTGAGCTTTCATGGGAGCAGAGAAATAAGCTAGGAGTTGAAACAGGCTCTGCACCAGGTTATCCTAGAGATGGAGGGATCAACAGCCCAACTAAAGTGCATCTGCATTAATGCACACAGCTTGGGCAACAAACAGGAGGAGCTTGAAGCAGTTGTACAGTGGGAAGCCTATGTCTTAGTTGCCATCACGACTTGCATAACTGGAGTGCTGTGTTGGATGGGTATAAAACCTTCAGGAGGGTCAGGTGAGGAAGAAGGAGTGATGGGGTAGCCCTCTGTGTAGGGAACATCTTGATGGTCTGGAGTTTAATGATGGTGAGGGTAAGATTGAGTGTTTATGGGTTAGAATCATGGATAAGGCCAACAAGGCAGACATCTTGGTGGGAGTCTGTTACAGACCACCCAACCAGGATGGAGAGGTAGATGAAAGCTTCTTCAGGCAGCTGCAAGTAGCTGGCACTAGTTCTTGTGGGTGACTTCCACCTCCTGGGTATCCTCTGGATAGACAACACAGCAGAAAGGGGTCAGTCTAGGAGGTTCTTGGGGTGTGTGGGAGATAACTTCCTGACACAGCTGGTGAGTGAGCCAGGTGGCTGTGCTCTGTTTAATATCTTCCAGTCCTGTTTGATATCTTCATTGACACCTTGCTGAGGGAACAGCACCCACCCTCAGCAAGTACCTGATGATCCAGAGCTGGGAGGGGTGGCTGACAGGCAGGACACTGCGCTGCCATCCAGAGACCTGGCCAGGCTGGAGAGCTGGGCAGGGAGAGACCAGATGAGATTCAACAACAGCAAGTGGAGAGTCTGGCACCTGGGGAGGAACAACTGCTGGAATCAGGACAGGCTGGGGGGGAGCTGCTGGAGAGGAGCTCTGCGGAGAAGGAGCTGGGGGTGCTGGTGGGTGACAGGGTGGCCATGAGCCAGCAGTGTGCCCTGGGGGTCAAGAGAGCCAGTGGGTTTGTGGAAACCCCATCTCTGGAAGTGTTCAAGGCCAGGTTAGACGGGGCTTTGGGCAACCTGGTCTAGTGAAGGGTGTCTCTGCCCACAGCAGGATGGTTGGAACAAGATGACCTTGAAGATCCCATCCAAACCAGACCATTCTGCAATGCTATAATTCTATGACCTTCATGCAGTAGTATGAATTGCCCAGTAGTCCTTCTGGATGCTCCAAAGACCCACTCTTTAGTTTGAATTTCCCAACACAAGGGATCATAGAATCATAGAATGGCATGGGTTGGAAGGGACCCCAAGGATCACAGAGCTCCAACCCCCTGCCACAGGCAGGGACACCAACCTCAGGCCTGGAGCTACACAAGGTTGCCCAGGGCCCCATCCAACCTGGCCTTGAACACCCCCAGGGACGGGGCACCCACCCCCTCTCTGGGCAGCCCCTTCCAGCCCCTCACCACTCTCTCTGTAAAGAACTTCCCCCCAATATCCAAGCTAACCCTTCCCTCCTCCAGCTTCACTCCATCCCCCTTGTCCTGCCAGTCTCTGCCCTTGAACAAGCTGATTCCCCTCCTGTGTCTCTGCTCCCTTCAGCCACTGGCAGGCTGCAATGAGGTCCCCCCACAGCCTTCTCTTCTCCAGGCTGACCCAGCCCAGCTCCCTCAGCCTCTCTCCATAGGGAGCTGCTCCAGCCCTCTGAGCATCTCCGTGGCTCCTCTGACCCCTCTCCAACAGCCCCACATCTTCCTTGTGTTGGGCCCCAGCTCTGGACACAGGATCCAGCTGGGGCCTGGTGAGGGCAGAGCAGAGAGGGACAATCCCCTCCCTGTCCCTGCTGCCACCCCTCTGCTGATGGAAGAGGATCACAATCAGTCTTTCCTATCTCAGGAATGATTTTCAGATAACACCTGCTCTTCTTTGAGTCAGAGCTTTGCATCCCAACACCAATTATGGTAGGACAATCCCTTTCCTCAGCAATTTCAGAGGTCTGATTTGTCATTTCATGCTATTAGAGCTTTAAAACTTTTTCACCTTCATGTTAAGAGATGTGACTCTATCAGAAAATAAAATGTAAATAGTTGGTTTAAAGGTCTTTTGACTAGTTTGATGCTACAGAGATGATGGGTGGTGAGGAACCTTTGGAAAGATCTCACAAAACCAACCTTGGGCAAATGGGTGGCAGATGAGCTTAAGGGAATTAATTTAGAGAAAAACAATCTAAAGCATATTTACCCAACACAGAGCCAGGAACAGATGGTTATAACTTGGGAGAGTGATGTTGGGAATGTCACTAATACAATCAATTCAGTGTGCAGAAACAGTGAAAACAAAAATTGCATCGTTAGCATTGAGAAGAGACAAAGGACATCACCCTGCTCTAGATAAAACCTCATTGCACCCTCATTTCAACGGCCACAGCTTGAGGTTCAGGTCTCTGCATGGCAAGCAGGAACAGAGAGAGGCAGGAATGGTCTAGAAAAGGGAGCAGTTGCCTCCCAAAGAGAGTCTTCAGTTTGAAGAGAGACATGCTGTGGAAGGTAGTGTGATCAACAAGATCCTGAAGGCAGGAGATGTGCTGAAAATGGAGCTGCTTACTAAAGCTGCTCTTCTGGACTGAAAGTACTGAGAAATTCATTGGGGATGTGTGTAAGGCCACCATGAAGTCTTCATCCATCAGGTTGTGAGCTGCCCTGGGTGGCTGTGGGAGCTGCTGACGCAGCCGGATCAGAGGGACCGAACACAACTGTGGGGAACAGGTCCCTGTGTGGGTGCTGAAGGAGGAGGCAGGGATGTCCCCTCTGCAGCCCCATGCTCCTGGCTGCTGGAGGATGTGGGGGATGGTAGAGAGCAGCCAGGCTCCCTGCCTGGGCAGTGCTCTTGGCAATGCTGGGCTGGGCTGGGCTCTGACCCAGTCCTCTGTTTCCAGTGGTTTTAGGTTTGGGGAATTCCCACTGGTCCCTTTCATTTTCCACCTCTCCACAAAGGAAATCCACCTTCTGCTGCTTTCACAGGGGCTCTTGTTAGAGACTTCTCTTGTCCAAAACACCCACATGGCATGGCTAAGGTGTCATTCCAGGAACATTATGTTGACACCAATGTCAGTGCAGGCAACACCACCCTCTCCCTTGTTGCATCACAAATCCAGAAGATCCATAGGATCTCTAAGGTTGGAAAAGGCCTCTGACATTATCGAGTCCAACCATCCACCCAACACCACCATGTCAACTAACCCATGTCCTGGAGTGCCATGTCTACACATTTTTTAACTCCTCCAGGGATGGTGACTCCACCACCTCCCTGGGCAGCCTGGTCCAGTGCCTCACCAATCTTCCAGTGAAGAAATGTTTCCTAATGTCCAATCTAAACATCTCCTGATGCAAATTGAGGCCATCCTCATTCCTCTTGTCCTTTTGCTAGATACATGGGTAGAATAGACCAACCCCCCACCTCACTACACCCTCCTTTCAGGGACCTGTAGAGAGTGATCAGGCGTCCCCCCAGCCTCCCCCAGCCTGAACACCCCAGTTCCCCCAGCCCCTCCTCATCAGACCTGTTCTCCAGACCCTTCATCACTTCACTGCCCTTCTCTGGACACACTCCAGCCCCTCCATGTCCTTCTTGTAGTGAGGGGCCCAAACCTGAACACAGCCCTCCAGGTGAGGCCTCACCAGTGCCCAGTGCAGGGGCACCATCCCTGCCCTGGTCCTACTGGCCACACTGTGTCTGACACAAGCCAGGATGCTGTTGTCCTTCTTGGCCCCTGGGCACACTGCTGGCTCATGTTCAGCTGGCTGCTGACCAGCACCCCCAGGCCCTTTTCCACCAGGCAGCTTCCCAGCAGCTCTGCCCCAAGCCTGTAGCCTGTATTAAAAAATAGCAAAAAACCCCAAAACAAACAAACAAGAAAAAACATATAAAAAAACCCCAAACCCCCAAACCAAACCCTAATTCCATGAGCCCACATGGAGAAGGAGCTGGGGGTGCTGGTGGGTGACAGGGTGGCCATGAGCCAGCAGTGTGCCCTGGGGCTGAGAGAGACAATGGGATCCTGGGGGCATCAGGAGGAGTGTGGGCAGCAGGTGACAGGAGGGGATCCTCCCCCTCTGCTCTGCCCTGCTCAGGCCCCAGCTGGAGTGTTGTGTCCAGTGCTGGGCTCCCTGGGATCAAACAGCCAGGGATCTCCTGGAGAGAGTCCAGAGGAGGCTGAGGAGATGCTGAAGGGCCTGGAGCATCTCCCCTGGGAGGAAAGGCTGGGTGAGCTGGGGCTGTTCAGCCTGGAGAGAAGAAGACTCAGGGGGGAACCTTCTGAATGTCTATCAATAGCTGAAGGATGGGATGCAGGGGGAATGGCCAGCCCCTTCTCAGTGTCTGTGGGGACAGGACAAGGGGCAATGGCTGCAAGTTGGAGCACAGGGAGTTCCACAGCAACCTGGGGCAGAACTTTTCCCCAGTGAGGGTGAGGGAGCCCTGGGACAGGCTGCCCAGGGGGTGTGGAGTCTCCTTCTCTGGAGATATTCCAGCCCCGTCTGGGCACTGACCTGTGTGTCCTGTCCTAGGGACCCTGCTTTGGCAGGGGGTGGGACCCCATGGGCTCTGGAGGCCCCTTCCAACCCCTGTGATTCTGTGATTCTATGACTGCACTGTACCAGCATTTCACAAAGGCAATGCAGTCATTTGTGTGAATGGCAGAAAGGGAAAAGCTACTTAAAACGTGAAGACCACTGGAGTGCTTAGGAAATTATCCTTTTAAAAGTTATTTCATAAATCTTTTCATTATCTAAAAGTGTCATCAGGGTGATTAAATTTTCTATTCTACAGCATATTTAATTAACTCCATACAATATGCAGACTAAACTCTGAGGCTACAAGAAAACAAATCAGCAAAGTTTTTGGTGTGAAAATTTTCTAAATTAAAATATTCAACATTCACTTAGAAAAAACCCAGTTTCACTTAAAAATTGACCCAAAGTCAAACAAAAGTAATTAAATGAAACTCCTAAATAACCCCAGTACACAAAGCTGAGTATTTAGTATGGGTTGAGAAAAATTATATCAGGTTTAAGGAACAGTTTAAAAGCTCCTTAAAATTTTGCTTGGGTTCTGTACAGCTTGAATTCCCCATCAGATGCACAGACACAGTCAAATTGTACTTCTGCCTGATGGTGATGCACTGAGGGATAGGCAGGGTTAGATGTGGAATCATAGAATCGCAGGGGTTGGAAGGGACCTCAAGAGATCATCAGGCCCACGCCCCTGCCAAAGCAGCTCCCTAGCTCATATTGCACAGATAGGCATCCAGAGATGGAGACCCCACCACCTCCCTGGACACGTTTTGGGGTTGGCTCTTCTCTCTCGTGGGATGCAGCCGCCATGGGAACAAGCCACGAGCGCGAGCCCAGGGTGTCTGGGAGAAAGGGCGGCCCTGCAACGCGGGCTGCTCGTCACAGCGCGTAGGCAAGCACACCCAGAAATAGCAGCTGACACACATGACACGTTGGGGGTTTCTATACATAGAGTGGGTGAACTTTTCTATCTGCTCACAGATATAGACCCTGGAGCTGCAGCTCAGGGATTTCTGCTAGAAAGCCACTCGGTGAGACTCGATAGCTACTGATGCTCAGGGGTTAAACAGCAAGATTTCCACTCACAGATGGCTCTTCTGGAGACATGTGGATGCCTTTGGTGTGATCATGACAGATAAATGGGGCTTTATCCCCTGGAGAGCTGATCCTGCTCCAGAGCAGCTCAGTGCCCCTGCTCTGGGAGGGAGCATGTGGTGGCCAGGGGGCAGGTCATCACAAGACAGCTGAGCCATCCTGGCAGGTGGGACTCCAACCTCTACTTCCTTCACCAGTAATTTACCCAGGGTGGAAATGCTGGGAAAGAGAAAAGACAAGATGAAGAGGGAATTTGCTGTCATTTTGACCAGGTACATCATGCTGCCTTCACACATGTGGTGGATTGGCCCTGGCTGGAGGCCAGATGCCCACCAAAGCTGCTTTATCACTGCCATCCTCAGCTGGACAGTGGGGGGAGAATATATAATGAACCTCTCATGGGTAGAGATAAGGACAGGGAGAGATCATTCAGTAATTACTGTCATAGGCAAAAAAGACTCAACAGAGAATAAAACACATCTAATTTATTACCAAACAAAACAGAGTCAGATCATGAGAAATAAATCCAAATCTGAACAGCCTCCCCCCACCCCTCCCTTCTTTCTGGGCTCAACTTTATTCCCCATTTCTCTCCCTCTTCCCCCTGAGCGGCACAGGGGGAGGGAATGGGGTTGGGGTCAGTCCATCATACACTGTCTCTGACGCTCCTTCCTCCTCAGGGGAGGACTCCTCACACTCTTCCCCTGCTCCAGAGTGGGATCCCTGACACAGGATAGTCCTCCACAAACTTCTCCACCCTCCTTTCCCACCCTCCTCAGCTCTTCCCCAGCTGCCCCAGTGTGGGTCCCTTCCAAGGGGTGCAGACCTTCAGGCCCAGCCTGCTCCAGCCTGGTCCCCCATGGTGTCACAAGTCGCCCCAGCAAACCTGCACCGGCCTGGGCCCCTTCATCCACTGGCTGCAGGTCCTGGCAGGAGCTTGCTCCAGTGTGGGGTCTTCCCCGGGGGTCACAGTGTCCTTCATGTGTCTCCAACCACTCGAGGATAGGATCCTTCTTGGGCTGCAGGTGGGATCTCTGCTCCATCATCACCCTCCACAGCCTGCTTCACCATGGTCTTCTCCAGGGGCTGCAGGGGAATCTCTCCTCTGGCACCTGGAACAAATCCTCCCTCTCTCCTCTTCACTGACTTTGGTGTTCTGCACAGTTTCTCACATCTTCTCACTCCCTTCCCTGGTGGCAATAAACATCCACTAATGGGCTTTTTTCCTCTTAAATATGATTCACAGATGCACTGCCACCTTGTTGATGGCCTTGGCCTTGCTCAGCAGCAGGACGGTCCTTGAGTCAACTGGTGTTGGCTCAGTGAGACCTGGGAAAAGCTCCTAGGAGCTTCCCACAGAAGCCACCAAAATCTTGTCACACAAACCCAAAGCAGCCCATTTCCAAGTGTCAAACTGTCCCTTCTACCAGGGTGAAGGGAGAAATGAACAATTTTGTAGCAGGCAGAAGCACACAGTTGCATGTGGTGCATGTATAGGGCTTGAAGAAGAGGCTTGGAAAAACAGAGAAGCTCTTGAGCACCAAAACACTCCTGGGATCTCTAGATGTGTCTATGTGCAGCCCATGCAGATAAGTTGCATATTCCTTTTTAGAGACACTGTGACTTCCAGAGTTCAGCCCAAAGGCACATGGTTTGATCTGGTCTGGCTGGGGCAACACTGCTGCAGAGTCCTGCATCTTTGTCTGAGACATCTGCTCCTGCACAGAGGGAATGCAGATCTTAACAAGCTGGAAAGATGGGCCCAGAGGAACTGAATGGGGTTCAACACTACAGAGTGTCAGGGGTGGCACTTGGGCCAGAGGAATCCCAGACAGATAAACAGGCTGGGAGAGGAGCCCCTGGAGAGCAGCCCTGTGAGAAGGACCTGGGGGTTCTGGGGGGGAGAAACTCCCCATGAGCAGCAGTGGCTCTGGCAGCTGGGAAGGATGATGGGATCCTGGGCTCCATCAGCAGAGGGGTGGCAGCAGGGACAGGGAGGGGATTGTCCCTCTCTGCTCTGCCCTCACCAGGCCCCAGCTGGATCCTGTGTCCAGAGCTGGGACCCAACACAAGAAAGATGTGGGGCTGTTGGAGAGGGGTCAGAGGAGCCACGGAGATGCTCAGAGGGCTGGAACAGCTCCCCTCTGGAGAGAGGCTGAGGGAGCTGGGCTGGGTCAGCCTGGAGAAGAGAAGGCTGTGGGGGGACCTCATTGCAGCCTGCCAGTGCCTGAAGGGAGCAGAGACACAGGAGGGGAATCAGCTTGTTCAAGGGCAGAGACTGGCAGGACAAGGGGGATGGAGTGAAGCTGAAGGAGGGAAGGGTTAGATGAGATACTAGGGGGAAGTTCTTTGCAGAGAGAGTGGTGAGGGGCTGGAACAGGCTGCCCAGAGAGGGGGTGGGTGCCCCGTCCCTGGGGGTGTTCAAGGCCAGGTTGGATGGGGCCCTGGGCAACCTTGTGTAGCTCCAGGCCTGAGGTTGGTGTCCCTGCCTGTGGCAGGGGGTTGGAGCTCTGTGACCCTTGGGGTCCCTTCCAACCCATACCATTCTGTGATTCTGTGTATGTAGATATTCTACTTTCAGCAGCATGGAAACCCAGAAATGTTTCTTTTGGGACCAGCAGAATATATTCTGTTTGATCTGAAAGACATCATTTCCTGCAGGAATGGTGGGATGGGAAGAACGTGCTGGAGGAGGGGAGGAGTGGGCTTAGTCGCCCATATTTGTTGACACACTTTACTTTCCACTCTAGATTGATTTTTAATTAAAAGTATCCTTTGAATGCAAAAAATGAGAGAAAACCCATCATTCTGAAAATGTCAAGAAGAAATACTTCTGTTTCCAAATGTCAGAAGAATCACTTATGCTGAGGCTCCGTTCCAAGGGAGCCATTTATATCTGGTTTGGAGCTGTAAGAGTTGCTGTTTCATTTTCCCTTTCAAGTGTCCAGTCCATGCCCTGATGCAAGGAAAAAACTTCTAGCAGCTACTTGCAGAAGCCAGTTAGGATAACAGGAAGAGGAAAGGTGTATGTGATGTGTAGGACCTTCTTGCCCTCCTCCTGTGGGTGTGTATGTGATCTGCTGAGCTACTCCCCATCTTGTTTTGATATAAATTACACTTTTCCCAGTGTTAACCAACTTGATTGCTTGGATATCAGTACTCTTAGACCTTGCTCTTATATTCTTCTGGTGCTTTAACACACAGAGGTTAATTCAGATGGAAAGTGTTATTTCTATTTCAAATCCTGAAGCCAGAGTGTATTTCACAGCTGCCTGGATCCAGCTTTTTCATTGTCTTGATGGTCCTATTACACTTCACTCATCACCAAAGGGCAAAAGCCTCTTTGCCAGGTTGGTAAGGGCTGTGACCCACTGCTGGTGATGCCAGTAGGTCTTCAGAGGAGTTTTACTATTTGATTCAAAGCAGTCTTTACCCTTCGTGCCAGTGTTTACCATGTGTCTCTGATAGATGATGCCAGGCCACTTAAAGCACTTGGTCTTAGAGTAATTATTTGGATGTTCCAGCAAGTTTTGCAAGACTGTCACCTGCCTGCTGTGTTCCCCTGTCACTTCTGTTTACAGTTGCCCCTATAGCCTGTGCTTTATTGCTCAAGAACCACAAAGTGAGTCAAGGTAATCCCACTCTGATTCTCATTCCCTGCATTGACTGTGTAGGAAACACATGGAGAGGACTCTCAGACCTGAGCTGAAATCACTGTGAAGGTATGAACACCACCCTGCTGTGCCAGACTCTGCAGTTTCTCTCAGCAGGAATTTAGGGACTTTTCTTGACATTAAGCTTTGGGGACACTGGAGTTGGTGTCAGCAAAGAAAGTAACGAAACCACCATTGCTTCTGGAAAAGCAGTGAAGTCTTTTCAAGGCACCTTCCTCTAGTTTAGTTATTTTAAATGGCTGCAGTATGTATTGTCTGGGCTCAACTCAGCAGCTGGTGTTCAGGGGCAGACAGAGTGGGTAGCCCTCACTCAGCCTACAGGCTGAGCCTACAGTTCAGGGTGCTTGAACACTCAGCAGAGATGGAGGCACTGCTGGGGCATCTCATGGGGTGCTGTGGTTGAGCCATTGGTGTTGGTGTTAGAAATGCTTAGGACATCTACAGATTGAAGCTCTTTCACAGACAGCAATGGCTGGAGATCCCACATGGTTAATATGCTGCAGTGTCTGTGTTCAGGGAACCCAAAAGGTTGCAGACTGATGAGCAAAGCCCAACTGCTTTCAGTGGTCCTGCAGAGCTACCAGGTAGTAAAGCAGCTAGAGCAACCCTGTGAGACTAGAAATGTGTTTTATTGGCATAACAAGGTAAAGCAGCTGAAGAAGGCAGAAGCATATGAAATGAAGATCTAGATGGAAGGAATAACTGCAATCATAGAATCATGGAATGGCATGGGTTGGAAGGGACCCCAAGGATCATAGAGCTCCAACCCCCCTGCCACAGGCAGGGACACCAACCTCAGGCCTGGAGCTACACAAGGTTGCCCAGGGCCCCAGCCAACCTGGCCTTGAACACCCCCAGGGACGGGGCACCCACCCCCTCTCTGGGCAGCCTGTTCCAGCCCCTCACCACTCTCTCTGCAAAGAACTTCCCCCTAATATCCAATCTAACCCTTCCCTCCTCCAGCTTCACTCCATCCCCCTTGTCCTGCCAGTCTCTGCCCTTGAACAAGCTGATTCCCCTCCTGTGTCTCTGCTCCCTTCAGGCACTGGCAGGCTGCAATGAGGTCCCCCCCCAGCCTTCTCTTCTCCAGGCTGAGCCAGCCCAGCTCCCTCAGCCTCTCTCCAGAGGGGAGCTGCTCCAGCCCTCTGAGCATCTCCCTGGCTCCTCTGACCCCTCTCCAACAGCCCCACATCTTCCTTGTGTTGGGCCCCAGCTCTGGACACAGGATCCAGCTGGGGCCTGGTGAGGGCAGAGCAGAGAGGGACAATCCCCTCCCTGTCCTTGCTGCCACCCCTCTGCTGATGGAGCCCAGGATCCCATCACCCTTCCCAGCTGCCAGAGCCACTGCTGCTCATGGGGAGTTTCTCCCCCCCAGAACCCCCAGGTCCTTCTCACAGGGCTGCTCTCCAGGGGCTCCTCTCCCAGTCTGTTTATCTGTCTGGGATTCCTCTGGCCCAAGTGCCACCCCTGGCACTCTGCAGTGTTGAACCCCATTAGGTTCCCCTGGGCCCATCTTTCCAGCCTGGCAAGATCCCTCTGGATGGCTCCTTTCCTTCTAGGGTGTCACTCACCCCACTCAGCTTGGTGTCCTGGCTGTGTTTCCTCCCAGCTTCTTGGTCAGCCCCATCTTCTCATTGACAGGGGAGTGTGAGGAACTGAAAACTCTTCAGCTGCTTGGCAACAACTCCAAACATCCTTGTGTTATCAGCACTGCTCTCATCCTGACTCCCAGACACATCCCTGTGCCACCTCTGAACGAGCTCTGTCCCTGCTGAAACCAGGGCAACATTTGGATTCTGTGGGCTAAATTAAAGGTGTTTTGCACGTGTTTCAAATGCAGTCCAAATTTTCAGCAGTCAAGTAGTCATTAAAGTCAGCTCAATGAGTTCTTTTGATGTGTATTGACATCAGTGAAACAGGAACACTGAGATTTTGCAAGGAATAAACGGAAGAACACGAGTGCTCGATTGAGAATGTACTGGGTTTGTGAAAGTAGAACTCAGAAGTGGTCTTACACAGCATTTTCCACCCAAATGAACCAGTGGCATCCAGCATTCCTGGAAAGGAAACTCTGGGTGAGCTGGGACTATTCAGCCTGGAGAGAAGAAAACTCAGGGGGACCTTCTGAATGTCTATCAATATCTGAAGGATGGGATGCAGGCGAAATGGCCAGCCCCTTCTCAGTGTCTGTGGGGACAGGACAAGGGGCAATGGCTGCAAGTTGGAGCACAGGAAGTTCCACACCAACCTGGGGCAGAACTTTTCCCCAGTGAGGGTGAGGGAGCCCTGGGACAGGCTGCCCAGGGGGTGTGGAGTCTCCTTCTCTGGAGAGATTCCAGCCCCGTCTGGACACCGACCTGTGTGCCCTGTCCTAGGGACCCTGCTTTGGCAGGGGGTGGGACCCCATGGGCTCTGGAGGGCCCTTCCAAACCCTGGGATTCTGGGATTCTATGAACTCTTATTGCTCATCCTTGGAGCACTCTTGAAGGCATCCCCGTCTGTTGGACTAAGGTTGTGATCTGATGCTTCAGACAAGACAGATAAACTTCATGCCACCACCGAAGATGTTGCCTCTCTCTTTGCACAGAGACAAATCTTCCTTCCACAAGACAAGGCAGAAGCCCAACCTGCAGAAAATGGTTCAGTCTTTTGGATTGACTTGTAGACTTGCACCTCTGCCAGATCAACTGGCTGCAGGGACAGAAGAGCAGCACTGCTGAGGGGAAGCAGCAGTATGGAGGGGGAATAGCACAGCTCCACGGTCTCTGTAGCCTTCAGGAGGGCATACAGCTGCTGGAACAGCTTAAACATTTCCAGTCATTACACATTTAAGAGCATTTCCAAAGTCTCATGTTGAGGTAGACTGCAGGGAGAGGAGGTCCCTCCTTCTCAAGGGAAGTTTGGGAGGTGATTAACATCCTAAATCCCAAAACCCAGTGCTTCTCAGCCTCAGCCCATCCTTCAGTCAATTGTTCCCACAAAGACTGCACTGCTGATTATTTCCTTTGGAAATGCTACTCTGCTAATAACAGGTATTGTCAGGAAAAGGAGAAACCAACTGAACCAAATATTGGCAGATGATGGGGACACAGTGAGCTCTGCTGCCCCAGATGTACTGCTGGTGTGAGAGAGGAGAGCACACCACTGTGGGACCACTGACTGCCTCCCTACCCCACCCCCTCAGGTCCCCATAAGCAACAGATATGGGGCCCTGGGAGTTGAAGGTGAGGTATGTGAGGAGACGAATACAATCCCTCTACCTCAGAGGAAGCAAAAGCCCAGAGCAAGGAGAGTATCTGCACGCATTGTGACGGCCTCAGAAAAGCGAGTAAGAAGAGTAGTTGTAGTTGGGGATTCCCTCCTTAGTGGGACGGAGGGCCCCATATGCAGACCAGACCCTACACATAGGGAGGTGTGCTGCCTTCCTGGTGCCAGGATCAGGGATATTACCAGAAGGCTCCCAGGGCTGGTTAGTCCCTCTGATTATTATCCACTCTTGATAGTTCAAGCAGGTAAAGATGCAATCATGAAGTGTAGCCTGCGCACTATCAAGAGTGAATTTCGTGACCTAGGTCGCTTTGTTGGGGGGGCGGGTGCCCAAATAATATTTTCTTCTATTCCCACTTGTGGGAGGTGGGGTTCGGAGCAGGTCAGAAGAACCCATGAATTGAATCAGTGGTTGAAAGGCTGGTGCCTACACAAGAAATTTGGGTTTTTTGACCAAGGGATGGTGTACTCTGCTCCGGACATGAGTACTGCTAATGGGGCTTACCTGTCCCATAGAGGAAAGCGGATCCTTGCTCAGGAGATGGCAGGGCTCATTGATAGGGCTTTAAACTAGTTAGGAAGGGGGAAGGGGATATTACAAAGGCTGCTGGGGTAAGGCAGATGCTTTGGGAGACACAGCACGAGTTGCTGGGGGAAATAGATAAATGCCAACAGCACAATTGCAGACTTGGGGATGTTGCTCCACACGAGAGTAGGGGTAACTCTGTGGACTACCCCATGAACTCCTCGATGGAGCAGTTTTTGCCCACCCCCTATCGAAAATCTCGCAGTGAGCTGTTGGGGATATCTGTATCTGCTGCCCCACTAAAATGCCTATACACAAACGCACGTAGCATGGGGAACAAACAAGAAGAATTAGAGATCTTTGTGCGGTCACAGGGCCACGATCTCATTGCGATCACTGAGACGTGGTGGGACAGCCTGGATGACTGGCACGCTACCATGGATGGCTACGTGCTTTTTAGGAAAGATAGACTAGGGAGACGAGGTGGAGGAGTTGCTCTTTATGTTAGAGAGCACCTAGAATGTATTGAGCTCCACCTGGGTAGGGATGAACCGCTTGCCGAGAGCTTGTGGGTAAGAATTAAAAGGCAGGCCAGTTTGGGTGACATAGTCGTGGGCGTGTACTACAGGCCCCCTGATCAAGAGGAGCGGGTTGATAATGAATTTTATAAGCAATTGGAAGTAGCCTCAAGATCGCAGGCGCTGGTCCTTATGGGGGACTTCAACTACCCAGATATTTGCTGGGCAAGCAATACGGCCAGTCGTATGCAGTCCAGACAATTTCTGCAGTATATGGAAGACAACTTCCTGATACAGATGGTGCAGGAACCTACTAGGGGAGGGCGGATGCTTGACCTTGTTTTTACTAACAAGGACGGGCTCGTCAGTGAAGTGAAGGTCGGGGGCAGCTTAGGACAAAGCGACCATGAAATGGTCGAGTTCAAGATCCTGAGTGGAAGAGGCAAGCCAAAAAGTAGGATAGCTACCCTGAATTTTGGAAGAGCTAACTTTGATCTCCTCCGAAATCAAATAGGGGCTATCCCATGGGCTGCTCTGTTTGAAGGAATGGGAGCCTGCGAGTGCTGGCTAACATTCAAACAGCACTTCTTCCAAGCACAGAATAGGTGCATCCCTTTGAGTAAGAAATTGGGAAAGAGAGGTAGAAGACCTGCGTGGATAAGCAGGGAACTTATGAGTAAACTCAAAGGGAAGCAGAAAACCTATAAACTGTGGAAACAGGGTCTGAGATCATGGGATGAATATAAGGATGTGGCCAGGGCCTGTAGGGATGCAACTAGGAGGGCTAAGGCCTGCTTAGAAATTAAGCTGGCAAGGGACATAAAGGACAACAAAAAGAGCTTTTTCAGGTATGTAAATAGTAAAAGGATGACCAGGGATAATGTAGGTCCCTTGTTGAATGAGGCGGGTGTCTTGGTGACGGGAGATGATGAGAAGGTGGAGATACTTAATGCCTTCTTTGCCTCGGTCTTTACTCCGAAGGCTTCTCAGGACTCACATATCCCAGATGTAAGTAGGAGTGGTTGGGGAACGAGTGGTTGGGGAACGAATGGCTCCCCTCTAGTAGAGGTAGGGGTGGTCCAGGAGCGACTCAAAGGAATGGATGCACACAAATCCATGGGCCCGGATGGGATACACCCACGTGTGCTGAGAGAGCTGGCGGAGGTGATTGCGGAGCCGCTCTCTATCATCTTTGACAGATCCTGGACTACAGGAGAAGTGCCTGAAGATTGGAGGATAGCCAATGTCACTCCAGTCTTTAAAAAAGGCAAGAAGGAGGATCCCAGTAACTATAGGCCAGTCAGCCTCACCTCTGTCCCTGGAAAGGTGATGGAACAGCTTGTTTTGGATGCCATCTCCAAACAACTGGAAGAGAAGAAGGTCATGAGGAATAGTCAGCATGGATTCACCAAGGGGAGATCGTGCTCGACCAATCTCATAGCCTTCTATGATGTTATTACCAACTGGGTGGATGGAGGGAGAGCAGTGGATGTCATCTACCTCGACTTTAGCAAGGCTTTCGATACTGTCTCCCACAACATCCTGATAGAGAAGCTGAGGAAACAAGGGATAGACGAGTGGACAGTGAGGTGGGTTGAGAACGGGCTGTCAGACCGGGCTCAGAGGGTCGTGATCAGTGGAGTAGAATCTGAATGGAGGCCTGTGACTAGCGGTGTTCCCCAGGGCTCAGTGTTGGGTCCAGTCCTGTTTAATATCTTCATTGACGACCTTGATGAGGGAATAGCATCCACCCTCAGCAAGTATGCCGATGATACAAAACTGGGAGGAGTGGCTGACACGCAGGAACACTGCGCTGCCATTCAGCGAGACCTGGACAGGCTGGAGAGCTGGGCAGGGAGAAATCTAATGAAATTCAACAAAAGCAAGTGTAAAGTCTTGCACCTGGGGAGGAATAACCGACTGTATCAGTACAGGCTGGGGGATGACCTGTTGGAGAAGAGCTCTATGGAGAAGGACCTAGGGGTCCTGGTTGATGACAGGTTGGCTATGAGCCAGCAGTGTGCCCTGGTGGCCAAGAGAGCCAATGGGATCCTGGGATGCATCAGGAAGAGTGTGTCCAGCAGGTCGAAGGAGGTGATCCTCCCCCTCTACTCTGCATTGGTCAGGCCCCACCTGGAATACTGTGTCCAGTTCTGGGCTCCCTGGTATAGAAAAGACAGGGACCTTCTGGAGAGAGTCCAGAGAAGGGCGACAAAGATGATTAGGGGTCTGGAACATCTCCCCTATGAGGAAAGGTTGAGTGAGCTGGGTCTGTTCAGCCTGGAAAAAAGAAGACTTAGGGGGGACCTAATTAGTGTTTACAAGTATCTTAGACATGGGTGGCAGGGGGAATTGGCCAGCCCCTTTTCAGTGGTCAGTGGGGACAGGACTAGGGGCAATGGCTGTAAGCTGGAGCACAGGAAGTTCCGCACCAACATGCGGAAGAACTTTTTCACAGTGAGGGTGACAGAGCAGTGGAACAGGCTGCCCAGGGAGGTGGTGGAGTCTCCTTCTCTGGAGATATTCAAGTCTCGTCTGGACGCCTATCTATGTAATATGAGATAGGGAGCCTGCTTTGGCAGGGGGGTTGGACCCGAAGATCTCTTGAGGTCCCTTCCAACCCCTAAGATTCTGTGATTCTGTGATTCTGTGATTCTGTGACTGACCAGGACCTAAGCCACATTAGGAACTTTCTCAACTAGCACCAAAGCTGTTGTCACCTGTCAGAAGATGACATGTGTGAAAATGCTGTTCTTACCATTAATTAATATGACTCTTAGTAGAATTGTCCCTGATGAATTGTCAGTAATTACTGCACACCATCATCCCTGACAATATGAGGGGTTCAATGCATTTTTTTTCTGTGGCTTTCCTTGTTTCATCAAGCAACTAAACTTGACCTGAGGGCGTGTGTGACAGTCTTCCACAGCTTGCTGCTTAGTCCTGCTGCTTTCCAGCTGGCAGAGCACTCTGAGAGCAAGTGCATGTCAGTGTGACGGCACAGAGCAGTGCATGCACACAACCCAGGGCAGTACAGTTCTGCTTCACAAAATAAGCATCCCTACAACTTTGACCTGGCTTCCTCAACACTGGGACGAGGCTGGTCAGGACATGAACCAACACGGTTGCATGGTGGCTGACCATAGGAAGCCTGCTGAAGTGAAGGAAAACCACTTAACACGAGCTGCACTGCTTAATTTACATGCCTACTTTGGTGGAAAGGCATAAATCCCTCACTCAGGTCATGAATCACAGAATCATAGAATCCCAGGGGTTGGAAGGGCCCTCCAGAGCCCATGGGGTCCCACCCCCTGCCAAAGCAGGGTCCCTAGGACAGGGCACACAGGTCGGTGTCCAGACGGGGCTGGAATCTCTCCAGAGAAGGAGACTCCACACCCCCTGGGCAGCCTGTCCCAGGGCTCCCTCACCCTCACTGGGGAAAAGTTCTGCCCCAGGTTGCTGTGGAACTTCCTGTGCTCCAACTTGCAGCCATTGCCCCTTGTCCTGTCCCCACAGACACTGAGAAGGGGCTGGCCATTTCCCCTGCATCCCATCCTTCAGCTATTGATAGACATTCAGAAGGTCCCCCCTGAGTCTTCTTCTCTCCAGGCTGAACAGCCCCAGCTCACCCAGCCTTTCCTCCCAGGGGAGATGCTCCAGGCCCTTCAGCATCTCCTCAGCCTCCTCTGGACTCTCTCCAGGAGATCCCTGGCTGTTTGATCCCAGGGAGCCCAGCACTGGACACAACACTCCAGCTGGGGCCTGAGCAGGGCAGAGCAGAGGGGGAAGATCCCCTCCTGTGACCTGCTGCCCACACTCCTCCTGATGCCCCCAGGATCCCATTGTCTCTCTCAGCCCCAGGGCACACTGCTGGCTCATGGCCACCCTGTCACCCCCCAGCACCCCCAGGTCCTTCTCCACAGAGCTCCTCTCCAGCAGCTCCCCCCCAGCCTGTCCTGATTCCAGCAGTTATTCCTTCCCAGGTGCCAGACTCTCCACTTGCTGTTGTTCAATCTCATCTGGTCTCTCCCTGCCCAGCTCTCCAGCCTGGCCAGGTCTCTGGATGGCAGCGCAGTGTAGGCCCAAGGTCTCCACTCACTTGACTTGCTCATCAGCTTCATGACTCAGTCCTGGCTTCCCTCTTCCAGCATTCTCATTACATTATTCCTGGCTTGAAAGAGTAGGTTTAATAATCTTGCCAAGCATGTAAAAAAAATCAGAAGTTCCTTTGCCTCTTCCCCAGCAGCATCTGGTCACAGGTGCCATAAAACTTATGTTGGGAGAAAGGGAGGACTCACAAAAAAGGTAAGAAAACTTACTGGTGATGCAGAGTAACTGCTGGTAATCCCAGGGAGGCATACTGAGGAATACAGCCAGAACACTCACAACACAGAGTGACAGGTGATGAAAACAGCAGTTGAATTGAATTGGCAGAGGATGCAGAAGTGACAATTCTGAGGACCTGCAACGGAGAGAAATTGTCTACTCACACATAGTTTGTGGGGGCAGATATCTGCAGAAAGGAGCTTTATTCTCAGCTATAGCTCAGAATCAAAATTGGAAATTGGTAGTAGAGGAATAGAGAACAAAATGCAAGGGGTGACATGAGTCACCACAGTGCCATGACCCACCTTCAGTGCCAGATGGAGTGCTGGTACTCCTGGTTCAGATGGGCACAAGGTCTTTGAAAGGAAGGACACAAGATCAGATGAGGGAGAGTTTTGCAGTGAGAGGAACCTAAACAGACTAGGAGTGATCAGGTTGGAAGAAGGAACAGAAGACAACCAGTACAGAGAAGACAACAGGGAATCTATTACTTTATCATGACTCAAAGACTAGATGCCTTCTAGTAAAGTTACTTGGTGATGGACTTAAAACCAGAAGCAGGGGAAACTTTGTCAATTTAGGTGTAAAAGTTACTGCCCCAGGAAAAAAAATGTTCTATATCAAGGGGAAAAAAGAATCCCTTGGAAGTAAATAAAGTCTGTGGCAGAACTTGGTCCCTTATTCAGGGTGACCTCAAAGCACTGGCTACCAGAAGCTTGGAATGGATAGATGGGACAAAGTTACTCTCTTTGTGCCATGTTGTTTGTACTGCTCCCCCAAATAAACAATGCTTGCCTTTCCAAAAGAGAGTATTGGCTGGTGGTTCTTAATGCCACTTTCATCTTCTCCTGTGCAGCCTCTTGCTGCCTCTCTGGGCACTAAAATAACCCCTGTCCCCCTCCTGGGCACTAAAATAACCCCTGGCTCCTTCCTGGGCTGGAAGAAAGGTTGTGTGGAAGGCAGACACCTGGCACCCACTTTGGTAGCTTCTGTGCATCCCAAGCAGCAAGGAGGCAGCACCTCTCATGCCAAAGCAGATGGCATCCTTAACCTCCCAAGGCTGCTTGCCTCCCTCAGGGTAAGATGGACATACTAACCCACCCCCTTGTGTGTTCAACCAAGCAACCCAGGCCTCCAAAAAAGGGGTGATGGAGAAAGCTCCTTTGCTGGTGAAGGACCAGCAGCAGATCAGAGTGAGGAGCTGTGTGCCCGCACTCAGGGTGCTGCACAGACCTGCAAGCTGCCACATCGAGACAAACAGCAGCTGGTGGATAGACAAAGGATGCTCCCAGTAGGAGAAGCTGAAAATAAGCAGAATCTGGTTCATGCTTACTTTGTGGACTTCACATCACTCTGGGTCATAAATATGGCCCAGTTCTGGCAAGAAAGAGACAATGAATTCAGTTTAAACATGATTCCAATTCACAGGGCTCTGAGAAAACCCCTGTGCACATGGCTGCCTGGAAAACAGGGGTTTCCTCTCTCCACAGGGAAGTTTCTCCTGCCCTGCAAGCTGATAACCAACTCCAAACTACAGATGGGCCCTCGACCATGCTGTGTTTTTCCTTTGACCATGTCTGTTCAGAGAGAGCTGACCATGCCGAGACATTTGCTGGCTTTGCTGCCAAGTGAAAATAAATTGTCACCATTTTGTTCCAGTTCCAAAGCCTGTGAATTACAGAGACCTTGATTAGCAGGAGCTCTTAGGGCACAGCCTCTCAAGGTGGGGTTTGAGAAACGTGTGATGGATCCCTGTGTCCTGCTGTGCTGGGTAAGGGAAGGCTGGGAACCACTAGGAAGGTGAAGATGACAGGGCAAGGCTTGGCAAGCCACTGCAAGCTGTTCTAAAGATGAACTAGTAATAGAATCATAGACTGGTTTGGGTTGGAAGCCACCTTAATGCCCATCTAGTTCTAACCCCCTGCCATGGAGAGGGACACACACACACACACACACACACACACACACACACACACAGAGGCCAGGGTGCCAAAGCCCCATCCAACCTGGCCTTGAACCCTGCCAGGGATCCAGGGGCAGCCCCAGCTTCTCTGGGAAACCTATGCCAGGGCCTCCCCACCCTCCACAGGAAGGATTTATTATCTAGCCTAAATCTACCATGGTTTATTTTAAAGCTTGTCCTGTCTCTCCCTGCCCTTGTAAATAGTTGCTCTCCATCTTTCCTGGATCCTCTTTAGGGACTGGCAGGCTGCAGTAAGACCTCCCTGGAGTCTTTTCCAGGCTGGACAACTCCAACTCTCTCAGCCTGTCTCCATAGCACAAGTGATCCAGCCTTCTGACCACCTTCATGGCCTTCTCTGCTCTTCTCTTCTCGCTCCACCAGCTCCATGTTCTTCTTGTCCTGGGCACTCCAGAGCTGGATGCAGTTCTCCAGGTGGAGTCTCATGAGGGCAAATGGGCAGAATCCCTCCCTTGGCCTGCTGGTCACACTGCTTTGGATGCAGCCTGGGACACAGCTGGCTCTCTGGACTGCCAAGTGCACATTGCCAGCTCATGTGGACTTCCTTGTCCAGCAGCACCTCCAAGTCCTTCCCAGGGCTGCTCCCAACCCATTCTCCTCCCAGCCTGTGGTTGTTCTGGGGATTGTGCCATCCCCTGTGCAGGACCTTGCACGTGGCCTTGTTGAACTTCATGAGGTTTGCACAGTCCCACCTCTCCAGCCTGTCCAGGTCCCTCTGGATGGCATCGCTTCCCTCCAGCGTGCCAGCCACACCACACAGCTTGGTGTTGTCAGCAAAGTATCTCTCAGCTAGTCAGAATGCATTATCTTCTTCCTCTCTGGCAGCAGAACAAGTACTTACATCGTACAAAATGAACAAGCAGCATCACAGGGTGCATTAGGAGCAGATACTGAAGGGGTTTAATTCATCTGACAGCATTGCCAACACAGGCTCTTACCTTTGTTTTTATGGAGCCAAAGCTTCTTGCTGAAACACTAGGCACTTCTCTTAAAATCCATCTTGCTGCCAATCTGTAAGCAAACAGGATTCAATAAACTTATATCTGATTCTTCCACATACAGGAATGGACCAGTCTCTTCCTACCACAGGAAATGAAAAAGAACATTTTGCAATAGGAAGATGAAGGTCAGCCCATGAGTGAGATCAAAGACACGATGAAACCATGACTGGCCTGTGCAGCAGTGCCAGGGGGAAGAACAATGTTGTGCAGCTGTTGCAGTTTTGTGTGGCTGTGCTGCTTCAGAGGCTGTTGTAAGCTGCAGTTACAGCTTTCTGCAAGCCCCTTATTTTGAAAACATGGTCAGTTCAAGGCCCAACTTGAGACTGGGCCTATCAGAGCTGGTCACAGCGTCTCTGGGAATCACACAGAGGAGAAAACAAACTGCTAACAGGGGCACTGTGCCACTGGAGCAGGAGAGAGGAGATGTGACAAGCTGCACAGACACCAAGGCCAGGCCTGCAGGAGGGGGGGGGGAAGAATGTGAAAAGAGAGTTTCCCCTGCAGCTCATGGTGAGCCCATGGTGAAACGGGTGTCCCCCCCAAGCCCATGGATGAGGACGGGGAGCAGAGACACCTACACCCTGTGAAGATTGATCCACCCCTCAGCAGGTTTGCCAGGGGACTTGTGACTTTGTGGGGGACCAGGCTGGGGGTCAGGACCCGGATGTCAGCACCCCATGGAGGGGAGCCCTGCTGAGAGGCCTGTGGTGAGGAGATGGCTCCCCAATGGAGGACTCACGCTGTAGAAGTTCATGGACACGACTCTCTTGTGGGTGGGACCCCACGGTGCTGCAGGGGAAGGGGTGTGTGTGTGGAATGCCCCCCGCCCAGCTGAGATGGAAGCCAACTCAGGAGGAACAGACTGAACCCCCCCTTCCCCATTCCCTGCCCCTCCCTGTGCTGCCAGGGGAGGGATGAAGGGAGCAGATCTGTGATTAAAGCCAAGAGTGCGCAGAGGCGAGGGGTGGGGGAAGGAGAAGTGTTGGGATCCGGGGAAGGAAAGCAGCTTGTGAGGGATCACCAGAACCCCACTGCCCATTCCCTGCCCCTCCCTGTGCCATGCTGGGGGGGAAGGAGGGAGTAAAATCGTGATGAGTTGTAAGTGTGCTAAGAAGGGAGGGGTGGGGGGAAGGTGCTTTCAGACCTGGCTGCTTCTTATCTCGTTCCAGTTCACTGGGTGGATCAGTTGTAGTGTCATAAATCACTTTATTCTGTGCTGAGTCTGTTTTGCCCATTGCACTAACTGGAGAGCGATCCCTCTGTCCTTAGCTCAGGTCCTAAGCCTCCTAATATCTATTTTCTCCCCTCTTTGGCTGAAGAGGGGAGTGAGCGAGCAGCTTGGTGGGTATTTGGCCTCTAGCTAGGGCCAAAACCACCACAGCAGCAGTTAGGAAACAGCAGCCACTGCTTAGTTCCTCCTGTGTTTCAAAAAAGCCATCACAGGTCTGCCAATAATGGTGCTCCAAAAAGTGAGAGAGCAGAAGCTGGATCATGGTTCTCTTTGAGTATGTCAGATGAGTAAACAGAGAAAGGCTGAGCTACCTTACCTAAAGGACAAGGATGACTCAAAACTCATAGCTTTAAGCTCAAAACTTACGTGTTTGTAGCTTATAAATAGATTTACACAAGAAATCAAATGTGCCCTGCAACAAGATCAGTGAACTCACAGAACCACCTCACCACAGGTTAGTCAGGAATAAACATCAGAGCTGGATCAAGGGTCAGATGAAGAGGAGGATGTGACACTGCCATGTGTGAGCTCTGGGAATGAATGATCTTGAAGATCCCTTTCAACATCACTTCTTTTGACAGGAAATATGACAGACCAAATTTGAAAACCGCCCCCTAATATCCATCCCAACCCCACGACTGGCAGTCACTGCTTTGGGAATTTATTTTGGGTTCTATTTTGTCTGTACCATTCTACATACCAATCCCAGGCCAGTGAATAACCCTTGACAGAAGTGTCTGGAGGACTGTGCAGAATTGTTATCTTTCAATGAATACAAGTGGGAAACAGTTTCAAGTGCATTTGTGTTTGGTCACTCCAAATAAAGTCTGGGTTTCATTCTGTCCATTCAGACTTTCCCTTTCTGCAACTTGTGTCCATTGCCTTGGCTGCTATTCAGCCAGAGTGGGCAGGATGTGAGACCACTAACCTGGTGAGACAGGGAGCAGTGGGAGGCTTGAGAAGGTCAGAGAAGATGGACCTCCTCAGAGCCACCATGATACACAACTTTTCCTGACTGAACCTCCTGGCTCTCCCCCAGGGTGTAGGATGACAGAGCTCTCCCAGGAACAGATTAGGAGAATTTACTGCCAAAAAAAACCTCCAACTTTTCCTATATTGCTGGAAATTGCAGTGGAATATATTCAAACTCTAGAGAAGCACTTGGAATAAACAGGGTTGCACAAGGCATACAGAGCACAGAACATTTCAGAAAAGGCTTACATGAGGTATATCCAGCTTGGAAGTGGGAGAAGAAAAATAAAGTTGTTAGTGCAGGTAACTGGAATTTTCCAGCAAAATTATGTTGATAGCTCAGATTTGGAAATTGAGATTGAAAGCTTCAGTATGGGTAAGAAAAGCTCTGCACAACTGGCTGTTCTTGGCTTCTAGTCTTCCTTACTGTCTTTGAACAAAAGATTTAGGACAACATGCCAAACTCAGATACCCCAGGTAAAAACTCCAAGTAACTGCATGTTACTTGGAGTTCAGACATATGACTGGATTTCCTACAGCATGGAGCAGCCATAATTCCAGACCATCCATGGAAAGTGAGCTTGCTAAATCCTACTGAGATCTTCTTGGCATTTCAAAGGAACCTGCCTTCATCCTTTATGAAATGCAGTGAGAGAGGTTGCACCAGTCTCTAGAGCTCTTGGCTTTTTCTATGAGGAGGGTCCTAAAGCATCCAGAACAAAGGGTCCAAAGGAATTTGGAAATGACTTTTCTTTCCTCATGGTAGTTCATCTGATTCAGGGTGGATGTTTAGTGCTAACTTAGCACAAAATGTCATGGTCTTGGCAGGATCCACAAATGAGACCTTTCTCCCACTTCATCTTTTGGTTTTGCATGGAAAGGTTCTGGTGGAGGAGGGGGGCTACAGAGGTGTCTTCTGGGAGAAGCACCTAGAAGCTTCCCCTAGGCTACACAGAGCCAACAGCAGCCAGCTCAAGGATGGACCTGACACTGACCAAGGCCGAGCCCATCAGCGATGGTCACAGCACTTCTGGGAATCACATTTAAGAGAGAGAAGAAAAATGCAAGTGGCTGCTTTTTACCCCCAGAGAAGGGAGTGAGAAGATGTAGGAACCTCTGCAGACACCAAGGTCAGTGTAGAAGGAGGGAATGAGGAGCAGGGGGTGCAGGG
The DNA here is from genome assembly GCA_022605575.1 of Laterallus jamaicensis coturniculus. Classification (NCBI taxonomy): domain Eukaryota; kingdom Metazoa; phylum Chordata; class Aves; order Gruiformes; family Rallidae; genus Laterallus; species Laterallus jamaicensis. The sequence goes on from JAKCOX010000028.1 coordinate 992,518, forward strand.
CAGTGTCATAAATTAGAGAGTTTTCTTTCCTTTAGTCTGTTCTGCCCGTGACACCAATTGCAGAATGATCTCTCCTTGTCCTTATCTCCACTCCTGAGCCTCTCCATAGATATTTTCTCCCCTGTCCAGCAGAAAAGGGAAGTGACAGCATGACTTAGGTGGGCATCTGGCTTCTAGTCAGGGTCAAACCACCCCACATCTCTGGGAGATAATCTGCCAGTTTTTGACTTAAAAAATAAGGTCAGCAACATCCACCAAGTATAGGACATATCTTCCCCCATCCCTGTTCCCACAAAGCCTGTCCTGTACTCTGGGAAGGCAACAGGTCAGATTTAGAGAGAATAAACATTCTGAAGTGCAAGTGGGTGAAACCTGGCACAGGGGTTTGTGCCCACACTCATGGCCCTGCGGATGCTACAGCTCAAGGGCGAAAGAGACAATGACATAGAATCACAGAATCCCAGGGGTTGGAAGGGGCCTCAAGAGATCATCAGGTCCAACCCCTGCCAAAGCAGGGTCCCTAGGACAGGGCACACAGGTCGGTGTCCAGACGGGGCTGGAATCTCTCCAGAGAAGGAGACTCCACACCCCCTGGGCAGCCTGTCCCAGGGCTCCCTCACCCTCACTGGGGAAAAGTTCTGCCCCAGGTTGCTGTGGAACTTCCTGTGCTCCAACTTGCAGCCATTGCCCCTTGTCCTGTCCCCACAGACACTGAGAAGGGGCTGGCCATTTCCCCTGCATCCCATCCTTCAGATATTGATAGACATTCATAAGGTCCCCCCTGAGTCTTCTTCTCTCCAGGCTGAACAGCCCCAGCTCACCCAGCCTTTCCTCCCAGGGGAGATGCTCCAGGCCCTTCAGCATCTCCTCAGCCTCCTCTGGACTCTCTCCAGGAGATCCCTGGCTGTTGGATCCCAGGGAGCCCAGCACTGGACACAACACTCCAGCTGGGGCCTGAGCAGGGCAGAGCAGAGGGGGAAGATCCCCTCCTGTCACCTGCTGCCCACACTCCTCCTGATGCCCCCAGGATCCCATTGTCTCTCTCAGCCCCAGGGCACACTGCTGGCTCATGGCCAAAAGAGTGCAGTAGATGCTGGGACAGGTGACAATCTCACACAGACTATTTGTTGTGCTTTTGTATGGCCAGGTTTTGGTAGCTGGGGACAGGGCTGCAGGGGTGGCTTCTGTGAGAAGCTGCTAGAAGCTCCCCCAGGTCCAGCAGAGCCAACACCAGCTGGCTCAAGGACAGACCCACCACTGACCAAGGCCAAGCCCATCAGCAATGGTGGCAGTGCCTCTGGGGAACATATTTAAGAAAGGCAAAACCCTTAAGTGGATACTTTGCTGCTGCCAGAGAAAGGAGTGAGATAGGAGAAACTGTGCAGACACCAAGGCCGGTGAAGCAGCAGGGTGGGGGTGGAATTTGGTGTTAAGATTTGGTTTTATTTCTCATTATCCTACTCTGCTTTCATTTCATACTTTCTTGGTGGTGGTGGTAATAAATTAGATGCATTTTACTCTGTGTTGAGTCTGTTTTGTCCATGACACTAATCACTGAGTCACCCTGTCCTTACCTCAAGCCATAAGCCTCCTGTTGTACCTTTCCCCACCCCTGTCCAGCTGTGGGCAGCTGTGAAAGGTGGCTTTGGGGGGCATCTGGTCTCCAGCCAGGGTTAAACCACCACACTATTCAAACCAGATCCACTTTCTGTTGATTACTGACTCTTTCAGGAAGAAAAAGAACACATACCAACGGGCTCACCGTGGTGTGACCAAAGCAGCCATCCTCAGAATAGACCTTCATGTTTGAGAAGTTGTCATCAAACTCTGCTAATCTGGGCCAGGAAAGGCTATGGCTTTGTGTGTCTAACATAGAACATTTGGTGTTTAGTACCCTGTACCTCCTGCAACATCCTAATGTCATCCATGGGCACAGAACTTCCCAAACAGACATCTGATACATGAAGAGGATGTATAGCAAAGCTCAGCTTTATGCTGGTATCAAAAAGACAGTCTCCCTCTCTTCCATGGGAAAGTGAGAGGTTTTTATCTCCCTCCCCAAAAAGCACTTACTGAATACACTCACAGAAGGATGCCCTGTAAGAACACCCTGATTAATTGTAAGCTGGCCAACAAGCTCTGGAGCTCAGGAACATTTCTGTAAGCAGAAGATAAATGGAAAAGTACTGTTAGAAAGAGGAATAGTAAACACTATGGAAATCATTTCTGTTAGAAGATGAGGAGTGTCCTGTCTTTTCTGAGGTGGTAAAAAGTGACGTCATCTCATGAAGAAATGGACACCACAGCCTCTCATGGAGACCTGGACTATGAAGTATTCATAGGAGCTCAGTGCATCACTGATTTTTAATTACCTACAAATACTCCAAAAGCAAACACTTTCAGGCCAACTGGGATATTTTTTGACTGGCCAAAGAGCCTGTTTCACTATGCCACATTTTTATCATCATTTTAGATGAACTTCTTTCTTGCAAATCTGGTCTGTCACTCTGCCACCCCAATACTTCCAGCTTTGCCAAAGGAAACATAAACAGACTAAAGCATAAATCTGTTAAACTCTAATTTCAGTGTAGTGATCAAAAATCTGTATTTTTAAATCATTTGAAACACCAAGCAGCATTCCCAACACGGAATGTGTTCCTGCATTGTTTCTCCTGGCATCTTAAGGAACATTGGCCTCATTTAGAGTTTTAGGACCTGTTTTTTGCTTGCTTTGGGAGTTCCAGTGAACCCAGTTAACTTCTAGAGATGCACTGATGGAAAGCATTTTGAGAAAGACAGGGACAGAAAACTGGAGCCCGCAAATGGAGCCAAACAGCCTAACTGACTGCAAGGCTCATTCATTGAATACTAAAAACAGTGTTGTGAGTACAAGGAGTCCCAACTGCTTCACACAGGTGGGCGAGTCTCCTGATGTGCTGCGAAGAGAGCGAATCGCTTGTTCTGCCTGCTGAGAAAACAGAGAGGCATTTGGAGCCAACTCCGGAGCATACTGCAGCACTGGTGCCAGGAGACATCTTAGATGAGTCAAGGCTCCCTTCTGGCTCTCTGGTCACTGCTGTGAGGCTGTCAGAAATATGGGCTGGGTGGCTCTGGAGATGCCACAGACGGTGAACTGTTCTTTCTGCCCTTTCTTTTCCTTTGGTTAATCATAGAATCACAGGTTTACAGTGATTGGAAGGGGCCTCAAGAGATCATCAGGTCCAACCCCCTGCCAAAGCAGGGTCCCTAGGACAGGGCACACAGGTCGGTGTCCAGACGGGGCTGGAATCTCTCCAGAGAAGGAGACTCCACACCCCCTGGGCAGCCTGTCCCAGGGCTCCCTCACCCTCACTGGGGAAAAGTTCTGCCCCAGGTTGCTGTGGAACTTCCTGTGCTCCAACTTGCAGCCATTGCCCCTTGTCCTGTCCCCACAGACACTGAGAAGGGGCTGGCCATTCCCCCTGCATCCCATCCTTCAGATATTGATAGACATTCATAAGGTCCCCCCTGAGTCTTCTTCTCTCCAGGCTGAACAGCCCCAGCTCACCCAGCCTTTCCTCCCAGGGGAGATGCTCCAGGCCCTTCAGCATCTCCTCAGCCTCCTCTGGACTCTCTCCAGGAGATCCCTGGCTGTTTGATCCCAGGGAGCCCAGCACTGGACACAACACTCCAGCTGGGGCCTGAGCAGGGCAGAGCAGAGGGGGAGGATCCCCTCCTGTCACCTGCTGCCCACACTCCTCCTGTTGCCCCCAGGATCCCATTGTCTCTCTCAGCCCCCAGGGCACACTGCTGGCTCATGGCCAACCTGTCATCAACCAGGACCCCCAGGTCCTTCTCCAAAGAGTTCTTCTCCAGCTGGTCATCCCCCAGCTGATAACTATAAGAGCATCTTCCACTGGAAAACTCCCTAACTATAAGTATGTTATCTAAATATGACTGGACATCTCAGCCACATTTTAGTGCATACTTTCACAGAACCTCCATCCCATGTGAAGATGCTGCCTCTCCTAAGTAACCTCCTGGCCTCCTGTAACCTCCTGGGCTTTGCCACCCCTTTACTAATAGAAGTAACCCCCAGCACAGCATCATGACAGACATGAGCCGACCTAACATGCAGCCCAAGGGGACACAAAGACACTGCCAGGGGATCACTAATGATGAAGGACAATGATGATCTTGGAGGCACTGATGGAGGTCAGGGGTCTGGGTCGATGTGGGGTTCTTATCTGCTGAGTTGTGGTAAAGGGTGTTAGGGGCTAAGGATGGCAAAGGGGCTAAGGACCCCATGCCAGCTGGGGGAAGATTTAGACCTCAGTGCATGCAGGCAGGGTGTCCTTGGAGTCTCCCCACTGCTCTGAGGCAACAGCCTGAGAGGTGGCATGGGGGGGCACCCTATGGCATGTGGGGGAAGACCCTATGGCAGGTGAGGTACCCTGTACAGAAACCAGACACTTGAGTGTGGACATAGGAGGAAGAAGGGAAGTGGTGCTAGGAAAGAAGGAAGAGAGCTCATGGACATCTGATGACCATGGTTTTCCAGATGTGTGCAAAGGATGAAGACAACTGCTCAGGTGCCCCATCTCCACTGCTCCTTGGTCAGAAACCTTTGCCCAAAGGGGACTAGCAAGGAGAAAGGGCAGTGGCCCATGTCTTCCTCTGGACATTGGTGGTGGACACTCTAGTCGTAGCCAGCAGCCCCAGCCCTCAGAGAAGTAGGCAGGAGGAATTTTCATGCAGAAATCTCCCAAAATGCCATTTCATTTCCCAGTAACTTCAAGAGAAAGCCCAGAATAAGGGCACCTCTCTTTGCTCCTTCTCATAGCAGGTACCATCTGCTGCTCATTTGCTGACATCTGCATTTGACAGAGAAAGCATCTCAGGGAAATGAACCTTTGGCTGAACCCGACACATCCTTCTCTAAAACCCTGGTTATAAAATTAATCATGAAGCTGGGAAGGATGGGAATTTGCAGAGGAAACACAGAGTGGGCAAGGAGCTCACCCCCAGGGATTCAGTGAGGGTAGAAGTGGAGGTGATAGGCTGGAGATGCGTGGCTGGCATAGCTGTTCACTGCTCAGTGTGGGGAACTGTGCCCTTTGCTATGCTCCTCTGAAGCTCTTCCCTGCAGTGCCTGCCAGTGGGCAGACTATGGAGGGGCTTTTCTCGGTGGGACCTGCCTAAGGTGGCAGGTGTAAGGTGGCAAGTGTCAGGGGTTGCACTTAGGCTGGAGGAATTCCAGCCATAGATACAGACTGGGAGAAGAGCTTCTGGAGAGCAGGCCTGTGAGAAGGACCTGGGGGTTCTGGGGGGGAGAAACTCCCCATGAGCAGCAGTGGCTCTGGCAGCTGGGAAGGGTGATGGGATCCTGGGCTCCATCAGCAGAGGGGTGGCAGCAGGGACAGGGAGGGGATTGTCCCTCTCTGCTCTGCCCTCACCAGGCCCCAGCTGGATCCTGTGTCCAGAGCTGGGGCCCAACACAAGAGAGATGTGGGGCTGTTGGAGAGGGGTCAGAGGAGCCACGGAGATGCTCAGAGGGCTGGAGCAGCTCCCCTCTGGAGAGGGGCTGAGGGAGCTGGGCTGGCTCAGCCTGGAGAAGAGAAGGCTGGGGGGGGACCTCATTGCAGCCTGCCAGTGCCTGAAGGGAGCAGAGACACAGGAGGGGAATCAGCTTGTTCAAGGGCAGAGACTGGCAGGACAAGGGGGATGGAGTGAAGCTGGAGGAGGGAAGGGTTAGATTGGATATTGGGGGGAAGTTCTTTGCAGAGAGAGTGGTGAGGGGCTGGAACAGGCTGCCCAGAGAGGGGGTGGGTGCCCCGTCCCTGGGGGTGTTCAAGGCCAGGTTGGATGGGGCCCTGGGCAACCTTGTGTAGCTCCAGGCCTGAGGTTGGTGTCCCTGCCTGTGGCAGGGGGTTGGAGCTCTGTGATCCTTGGGGTCCCTTCCAACCCAGACCAGTCTGGGATTCTATGATAAGGTGGGAATGGGAATGCTTGGAAAAAGAGGAATCCAAGATCACTTGGAACTGGCCAGCTAGGAAGGGGTACTGCCAGAAAGCCAAAGGGGACTGTCAGGAAATTGTGGACCCCGATGGCCTTTACCTTAGCTACATTTAGCCATTGCCTTTCCAGCAGACTAGGTGCATTTGAGAAATGTCTCCCACCTAAATGTGACTATCTGAAAAACAAGTGACACCTTCCTTGAGAAGTCACTCAGCTCTGTGTGAGCACGTGGTGGGAAAGGCCACAGATTAGAGCACAGGAGAGGAATGGAGTGAAAGTTCACTGCACAGCCAGGTGAGCAGGGTTGCTCATTCTTCTGTTGCCATTAGCACAAACATTCTGACCATCTGTTCACACTTTCCTGTGCTCATTCCAGTGCATCCTTTGCCAGCACACACTGCTGCAGTGCAGAGCATGTCTGGCCTTCAGAGAATATTGCAGGTCCCTCCTAACCGTTGTTTCTGTTAAAGTCAGCAGGGCTGCACTATTCAAGGGCAGCACTGATCATAGGGTCACAGACTCTCCTGAGCTGGCAGGGATCCATCAGGCCCATCAGTCCAGCTCCTGGCTCCACACAGCCCAGCCCAGTCAGAGCTGCACTGAGCACATTGTCCAGACGCTTCTCGCCCTCAGCCCAGCTTGGGGCTGTGACCCCTTCCCTGGGGAGCCTGTGCCAGTGTCTGACCCCCCTCTCAGCACAGAACCTCTTCCTGACACCCAGCCTAACCCTCCCCTGGTGCAGCTTCACACTGTTCCCTCAGGTTCTGTCCCTTGTCCCCAAAGAGAGGAGAGAGATTGACCCCTTCGCTCCCCTCATCAGGAACCCACAGACCTCCACAAGGTCTCCCCTCAGCCTCCTCTCCTCCAGGCTGAACAAACCCAGGGCCTTCAGCCTCTCCTCATAAGCCTCCCCCTTCAGACCCTTCCTCATCCTCAGTGCCTCCTCTGCACACTCTCCAACAGTTTGTGTCCCTCTTGTCCTGTGCTGCCCCAAACTGCCCCCAGGCTTGAGGTGAGGCTGCCCCAGCACAGGGCAGAGAGGGACAATCCCCTCCCTGAACTGGCCATGCTGGGTGCACCCCAGGATGGGGTTGGCCTCCTGGCAGCCTGGGCACATGGGGAACTTGCCCTGGGCTCATGGGGAACTCACTGTCGACCAAGACCCCCAAACCCCTCTCAGCACAGCCAGCCTCCAGCACCTGATCCCCCAGGCTGGGTGTGCAGCCAGGGCTGTCCCTTCCCAGGGGCAGAATTTGGCACTTGTCCTTGTTAAACCTCATGCAGTTGGTGATTGCCCATCTCTGAGCTCTCCGGGTCTCTCTGTAAGGCTTCTCCACCCTCAATGGAGTCAACAGCTCCTCCCAGTTTGGTGTCCTCTGCAGATTTACTTCAGACACCCTCTAGTCCTGTGTCCAGGTTGTTTATGGGCCCTGGGGAACCCCTCTAGTGACTGGCCACCAGCCAGCTGTAACCCCATTCACTGTCACACTCTGGGCCTGACCCTTCAGCCAGTTGCCCACCCAAGGCATTACGGCTTTGTCTAGTTGAATGCTGAGCATTTTGATCCTGTGAGATGTTCAGAGGTGATGAACCAAGGGGATGAATCACCTCCCTAGACTGCTGGCTGCTTTCTTGCTAATAGAGCTCAGTATGTGGCTGGCCATCATCACCACCTGGGTGCACTTCTGACTCCTGCTGAACTTCTTGTCCACCAGGTTTTTTTAGCAAGCTGCTTCTCAAGTAGTTGTCCTTCACATATGCTCTTTGCATGGGGTTATTCCATCCTAGAGGCAGGAGCAGCTATTGGCCTGAGTTGAACTTAAGATCCCTGTTGACTCATTCCTGCAGCTCACTGAGGTATCTCTACAAGGGGAGCTGCCTTTCCCAGGACTGACTGCACTATTTCTTAAACATTCCTCAACTCCTGGCATGGATTCCCTGATTTATGTCCACATTAACACAGGAACTGATACTAGAAAGCAGCAAGGTCTGTTTGCCCAACCCATCTCAAGCCCAAGTGGTGATACAGATGGTCATTGTCTCCAAAACCAGTGGAGTCAGTCATCTGCTGTGATGAGTAAGGTCATGTCCATGGGGTGGCTACAAGAACTGATGCAACTGCACAAACACAGTAGGGCTCACTGCAGCAAGGACCTATTTCCTGGCTGTGTTTTAACAACATGTGACAGCAAAGGATGGGATATTGGCAATATCTTTCTGACCAGGCTCTCCCAGGGTGACAGCGGATGGACTAGAGACAGTCTGCCCTTGAGGCATGTCTGGGATCAGCCCTTATTTGCTACTGGAAAAGCAGAAAACAGTGTCCAATGTGTCCAAAGAGGACAGAGTCTCCACAAAAAACTCAGAACGGACAAGAGGTCCACAGAGGCAGGACTGCACTTGCTGAAGGTAGGAAGGTACTTGCTGGCAAAGGCCCATCTCACCAGGGTACCTGCCAGAGGAGACCTGCCAGTGGAGTCAGGAAGGTGGGTGTCCCAGAGAAGGTCTGTCTCTTGTGTTTCAGAAATGCTGGACCTGGAAAATCATCCCAGTTGTATTGCATGGACTGTGGCAGTGAGGATGGGGCTCTGCAGGAGGTGCTGGAGCACAGATGTGGCACTGGAGGGTGCAGGGCTGTCCTGGGCTGCTAGGTCTGCACAGGTGATCCCCAGGGCCAGGAGGAAGCTGTGAACCAGAATGACACTGCAGGTGGAGATGCCACCTCCATATGCTGCAGGGGCACCCACACCACATCAGAGCATGCCACGGGGAGCTGGCCACAGCCCCAGTGGGGATCAGCACCATATCTTTTCCCTGGTCAGGGCTGGCCAGGGAGCATTTGGTAAGTGGAAAGGTGCAGAGAGTGTGTGCTTTGGCAAGAAATTCTGGGAGGTTGCTCACATACCTGCCATGGGGACAGGAGGGTGCCCAAGCCAATGTGGAATTCCAAGACTGGCTGTGGGAAGCCCAGTGGGCAAACCAGCAAAAAACATACTGAAGCCCTGAGCTTCAAGGGAGCTCTCCCTTCTCCCAGCACCTGTCTCTGCTGTCCCCATTCCCCTGTGCATAAATATTGTCCCTCCCAGTCCATGAAAACTGGGTGCCCCAGAACCTGGTCTCAGCAGCAGGCATCCCCTCTGCTCCACAAGCCATTGGCCAGCAGGGAAGTGGCACTAGGGGGGACACCCCCCGACCTGCTCCCCATATCCTGGTCCAGGCAAGGCCTTCCCTTTAAACTTAGGTTTTGCTGGTTTTCAGAGACTTGGTAGTTGTGTGTTAAGGTAAGACAGGACTAGGCTGGAGATCAACCTTGGAAACTGGATGCAGAGGTACTGTTGAACTCTCCGTCCTTCCCTGATGGGAAGTCATTTCCCTCCAGTTCAGAGAGGATTCATAGGCCAAAATTAAAGCCATCAGCTACCCAATGTGGGACCCCTGCAGCCTGGTTGTGTAATGCCTTGTAAGGAGTGTGGGTGTTCAATGGCATCAGGCTAGTCTGGGGGAAACCCAGTGACCTGTTACTGTGCTATGAATAGTGATAAGCCTGTGCCTTGCCATAGAAATCTCTCTTTTAATACCTTGAAATACTTCACAGTCATTAATGAAATGAAGAGGAGAAGAACCAGACTTGTATTCTCTGTTTCTAAAGATGATTTGAAAGGATTTTGAAAACTCAATACTTTTTCTGCTTGGTCTGTGTGTGCAGATGCTCCTGGAAGATGCTATGGTCAGTTGGAGAGCTGGTCAGGCTGCAGTAAGAGAGATTTCACACAAATAAATCACACCCACACCCTCCCTGGGAATTTTTTTTTGTCTAAGTGTAATGAATTGCACCTTGTTTCCAAAGAGGAAGAATTGTCTCAAGGCTTGTGCCATTACTGCTTCTGCATTGCTGCTTCTAGCCATTGGTACTGGAAATCTGTACCTGGTTTTGTACTCCCTGTGACTTCCCTGAGCAGTCAGAGACCAGGCTAATGGGTACCCTGCAGTAATGGCCATCTGAAGCCTTCCTTGCATAAAGCACTGTGGTTACTGCCTGGAGGCCTTCCTTTGTCCATCTGAGTGTGATCTAAGGGGAACTGAAGCTCCTAAATCTAGGAAAGCCACCAGTAGATGTTCCCTACACTGGCTACATCTGAGACTGGAGACCCTTACCATGGTGTGAGCCCCTGTTCAACCAGGTTCCCACCCTGGGGGAAGAACCAAAGGAGTTTAAAATAGATTTTTCATGCTCAGCTGTGTTCTGTCCTTGGTTTTATTGGCTTGGTGGATGATGTAAAGTGTCTGTGCTTCAACATGTCAAAATCAGTATTTGGATGGGCCTTGAGATGCCCTGTGGTGGCAGAGATGACACAACAGCCTGGTGGGTAGTGTGCTGCTGCTGCACACCTCCCCAGCCTGCTGTCTGAGCTGTCCCTGCACAACTCACCCCATGGCACAGGCATCTCTGCAGGACCAGGGAGATAAGCTTGGATATGGTGTTGGTCCTCTCCAGCACCAATGGCAGGAGCAGGTCAGAAGGGAGGTGTCTCCTTCATATTTGGTTCATGACTGTGAAGTCAGAAGAGCCTGGTGCTGGAGAGTTGGTGCTGGAGACCTGGGGGCATCCCACCTCATCTCAAGCAGCAAGAGGAGAGGTGCCAGGGTGGATGCAGCCCCAGGGTGAAGAATGGACAGAGCAAGGCAGCCTGCAGCAAGGAGGAAACCCTCCTGCAATGCTCTGGCCCTCACTCTCCCTTCACCTCATCACTGTCCCAGCCAGAGGCTCTGAGGATCCCTGGACAGGCTCAATATTGCAGAGGGTTAACATGGGCAATGGTCTCCAGCTCCTCTTCCCCATCTCCAGTGCCTCACCCAGTATGCCTGTGAAGGTGTTCTGCATGAAGGCTGTTTTCAGCCTGCAAACAGTCCTTCAGAAGCACCTGCTAGAACTGTTGGTTCAGTTCTAGCAGGGTTAGAACCCCAGTTCTAACCAGGGTTGGACCCCATGATCTCTTGAGGTCCCTTCCAACCCCTACAATTCTATGATCCAGTGTGTGCACAGTGACAAATGTCACCTACCACAAGGTCCCTGTGGGTAGCTCGAGTCTCCTCACCCTCCCTGTTCCTGTCTCTGCAGACCTGTGGGGCTGAGTCAGGTTAGCACAGCCGTGTCACCCAACATGACCACACAGGGATGTGTGCTCCTTCTGTCTTCTACTAATGGAAGGGGCATCCCTGTCTCCAGAGCTCAGCCAGGAACCTGCCCACAGCAGCTACAGCCATGGCTGGAGTTCAGGGCCGAACCTTGTGAGAGAGGGGCTGGTACAGCAGCAAGCATGAGATTTCTGCCACCTCCTGGGTGCTAGAGGCATGAATTAAAGGCCAAGGAATCTTCTGTAACAACGAGGTCGGAGTGTGGCAGAAGCCAAGTAACCCCCTGCTCACAGAACTGGTAAACTGTAGGTTTTATGGAGTTAATAAGAGTTTATGGAGTTAACCAGATGCTTCTTTCTGGATCAATGAAGATGCTACTGCCTCACCTCCAGACAGTAACACACATTCACCTCAGCCCTGTTCCCTGGCTAGAAGTGGTGCCATCCCATATTCACAGCCTTAGAATGTTTTAGGTGTCCTTCCTGGCTCCCAGTGCAGATTTAGGGGGGGGTTGACAGAAGAATCCCTTATGTTTGGCTTTTGGCTTTCCCTGGGTCATGACCACTGCCATGGGGGATGTCTAGAAGGGCAGGCATCAGGGGTGAGCCACCCAAAGAGGCTTTAAGAGAATTGCATCTGTAAGTTGTGTGATGCTCTCCAGTTAAAGCTCAAGGCTTCTCCACAGACCAGGCAAAATCCAGTCTGGTGGATGTGGGTTGTTGTATGGAGAGGGAAGGGTGAGCCAGGGTCACACTGGGGCTGCTGATGGAAGGAAACCATGCAAGAGGACAGGGGACTAGTCAAGATCTGGAGAGGTTCAAGGAGGGGCTTCCTCCTCCACTCAGCAAGCACAGACACACACACACACCCCCTCAGTTCTACTTCCTGCTCACCCCCCAGTGCCACCCTGGCTTCTGGGGATGATGAATGACAGGACGAGGAGGATGAAAGAACTTGTCCTACAACCAAGATCTCAGAGCAGGAGTAACCCAGCCAGTGTAAGCTGACAGCAACGATCCCAGTCTACTGCTTATACCTACAGACTGACAGGCTGTGTGCTGACTCTGCTCAGCAGAGAGCAGAGCAAGTCCCATCTGTCAGACTCCTTTGCACTGGCTTGTCATCTCCTGGAGACATAATGCTGTACTTTAAATTCATCAGTTGCCCTCCCTGGAGCAGGGTTTCTTTGTGCAGCTGCTTTGCTATTTAACTCTCCTGTGCTCTGCTATTAAATCACTCTGCTCCTGAGCAGCCAGCAGCCTGAAGGAGCAGCAGGACAATGCTCCCCACCCCTGCAGAAGGGCTCTGCTAGGCTGGCACTAGGGAGATGTGTGCCAGGACCAGGGCAGCACGGGGCTGTTGTGTTACTGGCTGTAGGGGTGTGTGAGCCACAGTGTGACACTTTGCTGTGTGCAGTGATACCACCACTGAGGCTGGGTGGGCAGTGAGGAGGATGGACCTCAAGGACAATCCAGCTTGACAGCCAAGTGCTCTACATGCAGCACAGGGTGATGTCAAACCCTGGCTCACCCTGGTCCTGAGTCTTCCTTATTTGCAGAGAGGTTTCATCTGGATCACAGACCTCTCCCCACTACTGCAAATTTGCTCCCACCAGTTGCAGTGTTGGACAGAAGGTTGATTTTCCCTTTAACCTTCCAAATGGCCAAGCACCAGAGGTACATCTCTAATCCCAAATTCCCTGTTATCTTTCTCCATATTAGCACTTTTCTCCATGTCCAGTTCACAGGCACTAGTCCTTTCATACTCCCATTATCCAAGGATTCTAATTTTGCTAATTTTGCCCCTAAAACCCAGGGACAAACTGGAGCTCATCCCCAGAGCTCTGCTCAGTTCCCAGGAGACCTCCCAGCAGCAGAAAGACCTGTATGTGAGAAGCAGAACAACCAACACTGGTCTTCACATGGGATTTCATCCCACAATGGCAGCCACAAAAGTGACAGCAGAGAAACAAGAAAGTTTGAGTTAGACCTCACTTAGGAACCATTGCTGTGAGAGTAGCACCACTAATTGCTGGTGTAGAATCATAGAATCCCAGAATCCCAGGGGTTGGAAGGGCCCTCCAGAGCCCATGGGGTCCAACCCCCTGCCAAAGCAGGGTCCCTAGGACAGGGCACACAGGTCGGTGTCCAGACGGGGCTGGAATCTCTCCAGAGAAGGAGACTCCACACCCCCTGGGCAGCCTGTCCCAGGGCTCTGGAAGGTAGTAGGTAGTTCCTATCTCTTGGTAAGAGAACATGGATACCAGGGCACCACGCAGCTGGCCCTGAACAGAGTAGGACAGGGCTGATGCAGTGCCAGAAGGGTGGTGGTGCCACTGCTGGGTGCTGGGCGCTGCCTCCCAGGGTCCCACAGTGCTGCCCAGGGGGTGGTGTGGACCTGAGTTCCCTTTTTAGCTAGTTTTCAGGAAAAAAATATGTGTGATTCAAATACACCTTAAGGTGCTCCCTTTGAGTCCCTCCCAAACCTGCCTGGACTGAGCTGCATTACCAGAGGAGCAGCACCCACCAGAGACTTTCCACCCCACACACACACACCAGCTTCATGAGGCTCCTCACCCTCTGTCTGCAGGGTCTGAGCCTCCAGCTCTGCTAGATACTCACTCTGTGCTGCTCTTTGTGGTGTTGACTTGTTTTGCCAGTCATTGAAAAAAGAGTTCAAGGGTTCTCCACACTGCAGCCTGCTCTAGCTGCTGAGACCAACCATCCCCATCTCTGCCACCCACACTCAGGTCTCCTTGCTCCTTACAGGGCAACACCCAGCACATTCCCCCTCAAGGACCAGACTGTGAGATGTAGTCACCTTTTCTTTCCCCATTTTACCAGGGTTTTTGTTTTATATATCTATATATGTATCAGGTTTGAGTAGTAAAGACAGAGGGGTTTTATATATACACATATAATATATTTATATAAAAATATTTTATCAATATAAAATATTTATCTTTTTTGTATTTATGTATAATAAATATATTATCTATAAATCCTCTGTCTCTATATATAAAAACATATTTATATATAATATGTATATATAACTATATAGAGAGATAATCTGTCTTTATATATATAAACATATATATTTATATATGTAATATTTATATATATATAAATATATATAAGTATATATTTTTTAATGTAATATTTATATAAAAAGATATATATAAATCCTCTGTCTTTACTACTCAAACCTTATTCTTTGTTGCCCACTGGACAGCTCTCCACAGCCCATCCCTCAGCCCACGGCCCCACAGATCCCAGCAAGAGAAGCAGACATTGCTGGGCAGAGATTGCTCTGGCCTCTTTGGGATGATGAGTCAAGAGGAGGCAAGCAGTGTCCAGGTGCCAGTTTCTCTCCCATGGATGCACCCACACATCTCACCCCCAGAGACCTTTTCACCTCATCATCTCCCAGACACACCCCCTTGTGTTCTGCCCTCATGGTGGTTACAGCTACCTGAGCCACAGTTTTTTTCTGGGGAGAAAGGGGGTGAAGGACAATAATTTCTACCCTAAACAAGAGACAGGTCATTGGACCCCACTGCTCACATATTTAGGAGTGGCTTAGTACTTGGTGCCAGGTCTTCCCACCAGTCTCCTCTTCCTCATCCATAAACCCATGGGCCACACAACCTCCCCTAACCTCCTCCACTGCCAATCTGCAGACTATAACCTGGAGCATGTGGCTTCACACACCCGGTGTCTGACATAACAGGGTTTTCAGTGTCCTCATTTAAAACCAGCCTTTCAGCTCTTTCCTTCTGACACCTGGGAGGAAGAATGAGCCACTTGCAGGGCTGCTGGGCATTAAAGATCACAGCTCCCATAACTCAGGATTCAGCTGCAAGCTTCACCTGATGGCCAGCATCCCACCAGCTGCCCCAGAGACACCTTCTCCTTTGAACCAGAACCGCATCAACTCTGTTCTCAACCTTCTGATCTCTCACACTTGACTCTGCCTACAGCAGATGGAACAATTTCTGCAGCACAAGCAGCAGATTTCCTCTCTGGAACCATCCCTTCACTCCTCCAGTGCAGGAAAGCACAGCGGATGCTGCTCCATCTCCCAGCTCCTGCTTGCTTTCTACTGCACCAGGGCCAGCACCGCGCCAGCAATACCCCAGGGTGAGTGGCAAACACCTGCCTGGGGTAAGCATGAGCAGTGTAAATGCCTTGGCAATGGGTGACAAAAGCCACCCTGCTGCCCACCAAGATGGACATAAAACTTGGGTAAGGAAATGTGGGGACACAGTCAGCTGTGTTGCCCCATCTCCCTGTCCCTGCAGCAGCCCTGCAGCAGCATGCTGGTTAGAGGGGCACGGAGGGGCTGTGTGAGCATTACCCACTCTGGTCCTGCACAGGTCACCCTGTCCCTTTCTTATCTCCTCCTTTTGCCTGTGTGTCAGTCTGAGTGTGAGACCAACTTCCAGGTAAGTGTGTCCCAGTGACGCAGCCTCTCTGGATGCAGCAGGACCCCCTTCTATGTTGCTGCTTGGCTTCATCACCACATCCTGGGCTGCATCAAAAGACGTGTGGCCAGCAGACTGAGAGAGGGGATTCTGCCCCTCTGCTCTGCTCTGGTGAGACCTCACCTGGATACTGTGTCCAGCTCTGGAGCCCTGAACACAGAAAGGACATGGACCTCTTGAAGCGTGTCCAGAGGAGGCCAAAAATGATCAGAGGGCTGGAGCACCTCTCCTACAGAGACAGGCTGAGAGAGTTGGGCTTGTTCAGCCCCCTTCCCCTTATAGTGGCCTTCCAGCACCTGAAATGTGCCCATAGGAAACCTGGGGAAGAACATTTCCCAAGGGCATGGAGCAATAGGATGAGGGGCGATGGGTTAAATTAGAAAAGGGGAAATTTAGGTTGGGTATTAGGAAAAAACCCTTCACTCTGTGGTTGGTAGATCACTGGCACAGGTCGCTCAGAGAGGTGCTGGAGGCTCCATCCCTGGAGACATTCAAGGTCAGGGTGGATGGGGCTCTGAGCAACCTGATGTAGAGCAGATGAAGCCCACTGCAGGGGTGGGACTAGATGGCCTCTAAAGGTCCCTTCCAACCTGATGCGTTCTATGGTTCTATGAAAATAGCATCTGTAGCTTAAGAGAGCACCCTGAAAGCCTGCAGCTCCAAACAGCTGGCCCCTGCTTGACCTTGAGGAAGGCTGGTCCTTGGGAAAGAGGTCTGGCAGGGTCTTCAGGGGCTGTACTTGCACCAGCACCCCCAGGACAACCACTCCTGCCTTAGGTGGTGACAGATGTGTCTGGCATTCACCCGGAGGGAACGCAGGATGTCTGGTGCTTCTACAAATACAAGTTCACCCAGACCCTTCACCCAGCCCACCAACTCACAGCAAAGCCCACCAGGGTTCTGAGGGGACCATTTCAGAGCGGGGGACCTGGCCTGCAGGGCCTGGCCTGGCCAGTCCTGCTGGGACTGCTGCCAGGTTGGGCTTTGCCCAGAGCAGGACACTGTCTGGGTTCAGTGTGTCATATCTAAACATGACGTGACACTTGTCTCTGCACGAGTAGATCATGGAGCCAACTTTGCAGCTGTCCCCTCTGCCTGCCATGCCCAGGCTCTGCACCTGCCACAGCACAGAAAACACATTTTTTTTGCTAATAAGCAATAAAGAAAGAGTAAACCCACAGCCCCTGCTCCAGCATAATTCCATCCTGGGCTGTGGGGATCTCTCGAGCGCTGCTCTGAGCCGGGCCAGCCTCTTACACTGAACCCCATGTGGCATGAGTACTGTGTCCAGAGCTGGGGCCCCCAACACAAGAAAGACGTGGGGCTGTTGGAGAGGGGTCAGAGGAGCCACGGAGATGCTCAGAGGGCTGGAGCAGCTCCCCTCTGGAGAGAGGCTGAGGGAGCTGGGCTGGCTCAGCCTGGAGAAGAGAAGGCTGTGGGGGGACCTCATTGCAGCCTGCCAGTGCCTGAAGGGAGCAGAGACACAGGAGGGGAATCAGCTTGTTCAAGGGCAGAGACTGGCAGGACAAGGGGGATGGATTAAAACTAAAGGAAGGAAGGGGTTAGTATAGATATTAGGGGGAAGTTTTTCAGAGAGAGTGGTGAGGGGCTGGAAGGGGCTGCCCAGAGAGGGGGTGGGTGCCCCGTCCCTGGGGGTGTTCAAGGCCAGGTTGGATGGGGCCCTGGGCAACCTTGTGTAGCTACAGGCCTGATGTTGGTGGTCCTGCCTGTGGCAGGGGGTTGGAGCTCTGTGATCCTTGGGGTCCCTTCCAACCCATGCCATTCTGTGATTCTATGATCACAGGCAGGCAGGACGCACAGAAACTGGTCCCAGATCTCACAGAGAGGAGGCCAGTTGCACATTTAAATCAGGGACCACAATTATTTTAACGTACAGGAGATGCCTCAGGATTCCCAACCTGATCTGAGAGTTTCTGCCCCACAGGAGCTAGTTCCTGCTCTCCTGGGGGAAGGAGCCAGGGAACCCCCAGGCTACAGAGGGGGAGCAAAAGGCAGACAGAGCTGCAGGGTCCTGCCAAGGCAGCCTGGTTCTGCACAGGCTGTCAGTGCAAAGACCTTCTCCCCCCACACGCTGCAGGTTGTGGTGTAGGAGGGAGCGGGGCAGAAGAGCTGAACGTGGGTGGCAATTACAGCAGCCGTGCCAGACAGATAAGGAGGCAGAGCGTCACTGCAGACAATGCTCAGGTAGAGGAGCTGTCACGCGTCTGCAGGTGGCTTTGCGAAGGGGGTAACAGCAGTTTGCTGACATTCAAGGCCAGGAGACCTGCTTTGGTTTCACACCAGGGCTGACAGGCCACAGATGCACACACAGGTATTCACACACATGGCCACTGCCCCTCACACTCAGGCTGCTGCCAGCACATGGGTAGTACTGGCCCCCAGTTAATCACAGAGATTGCTTCCACAATGAACTCTGAACATCAGGTGCAGTAAAGAACACCTGACCTCTTTGGTCTGTAGCTAAATTGAAGCTGTTTGGGAATTATAGGAAGGGTGGTGCAGGACTGGACCCAAGCAGGTCCATGGAAGGAGAAGTACTTGATGCTGCTATTGAACTG
Organism: Laterallus jamaicensis coturniculus; assembly: GCA_022605575.1. Classification (NCBI taxonomy): domain Eukaryota; kingdom Metazoa; phylum Chordata; class Aves; order Gruiformes; family Rallidae; genus Laterallus; species Laterallus jamaicensis. The sequence goes on from JAKCOX010000028.1 coordinate 1,010,713, forward strand.
TGTGTACCTCGGCGATGCAATGGGCAATACAGCTTGATGCAGAGGGAAAGCAAATGCCTCACATCCTGTTTAGCCTATTTTTGATGGATAAAGGAAGACAGAAAGGTTATCCCTCAATAACCCCAATGTCTGTCTTTCCCTTGGGGCGCACTGTTCAGCACCACCTACACCCAGGAGGCCAAAGGAACCACCACAGCCCAAGCCCAAGGCTAATCCTCTCATTCCCTGTGTCTTGCAGGAGAGATCGCCTCAGGGCAGCCACACATAGCTGCAGCCTGTAAAAGCACAAAGCTCCAGACATCGAGAGGCAGCCGGCTGGCCTGAGAACGACCCGGATGGGCTGAGGATCTCCTGCCCCAATTCTCAGCTTTTCCCAGCTGTGCTGGGGGAAAAACCCCCTTGGAGGAGTGATCTGAAGCACCTTAGCAATCCCCGTGTGGGTGCCTGAGGAGTGCTGCAGAGCAAACTCAAGATGTTTCAGCTGAGCTCCCACATCAGCTCCAAGGCAGGACAGGGCCGGCCTGCGCCTCAGAGCTGCAGGCCTCAACCCAGCAGTGCTGCGCTGCTCAGCTCCGGCCTGGCAGACAGACCTCACCCCTCCCCAGCTGGCACACTGCTCCAGCAGATACCCTGGTACCTGATAAGGTTTCCAGTTTAATTAACACACCCATTAAGACTTTTTCAATCTCTTTCCCACAGTTGGAAGCCCCCTCCCCACAACAGCCACAATAAAAATAATCTGAGAGAGAAAAAGCAAAAATCTATGGAAAACCACCAGGTACTGTGAAAACACCGTGTACCATCTCACTCCATCTTCCACACACAGCCCAACAGCTCAGCCTGAGAACGAGGAAGGGTCACACGCTGGGTGATGACAGCAAATTACAGCAGAATACTCTCCTTACATGGGAAAAGCAAGAGAGGACTGCCTGGCTTAGGGTCAGGTCAGATGTGAAGGAAAAGTTCTTCCCTAAAAGAGCTGTTGGTGCCTGGAACAGGCAGCCCAGGAAGGGGGTTGAGTCACCCTCCTGAGTGTGTTTAACAGAGAGGAGATGAGGTGCTCAGGGATCTGGGTCAGCACAGGACAGGGATGGTTGGACTTGATGATCTTAAAGGACTTTTCCAACCCTGTGATGCTGTGAACCCACTACCAAACTTCTCCCTTCCCTTCTTTTGCATGCTTCAGGCCCCACTGCCCTTCTCCAGATGCCATTGCTGGTGGAAAGAGGAGCAGGAAGGGTTTTGAGTAACATCTTTGGAAAGCTGAAGAGGGGCAAAGCACCGAGAACAAGGGATGGATGGAAACAGTGAGAAAAAGGACAGTGGAGTTCAGCTGCACAATTAGCATCATTTGAGCTCTCTACACCTTTACAGCAGCTCATAACTTGTCTTCCAAGCTCATAACTTGTTCCCAAGCACTGAGCTGCTGCCTGTGCTGAATCTCCTGTCCTAACTCTGGGGTCTGACTGCTCATCACAACAGCCAGCACCGACATCACAGCTGTCCACACCAAGTGAGAGCCGATGGAACCCCATCCCTGGTTTTATTGCCCAGATCCCCAAACCTTTCATCCTCCCTTTGCAGTGTATGCAAAAAGCCTTGGTCACAGATCACCTGCTGAGGGATAGCTAACAGACTACAAAAAACATCTCCAGCCCCAGCCCTGTCCTTCACAGGGGACACAGAACTTCCCTGATGATTTTTACCCATTCTTCAATTTCAAAATCTCACCAATGACCTTGTTAAGCACCAAGAGAACTCCATCCCTCTGGCACAGGCTGCTTTTATTACTGAAGCAGTGCCCCTTCCCATGACCCCGCTCTCCTGTTCAAACCTTTCTCCCCTCCAGCAGATGCTGGATGCACTTGAGGAAGCTGCAGCTCCTCCACTGCCTTTGACCATAACGTTTTTTGAACCTTATACCATCTCCCCACTCAGAAAGCCCTGAGCAGGACTTTGTGCAATATCAGGGTAGGACAGCATCCTCTGGTCCTGAATTTCTACTTTCTGTTATGTCAGGTCAAAGAATCTGCTTCAAATCTACACGTGGACTTCAGCTGGCAAGCCTTGAGGCTTCCCATGAGGGCCCTCTGAGAGGTTATTCCTCCAGTTCCTCCTTTCCCATCCGTGTGGAGCTCCTGAAGGATGAGCTGAGAAGGTGGGGCCTCCCCTCCACCCCACTGCATCACTGAGCCCAGAACACCCCTGTATTTCCTGTGGCAACAGACACCACCAGCCACACTCGTGTCCACAGCCTCCTCCATCCATCACACACGTTAACACTGCTCTGTTTAATGGCACATGTCAACTCCTAGAGACCCAATACTGGACTGGACTGGCTTCACTGGCTGTTTCATTGCATTATTTGCCTTTTAAGGAAGAGGTTCAAAGTAGTTTATCAGTCATCAACCCCCCCTGGACCTTCCCAGAATAAACACAGAGAACTGAGTCACTAGAGCTGAGCAGAGGACTATGCCCATCCCACTGACCAGGGCCAAGAAGGGTTGCAGGGGCCAAAGGGAAGAGAAGGCTGTTAGAGTTTGGAGGTTTGCTTTCACAGAATCACAAGGTTGGAAAAGACCTTTGAAGATCATCAAGTCCAACCAATCCCATCCTAAGATAAACCAGATCCCTGAGCACCTCATCTCCCCTCTGTTAAACACCCCCAGGGGGTGACTCAGCCCCTCCCTGGGCAGCCTGTGCCACAGCCCCACAACACTGCCAGGGAAGAACTTTGCCCTCCCAGCTGAGCTGCCCCTGCCCTGGCACAGCTTGAGCACATTGCCCCTTGTCCCAGCTCCTGTCCCCTGGCTGAAGAGACCATCCCCCACCTCTCTGCACCCTCCTGGCAGTGCAGTTCAATATCTTCATTGACACCTTGCTGAGGGAACAGCACCCACCCTCAGCAAGTACCTGATGATCCAGAGCTGGGAGGGGTGGCTGACAGGCAGGACACTGCGCTGCCATCCAGAGACCTGGCCAGGCTGGAGAGCTGGGCAGGGAGAGACCAGATGAGATTCAACAACAGCAAGTGGAGAGTCTGGCACCTGGGGAGGAATAACTGCTGGAATCAGGACAGGCTGGGGGGGAGCTGCTGGAGAGGAGCTCTGTGGAGAAGGAGCTGGGGGTGCTGGTGGGTGACAGGGTGGCCATGAGCCAGCAGTGTGCCCTGGGGCTGAGAGAGACAATGGGATCCTGGGGGCATCAGGAGGAGTGTGGGCAGCAGGTGACAGGAGGGGATCCTCCCCCTCTGCTCTGCCCTGCTCAGGCCCCAGCTGGAGTGTTGTGTCCAGTGCTGGGCTCCCTGGGATCAAACAGCCAGGGATCTCCTGGAGAGAGCCCAGAGGAGGCTGAGGAGATGCTGAAGGGCCTGGAGCATCTCCCCTGGGAGGAAAGGCTGGGTGAGCTGGGGCTGTTCAGCCTGGAGAGAAGAAGACTCAGGGGGGACCTTATGAATGTCTATCAATATCTGAAGGATGGGATGCAGGGGAAATGGCCAGCCCCTTCTCAGTGTCTGTGGGGACAGGACAAGGGGCAATGGCTGCAAGTTGGAGCACAGGAAGTTCCACAGCAACCTGGGGCAGAACTTTTCCCCAGTGAGGGTGAGGGAGCCCTGGGACAGGCTGCCCAGGGGGTGTGGAGTCTCCTTCTCTGGAGAGATTCCAGCCCCGTCTGGACACTGACCTGTGTGCCCTGTCCTAGGGACCCTGCTTTGGCAGGGGGTGGGACCCCATGGGCTCTGTAGGCCCCTTCCAGCCCCTGTGATTCTATTCTATGATTCTTTGCTCCTGTCAGGCCTGGGCACGTGGCCCCACTACAGCTGCCCTTCTCCTATGTGCTGCCCACGATGCTGCGAGTCAGGGCAGTGTCAGGTCTGAACACCCACAGCTCAGGTGCCTCAAAACCACCCCAACTTCCAAGGGGACTCAGAGAAGCCGGCCAAGCTCCGCTGCCTCCAGCACAGAAAGTGATTCCTGTTCTCAATTATTGTTTCTTTCTTTTAATTGATTGTACCAGATGCAAAACTAACCAGGTTGGGCACAGCACTGCCCAAATCCAGCCAGAGGAGCTGAGCAGCAGCCTTTGCTCCTGGGCACAGGACACAGGACACAGCTCTGCACCCACGTGCTGCACCGCTCTCAGGTGCTGATGGTGTCACCAGCACAGCAAGATGGTTGTCCAGGACCGCTCAAGCCTGGGGAGCCCTGCAGCTGCTGTACAGGCTTCACATGGGAGCAGGCCAGGTCCAACCTGGAGAGCAGACCAGGTCCCAGGGTGCAGGGTGGAAATGCTGAGCCAAGTAGCACACCCTGGGGTGCCATGAGCTCAGCTCTGCCCTTTGCAGCATTTACTTTAAAAAACACACAACGTGGGCTCCAAAACTCCTGAGAGCCTCCTTCACCCAGGAGCAACAGCCCAGCAGCTGCTGAGCTGCATCTGCCATCCAACACAGCACACGGTGCCCACAGAGGTGGTGGAGGCCCCATCCCTGGACACATCTAAGGTCTGGCCTGAGCCTTGGGCTAGATGGCCTTTAAAGGTCCCTTCCAACCTAATGCATCCTATGAGTCAGTGATCCATCAGCCCTCTCATAGCTGTAATTCAGCATCTCTGGACACACAGTCCTGCAGAGACAGACACAGGGAACTGCAGTGGCTGCAGCTACAATCTGAAGTGACTTGTAGCTCTGAGGAGGTCATCAGGGACTCTCTTAGTTGGTAGGTTTTTTTTCCCCAGGACTCAGGAATGAATTTCATCACGAAGCAAAAAGAAGCCACATGTGGAGAACATACAGGCAACAGCACCCCCACGGTGTGGAAGCAGCAAATTCAGAGCACAGCCTCAGCATCAATCACAGCAGCACCGGGAGGGATCACAGGGCACACAGCTAAACTACATTGCCAGGTCACAATTGATGGTTTGTCACCTTATTGACAGGAAAACAATAATGATGACCCACTTTCCTCTAGTTTAACCATTTTACATCTGTTTCAGGTGGTTCAGGTTCCTCCAATCTGTCCCTGTCATTTAACTTCACCTCCCTTGCAATGCCAGGAGCCGCAGCGGCCCAGCAACGCGCTCCTGTCCAGTGATCCTGGGAATACTGCTCTGCAAGCCCAGCTTCTGCAGCCGTCACAAAGGAAATCCATCAAGTAACAACTCCCAGCAAGCCAGGCTGCTGCTCATGCAGTCTGATCCATAGAGACAAGCACAGCACGGACAGGAGAAGGCATTAATAATAAACTTCTGCTGGAGACCTGTCCGAAGAATAACTGCTTGGATCAGGACAGGCTGGGGGGGAGCTGCTGGAGAGGAGCTCAGTGGAGAAGGAGCTGGGGGTGCTGGTGGGTGACAGGGTGGCCATGAGCCAGCAGTGTGCCCTGGGGCTGAGAGAGACAATGGGATCCTGGGGGCATCAGGAGGAGTGTGGGCAGCAGGTGACAGGAGGGGATCCTCCCCCTCTGCTCTGCCCTGCTCAGGCCCCAGCTGGAGTGTTGTGTCCAGTGCTGGGCTCCCTGGGATCCAACAGCCAGGGATCTCCTGGAGAGAGTCCAGAGGAGGCTGAGGAGATGCTGAAGGGCCTGGAGCATCTCCCCTGGGAGGAAAGGCTGGGTGAGCTGGGGCTGTTCAGCCTGGAGAGAAGAAGACTCAGGGGGGACCTTATGAATGTCTATCAATAGCTGAAGGATGGGATGCAGGGGAAATGGCCAGCCCCTTCTCAGTGTCTGTGGGGACAGGACAAGGGGCAATGGCTGCAAGTTGGAGCACAGGGAGTTCCACAGCAACCTGGGGCAGAACTTTTCCCCAGTGAGGGTGAGGTAGCCCTGGGACAGGCTGCCCAGGGGGTGTGGAGTCTCCTTCTCTGGAGAGATTCCAGCCCCGTCTGGACACCGAACTGTGTGCCCTGTCCTAGGGACCCTGCTTTGGCAGGGGGTGGGACCCCATGGGCTCTGGAGGGCCCTTCCAACCCCTGTGATTCTATGATCTCACCCCTTGCAAATACTCTTATCCAGCACACCAGCCACTTCCCCCTCCTCCCTGGAAACAACTCCTGGGAGGAACACTGCAGCACTATGAGGTATGGTGCTCTGCCCAGCCCTCCTCTGGAACTAAGACAACAAGCAAAGGCAAAGCCAAACCCTCAGTGCTCACATGAGGTAACTCAACTCCCCAGGGCCAAGGTTTGCTGCAGGACTCCCAGCAATGAAACTCAAGATCCTCACTCACAATCTGTTTCATCAGCAGTTCCCAAACAAACCTTCTGAATTTATCCTGCTTCAGGAGAAGTTTCCTCAGCTTTGCTTCAAATGGTTTTCTGTCTGATCAGAAGCATCAGGACGTGCCAAGGGAAGATGGGGAGCAGAGGAACTACTAAATAAGGTCTTGCATTTCAACCTGTTGGCTTAAAAAAAAAAAGTACCCACCCACAGGAAATGATAATGATTTTTCCCTCTCCTCTTCCCTCTGTGATCCAAAGAAAATACGTTACTGAGGACAAGCAACACACAAGAACACTGAGACCCTTGGAAAACAGCCACAAACTGATGACTTCAAAGTGTGTTTATTAGAAAAACTGGACATTACAAGAGGACCAGGCAAAAAATGTTATACAAGGCATGTGCAGGTTGTAGTACACTGTGTAGAACAAGAGAAAAGACTCCAAAGACACGTAACACACCCACCTGAAGCTGCTAGCATGGGTAAGTCACTGCTCAGATCACTTGCCACCACAGGCTGATGCCAGGTTCTTGTAAGAGGCAGCGAATTCAGGGCGTGTTTTACATGGACTGCAAGGTACAGATTGTATGCACAGCTTGAATAACAGTTAAAACAAGACAGATACAAAAATATCTACATCATTCTTCCAGGCTGGGATGTTAAGATATTGCATTTTTTGATTATTATTTTAATTTGAGGTCATCTAGATTGCAAGTTGTTACACAACATGTTTCCCCATGAACAGTCAAACCCTGGTGTTCAGACACAGCTCTACCTGGCAAAGCATATCTGCAACCATTTCCTGGTTACCTAGGGAAGAAATCCAGAGACTTAAATTAGGGCCCTTTATAACCCAAATCAGAGAACCAAGGTACATGTTAGCTAATGCCTTCATTAGCCATGAGCAACCTAAAGCAACAGGGACACTTAATAGTTGGGACAGTGAATGGGAGGAACCTCAGAGCCTGGAGCAGTGAGCTGGCACCTGGGTCTGGATCTCAGAGGACACACAAAATACCTTCAATACTTTTGGAAATGGATCTGTTCCCCCTCTGCCCCAGTGCCTGAAGCATGTCTTTACATGACCTTCTGTTATGCTTTCAGCAGCTGCCTGACCAACCCAACATCTCTCCATACAACTTGAAGGACCCCAGGAAAAACCCAAATTAACTACCAAGGGCCTGGCAGCCAACCCACTTCCACCCCCACCCCCAACTTACCTTCTCTGTCACAGCACAGTGCTTGGATACACTATAAATAAAGACAGACATCTCAGTCAAGGCTAAGATTAACAAATGGACAGTGAACCAAACCAGGACCCAGAGACACACAGAACTTAAGCCCTCCCCAGAAACATCAGCCCACTGGGACTAAATGCAGGTACCTTGCCATCAGAGTTCACACCCCATGTCTGTGCTTTGGTGCCATCACAGAGTCCATCTTGCATCACCTAAAACCAGAGGAGAGGAGAAGAAAACTACATGGCAAAGAGGAGAAGTTGTACCAGGACCACCAAGGAAGGTGGCAAGGCAGTGAGGAGGGACAGAGACAGCAAACAAGATCTCTACTGCAAATAATGTACGTGAGAAGAGACCTCAGCATCTCAGGGGAGGCTCTGCTGCCCTCACTAATTAAGGCAGTGAAAGACTTTAATGAAGATTGCTAGATCATCATATTTATGTGTCAACAACTAATCAGCCATCACAGAGCCAGGCAGCTTAAAGGGACTGAGAGGTGTCACCTCACTCTCCTGTCACCCTCCTGTCACCCAGGAGCACAAAGCTACGAGTGAGCGTAGCTCACGCCCAGGTCACCCATCACCCCACACCCTGAATCACTCAGATGTGCTTGGGCAGGTCCTGATCAGCTTTTCAAAACAAGCCCTGACTCTCTGCATCTGCACAACCTGCTGTAACCCAAACCTGGGACTGAGGAACTGAGGAAAATGCAGGAGAAGAGTTCCCAGAGCTACAGCTTCAGCTCCCTAAAAGGAACACAACAAACTGCCAGAGCTGATGTGTGACTCCTGCTCTGGACACCAGTCTGACTTAGGCTAGGCCCAGGGTAAGTAAATAAATATCCATGGTCCTCAACTTCAGGGTTAAGGCTTTCTTCTTCTTATCCCTGTTTCTCCTATCCTACATTCCAAGTGCATGGAGAATGGAAATCACAACTGCTCCAGAACGTATGGTTATATTTTTTCCAAGCTTCCTGCTCAAGAGAGACTGTTCAAAGACAGATCAGCCTGAACATCCTGCAGATGACATGAAATACAACATCTACTGCACCCATACCTGCACAGCCATGCACCCAGGACACTGACTGACACTCACTCTTTCTTTAAGATGAAGCTGCTAGAAACAGGTAAGGATTTAAGATCTAAAATGAGCCTGCTATACCCACATGAGTGACAGCCAAGCAGGCTGCAAGGTTTCCTGCTGCCTACACAAGTTAGAATGATGATACCTGTCAAGGTGACAACACGGTGCTGTCACAGGAGGCAGCACATCACCACGTTCCCCCCTAAACCATCTTCTGATCACCAAAAGCAGGGAATACAAAATTGACCCACCAGTTTTGGAGAAAATCTGAATTTGAGGATTCAAGACAGCTGTGAGGAAAACACACTATGCCCCTGAAAAAGGAATGAAACCCAAGAAACTTTCATTTCTTGAACCCTTAAAAATTGAGAGACACCCATCAAGGCAGGCTGGTGATACAGCACAGGCAGGAAACCAAGGGATCTTGGAGAAAAAGCAACTTGCCTCAAATGGATTTGACCAAACTGTTCCAAGAAATAAGGGTGGTTGATGGGTTTCTGCCATCAGCACGTAGGGAGGAAGCTCTAATGCTCAAACCACGCTGAACCCAAGACCTAAGCGAACTCTTCACTCACCAGTGTCAGCTCCACCAAACAGCAGATCACCATACCTGGGGCTTGGACAACAGAGCAGACCTCCAGAGCCAGAAAAAGCTTGAGTCATCCATCCTGCCACCTCCTGTACTGCTCTGCAAGACAGGAAACCTCCTGAGGTGGCACTCATCAGTGCTAGGGCAGCAGCACTGCAGAGGAGGAAGATCTCTACAGAACACAAAGGTCTTTAGTCAATGAACAGCATTGCCTCATTCTTACCTACCAGTGCCACAGCAGGGGCACTGACCAGGCTCTGAGTGATGTCAGGAGGTTCTGCTACCATCCAGGGCCAAGAACCCACCAAAGGGAAGGACAGGACTGGAAAGATTTTACTTACTGTAAACATGAGACTGGAAGGAGGCTGGAAGACCACGAACTGAGGTATCATCATGAGTAGGGGTAGAGCTCTTGGCCCAAAGGGGAAAGGGTGACACAGGGAAGAGGAAGCACAGAGACACAAGCACAGGCCTCATGGCAAAACATATCAAGAGCTGCAAAGTTACACTTCTTGTTTGGGTTCAGGCAAGATCAGGAACTTCCCTCTCACAGGCTCCTGAGAGAAACTGGGAAGGACACACGTGTGCAGAGCCTGACACATGCACACAGAGCAGGAGCTGCAGGTGGAGCTCAAGCCACTGCAGGCCCAGGCTCCTGCAGTCAAGCACAAGGTGAGTACAACCATGCTGCTTTCACAGTCACACCCACTCAGCAAACAGCTGGGACACATCTGTGGACACTGCACTTACTGCTGCTGGGTCAGGCCTGGAACAGGATCATCTGCAGCAGCCACCTGGGGTCAGGGCACGTCGATGGCTCCAGCTCCCCACGACCACAGAACAGCTCTGGGGAAGGAATTCCAGCTCTCAAACACCGAGGTACTGGGAGGCTGCGGGGGGGTGGTTATTGCAGTGCAGCAGATGCCCCTTCTCAGTGTCTGTGGGGACAGGACAAGGGGCAATGGCTGCAAGTTGGAGCACAGGAAGTTCCACAGCACCATGGGGCAGAACTTTTCCCCAGTGAGGGTGAGGGAGCCCTGGGACAGGCTGCCCAGGGGGTGTGGAGTCTCCTTCTCTGGAGAGATTCCAGCCCTGTCTGGACACCGACCTGTGTGCCCTGTCCTAGGGACCCTGCTTTGGCAGGGGGTGGGACCCCATGGGCTCTGGAGGGCCCTTCCAGCCCCTGTGATCCTGTGATTCTATGCTGGTACCTCCCACCTGTAACACTGGGAAAACACCCCAAGGAAAAACAAGGTAGAACAGCAACACTTTTCTGACTGCAAAGGGTGCCAAGGCCAGCAAAGACTCACAGAATGCTTTGGGCTGGAAGGGAACTCAAAGATGATGGAGTTCCACCCCCTGCCATGGGCAGGGATGCCTTTCCTAGACCAGGTTGCACAAAGCCTCATCCAACCTGGCTCTAAACACCTCCAGGGATGGGGCTTCCACAGCCTCTCTGGGCACCCTGTGCCAGGGCCCTGCCACTCCCACAAGCAAAGAATTTCCTCATAACATCTAACCAAAACCTACTCCCTTTCAGAAGAGTTGCATCAGTGTCTTACCAGTCTCCAGTTCCCAGAGGTCAGCCCTCCTCTATCCAGAAGATGCAGGACTGAGTAGTTCTTCACAAGATGATCAATGAACTGCAGACCAAGACTATTCCTCTCAATCCTCCCTCATTTAACTCAAGTCACACATTAAAAAAGCAGACACTGAGCTCCATTTCTGACAAGAAAGTGGATTTTTCACCCTGCTCTGCCCTTCTCACCATGGGCTCTTTACTCCTGAGTCTCACAAATACTCCATGTGAGCCTTGCAAAGCAGCAGATACCTCAGAAAGCACCACAATGACTCAGGGGACACCCAAAGTGGTGTTTTCAGGTAAATACACAATTATTTCTCTCTCATGCTCCACTAAAAGCTAAGACCCAGCTTCCTAAACAACTGAACTGTACAGACACCCAGGAAGAACTGAAGCACCATTCAGGTCCTTTTTTAATGTTTGCAAGGAGAAGCAGATCTGGACTGTAAGGGAAATATGAGCAAAGCCTTCTGAGTGCTGACTGGAGTGGCTGATCATAGAATCCCAGCCTGGGCTGGGCTGGAAGGGACCTCAAGGGTCACAGAGCTCCAACCCCCCTGCCACAGGCAGGGACACCAACCTCAGGCCTGGAGCTACACAAGGTTGCCCAGGGCCCCATCCAACCTGGCCTTGAACACCCCCAGACACGGGGCACCCACCCCCTCTCTGGGCAGCCTGTGCCAGCCCCTCACCACTCTCTCTGCAAAGAATTTCCCCCTAATATCTAATTTAAACTTCCCCTCTTTTAGCTTCACTCCATCCCCCTTGTCCTGCCAGTCTCTGCCCTTGAACAAGCTGATTCCCCTCCTGTGTCTCTGCTCCCTTCAGGCACTGGCAGGCTGCAATGAGGTCCCCCCACAGCCTTCTCTTCTCCAGGCTGAGCCAGCCCAGCTCCCCAGAAGCCCCACATGCCAGAAGTCTGTCTCTGCTTGAGATCAGCAGGTCCCACATCTCTCCCTGAAGCTCCTCTCATGCACTCACACACTGCAGTCCCTCTTGCACAGGGGATTCATTAATTCAGGCATCACCATCACAGTTTCACCTACCAGAGTGGAGTGAGTGCCGGTCGCTGGGAGTGGCGCCGCCCCGCGACGCTCCCTCTGCGCCGCCCGCTCCAGCTCAGGGTCTCTCAGATTCCTGTTTTTGTGTAGAAAAGATGACATGAAACAGGCCTGCAGCCTGTCCTGTGTTCACTGGCTCAGCCCAGGAATCTTTATGAGAAACACAATGGTTAAACAGATGGGAAGCATACAACTCTTTAACAAGCATTCCAAGCATCACAGGATCACAGGCTGGTTTAGGTTGGAAGGGACCTGTACAGCCCATCGAGTCACACACCCTGCAGTGACCAGGGACATCTTCAACCAGATATGGGTGCTCAGAGCTTCATCCACCCTGACCTTGAATGTCTCCAGGGATGGGGCCTCCACCACCTCTCTGGGCACCCAGTGCCAGTGTCTCACCACCCACAGAATAAAAAAGGTCACTTCACATCTAGTCTAAACTAAACTCCTTTTAGTTTTAACACTTAACCTCTTGTCCTATCACAACAGGCCCCTCTAAAAAGTCCCTCTCCATCTTTCAGGGACTGGAAGGGGCTCTAAGGTGTCTGGGCAGCCTTCTCTTCTGGCTGAACAAGCCCAACTGTCTCCACCTGTCTCCAGAGCAGAGGGGCTCCAGCCCTCAGATCATCTCCATGGCCTCCTCTTGCCTCACTCCAACAGCTCTGTGTCCTTCCTGTCCTGGGGACCCTTGAGCTGGATTGGATGCAGCACTGCTGGGGGGTCTCCCCAGAGCAGAGCAGAGGAGCAGAACCTCCCCCCAGACATGCTGCTCCCACTGAGAGGGAGGCAGTGTAGGATACAGTTGGCTTCTGGTCACGTTCCCAGGTCACATCCAGTTCTTCATCCGCGGTGCCCAAGGTTTCCTCCTCAAGGCTGCTCTCCATCCCTAGGGCCTCAACCTGAAACATACACATCTATAAAAGACAGCACATAGAATTTAGCATCATTACTTGCTACTCCCCTGATGGTAGCCCAGCATACAAAGAGCTTGCTAGCTTTCAAGGTTCAGATTTCACACTAGGAACAAGCTGCTTACTGCTGTCATGAGTCCTACTTGCACTTGCAGTCTACCCTGTGCCCTCTGTCAGAAGGGGCCTCCTCCTACAGCAGGACTAATCAAACTGCAGAGGAAGAGATTAAAATGGAAAGCTAGGATTCAGAAGTATGCCCTTAAAAACAAACCAAAGCAGAACAAAACCCCAGCTTTCCTTAAAAATAACAAGCAGCTTTGTCAGGCTGTCTTCTCCATCCCCAGCTACTGGTGCCACTTTGTCCTCAGTTACTGCATTTAGAAAAATCTAGACCTAATACCACAGAAGCCTAACACTACATCATCTGACAACATGTGATTACTTTTAGTGCAACTCTGATGTTACTCCACATGGTCCTTCAACTGCCAACACAAAATTCTGTTGGAAACTTTTACTGCTCCTCAGGATCAACAGAGACTTGGCAGGTATCTCTGCCTCAAACATCTGACATGACTTTACTTGCCTGACTTGCCCATCTCAAATGTGGAAGCACTCTAGTAAGGTCTACTGGTTTTGGGATGGACTCACTGTTGGAAAAGAAGATGACTCACTCCAGGAGCACAGAGGCCAAACAACGTTCTTCAGATACATCATAGGGCGACTCAGGTCAAGCAGCAAGATCCTCAGGTGTGCTGATCCCTAGCTGATTTTGTAGCAGAGATTCAGAGGGAGCACAGTCCTGTGGAACAACCCCCCAGGGCGCTGGAGATAACACATCCTGACACCTTCCCAGCCACTGGGTGGAACTCCCCCACTCAGGTCTCTCACCTGCTTTACTCCCCATCTTCAGCAGACAGGAACAGCACCCACCTCCCTATGAGCCACCTGACCCCAGCCCTGGGCACAGACATTACCACTAGATTGTTCTTTAATTCAAAGGCCAACCTGAAGAGAAGGAATTCACCACCTGCTGTCCCCAGCCAGGGAACTGTCTATCCTCACCTGCCTGTGCTTCATGTTGGATACCTGACATCACTTCACCCACTCCTGCTCAGCCTCCAGCACCTTCTTTAAGGCTCCCTTGACTTAACTGCCCCTTCCAATTCCCTATCTGTAACAGGGAAACAGCCACGTGCAACAGCAAGGACACAGAACCATGAGCCAGCAGTGTGAGAGACAATGGGATCCTGGGGGCAACAGGAGGAGTGTGGGCAGCAGGTGACAGGAGGGATCCTCCCCCTCTGCTCTGCCCTGCTCAGGCCCCAGCTGGAGTGTTGTGTCCAGTGCTGGGCTCCCTGGGATCAAACAGCCAGGGATCTCCTGGAGAGAGTCCAGAGGAGGCTGAGGAGATGCTGAAGGGCCTGGAGCATCTCCCCTGGGAGGAAAGGCTGGGTGAGCTGGGGCTGTTCAGCCTGGAGAGAAGAAGACTCAGGGGGGACCTTATGAATGTCTATCAATATCTGAAGGATGGGATGCAGGGGAATGGCCAGCCCCTTCTCAGTGTCTGTGGGGACAGGACAAGGGGCAATGGCTGCAAGTTGGAGCACAGGAAGTTCCACAGCACCATGGGGCAGAACTTTTCCCCAGTGAGGGTGAGGGAGCCCTGGGACAGGCTGCCCAGGGGGTGTGGAGTCTCCAGCTCTGGAGCCAGGGCTTCTGTACACACAGTGGTTGTTCCAAAAGACAAATGTCATTAAAAAGCAAGACTAGGCCAGAACCAGGACAAAAACCTAAGAGAAAAAAAAATAATCAAACACCCCAATGCCCCCACTTCCCACCCTCATCCCTCAGCTGCGTATAGCTGGGCAGGTGCCACACTGAATGGAATATCCCATGGATCGCTTTGGGTCGGCTGTCCTGGCTGTGTCCCCTCCCAGGACATTGCCCACCCCCCAGTCTACTGCAGAGGGGGGAGAAATGCTGGAGAGAAGCCTTGCTGTGTGCCAGCACTGTTCCTAACAGCCAACACACCGGTGTGGTACCAACACCCCACTGCTACTGACACACAGTGTGGCGAGGGCTGTGAACAGGAACAGCAGCATCACCTCAGCCAGACCCCATACACCCTTTTATTGATAGAACCACAGACTCTCCTGAGCTGGCAGGGACCCACCAGGCCCATCAGTCCAGCTCCTGGCTCCACACAGCCCAGCCCAGTCAGAGCTGCACTGAGCACATTGTCCAGATGCTTCTTGCCCTCAGCCCAGCTCGGGGCTGTGACCCCTTCCCTGGGGAGCCTGTGCCAGTGTCTGACCCTCCTCTCAGCACAGACCCTCTTCCTGACACCCAGCCTAACCCTCCCCTGGTGCAGCTTCACACTGTTCCCTCAGGTTCTGTCCCTGGTCCCCAAAGAGAGGAGAGAGATTGACCCCTTCGCTCTCTTCATCAGGAACCCACAGACCCCACAAGGTCTCCCCTCAGCCTCCTCTCCTCCAGGCTGAACAAACCCAGGGCCTTCAGCCTCTCCTCATAAGCCTCCAGACCCTTCCCCATCCTCAGTGCCTCCTCTGCACACTCTCCAACAGTTTGTGTCCCTCTTGTCCTGTGCTGCCCCAAACTGCCCCCAGGCTTGAGGTGAGGCTGCCCCAGCACAGGGCAGAGAGGGACAATCCCCTCCCTGGACTGGCCTTGCTGGGTGCACCCCAGGATGGGGTTGGCCTCCTGGTAGCCTGGGCACAGTGCTGGCTCATGGGGAACTTGCTAAGAAGGAACTGGGTGTATGAGTTATTTTCCTACAACATCTGCTCTAGACTACAGATCTCAGGATGGACACCAGAGGTAGTATTCCAGCCTTTGCACAGCCAGCATTCCCAACAAAACCTGCACTAAAGCCAGACCAGAACATCAAGTGTTAGCTTCTGTGTTATCTTCTGCATGCTCCCCAGTGCAGACCACAGCACCCCCAGAAGCCATACCTGCTCTAGAAAGGGCTGCCTCTTGCATGGGCAATGCCCCAAAAGTCAAACTTCTGCAGAACTGCACTGTTAGTAAGATCTGTAAGAGATGACAGGAATCACTGTTGGGAAGAACTTCCCTCTTGCCCCACATGCTGGTCAAATGAAGACAACTGAATGAAAAAGCAGGAGGAGGAGTGCAACCCAAACCCACTTCATAAACTGGGTAAAAATGCCAGTAGTTGACTGTCAAAATCTGTTCAGATAAAGAGATTTCTGACTCTACTGAGTCAGGATGAGCCCCCCTCACCTGACCAGCAGGAAGGACTATGTGGAATGATCCAGAATTGGTATCTTGTACTAAACAAAGGAGAGGAGGAGAATCCAGCTCCTGTGTCATCTTTAGAACCTGCTGTTCTCCTTTACAAGGCTATCTTCAGCTTCTTTCCCTGGTTCACTGGATACAGCAAACACACAGTGCTCCTACCTGTTAATGCAAGTTCATGAGCCCACAGGCATCATGTGGGGGACAGCAGGACACAGGTAAGTGCAGAGGGGCTGTTCCAGTGGCTCAGGCACAGAGCTCTGAGGTGTCTGTTCATACACATGTCTGTCAGACACACCTCTCCATGCAAGACACCACTGGGTGCTATGATCAGGCTGCAGCCTCTCTGAAAGGAAAAGGCAGTTACAGAGAGGAACAACGTGCTGTGCTGGGACCATTCCTGGGAAGTAGCTTTACTCACTATTGGAACTACTGTTGTGCCTGTATTTTAACAGACAGGGATTCCTAAAGGCTCCAGACAGTGCTCAGTTCAATGCTACTTCCATAGTGGTCCCTTCCATCACCAACACCCCAGCACAATGCAAACAGACCTGGTGTATGCTTGAATTAACAATCTTCCTACCTTGGCTGATTAGAGAGGAGTTTGCTCAAACCAAAAGTTGCTTGAGTTACTCAAAGTCCACTTCATGCCAGAGAGAAGAGCAGCAAGGTGAAGAAGTATCAGAGCAGGAGAGGCAGGATCCCCACGGTAAATGTCACCATCCTCTGCTGGGAGGTCTCCTGGAGCTCCCCCCAGAGCTCTCTGGAGCACCCTGCAGCTCTCCACCATCCAGAGCTGGAGTCTGTGGACAATAAGCCAGAAAGGCTGGACACCAGTCACGTTATTTTGTATATTTAAGCCTCCCCCTGGTAGTGAGAAAGGGCTGAGCTCAGTTCTGTTCCCTATGTGTGCTCAACCACCGGCCAGCTCCAACAATGACTGACAAACACCACCCCTCACTGCCAAGGGACCTTCAGAGGAAAAATAAACTCCATTCATGAAGGAGGTGACTGGTTACACTGGCCTAGTGTGCAGCTCCCCTCTCCCTCTCCTTTCCCAAAGGTCAGTCCTGTAGAAGTGTGGTGTAGAAACCTTGCCAGGCTCCTTCACCCCAACACCCCTCTCCCAGGGACAGTGCTGAACGAAGCCTGGCTCAGTAGAGAACTGTTATGCTCAGAAGATTGGAGGTGCTTTTAGTTGTACTCACCAGTTCAAACAAGACAAGCCTGCCAAAAAACCCACAATTGTCCTCAGTTTCCCAATCTCTACCTTGCAGGAAGTGTCTTTCTGGAAAGGTTATCACAGCTCAACCACAAGCACTTCAGTTTATGGCTTTTGTATAAATTAGAAAACACAGAATTAATGGGAAAAGCTCAAGTGGGAATTAGTGAAGGTAAAGGAAGAAAAATTCCAAGTGAAAAGAAGGAGGGCAATTCCCACCATGGAACTGACCTCTAAAACCTCCCTGCTAAACTCCAAACTGTAATAGAAGCACACTGATTTTCAATGTATTTCAAGAATTCCAAGTTAAAACCCCTCAGTACTCTTTCTTGGTTGAAGAAGTGGTGGAGTAGGACAGCTGCACTGCTGGTGCCCATGGAAAGCACACACAGCCACATACTGCACAGGCATCACCCCAGTAACATCACTTTGAGCTACTCAAGTACTTGCACATTAGATCTCATTTGAGCATCTACCAACACAGTCAGGCATTTGATGTTCTTTATCTGCTTCTATTTTAAACCTCAGCTCAGTCACTGAAAGGATTTTTGAAGCTGTTTCCAATGAAGAAAGATGACCTATATTGGTGGAACAGCCTCTGGCACCTGAGCAGCCTCCTGCGCCGCGAGTGCTGCAGCCGGCACTGCACGTGCCCTACTTTGGCCCAGTGAGCCAGATTTAAATGTGCCCTTTAGATTCCACGTGCTGCACTGCCCACCTCTATGCTGGAGAGAGACCTCTGTTCACCATGAAAGGTCTGGAAACTGCCTGGGAGTCAGTCAAGAAGAAGGAAAAGGTGGGAAGTACAGCACATCCCTCCAGCCTGCCCCTGGAGGAGTCCCAGAGGAGGAAACGCCGTGAGATGATAAAGAGAATGTGTGTTTAGTGCTCTGACCACCTGAGGAAGAGAGAACTTTTAGTTGCATAAAATGGGCAAAATGAGTATGACATTAGCTAATAAGCACATCTCTCCACTGCTGCTCCACACGTGCCAGCACGACATCCCAGTGAGATCCCAGAGTCAAGGGAAAGAAACGTCAGGGAGAGAACTCTGCAGGGATCCCACCTTTACATTCCCCATCAGCACCTGCTGTGAAAACCAGCAAGGCCCATTCCCAACCCCTCAAACCTTACAGCTGGACTGGGATCTGCAGCTTGCTGCCAACACCTGGGATCTGTAACTCTCTGTCTCTGCATCAGCAGCCAAGCAGAGGCACACGTCCCACCCAGCAAGGGACAGCAAGAGAAGAAGAGAGAGAAGCTACAAACACTACAATTCAGGCTGTAGGCACCCTTGTTTCTCAGGAACCTTCAATTCAACCTCTCTACTAGTATCCCTCAGCTGGTAGAGTGTCACTAGTAAGGACAGTGAGTGCCCCTCATTGAGAGGAGGGCTAACAGCATGGGTGGGCAAACCCCAATCTGAATGAGAGGTACTGAGCAGCGTTCCTGGGGCACAAGCTCACTGTGGAGCACTGCTACAGGCTCCCTCTTCAACCTGAGCTTTGTTTTCCCTTGTGACTTATGTGTTCAGCTCTGCAACATGCTACCAAAACTCTGCCAGACCACTTTCTCTGAAGGCTGTAACATCTGCCATCCTGTAAAGGTGCAGCAATTGAAAAAAAAAAATCAATCCTGCAAAAATCTGATGGGAGAATGTCTGGCTCACAGACCAACTGGCTATGGGTGACTTGGGTGTTTGTAGGAAAGCCCTAAAGAATATCTGAAACACAGTGTGTGCAGCAGAAACCTCCTGAGTATTCAAGAGAAGTGCTTATGATTAAAAGTCATCTTTAAAGTTGTGTTCACTAAAAATTTTATATCAAATCCAGAGTGAGAGGTGAATAAAGGTGACTTGCTCAACTTTCTTTTCTTTCCTCTTCTTTTTACCATGAGTAAGCAAGGTAGTACTTTACTTAACAACCCTTTTATAATGTGTAATACCCCTGGGTTTGACCCTCTTGAATATGATCTGTAATCCTAAGGCATGCTGGTTACCTATCACCTTCTGGGCTTCATCTTCTGCATGAGACATTCAGATTCTCAGCATCAGATGTCCATGACCCACCCTCCAACCTTGACCTGCCTGCAGCACACCTCAGAGTGGTGACACAGCCCCTCTGCAGCACACTGAGCTACTGGAAAAAGAGGGCCAAGCTTGCAAAATGAGAAGCCAAACCCAACTGACAGTTGTTCTGCTGCTGAGCTGTACCCAGGCAGCTCAGCATGCAGAGTCCACAAAGGTGATGCCTGACTGGAGTCACCCTGCCAGTAACTACCTTTTATTGAAAACTGATCACTGGATGTGTGTTCTTGCACTGCAGGGGTAGCAGAGTGTCCTGCAAGTCTGGGCAGCTCCCATCTACCTGCAGGCCCAGTGCTGAGAATCCCTCTGCACACAGGGGGTAAAGACACCCAACACAAGTGGCAGCAGCTACAGCAGGGTGGGCTTGGCTACAGCAGGGTGGACTTTCTTGTTTGGAGGGGGAAGGGGTTGTGGTGTCTTTTTGGCTTTGTGGTTTGTTATTGTGGGTTTGGTAGGGTATTGCTTTGGGCTTTAAATGAAAAGACCTGTGAGCACTAAATATTCATTTAACTAATTGGGGAAATAATCCCCTGACTGTTCCAGGTTTGGGGCTCAAGAAACCTGACCCAACTTCACAACCAGGGTAGTTCCAGCCTTCTGCAGGCTGCAACCTTCTGGAACTGGAAAAGCCCTGAAAAAGGGTTAGAGCAGAGGCAGCCTTGTGTGTGCTGCACAGCACTGCCAAAAGCCAGGGTCCAAAGCTGCCCCACAGTCTGCTCCCTTCTCTCTCTCTCAGCCCATGTCAGCCACCTGAAATGCCTTTCTGTAGCTGGAGGCAGTACAGTTCCTCCAGTCCCCTTTTTGGAGGGACCAAAACTCCCAGCAACTGAATCATAGAATCACAGAATCATAGAATGGTCTGGGTTGGAAGGGACCCCAAGGATCACAGAGCTCCAACCCCCTGCCACAGGCAGGGACACCAACCTCAGGCCTGGAGCTACACAGGGTTGCCCAGGGCCCCAGCCAACCTGGCCTTGAACACCCCCAGACACGGGGCACCCACCCCCTCTCTGGGCAGCCCCTTCCAGCCCCTCACCACTCTCTCGGCAAAGAACTTCCCCCCAATATCCAATCTAACCCTTCCCTCCTCCAGCTTCACTCCATCCCCCTTGTCCTGCCAGTCTCTGCCCTTGAACAAGCTGATTCCCCTCCTGTGTCTCTGCTCCCTTCAGGCACTGGCAGGCTGCAATGAGGTCCCCCCACAGCCTTCTCTTCTCCAGGCTGAGCCAGCCCAGCTCCCTCAGCCTCTCCTTGTAGGGCAGCTGCTCCAGCCCTCTAATCATCCTTGTGGCTCCTCTGAACCCTCTCCAACAGTTCTACATCCTCCTTGTATTGGGGGCCAATTGGTTTCAGTACTGACTGGAAAAAATCTATTTTTGCCCAGAACTTGTAAAAATCACCTCAACTCAATCACATCCCTCTGGCAGGTGATGCCAGCACTCAGAATGAAGCTTATTCAGAGGAAAAAACTCTCTTCCCCACCCATGTAAGGTTTTTATACCGAAGCATTTCTGCAGGCACCACCATTACAGCTCCACCAACAAACTTAAGTAACTGCTTACACAGCCCTCTAAGGAAATCATCTCTATAAGCACAAGTTATTGATATGGTTCTAGAACCAGGGCTAAGTAATTTGCCTCTTGCTTATCTGGAGATGCCCCAGGCAGCTGAACCTAATTTCTGATACCAAAGAACTTCCTAGGAAACACCTACACACCCCAATATACCAAACCACTGCTCCATTACTCCAACGCTTCCACAAGGATTGCTGCTGGAGGGAGCTTTGCAGAAGTTGACAAACAAGAAGTAATCCCATCTTCTCTACTGTGCAGACAGGACATGACTAGCCAGCTGGGAGCAGGCTACTGGTCTGTGAGATGGTGAGCACAGAGCTCTGGTCTCAACACAGTGTTCACAATGTGGAGAGGTGAGGCCTAGAAAGTACAGCAGGATAAAAACTAGTTTCAAGCCTAAAAATCAGGACTGCTTTAGTTCAGTGCAACTCACCACAGATGAGGTGTCAGTCTGAACGTGTAAACCCCTTAAGAAAGCAGAGCTGAAATGCCCACACACCAACACCTGACTGTAGCCAAAAGCCCAAATGAGACTCCCAACATTTCCAAAGGAAAAACTCGTTGAGGCATCACATGCAAAAGTTAATCCATACACTTATCTATGGATTTAGTGTATAACAGAGATGTCAAAGCCTCTCCTGGACCAACAACCCACTAACACAGAACACTCAGACTGGGCAGTTGGGCTTTGGAAGGATGTGTGTGTGCAGCTGCCTAGAGGGCTGAGCAGCTGGTTCACACCTGTCTTCCAATATCATTCTTATTTGATGCTTAATTCCCAGAACTTACCTAAAGACACCCATGGAACGAGTTTGTTTTGCACTTAACAACATTATTTTTACTTATTTAATTTAGACTCATGTATTCCTTCACACTGAAAAACAATGGCAGCTTCCAGAGCTAAGATTTCCAGTACACTTCCCACTCAGAGCAAGCTCACCAAGAGCTCTGGCTCACAGATCTGCTGGGACACACCAGATGAGCACAAGCATCCCCACAAGAACTTCATCAGATGGCAAACAAGGGGATGCTTTACTTCCACCTGAGAGCAGGGCCCCTCACAGCTGCTGCTTCCAGGCTGCAGGATTAGACCTCCACAGCTACAGGGGTTCTGTCTCTCCTTTTTCCAATACCCCCAATGGAAAAACCCAAGCAGAACACATTTCCTCCTCCTCCTCTAACTGGAAACAACCCAAACACTAACAGCCAGCAATCAGCAGAAACAAAACCCAAAGAGGAAAGATGGAGAAGATGGGAATGCATATTTCATACCTTCTGAACAGCTACAAGTGCTGGTTGCTCAAGGGGGAAACAAAGCAATAAATAAAATATTAACTGACAGGCCTGACCTGCTTCCTCACAGGAGGAATCATCTGGAGCCAGGAGAAGCCAGAACTGAGCAAGCAGAGGCGTCGCTGTGAGGTAACTGAATTAACAGCAACACCAACATATCCTGTGTCAGCTCCTGAGGCTGATCTTCAGCTGCTGGTAACCTGCAGCACACACCATGCTGGATGTCTGTTCTCAGCCAGAACTTCTGCAAACCCCTCCTGAGCTGGTGGTTTGGGTGTTGAGATGAGCAGCGTTTCTACGTAACCGCTGACGAAGCTCTCGCAGGTAAGGTGCACACTGGGCCCAGTGTGTGCATGTCACAGAGCAAAACTCACTCAGGACAGAGCTGCATCAAAAGAAAGCTCCTTGCAAGGGTTCTTCCAGGCAGCTGGAAACTCATGGATGCACAATACTGGGAGTAAGAAGAATTCCTCCCCTGTGATCTGAGTGATGTTACTGCCAGCACTGTGGCAGAACAAGGGGGGAAGAATTCAGCCAGCACCATGGGGAGAAACACCTGTAATTACAACTGACTTGGACTGAAAAGGCAGAAAGATGAATTCAGGAACTCCAGTCTGGATAAAACAGGCATGAAGCTTAAAAAAAGATGATCTTATTTTTGGTGTTTGTTCTATAGGTGCTACCAGTAAAACCTCACTGGTTCAAATATATTGAGTTTTAAAGCCAGATTAAACGTGCTCCAAAGGATTCCTGCAGGAAGCAGCCAGGCAGTAGGGACAAAGTTAGTGTAAGAAACACTGAATTATTGCCTATGCAATATGTGCTCAGCTCTCCTGAGTACACACATGATGATACTACCTTCAATTATGCTCTTCAACTGCTTTTAATCACAGGGATTTTAGCTCGTGCAGCATTTCGCTTCCCCTTTTTTCTGCTGAAGCTTGAGCAGCACAGCAGGGAATGTACAAAGAGAAAAGGCCATTCATTGCTCTGACAGCTGAACACTCTCCAGAATTAGCTTTCCTTTCCTATCACAAAAGTAATGCTTACACCACATCCCCTCTAAAATTCAAGTTGGGGATGCATTTCCTGCAGACTGGATTTGCAAGGTCTGAAGGTCCATCAGGATGATGTCATGGGAATGGGAACTGTGCAAGAGACACTCCCTGGAATTCAAATGGACACAGAACCACCTCTCAGAGGGGCTGCTGGGAATGTTAAAAAAGATAAGAAGTAATTGTGTGCAAACCTGAACAAGCTTTGCAGGACGTTCTACAGGAAAATCACGGCATCCCCAGGTTGGAAAAGCCCTTTAAGCTCATGGAGTCCAACCATCCCTGTCCTGTGCTGACCCAGATCCCTGAGCACCTCATCTCCCCTCTGTTAAACACCCCCAGGGGGTGACTCAGCCCCTCCCTGGGCAGCCTGTGCCACAGCCCCACAACTCTGCCAGGGAAGAACTTTGCCCTCCCAGCTGAGCTGCCCCTGCCCTGGCACAGCTTGAGCCCAGTGCCCCTTGTCCCATCTCCTGTCCCCTGGCTGAAGAGACCATCCCCCACCTCTCTGCACCCTCCTGGCAGGCAGGGGAGGTGGGGAGAAGGTCTCCCCTCAGCCTCCTCTTCTCCAGGCTCAACACCCCCAGCTCCCTCAGCTGCTCCTCAGAGGATCTGCATGATGAGCAAATGAGCAAGCCTGCATGCTGGCTGGTGCTAAGGAAGGAACAAATGAAGCTGTACTTGAATCAAGGACAGAGCTGAAGTTTGGTCTGCTCTTCATTCTTTTGCATTTATTGCAACTGGGCAGATTATAACCACAGAAATACAGGATAAAGCTGTGTAAAGCCTCACTGGTAAGAGACCTATGTTCCTGCTTTAGGAAAAGACGACTGCCCCTTGTGTATTCCTACAGCTATCCCCCAATTCCACGTGTGCAAAGCCACTCAGGTTTTTCCCTGTAACCACCTTGCTACCTGCTTTATTTCCAAGATCCAGGCCACTGGAGTATTTTCAACAAGTCCTGCTGCATTTCTTAATATCCCTGACTCCCTGTGACCATGCAGTCTGGAGACTCCACAGCGACAAGAGAACCTCTCAGTTCTGTGTAAGGTCTCTCCAGTGAAACAGCACTGCTGCCTCTGTGACCCAACCCATTTTCCAATGGAGGTATGCCAAGCAAAGTTTAGCTGGAATTAAGCAAATACTTTGTATCTAAAAAAACCCTTAGGGAATAACCTCTACTCACCAGCTCCACTTCCCTGTAGCTGGAGTCAGAACTGGAATGACTGAGCCTGGGAAGCTCTCTGGCTGCTCTGCTCCTTTCTCTGCGCAGCAGGGAGAGAAGGGGCTGGGCGCTGCCGGCTGAACCGGGGCCCACCAAGGATTCAGCATGTTACATCTGCAAATCTGTTCTTCAGCTTGTTATTTGTTTGACTAGAACCAACACATCAGGCCCTCCACAAGAGATGGTTAACTAAAATCCAGTGGTTTTATCAACTAGAACTGGTCCTTGGTTTAATGGCAATTCTGTCTCAATGAATGCCTTCTAAGCACTATCATGTTCACAGATAAATGATCCAAAACTCATGATATGCCAGTTTTGTTAATATTTTCAAGATAAGATTTTATTATTATACACATAGCTACTTGGACACATTTCTTAACAGGATTCTTAAGACTTTGAAGAAGCGTGTCGTAAGCGCTTTGACTTTTCATGGTTGGGGTGGGGGGGGGGGTGGGAACCCCATACCTGGATTTAATTACAGAGGAAAAAATTTAGATGGTCCAAATTTGTTTTCAGCTTCCAGCACCCATCAAATAGCATCCAGTTTTCTTTTGATGTGCAAGTCATCTTTTCCAATTGATTTCAGTTGTAAGAGCCTATGCCGTGCTCCGGACACGGATGGATTCCAATTTAACCTTTACCTTGAAATTTCTCCATGGTAATGGCAGATTTTCAACACTATTCCAAGGGCTCAGGCCTGTGGAGCTCATCTCCTCCCTCCTCCCACCCCAGCCCTTTAATCTTACTGAAGGAAATGAGAAAGAAAGTTGTCTTACCGATAGCTCCAAGGTTAATGTCCCCTGCGAACCCCACCTAGCAAGTCGACATCATGACATGTCAGGTCAGCCTCAACCACGCTTCCCTGATAGTCAGGTAAAAGGAAGGAGTTAAAATACAAAATTGACACTTGCAGATTTCTGGATATCAGAAAATGTGATGCAATATATTCTGTACTGTCTTTCAGAGCTTCTGGTAACCTCCAAGTTGTTAAAACATTTCTTCAGAGGGATTTCTCCTGTTCTAAAATTTCACAAGTTCCTGATCAAGAAGCAAATATTGCAGATCCACCTCGCCCAGTTTGAATGAGAACAAGAGATTAAGGTTTCCCATTAACACAAATCATTTCCCCCCCCCCTACTCTACACATTTTATCAACTAATATACCCTCAGCTTAGCCCACTCTGGGTTTCAAAAGACATTTTAAGCCAATAAACTCCAACAGCTTCATTCAAACTCTAAGTTAACAGAAGCTCTAACTTTTTATTTAGGAAAAAAAAATAAAAGGAAACACAACTTGGTACACTCTTTCTATAAGGCTTTGAGCTACTCAAGTAGGTCAGGTCAATGGCAGAATGCAATCTGGGAAGCCTTCACTGTACAAGCAACCCTCCATCACACCACTACTCCACCACAATCCAGATTAGTCATGAGAGGTCTGTAGGACAAGGTCCTTGCTGCTCTGCGTGGGCCACCATCAGCTTTTGGGTACCACCTTGCTGAAAACACAGACATCATGTGCACGAGGCTCTACAGGTCTGGGTGCCAAACAGGTTTTCTTGAGAGGTTTAAGAATTTTAGCTCAATGCTTCAGGTTTATTCTGCTAGCCTTATAATAAGAGTGCCTTCTGGATTTGGGTTTGGTTTTTTCTCTGTAGTTCAAAATACAGAAATGGGCTTCATGTCCAAATGCAGAGGGAACAAAAAGTGGCCACGTTTTCATACAGAGTCACCAAAATCATGTGGTGAGCTTCTACTGAGTTTATTTTGAAAAGGTTTAAGCAATGCAGGGGTCATTCTTTCTAATAATTAAGACTACAGCAGCCAAGTCCTGAAAATCAAGTAATTGCTCCAAAAAAATATCCAACCTTGTAACACTTTGAAAAAGCTGCAGCCTATGTTTAACCAATTAGTAGAATTAAAAGCTGAGTTTAGTCAACTGACTTTGTTAATTCAGTGAAAGTAAGTCTAACAACACAATAGCTGTGAAAAAAAAATCGTGCTCAAGTTTTGGAATTGCTAGGGCTCAGACAACCTACTTCTTTTTCAAGTCAAACACCTTATCAATACAGACATTTAAGCAACTGCTATAAATGAGTGATCAAATGATTATTAAAAATCCCATTTCTTGGCTCCTCCTCCAACGCCAGCAGGACACTCAGCAAAGTTTATATTGGTTTTCCAGTTGAAATCCATTTTCAATATGTTCTGATTTTTATGTTATGCTGAAGAAACAATCAAAGCAGATGCACAAGAGGAAATTTGAATTTATTTTTTGCTTTTAGATTCTCAAAATTGTGCTGAGAAGATTCTTCCCTTGAGTATCTGTCATCAGGCATGGTAGGGTTTCCCACTGTGCTACAGTATCTTTATGTAGTAATTTTTTTGCAGTAATTTTAAGTTCTTCAAGTTGGGTGCACACACCACTGCTCAAGGAAGCTGTAGTACCAGTTATCTTTAAGGAATCAGTAAAGCACTGCTGCAAATTTAAATGGTGAATTTGAGTATCCAGAATGTAAGTTGAAGAACTTGGTCAATCTTGTAAATACAAGCTATAAACTTTTATTGATTTTAATTTTCAGTTATAAAGATGCATATAAGCTCACTTCTCAATCCAAGTATTAGGATAAATGGTGATTTGGGCAGAAAAATACCAAAGCAGCTTTACAATTCTTGAGGAAGACAATTTTAAGGGGTTTTTTCCTTAGTTGTTCCATAAGCATTGTAATTGTTTCACTTCATCCCCACCCCACCCCCCCCAAGCATGCAGTGGCACTTCACCTCTCCTGTGCTAAGGCTTGAAACATGCAGTACATGAACACTGTCCTTCTGCCAGAGTACTTTAAAACTTCATTAAGCTCCCTCATTACCATATTCTCTCTACATTGATTACTGAAAGGCAAATAGGTATTGGGACTACAGGGTTGTGCTCAATGCCACAAAAGCTGGATAATCACTATGAAGTCATAGAGGACAGCAAACCCTTGTGTTAAAACAGAATTACAAGCCAGATCCTCAGAGCAGTAAAAGCCTGAAACACATACTCAGGGGTGTTCCTTCTGAATTCCCTGCTCAAGTAAGGACAGAGAGGACAGGGTTTGGCCCCTTTAACTTTATAAAGTAAAAACCAAAACCAAACAAAAAAAAACACCCCAAAGAACAAAAAGGGCTTTAAAGGCTAATTTTGAAAATCACTTTCAATTATTTATGACCAATTGTATTAATTTGGATGGAAGAGCCTGACACAGGGACAAACCCATTTTTGAGAACCAGATATACATTCTCACTTAACAATTAAGGTAAAAACTCAAACCATGCAATTATATACCAGAACCACGACAGTAAGGCGTGGGAAGTCTCATCTTTCTGTTTACATTCTGATTTAATACACTTGAGAGACACCAGGCAGGAATAGAAGACAAAGGGAGGAGTATGACCACTGAAGTTTAACTTCCTCAATAGTCTGTGTTTAGAAGGCTGTAAATCAAGTATGAGCAATGTATTTGATTTGGATATTTAGAGGTCCAGCAATAGTTTTCTTTAGAGAAAGTATTAATCCCTTTGTTTCTCTTTTTTCTGGAAAAGCAAATGTTCTTCATTGGGGTACAGAATGGCTCAGATGAAACAGAGGAGTAATGTCATGACTTGCCAGTTAAAACTTAGCTGGGAGCGTGTCCAAGACAAGGGTCAAAGCAACACATAACACCCCAATAATGTAGCTAGCAACGCCCCCAAAAGAGAATGCTTTTGGTTTTTTAAAAACAGCCTTTATTACAAGGCATGAGGATTCTAAGGCAAATTGTTCATCATGGCAGAACATGAAATTAAAGTGTCAAGACAGAAACGAGCACAGGACGGAGAGCACGTTGGTTATCTGTAGCAAGAAGTTAGTTTACTGTGCCACAGCCCCTAAATTGATAATTCTCAGCCCTAGTCAGGTATTATCTTAACTTAGACTAAGATGCTGGAGACTGAACCATTTCCTTACGTGTCTGTCGCTGAGAGAGGCAGTGTGATGGGTCCTAAGGAACAGCCTCTAGAGGGACTCCGCAGTACAGAACAGAACAGAGTTAACACCATTGTAGGCTCTGCTTCCTTCTCCACAAATATTAGGTTATATTTAGATTAGATCTCCATGAATGTTTGGATGCAATTCAACACTTTTAAGAAGAAAAAAAATTTCAAAATTAGATGCTGGTTAAGTTATGGAACAGCAATTAAACAGAGTGCCCTGTGGGCTATCTGCAATCTCTCCTAGTTCTCAGTCTGATGTGCACAGTGCTACATGTTGGAAAGCACAAGGAATTTTGCAGGAATTTGATCACTCACATAGGCAGTTATACTTTGAAAACAATGTTTTTCGCAAGAATTACCAATGAAATAATGTTTTAGGACACCATTGAATTTGAAATAGGTAATGTTTTGAATAGATTTTTGAGTTTTATTGAAATCTTACATGAACAAGAAATTGGAAATACAATCACATCAAGGAACAAATTGCCACGGCTTTGACGTTTTTAAGCCAAACAAATTTTGTAGGGCAGATTTTCAAAAAGGTGTGAAGTTATAACAATTTAAAAACACAGTTAACCTACTTTCTAGGAATGCAAAACATACAATCATGTTATTTTCAATACAAGAAAACTTAATTTGTTGTAATTTCTTAAAACTACTAAGACAAAGTACTAGCTTTTACTTTTATGTACAGCATACTTCTATGAAGTCTATCCCAAATCGGAGAAAAAAAAAAAAAGAAAAAAAAAAAAGAAACTGTCCAAAACCAAAGGTTCTGCAAAATCATGATTGAACAGTGTGCCATTCCTGCTTTTAAACTGCTAAAATGAAGCCTAAAATGATAAAAGCATTGAAACCCCATATGGAGTTCAGGAATTCTGCAAGCCCAGTAATGTCCAAGTGCGTTTATGAAAAAAAGAAAACTAAGAGACTCGAGTATATACACAATAGAGTGATTCTTCAGCCCAATACAAATGGCAGCCAATCGCTACTGAAGGATGAAACATTAAGCCAATTTTGTTTTGAAGGATGTAGAGCTATAGCCAATTCTATGTTTCCAATATTCTCAATCCCTCCTCACTTGTCTACTTCCACTGTTGCCCATAAGTATCCTGATAAAATTCCTGGTTGTCATTATTGTAACCATAGTTACCGGCATAGTCACCACCTTGCTGGAGCGGCTGTTGAGCGATGGGTTGGGAGCCCCAGTTCTGCTGGTTGTTGGTCTGGCGGCGCTTGGAATCAGGCTGGTTGTACCCATCTGCCTTTCTCTTGCCTCCTACGTTGCCCCCACGGTTGCCCCTGGCTCCACGAGCACCACGTCCTCTCTGCTGCTGCGCAGGACCCCCTCTCCCACCCCTGGCTCCTCGTGGCGGTCCCATGGGTGCCCCCCTCTGTGAGTAGCCAGCTCTACCTCTTGGTGGTGGTGCTCCCCGCCCCCTAGGTGGTGGAGGGGCACCTCTCCCACCCCTTCCTCCTCCTCCTCTTCCTCTTATAGCATAGCCATCATCATAGCCATAATAGGGATCTTCATAGCCACCACGGTAGTCATGATAGTCATAACCATAATAATCATCGTAATAATCTTCATAGCCATAGTAATCTGGGGGATAGCCATATCCACCTCTCCCTCCACGGCCTCTGCCTCTAATAGGAGGTGGCATGCGAGGTGGAGGGTAGTAATAATAGTCTTCATACCTAGTAAGAAAAAGAAACATGCAATTATTTCTCTTCAAAAGTCTCCCAAGAGAAAATAAATCAATTTCCCCTGGTCGACTAATGATACACAACACAGAGAAAAGTCATTTGGGTTCTTCTGAACTAGCTCTCACTCTGCAGCAGAGCTCCCCTCTCACCATCACAGGAGTGCACACAGGGATACTCACGCAGTGCTTCTGGAAGCTTGTCTGGCAGCCTGACGCTCTTTCCTTTTCTTATCAGGTGGCTTTGCCAACACTATTTCAATTTCTTCCCCTTCTATCTCTTTCCCATTCATTTCATTCATAGCCTGTACAAAAATTAGAAGAGAAACATCGAAAAATCGTTTCCAATCAGAAGGGAAACTAATTTACTGAAAGAAAACAGCTGTTTGTGCTGCTCCAGGCTGAACTATGCCACATGCTTCATTTCTGTGCTACTCAGAAAGAATAGCATGTAACATTCTGTTAAGCCCCACTTTAATCAACATTTAAAGAAAAAAAATAACACCTTTTAATACCAAAAGGTAAAAGAAGGGGAGTGAATCATACTGAGCATTATTTAAAATAAATTTTAAGAAAGAAAAAAGACAGCCTTAACACCATTCCCTTTGTATGTATTTGGGCTTCTCACCCAGCTGCATGTGCTACACAACTGCCTGGGAGGAAATCAAGTATTTCTGAGGACACACATTTAAGGGGTGTGGTGATGGGGATTACTAGAAATTGGTGGTACCTTCAAGTGAGCCAAAAATTCTTCAGAAAAGTAATTTTTAAATTATCAAGTGCATGCACAAAGTGGATGTAGTGTGCATGCACAATCTACACAGAATCCCAGAATGTGAGCAGTTAGAAGGGACCTCAAAAGATCATCCAGTCCAACCCCCCTGTCAGAGCAGGGTCACCCAGACTACATCACTCAGGAACACCTCCAGGCAGGTTTGGATGTCTCCAGAGAAGGAGACCCCCCCACCCTCTCTGGGCAGCCTGGCCCAGGGCTCCAGCACCCCCACAGGGAAAACGTTTCTCCCATTATTCCCATGGAGCTGCCTCTGCTCCAGCTGCACCCACTGCCCCTTGTCCTGCCACTGGCCATTCCCTGAGGAGAGCCTGGCTCCAGCCTGCTGACTCTCACCCTCCCTGTATTGATAAACATTGACGAGGTCACCCCTCAGTCTCCTCAAGAGGCCCAGCTCCCCCAGCCTCCCCTCATAAGGAAGGGGCTCCACTCCATCACTTTGGTGGCCCTGTACTGGGCTCCTTCAAGGAGCTCTATGTCCTTCTTGAGCTGAGGGGCCCAGAACTGGACACAACATTCCAGGTGTGGTCTCACCAGGGCAGAGCAGAGGGGGAGAAGGACCTCTCCTGACCTACTAACCACCCCAGGATGCCATTGGTGGTCTTAGCCACGAGGACACAGTGCTGCCTCATCCCATCCTACTGTGCACCAGGACCCCAGAAATTATGGCTACACCTCCCAGTTCTTTACCTGGAGTTACCTGCTTTGCTTTTAGCATTTCCAGATATTAACATTAACATGAAGACTGTACATGTCTGTACAGCTACACACCTCAAAAACATTTGAGGTCATGGCAACTTTTTTCAAAGAAGGTATGAAAATAAGTAGACACTAGAGTCAGTGAGCCAATTCCATGCATTAATATCATAGCAATGCTTTCCTAAAAACCAAACAACACATCCATACACAAAAATTCTCACAGAGTTCATAAACCAATTTAGGGGCCATAATCCTTCCCATGGGATAGTACTCCAGCTTGTTTTAGAGAAAATTGACATCAGAGGTGTCTGGCTACACTGCACTTGATGCATCTTCTCATCTGCTCAAGTTTTAAGTTGCTCAAACTTAACTTACTTGAGAAGTAAGGTCTTCTGAGAAGGGACTGCAGAGCATTTAAAGACATACTACAATAAGACACATCAGGGGGTGCCACTGACTTATCCTGCCAGTCTCTTAACCTCTCTTGGATGTGGTCTAGAACTATCCAAACTGGCTTCAGCTTCATTAAATATGAGTGACATTCACCCTAAAGCCACTCAGGAGCATTCTAAACCTTATTTTGGTTGGTAGGAAAATTGTAAGAGATGAAATGTTTGTAACACAGTTGAGTAAAGAGCCTCTGAACTGTCCATGTAGCCACATACACCACAGTACACTTGCTAAAGACTCCCAGATGCAAAGCACTTCCTCCCCTCCTGATTCCTGCATAAACTGTGGATTTATGAAAGACAATGGAATAGTTGCTACAGAATTCAACCTGCTGCAGTGCAAACAGCAGAGATTAATGACCTTCTCAACTGCTCTTAGATACAAAGGAAGATACCTCTGAAGCTTACAATAAAGGCCTCAGATGTTTAGGAAGTCATTTAGAAGAACCCTTCTAGGAAAGCATGTACAATTAAGACCAGGTAATGCATCAGTGGCATTGCTCATGCTGCTGTTCTCCCCTTCACATCTTTTCAGTTACCTTCCCGTTTCTATTGGTTACTTTTGCCACTCCAAAGTTAGACAGAGGGTTTAAACAGGAGCTTTGAGAGACAACTGATACCTTCTGTTAGTGTTTCCTCTGAAAAATTGTCTAGGTTTGTATTTTTTCCTCTTCTCTAGACTCTCCTGCATTGGTCTATAGCTCTTTTCCAGTCTACTTGTTAACCTGCTACAGTTTTGTCCTTTGCAAGTGTCACAGCCTCCTAGCTACTGAAATCATAGGAACAAAATGATTAGTATTAAAATTCTCACAATGGGAACCTTATTTAATGGGCTGTACAAATTGTTTTATTTAGATATTTACACTAAAGAATTTTCTTTAAACCATTTGTACAAAATAAACTGCTCACATCAGAAAACAATAATCAACCTACCTTCACTGCTGCACCTCTGTCCTCAAAATGAACAAAAGCATAATCCTTCAACTTCTTTACTCTTTCCAGCTTTCCAAATTCAGAAAAGGATTTCTCCAGAATTTCTTCTGTCACAGTAGTGGCCAAGTTTCTTACAAATAAAACTTTCACCTGGTGGAAAAAAAAAAAGATAATTAAGGCTGTAATCTTTAAAAGGCAAACCTCAAAAGGAAAACTTTAATATTAAAGATGTTCCATTCTCTGCTTAAAGAAATTTTGGGTAAACTTGTTAATTCTGTACCTGTTTTTTAAAGATAAGAGCCTTGTAGTTACCTGCATGAAGTTCCTACAATTCCTCTCTTTCTGCAGTTCCCTTCCATGACCAGAAGAACAGCCAACTTTGATTTTCTGGGATGCTACAAATCCCAGTAAAATTTTAGTAACAGACCTCAAGAACAGCAAGAAGTTATCCCAAAACACAGGGATAAAAAAGCACATCACTCCCTCTGCTGAACGTTGCCTTCATCTCACTCCAGCAGCTTTCCAAGATACCCACCTTGTGCTGGTTACCAGCAGCAGCAGGGAACGACCAGGCTGATGTGCCAGTGCAGCAGAATAAGCTGGTACCCCACTAGGCTGTATGTCAGCCATGGGTTACAATAGCATGTTCCTGACATGTCACACAGGCAGCTCCTCTGCAGTGCTCAGTGACAGTCTGTAGGGCTTCCTACAAAAACACTGCTCAGCTACAACAAACCTCTGCCCCAATGGCACAAAGAAACTCCTCCCAAAGCATAAGGGCATCCAAGGAAGTTTTTAACTTACCTTTGCCATGACTTCTGGATCAGGTTCCTCTACTGGATCAGCCCATTCCACTGTCACAACGTTTCCCCAGACTTTTACTTTGCCACTCATGAGGCGGCGGCGAGCTTGTGCTGCTGACTTGTGATCCTCATACTCCAAGAAGCAGAACCCTCGATTCTTCTTTTTATCATCAGGTTGATGATACAAGATTACATCCACCAAACCCTCTGAAAAACAGGTCTTTAGTATTAAGCTTCAAAAGGAAGGAACAAAAAAAGTCATCTGGAGTCTATTGAAATGCCCTCACTTGGATTTTTTGGGATAAAACAGCCTTTGAATTTAACACCCAAAGGGGGAGGGAGCAGAAGGAAGCAGTCACAGATACCCATGCAATTTGTCCAGACACAGGTAACCTAGCAGGTGAAATGCTCCAGAACAAACTTACCTCACAGGTTGGCCTTGCAAAACATCAGCCCAAGCAGTTCACCCAGTGTAAGTTCTACATATTTGGGTTTACCATTTTTACACTTTTTAAAGCAGTCAGCATTAATACATGGCATTTCCCCACCTCCTGGGGAAGCTGGAAGAACTTCTTCCAAATCTCCTCAAGAAGAGGAGAGAGAACTAAATGAATATTCACCTTCTGGTGCACCACTTCACTGCCATACTTATATACAGCAGTCCTATAAAAAGAAGTAGTTTAACACTCTCCTACAGTAACAAAGCAGGCAATCAAGACTTCAAACTCTTATTTAAAGCAGAAGCATCCTTCCAATGATGAGCTGACTTTTCTTCCTACTTGATGCATATACTGGGGAACAACACTGAAGAGGGAGGACAAATTTATCTGCCATTAACTGTTTCTACAAGAACATCCCCTCTAAACTTCTTTGGAATTCCCTCCTCCCCCTCACTCCTCAACAATACATTTGTTTCAAACTCCCCAAAAAACATCTCAACTATGAAAGCAAAATCTGCTTAGATCCAGTACAAATACAGGGGGTTCAACAGGAAACTAGAACAGGTACAGAAGTAGGTCCTTCACTTTCTTTCTGAGTTCATTTGTGCTGTTGCCATCTCAATTTGTAAACCTACAGCACCATTCAATTTGACAATCAGTAAAACAGACACATCCCTTTATACTCTACCATAAAATAGATTTGTAACATGATATTTCTACCAGAAACAAACTTGAAATCCATCTTGGAAATATTTTAAGTGACAGCTGAACACATCTGTCAAATAACCAGACCTACAAAACAGAGAATATGAATGGTATTTGGGGATCAGTGAGATAAACTCATTAAGGTGGTCTTACCTGTGACTTTACTGAACTCATCCAGTATGTTTTCCTTAGTCTTGTTCTTTGGAATTGACCCAACAAATAACCTGTTGTTTGCAACAGAGATGCAGACTCCCAGGTGCTTCCCAGGACGGATTTCATAGTTGTCACACTGAGATAAGAAGCCATTAATTTGCTTTATGCACAAGAATAAGGAAAAGATCTCCTAAATCATAAAATCAGTTCTTTTCTTCAGTCTACTGTGTTTATACATAGCATATTGAATTCACATTGCAAGAGAGTAACTAGAAGTGCAGGATTTGGGACATCATTCACTTGTGAGAACGCTGCCAAGCTCAGGTTTTCCACAGACCCCTCTGAAGTTCTGAAGGACTCAGAGCTACACAACCTGATGTGCACAGAACACCCCAAACCAGATTCAAATTGCAGAGGGTGAATTCATTGACCTGCTGTTAATCCCAGACTGAAAAGGTCTTGATAAGACAACTGGTGACTGCTTCCTGCACTGGGACTTACCATTAGTCACTGCTGCTGTTATCCATAAGCTAACAGGTGCTGGGAGTTCTTCTGCTTCACTTTGGTAAGTTTTAATCACTGAATGGATTTGCTGTGAGATACCTGCAAGTCTCAATCAGCACGCGACCTTGCTCCCCACCAGCCCACAGCAGGGATTTTCTGGACTTCATAAATACTAGGGTTCTCTAAATTTTATTTGGAAGTTTTCAAGATTCTCATTTAAAAAAGCTAGCCCCCTGCTTCATGCTTCTACCCACAGTTGGGTTACAGAATCACAGGGTTGGAAAAGACCTTTGAAGATCATCCAGTCCAACCATTCCCATCCTAAGCTAAACCAGATCCCTGAGCACCTCATCTCCCCTCTGTTAAACACCCCCAGGGGGTGACTCAGCCCCTCCCTGGGCAGCCTGTGCCACAGCCCCACAACTCTGCCAGGGAAGAACTTTGCCCTCCCAGCTGAGCTGCCCCTGCCCTGGCACAGCTTGAGCCCATTGCCCCTTGTCCCATCTCCTGTCCCCTGGCTGAAGAGACCATCCCCCACCTCTCCACAACCTCCCTTCAGGTAGTTGTAGGTGTAAGGTCTCCCCTCAGGCTCCTCTTCTCCAAGCTAAACAGCCCCAGTTACTCTGAATGCCAACACCCCCCAGAGGGATTAAAGGCACCAGAGCTCATCTTCTTTAAGAGAATACAAATTCAAGACAGGCATCATCTTTCTTTTAGTCAGGATTTTCAAACACAACCCAGGATGATGGATCAGCCAGCTTCTGAAAGTCTCATGCAGCTCTTTAGAAGCAGTTTCCAGCCATTTTCACCCCAGCTGAGGCACCACCATGCAGATGGCAGAGCGATACCTTCTTTAAGAACTACATCAACCTTCATGTTCCACAGGCATCAAACCAAATCAGTTTAAAACAAAACATTAGCCCACTGCTTCATGCTTGTACCCACAGGTGGATTACTCTGAAGGTAAAAACACTTCAGGAGGCTTCTTCACCTACAACAGTGATTCACAGAAAGCAAAACTTTCTGTACTGGTGCCATGCCAATCTGAAGCTGCTTTTCAAATTGTAGCTTATAAATACTGTTTGCCTACATCCAATCCCATTCCCACTGGTACCTGTAAACATAAGCAGAAGGCCCACCTAGTATGGAAAAAACAAGACTTCAAGTTTTCAACTATACTTTCTTCTTTCAGGAGAAACTTCTCAAGGTTTAATAAGCTCCAAAATTTAACATGTGTCTACCCCATTTTAGTTTCTGCAGTGGTCTGTGGAAGTATTTCACCTAGAGTACAAGCCTGGCTCCACAACCAGATAGCAGTAGGGTGGAGGAGGTAGGGGAAGGGAATCCACCTACAGGACTTCAGGAGTATGTTCACACCAATTCACTTATTTGGTGTAAAATCCAAGGTATAGAGGCCAGGCTTCCATGGGTGGTACATCACTTGCTATAGCTATTGTCATTTTACCATCATCTCTTTCATCTCCCTCAGTTAATAAAAACTTGGAATTAACAACTCTGAGCACCTTTAACTTGTTCAGAAAGAGTCTCAAACCCACTTTTCCTCCCCAAGTCCCAGTATCACCTTCAAACACTGAAACCTAAAGGCAATTAACTGCAAAAACATTCCAGGCATCCCCTTCAGGAAACACACAAACTGCTTCTAGAAAGGAAAAAACATCCTGAGCAGGAACATGCAATTGCTGGTCCTGCAAGAGACTAAAGTAACACCTGCAGCTGCTTCTAATGTGTACAAATATCCAAGGGAACAGAATCCTGGGACATTTTGGGGCAATCACTCCTCTTGAAGCCTTCATAGTTGCCATGAGTTTGTGTATCAAGGTCTGGTAGTGGGGGGTGATTGCAGGGCAGACTCTACAAGAAGCTGCTAGAAGCTCCCCCAGGTCTGACAGAGCCAACACCAGGTGGCTCAAGGACAGACCCACCACTGACCAAGGCTGAGCCAGTCAGTGACAGTGGCTGCACCTCTGGGGGAACACATTTAAGAAGGGAGGAAAAAATGCAACTGGACACTTATTGCTGCTAGGGAAGGGAGTGAGAAGATGGGAGAAACTGTGCAGACACCTAGGTCAGTGAAGAGGAGGAGGGGCTCCTGGTGCTGGAGGAGAGATTCCCCTGCAGCCCCTGGAGAAGGACACAGTGGAGCAGTTTATCCTCCTGCTGCCCATAGAAGATGATGGGGAGCAGAGACCCCCACCTGTGGCCCACAGAGAGACCCCATGCTGGAGCAGGTGAAGACACATGTAGGACACTGTGACCTGTGCTGGAGCCAGCTCCTGGCAGCAGGACCTGCAGCACATGGAGAGAGGCCCACACCAGAGCAGGTTTGCTTGGAGAATCTGGTTTTACTTCTCCTTATCTGACTCTGTTTTCACTGGGTACTTCCTTGGAAGGAGGGTGCTAATGAACTGGGTTAATTTTTTATTTTATTCCACATGGAGTCTGTTTTGCCTGTGACTCACTGTAGAATGCTCTCTCCCTGTCCTTCTCTGGACCCCTAAACCACTCACTGTCTCACTGTATCTTCTCTCCCCTGTCCAGCAGAGGACAGCAGTGACAGAACAAGTCTGGTGGGAGTCTGACTTCCAGCTAGGGTCAATCCCCCACAAAAGAGCAAGAAAATTTCAGTTTCTCTATATTTTGATGGAAAATATTCCCCCAGCTTCACTAGGTCATCTTCACCAGGAGTAGCTCAATTCTGCTGGTGCAAATGAGCAAAGCATTCCACCTGTTTAGTTTCAAAGTACAAGCAGTATTTCACAGCAATATCCAAACCCTTTCCTGGGAGATACACACTGACCTGCCTAATTCTGGTTCCTCCTCTCAGGCAGGGGCAAAGCCAAATGAACCTGGGCCCCAGTCAGACCACTATCTCTCATTTTAACTCTCCAGGGATTGCTCTGCATCCCTTGCCAAATCATCCAGATGCAAGCCCAATCAGGTGAGCTGGCTGCATCACTGCCACTGGAAAGACCTAAAGACCACTGTGAACCATAACAAGCTCAGCAGCAGCATTAAGCACCTCTAATTAGCTCCAATTAGTAGGAAGGTGATAAAACTTACACAAAGTGAAGCTTAAAGTATGTATTTTCCAGCTGTAATCAAGGAAGCATTTGTGATAAACCAAGTACTCTAGCAGACTACAATCCTAAAAGCAGAATATTACCTGTATATGCTAAATGAAATCAGGAGGCGATTTTTAAGGAAGTAAAATATTGAGTCTGTCAACAGACAATGAAACACTTCAAAGCCTACATTATCTAAGGAGTGCCATCATCATGCTGCTTATACCATCTTGTCCAGTCTGAAAATAAGTTACTCACCAATTTGACTGCTTCCTGTGCTGCATCTTTACTACAAAAGGTAATGAATGCATAACCTCTGTTCTGACCAGAGAGAGGATCCATCATGAGGCGCAGATCCCAAATTGGACCAGCTTTCTCAAAGAGTGGTACCAACTCATCTTCATACAAGTCTCGGGGAATCTTGCCAACAAAGACCTAAAAAAAAGGAAGAAAATATAAACAAAGCTCTTTCAGAAACCCCACATGGCATTTCATACTTGAAAGGACCAGGGAAAGGAAGCACACTGCAGCAGAAACACTGTGGCCAGCACTGCAGCCACCACCTTGGTGAACATTGGGGGGGTGGGGCTAATTAAAGTCTATAATTATCTGAAGCAGGGGATGCAGGGGAAATGGCCAGCCCCTTCTCAGTGTCTGTGGGGACAGGACAAGGGGCAATGGCTGCAAGTTGGAGCACAGGAAGTTCCACAGCACCCTGGGGCAGAACTTTTCCCCAGTGAGGGTGAGGGAGCCCTGGGACAGGCTGCCCAGGGGGTGTGGAGTCTCCTTCTCTGGAGAGATTCCAGCCCCGTCTGGACACCGACCTGTGTGCCCTGTCCTAGGGACCCTGCTTTGGCAGGGGGTGGGACCCCATGGGCTCTGGGGGGCCCTTCCAACCCCTACAATTCCATGATTCTATGACATCCCACTAACCTCCTGCTCTTACTGCTTGGTTTCACCTGTAAAAAACCTGGTTTTGTGACTTCAGAAGTTATAAACTTCCATCACTAAGTGGTTCTTACTTGGTTATAATGTCAGCAACTCAAACCAAACACCTTACAGTCTATCTAGTTGGGTTTCCTGTAGTAAAGCAAACCAAGTGCTTTAATACAGGGGGTGGCAGCAGGGACAGGGAGGGGATTGTCTCTCTCTGCTCTGCCCTCACCAGGCCCCAGCTGGATCCTGTGTCCAGAGCTGGGGCCCAACACAAGAAAGATGTGGGGCTGTTGGAGAGGGGTCAGAGGAGCCACGGAGATGCTCAGAGGGCTGGAGCAGCTCCCCTCTGGAGAGAGGCTGAAGGAGCTGGGCTGGCTCAGCCTGGAGAAGAGAAGGCTGTGGGGGGACCTCATTGCAGCCTGCCAGTGCCTGAAGGGAGCAGAGACACAGGAGGGGAATCAGCTTGTTCAAGGGCAGAGACTGGCAGGACAAGGGGGATGGAGTGAAGCTGGAGGAGGGAAGGGTTAGATTGGATATTAGGGGGAAGTTTTTTGCAGAGAGAGTGGTGAGGGGCTGGAAGGGGCTGCCCAGAGAGGGGGTGGGTGCCCCGTCCCTGGGGGTGTTCAGGGCCAGGTTGGATGGGGCCCTGGGCAACCTTGTGTAGCTCCAGGCCTGAGGTTGGTGTCCCTGCCTGTGGCAGGGGGTTGGAGCTCTGTGATCCTTGGGGTCCCTTCCAAACCCTGCCATTCTATGATTCTAAGTGCTTTCTTGCTCTTGAGGATTTTTCAAATCATTCTGTAGTCACATCTCCATCAGAAAGCTCCAGAGATACAAAATAATCACCTACAGAAATCCTTAGGTTGCCCAATGCACATTTTCCCATTTTCAATATATACATCTATTGCCATCTTCCTTCTAGTGTGTATTTGTTTCAGCTTCCTCCAACTGGATGCTTTAATACTGTAGAAATCCTCGTGGGTTTGTTGCTTATACAGAGTAACAACAAAAAGCTTTAGTGGCTTTGTGAAGTTTAATACCTTCAGCTGAGATCTCCCTAGAAAGCTTCCCCATCAGAATTACTTAACCACTGCAGTTCTCCTTTGAGAACTCCTTCTGAGTCTCAGAATCTGTGAATTACTAATACAAGCCAAACATTTCACACCCATAAAAACTGGATTCTATTTATTTTAACATTAAATGGTTTTTGTAGTAAAAGAAAGGCTAGGAGTCAGCCTTTTTCACATAGACAATGCCTTGTCTTAGGGATACCTGGTAGTAAAAGCTCAGCAGGTAATTCCAAAACTAAAGACTCTCAGAATCCCAACATAAACATCGATGTGAACAAGCCCATGAGGTGTGCATGATGACTGGTTTGACAAGCATGGATCACACATTATTTTCCTCTAAAGGACAGCTAAAATCTTTAGGTTTTTTTTACATTACACAGATATTCCTGAATTGCAGTTCCCAGAACATTTCTTTCACATAGCTTAGCCTCCCTCAGTTGAACGTGAATATCAACTGACCATTTATTTACTACTAGAAGAAAAACCCAACACATTTATCATACTGTGTAAAAATTTAATAGCAGAGCCAAGAGGCATTCCCTCCATCATACTGAAAGGCTTAGAATCATAGAATGGCATGGGTTGGAAGGGACCCCAAGGATCACAGAGCTCCAACCCCCTGCCACAGGCAGGGACACCAACCTCAGGCCTGGAGCTACACAAGGTTGCCCAGGGCCCCATCCAACCTGGCCTTGAACACCCCCAGGGACGGGGCACCCACCCCCTCTCTGGGCAGCCCCTTCCAGCCCCTCACCACTCTCTCTGGAAAGAGCTTCCCTCCAATATCTCCTCTAAGCCTTCCCTCCTCCAGCTTCCCTCCATCCCCCTTGTCCTGCCATTATCTATCCTTTTTAAAACTTGAATCCCCTCCTGCTTATAAGCTCCCTTCAGGCACTGGCAGGCTGCAATGAGGTCCCCCCACAGCCTTCTCTTCTCCAGGCTGAGCCAGCCCAGCTCCCTCAGCCTCTCTCCAGAGGGCAGCTGCTCCAGCCCTCTGAGCATCTCCGTGGCTCCTCTGACCCCTCTCCAACAGCCCCACATCTTTCTTGTGTTGGGCCCCAGCTCTGGACACAGGATCCAGCTGGGGCCTGGTGAGGGCAGAGCAGAGAGGGACAATCCCCTCCCTGTCCCTGCTGCCACCCCTCTGCTGATGGAGCCCAGGATCCCATCACCCTTCCCAGCTGCCAGAGCCACTGCTGCTCATGGGGAGTTTCTCCCCCCCAGAACCCCCAGGTCCTTCTCACAGGGCTGCTCTCCAGGGGCTCCTCTCCCAGTCTGTTTATCTGTCTGGGATTCCTCTGGCCCAAGTGCCACCCCTGACACTCTGCAGTGTTGAACCCCATTAGGTTCCCCTGGCCCCACCAGTGAACAGGAGGCTTCATTTGTAAATCATGTCTTAAATGGTATTATCCTCATTTGCACCAGATGCAGAGGGTAGAAATCAAGTACCACATCAGCCACCACCTTCACTGTTGGTGTAACATCAGCCTGGAAAGGCCAGCTGG
Source organism: Laterallus jamaicensis coturniculus (assembly GCA_022605575.1). NCBI lineage: Eukaryota > Metazoa > Chordata > Aves > Gruiformes > Rallidae > Laterallus > Laterallus jamaicensis. Next base: position 1,052,917 of record JAKCOX010000028.1, read on the forward strand.
CCTTTTTTTATCCTATTCCAAACAAAAAATATATTTATAAAATACCTTTTCTTCAGTTTTCCCACATTTAACAACTAAAGGCCCCTCAGTCAGCATAGTGACAACCAGGAATAGACCCAGGTATTTTAACCTGCTTGGCAAATACAGCTCAACCTACAACTGGAGACACTACAGGTATGTTGGATTTACCATCCAGAATTATCCAAGTCAAAGCCTGAAGGCTGGTGTGGGTCTGCTTGGCAGGGGAGTGGTTCTGCAAGAAGCTTCCCCCAGGTCCAGCAGAGTCAACACCAGCCAGCTCAAGGATGGACCTGTTGATCAAGGCAGAGCCCATCAGTGGCTGCACCTCTGGGCAACATTTAAGAGGGAAAAACCCACAAGCAGCCACTTTTTTCCCCAGGAGATGGGAGTGAGATGATGTGAGAAACTCTCAGGCACCAAGGTCAGAATAGGGAGAGAGGAGGTGCTCCAGGTGCTGGAAAGGTTCTCCTACAGCCCCCAAAGATGACCATGGTGAAGCAGTTTATCCCCCTGCAGCCCATGGAAGAGGATGGGGAGCAGAGACCCCACCTAACACTTCTAGAGTATCCCATGCTGGAGTGGGTGGAGACACATGAAGGATGCTGTGACCCCATGGGGGTGGAGCAAGCTCTGGCAGGACCTGCAGCCCATGGGAAGAGAGGCTCAGGCTGGAGCAGGTTTGCTGGGGGCACTTGTGACACCATGGGGAACCAGGCTGGGGCAGTCTGGGCCTGAAGGTCTGCACCCATGGAAGGGACCCAAACTGGGGCAGCTGGGGAAGAGCTGTGGGGAAGGACTCAGGTTGGAAAGGTTCATGGAGGACTGCCTGCTGTAGGTGGGATCTCACACTAGCAGGGAAGAGTGTGAGGAGTCCTCCCCCAGAAGGGAAACAAACGATGATAACCTGACAACCCCCCATTCCCCATCTCCCCTTGTGCAACCCTGAGAGAATAAAGATGAGCCTGCAGAGAAGGGAGAGGTGGTGGGAGGTGCTGTAAGCTCTGGTTGTACCTCTCATTATCCAATCCTGGTTTCACTGGGTGTGTACTAAGTTAGATATATTTTTTTATTCTGTGTTGAGCGTGTTCTGCCCATGATGCTGACTACAGAATGATCTCTCCCTATCCTTATCTCCACTCCTGAGCCTTTCAGTATCTATTTTCTCCCCTGTCCAGCACTGACAGAGTGACTTTGGTGGGTGTCTGGCCTCCAGCCAGGGTCAAACCACCACAGCTTGTCTTCTTTGCATGAAGGCATCATCATCCCTGAGTAGCTGTGGACTTAGGAATAGAATTCCTTTTGTTCTTTATTTCTTAAATTCCTCCTTCCTGTGACAGAATTTAAGGAAATTTTGGTAACAATTTCTTTCCTGTCTTTTCTGCACTTGTTTTCAAGAGTTCCTGAAATCAGTATGCAGATGCTACTACTGTCTACACAACCTCCCATCTTGCTGAATGACTGATCCATTTCAAACCACAGCAAGACAACTTAGAGAATTTAAGAATAACAAAAAAAAAATTCATCATGGTTGCATATAAACCAGTAAAATGATACACTGCAATTAGCACAGAGCAAACATAGCAATGCAAATCATCATTTACTCCCTTTCTGTTCAAGGACCCATTCTAATTATTTCTCCATGAAAAGGATGAATTTTTCAGCATGGAATGTGACCACTCTGGTTAGAAATCATCCTGATGTGATGCTTCTATGCATATTCTTGACATTATGCACTAAAGCTTCAGCATCTCAAAGAATCATAGAATTATAGGGGTTGGAAAGGACCTGATCATGGGGTCCCACCCCCTGCCAAAGCAGGGTCCCTAGGACAGGGCACACAGGGCAGTGTCCAGACAGGGCTGGAATCTCTCCAGAGAAGGAGACTCCACACCCCCTGGGCAGCCTGTCCCAGGGCTCCCTCACCCTCACTGGGGAAAAGTTCTGCCCCAGGTTGCTGTGGAACTCCCTGTGCTCCAACTTGCAGCCATTGCCCCTTGTCCTGTCCCCACAGACACTGAGAAGGGGCTGGCCATTCCCCCTGCATCCCATCCTTCAGATATTGATAGACATTCAGAAGGTCCCCCCTGAGTCTTCTTTTCTCCAGGCTGAACAGCCCCAGCTCACCCAGCCTTTCCTCCCAGGGGAGATGTTCCAGACCCCTAATCAACTTTGTCGCCCTTCTCTGGACTCTCTCCAGAAGGTCCCTGTCTTTTTTATCCCAGGGAGCCCAGAACTGGACACAGTATTCCAGGTGGGGCCTGACCAACGCAGATTAGAGGGGGAGGATCCCCTCCTGTCACCTGCTGCCCACACTCCTCCTGATGCCCCCAGGATCCCATTGTCTCTCTCAGCCCCAGGGCACACTGCTGGCTCATGGCCACCCTGTCACCCACCAGCACCCCCAGGTCCTTCTCCACAGAGCTCCTCTCCAGCAGCTCCCCCCCAGCCTGTCCTGATTCCAGCAGTTATTCCTCCCCAGGTGCCAGACTCTCCACTTGCTGTTGTTGAATCTCATCTGGTCTCTCCCTGCCCAGCTCTCCAGCCTGCCCAGGTCTCTGGATGGCAGTGCAGTGTCCTGCCTGTCAGCCACCCCTCCCAGCTCTGGATCATCAGGTACTTGCTGAGGGTGGGTGCTGTTCCCTCATCCAAGGTGTCAGTGAAGATATTGAACAGGACTGGACCCAACACTGAGCCCTGGGGACACCACTGGTCACAGGTCTCCAGTCAGACTCTGCTCCACTGATCACACCCTCTGAGCTCAGCCCCACAGCCAGTGTGGAAACTTCAAGAAGTTGACCACTGTCTTTAATCTGGTCGTTTGTAGCTGAATATCCAACAAACTCTTGTATCAGAGACTTGTCACAACAGTGTGACTGAGGACTCAGGAGTGTTCAGAATAAACAACAGGATAACTCACTGGGGCCCAAAGCCTTGGCCTGTCCTGCAGAACAGGGAACCAAGGAAATACAGGATTTCTTGTAACAAGACTGAAGTTTGCTCAGAGCTTGTCTCCAAGACACATGGGTTCAATCATGACATGCTTCCTGACTAGACTTAGTCCTTTGGGGAGGACATGGGGGCACACAAGTGTCTTTAAAACCCTTCCAAGAACAGCTGATGTGACAGGAGGTAAGGAAAATCAGAGAAAAAAGATCTTAAAGTTTGAGCCAAACAAAGGAGGACTGTGTAAGCCCCTTGAGGATAAGCAGTGGTCAACACCTGCAGATATAAGTGACAAAGCTGGTGTGAGGAGAGAGGGAAGCACCCAGGTAATTGCTTCCATTTTCATCCAATCAACACATTCATAAATGCCTCCAAATATCAACATCAGGTGACCTCACTATAAGTAAAATTTAGACTGGAGCAGCAAGTCCTTAAATAAAACAAATACTCAAGTTTAATATAAAATCCTATAGCAATTTCTCTCTCCTCCAAGCTTTGGCACAACTGTAACTACTTTGTTTTTATTAGGGAACCCCATTCTCAGAAGGTCTAGCTGCTCTTACAGACCACCCACCTGGAAGAATACACAGGACAGCTTATCCCACATAATCCTTTCAGTGAAGCCTTCACTGTGAGCTTGTGAATGTTCAACATGCTGAGCAGCCAGAAGATTATCTGTCAGCAGTTTTCAGGTACATATTGAAGGACAGTTCAAGCTGCAGTTAGTGTGATACAGATTCCACTTGATGTTTTAGAAAGACAAATGAGTTGGTGCACAAATATTTCCAGCAGAAAGATCTGACAGAACTTGGGGGAAGTAGGCCACCTGGTATGCATCTTCTTGAAAGAAGTAACAGTACTGGGGTATCCTTAAAAAACCCAGAAGTTTGCCATTGCTGACATCAGCAGCAGCTTTGACATCAACACATCTGAGCTGGCACAAGCTGTGAGAGCTTCAGTGTTACTTAACTAAGTTTCAAACACAAAAGACTCAGTGGCACAAACCAAAGGGATACAACTTGTGTTTTTCTGAATTTTAACCCACAGCATTAGAAGAGTGGCATTTACACTCCTATATAACCTTGACTGCTGAACACAAAAAAGGGAGGTGCTTCTCAAAAGCTTGGAGGGGGGAATATCCAACCACCAACCTTACTGTGGGAAAGGAAGTGCCACAATAATCTCAAGTCACTTGTCTTCAAACACACTCTACCTAGTCTATCAAATCATAAGATCATGTTCAAGCTGATAATGCCTTAGAGCTCAACAGCTAAACACTGAATTTAAGCAAGCATACACCAGCTTCAGCAAGGTGTTCAGGAGCTCAGTCAGTCAAACCAAGCAGAATGCCTAAAGCAGTCTTTAAACCCTGGGAAATGCCAGCAATAAATTTATCTGGTAGAGGTTTCTGGAACTAGCTGGCTAGGTTTGGCTATAGCCTCTTATGCTGATTCACAGCAGAAGCATTTATGTTTTTATCCTAAGGGAGCTTCCACAAGTTACCTGTTCTAACAAGCTTTAGAAGAAAGCATAAAACACTCTTAATAGTATTACAGCACAGCCAACTTTCTGTGGACCCAGCTTTCCTGGGACTTGGTGAAGAGGCTGAAGCATTACCTATAGGACAAAGTACTTCATAGGAGTTGAGTATTTTCAGCCATGAACAGAGTAGTTCTGTTGGAAGGGACCTAAATCCACCACTTCAGGGCTGCCCAAAAGCATGTTACTAAGAGCCTTGTTCAAATGCCTCCAACACCAACAGGCTCAGGGCATCATCTGCCTCTCTAGGAAGCCTGTTCCAGGGTCTGACCACGCTCCTGGTAAAGAAATGCTTCCTGAACTCAATGAGTTATGGTGCAATTAAGTAACACTTTATACCCTCACATCATCACCCTGGCAACACCACTAAGTCATTTACCAACTTCTAAAGTCACCTCTCTAATTGCAGAATGCAAAAATTTACAGAAGAAAACAAGCTACATGGACTCCTTCAGTGTGGTACTGTCACTCCATGCAAGCATCAATCATAGAATCATTAAGGTTGGAAAAGACCTACCAGATCATCTAGTCCAACCATTCCCCTACCACCTACATTACTCACTAACCCATGTCCCTAAGTCCCCCAATCCAACCTTTCCTTGAACATCCTGAGGGACAGGGACTCTCCACAACCTTCCTGGGGAACCCGTTCCCATGCTCAACTGCTCTTTGGGAGAAGGAATCTCTCCTCATTTCTCACCTGCACCTTCCCTGGCACAACTCACACCCATTCCCTCTCCTCCTGGGGCTGGGTATCCACGAGAAGAGGCCGAGCCCAAGCTCACCACAACCTCCTTTAAGGGAGCTGGAGAGAGCAATGAGGTCTCCCCTGAGCCTCTTCTTCTCCAGACTGAGCAGTCCCAGTTCTCTGAGCAGCTCCTCCTAAGACTTGTGTTCCAGCCCCTTCACCAGCTCCACAGCCCCCCTGGACACGCTCCAGGGCCTCGATGTCTTTCTGTCAGTGAGGGGCCCAAAACTCACCAGAGCTGAGTTTGGCTCCACTAGTCCTGATACAAGCCAGGATGCCAGTGGTGGTCTTGGCCACCTGGGCACATTGCTGGCTCATGCTCAGGCACGTGTCAACCAACACCCCCACATCCTTTTCCTCTGTACAGCTTTCCAGCCACCCTGTCCCAAGCCTGTAGTGTTGCCTGGGGTTGTCAGGACCAAAGTGCAGGACCCAGCACTTTGCCATGTTGAACTCCATCCCATTGGCCTCTGCCCATTGATCCAACCTGCCCAGGTCCCTCTGGAGGGCCTTCCTACCATCCAGCAGAACAACACTTCCCCCCAGTTTGGTGTCAGCTGCAAACTTATCAAGAGTGCACTCAATTCCCTCATCCGTATCATCAATAAAACTGTTAATGAGGATGGACCCCAGTACTGACCTCTAGAGTACACCACTTGTTGACCAGTTGCTGGTTGGGTTTAACTCCATCCACCCCCACTCCCTGGGCCCAGTCAGTTTTTAACCCAGCCAAGAGTGGCCCTGTCCAAGCCATGGGCTGCTGGCTTCTCCAGCAGAATACTGTGGGAGAATATGTCGAAGGCTTTGCCCAAGTCAAGATACACTATGTCAACAGCCTTTCCCTCTCATCCACCAGGCAGGTCACCTGGTCATAAAAGGAGATTAGATTGGTCAGGCAGGACTTGCCTTTCATGAACCCACACTGGCTGGGCCTGATCCCCTGGCTGTCACGTACTTGCTGTGGTTACCCTCAGGATGACTTGACCCCATAATCTTCCCTGGCACTGAGGTCAGGCTAACAGGCCTGTAGTTCCCCTGATCTTCCTTACAACCTTTCTTATAAATGAGCATCACATTAGCAAGTCTCCAGTCTACTGGTACTTCTAAATATCTCTGGTACATCAAGTGAAAGAAAAGCAACTAAACAGCTCAATAATATGTGTTCTCAGCTGCTGTCTTCAAAACTCCATATAAATCATTATACAGTAGCCAGCTCTTTCTTACTTCCAGCACACTGCATAAAGTAAATCTTGCTACTGCCACTTAAATTCCATTTACATTGCAGAGTCAAATATCTTTGAGTCACACTTCCACCTATCCACACTCCTAACACCTACATTGGACTCTTTTTCAGCAATAGACCATAAACTTTAGGGTAGACCACAAAGTCTGACAATTTAATTATGCATTCTACATTTTAAGAGATTTTACATAGCATCTCCTAACATAGTCCACCTGCTTTCCCCCCACCCTCACCTATTATCCTGTCCTTTGCAGGACTAAGGAGTAAGAAAGACTGATTAAGACACACAAACATAGAAGAACACTTTCCTCTACAATACTTTAAACTTTCCCCTGTAAAACAGTAGATTTTCAAGTACTTCTTGGGTATCAGTTTGCACAAACATACAAAATAGCAATCATATTATTCTGCATATACTAACCTCTGTTCCAATACCAGGCTGAACACCAGAATATACAGTATTTGGAGGAGGGCCCCCATATTTCCTCTGTCCTGTAGTTACATCCAAAGTGTAACCAGTCCTCTCTAGCAAAGCCTGAAAAAAAAAAATATGACATTTGTTAGGGGATGGGGGAGGATACTGGGTAAATATGAAGAGTAAAAAACTGTCCTAAGATAAGCATTTCCTTATCTGCTCCTTGCCACATCTGATAAAGGTATACGTGGACAGACAGAACCTACAAAAAAATCAAGAAAAATACAAAAATGGTATTTGGGGGTTTAAAAAAACACCACCACAAACAGCAACATTTGTTTGAAAACTACAAGGTCAATGGAAACAACTTTTTCCCTTTTCCATGTCATATCATAACAACTCCAGAACACCAGGAGGCTCTTTTTACCCACTGCGTATGAAGGTTTTCACACAACAGAAAACATTCTTAATGATTTAATCCCTTATTGAAACATCCAGTCTCAAAGTAGTTTTATGAGAGCATAAAAGCTTCTGTAGGATAACTAAGATGATTCCTGAACAGATACAAATGCTTTCACACCCCTCATGTAACATGTTCATGCACTACTTCAGGCTCTGCACAGGTATTTATCGGTAGAACAGAAGGATCAGGGGTTTCCAAGCGTTACCTTAATCTTTGCTTCATCTGGTCCCTTCGTTGATTCCTGTACTTTGCTGCCTTGTTTCTCTCTTTGCCTGTAGGTCTTCATAACTCCACATAAAAATGCACTTTTGTTCTGTAGATACAATTTACAGAATAATTCAATTGTGCGTGTGAAGCGTCCCGGGAAGCCCTGATCTCACACTCCATTCGAGAGGCGACTCTACGAGCCAAAGCAACCACCAAGGTGTCACAAGGAATCCTTCAGACAGACACAGCGCTCACTCAGGCAGACTTGGCATACTGAAGTCAGATTCCAGGTAGCATTTTCACTTCTTTCACTCATTATTATTTTTTTGGGGGTATCTGGAAGCTTTTGCTTTGTACTCAAATACCTACACATTTAAGGTTATTTTTAACAGGCTTGTGATACGGGTTTGAAATGTCAGAATACAGCAACATGATGAAGGTCTAAATTACAAGTCTCCTGCCCATAGTGCCAGAACACTATTTATACTTATGCACTCACATTCCTGGAGCTCTCACCTTACCTGTACATGCGACAGGTCACTTTCTTTAAACTGCTGTAATACAGAGAGGGCTCCTTCTTCATTAAATTCCCTAAGAGCATCAATGGCTCTTTCATCAAGATCGACATAAGCTACCAACCCTAAAAGTTAAAGATAAAGAAGTTACAGATTTCTATTGAATTTCATACAAACTAAGAACTATGCAGTTTGCTTTTAAAGTCAGAAAGTTACGTTACATAGCAAAAGAATTATACATTTAACATAATTACATATTCCTACACAAGAATATGAAAGAACATGAGTACAACAATGAAAAAAAGTTAAATTAAAATGTATATACCTAAGCACTAACTGATGTGCAAGGTTATATATACCCCATGTGTAACAGTTTGCTAACATTCAGGAATACAATCTAAAAGTAGCATTACACACCAGGAATTGAAACAGTGAACTCTGGATCACTTAATAATTTGGATTTTGTTAGTTTGCCTTTCGTTTTAAGTTTCACACTCCCTTCTCTCAAATGAAGCTGCTCTAGAGGAAGCTGATGTGTGAGCGTTACAGGTATCCTCTTGTACATGGAAAAGGAGCTACCTAACTGACAAACAAATACTTATGAAGCTCTGCCCCACAAAATATTAGGAAGTAGAATGGTTTGTTCACTCTTTCCTCCAACTTCAAAAAAACCCCAAAAAAAAAAATCAGTGAACTTCCTATATCACCAAAATATTTTTTTCCTTTTTACTCATGTTGCTCTATGCAGTTTAAGAGCCAGAATTCAAAAAGATATTCTTTCAAGCCCTGCTATGTACCCAAAAGGCTAGTATTAATTTTACAGGTACAGACTCCCCCAAGAAACACTGGACCAATTCTGAAGCACATTGTGTGTTTAAGGATCTTTACAGGTTCTTTCTTTCCTTTTGTGATGCACTTGCACGAGCTGTGGAGCGGGTGAAGTACACACTAAGACTCACACTTTTTAAACTACACAGCAAAATTTAGGACATACCAAGAACTCCACACATTCTGCAACAGCTTGATCTCCAAAATACACAGGTTATTTAACAGCTACTGGATTTCAAAAATGCACAGTAGTGCCAAGCCCAAGGACTACATTTCAGAAGTGATCCTGCATATTGGAAGGCACCTGTATCTTCCATGTAACACCTCAGCAGATTAAAAATCCCAAGGTTCAACCCCAAATTTAGCTTGGGTGTCAAGAGTAGCTTGCTTCACTGACAAACCCCTGCACAATGCAAACATCTTCAGTGGCATTAAGGAAGTGTGAATAAATGTTTTCAGGTTACTCATGCAGTGGTTACTAGGCAGTCAGCTTCTGGGCTGAAAAGCTTGTAAATCCCTTGAGAACTCCTCACAACACAACCTAACTGCACCACGTGTTAGAGCCCCACAAGTTCCTCTGCCCAGGCATTTACATCTTCTCTCAAACCATTAAGTGCATCCTGTGACCCACAGTTAGAAAGTGCATGTCTAAAGCTGGTAAAGGCTTGATGAGAGCTCACTGTGAATAACTCCAAAAAGACATCATCCACATGAGCCAGAGTCCTACTGAAGGTTGGTAAGGTATTGGTTTGGAACTGCCTTCACTTGCTCAGTGGAATTTTGACTCTTTTCAACAAAAACTGTCATTTCTGCCACTAAGGCATTCAAGATCAGTGCATAGAGCATTTCTACTGCTGCTGGTAAATCTGTTCACAGAACACACTCTAAAGAGGGAAAGGAAGGCTCTGTCTATAGGACAAAATAATAAGGGGGTTACAAAAACAAACTAGAAAAAACCTCTGTCCACAAAGAAACCTCTCTAGAAGTGGCAGAGACCACTTGCTACCAGCAAGGTATTATTGGGTTTGCTAGATAGCTTAGTCCTCAGCTTTGTGGAAAAGCAGTTAGTGCCAAACTGAACGTTTCGGTGTCGTAACCACCAGGGATTGAACTGTCTGCTCAGAACTAGAGAGAAAAAAAAAATCCACAGGCAGACTCATTTCAAATGTAGTCCCAGGCAAGACAAGCTAGTTGCTTCCCTAAATCACCTATCCAGCCCTGGAGTGTTTAAGAACCACTGTGAGGAGTTGACAGTAGAAAAGTAAAAGAAAAATGATGACTGGGATTGAAGAAAAAAAAATGTACAGTTTAGTATGCTCAAACATACATCTTTATTTGACAACATCTAAGAAACTAGTGCCCTGTGCCCTAAAGCAACTAAGATATTACATACAACACTAAGGATGTGTCAAGTAATTAGTCAATGTCAAACCCAATTTGCCTTTAGGGAATTCAAAGTAGCAAAACATTCAGAGCTACACAGATCAAAAACAATGAATTTTTAAACCTTAATCTATAAAAATTTGAAAATGGTATGCCCTCACTTTCATAACCAGTTCAGAAACAAGAAATGCATATTATACCTGTCTGAAATATTTCATCAAGTCTCTCTGCCACCTTCTGTGGGAGGCCTGCCTCTATCAGTGTCTTGTAGTGTTCTGTGTGAGTTACACTGGAAGTATCCATTGGTTCTTCCTCTTCTTTTAACTGTACCGCATTACCATTCACCTGATTAGCCATTTTATTATGCTGCTGGAAAAAATTCAGGAGCTATATTACAATAAGCCAGAAATAACTAGTTTGTAGGACAATGCATGATTTATCTAAACTAATTTGTATACATGCTGCAAATGACCTGTACCAAAAGTTTTACTTCATACTTTTTTGGATGCAGCTGGTCTAAGTTCCAAAAGAAAGTACAACCCTTAATCCTGTGGAAATTGTACATGGAAGAATTTACATAATTTAAAAAAAAAAAGAAAAATGTACTTCATGTACATAACGATGTCTACACTTCATCTGATGATTGTCAGCAAATTAACTGGTTACCATAGCAACTAGAATGTACTGGGATACGATAACATCCTACAACGAAGAATCAGAAGAGCTAGTGCTATTTTCATTTCCCATTCCTCTACTTTTAAAACAATCGTTTTAAATTTAGTGAACACATAACCCTGCAGGGTAGCTTAATGTATAAAAATGTCAATACTTATTGGCTAATTTTCACTTGCTTGGCTTGTTGCCATGTCTTCCTTCAAACCCAACATGCTGCATAAGACTAAGCAAACCCTTTCCCACCACACTGTGAGAAGTCAGTAAGGACAGAAAGAGAAATTACACTCTAACCAACATCGTGATTCGAAGCTGCAACTGAAGAGTTTCCATGCTTTCAGTTTTACACAAACAGGAGCTCTACAAATTACATCAACTTAAGTTTTTATAAAACATAACTTAATGGTTTAAAAGGAAGCCACGACTGCAGCATCTTCAGTTCTTGAGTTCATAAAGACTTGCTTTCAGAATTCCCAAACTGATTCCAGCTCCGCGCACTCAGAAATGCACGGCTATCTTCTCACACAGTTCCAGTGGGCTTTGCCCAACTCATTACAAACAGGTTTGACTTCTCAATTAGCCAGCCAGCTGATATTTAGTGCTCACAAAAAGGCTTACAAGAGACAATTCAACTACCCAGCAGAGAACATTAGGATGATCAGCTGTTAAGTTCAGAAATGAAAGGAGCCTCGGGCTTTAAAAGACAGGGAAGGAGTTGGTGATGATCAGTGAAATGATAAGCAGATAGACATATGCAGCACGGCCAGCGCAATGCAATGAAGTACTGCAATACAGATAGGAAGATGATTCAAGAACAGTTGGGTTTTTTCCTTAAAAAACAAAACAAAACCCAGACCAACAAAAACCCTGCTGAAGCCTGGAGCTATTTACTATGCCGTAAAACGAGTATCCAAACATCACCACACCTCCAACAGGCACCTGTGTACCCAGCCCTTCTACACTACAGCTCACCCACACTTTGGAAGATATCCTATGAAGATTTGCAAGCCTGAGCAAGGAAAAAGAAATCACTTATTCTGACAAAAAGGTAATAATTTCACTAAAGCTGCTCAACTTGAAGGACAATTTTAGAGAGATGCAATCCCACCCCATGTTTCTCTGTCAGATGCCAGTTTATGCAATTAGTGAGGAACAGAGACTATGTTTTTCATGCCAATGTAGCACATGTATATATACACACACGTTGTTACCTGACAAAGAGAAATTGCTTTCTAACCAACTCAGTTTATTTTAAACCAGCCACAACTACAGCCTAATTACAGAAGAAAAAATGCTACCTAAAGACTACACCAACATTCACCTATCATTACAAGTATTTAATGAACTCTCAAAACACTAGTGGAACATGAAGGTTCTATAGGTTACAAAAATCATGGGAAACAAACATCAGCTGGATGTCTGCTTGCTCAACAGCCCCTGCGGGATCTCCAGTGGGACAGGACAGGGCAGAGGGAGGGTTACATAAACCGAAGAAGAGCTGCATACAGTATCTTTCTAAGATTGTATACACAAAAAATACACACAGAGGGCTTGGGTTTTTTTTCTTTTCACCTTTTTAACTGCCTTATAAAATCAGTTACTTCAACATACATTGTCTTCTCTGTACACAAAACCCCCAACAAACTGTGAGGCCAAACTGCAAATACATAAATACAGCAAAGTTATCTGGAACAATTACAAGTACCTTCTAAACTTCAGCAGCTTACAGTCATGCTTCCAGACATTATTTTGTGTGAACACAGATTAGCTTTCAAGTGTCATACACCCCAAAGTCTGTAAGGGTTCTCAGCGCTGCCTATAACTGAACAAAGTGAATGCTGACAGCTATTCCATGCCCAGGCAGAAATCCCCCACACACAGTTCAGGAGCTCAAACTTCTGACAGGCAAGATGTGCAGCCTAACAGCAGGAAGAGATCATCTCCCTTCAAAACACACACCAGTGCAGGGAGTAATAGCTAACACCCAAGATTCAGATTACTACACAGCACCACAAGTCATTAAATGCTTTTAGACAATGTAAATTAAGCCTCAGCATCTTAATCACTTAGCTGTATAGTAATTTTTGCATAAGGATTAGTATCCTCATAAACCTAAGCCCAACGCAGTGCATGCTCACCAGCCAGCAAAGTTCCCTTTGCATGTTTAAATTTCAGCTATTTCCTCTCACACAAACTTAACTTAAATTTCTTCAACAAAGTCTTTTTTGCTGGAAAATTTTGAAGTGACAGAGCTGTCAAAATATTCAGGTCCCAACAGCATCCAGAAGAAATGCATTTCTTTTCCCAGTTCCAGGTTCCCCAGTGGCTGTACAAGCCTGGCCTGAGATGTGATCACCAATAAGCACAATTACATCTCTGACAACACTGACTCTGCACCCTGAGTTCAGCAGAGATACGTGAGTGAAAGCCATAGCTGAGAATCATAGAATGGCAAGGGTTGGAAGGGACCCCAAGGGTCACAGAGCTCCAACCCTCCTGCCACAGGCAGGGACACCAACCTCAGGCCTGGAGCTACACAAGGTTGTCCAGGGCCCCATCCAACTTGGCCTTGAACACCCCCAGGGACGGGGCACCCACCCCCTCTCTGGGCAGCCTGTTCCAGCCACTCACCACTCTCTCTGCAAAGAACTCCCCCCAATATCCAATCTAACCCTTCCCTCCTCCAGCTTCACTCCAGCCCCCTTGTCCTGCCAGTCTCTGCCCTTGAACAAGCTGATTCCCCTCCTGTGTCTCTGCTCCCTCCAGGCACTGGCAGGCTGCAATGAGGTCCCCCCACAGCCTTCTCTTCTCCAGGCTGACCCAGCCCAGCTCCCTCAGCCTCTCTCCAGAGGGAGCTGCTCCAGCCCTCTGAGCATCTCCGTGGCTCCTCTGACCCCTCTCCAACAGCCCCACATCTTTCTTGTGTTGGGCCCCAGCTCTGGATACAGGATCCAGCTGGGGCCTCAGGAGGGCAGAGCAGAGAGGGACAATCCCCTCCCTGTCCCTGCTGCCACCCCTCTGCTGATGGAGCCCAAAGGAGAAAGGGCTGTGCAGCTCTCCCTCTCAGTAACAGAAGCTAGATGGAGCTACCAAGAAAAAGTTTTGTAACTGAATTCTCTCAATAAGGAAACACAGAGTGATTTTATTAAAATCTTGTTCCTTCCAAAAAAAAAAATTAAAAGCATGGAAAAGAGAGAGGAGTGGCATCTGTGTGTCCCTGACTCACATCTCTGACAGCCCAGGCACACAGAGGAGCACCCCACATGCACTCAAGAGTTTTTCACCTTCATTAAGTAACTCAAATTTTTAAAAAAGAGGGAGACTGATTGACTCCAAAAAAAAATTTAAGTGTAGATTATAAGAAAAGGATTATGCATATTAGTACATGTGGGGTATGTATTTGTTTTTAAAACATGCAGAAATGGATGAATTTAAAACAGCATACACAAAAAAAGGTGCTTACCAAATGAGCAGCAGTAATAAATACACATTGGGGGCAACTTTACAAAGACAAGGAGAATTTCCTTGGTCACCTAAGAAAGATCACCTAGCTTCATCACCTCAGAACTGTTTGTGCATGGAAAGGGAACGATTTGCCTTGGTTCAAACTTCACACCATTGTTGTCAACGTTTTTCTTGAGACTGTGAATAATAAGACATGTTTGTAGCCATCCACTTTCACCTCTAACTCCTGCATCTCGAGAGATTAAATTGCCAAGTGATTAGTCCCTTTTTAAAGCTCTAATCATATGACAAGTAGGAGGTTCAAACTACAGGTGCTCCTAAATTACACAGGAACAACCTTCTTTTTCATGTTTACTAACTCAAATGGCTCAAATAGTAACTTTCCTACAGAAGAAAACAGATTTTTAACTCACACAAGCCTCACAGTTTAGGGCATCTTGAAAACAGAAACTTGGTATCAGCCTCAATCCGACAATCACTGATTAAACAGCCATGATGGCACTATTCCCTCTATCTTATACCATGCCTCTAAGAGAGGTTGCCACCCACAGACTATCTAAGTATAACTCCATCAAATTAATTATAAATGCAGTCTAGTTAGCTCAAAACACCCTTAGTAACAGCTTCAATGAGCAGGAATGGCAGTTTCTGGCAAGGGACAGTATCTCAAAGTACCATAACCAACTTCACAGTGATTATCCACCAATACTGCTGTCAGCCTTCTGCTACATAACATCTGAGTTCACCCAGGAACTTGTCTAGCTCGGGTGCACAGGAAGCATCACTAGCTCATACAGAAAAATTCTGCACCAGAGTTATTCAACTTGCTTACATCACTTTTCCTTCTACCCAACATGTTATCTGTGTCCAGCATTTAAGCTATAGCATGTTAAACACAGCATTGAAGGGAACATTTCTTGAGCTTGGTGAGTTGGGTTTTTTTTTGTTGGATGGTTTTGTGTTTGGTGTTTTCTTTTTGTAATAAACCACAAAAAAAAAAAGAAACACTCTGTAGTCCCTTATAATGTTATGCCTTACACTTCAAGAAGCTTCTTGTCAAAACAGGAAGATAAACACATGAGTGAGGGGAAGATAAGAACTGGCATTAGAGACTGGACGGGTGGTTTCTTAAAGCCTCACTTGTTCACAAACATTACTGGCACGTCCCTTTAGTTTTTACATGAAGGCATTATAGCCATTTCTTTTGTACCATAGCTCATTTAATCCCAGAGAATACATTTTAATAGCTTAATTATGACATACTAAGTGTTAGAATTGAATTGCAAGAAGCCTTGCTTCCAACCAAGGCTATCCTATGATTCTATGACCTCAAGCATTAACCAAGTCTCCATACCATCATTTCAATGGTGGGCTACTTTTATGACAAAGCATGGTTAGCACCCTCACCCCTCCAGCACAGAGCCCTTCCCACTCCATAACCCCATGGAATGAAAGATTCTGACAACTACTCTCATGATGTTAAGCAAGTGACTAGCACAGCCCCTACAGAAACTATGCTTCAGTGTCTACACCACTATTAGCAAAAGGTAACTTTACAACAGGCTAGCAAGGTGCACATCGATGCCACTAAAATACAGCACTGACTGCACCAGCAGCTACTGCATTTTGCCAACCTGACCTATAAAGCCCGTCCATGCTTGTTTCTAACTGGAGTTGGCCATTCACAGCCCACCAGGATGTTAGGGCTGTAGAGAACAACATTGGTGGCACTCTATATCAAAGCAACACTTGAACAAAAGTGAGCTTTGTTCAGATAAATTCATCCTCACCGAGTTTTTCAGATCCTAAAAGCCAAAAAAAAGCTGAAAAGTATTGTTTGAGTTTTTTTTTTTTAAACAAAATTGAGAGTTAGTAGGAGGTTCAAATACAATTCCAACAGCATTCACGTCAGATGGAATAACTGAGAGGTAAGGATATTAAGTACTGCTGGGAAACAGAACTTCTAGGATAAAAACTATGAAGCAGACTATTTGCAAACACTACGGTTTGCTTAGATTAAAAAAATACACTGCAAAATGCAGAATTCTAAAGGGATTGCCTTCACTTGGAGAAAACACAGGAAAAGTTCAGTTATACCAAGTATAATTTCAAAAGAAGGAAAAGGCATGCTCTGTGAGCACGAACATCCTTCACAGCACACACATCACTGCTGGCAGGATTCCTCAGGGCAGCACATCGGGGAAGAGGAAACTTTTGCAGGGAAGAGCAGCCCGGCACAGTTTGAGGATGTCATTAGCCCCACTCAAACCCTGACAGGTAAAACAAGGCCGCGGAGACCCGGTAACCCCCCGCCTTTAGGTACCGGTAATGGCGATGCAGTTAAGCAGAACTTCTCCAGGTCTAGGAAAAGCCCGTGGCAAAAAAAAAAAGTCTGGGAAAAGCAATGTCTCGGCAACAAAACCCCGGAGGAGCCTTCGGGGGCTCCTGACAGGCGCCACTCTGCCGACCGAAGCACCGCGAGCGGAGCGGAGAGCTGCGAGGAGGGGCGGCGCGGATCCCCCGCCCTGCCGCCGGCTCGGCCGGGACACTGGCTACCCGAGGCTTCCGAGCGGCGCAGCCTGAGCCGAACGCCCGCTCCGGCCCCCGCAGGCACACCGCGGCGCGGACAGCGGCCGCTGCCTCCCGGGGCGCCCGACCGGCCGCAGCGTTACAGCTCCGCAGCGCCAGGAAGGGACCGAGCGCGGCCCCGGCTCCCGGCCGGCCGCTGCCCCTCGCAGCCGCACCGCGAGAAGAGCGCGGCCCGGCTCCCTAATCCGCAGGGGCGGGCGCAGCGGGCAGCCTCCGCCCGCGGCCGCGCCGCCCCCCCCAGCCAAGGCCCGCGCCGGGCCGGGCCGCCTCCCCCCCTGCCGGGCCGCAGGGCCCGCCCCCGGCCGCTCCCCGGCGCCAGCTCCCGCCGGCGGCGGCCCGCGCGCCCCGAGGAGGCCCTGCGGACGGGCGCGCGGCAGCCGCCGCCCCCGCCCCGCTCCGGCGCGAGCGCCCCGGGCCCGCCTCCGCCGGGCCTAGCCGCAGCGCGCGGCCGCCCGCCCCGCCGCGGGGGCCTACGCAGGAGCCCGCGGCGCCGGGCCGCGGAGCGAGCCCACTCCCTCCCCCTCCGCCCCAGGCGGCCCCCGGCGCCTCCCGGGGACTCACCGGAGCGGGGCCTGCGCGGCGCAGCTCGGGCCCAAGCAGCGACGGCAAATGGCGCGCGGTCCTCCTTCTCCTCATGGACGGCGGCGCGACCCCGGCAACACGCGGGGTTTCCCGGAACTGTTTCCAGGGACCGCTGATTCACCCAGTCAGGAACTAACGGTCCGGACGGGCAGCTCGCAGCGCCTATGAGACGCGGGAGGCGGGACACGCAGTTCCTCCCAGCGACCAATGAGCCAAAGGCACCGCAGCCAATCGCGTAGCGTCTTCAACCCGGCGCGCCGGTAGGGAAGGCGCTGGGGCGATTTAAAGGGGCAGCGCCGCCCGCGGCCTCCGAACAAAGGAAGCGCGCGCGGGGCCGCCCCCGCCCCGCCTCCTTTCGCCCCTCCCCTCCTGTGCGGCGCGAGGGCGGGCACCGCCCCTGCGGCTGGGCGGAGCCGGCGCCGTGCTCTCCGCACGGCACCGGGACCGGCCCCCGAGCTGTCCTGAGCCCGGCTGGGGCGCTGCCCGGCACGGTCCGCCCTGCCCCGGGAGGGGGCCTGGCTCCTGTTCCCGCGCTGGCGCTCCCGCCCCTCAGGTGCGGGGCCGTCCGGGGCAGCTGCGGGCACCGGCCCCGCCGGGCGAAGCCGGAGATGGCCTCTGCCGGTGCTGGGCTCTGCCGGAGTCGGGCTCTGCCGTGGCCCCGGCGGGCTCTGCCGGGGCCGGGCTCTGCCGGAGCGAAGAGGGAGAGGCGTGCCGGGGCTGCGGCTCATCGTGCGCGGGGGCATGAGAGGCCCCGCGGCCTGGGCCTGCCGGCCTGTGATCAACCTGCGGCTGAGCGTGTCCTGCCCGCTCGGTGCGAGCAGCCTGGGGGCTGCGGGCCGGGCGCAGTAACCCCGTGAGTCCGGGGGAATGAGCTGCTTGGCGTCGCCCTGCCGTGCGACCCCTGGCCCTGCCGTGCGACCCCTGGCCCTGCCGTGCGACCCCTGGCCCTGCCTTGCCTCCCTTATCCCTCCCGTCTTGTAAGGGCAAAGCAAACGCGTGCTGGATTGAGTCAGGGCGACTCCCAGAGCGCCGTGGCAAAGAGTCTGCGTTTGTGTGTGCGCTTCTGTGGCCGTGGGTCCCTCCCCAGCCTGGCAAAGTCAGAAGCAGCCGCTCTTCTACTCTCAGAGAAGGTCCTCCCGGCAGTTTAACCACAACAGGGCTCTAACGAAGCTGTAGGTACATCTGGTATGGAGTCCGTGTGTTTCAATCACTGCTAATGTGGAGCATGGGGAAAAACTGCCTGTTACCTGATGTAAACAAAAGCAGCTTTCTGGTTCAGAAGATGTAGGGAAGCTGGTATGGAGAGTGGAGGAGCTGGGTCCTGCTGAACCTGTCTGGTGGCAGACCCGTACAGGTAGTGGCAGCGTTCAGTCTTGCTGCTGCTGTTGTGAAATATGCACTGCCTCTGTGACTTCCCTCTCCAGATTTGGCAGCAGAGAAGAAGGCTCTTTGATGAAGAAGGCTCTGCTGTGGTGTAAAGATGGAAGGAGATCACCTTACCCATTTGGGTTCAGTTTATTTTACTAGGAGTCAAGAATGGGAGGTCTAGGAGTTTTCACATAGGGGGGAATTGAGGAGTCTCAGCATCTCCCCCTATAGTAGAGCTTAATAAATGTCCTGAAAAGCTCTTAAATATTTTATGATAAGGTATCCAGGAGTCACATATGGAATATGCTACTGATGTGTCTCCTGGCAGCTGACAACTGAACATGATGAGACCATAAAGAGGTATACTGAGGTGTGGGTCCTCATTTCAGCAAGGACAGAGCTACTGGAGAGGGTTCAAAAAAAGGGAGAAAGGTGAGCATATCCCTGAGCAGAGAAAGCAAAAGAGCTGCTCTTCAGCAGCTGTAGGCACTTACCCTGTGACCTGCTGACATTTTCCTATTGTAATGATCAGCTTGTTCCCATAAGTCTGCCACTCTTGTTCCAAGCTTGGACTGAAGTTCCTCTCTTTCCACCTCAGTGGCAAGATGACAGAGTTGACTCTGCTGTAGCCTGTCTGTGAGCTGTTACCAGCTAGGTGGAATATCACATTTTCTGGTACTTTAGATTTTTCATTCTGACCATTCTGGAGCTATTACAGATAATGTGGTGTGGTTGTGTCTGCATCCAGCAAACATCTCCTCCTCTGGTACTTGGCACACAGCTCATCTGATGTTTGACAGAGCCCAGGCTTCCACTGAGAGGGGCTTTATTTATCAGTGAGGAACTTTCTGAAAAGGCCCCAGGGTGTTTCCCCTCCTTAAAACAAGGAAATGCTCAGGAAAATTTCTGCCTACTGAGGCTGTAGTGCTGTTATCACAGTGTTCTTTTTTGCACATAGGTATATTTCACCTTGCACAGAGCCACTTTATTTAATCTTTGGAAAACCTAAGTATGTGCTTTGCCTTTGCCCTACCTCATTCCCACCTTTGGCTGCTCTGGGGTGAGGAGGAATAGCATGACAAGAAGGTCCAAAGAGACCAGAATGTGCAAACTCAGTACCTTGCACTATGATGTAGCACTTCCTTCCTAGAGACCTTGGATATATCCCTTTGCTCACTCACCCTTTCTGGGATACCATACAGGAGACTGTTTCAGACTCAATACCAAGGGGAGGACTTGAACCAGTTAAGAAACTGGTTCACAATAATCATACTGGTTCACAATAATCATACTGGTTAAAGTGATCTTTAATAGAAAGAGATGTTATAGATTTGCACAGCTGGGTTCTGGTGGAGAGGGGGCCTGCAGGGGAGGCTTCTGCAAGAAGCAGCCTGAAGCTTTCTGTAGCCCAACAGAGCAAACACCAGCTGACTCAGGGTGAGTTGTTGCTGACCAAGACCGAGCCCATCAGCGATGGTCACAGCGCCTCTGGGAATCACAGGGAGGAGAAAACTAAGGACACCAAGCTGCTGCTTTTTCCACCAGAGAAGGGAGTGAGAAGATGTAAGAAACTGTGCAGACACCAAGGCCTGGGAGGTGGGGGGAAGGTCTTTAAGATCTGGTCACACTTCTCATCACCCGACTCTGGTGGCACCGGGGGTGCAGGGCAGTGGAAGAAACTGGAGTTTTGGTTCCTTTATTCTGTATTGGGTCTGTGTTGCTCATGACACTGATTGTGGAATGTTCGCTCCCTGTCCTCATCTCCACTCCTGAGCCTCTCAATAGCTATTTTCTCTCTTGTCCAGCCAAACAGGGGAGTGACAGAGTGACTTTGGTGGCTGTCCTGCCTCCAGTCAGGGCCAAACCACAACAGATGTCCAGCCTTCATCCTTGACGACCACCAGAAGACCCCCTGAGCGCTACTGGGCATGCTCTATCTGGGAGGAGTCAATGCAAATGACTTATTGGAAATTATTTGCATAACCCTGCCTTTTCTTAGCAATACAGGGGGGGATATGTAAAACTAGTTTGTATAAAGTTTGCAAGCTTTGTCTTGAGCGGTGCACAGCCTAGGAGGAGCAATCCCCTGTGTGCCCAGCGCTGCAATAAAGAATACCTGTTCCACAGTCACCAAGGCTACTGAGTTTTGATTGCAGCTTTTCATGGCATCACTGTAGGAGCATCGTTCTCAGAAGATTTCTGAAGTCCAGGGGCACTGCAAATAGAAAAACACGTTTTTCACTTGAGAAAGTGAAAAAAGATGAATGCCAGGAGTAAAATGCCCTTTAGCAAAACGAATCAGTGGCTGCTGGGAAACACTGGCAGACAGTCCCTTTAGAAACCTCTTCTCACAGCTTCCTCAGCGCCCGGGCAAAGGGGATTTTTTTCTTTCCTTGAGTCTGCAAGCATTGTGCTATTGCAACCACTCCTGACACATCTCTCTGCCTCCAGTCACAGAATCACAGAATCACAGAATTCTAGGGGTTGGAAGGGGCCTCCAGAGCCCATGGGGTCCCACCCCCTGCCAAAGCAGGGTCCCTAGGACAGGGCACACAGGTCGGTGTCCAGACGGGGCTGGAATCTCTCCAGAGAAGGAGACTCCACACCCCCTGGGCAGCCTGTCCCAGGGCTCCCTCACCCTCACTGGGGAAAAGTTCTGCCCCAGGTTGCTGTGGAACTTCCTGTGCTCCAACTTGCAGCCATTGCCCCTTGTCCTGTCCCCACAGACACTGAGAAGGGGCTGGCCATTTCCCCCTGCATCCCATGCTTAAGATAATTATAAACACCAATTAGGTCCCCCCTTAGTCTTCTTTTCTCTCCAGGCTGAACAGTCCCAGCTTATTCAGCCTCTCCTCACAGGGGAGATGCTCCAGGCCCTTCAGCATCTCCTCAGCCTCCTCTGAACTCTCTCCAGGAGATCCCTGTCGTTTTTACACCAGGGAGCCCAGAACTGGACACAATCCTCAGGAGCCAAACCCAGGATACCTGCTCTCCCTCCAGCTAGCAAAGAATGAACACATGGATTTCCCTCTCTTCCAGATGGGAGCTGCTCAGGCCCGAGGCACCTCTCAGGCCCAAATGTGGCACAAGTCATCTGCCGGGGTGACGCCAGCGTGCTGGAGTCTCAGCTGTCACCCGCTGAGGAATGCTGATACGTCCTGAGCATGTCCTCTGCACTCCAAGAGGGAAATCCTAACTATAAGCTGGCTTCCCTCATCCACCTCTCTGCCTCTCTACGGCTTTAAATACATCCCTTGGACTTGATGAGCGTGACTGGCACGTCCCACCGGGCCCAAATATGTGTTGGTGTCTGTCTGCCTTAGGCTTTCTCTTTGTATAGATATCTCTGTGTCCATCGATACAGACACTTTGGTTTAGGATACCTTACAGTAAGCTGGTGTCAATCTCCTCATCTTCCAATCTGGAAATAAAGGGGTTTTTTTGGTCATTATACAGATTGCCAATCATTTCCAACATGTAGAATCAGTCGATCAATCAGCACTGCTCAGATCCAACTGCTGATCTGCATCAGGCTTGCAATCAATTCTGAACTGAGCGAATCATAATGGTCTCTGACGTCTTTCACCACAGCAGGTAATGCCTTTCCATAGTTCCCTGCTTTAGGCATTCTCTCAGTCATGGCTGAAAAGGGAATGGGGACAGTTTCAACCCTGCTTTAGGCATTCTCTCAGTCATGGCTGAAAAGGGAATGGGGACAGTTTCAACAAGAATACAACACAAGAGAGAGCAAAAGGGGAAGGGAAGGTTTTCTGTGGCTGAGTGCTTGCAGTGAGCCCAACTTGCTGCCCCTCTGGGTAGAGCATTTGGAAACGCAGCACTCGTTAGTCCCATCTAAAGCCTCAAAGTTCAAGGCTTGAGACTAAAACTGAGGGGGAGTTCTTCTGGACAGAAGAACAGATCCCCTCCCATTTGCATGTCCCTGCACTCCAAAGGAACAGCATGACATCCATTGCTGTAGGCACGGCCCAGGAGCGGACAGACATCGCCTAAGCCACCCCAGGATGCCTCGCTGGAACACGGCATTGGTACCACCGTACGCCTGGTAGATGCTCCTGCCTGTAGACCTGTATTCAGCTCAAACCAGAGACAGAGTCCAGCTTCTGTCCTCGGTGTGCACAGCCACTTGCCAACTTTTGGTGACAGCTCCCCACCAGGGCCACACAGCACTGACAGCGGCTGCAGTTTCACCACAGCTTGGAGACACATTTGCACCCCCCGGGGCACAGAGACGGGTAACAAGGACAAGCCAGAAGAGCCCAAATTCCCCCCCAAACCCACCCCCAGCAACAGGGTGGAATGGGGCTGCACACATTGTGTCAGCATCGCAGGGCTACACCTGCTGGCCCATCCCTTCCTCGTGCACAGGAAATTCCACTCCTCTGAAAAACTGTGATTGGAATGGGAAGCTGTGGGGATGGGGATAAGAAACCATCCCAAGGCTGAGAAATCCTTGTTGGCATGGGAAAGCATCGTGGGGATGGGAAAGAGTCGTGGGCATGAGAAACCACAGTGGGGATGAGAACAGGTTCTCTGGAACATCTGTATCAGTGACATGGGTGATGGAATTGAGTGCAGCCTCCGCAAGTTTGCGGATGGCACCCAGCTGAGTGGGGTGGTTGACACAACAGAAGGAAAGGAGCCATCCAGAGGGATCTTGCCAGGCTGGAAAGATGGGCCCAGGGGAACCTAATGAGGTTCAACACTGCAGAGTGTCAGGGGTGGCACTTGGGCCAGAGGAATCCCAGACAGATAAACAGACTGGGAGAGGAGCCCCTGGAGAGCAGCCCTGTGAGAAGGACCTGGGGGTTCTGGGGGGGAGAAACTCCCCATGAGCAGCAGTGGCTCTGGCAGCTGGGAAGGGTGATGGGATCCTGGGCTCCATCAGCAGAGGGGTGGCAGCAGGGACAGGGAGGGGATTGTCCCTCTCTGCTCTGCCCTCACCAGGCCCCAGCTGGATCCTGTGTCCAGAGCTGGGGCCCAACACAAGAAAGATGTGGGGCTGTTGGAGAGGGGTCAGAGGAGCCACGGAGATGCTCAGAGGGCTGGAGCAGCTCCCCTCTGGAGAGAGGCTGAGGGAGCTGGGCTGGCTCAGCCTGGAGAAGAGAAGGCTGTGGGGGGACCTCATTGCAGCCTGCCAGTGCCTGAAGGGAGCAGAGACACAGGAGGGGAATCAGCTTGTTCAAGGGCAGAGACTGGCAGGACAAGGGGGATGGAGTGAAGCTGGAGGAGGGAAGGGTTAGAGGAGAGATTGGGGGGAAGCTCTTTCCAGAGAGAGTGGTGAGGGGCTGGAACAGGCTGCCCAGAGAGGGGGTGGGTGCCCCGTCCCTGGGGGTGTTCAAGGCCAGGTTGGCTGGGGCCCTGGGCAACCTTGTGTAGCTCCAGGTTGGTGGCCCTGCCTGTGGCAGGGGTTTGGAGCTCTGTGACCCTTGGGGTCCCTTCCAACTCATACCATTGTATAATTATATGATTTTATGGGAAAGCATCACTCAGGACAAGAAATATTCTGCAGGTTGGGAAATCATTGGGATGGGAATGGTTTGTAAGGTAACAGCTCAAAGCATCATGGGACTGGCTGAAGCAGGAGCTGGTCACCATGGAGACGCAGCCCCTAGGACACCCTTTACCCCAAACCTCAGACTCTCCAATCACCATGGCAGGTACAGCAACAAGCTCCTGCTCCTCCTGGTGCTGCTGCCCCCCAGGTAACCCTGAGGCTGCCTCTGCCTGCCCATGACTCACCCCATAACCCTACTTTGCTTCCTCCAGCAGAGAGGTTTCCTCACAGGCTGCCAAGAGATTTGGAGGTGCCCAGCGTGAGCATCCCCACACTGCTTGTGCTGCCAGAGGTCCCCACCTGCGCGCTGCCTTCTGGGTTGGGGGATGGCAAGGCCACTTGCGACCATGTCCCTGACTCGGTCAGCTTCTACAACCAGCTTCCTGGCCCCTCCCAGTACGTGGAAGAGGCAGCTGCCCCAAAGAGCCAGTAGAGTCAGCAGGGCTGAAGGATGGCGAGGACACTGACCGTGATGTCCCTATTTTCCCCAACAGCCTCACCAGCACCGCGTTCCTCATGGAGCTCCAGGACTCCCTGGGGAATGTGGTGCACTGCAACCACCCTGAGAACCAGGCACTGGGAGGCCAGCTAAACGACAGCCAGGCCACCAGCATCACCACCGCTCTTCCCAGCTTGGCCAACGAGGTCCTTGATGAACTACTTGACATCTCCAAGTATGTGGCAGACAGCAGCTTCCCAAAGGAGCGAAACCTCAAAGGGAGGCAAGGAGTATGGGGGGATGGCAATAACACGTTCCCTGATAGCCCAGAATCCCCAACTTGACCACACCCCCCTAAAACCTTCCCCATCTCTTGCACTATAGGGCAGAGGGCGACTGCATCTTGGAGCAAGCGGCAGCAGTGATGCTGGTGGATTGTGAAAACATCCTGCTCGATCTCCCCGAATGCCTTGACAGCCCCTCCTCCTTCACCACATCACCTGACATCCTGGAGTACGGGGAGGAGGGCGACTGCCCCCAAGACCATCTGGCAGCAGCCATGCTGTGGGACAATGACCCCTTCTGGGGGGTGGCTGCCTCCCCCTTGCTGGACTCGGAGGGGAAGCAGGGTGTGCTGGTGGCAGACCTCATCACCAAGCTGCCACTAAGTCCCACCCTGGACACCTTTGAGGAGGGCTCTCCAGCGACTTCTGAGGAGTCATCAGAGGACAGTCCTCTGGGGAGTCCCCTGCAGAGTCCCCTGCAGAGTCCGCTGGCCACATCCCCGGCATCTCAGAGGTCTCCACCTTGCAGAGCCCAGCTGGTGGAGGAGGCTCTGCGGAGACAGCCACGAGTGGTTGTCAAACACATAAGCCCCCTACAAATCCCACTCCAAAGGCCACTCTCCACATCCTCAGCTGCTCCCCAGAGCTATCCACCCTGCACAGCCCAGCTGGTGGAGGAGGCTCTGCGGTAGCAGCCAAGGGTGGTTTAGTCCCGCTTGTCTCTTCCAAGGGCTGCTGTCCTAAGCCACCTGGGGCTCAGATCAGGCAAGCAGGACAAGCGCCATGCACCAGCTGGCACCAACCAGCCACCCAAGAAGCGGCACAAGAGGGTGGCCAAACACAAACTCTGTCTCGCGAGGGGAATCTGAGTGGGGACAGCATGGCTGAGGGAGGCAGGGGCCAGCGGGAAGTGGGCACCTTAATGGCTGGCAATAAAAAGGGGTTTAGCTAATGTGTACGTCTGCTGCCTTCTTTCCCTTAAAGCCACAACCAAAAAGCCACACAGCCCTGGCCAATCCTTGTCCTTCCCTGCAGCCGGTGTCTTCCCAGGACAGAAAACAAGTCCTACACAAGCTTTGACAAGCCAATCCATCACTGTCCCCCAAACAGCCAGCTATGAAGAAAAAGCCTTTCTCCCCACACCTCCCTAAAACACCATTAAAACCAGAATTTGCAAGGAGCCCTAAACCCATTTCAGCCCACGCAGCAGGGACTCCCTCTCCCTACCTATCCCTTTCGCACACTGTGGGACCCCAACCCTTATGTTCAGGCATCTGCAGGTGGGAATCTTTGGAAACGGTGGAAGCAATCCTCCCTCTGCTGGAAAAGGCTCAAACAAGTACATCACTGCTCTCTTTTCACCTGTCCTGTGCAGGCATTGGAAGCTAGGACTTGTCTGCTTCCTCCTGGGCAAGCAGGTAAGTACTCATTTCCTCACCTTGCTACACTCAGTGAGGTAAAAATAAACCTAAAAGTAGACCAAAACACCAAGAAACCCTCCTTTAACCTCGGCAGACTTCAACAGCCCACTCCTGTCCATGCCTTTGGAATGAATCAATGCCATCTGCAGTCTACTATGTGGGAAGGGCAGAAGAGACTTCTGCCTTCCTAAGCACAAGATCTCTGATTGAAACCCGTAGCTGAGAGAACTAGCTGCCCCTCCAACCTTTCAAAATGACAGTTTTGGAAAGAATATCCCTCCCAACCACTTCCAGGCCTTTGATGTGTCCAGATAGGGTAAGAAACCAAGCCCCAGTTCAGTGTTGTGTTCAGTTATGATCTTCTTGTGACTGACGGAGGTAAGGACAGGCTCACACAGAAGAAAAACCACTCACTTGATGCTAAACAAGCTCGGGACCAGGGCTCTGACTAAGGAGTTAGTGAGGAAAGAGGAGGACCATAGCTCAAGTTCAACACAGGCTAGGAACAATTCCTCTGATTCAAACTACACAAAGACAGGAGAAAGCAAGGGAGATGACCCAGCACTATGGGCTCTGTCTTCAGGACTGGCCTCTCAGGAGCAGCCAGCGGTGCCTTTTTTGCTGAATGCACCAGGGGCACCTTGATGACAACCGCAGGAAGCAGGAAGGGAAGGAGCAGCTTGGGAGGGACTCAGAGGGTTAGCTACATCACAGACATGCTTCCATAGGCAGAAATTTCATGCATAAGGCAAGCAGAAAGAGAAGGTGGAAGAAGAACCTTGTTAGCTGCAAGAGACCAAGTGCAAAAGAAAGCCTGCTTCACAACTTGTTCCCACCTGCTGAATCTGATACAGCTGATCAAGTACATTTTATTCAACAATGGCAAAACTCGGTCACATTCTCTTTACAGCAGGAATGGTGGGGTCACTCCAAACCAGAAGCCCACAACACAGACCACAGGAGGGAAACCAACAAACTGGCAATGGGGGGAGCTAAGCAGCAGCAAGAAGTAACTCTCATTTTATTCCTGACGCCTGAACAGTCGGGAGGACAAGAATTGAGAAAAGAACAAAAAGAAGCCACCTGCAGACCCCCACCCTCCCTCAGCTGGTAAAAGAACTCAGAACCCTTCTGGGAAGCACAGGCTGGTGTTGGTTATGGATTTGTCATTATGGAATAAGAGTAGAACCTTTTTATGAACTTTGGAGAAAGAATTCTATTCCACTACCTTGGTCTCACGAAGCTCAGACTGCATGTGAAACACTCCAGAAGCAGCTAATGAAGGCCCCGGCTTCGGGCCTACCTGATGGTACTAAACCTCTCTGGCTCTTCTCCCCTGGACAGCAAGGCCTGGCTCTGGGAGGCCTGGCTCAGCGGCTGGGGCCCTACAAAAGAGCTGTGGCCTATTTTTCTAACCAGCTTGCTGAAAGAAGCAAAGGATGGCCAGGGTGCCTATGAGCAGCAGCAGCTGTAATACGAACTATGGGTGGAGCCCGAAAGTTTCCCTTGGGCCAAAAGACCCCGGTCTTGGTCTCCCACACAGGATCGGCCGTCTCAGAGCAAAAGGAAAGCGCTGGCTCTCCCCATCCCACTTTTTGCAATATCAGGCTAGTTTGGCTGCATCAGGTGATGTCAGTATTGAAGTAACTGATGTGGTAAACCCAGAGCCTTTCCTCAGCGGGAAGACTTCAGGGCTTGTTTAGAGACCATTGAAACCACACATTCTAGCAGGCCAGACCTGAAGGAAGAACCCCTTGGGGATGCACAAGACCCCTGATTCACAGATGGAAGCAAATTTGTGCAACTAGGAACCCAAAAGGCTGGGTATGCTGTAACAAGGACAGACAGGGTAATTGAATCTCAGCTGTTACCTGGTGGGACATCAGCACAGGGGGCAGAGATTATTATTGCCTGGACTTGAGCTCTAGAATTAGCCAAAGGAAAAAGAGAAATCTATGGACAGATTCCAAACATGCCTGTGGGATTCTTGACGCCCGTGGAGCAATCTGGAAAGAAAGGGGACTTTTCAGTGCACAAGGGAAACAGATCAAGCATGCAGGAGAAACACTTGGCTTATCAGAAGCAGCTCCACTGCTAGCCGAGGACACCTGAAGGGTAACGCTGACCAGAGAACAGCGGTGGGGGGGGGAGGCCGGGGGGTGGAGGGTGTCAGCAGGAGCAGGCGATGGGGGAGGGGAGGGGGATGGGGGAGAAGAAGGGAGGGTGGCGGGAGGAAGGTCACACCAAGCGGGGACCCCCCTGCCACCCGCCGGTCCCGGCCCTGGCCCCGTTCCTACCTTTGCTCAGGGCATGGGGGTTCTGCCTGTTGGTTCTGTTGTTACAAGGAGGGACTTTCCAAGATGGCTAAGGATCTGGTGCTGAGCGGGACCTGTGGAAACACACCGTGCACATCCTTGCTGGTGTGCAGCCCCCACGTGCAAACGCAGGACCACCATCCTGCTTGCTCTCCAAGCAGGGGGTTGCAGCACCGAGGCATTTGTGTCCAGCTGAAAAGGTCTACAGTCTGGGTTCAAAAGCGAGGTGGTGTGTCCCTGCCTACAGACTAAGGGGTGTGTGATAGCTCTCTGTAGCTGTGCTCTCACTGCCCTCCCAGATGGCCAAGGTGATTTTTGTGTGAGTCTTTCTAAGAAATTTTTAAAATCATACACCAAAAAGGAGGAGGATACGTGGCCCTTAGGTGGCCCATGGCTGTCATCCCAGCATTGGGCTGGAACTGGCTTTGTGCCTGTGAGTCTTGGCCAGGACAGTGAGCCTCTCTGTGCCACTGCTGCGAAGTGGGAGCAGCAGCATTTCTGCAGGGGGTATAGACACACCGAGGAAGACAAATGGCTGCAGCAGCTGTACTCAGCTCTCAGGACCTGTCGGTGGCTGAAGTGGGCTGCAGGTGATGTGTACCCGGGAGGTGTGGTGGTCCTTGCAGCCCTGCAGCAGTCCAGGCCCGGGTGGCTGCTACCAAGCCAAAGCCCCTGCGACTGGCCAGGTGTGTGATCCCTGCCTGGGGTTTGGGTGTCCCTACCTTGCTGCCCTGGGCTCTGGGCTGTGCCAAACTTGCCACCCTGCTGGGACTCGATTGTTCTTTGTCAGTACATGTGTGGGGCTTGACAACCCCATGGGCTCCCCCAGGCCCCAGGTGGGGGTGGGGGGCCAGGCTGTCCTGAAGCCAGATGACTTGCTGAGGTGCAATCTCATGGTCTCTGGAGAGGCCTGTCTCTTCCTCCTGTAAATGAAACTGGTTTTGGTTGTAGTGTG
This sequence comes from Laterallus jamaicensis coturniculus, assembly GCA_022605575.1. Taxonomy (NCBI): domain Eukaryota; kingdom Metazoa; phylum Chordata; class Aves; order Gruiformes; family Rallidae; genus Laterallus; species Laterallus jamaicensis. The sequence continues at coordinate 1,082,887 of JAKCOX010000028.1, forward strand.
TAAACTGTGGGGAGGTGACAGCAGTGCCAGGTGTGTCCCATGGGCCAAGGTGGGGCAAGTAGGCTCCTGTTACAGAGACCCAAACCTCTGTCTGCAGAGCTCAGAGCTTGGGGGCTGCCAGCAGACTGGGGGCTTGGGTTTTTCTGAGATGTCCAACCAGCAGGATGGTGGCAGTGATCTCAGTGTCAGTGACAGGGTCTGTGATCTCCCCCAGCCTAGCTTTAATTAAACAAGGGAGCAGAGAGGCAGCCCATAGCTGGGTTGGAAGCTGGTGAAAAGGGGGATTTGCTGTACGTGGCTCTCTGTGGCAGGAAAGCAGCCCTGTGCTGGAGAAGTCTCGCTGAGGCTGGAGCCCTGTTTGTCTCTGCTTGCTGTTCCCAAGAGCTGTGTTAGAATCCTGCACGTCAGCCGTGACCGTAGGGCCGTGTGTGGGGTGGCACCTTGGGTGCCCGAGCCCGTAAGGCTGCCAGCTTTGCACAGCAAGTTTGTTTTACAAGCAATGAATCTGCAACCACTGCAGCAGCACCCAGGTGTGTGGTTCTGCTGCCCTCATGGACCTGCGCCCTCCTGCAAGAGATGAGGGGAGTCCTTTTAGGGGGGTTGTGAGTTTGTTGCTGCCTTGCACCACACTCTCCTGTGGTCAGAAGTGTTTTTTTAATGACCTAGTTAATCCTCCTACCTTCTCCCTGGGATGGGTGACCCAGCCTTGGCTCTGTGGGCATGCTTGACTCAGTCAATGATGAAATGAGGAGGTTCTCACTGGGCTGGTGAAGGTACCGGGGCTGCCCCAGCACCACTAGCTGTGCCTGGCACCTGGGGACAACCGGTCTTTTGTGTGCCCGGGCGTCCTGGGGCACAGGACCCAGGACCCTCTGTGGGTGATTCTTTGTTCAGTGTGTATTAGGCAGAAACCAGTGGGCCAAGAGCCTCTTGCCTAGCCAGGGTTAGCTCTCAATGGAGAGCTGTGGAACCTGAGGGGTTCCATGTTTTGGGTGCTGACGCCATGGTTGTTTCCCCTGCAGCAGCTCTTGCTGTGGGAGAGACGATGCTGCCTTGGTGGGGCTGTGCCAAGTCCCCTGAGCTGCAAAACTCCTCTTGATTTCTCCCACCTGAGATGGTCTTTAATGTGGGTAGGGGATAGCAACTGTGTCCTCTTAGTTCCTCGGGGCTTTTGGATCATAAATCCCTCGATAAGTGTGCTGCTGTGAGTAGGTGCTGGGCTTTTCTGGCCAAAGGAGCCAGGAGGGAAGGTGTGTGTCACAGCACAGGACAGAAGAGCCTGTATTGGCAGGGACGGTGCCCGGGCTTCTGCACATAGTGGGCTTCCAGAGCCAGAGGGACTTGGGCAGAGCTGCGGTGTTTCCTGAGGCAAATCGAAACTGAGCTTTGTTTGCCCCACACAGGGAGAGGGAAATGCTGGGTGTCTGTGTGGGAAGCCAGAGCTGGTGGTTGGTACACAGCAGAACTTTGTAGCAGGCAAGGCTGTCTGTCAGTGGAGCATGATGGAATTGGCATGGAATACCCGCTTTGGCCAGTTTGGGTCAGCAGTATGAACAACTGAAAAGTCCCTGACTGCTTGGCAATAACCAAAATCATCCCTGTGTTGTCAGCGCTGCTCTCATCCCAACTCCCAAACATGGCATTCCACCTGCTGCTAGAAAGAGAATGGACTCTATTCTGGCCAAAACCAGGACAGTCCCCCAGCTAGGGGAAATCACCCCCTCCTGAAAGGTCAGTGTGCTTATTGCAAGCACACTTTGGAACAAGGGCTTTGGAACAAGGACGGCCCCAGGCTGGGCAAGCCCGTGATGGAACTCAAGTTACAAAAATGCATCATGGAAGACCAGCCATCCTTTTTCCCTCCCAAATGTAAAAAACTTTTCTTACACCTGAATCATCAATCTGAGAGACACTGTTGGGACTCATATCTGAGGTTGTTCACGTTCTCCAATTGGGATAACTGCTGTCACTGGGCAACTTGAAGTCGCACCCTTCGGGAAAGATCCCGAAGCTTTATAATCACCCAGATGAAAGTTAGAGGTCTTAAAGCGTGTCCCAACCGGGTCAGAATTGTTTTAGATCCACAGGGCAGGAGGGAGGATGGGAGGGAGGAAGGCTGGGGACTGGGAAGGAATAGAGGGACTGTGGAAATTGCACTCCTGATACCCCTTGCCAAATCACAGCCCAGAGAACAGAAGATGACTTGTTCAGGTCTTGAGCAGTACCGGAAGCATATTCCACTAAAAGCATTGGAAATATCCCTGTGAAGGGACACGTTTAGTCACTTCTACTTGATTCTGAGAGGCCAGCAAACCCTTTCAGCTTCACAGCTTTAAGAGCAGAGCCTGCAACAGACAGGACAGAAAAGTACCAGGGCTCCAAATGGGGATTCCCCCACCACACACGTGATTCCTGCATGCGCTTTGAGCGCCCATCAGAAGAACTCCCTCTCACCTGCCGTGATGTTGCTGAAAACCCAACACTCGTTGTGGCCAGAGCATGTTTTGATGAGGTCAGCCCTTTGATAAGCTTCCCCCCACCATGACTGATCTATGTGACAAACATGACACAGTCAGAAAGGCTGGAACAAACACATGCTGTGGCAGAGGCTGTGACTCTCTGCTTCAGTTCCCCTTCCATCCAGTGGCATTTACTTCTGCAGGAATCCTCTGCACTGCTTTTGGTCTTAGGAAAGCTGACCCTCATCCCAAGAACTCCTTTCTGTTCAAAATAGTTTAGATCTCATGATGATCTTTTAAAAAAATCTCTTCAGCATCTCCTTCCACGCAGGGAGCCAGCAAATACCATTTTTCTGAAGCCTTCTATTCAAGCTCTAAAGCAGCAGGCGAATGGCTACCATGGCATGTTTCCTTCCTTATCCTAAGTAAAGCCACTGCCTTCGTTTGATCTTAGCTATCCTAAGACAGCTAGCAGTAGCATTGAGAAAACAGTGTAACTTGTATCAAAGAAGCTGCCACAGGTTCTGTGGCATAGGGCAATGTCAGGACTGTTTCCTGGGCTCAGAAAATCCTGAGTCCCAGGGCCAGAGGGGCTGCTTGTGTTTCACATGGGGATGTTTCAGGCCAGGTATTTCTTTCAGTCCTTGAAGTTTTGGTTTGGGAGCTACTGCTGGATGTATTGAATTACTGAATGTGAGTTCTGCTAGAGCTATAAGATTATATAGGGTAGTTTTAAGACTGTTCCTGGGGCAAGGAAAGCCCTGAGCCTCAGGGTCAGAGTGGCTTCTTGTGGGCAACATGGGGAAGTTTCAGGCCAGGTATGTCTTTCACATCTTGCACCTTTGTTTTGGGAGCTACTGCTGGACGTTCAGCATGATTGCAATGGAATGCTGTTAGAGCAGAGAAATGCCATCGGGCTCTCTAAGGACTCGTCCTGGGTTAGGAAAGGCCCGAGCCCCAGGGTCAGAGGGACATCTTGTGGGCTCCATGGGGAGGTTTCAGGCCAGGATGGTGGTTCAGTTCTCACACCTTTGGTTTGGGAGCTGTTGCTGGACATTTAGTATGACTGAACATGACTGCTGGTGGAGTCAGGAAATGACTCAGGGCACTGTTAGGACCATTCCCTGGGCTAGGAAAGGCCTGAGCCCCAGGGTCAGATGAGCTTCTTTTGGCCAGATGGGGAGGTCTCAGGCCAGGTGTGTCTTTCATTCCTTGCACTTTGGGTTTAGGAGCTCCTGCTGGACATTTGGAATGACGGAATTGGGATGCTGGCTGAGCCGAGAAATGCCATCGGGCTCTCTAAGGCCTGTTCCCAGGGTCGGAGGGACATCCTGTGGCTCCGTGGGGAGGTCCCAGGTGAGGAACACGTCTCAGTCCTCGCCCCTGTGCTCTGGGAGCTCCTCTGGGCATTGGGCACGTTTGACTCTGACCGCAGGTAGAGCCGAGGAGTGACACAGGGCACTGTGACACTATTCCCTGAGCCCCGGGCTCAGAGGGGCTGCTGGGGGCTCCCTGGGGAGGTCTCAGGCCAGGGGTGTCTTTCAGCCCTGGCTCCTGCGGTTCGGGAGCTCCTGCTGGACACGGAGCACGACGGACCCGGCGGCCGGCAGAGCCCAGAGGCGACACAGGCCCCGCTCGGGGCTGTTCTCGGCGCTGGGGAGGCCCCGAGCCCGTGCGCGAGCGCTCCGACCAATCCCCGCCGCTCGCTCGTGGCGGCACGGCGCCCCCTCGCGGCGGCGGCTGGCCTCGGCCGTTACTCGCCGGACGGGCCCCGTAGCGGCAGCAGGCGGCGCTGCTCCCCCCGCAGGCGGAACCGGCCTCAGGCGGATGGCGAAGAGCGAGAGCGGCGCGAAGGCGGCTCCGGCTGCCTCCACCTCCCCGAGCCCGCAGGGACCCTCGGCAGCGGCCGGCCCGGCGGCCAAGCGGCGGCTGCCGCTCCCCCCGCCCGAGAAAGGCAGGGGGAGTGACGCCGCGGGGGTGCCGGCAGCCCATCAGCGGGGGGGCGGCAGCGAGAGCCCGGCAGCCGGCACGGGATGGGCAGGCAAGAAGGGAAGGCAGGGCGGGCAGGGCAAGGAGCAGGGAAGGGCAGCTGCCAGCAGCACGGGAGGAGCCGGCAGGGTGGGAGTGGGCAGCAGAAGGGAAGAGGAGAGCGGGATGGAAGTGGACAGCAGGGCGGAGGGCGAGGAGGAGGAGAGGATGGAGGTTGACAAGGGGGAGGAAGGGGAGGAGGGGATGGAGGTTGAGGAGGGGGTGGGAGCTGAGGTGCAGGACGTGGAGATGGTGAGCGAAGGATCGGAGGGCAAAGGCAGTGAGCGGGCGGGAGTCAGTGCAGAGAAGGGGCTGGGAGAGAAGGAGAAGAAGGGGAGGGTGGGAGACAAGAAGCAGCAAGGGGTGGGAGGTGAGAGGAAGGAGGGGGTGGGATGTGGGAAGAAGGGGGGGGAGGGAAATAGGAAGAAAGAGGGGGTAGGAGAGGAGGAGAAGAGGAGGGAGAAGGAAGAGGTGGTAGGAGAGGAGAAGAAGAGGAGAGGGAAGAGAGAAGAGGGGAAGAGAGAAGAGGGGAAGAGAGAAGAGGGGAAGAGAGAAGAGGGGAAGAGAGAAGAGGGGAAGAGAGAAGAGGGGAAGAGGGAAGAGGGGGAGAAGGAAGAGGGGAAGAAGGAAGAGGGGAAGAAGGAAGAGGGGAAGAAGGAAGAGGGGAAGAAGGAAGAGGAGAAGGGAGAAGAGAGAAGAGGAGGGAGAAGAAAGAAGGTGAGAAGAGGAAAGAGAAGCTAGAAGACGAGAAGGACAGTGTAGAAGATGTGAAGAGGAAAGAAAAGGCCAAAGATGAGAAGAATGATGAAAAGGCAGAAGATCAGAAGACGAAAGACAAGGTAGAAGATGGGAAGAAAAGCAACAAGGTAGAAGATGAGGAGAAGAAGAAAGAAGACATCAAAGAGAAGAAGAAAGAAGAGGATGAGCCAAAGAAGCTTGGCCAGAATGGGAGACGCGGGACGAAGAGGCCTTCCTGGTGCATGCTGCCAGACACCCAGCTGCCCTCGGCCAGCCCAGCACCACCCCCTGCGAAGAAGCCCAGATCCAGTCACACTGAATGGATGCTGTAGTGGAAGCCCCTTCAAGTGGGTAAGCAGATGAGGTTGGGTCCCATCTTTCACAGTTCCTGGGAGGGGGCAGCAAGTGCACGACTGCACTGCAGGACGAGGCGGTACAAGGCTGTTGGAAGGAGCGGGTGGCACAGGGCAGCTGCTAATGCAGCTCCTTCAACACGGCGTCAGTTTGGGAAGCTGATGTCCTGCCTGGGGAGGGGTGGGGACAGGCGCCGCTTCCACGCTGGAGCCTTGGCGCCGACTGCTTTGGCTTCCCAGAGCAGGACCGAGGGAGCAAAGCCTTGTTCTAGGTCAGCCTGTCAGCTCCCAGGTGAGATCTGGGGAGCGACCCGGGGACGGATGAGTGGACACTGTGGCAGGGCAGAGGAGCCACAGCTGCACAGCTTTGGGTATTTCTTTTCAGCAATCAAATGGATGATACTCTTGTTCCTTGGGGTTGCTTTTAGGCAAGCTCTCTGCAGTAGAAGACCACCTCCAGGTTATTACCACTCTGCACCATGGGGACAGCTGCCGGACCGGACCAGAAGCCACCAGAAGAGTCAACCAGCAGAAGCCACCAGAAGAGTCAACCAGCAGAAGCCACCAGAGGAATCAACCAGCAGATGACTTCCTACCATCTTTATTGGAATTCCAATGGACAGCTTGTTTGCCTGCCTGAAGCCTTCAGTTCTGGGAAGAACTGGTTAGAGAACAGACTCACTGAACTGAATTCAAAGACTTTAGAATTTCCTGTAGCAGCAGAAGATCGGAGCCATTGGTGAACCCTGGAGTTTATGCAAGAGAGCTGGAGAACATCTGCCTGAAAGTGTGAACTGGAAACTTTTATTAATTAAGATTATTGGACTTTTACAGAAAATTAGCTTTTTAAAAATTTTTTTCATCTTATTAGAAAATGTTTTTACTCCTTTTTTTAAAAAATAAATTAGCTTTTTTATCTTCTTAGAAAATCTATTTTTTGAGTAATTGAATCACCACCACTAAGGCAAGGTGGTGCTGCCCCCCGACGAAGAGGAGCCATCTGTCCAACCCCACGACCCTTGCCCCTGCTGAGATGAGAGGAAGAAAGAGAAGATAGAAGATGAGGAGAAAGTAGAAGCTGAGAAGAACAAGAAGGTAGAAGCTGAGAAGAAGAAAGAAGAGGTCGACGATGAGAAGAAAGAAGAGGATGAGAAGACTCCTTTTTTTTTTTTAAATAAATTGGTTTCTTTATCTTCTTAGAAAATCCTTTTTTTTGAGTAATTGAATAATAATCATGATCACCACCACTAAGGCAAGGTGGTGCTGCCCCTGACGAAGAGAAGCTGTCTGTCTAATGCCTGCGACCCTTCCCCCTGCTGAGATGAGAGGAAGAAAGAGCAGATAGAAGATGGAAGAAAGAGAAAGTAGAAGCTGAGAAGAAGAAGGTAGAAGCTGAGAAGAAGAAAGAAGTCAAAGATGAGAAGAAAGAAGAGGATGAGCCTTCCCCTTTCCCTTCCCTTCCCCCTTTCCCCTTCCCTTTTCCTTCCCTTTAGCACAGAATCACAGAATCACAGAATCTTAGGGGTTGGAAGGGACCTCAAGAGATCATTGGGTCCAACCCCCCTGCCAAAGCAGGCTCCCTATCTCATATTACATAGATAGGCGTCCAGATGAGACTTGAATATCTCCAGAGAAGGAGACTCCACCACCTCCCTGGGCAGCCTATTCCACTGCTCCGTCACCCTCACTGTGAAAAAGTTCTTCCGCATGTTGGTGCGGAACTTCCTGTGCTCCAGCTTACAGCCTTCCCCTTTCCCTTTCCTTCCCCTTTCCCTTTCCTTCCCCTTTCCCTTCCCTTCCCTGTCCCTTTCCTCTTTCCCCTTCCCTTTCCTTACCCTTTCCCTGTCCTTTCCCTTCCCCCTTTCCACTTCTCCCTTTCCCTTTCCTTCCCCTTTCCCTTCCCCCTTTCGCTTTCCCACCCCGTTACCCTTCCCTTTCCCCCTTTCCCTTTCCCACCCCCTTCCTCTTCCCTTTCCCTTTCCCTTTCCTTTCCCTTCCCCGTCCCCTTTCCCTTCCCCCTTTCCTGTCTCCTTTCCCTTCCCCGTCCCCTTTCCCTTCCCCCTATCCCCTTCCCTTTCCTTACCCTTTCCCTTTCCCTCTCCTTTCCCTTTCCCTTCCCCCTTTCCTTGTCCTTCCCCTTTCCCTGTCCTTTCCCTTCCCCTTCCCCACCTCCTTTCCCTTCCCCTTCCCCACCTCCTTTCCCTTCCCCTTCCCCGTCCCCTTTCCCTTTCCCTACCCTTTCCCTTCTCCTTTCCCTTCCCTTCCCCCTTTCCATTCCCCTTCCCTTCCTTTTCCCTTCCCCGTCCCCTTCCCCTTCCCCGTCCCCTTCCCTTCCCATCCCCTTCCCCATCCCCTTCCCCTTTCCCTTCCCCATCCCCTTCTCCTTTCCCTTCCCCATCCCCTTCTCCTTTCCCTTCCCCATCCCCTTCTCCTTTCCCTTCCCCATCCCCTTCTCCTTTCCCTTCCCCATCCCCTTCTCCTTCTCCTTTCCCTTCCCCCTTCCCCCTTCCTTCCCCTTCCCCGTCCCCTTTCCCTACCCTTTCCCTTCTCCTTTCCCTTCCCTTCCCCCTTTCTATTTCCCTTCCCTTCCCTTTCCCTTGCCTTCCCCATCCCCTTCTCGTTTCCCTTCCCTTTCCCTTGCCTTCCCCAACCCCTTCTCCTTCCCCTTCCCCTTCTCCATCCCCTTCCTCTTCCCCTTCCCCTTCCCCATCCCCATCCCCTTCTCCTTTCCCTTCCCCATCCCCTTCTCCTTTCCCTTCCCCATCCCCTTCTCCTTTCCCTTCCCCATCCCCTTCTCCTTTCCCTTCTCCTTTCCCTTCCCCATCCCCTTCCCCATCCCCTTCTCCTTCCCCTTCCCCTTTCCCCATCCCCTTCTCCTTTCCCCATCCCCTTCTCCTTCTCCTTTCCCCATCCCCTTCTCCTTTCCCTTTCCTTCCCCATCCCCTTCTCCTTTCCCTTTCCTTCCCCATCCCCTTCTCCTTTCCCTTCCCCATCCCCTTCTCCTTTCCCTTCCCCATCCCCTTCTCCTTTCCCTTCCCCATCCCCTTCTCCTTTCCCTTCCCCATCCCCTTCTCCTTTCCCTTCCCCATCCCCTTCTCCTTTCCCTTCCCCATCCCCTTCTCCTTTCCCTTCCCCATCCCCTTCTCCTTTCCCTTCCCCATCCCCTTCTCCTTTCCCTTCCCCATCCCCTTCTCCTTTCCCTTCCCCATCCCCTTCTCCTTTCCCTTCCCCATCCCCTTCTCCTTTCCCTTCCCCATCCCCTTCTCCTTTCCCTTCCCCATCCCTTTCTCCTTTCCCTTTCCTTTCCCTTTCCCTTCCCTTTCCCATCCCCTTCTCCTTTCCCTTTCCTTACCTTTTCCCTTCCCTTTCCCCTTCCCCATCTCTCTCTCATTCTTGCACCTCTGTGAATTTTCATGTAACTATTAAACCTCCTGTTTTGATGGCATCTGACCTGGTTTGTGTCTCAGTCTGGCCCTGGGAATAACAACGAGTCTCCCCAGACCGGACCTTTCTGCTTTGGGACACCGCCACAGTGCCAGCCAGTGCTGCAGCCAGCGATGGCCAGGCAGCTCCCCCGCTGCCTGTCCCTGGCTCTCAGGGACACAAAACCAGCCCCCAGGCTGGACACAAGCCCTGCAGCGATGCACAAAGACACAGAGTAAATCCCAAAGCCCTGAATTCAGGCTCCTGCCTGTTTGCCTTCAGTATACAACTTGATTTGTCTTCAATGTGAACATCTCACAAGAGACTCCACACCTTTTGGGGGAAGCCAGCCAGCTAACAGGTACAATAGGGAAAAGGTTTTTAAATGGGGAAAAAATAACCAGGTCAGTAATAGACTGCTTTTCATGAGGCAGTTCTTCCCAAAAGGCTCCATATTCCCAGGGAGGGGAGACACTAGTTTTTTTGGCTCAGGTTATTCAGCCTCAACTAGAAAGAACAAGCCCCACAGCCAGCTCTGCGCTCATCACCCTCTGCACAACTCGCTGCAACACTGCTGCCCACAGACTGAGCGCAGCCAGGCAGGGACACCCTTCACAGCACAGCCTCTCTCTCCCATGGCTGACTACACAGATGAGGTTTTCATGAAACAAAATAATTATTAAATTACTACATTATTATTTTAAAATTATTAAAATTATTATATTAAACAATTAAACCAAACTCTTTCATTAGTGTAATGATTTACTCTCCAGACAAGATGTACCAGTAGCTGATGGGGCATGGAGGGTTAACAAACACCTTCCCCCAGCCAGTCACACCCTTGTCAAAACTCTTCCTACTTGAGAGGCTTCAATTTGCCTCCTGCTTTCAGACCCTGTCCCAGCCAGGCATCCCCCAAGCCAGCTCTGGATTGGAAGCCCCCTCACAGGGGCTTTCACAGTGGTACCAACTGCAGTACAAACTCACAGCGCAGGTGTGGACAAGAAGCTGTTTTCTTACCTGGCTGTTCTTACAGTCTCGGCCTGGGCAGGGTTTAGTGCATTAAGGCCACACTGTTTTAGCAGGTCACTGTAACCCATATGTTGGAAGAGGGATTTCTTATACTAAAATCATAAAATTTAGTTCAGGTTGAGACACTGAAGTCCTTGGAAAGGGACTTAAAGAAAAGCAAGAATCAGAGACAGCAGAAATACCTTCGGGCAACTGAAGTCTTTGCAGAAAAGAACATGTGAAACTCATGGTGCCACTGTAGACAAAACTGTCTGCAAGAAGAATCTGTCTTGTAAATGAATGCAAAATTCAAGAGGGTCCCAGCTCCCTTGCACCAGGAGCCCACACCATGACAGCCAAAATCACCCTAACAGTGCTTTTCTCTGTTAATGGCACTAAACGCTAAGTGCAACCAAAGAACCTTCTATTTTTTTTAGACACTCTGCCTTTTCAGTGGAGAGACATCTCCCCCTGTACCACAGTAACAGTTTTCTTGAGACAAAGTTGCTTGAGCAGGTCTCTACAAAGGCCCCATTCTTGGCCCAACTTTTCTGGCAGCTTTACCTGTCCAGTTGGCACACACAGGATGAACTGTCCCTTCTTTCAAATAAATCTAAAGCAAGCAGTGAAGCTCTGTGCAGGAGTGCCAACTCTAGAGTATAACCTTATCTGAGAACAACTGTGAAGTTTAAAGGCAGACAGTGGATTTTTTTCTCTCATTAAATAGGTAACAAGCAGAAAAGAGGGACTGAGTAGTTTATTTGACACTGTTGCAGACCACAGCACGGATGAATTTGCATTACATTGGCCAAAGCACAGAGTCTGCAGTGCCACTTCACACCACAACCCATGTTATTAGGCACGGCAAGCAACATTCAACAGCATCTGCTTAGTCATCATCTTTGAGCTTCTTGATCTTGTGCTTATGGCGCTCAATCTCTTTCTGCAGGCGCTCGATCTCTTTCTTGTGGTGATCAATCTCCTCCTCATGGTGTTTCCGTAAGGCAGCGAGCTGCTCCCTCTCCTTCTCCCTGCAAAGAAGCACGGCACAGCGTGCAGCACCACACGCCCGGGGTCCCCGCGACCCTTCCGGCAGCCGGCGGGGGACAAGGCCGGCAGAGGCCCAGCCCCGCCCCGCCGAGCCCTGCGGCGGCCGCCCGGCAAGGGGGCCGGCTGCTTGCCCGGGCCCCCCGAGGGAGGCCGCCAGCGGGGGCGGCAGGCCCGGCTGCAGCCCCTCACCTGAAGTACCGCTCCTCCTCGGCGGCCTGCTTCTTCCCGAAGGCGCCGCCGGCTTCGCGGATGGCGCCGCCGCCGCCGCCGCCCTTCCCAGCACCTTTGCCCAGCTCGCCCAGCTGCGGGGAGAGACGGCGGTCAGCGCGGAGGGCTGGCCCCGGGCCCCCCCGCCCCGGCGCGCCCCTCACCCCACCTGGTCGGCGCCCGACCCCGAGCTCCAGCGCTGCTGCTGCACCAGCAGGGCGCCGCGCAGGCCGCCCCGCGCCGCCGCCACAGCCACGGCCGCCATCGCCGCCTGCCCTTGGAGCGCCGCTCGGACGGGGCGCGCGCGGGGGCGGGCCCGCGCATGCGCAGCTCTCCTGCCACTCCCGGCCCGGTCAGCGGCGGCCGCCCGGGTCGTCACGCCAGGGCTGCCCCGTCCCGGTCCCCGGCAGCTACCCCGGGGGCTGGAAGGCGGCGGCGGCGGCGGCGCACGGAACCGGGCCGCCCCCTCCCCATGGGATCCGGCGGGGAGGCGCTCGGCGGCGGGGGGGAGGGCGGGGCCTGTTGCTATGGCGCGCGCGGCGGTCACGTGCCGAGGGCGCCACCGGCCCCGCCGGCCTCAGCGCCGTGGTCACGTGTGCGCGCGCGGCGTCACGTGGTGCTGGCGATGGCGGCGGCGGGGGAGCCCGGGGCGGGGGGCGCCGCCGAGGAGGCGTTCCTCACCTTCTACAACGAGGTACCGGCGCCTCCGCGCCGCCGGGGCGGCGGCCGGCTCTGGCCCGACCCCCGGGCCCTGCCTGCCCGCGGCCGGCGGCCCGCAGCCTCTCCCCCCAGGGCCGGGGCCTGGCGGGCCGCGCGGCGCCCGTCCCGGTGAGGCCGGCCTGAGGGGAGCCCGCCGGGCGCCGAGCTCGGCCGGGCCGGGCCCGGGGCCGCCGCTGGGCGGCCGGAGAAGCCGCTGGCGGCGGTGGGCGGGTGGCGGGCGAGCGGCGGGTGTTGGCGGCTTCGTACTCGGCCCGGGGAGACCGGCCGTTCGCTGGGCTCGCTGCCGCCGGCCCCGCGGCCTTTGCCGCCCTCCGCAGAGCCCCGGCGGCGGCCGGGGAGAGGAGCCGAGCGCTCGGACCCGTCCCGTTCCCTCGGATAAGGCCGGTGGGGGTGTGCGGTCCGCGGTCTGTGAGCGCAGCCCTGCGCTGCGGGCTGTTTGGGGACAGGCTCTGGAGGGTGAGTGCTGCGGACTCGCGCTGCCCCTCGGCCTGGGCTCGGCTTGGATGCGAAGGGCTGAGCTGCCCGCAGCTGGGTGGGTGCCTCAATGGCTTGGCTTGGCACCGCGAAGGGCGAGAAGTAACTGAGGTAAATGCCCTGTGGTCAGAACGGAGTGGGCTTGTGTCACACCGGTGTCAGCTCTTGGTGGGCCGTCCCCCCAGCAGCAGGCTGAAAGCAGTAGTGCAGGGGAGTTCCAAGGAATCCCGATGAGAGTGGTGGTGTAGGAGCTAAGGGAGGGCAAAAGCCACATCTGTTGAGCAGGCTAAAGAGGAGACAAGCAGAAGTGTGTTCTAAGGGTTTTTTTAACAGTTAAAATGCAATGCTAAAGTACTGCCATGCTGTAGAGAAGGCTAAAAAAATGTGCTCTGCACAAAGCCAAATAACTACAGGCTTGGGATGAGCAAGGGGTATTGAGAATTGTAGTATGAGGTGATAATAACTGGTGTAGGAAGCACAAGGGACAACACCTAAGTGCATTGTGATGGCCAATCAATGTGGGTTTCTCTTGTTCTTCAGGTAAAGCAGATTGAAAAACGAGACTCTGTTTTAACATCAAAAAATCAGATTGACAGGCTGACCCGACCTGGATCTTCCTATTTCAACTTGAACCCTTTTGAGGTTAGTCTGAATGTTTCATCCTCCCTTCTGACTTGGGGTAGCAAATTCCAGAGTTACTGGGTATTGATTTTGGTGAAAAAGACCAAACATAAAGGAAAAAAAAATATCTCTAGGCATATCTGACTGTGCAGAAGGTTTACAGAAGACAGGAGAGGGGTGTCTCTGTGCTTGCTCCTGTTCTCACTGCTTTCTGGCAGGCACATGCTGTATTCTTTTCACATTTCCCCTGTGGGGCTGGGATGTCTGACAGATGAATGCTAGCTGCTGCTGGCTGCGAGCGGAGCAGCGGCAGGTTGCCAGGTTCTGTTCCAAGTGCTCAACTCAGCATTTCTAGTTGTGCCCTTTATTTTGGGTGTTCATACCACTGAACTTGGATAGTGCATAGAATGAGGGAAGGACTCCTGGTCCTCACACTGCTGAGCAGTCTTGAGGAGTCACTGGAGAACAGGTAATTCCCTTGCACATTGCATAGCTTGATTCCAGTTGCAGTTGCTTGTAAAGTCTCCACAAGTGTGAAAGGCTGAGGCAGTAAATAAAACAATCTGCTGTTCATCTGGAGCTGGCTTTCCCTCTGTAGGTTTCTTCCTGAAACCATCTTCATGTGCCTTTTTAAAGTCTCAGGTGCTTCTTCTAGTCCCAGTTTAGGGCTGGGCTGCCACACTAGTTAGCAGATGCACCTCAACAGTGTTCAGTTCTGTGTAGATTGTAGAATCCCAGACTGGTCTGTGTTGGAAGGGACCCCAAGGGTCACAGAGCTCCAACCCCCTGCCACAGGCAGGGACACCAACCTCAGGCCTGGAGCTACACAAGGTTGCCCAGGGCCCCATCCAACCTGGCCTTGAACACCCCCAGGGACGAGGCACCCACCCCCTCTCTGGGCAGCCCCTTCCAGCCCCTCACCACTCTCTCTGCAAAGAACTTCCCCCCAATCTCTCCTCTAACCCTTCCCTCCTCCAGCTTCACTCCAGCCCCCTTGTCCTGCCAGTCTCTGCCCTTGAACAAGCTGATTCCCCTCCTGTGTCTCTGCTCCCTTCAGGGACTGGCAGGCTGCAATGAGGTCCCCCCACAGCCTTCTCTTCTCCAGGCTGAGCCAGCCCAGCTCCCTCAGCCTCTCTCCAGAGGGGAGCTGCTCCAGCCCTCTGAGCATCTCCGTGGCTCCTCTGACCCCTCTCCAACAGCCCCACATCTTCCTTGTGTTGGGCCCCAGCTCTGGACACAGGATCCAGCTGGGGCCTGGTGAGGGCAGAGCAGAGAGGGACAATCCCCTCCGTAGTGAAATGCCAGTGAGCAAAGAGAGGAATGTAAAGGGATGAGATAAGGGAGATTTTGGGCATAATGGTGTTTTTCCCATTTAAAAGTGAAAAGAGAAAGCTGCCTGTAACTTTGGGGAAGGGCTTTAGTTCTGATCTCCAACCCTGAGTCTGAAACAGGCTCTGATGCAATGTGGACTCTTGACTTGAAACACCCCATCTTGGTGCAAAGAGTTGAGGACATATCCTGACTTGGCACCTCCAGTCCATGCTTCTGCACCAGTAAGTCATGGAAAAGGAAAGGGAAAGAGCCCTTAGCAACACACATCCCTGCAGGCACACACCCAGCACCCATGCTGTAGGTGTCCTTCCCCAGGTGTCTCCTGACACAAGGACTTAAGAGTGTATCCCAGCCATGTGTGTCCACCAACCCCCACTGCTGGTAAGAAAACCTCAGCCAAGAGCACATACTTCTCCCCAGGCCACCCTGTGTCCTCTCAGCACCTCCTTGGGCTCTGTCCTGTCAGGAAAGCACATGGGAAAACTCCTCAGTGAGGACACTGCTGAATCCTAGCAAGGTCCAACCCAAAGGGTACACCCCAAACCCACCAGAGGTTCACAGCACTGTGAAACCAGGGGAGAAAACAATGGATGGATTAAAATGAGAGGAAACCAGTGAGATTTGGGAATGACAGGAAGGAGGTCTGCAGAGAAGCCCACAGCCTTCTCCAGGCTGAACCAGCAAGGCTCCCTCAGCCTCTCTTTGTATCTTAGTGCTTGACTTGGAGAGTCAATGAAGAAAGCCATTTAGAAGGAGATTGTAGCTTTCCTGTGAGAGAATGGGGTTTATTCACAGGTCCTTAGTGTCAGACCAGTGTGTGTCTGCATTGAGTAGGCTTGCTTGTTGCTTAGGACTTCTGTGAAGTAAACTCACAAAACAGCTCCCAAACTCTGCCATATCCCTCAAGATCAGAAGACAGGTGGGCTCATAGTGGAAACCAAACAGTAAAACTCTCCTGTCTTCTTTCAAAATGATAAAATGAGTAAATTCTCACAAGCTAACACGTTTCTTGCCTCAGAGTTCTCAGTTAGGAACGATCCAACAGTGTCCCAAAGCCACTGTGGGCTTCTGTTTCTGCCAGAATAAGCCTTGCTACAGGACTGCTTGGAGGTTTAGACCACTTGTGGCTATTTAGGGATGGCAGCTGTCTATATGAGACATGACTATGGAAAGGATGCTGGCATAGAGGAATTGTTAAAAGTAGAATGTCCCAAACTTGGTGTCTCTTAAAAGGTTTCTGGTTTACTAGCTGAAAATTAATGTCCTAAAGCAGCTCCCTCATGGGAGGTGTGTCTGTATGTTAGTGTTTGCCACCAGGAACCTGGAACCTGGGGTGTAAGATCAACCATGCTGTGCTCTTCTGGTCTCTTTTAGGTTCTGCAGATGGATCCTGAAGCCACAGATGAAGAGATAAAGAAAAGATTCCGGCAGGTATTTGGCTTTTGCACTTGAAGCCTCTGGAAAGAAACTAGAAGCTCTGTAGAGATTGTGCAGCTGTGCTTGGGAACAAGAAAAGTGGTGGTGAAGCTGTATCTGGGTAGAGGATTAGCCACTTTGGGAAGAAAGGCATAGAACAATCTGTGTCAATGAGAGGAATGATGCAGGAGCATCCCTGGTCCATGCATGGTGTGCTGCTTTGCCTGGAAAGTGTGTGAGGGGGCTGTTGCAAACTGATACACCCTAATGTGTCTAAGCAGCTTTGTGAGTGAAGAGAAGGGCAAAATTTGTCAGAAATGAAGAACTGAGGAAAGATTTCTCTCAGATACATGGCCTTGGATCTAGGAGTATATTTTCTCTGCAGTTTCTTGAAGAGTTTCAGTGGTCAGCTTTGGTGGCTGGTTACCTGGAGCAGCAGTGGCCCTGCTCACTGGCCAGTCTCCATGGCCCTTATGCAACGCAGGGAACATCCCAGACTTGCTCTGCTGGCAGATCTGCAGGAGAAATTTGGGTTTAGTCAGTGCCTGCTCTGGCTTCCCACCTGAATTGGTGGTATGAACACCAAGAGCTGCTTGCCAAGTTGTGGTATGGGCTGTGTCTGTATGTGGGGAGCAGGAGGATAATCTTTTAACCTGTTGACAACTTCCCAGTTCTGCAGATCAATAAACTGCCACTGTCACAGCTCTAGGCCAGTAGAATACCCCAGAGAAAGGTTCTGAGGGTGGTGGGATGGGATGAGAAACATGTGTGGTGTATGGAAGAAATCAAATGCCCACATGCACTGTGTGGCACTGCCAACAGAAAGGAGACATTGACTAGCAAAGGAGGCCTGTGACCAGTGGTGTCCCCAGGGCTGGGTGTTGGGTCCAGTCCTGTTCAATATCTTCATTGACACCTTGCTGAGGGAACAGCACCCACCCTCAGCAAGTGCTGATGATCCAGAGCTGGGAGGGGTGGCTGACAGGCAGGACACTGCGCTGCCATCCAGAGACCTGGCCAGGCTGGAGAGCTGGGCAGGGAGAGACCAGATGAGATTCAACAACAGCAAGTGGAGAGTCTGGCCCCTGGGGAGGAATAACTGCTGGAATCAGGACAGGCTGGGGGGGAGCTGCTGGAGAGGAGCTCTGTGGAGAAGGAGCTGGGGGTGCTGGTGGGTGACAGGGTGGCCATGAGCCAGCAGTGTGCCCTGGGGCTGAGAGAGACAATGGGATCCTGGGGGCATCAGGAGGAGTGTGGGCAGCAGGTGACAGGAGAGGATCCTCCCCCTCTGCTCTGCCCTGCTCAGGCCCCAGCTGGAGTGTTGTGTCCAGTTCTGGGCTCCCTGGGATAAAAAAGACAGGGACCTTCTGGAGAGAGTCCAGAGAAGGGCGACAAAGTTGATTAGGGGTCTGGAACATCTCCCCTGTGAGGAAAGGCTGAGTGAGCTGGGGCTGTTCAGCCTGGAGAGAAGAAGACTCAGGGGGGACCTTCTGAATGTCTATCAATATCTGAAGGATGGGATGCAGGGGAAATGGCCAGCCCCTTCTCAGTGTCTGTGGGGACAGGACAAGGGGCAATGGCTGCAAGTTGGAGCACAGGAAGTTCCACAGCAACCTGGGGCAGAACTTTTCCCCAGTGAGGGTGAGGGAGCCCTGGGACAGGCTGCCCAGGGGGTGTGGAGTCTCCTTCTCTGGAGAGATTCAAGTCTCATCTGGACGCCTATCTATGTAATATGAGATAGGGAGCTGCTTTGGCAGGGGGGTTGGACCCGATGATCTCTTGAGGTCCCTTCCAACCCCTAAGATTCTGTGATTCTGTGAAATCAGAGTCAGTCAGCAGCATGCTGCTGTTCAGGACCAGAAGGCAAACCCTTTTTCCTGGCAACTGGGATGTGCTGCCTGTAGAGACCAGGAAGTAATCCTTTTGCATTCTTCAGCACTGATGCAATTTCAGTTGCCACCCTGTGTCTGGTTTTGAAAGGTATACTACAAAAGATGCAGATAAATGAGACATTCAGAGAGCAACAACAAAAAATAAGAGGTCTGGGGGGGAAGAAAAAGCCACATGGAGAAAGTTTGAAAGAACTTGCTCTTTTTCTGGAAGAGACAGGTGGAGGATGTGTGCTCCTCAACCCATTTAAAGTTGCCCTGAGAGCAGTAGTGGTCATTGTCCTGTCTGTGCTGGATAGAGAGGACAAGAAGGAGTTTTATTAACTTTGAGTAAAGGAAAAAAACCCACATTCTTTTAAATAGTTTGATATTTGAACAACATTAGGGATACTGGAAAACTTCTTGGGAGATGTTGAAGACATGGTAAGCTTTGGTTTCCTCAACCAAAGCTTACCATGTCTTCAAACCTTTATAGGTTTGTTTCTTCTTAAGATCAATGAGAGAAAACTTAGGTGACCAAGGGGTTCATATCAGTCCCAGACTCTGCAGCTGAGGAGTGTCTATATTGTTCTGCAGACCCTTAGTGCTCCTTCTCTCAGCCTGTGCATTACAGGGGCTGGATGTGATTTACAAGCTGTTACTGATGAGTATTTTACATGTTGTCAGCTGATTTGGCCATATGGAAAGGAACATGTTTCTCCTGGGATTCCTTCTATCTGAGACAGAAGGGATCCTTCCTCTCACAAAAATACCTGGGGTTTTTTTTTCATGTTTATCATTGTAAATAAATCAATCTCAGTAACAAGATCCTTTGTCTTACAGTTGTCAATACTGGTGCATCCAGACAAAAATCAAGACGATGCAGATCGAGCCCAGAAGGCGTTTGAAGGTAATGCTCTCCCCCTGCTCTGGGCTGGGCTGGGCTACTGCTTGGGTTGCAGTATCTGTGTAGCTGGTTTCAGTGTTGATTGTGGCTGGAGGCCCCGCTGATGGGCAGAATTGCTGTAGAGGGTGAGGGAGCAGCTGCTGCGTGGGGCAGATTTCAGCAGGGAATGGCACTAGGTGGCAGCAGTCGCATCCTCCCTTTGCTGCCGGGACACACGCGTCCCCCGGGCTTTGAGGTGGGTCGAGAGAAGCTGTTTAAAGAGAAACTGTTCAAATTCTGTGCTCGGTTTTTCCAGAGGCCACAGGACAGAGCTCATGCGGTGGGGTAGGCGTGTGCTGGGCCTTAAACTGAGGCGTTGTGCACTGTAAGCTTAGGCTGCCTGTGACTTAAATCACCAGTGGGGCTGATTAGGACCCACAGTTTCACTGCCACCTCCAAATGGTCTCTGACACTACTGTACCCAAATTTCATTTGACTAATCATGATATCCTTACCTAGAAGCATTTAAAAAAAAACCCCAACAAAACCAAAACCCAGCCAAACAACCACCCCCAAATTCTAGAAAGCAAAAAAGTGGGGTCAACAGGTAGCAGTCTTGTGATGCCTTTTGAATGTGACTACTGGTGCTATTAATGTTGATGCTTTGATGCTTTTTCTTAGTGGTGCTATTAATGCTGATGCTTTTTCTTAGCTGTAGACAAAGCATACAAGTTGCTGCTAGATCAGGAGCAAAAGAAGAGGGCCTTGGATGTGATACAGGCAGGAAAAGAATACGTGGAACACACTGTGAGTATCCCAGAGGAACATCCAGGGGCAGGGGAGCAGTAATCATGATTTACTACTTAGATTTGTGCTTGTAATCATGATGTAATCATGATTTACTACTTAGATTTGTGCTTTACACTGCTGCATGTTGAAGTTGTCAGAAGGTGAGCTGAGCATCATGGAGCTGGGAAGGTGGCCTCTGGGTGCTTTGTGGCACAGACAAACCTGCTTTGTCCCAGAGGGCTCAGTGCAAGATAATTCACTGAAATTCAGTACTTGGAATAATTAGGTCAGACCATGTGATCTGACCTAAATATTTTTTTCTGAGTCTGTGAATGAGTGATGCAGTTCAGATGTGTGTAGATAGAAGAAGACAGGTGATGACAGCAGGAGACTGGGAAGTTTGGGGGGGAAATGACCTATAAGATAAAGAGCTTGGATTGCATTGGCCAAGAAGTTAGTTGAGTGATGTGGGTGGACTAAAACACAAGCAGCTTGAGAAGGCAGGTGATAGGAGAGAACTCAGGTACTCTCACCCAGGGAATGCTTTATGTCCTGCTTCCTGTTAGTCCTTTGGGTATCACAAAGCACAATAAACTTCCTGCTCATTTGGATGGGGTGTGTTGATATGAATATATCTTCAAATAAAGAAAAAACCAGCAAAAGGATTGTGATGAATGAACAGTATCTAACATAGTATTGATAATTGCTGCAGTTCATGATAATCATCTTGTGTGTGATTATCTGGACCCAGGGCCAGGAGGTTTTGCTCTAAGTTAAAACACTGATCCAAATCATTAACTTAGTGTCATCCAGAGCTCTTCCCACATAGAGGAGTAGGAATGCAGAACTACTTGGGCACAATTATGTAAGCCCTATAAAACACTTCTAGCTCTTACTGTTCTTAATCATTAGGTGAAAGAAAAAAAGAAGCAATTGAAGAAGGATGGAAAACCTCCCATTGTAGAAGAGGATGATCCTGAAGTTGTAAGTCATTTACTGTTCAGAAAAACTGAAAAATATAAAATGTGTCTCAAGGAATTCAGAGTCAAACCAGTACAGAAGTGTTTATTAGACTTGTTAGAGTCTTGTAAATTATTGCACTTCCAGAAGAACAAACTTTGATAAGCCACTGTAAAGTACCATGTGTGTTTTAGAAGGTAAAGAGCAGGTACAGCATGAGCTTGTATAGATCAGAATGCCCCGTTCTTTTCTTGGAGCAAGTCTCCATTGCTTGCACATCCTGTGGTCTTTTTTTAATTGCATTTCTTGTTGTACTCAGAATGCTGGAACTGTGGTGCTCCTGCTGCCAGCACAGGCACCTATAGAACCCTCTGCAGCCTGTCTAAAACCTGCTTCTAGTGACAGTTTGTAGTAAGAGCTGTTTGGCTGTTCCTTCCACACAAGAAAGGACTTGGAGAGAGATGTGCTGTTCTGCAACAAATCACTTTATTCAAAAGCTGTGGCATAACTTAGTCCTTACCTAGTTTCTAGTTTGGAAAAGTCAAGTGATACTGGGGGCTTGAGCAGAATGGTAGGTGATTCTCCAACACTGACATCCTTACTCCTACAGAGCAATACATTCCTCTTGATACCACCTCAGTAACCTCACAGCTGGTGGATTTTCCATTGATTTTCAGAAATCCCTTGCTGTTCTTTAATACCAAAGCCTGTTTTAAGTATACTGATACTCCCTACTGAGAAGCCAGTGCCAGGCTTTTGCAACACTTCAGGCTGATCTGCTGGGAAATTGGCCAAATGACCATTTAACCTTTATTTTTTATTGTCAAATGTAGCATTGCAAGACTTAATAGAAGAGTAAGAGAGCTTGAAATGAGCAGTTCCCTTTAGGTACAGCTTTGTGAATGCAAATGAAAATGCAAGTAATACAAGGCTAACAAGTACTTCTTCAGTTGTTTCCTGGTGTTGGGGCCAGAGTTTAATCAGCAGTGGTTTAGACCTTTTCCTATGCTGCTGCTCTGACCACTGTCAAACAGGATGTGGGGTTATGTGGGTGTACCTGTGCTTCATGTTCTTCCTGTGCTTCTTACAGCTTTATGTAAAGCAGAGTTCTCTGTGGTAATGGACATTGTGGGATTTGTGTTTTACAGTTCAAACAAGCTGTATACAAACAGACAATGAAGCTCTTTGCTGAACTGGAGATTAAAAGGAAAGAAAGAGAAGCTAAAGAAATGCATGAAAGGTATGAGCAGCATTTGGCTTGTGCATTCAGGCTCTTCCTTTTGTGCTTCCTCAGAGAAGAGATCATGGAGTCTTGGAGAATCCCAGAATCACAGGGGTTGGAAGGGGCCTCCAGAGCCCATGGGGTCCCACCCCCTGCCAAAGCAGGGTCCCTAGGACAGGGCACACAGGTCGGTGTCCAGATGGGGCTGGAATCTCTCCAGAGAAGGAGACTCCACACCCCCTGGGCAGCCTGTCCCAGGGCTCCCTCACCCTCACTGGGGAAATGTTCTGCCCCAGGTTGGTGTGGAACTTCCTATGCTCCAACTTGCAGCCATTGCCCCTTGTCCTGTCCCCACAGACACTGAGAAGGGGCTGGCCATGTCCCCTGCATCCCATCCTTCAGATATTGATAGACATTCAGAGGGTCCCCCCTGAGTCTTCTTCTCTCCAGGCTGAACAGCCCCAGCTCACCCAGCCTTTCCTCCCAGGGGAGATGCTCCAGGCCCTTCAGCATCTCCTCAGCCTCCTCTGGACTCTCTCCAGGAGATCCCTGGCTGTTGGATCCCAGGGAGCCCAGCACTGGACACAACACTCCAGCTGGGGCCTGAGCAGGGCAGAGCAGAGGGGGAGGATCCCCTCCTGTCACCTGCTGCCCACACTCCTCCTGATGCCCCCAGGATCCCATTGTCTCTCTCAGCCCCAGGGCCTGAGCAGGGCAGAGCAGAGGGGGAGGATAAAGACTAAGTTTGAACAGATCTCTGAATATCATCTGCTCCAACCTCCTGGGCCTTGGATTAGATTAACAAGGTCCCTGTCAAGCTGATTTTTCAGGCAACCTGTGGGTTGTGCTTGAGAATACAAACAGGAGATTTGCCCTCCTGGAATTTAGGCATTGATATATTCAGTGTGCTTATATACTCCTACATGTAAACATGGAGGCCAGTGGAACAGTGAAGTGGTGACACGTTTCTGTATGTTGTTCCCATGCCAAGAATTTAATTTGAATTAAGTGGCAGAAATACCTTGTGGCACCTGTGATGTTTCAGGTGTTTTGATCACATGCTGATGGAATCCTCACTGTGGGTGCACTTCACAGAGCAGGGTTACTGGACTGGGCAGTGTGGAGATGGATGCAGGGTGCTACTTTTGCACATGAAAATTAGGGGGGAAGTTTTACTTTGGATGCTCAAGTGCTTGTTAACTTCTCAGAAGCTGTACTCAGCAGTTTCAGAGACTTGTCCCTAGAGTTACTAAGAAGTCTGGCTTGTTTGGCCAAGCATGAGAAGGTGACTCTGATGCCTCAGATGGCCAGAATCCAAACTCAGTAGCCTTGGTGCCTGTGAACCATGATCCTTTATTGCAGCGCTGGGCACACAGGGCATCGCTCCCCCCAGTGTGTGTGTCCAGTAAAGCCAAATTGCTCATATTTATACATACTAACTATACATATTGGCAGGACAAGGGGGATGGAGTGAAGCTGGAGGAGGGAAGGGTTAGATTGGATATTAGGGAGAAGTTTTTTACAGAAAGAGTGGTGAGGGGCTGGAAGGGGCTGCCCAGAGAGGGGGTGGGTGCCCCGTGTCTGGGGGTGTTCCAGGCCAGGTTGGATGGGGCCCTGGGCAACCTTGTGTAGCTCCAGGCCTGAGGTTGGTGTCCCTGCCTGTGGCAGGGGGTTGGAGCTCTGTGATCCTTGGGGTCCCTTCCAACCCAGACCAGTCTGGGATTCTATGATCCATTCTATGATTCTATATTCATTATCATTCCTAAGAAAAGGCAGGGTTATGCAAATTATTTCCATGAAGCCATTTACATTAACTCCTCCCAGATAGAGCATGCTCAGTGACACTCAGGGGGTCTTCTGGTGGTCTTCAGGGATGAAGGCTGATCATCTTCCTCACTCTCAGCACATGCTCTTTACAGTTTTCTCCATGCTTATCTGGGCTCCCAACACCTGCACTGACTAGTTAGCTTTTCACTGAAAACAAGATATACTCTGTCTTTTAATTGGTGGTTTGTCTCATTATTTATGACTCCTCTATCTCTTACTTCCTCTAGTTTCCAGGCTGTGGCACTGTTATGGCTCAGTTTTGTAGCTGCTTTCATCAAACAGCTGATGTGATCACAGCCAAATTCTGCTAAAATCCCAAACTGATCTATTCCTAAAAACACACAGATTCTTACTTCTTCATCTTCAAGGCTGTGGCTGTTGCACTTATGGCTAAGTTTTGCAGCTGCTCTCGCAAGCAGCTTACACAGTTACAGCTTGCTCTTAAACCAGTCTAATTCTTAAAACTACAAAAATTCTTATATTAAGGTTATATTAATGGTCTCTTAAGCTACACCTATATCAATCAATCAGCATGATTACTTTTCACTGAATCAACTCACTGATCAAGTATGCTGTCAGTAGTGCCAGGCTCCCTCAGAGAGCCTGTCTCCATCAGAGCAGTGGGTCTGTTGGGGGGGAGTGGGGGGCTCTCCCCATGGCTTGGGGTGCCACCTACAGTTCATCTGTGCAGATTGAGAGACCTTGTCTTACATGAGTGAGTGATGATGAGCATTTTGGGCCACCAGCCATAAAACACAGGAGCTCCTTAGCAGTGTAGTATTAACCCAACTGACATCCTGAACCTGTGGACTGTGGATTTCTAGGGAACCTGCTTTGGCAGGAGGTTGGGCTTGATGATCTCTGGAGGCCCCTTCCAACCCCTGTGATCCTGTGTGATCTCTGCTCACTGCTCTTCTGGATTTGAAATAGAGATTCTGTTTGCTGTGCTATCTTAGGTGTGCATATTTAGCTCTTCTGACAAGCTCTTTAATCTGCCAAGAAATCTGAAGAGCTTTCCCAAAGTGTTTTGAAAGTGTTAACTGTGTTTTCTTTCAAGTGGATGCCTGTGGGTTCATCACTTCTTTGTGGCTTCCCTTCCAGGAAGAGGCAGAGAGAAGAGGAAATCGAGGCACAAGAGAAGGCAAAACGTGAGCGCGAATGGCAGAAGAACTTTGAGGTAAGGAACTTACAGGGTGGGTGCTGGTAATTCTTGGCCACACTGCAGGGAATTTCCTAAAGAGAAGAGAGACTTTTTGTCTGCAGGTGCTAGAAGATCATTTTAGTTAGACACTCAGGAAATCCTTCACAAGGGTTTTGTCCTAGTGTGGGGAACAGAGCCCCACTTTGGTGGGGCTTTGGTATTCTCTCCCCACAAACAGGTCTGGTACACTAAGGTAGGGTATTTTTCAGCTCTGACAGTGGTTTTTTCTTGTCCCTCATCAGGAATCTGAATTGCTGTCTAGCCCAGGGTGCCAGTGACCACAAAGAATCTGGCAGCTGTTCAGCCACTGGTGTGGACTGGTGTGTGGTACTTCTCAGTCTGGTACTAACACGTGCAGAGTCTCTATCTCCTCTGAATATCAGAGACCCAAGGGACAGTCTCTTTCCACTCTGTATTTGGGGTTTAGCTGTGCCAAAAGTAGCACTGTGGTTTTGTGCTGCTAGGCAAGGGGTCAGACCTACAGCCCACCAAAATATTTGATCTAGCCTGGAACTCTTCCCTTGGTACACACCAGAGGTGTGTGAGCTGGGGGAAGGTGGGCAGGAAAGAAATCAGTACTGGTGTGCAGGACCTCATGAGAAGATGAGCTAGGTTGTTCATTCAGTCCAAAACTGGGTCCCAGCCCACGTTCAAGAGGACTTCTGAAAAGAGAGGGTACCTGGGACAAAGTGTGTGAGTTTGACTGGCCCCCTGTGGAAGGCAGACAGCTAGGCTGTTTCTGGAGACTCAACAGGGAAGACTCTGTGTCCACCTGCTCTGTAGTGTGGATAGAAGAGGCTGAATGTCCTGGAGAACTTGTGTGATGCTGCTGTGTGGGTTTTGGATATGCCAGGGTGTTACTGGCCGTGCTGGGCTGTTCCTGGCATTGCTGGTGTGTTACTGGCCGTGCTGGTGGCAGAAGTTCTGTGTTCTCACACCAGAGTGGCTGCAGAACTGGGGTGTCACTGCTGTGAGGATGTGGTAGAGCACAGCAGGGGGGAGATGTCTGCAGAGGTCACCAGCAGGTAACAATGGGCCTGCAGAACTGGAACAGGAGCTGCAGAACTGTCAGTATTACAGCTCTGAGGGACCTGTGGAACCTCAACCACACCAGGAGACCTGAACCTCTGAGCTGGCAGGTGTCTTGTCCAGCCTTGCTTGTGCCTGTTCAATCCCTGTGAAAAGGTGGTATCAAAGCTGGGCCTTAGTGTCAGAAATGAGTCACCTGGATAACCAAGAGTGAGCAGCTCATTTCTGCTGGCCAGCATCACTGAGAGAGGGTGGCTGGAGACAAAATAACATGTGAAGTCTTGGTTGCTTCTCTGTGTGTGCTAATTCAGTGGCTGCCTTCAAAATATATCCAAAAGGAGCAGGTGTGTTGCTGGTTCAAATTATACTTACACCATAAGGAGAAAAAACCCTTCATTTGGTATTTTGCAGTTGTGATTCTGTCTCAGTTTCAAAAATATCCCAAAGCAATGCAACACAAAAATCCCTTTAAAGGGATTTAAACCTGTAAAGGTGTACCTCTGCATCACCCTTCTGGGCTTTCCTGCTCCTGGTGATTCCAATCCATGCTTTCAGAGCTGAATTATATCTTGATAGATTTTAGAAGGAGCATGTTGGAACATCTTCTTTCTCCCACCCCACCCTCAAAATTCCCTTTTGTGGTAATTCCAGGATAGCTTCCATCAACCAACTCTGAAAAACAAGGTTAGAACAGAAGTTTTCCATACAGCCTTATCCCCAGCAAAAGTGTGGTCACAGAATGGTTGAGGTTGGAAGGGATCTCTGAGGTCCATCTGGTCCATCCCTGTGCTCAAGCAGGACCATGTCCAGCTGGCTTTTCAAAGTCCTCAGTGATGGAGACTCCACAACCTGTCTGGGAGACCCATTCCAGTGCTTGGTCACCAGTAAAGAAACAGTTTCACATCCTGTGTTCCAGTTTGTGACCACAGCCTCTGGTCCTGGCATTGGACATCCCCAGGGAGAACCTGGCTCAGTCCTCTTCCCACCACCCCTCAGGTCCTTGTGCTCATGGGTGAGACCCCTGAGCCCTGTGTTCTCCAGAGGGACAGTCCCAGCTCTCAGTCCCTGCCTCTCGCCCTGGGGAGCCCAGCACTGGGCACAGGGCTCCAGGCATGGCCCCCCAGCACAGAGCAGAGGGGAGGAACCAGCTCCCTGTGCCCGCTGCAGCCCAGGACTGGCTGCTGCTCCTGCTCACCCTGGTGCCACCAGGACACCCGGCCCGTTCCTACCCAGCCACTTCCCAGCTCGTGCTGGGGCTGGTTCCTTCCCGGGGCAGGACTGTGCACTGCCCCCCCTGAGCCACCTTGTTGGGTTCTGTCAGCCCCATCTGCAGCCTGGCCGGGTCCCTCTGGCCCCTCAGCTCCCTGTCCCACCCCCTGGCCCCTGCAGAGCGCTGAGGGTGCCCTCAGCCCCCCCACCCGGCTCATTAACAAAGAGCTTAACCAGGATTGGAGCCCGAATCAATCCCCGGGGTGTTCACTAGTGAGTGACTGGCCTCCCACCAGGCTTGGTGCTCCTCATCAGCACCCTCTGGGCTCAGCTGTTCAGTGTCTGCACACCCAGCCCACCCAGCCAGTGCCTGTCCCTCCCTGGGCAGCAGCACAGGCACAGCTGTGGGCAGGTGGGCCTGAAGCGTGTGGGCCCCGTGCTGCCAAGTGGCTTATCCCTGGACTTGTTCTGTCCTACTGTGGGAAGCCTTTAGCCTCTGGGATTCTAGGTGGGTTCTGTGGGGAGTCTTCTTTGGCTATTTTCCCAGGTTTCTACTGCTCTGTAGATTGGCCAGGGAGAGGGAGAAAAGAATGCATCAGGGATCTTGGTTCGTTGTGTCTTGGGGCAGGAGCCCTGAGAGAAGACAGCAGTGCTTCCTTTCTCTCTCCTCCACACCTCTGAGCTGCAGCACAAGCAGAGCTGTCTCGAGGGTGTGAGAGTAAGGAAATGTGTGTGGCAATTCCAGGATAGCTTCCATCAACCAACTCTGAAAAACAAGGTTAGAACAGAAGCTTCCATACAGCCTTATCCCCAGCAAAAGTGTGGTCACAGAATGGTTGAGGTTGGAAGGGACCTCTGGTGTCCATCAGGTCCATCCCCATGCTCAAGCAGGACCATGTCCAGCTGGCTTTTGAAAGTGAGAGGAGGTTTCTTTGCACATCATAGGATCCAGTAGACTCCAGTCAGGACAGCACATCCAGGCTGAAACAAGAAACCAGCATGGTGCTTATACTGGTGTTTGTAAGCTCACTCGTAGGTCCACTGTGCCGTGTCTTGCTGCTCTGGCTCTTCGTGGTGTTTGTATGTCTTGGCTGCCAGGGTGTTACATGCTGGGTAAGGGGCAAATTGCTCTTGATCTCTTGACACTGGTATTTACTGCCTGTTCTCAGGCTCTGTTGGGGAAGGCAGCAGGCCTGCTAGCAGCCTAGCTCTCTTCTCCCAAGACATAGGCCCTGACAGTATTCTTCTGTTCCCATGAGAAAGGAAAGGTGACTCATGCTGAGAGGATCCTAATAATCCCATTCTCAAAACACAGGGACCTTGCTGATAGGGGTACAGGCTCCCCTAAACCAAGAAGCAGTTATGGGAAGGGATTTGGGAGTAACAGAACATGTCAGGAACCAACCATAACAAGAGGGTCAAACAGCAGGTGTGGGGATGCTTTTAGGTATTAAAGGTAAACTAAGGATGTTTAGCTATCAGATAGGTTTATCAGAACTCATTATTGTCACTATGGTGTGAACAGTGTGTGTAACCAATTAGTTTTTTAGCTTGCCACATTTGCAGCAAGAAAGGTCTAGAATCTGGGTGATTTCACCTCATAAAATGACTGGCTGGCTTCATGGCTTCACCTAGAATTCATATATTGAATTGTGTGTTGCTCCCTGCTGGACATCACAAGGCTCTTGTGCTTCTCAAAGGCTCTTGTGCTTCTCATCTCTCCATTTCCTCTCTTGTTGTTCCCAGGAAAGTCGGGATGGCCGGGTGGACAGCTGGAGGAATTTCCAGGCAAATACAAAGGGGAAGAAAGAAAAGAAAAACAGGACCTTCCTGAGACCTCCCAAAGTAAAAATGGAGCAGCGGGAATGATCCTGGCCACACTGCCCAAGTGCAGCTCCTCAGCCCCCTCCCTGCTTTTAAGGACTCATTGGCACCTAGAGTAAGAATTGCTTTTTAGTAGACAGTTTGTTTCCAGTACAATTAATTATTGGTCGAAGTATTTTTTGTACTCAGTCTGGCTGAACTCAGGCTGTAGGCCTGAACTCAGCCAGGAACCTGCTACACGTAGAACACTTGGCTTAGGAGGGTCCCCACCATTATTGCTGTCCTGTTTGCTGCCCTGTAACTTGATGTTTTGTACTTCACAGAGGTTGTGCTGTTTCACCACTTCCATTTCCAGTTTGAGAGCTGAACAAAGTACTGGAAACACATCTGTGCTTTTCCAGGCATCGTCCTCCTCAGAGAGTTCAGCTTTGGGAAGGCCTAAGCTGACTCAGACTGTTTCCAGCACTGTGCAGTGCAGTTGACCTGTGGTTCAAGTCCTGCAGCTCCTTGCTGAACTGAGCAGTGCTTGGAAGGACCCTTTCCCCCAGTATCTGATTTCCAAACTCTCAAATCCCAGCTCTCAGGCTTAGATTTCTGTTAATCTCAGACCAGCTGGTCGCTTCCTGTAAAGGAAAAATAACTTCTCCTGATTACTAGTTAAGTTGCAATGGTCTGTATGTAAAATAAATTTTTACCCAAGTTCCCATCCTTTCCCTTGGTGTTATTCAGAGATACAGTTGCAGGGGGATGTGTTTGAGTGCTGGCTGCTCATAGCTGCTGCTTTCCAGCATCTCCAGATGCTCAGAGGGCTGGAGCACCTGCCCTACAAGGAGAGGCTGAGGGAGCTGGAGAAGAGAAGAGCCTGGAGAAGAGAAGGCTGTGGGGGGACCTCATTGCAGCCTGCCAGTGCCTGAAGGGAGCAGAGACACAGGAGGGGAATCAGCTTGTTCAAGGGCAGAGACTGGCAGGACAAGGGGGATGGAGTGAAGCTGGAGGAGGGAAGGGTTAGATTGGATATTAGGGGGAAGTTTTTTGCAGAGAGAGTGGTGAGGGGCTGGAACAGGCTGCCCAGAGAGGGGGTGGGTGCCCCGTCCCTGGGGGTGTTCCAGGCCAGGTTGGCTGGGGCCCTGGGCAACCTTGTGTAGCTCCAGGCCTGAGGTTGGTGTCCCTGCCTGTGGCAGGGGGTTGGAGCTCTGTGATCATAGAATCATAGAATGGCAAGGGTTGGAAGGGACCCCGAGGATCATAAAGCTCCAACCCCATCCTTGGGGTCCCTTCCAATCCATGCCATTCTATGATCTCCCCTTTCCCTGTGAGCATCTGCTGGCATCCCAAAGCCAGCTCTGACTTGAGTTTTGAAGTGACAGTCCTGCAGCATGGCACCCAGGAGGACAGGGAGAGGGTGTCTTTCCCTGGGGGGCTGCAAACTGAGCTTGTGGCTCTACCTCCCACACTGTGGATGGGGCTGGAGGCCTCAGGCATCTCTTAGGGATGAGCTCACCACAGGGTGAGCTCAGATGGAGGAGTTTGGGCTTTTAAAACCATTCCTTACTGTAAGTTCTCATGACATTCTCCACTGTTTAAAGGTGTTCAAAATGGAGCATGTGGCAGATGGATGTGTGCCTGGCAGAGTCCTGGAGACCTTTCCACAGACCCTGCCTGCTTGTCCTGAGGGTCAGCCCCCTGCTTGGGCCCTGCAGGTAGCTGCCCCCCTGCTCTTCTCACGTGGTTAGTCAGCTCCTGTCACTTGGGCTTGCTGTCTTATGTGTCCTCATCTTCAGACCAGTGCTGCTCCTTGTGCTGCTCTGTGTCTGGGGCACTGGGGAGGTCTCTGCAGAAGGATTGCTTCTGCTGCCTGAAGTGTGTCTCAGCAACAAGGTTTGATGAATTCTCTTACATTTCCACCTGCTATGGATGATTAATGTGATCAGTTTGTTGTGTTACCCAAAGGCTCCCTGCAGGAGGAGGGGGAGGTGGTGCTTTCTGACAGGGCACAGAGGGGTGCTGGGAGCTGCCTGGGGCGCTCCACTCACCATTGTTTCCCTTCCTGTGCTGCTGGTCAGAGTGATGTAAAGTGAAACATCCTTCCCTAATAAAACCAAGTTATTTTGGTGTTTTACACATTAACTAGCTCTTAGAAGAGTTAATACAGTTCCTAGTTTCTGTATTCTGTACAGGAATTCCTGATATTCCTGTATTCTGTACAGGAATAGAGCTTCTTTGCCTTACTTGTCCTACTAGATAAATATGGATGGGGCCCTCAGGCTCCAGGCCTGAGGCTGGTGTCCCTGCCTGTGGCAGGGGGTTGGAGCTCTGTGACCCTTGGGGTCCCTCCCAACCCAGACCAGTCTGGGGTTCTATGATTCTAACTAGCTTGAGCTGAACCTCAGAGAACAAAACATCACTTAAAAAACCCCACATGGCTCATGTCTGGGTGGCACACATCATCGGAGGGCAGCAGGGTACGGTGGGCTGGCAGGTCTGGGGGACACTGAGCACTGGTCTCTCAAGGCACCAAGATTCCTTTTATTTTCAGGTCTGACCCTCTGTTAACTGGGAATGCACTGGGAAGGCACAACTTCCCTGTCAAGGAGGAATTGCCACACTTGCTGTGGGGGAAATGGCAGTTAGCTTTGCGGTGCTGGCTCTCAGATGCAATCTCCTCTGCTTCCTGGGTAAGCAATGAGCAGTGCTGGGCAGCCCCACAGAGCATGAGTGTTCAGAAGCACAGTCTCTCTGCCCAGAACACGCTGTCCCTCCAGCTTGTCTGCCTCTTGTTCCCCTGTCACAGTGTTTCCAGCTTGGAGATCTGTCCTAGTCACTGGTCCCACAGTGTTTCCTTTCGATACTGAGACACCATCTACCCAGCAGCGTTTCCCTTCAGGCAGGGGGATGTCTCTGCTGCCCAGTGACAGTCACTTTTCACATCATGGTTTTTCTGGTAGCTCAGGGTGAGTCCTGTGAAAACCCAAAATGTTTGTAAGCCCAGTGTTACACTTCTGATTGTGCTGCTCTGAGAACTGGCCCAGGAGAGTGTCCCATGGGTCTCAAGGTGTGCAGCCCACAGCCAGCGCTGCTGATCTATGAGCTTCTCCAGCCATTCTTTTTCCCTGAGCATGGCTTGTTTTGCTGCCCCAATACAACACCCTGTTCCATTCTCAATTTAGCTGTTCCCTTTAGCAGTTCCTTTTCATCCTGTCCTGTGATAGGCTTCTGTGTCTGAGCTGGACACTGGATGCACAGTATTTCTCCTGCATTACCTCCTCAGCCAAGCCTTGGGATGCCCTGCCCAGCAGGCTTCAGCAGCAGTGAAATACTGGCCTTTTGCTAGATACTTCTCTGCACTGAACCTGGGAGGTTAATTCTGATCCTTGTATCCAGCCTTTATAAAAGGAAACTGGTTGGAATTCCATGAGTGGACAGCGTGGATGCCCATAGATGCTGGCTGGGTTGTTGGCTGTTATCCTTGATAACTCATGCCAAGGCAGTGGGCTAGAGTGAAGGAAACATGAGAGGTGGAGATGTAGGGGAGGGGTCTCTAGGCCTCCTTCCTTCTTGGAGCTCTTTTTGGGTCAGCAGTCCTTGTAGGTTAAAATACTTGTCCATGATAGGTAGGTCAAGAAAATACACTGATGGGAAGAGAGGAATTTTGTTTTCTTTTGGAGGAAGAGGTACCAGCTCTCTACAGGAGCCCCTTTCTCTCTTCTATGTCCAGTTCCCACAGAATGTATGTGGAGGCCTGCCAGAGTCCTGCTTTGTGGGAGTCCAGCACTAGGTGCTGAAGCTCTCAGTTCCTTCTGAAGCAAGGAACTTGCTTTCTCTGTCCTCAGCAGTTCGTGAGGGTGTGCCTGCTGGTCAGCAGCAGTGGGATGGGATGGGGCCTCTGCAAGTTACTTGGCTTCTTGTGCCTAAAGATAAAAAAGGGAAACAGCAACAGAAACCTACTGACTTGTGGGTTAAAGGGGATGGGGTGCAAGGCCTTTACTCTCTGGGCCTGCTGTGTGGTCCAGGGATGAGGGTGGAGGATCCCTGGAGCACGTAGACAAGCCATGGTCTAGATTTCACCAGATGCTTACTGGATTGACTAGATGTCACCTGGTAGAAGAACTCTTCAGTGAAGGCTAGACCAAGTTATGGCAGCTATAGGAAGCCTGGGTGATCAGCCAGAGATGAAAGCTGTTCTTGGGGTAAGTGGTGTGGTTCAGTACCAGCCAGCAGCTCAGGCCCCAGCCAGGCAGGAGGAACATCAGAGGGACAAGGTAAAACTGGTGAGGTGGGGTAAGGACAGTTTCCTGGGACAGCAAGGGGAGAGGGGGAGAACAGCCACAGTGCTCATCACAGGACAGATGAAGCAGGTGATGCACGGTGCAGTCACCCCCAGACACTCAGCAGCCCCCTCCGTGCTGAGCACGAGCCCTGCGGTGCCCAACGACCCTTTGGCTCCTTTGGGGGTCCCAACCTCACTGCTGGGGGAGAGTCACTCTCTGCCAGTTGAAGCCAGGCTGGCAGGACACGAGCTGGTGTCCTGCTTAGCTCTGCTTGCAGACAGCAGCTCCATGAGCTGCACCCCTTTTCCCTGGGCAGGAGCAGCTCTTTCACTCTGCCATTTGTGTTTCAGGGGTTTGACTGGTTCTGAGGGATGAACTGTGACCAGCATGGTGCTGGATAGAGCAACCCAGGTGGGAAAAGTCAGGGGCTTGTGCTCTTCTTCCAAGTGAGAGCTGCTCTTGCCAGGCTTCCTCTGCCCTCTTAAAACAACTGACACCGGAGGGAAGCTCTTGAGAGGTCAGCCCTAGAGCAGGGAGTTTTCCTCCAAAACTGTTGAGCAATCACAGGGTATTATCTAGCACCAGTGGGCTGTCTTGGCTTCCTTTTCCTCTTGCAAGCTGCAGTGTGGGTGAGACCTGCCCTGCTCAGGCAGCAGAGCCCCACAACTGACAGGCAGAAGTGGGGCATCGGCCCTCGTGCTGTGCAGCAGGCCCAGGCCCGGAGGCACGTGGGGCTGGGCTCAAAACCTGCTTGGTTTTGGTTTCTGTACATCCTGCTGTCAGTGGAGCTCCTGAGGCTGGGGGCTGCCCTGCCACCAGCTCCAGGGGGGCTCCTCCTGCTCCTTGGAAGAAGACTGCCCAAATGACTGAAATGGGCTGTCAGGGGCTGCTTATTTCTAGGGGCCTTTAGCACCCTTCCCCCTGCAGCCCTAACTGAATGTATTAGCACCCTGAAAGGATTTCTTATACTGTATTAGTTGTACTGTTACACTGTAACATCCTATAATAGTAGATAAAGCAAAGGCAAATAGAAAATTCTCCTGTCTGTCACACCTGTGGCTCCTATTGTACAATGTTTGGGAGCGCTGCTCCCCTGGGATGGGGTCCTGCCCCCACCTCAGTGAGCTGCATGCATGCTTTAGGTACATCTAGGAGCCTCCTCTGAGGCAGGGTGAGGTGTAGGAAGCATCTGCGATGCCAGGCAGGAGAGCTCTGGATGCCTGTGGTGAGAGTGGGCATGTACTTTGGGGCAGTTGGGACTTTCCTTTGCAGCAGAACTCTGCCTCAGCCCGTTCAGTGCTACTCAGACTCCTGCATTCCTGGCCTCCCAGGCTGTGCCTGTTCTGGAACGTTCCGTTGCCCTGCAGCAGCAGGGAAGCCCCAGGATTCACAGCAACCACTGGATCATCACTGAAGGATCATAGAATCACAGAATCACAGGGGTTGGAAGGGCCCTCCAGAGCCCATGGGGTCCCACCCCCTGCCAAAGCAGGGTCCCTAGGACAGGGCACACAGGTCGGTGTCCAGACGGGGCTGGAATCTCTCCAGAGAAGGAGACTCCACACCCCCTGGGCAGCCTGTCCCAGGGCTCCCTCACCCTCACTGGGGAAAAGTTCTGCCCCAGGTTGCTGTGGAACTTCCTGTGCTCCAACTTGCAGCCATTGCCCCTTGTCCTGTCCCCACAGACACTGAGAAGGGGCTGGCCATTCCCCCTGCATCCCATCCTTCAGATATTGAGAGACATTCATAAGGTCCCCCCTGAGTCTTCTTCTCTCCAGGCTGAACAGCCCCAGCTCACCCAGCCTTTCCTCCCAGGGGAGATGCTCCAGGCCCTTCAGCATCTCCTCAGCCTCCTCTGGACTCTCTCCAGGA
Source organism: Laterallus jamaicensis coturniculus (assembly GCA_022605575.1). Taxonomy (NCBI): domain Eukaryota; kingdom Metazoa; phylum Chordata; class Aves; order Gruiformes; family Rallidae; genus Laterallus; species Laterallus jamaicensis. The sequence continues at coordinate 1,117,674 of JAKCOX010000028.1, forward strand.
GATCCCTGGCTGTTTGATCCCAGGGAGCCTAGCACTGGACACAACACTCCAGCTGGGGCCTGAGCAGGGCAGAGCAGAGGGGGAGGATCCCCTCCTGTGACCTGCTGCCCACACTCCTCCTGATGCCCCCAGGATCCCATTGTCTCTCTCAGCCCCAGGGCACACTGCTGGCTCATGGCCACCCTGTCACCCCCCAGCACCCCCAGGTCCTTCTCCACAGAGCTCCTCTCCAGCAGCTCCCCCCCAGCCTGTCCTGATTCCAGCAGTTATTCCTCCCCAGGTGCCAGACTCTCCACTTGCTGTTGTTGAATCTCATCTGGTCTCTCCCTGCCCAGCTCTCCAGCCTGGCCAGGTCTCTGGATGGCAGCGCAGTGTCCTGCCTGTCAGCCACCCCTCCCAGCTCTGGATCATCAGGTACTTGCTGAGGGTGGGTGCTGTTCCCTCAGCAAGGTGTCAGTGAAGATACTGAACAGGACTGGACCCAACAACTGTTTGTAACCTGAACACAGTTGCTTTGTGTCCCACATCCTCTGAGGTCTGGGCACCAGTATCTGTGTCCCTTTCACACACAGGCCCTGGCCAGGCACTTCTGTGGGTGTTTCTGGGTGAAGGTGTTCAGGGTGCACTGGGAGGGCACTGGGAGGGGGAGTGACACTGCTGTACGTTCCAGCACAACGGTTGCAGTTCAGGTCACAGAACTGAAAAGTTTTGGGGAAGGACCTCCAACCCCCCAGGTGTTTCAGGGGTTGGACCCGATGAGCTCCTGAGGTCCCTTCCAAGCCCTTCCATTCTGTGACCTCTGTAGGTCTTGTGTTTGGAGTGGGGCTGTCACTGGTGAAGGGTGAGCTGTGGTGTATCTGGCCAAGTGGTGGGGATGAGAGCCTGGCCTCTCTGGGCCCCAGGCCGGTGGCAGCTCTCTGCTGCTCCCTCTCCAGTTCTCCACGTCCCTTTCCAGCTGCACACACCGTTTCGGCTGGCAGCATCACCAGTACCAAGCTGAGGGCATGTTAACTGTCCTCACAGGCAGAAACACTTGTGATTTCTTGTTAGAGCACGAGTGACTCAGCGGATGTTATGCCTGTGACCTCAGTGATGCCAGTGCCCCAGGACACATGTGGGAAAATCCCATGTGAGACCAGAGCAGAGCAATGCCAGAGCTGCTGTCCTGGGACTGCACGTCCCCCACTGTCTGTTCACCCTTTCTTCCCAGGCTGGAGGAGCACAAGAACTGGGGGGGAGGGAGGGGGGAGGGGAGGGGAATTTATCACATTGCAGAGAGGGCAAGGAAACCAGTTGCCAGAGCCTGGAATATTTTTCTGGCTTGCATTTCCCCAGCAGGCACTTGCAGAGCGAAGTGTTCTCATCCTGCTGCAGCAGGTCTGCCCCTTGGGTGGGAGTGCTGGAAGGAGCGCTGCTGGCTGGGCTGTGCCTGGTCCCGGAGTCGGGAAGGAAACTGGAAGCCCAGAGGACAGATCTGCCAAGGGTGTGGCCCTGCATCCCAGACCCTGGCCAGGACAGGGAGCAGCCCTGTCCCCCAGCCACTGCGGGGCTGGACTGTGGCTCTCAGGCCTGGGAGGTGCTGGGGGACAAGGAGCGTCCCAGCCCCTGGCCTCACAGAGCTTCTGCCGCTGTTTCCTTACTGCCGCCAGCTCGAGGAAGGGCTGGGAGAGCCGGTGCTGAGCTCAGGGTGCTGAGCTCAGGGTGCTGGGCTCAGGGTGCAGCCGGTCACATCTGAGCTGTGTCGCAAGAGAGGGAAGTGAGTCACTCACCTGCGAGCGAGAGAGCGCGGCGCGTTCATTCCTGTCCGGTATCCGAACCTCTTCCCAGGCAAGAGCACGGTGCCAGCCCAGCCCCGCTGCCCACTCAGCCCCGCTGACGGCCCAGCCCCACTGACAGCTCCACTTGCAACAGGGACCTGTTGGGCACAGACTGCCAGGCCGAGGGCTCCATAGCACCAAGGTAAGAGGCTCCTCTCCTCTTCGCTTGCTCTCCCAGGGAGGTGCTCTCCTTCCCCGAGCTCCACGGGCTCCTTCTGGGTTTGGGTGTCTCAGGACACGGGCTGAGACTGTGCATCCATCGGAGCCGTGGCCTCTCAGACAGCTCCAGGGGCTTCAGAGCCACCCTCATCCTCCCCCACCCAGGTGTGCTGGGAAGATGTGTGCTTGCTCCCCACGCCCGGCAAGCAGGATGCATCATGACAGCATGAGTCAAGTGAGTGCTACCACGGCCGTGGGGACAGGGACTGCCCTCGTCTGGGTCCTGTCCCACCCCAGGCACACTGCACAGCGATGTGAGGGGCCCAGCCATGGGCCTTCCTCTTGTGAGGAAGAGGAGGCAGTGGTCAGAGCCTCTCAAGGAACCCAGGTCCCCCTCCCCATGGGTGGGTGGCCAGGGCAGGGCAGGGGGCAGGGCAGAGTCTGCCCAGGGTGGGGGATCAGCAGCTGCAGCCCAGAGGTAACGCTCTGCAGCCTGGAGCAGAAGGAGCACATTCAGAGCCGTGGGCAGGGCGGAGAAGGATCCCCCTCCCCTCCCCCCCTCCCCCATCCCCCTCACCAGAGCTATGGAGCGTAGCTGTGAGGGTGCCCTGAGGGTCCCCTGCCATGCCCACCCCTCCGCTCCATGTGGCACAGCTGGACTTGGGCTCCACCTGCCAGAACCAGCCCAAGGCTGCCCCGCTCCCTGCTTTGCCCAGGGCTGGTGAGGCAGCCCAGCTCCCAGCAGTGACATTTCCTGCCAGGCTGGGTTATCCCAGTGGCACCACAGAGAGCAGCAGACGCTGTGCCCTGCCTTGGCAGCTGTCAGATGGCTACCAGGAAGCTCTGGCCTCTCCGATGGCCGCTGGGCTGGATGCATTTCCCTGCTGAGCAACCCAAGCTCCGGGGCACATTCCTGCAGAGTTGGTAATGAAGTGGGGACAGGTTGTGCTGGGCTCAGACCTCGCTGGGGAAAGCTGTGAGGGTTGTTCAGCGTTCAGTTCCTGCAGCAAGCCAGAGGAAATGGAGCAGGGCTTGTGAGGAGTAGTGGAAACTCACAGGCAACAATGCTTAGTGTCAGATCATCAGCTGCTCCAGCTTGACAGGAACTTCACGTCCTCTCAAAGACCCGTCCTGGCACTCAAGAGCACGTCCTGGCGACGGGGACCGGCCCAGATCACGCTCACCCTGTGCCGGGCCTGCACGCTGCAGGCACCTCGCTGCACTAAGCTGGGTGGCAGCTGCTGGGGCTTTCACAAGCTCCATGATGGTATCTGGGGGTCTGGAGCATCTCCCCTGTGAGGAAAGGCTGGGTGAGCTGGGTCTGCTCAGCCTGGAGAAAAGAAGACTTAGGGGGGACCTTCTGAATGTCTATCAATATCTGAAGGATGGGATGCAGGGGGAATGGCCAGCCCCTTCTCAGTGTCTGTGGGGACAGGACAAGGGGCAATGGCTGCAAGTTGGAGCACAGGAAGTTCCACAGCAACCTGGGGCAGAACTTTTCCCCAGTGAGGGTGAGGGAGCCCTGGGACAGGCTGCCCAGGGGGTGTGGAGTCTCCTTCTCTGGAGAGATTCAAGTCTCATCTGGACGCCTATCTATGTAATATGAGATAGGGAGCTGCTTTGGCAGGGGGGTTGGACCCGATGATCTCTTGAGGTCCCTTCCAACCCCTGAGATTCTGTGATTCATCTTCGGCCTCATTCACTGCTCTGGTCACTGCACGGGGCAGCCAGCAATGCACGCAGCGCCTATGAGCAAGAGCGTGGCTCCTCTGCACTCCAAGGAGAGCTCTTCTCTGCTGGCACAGTGTCATTCTGCTCCTGGGAAGAGACATTTGCTTGTGTATTTTCAAACCCAAAAGTTTGGCACCTGCAAAGTTTCTATCTGGTCACCAAAAGTGGGTGTTTCACTCTCAGGCTCCATCTCAGCAGGAGCCGTGTCTGAGGCAGAGGATGCCTACCAGGCTGTACCAGTGTGTACCATGGCCTTTGCCATTGGAGTGCTAATACAGTGCCAGAATGAAATGGGACAGCTGGCTGTGTGCCAACGAGTTGGCATGAGGTTATCCCCAGAAACTGTCACTCGGAAGATCTGCTCCAGGATCCAGCCTCCTGCCAGCCCCAGTATCATCAGTGCAGGCTAACGTCATCACCCAGCAATCAGTGACCTCAGCCTACGTGGCTTTTATTAGGTTCTAAGTCTGGCTGATAAAAGTAAAGGTGTATTGAGGAGAGACTGCTGCTAACCATGGCTGTGTGTGGCACTCGGTGCTGTCAGACGTGTCTGTGCCCTGCGCTGGGAGAGTCAACGGCACCAAGAACAAGGCAGGTCACAGCCTGCCAGGTCACTGCGGGCACAAGGTGTTGGATCTCTGGATTCCAGATTTCTGGGCTTCTCACCATCAGAAGGACATGGAGGTCCTGGACCCAGTCCAGAGAAGGACAACCAGGCTGGGGAAGGGGCTGGAGGGCAAATCCTCTGAGGAGCAGTTGAGGGAGCTGGGGGTGTTGAGCCTGGAGAAGAGGAGGCTGAGGGGAGACCTTCTCCCCATCCACCTCCCCTGCCCTGCCAGGAGGGTGCAGAGAGGTGGGGGATGGTCTCTGCAGCCAGGGGACAGGAGATGGGACAAGGGGCAATGGCAAGAAGAGCAGGCACGAGGCAGTGGGACAGACTCTTCTCAGCCTTCCTGTACTGCTGTGGCACTGGGAGCCCTGAATCTGGGCGCCTTTGGCTTTAAACACAACAGCTGAAAGTGGAGGTGATGAGGAAGGGAACTCCCCAACTCATGAAGAGGTGAATGAGTGTGAGCCCAGCAAGAGGCCGGTCCACATGGCCAGCAGCTGTTGTGGGAATCCCTGTGACTCTGGGTAGCTTGAGGCCCACCCTGGGCACACAGCTGAAAGATGAGCAAGTCTGGGGAGCGGTGAGGAGCCACAGGCCAACACAGAGGTGGTCAGGTGCTGGTTAGAGGTGTTCTGGCTGCAGTGAGACGTTAGAGACCAAAGCTCGCGTCATGGCTGGAGCTTCCACCCACGGGGTGCCTCTCCACTGAACATGGAGGGGTTTGCTCTTTGGTTCTCTGGGTTTTACAGACCATCTTTTCCACCAAAAGTGGGTGACGTGTGTGCGCCCCATGAGTGGCAGAGCCACCTTGGAGCTGAGCAGAGGAAGGATGAGGATTTCTGATGAAAGCCCTTCCCCAGACCAAAACCTCCTGGGCTTTCATTTCCTCTAAGAACTTGGCTGCAGCAGGACAGCAGGCTTTGTTTGGCCATTGCTAGAGCCTTTGCTAACGCTCCCCTCCTCAACCAGACGTCCTTGCTGGCTGCTCTTCCCAAAGCCATGGACTGGCTGCCTGCCAGCCTCATTAGCGTGCTTTTGCTTTGGTTTTAATTTCAGCTCCCAGCCTTGCAGCCATGAGCAGGGCTGTGTCCAGGCTGTGAAGGGTCAGGCTGCCCCGTTGGTGGGGAAGGAGGAAAGAGGAAGGACAGTGGGTGGTGGAGGGGAGGAGACAGCTGCAAACTCCATCCCAGGCAGCACAGGCCAGAGCTGGGTCGCCCCCCCCCACACCCCCCCCCCCCCCACCCCCGTGCAGTGTACCCACCCACTCCCTCACGCTGGGGGCGGTGGGTCCCGCTCAGCTCAGGGGCTTTCATGTGCCTTGGGCAGTGGGTGCTGCTGCTCTGGAGGACAAGGTGACCCTGCAGTGGCACAGGGCATGGCCAGCTGGGTGCTGCTGGGGTGTCTCTGCGTCTCTGGGTGTTCAGGAGCTTCCCCCAGGCCGGCCCCCAGCAGCGCGGCCTGGTTTGTGCAGCAGTTCTTGCACAACCCCCTGCCAGGGAGGATTCGGGTGCAGCTCCTGGTCACTGCCAGGGACTGGGCTCCACAGCCCAGTGCTGGGGCACACACAGGGTGCTCCCCTGGGTAACCCTCTGGGAAAGGCCACCTGCACCCTCTGGAGAAGAGCCCAGGAAGAGCTGGCCTGGGGCAGAGAAGCCCAGATCAGCACTGGGACTTTGCCTGCCCCTGGCTGGGGACATGCAGCCACCAGCGTGGGCAGAGGGGGGTTCTGGCTCCGTGCTGGCTGCCCAGCGCTGCGGAGCCCATCGCCCCGCGACGCCTGAGGCCAGGCAAGCAGAGCTGCACCTGGGCAGAGCAGCACCTGGGCAGAGCTGCACCGCTGTGGTCCACAGCACCGCTGTGGTCCAGCTCACCCCTCTGCCCGTGCCCCATCTCCCTGGTCGCTGTGTCCTGGCTTGGAGCAGGGCTCCCCAGCCCAACAGCAAGAGGATGATTGGAAGGTCCCAGAGTCTGTGCCAGCTCCTGGCTCATGGAGGAGGTTGGCTTGTGACCTCAGCTGCTGTGGCCCAGGAGACCCAGCCCTCAGGGGACACCACACTGTGACTCTGCCAAGACATGGCACCACACATGTGGTTCTCTGAAGTGCCTCACAGCACGGAGATGCCCAGGGCCTGTTTGCCATAGATGGCATTTAATGAGAAGAGTCAGGAGACCCAGCCTTCCCAGGGGAGGACCAGTGTGGACTGGCCTCTTCTGCTTCCACTTGGGCTTGTGTTGTTCCTCAGCAGCCTCATTGCACCTCAGGCACCATATTGTGCTGGTGATGGACTTTGTGGCTCCATGTTTATGTGTTTCATGCTGAGCCCAGGCACCAGACTCAGTGTTTCAGCTCTGGGAGGTGTCCACAGGTGTGAGGTTTGTGCAGGACATGATGCAAATGCCCCAGGCTCACATGTGCAGTGTGTGGAGGGTCTGCATGGAGGGCAGGTCCCCCAACTGTATGGGATCAGCAGCTTGGGATCGACCAGCTTTGCTTGTCACTGGTGTCTCCCTGAGTACCCCATAATTTGCATCACCCTGATGAAGGATCTTCAAGCTGCTGCAAATAATGGTGGTCAGGATGTAAAGGTAGATGGGCCAGGTGAAAACCTGCCATGCTCTGGTCCCTGCTGAAGGTCCCTGAGATGCTGGATCCCTAGGCCTGTTCAGTGTCAGCTCAAGTGTGAAGGAGACTTTGGTGGGGAATGAGCCTGTCCATGGGCCAGAGGAGTTTCTTGGAACTTCCTTTCCTCTCAGTTACTAAGGGAAAGCTCTTCTGGCTTCTGCTGTCCATCTTTCTGGAAGAAGGAACCCTGTGGTGTGGTACCAAAACACTGTCTAATCCCAGATCTAACCAGGGACACAGAGCCAACTCCTATTCTGCCTTAGAGGAAAATCCCAACTTTGCCCTCTTTCAGGATGGTCAGAAGCAGAGATACGTTGAGGGAAGAACTTTAAAGACTTTGCAGATCTTTGCTGTGGTTAATTGCCTTTCCTCTACAGTTTATTTTGTTTCTCATTTCCTTTGAGCTGATGTCACACATTTCCTCTTCTCAAGTGACTCTGCAGTCATGCTCCACTTGCTCCCATTCTGGTGTCCTGCTCTTGAGAGCTGCCTGCCTGGAGCCCTCCCAGCCCCAGCACAGAGAGAGTAACCTTCAGAAGACAGAGCACCTCCAGTGAGCCCCCAGCACTGCTCTGCTGAAGCTGAAGATGGACACGGGGTGCTGAATCCTTGGACTCAGGTAAGCACTGAGCACCAGATGCTTGTGCTGATGGTGTAACTGATCCTACCGTGGTCTATGCCCCGTGTAGCCACGAGCCAGTCAATCCCTCCAGGGAAAGCACAGCCCATGGGACAAAGTGTGCCCTGGGAGCAGAGTCTGCAGTTGCCTTGGCTGTGATCTGCTGTGCTTAGTTCCACCTCTGGCTCTGCGACCAGCGGCAGCGATGGTGTGAACCACCCGGGGGTACTGGCTGGGTGCTCGTGTGCATGGCAGGGCTTGGGCCAGGACTTGCCAGGGATTTTGGTGGAGGCTGCTGCAGTGAGGGGTGCAACCCACACCCTGAGCACTGCGCCTGTCCTGCCTCCCACCGGCACTGAGAGTATTCCCCATGGAAAAATGCTTCGGGAGGGGAGGCAGAGGGATTCCCCCCAGCACTCCTGAGCCCAGGGCTTGGGACACCTGGCAGGCAGACAGATGAAGCTGGGGTTCCCCAGGCTGAGGAGGGCAGTGGGTGCTGTGTGAGCTGAGCAGGGAATGGTGCTGTGCTCTGCCACAGCCGGGAACATTCTGGCTTGACAAGCACGGAGAGGAACCCAGCCCTGAGGTGCCTCCCTGGGTGGTGGCACTGGCACGGCACAGCCCGCTCCTGCAGCGGCACTGAGCTCTGCCAGCGCCGTAGGGGCTGGGAGGGGATGCTGCCAGCCCCCCAGCCTGCCTTTGCTAGGGATCTCTAGCAGGCTTAGGGACACAGAGCATGGCTCTGCCCTCGTCTCTCCCGGGTAGAGCAGGGCCCATCAGCTCAGGGCTCTGCAGTGGACATGGGTGTGCAGGTTTCCTCTCCCTTCTGCCCCATCTGCTGAACCTGGCAGGGAGATCCCACCAGTGCAGCTCACCACAGGTCCTGGGTGAGGTTTGAGGCTTCCATGGCCAGCCCCAGAAATGGAGGGGTGGATGGACACTGCCCTGCAGCACAGTCTGCAGGGACCATGTGAATAACACTTGTGGGCACATCTCTCCTTGTGAATTCTGCTCCCCCACCCCTGCTTTGGGTGCATTCAGGTGCAGTGGTAGAGCACCTTTCCTTGAAAGATCCCAGCCCCAGAACTGTCTGCACACAGAGGAGAGGGTTTAGGAAGAAGATTTGAATAAAAACCCTTAATTTCTCTCATGATCTTGGGTAATTAGGAGTTAAAAAATATTATTAGTATTATTTATTCTCAGATCTCAGTAGTGCATCAAACACAAAGAGCCTCACTGCCTTCTCTTGGCCCTGCACAGCCTCACCCCTCCCCTGTCTGCACGGGGTGGGTGCCTCTGGAGCAGGGACACAAACCCTTCCCAGGGCCCTGTGTCCCTGCCAGGAATGGTGCCTCCGGGGGTGGCAGGGCTGGGCTCAGACATGGACATGTAGGACCAGTCTGTGACAGTCATGTTTGATACGTAGATGAGGGTTTGGAAACAGACCTGTGAGAGAAACTGTTGGGCATTTTCTGGGGTGGGGGGGAGGCCCTGGCACAGGGTGCCCAGAGAAGCTGGGGCTGCCCCAGGATCCCTGGCAGGGCTCAAGGCCGGGTTGGGTGGGGCTTGGGGCACCCTGAGATGGTGGGGGGTGTCCTGGTCCATGGCAGGGGGGTAACTGAGGGGGTCCTCTGAGTTCCCTTCAACCCAGACTTGTCTGGGGTTCAATGACTCGCCTTGGGTCCTGCAGGAATCCCAGACAGAACAGGGAACAGTGTGGGCTCCTGCCTGTGCCAGGGCTCTCCCCAGGGCAGCAGGTGACACAGTACTCCTCAGGGGTGTGACACTTCTGTGGCCAGACCCTGAGGTGTCACTAGCCCTGAGCATCCTCACCTCCACCTGAATTTAGAGATCAGTGGGTTCTCAGCAGGGTGGCAGAGATCAAAGTGGAAGAGGACAGCCACCTATGTCACTTTGCCAAGCAGCAGCACTGCCAGGGCTGCTTGTTAACCCACCCAAACAGGGCTGAAGGATTGAATCCTCAAACACTCAACCCCCAGTGCTGTCCAGCACACAGCAGCAAGGGAAGGTGCAAGGACAAGCTGTATCTGTATTGTCATGTCCTTAGGGAGATGGGATCCCCTGTGATGGGAGAAGAACAGGGTCAAGAAGATGACTTCTTACCAGCTGGAAAGAAGTACCAAGGGGCCTGCAGCCTTCCAAAGAAGGGAGAGCTTTCTGGAGCTAGAGCTGACTTCCCCATTTGCAGAGGGAAAGAGTAAATGTGTAAAAGAGGAAGCCCCAGTTCTTGGGCACTGTGACTCAATTCACAGAGGCTGAGACAGGGGTTCATGCTACTGGGAAAAAGACAGAAAGTTTCAGGGCAGGAGAGTGTGTTCCCAGGAAGCAGCAGTCCTGGGGGCTGTGTGCAGGCTGGCAGAGCTGAGCTGGCACACTGCAGCACTGCTGGGACAGGCAGCTCACTACAGCTTCCTCATCCTCAAGCGAAGGCACCGTGTTCTGCAACCCCTGCGAGTTTATGGTCAGCAGACACAGTGTCCTGGCTGGTGGCTCTCCAACTGCTGCACCCATGCTGGTCATCTTCACCCCAGGGAAGATAAAACCAAGCAGGACTGCAGGACTGTGCTGGGCACTGGGGAGGCTGCACCTCCAGTGCTGGGTCCAGTTCTGGGCTCCTCACCATGAGAAGGACATTGAGGTCCTGGAGCCAGTCCAGAGAAGGGCAACCAGGCTGGGGAAGGGGCTGGAGGGCAAATCCTCTGAGGAGCAGCTGGGGGTGTTGAGCCTGGAGAAGAGGAGGCTGAGGGGAGACCTTCTCCCCATCCACCTCCCCTGCCCTGCCAGGAGGGTGCAGAGAGGTGGGGGATGGTCTCTGCAGCCAGGGGACAGGAGATGGGACAAGGGGCAATGGGCTCAAGCTGTGCCAGGGCAGGGGCAGCTCAGCTGGGAGGGCAAAGTTCTTCCCTGGCAGAGTTGTGGGGCTGTGGCACAGGCTGCCCAGGGAGGGGCTGAGTCACCCCCTGGGGGTGTTTAACAGAGGGAGATGAGGTGCTCAGGGATCTGGGTCAGCACAGGACAGGGATGGTTGGACTCCATGAGCTTAAAGGGCTTTTCCAACCTGGGGATGCTGGGATTCTGTGGCTGTGTCACAGAGAGGTGAGAACCTGCCCAGCATCAGGCAGGCACAGCCATCCTCTGGATGGTAAAAGAGCAGGGTAAAGTGTACAAGGGATCAGACTGAGTCTGAGGTAAGAACACAGGCTGTGTTGATGCTGCAGGTATTCCCTGTGTCAAAACTGCAGGCAAGATCTGAAGAAGCATTGAGGCAGGGACTGCTAATATTAAAACCTTGACAGCTGCTCTTCAAGCAGAGTGTTTGTCAGCAGCAGCACAGGAAAGTGCAGAGCTGCTGCTGCCACTTGCATTTGATGCAGAAATGGTGAGGGGAAAAAAAGAGCCAGATGGGTCTGATGATAACTTGAAATCAAACTGATGACACAAAAGAAAACAGCCAGGAGAGAGAAACTGTAGATAAAATTAACTGCCTACCACAAAACCATCACCCTGTAGAATTATTGACTTGTTACATCATTCCCTGAGTAAGAACACTGAGAGGTCTGTAACCTGTGGAGTGACTGAGATCCTGCAGTGCCTGTGACTGAGTAAACAACTACAGTCTGTACAGGAGTAAGCAGGGAAATGCCAGGAAACAACCAGAGGGGGAAAGGAGGAGACCCAGAAACCTGTTTGATACCCTAGACTCATTGACATGGAAAAAAAGATTAAGGAGCTTGAGATGGAGCAGAGAAACAGATTATTTAATCTAAGAACCCTCCTGCAGAAAAGGCTGTTGTGATGTGAGATCCCCACTGCAGCAAACACCACTGGCTGAAGACACACCAGCTAGTGTGGTGTGGAACTGAGATCAAGGAGAGGGCCCAGGGGACAGGGCAGGGGGTCTGTGGCACGGAGCAGAGCTCCTGTGGTCACAAGCAGCTGGAAATGAAAGGTGGGGTTTGGCTTAGCGATGGCACTGTACCCATCAGCTCATTTTATGCTTTACATTTTAAGGTGAGAAGAGAAACTAGAGCAGGAGATTCTGCTTCAGCCATGCTGCTCAGCACCACGATGCCTGCCAAGGGTCAAGGCGGCGCTGGAGGCGGTGCCAGTGACTACATCCCGTGCAGCATAGACTCCGAGTTTCGCTACAACCTCTTCACTGTTTTCTACAGCATCATCTTCATCCTGGGCTTTGCTGCCAACTGCTACGTGCTCTGGATTTTCACACATATTTACCCCACTAAGAAACTCAATGAAATCAAGATATTCATGGTGAACCTGACAGTAGCTGACCTGCTCTTCTTGTTCACGATGCCCATGTGGATTATTTACTATCACCACCATGGAGACTGGATCATGCCAGAGTTCCTCTGTAACGTGGCTGGCTGTTTATTTTTCGTTAACACCTACTCTTCCGTTGCCTTTCTGATGGTCATCACGTACAACCGGTACCAAGCTGTGACCAACCCTATCAGAGCTGCTCAGTTCACCACACAGAGAAGGGGCATCTACGTGTCAGCAGCTATCTGGGTTGTCATAGTGGGCAGCTCCTTGTATTACCTTTTTGACAATAATACTAATCAGGTGGAGACCAGTGTGAAGAACCTCACCCGGTGCTTTGAGCAGTACGACACTTCGGGCAGCGTTTCAGCTGTCCTTGCCATTCATGTCATCATCTGCATCCTCTTCTATATCATTTTCCTTTTCATCCTGGGCTGGAATGTTGTCATCATCAGGACCTTGTTCTCCAAATCGGTGCGGCCGCGGAAGAGCGCTCACGTGAAGCAGAGGGCGCTCTGGATGGTCTGCACGGTGCTGGCTGTGTTCATCATCAGCTTCGTGCCCCATCACATCGTGCACCTGCCGTGGACCCTGACGGTTCTGGAGCAGTGGAAGAAGGAGGATTGCTCGTTGCGCCAACGGCTCAATGACGCTCACCAGGTCACTTTGTGCCTCTTGAGTACAAACTGTGTGTTGGACCCAATCATCTACTGCTTCCTCACCAAGAAGTTCCAGAAGCATCTCTCAGAGAACCTGAAGAGCATGAAAGGGAGTCGCAAGTGCTCCAGGCAAACCACAGACACAATGATCGAGGGGGCCATTCACCAGGAGGTCTAGGTCAGGGTCTAGGTCAGCTCCTTTTGCTGAGATGCATGAGTTAGTCACTCATCTTCTCTCAGGGGGTACTGAGATCTTCTGTCAGTGGGTACTGAGGAACATTACAGAGGACCAGGATATATTTCCTTTTCTCCAGTATACAGAAGAATGGATTCTCATTTGTTCAACTGGCAGAACCTGTATCACTCTGGCAGAAAAGCACCTTCTCTGCAGGCTGATGTTCTCATGGGCACTGAGAACAGCTCAGACGATCTGCTTTGGCAGGAAAAAAACTGTGTCATTGACTCTCTGCAGTGAGCAGCTGGAAGCTACCTGCACTGAAATTTTCCATTGTGTCAGCCCAGAAAATACCATCCCTGGTCCTCTGCCTGCCCAAGTACCATCCACTGCCAGAGCTGTAAGAGACTTCTAGAACATCTGTAAGAACATGTCATCAAGGGACTTTTCTAAGCAGCTTGCATGGTTCTGTGAAGAGAAGAAGCTCTTACATTGCTAGAAGGAGTTCCTCAAATGCCATCAAAGGAGAGATCTGCTCCTCTGCTCCTTACTTCCCTACTCACACAGAGGGTTGAGGTCCATTTGTCTGGGAGCAGCTGTTCTGAACTCTGCCCTTTGCTCCCAGCTCTGGAATCAGTGAAGTAATTGGACTAGTAGGCAAGAAGAAAAATTGGCAGTGCCTCAACCCCCACCCCCAAATCAGCACTGTGTCAAAAGGGCTTGTTGTTTACCCCTGCTTTTTGTGTGACAGCACAACTGGCAGAGCAGTTCAGTGAGCTTTGTCTGAGTGTGTGTGTCACTGCAGAGCCAGTTGCCCTTTCAGGCTCCAGGAGCTGATTGCCAGCACGGGCATTATGATAAGAAAACCCTTCAAACACTTCACTATCTGTTTATTTAAAGGAGGCTGTAGTAACTAACTGTACACTGCTCCTTCCCCCAGCCTTTCCGTTCCTGCTGCAGAGAAATGAAGCTGACTAATGCTTGATAGCCTCTCACAAGTGGAATACCAGGGCAGGGCACAGCCACTGGAGTAGAGCAGTGTGGCCAGGGCTGGAGACTCCTCACTCAGGGCTGGCTGCTGCTGTTTGGGGCCCAGGGCAAACTGGTCTTCCAGGGGTGCTGAGCTCTGTTACCAGTCATGAGACACTTGAGGTTCCTTTTCTGGCCCAAATTGCTCAATCCAGCACAGGAAATTGGGTAGGGAAGGGAACTTACTTGTTTTCACAACAGATTTTGGTTCCCTAAACTACATAGGAGTGTCTGGCTGATGGCCAGCAAAGCCTGTCTGAACTGTGACCCCCATTATTCCTGGCCATGGACTTCCTACACCCACCAGAGGTGTGAAAGATAAGCTCAAGTCTTCCCAAAGATAGGACCAACATCAGTATCAGACTTTGGCTGTATCCAGACAGGGCTCCTTCAGATGGATCTCCTACAGATCCTCAAGCAGTTTACTTATGTGAATGAGCACAGAACTAACTGGTGTGCCTGGTATGTGCCAGGGAAGGCCATGCACTCCAGGCCCACTGGTGTGCCTGGTATGTGCCAGGGAAGGCCATGCATTCCAGGCCCACTGGTGTGCCTGGTATGTGCCAGGGAAGGCCATGCACTCCAGGCCCAGTGCCAGGCAGAGGAAGGAATCTGAACACATTTCCCTCCTGGTCCTGGGCTCTGCTCCAGCCTTCTGAGCCACAGCATGGTGTGAATTGAAATTCTTTAATTTAAAAACCTCTATCCTGCTTGTGGAGGAATCTGCATCTATTTCTGCCCTCCCCAGGCAGCACGTGCTGGCTGAGGAGTTCTTCCAGCTGGTAGATGGGAAGGAGCTTTCCCCTTTTCCCCTGGCCACCCCAAGATAGCAGAGTTCTCTTGCTTCACAGCCCCTAAAGCACTGAAAAGATGGAGTTGGGCAACTCTTAAGAGGAAATGGAAAGGGATTTTCTGTGGACAGCTGCTAAATGCATGATCTCCTATTGATTCCTGGAAAGCTTCCAACAAAGTTTACTGTTTGTTCTACTTACTGTGGGCAAGTAACATCATTACTCCTCCAAAACCAGCTGTAAGGCCAGTGTGGGCTCAGAGAACAAATGAAAACATGCATTCAAGAAGGGTAAGCAGAGGAAAAAGCCCCGAGGACACTTGAGGAGGGAATGCTGCAGTAATTCAGTGGCAAAACCAGTCTGAGCTTCTACCGCTGTTGCTGGGATTACTTTCTTGGTTTCACTGCAGCGTTGCATTGCTCTGCTTTGCCCTGTAACAAAACGTGATCTCCAAAGGTCTTTTGAATAAACCATGTCCCCAAAGTGTTTTGTCCTTCAACTTCCCCCACCTCAGCCACCTCCCCTGCCCTGCCAGGAGGGTGCAGAGAGGTGGGGGATGGTCTCTGCAGCCAGGGGACAGGAGATGGGACAAGGGGCAATGGGCTCAAGCTGTGCCAGGGCAGGGGCAGCTCAGCTGGGAGGGCAAAGTTCTTCCCTGGCAGAGCTGTGGGGCTGTGGCACAGGCTGCCCAGGGAGGGGCTGAGTCACCCCTGGGGGTGTTTAACAGAGGGGAGATGAGGTGCTCAGGGATCTGGGTCAGCACAGCACAGGGATGGTTGGACTCCATGAGCTTAAAGGGCTTTTCCAGCCTGGTGACTGCGATTCCGCCTTGTCCTCGAGGCAAAGGCCCCGGCTCTGCTGACACGGCCGGGGCCCGGCGGCGTTTTGGGGGGAGAGCTCCCGGGAAGGGGGATTCAAGGCTCAGCCACGGCCCGGCCCGCCGAAGGGCTGGGGGCCGCGCTGCTCTCCGAGGCGACACGCTGTGCAAACGGCCGGCGGCCGCCAGCCCGAACCTGGGCCCGCGGGCACGGCGAGGCCCTGGAGTAGCGACAGGCACCGGCCCACGGGACGGCCCGCTGAGCCGCGGCCGGTCCCGGCCGCCCGGCCCAGCCCCGGGGCGGGCACAAGGCCGCTCCCCCGCCACAGCCCCGCCCCGGGCCGCGGCCGCTTTCGTGCCGGTGACGTCACTTCCATCGCCGACCGCCCTGCTTCCGGGCGGCGCTGCGGCGGGCGGGGGTGAGGAGGCGCGGGGCCGCCGCTGCCATGTCCGCTGCGGGACGCGCTCCCGGGCCCGGCTCCGGAGCCGCCTCTCGGTAAGAGCTCGCTGAGGGAGGCTGGGCCGACGCTGCGAGCCCGGGGCCGCTGCGGGGAGGGCGGCGCGCTGCTTCCCGCCGAGCCCCCGGCGCCACTCCCCCGCCTGGGGCCGGGCCGGGCCCAGCGGGCCGGGGCTGGGCGGCAGCGGGGACCGAGGAGTAAGGCGTGAGCTCCCGCCGCCTCCCTGAGCGGGAGGCCGGGCGAGGAGCGCTGGGCTAGCCCCCAGGGCAGACCGCTGTCCCCAGAGCACGGCTGGAGGCCGGGCCCGGACGGGGCCTCCCGGCGCTTCTGGTGCCCCGTTCGCTGCCGCCGGTGCTTGGCGGAGCTGGGAAGCGGCCGAAAGGCGCAGGAAGGCGCCGGCTGCCTTCGCGTAGCCCCCCTGGGGAGAAGCGGCTTGTGCGGGGCAGCCGGGAAAGGGCCGGGCCCCGGGGTGCGCCCAGGGCCCGGGGCGGGGGGGCGTTTGCAGGGCCAGCAGCGGTAGGGATCCTCGGCTCAGGAGTCCCCCCCGGGTGTGCTCGCCCTGCTCAAGCTGTGTTGGTTCTGCAGGGGCAGTGGGACGTGCCTGCCCTTCCGAGCCACTGGATCGGTTCAGTCCCCTGCACCAGAGCTGGTGCAGGTGGGTCCGGGAGGCCCAGGTTGGGGCCTGGCAGGGTTGTGGCAGGACCCAGCTCGGCTCAGCTGGACGTTCCTGGTTCTGGGAATGCTGCACAGAGTGGCTGAAGCTTCACATGGAGCCAGCTCTGGCATGGCGTGCCTTAGTTTGGTTTCTGCACTGCATGGTGGGGCTAAATTGTTTCCAGACTGGAGCTAGTCCTTGCTGCAGCATAGCTGTAGGCAGTCAGACACAGCCTTGTACAAAGAAGTCTTCCTGGACTTTACTTTTAGTATAGAGCTGGCTCTACTTGTGTGATGTACTCAGTCTGCAGTGTGGTAACTTCCAGCTGGTAATTAAAAGTCAACCATACTGATTAAGGTGTTTATCATTATGTACCTCTGAGTTTTCATTTCCTTCAGTTTTGTCTGATGAGGATTATCTTAACCTGCCTTACTCAGTATTGTGAATGTTTGAATCACAGCAGCTCATGTGCCACATGTCACTTCTTTCTGTAATCAGCTGGTTTAGAAATGCAGGCAGGTGCTGGCTTCCTCAGCCTGCAAAACTCCTGGGCCATCCAGCTGCACCCATTGTGCTTTTGGGTTTCTTACCACCTCCTGGTGTGAGACTTGTGCAATTCCACAATCCAATTTTCCCTGCACAACCAGTGACCCACAGGTACTCCCACTGCTCTGCATCTCAGAGGTAGCTGAGGTTAAGGTCTCTCACTTTACAGTCCATTACAGTTACTGAGGAGCATCCTTTTTGCAGTGCCTCAGCTCATCCACCCAACCTCAGAAGCAGCTGTGGCACCTTGCTGACTGTATCCTTGGGTTGTGTGACAGATGGGGCTCATCACAGCTGTCTGCAGTAGCTGTTGTAACTCCTGAGTAATGGTGACTGTGGGAGCATGTACAGCTTCTCAGAACTCTGCTGTCTGTCACTGAATGAGTTTTGAGTTGAGTGTGTCAGAGCCCACTAATGAGATGGGTCTCCATGCTTTGTGTTAATGGGTTGGAGTACCTCTGCAGCAGAGAATATACAATGCCCTATATGTTAATTACTGGGCTGGAATGAATTAATTCTGTAATGCCCTGACTGTGTACCACAGGACAGTTACATATGACTAAACATAACACTGGATAAAACACACTGAAATAGTTTAATTGAATGAAACCCCTACCAACTGCTGTGACATGCAGGTCACCTTATACATAAAGATTCCAGGCTTGAAGCAGGTAATGTGTGGTTGTGGATGGGGTAACTTGGTGCCTCTGTTCTTAGTTATCTGCAGTAGGATTATTTTTCCCTTTCCCTGCAAGTTTTTTTTCCTTCTTCCTTTTCTTTTCTTTTTTTAAATTTTTTTCCCCCCTGAAAGGTGCTTGTTGAAAATGGATCTTTGTTAAAACTGATCTGGGTCTACAAAACCCTGTGATGGAAAAAGGAGCTGTTATGATGGAGAGGTACTGGAAACTTTTGAGACCTTGGATGGAATCATGCCAGGATTTAACAACTAGTAGTTCATGTAGGATTTTACACCAAGAAGTTTCTCCAGGCAGCCCAGCTCCAGACAGCATCAGCTCTTTCAGTAGGTACTGAGTGGTTTTGCCACCTCAACCAGTGGCCCACAGTGGTTAGCTGTAAGTTGTGGAAGGTCTTCTTCAGCTTGTGTCTCACCCAAAATTTATTCTCTTTCTTCCATTCTAATTTATCTGGAAGTTTTTCCTTGCAGTTGGTTAAAAGGCAGCAAAAGAAGTGTCTCTTCAACAGGGGTCTCCTTGTGCCACCCCCCCCAGCTTGTGCAGATGCTGTGACTGGAGGCATTCCAGCACTTGAGGGAGCATCTTCAGATCCTTTCTTCCTTCTTGCAGCTCCCTCCAGTAATAGTGGTGCTGCAAGGGTTCAGATCTTGTAGTGAGTCCCCAGACCTGATGGTCAGGAGTGCTGAGGGCAGGTGTCACAGCATGGCAGAGTGGGCTCTCCTGTCTGGCATGTTGCTTTGACCCACACCAGTTCCTGCTGTCATGGCTTTTTTCCAGGTTGTTGCTGGTCAGCCCTGTAACTGGGCAATATAAACCAGCTTTGTATTTAGAAAAAATAATTTAGTATCAGGATGAAGCTGATTTGGAACTTTTACCATCTTTAAATAAACTTGGGGTTAAAGTTAGGGCTGGTCTAACTTCAGAGGTGACTGAATGACTTCAGTTCTGCAGGAAACAGGAGATGAATTGAGACCTGTTGACAGAGATATTGTCACATCCTGAGAGCATCCTGAGCATTGAGATTTGCAGTTTGTGTTTGAATCCTGACAGTGCTGTTTCTCTGAGAGTCACCAGCTGGAACACAGCTTTAAGCCTCAGGGATGGTTACTATTCCTGTCCTATCTGTGTGATTCTGTTTTGAGGATTTTACAAATCAGTCTCTATTTAGGCCTATGACAATGTTTTTGACCAATTCTCTTTGAAACAGCTTAAGAAATTCTTCTTAAATAGGATTCATTTAAAAGCATCAGAGTGGAAAAAGGCATATTCAAAACCTGGATCATTTGAAAAAGTAGGTGATTATCACAGAATCTTAGGGGTTGGAAGGGACCTCAAGAGATCATCGGGTCCAACCCCCCTGCCAAAGCAGCTCCCTATCTCATATTACATAGATAGGCGTCCAGATGAGACTTGAATCTCTCCAGAGAAGGAGACTCCACCACCTCCCTGGGCAGCCTGTCCCAGGGCTCCCTCACCCTCACTGGGGAAAAGTTCCTCCCCATGTTGGTGTGGAACTTCCTGTGCTCCAGTTTACAGCCATTGCCCCTTGTCCTGTCCCCACAGACACTGAGAAGGGGCTGGCCAATTCCCCCTGCACCCCATGTCTAAGATATTTATAAACACTAATTAGGTCCCCCCCCTAAGGCTTCTTTTTTCCAAGCTGAACAGCCCCAGCTCACTCAGCCTTTCCTCACAGGGGAGATGCTCCAGACCCCTAATCAACTTTGTCACCCTTCTCTGGACTCTCTCCAGAAGGTCCCTGTCTTTTTTATCCCAGGGAGCCCAGAACTGGACACAACACTCCAGCTGGGGCCTGAGCAGGGCAGAGCAGAGGGGGAGGATCACTTCCTTCGACCTGCTGCCCACACTCCTCCTGTTGCCCCCAGGATCCCATTGTCTCTCTCAGCCCCAGGGCACACTGCTGGCTCATAGCCAACCTGTCACCCACCAGCACCCCCAGGTCCTTCTCCACAGAGCTCTTTTCCAACAGGTCATCCCCCAGCCTGTCCTGATTCCAGCAGTTATTCCTCCCCAGGTGCCAGACTCTCCACTTGCTGTTGTTGAATCTCATCTGGTCTCTCCCTGCCCAGCTCTCCAGCCTGGCCAGGCCTCTGGATGGCAGCGCAGTGTCCTGCCTGTCAGCCACCCCTCCCAGCTCTGGATCATCAGGTACTTGCTGAGGGTGGGTGCTGTTCCCTCAGCAAGGTGTCAATGAAGATATTAAACAGGACTGGACCCAACACTGAGCCCTGGGGACACCACTGCTCACAGGCCTCCATTCAGATTCTACTCCACTGATCACACCCTCTGAGCCCGGTCTGACAGCCAGTTCTCAACCCACCTCACTGTCCACTCGTCTATCCCTTGTTTCCTCAGCTTCTCTATCAGGATGTTGTGGGAGACAGTATCGAAAGCTTTGCTAAAGTCAAGGTAGATGACATCCACTGCTCTCCCTCTATCCATCCTTTATTTGTTCTTCAAAGCAGAAAACAAAGTGACAGCTGTTCTCAGAACCAGGTTTTGACAGGGTTCCTGTCAGAAATTCCCCATGCTGCTTTTTGTAATTGTCTTACAGCTACTGGGGAGAATACTGGCCCAGGAAACAGCCCTGTTGGCTGACAGCTTTGAGTTGAACATAGGAGTCTGGGTCTGGTCCCAGTTGCAATACCTTTCTTATAGCTCTTGACATTTCAGAAGCTGCTGCTGCTGTGATTACTCTGTGTACTTGAAATCACAGTTTCTTGTCCATCTAGAACTTTGGGGGTACAGGGAGGGGAGCCTTCTTTCTAGAAGATAAAGGGACTTCAAGTTAACAAGGACTACTTGTTTCCTCTTCATTAGCCTGGTTGGTATTTTGGAGAACCATAAAGACACAGGAGGTTAATTTCTTCTTTTTCTACTCTATCTTCTCTTCTTTTTACCTATCCAGTAGTTAGTGCTCATGCCAAGCCTATTGCTGTGTTGACCTTTCTGGATATGAGGAAAAATGAATTCTTCTGGCTTAAAAAAAACCAACCCAAACCAAAACAAAAGGAAGTTATGAAATACTGCATCTTGCCTGCCCTGAAGAGAGCAAAGAAGTCCCCAGGAGTCAATGCTACCACTGCTATCAGCATTTTAAAATGAGGGAGCAGAAGTAGTTTGCTGATTCCCTGAATTTACTCATCTGGCTGGTTGTTTTCCAGGACCTAAAGAATTTAACTTTGTGGAAGGAAAAACCCTGCAAGTTGTTAGGTGTCTCTAATCTCTGAATGCAGTGAGCTATTTGGGGCTGCTTTGGGCTTTGCTGAAGGTGTTGGTTCTCACTGAGAACTGGTTAGGAGGATGTCACACATCTTTTTCCAGTGTGGGCTGTGAAAGGTGGGCTTCTTAGAGAGGTTTTGGCAGAGTCCATTAACTGGAGTAAGTGGAAGATGACAGCCCTTTGGGGAACTTCTGGGTGGTGACAGATTCTGGAACTAAAAGGCAGCAGAAAATACTGTGGCTTGTTCTTTCTCAAAGGTTACTTGATGTGTATGGTGAGGAACAAGGTACTGATTCCTTGGGCTGGTTTTAGCCTGGAGGTGTATGTCCTTAGTCTCCTTAGGGCCTGTGGGTTGCCTGGGAATGGGCACATGGTGACAGGTGACAGAGGTACCAGGGCTCTGAGAGGACTGGAAATGAGTTGTGTCAGCATCCTTTGCCTGTCCTGGCTCTCAGATAAAAGTGATTGTAACTTTACAGACTGTAGGGTTAAACAGTCTTTGATTACAAGTGCAGTAGTTTGCATAATGTGGTGTCAGCTGTTAGGAAAATGCACATTATTATTATTATTTATTATTAGCCACAGCTCAGCTAATTGCAGATGGCTCAGTGAAACAGTGACCTGCTCATTCAGCTGTTCACATCCCTTCTGCATTCTAGATTCCCTGCAACCACCAGCATGTCCAGCACTGTGTATTCAGAACATGCAGCACTATTTTCCAGGATTTATTTGGTGTGAGGGGTTCATTCTCAATTGCAAGGTCTGAGGAACATGTGTTTGTAGCAATGAAGGTATCTGCATGATGGTGTTTGTTTCCTCCTGGAAACACACAATGTCTACACATCCCAGGTTAGAGGGCTTGGTTTATGTGGTGCCTGAATCCCAGAATCACAGACTCACAGGGGTTGGAAGGGCCCTCCAGAGCCCATGGGGTCCCACCCCCTGCCAAAGCAGGGTCCCTAGGACAGGGCACACAGGTCGGTGTCCAGACGGGGCTGGAATCTCTCCAGAGAAGGAGACTCCACACCCCCTGGGCAGCCTGTCCCAGGGCTCCCTCACCCTCACTGGGGAAAAGTTCTGCCCCAGGTTGCTGTGGAACTTCCTGTGCTCCAACTTGCAGCCATTGCCCCTTGTCCTGTCCCCACAGACACTGAGAAGGGGCTGGCCATTCCCCCTGCATCCCATCCTTCAGATATTGATAGACATTCAGAAGGTCCCCCCTGAGTCTTCTTCTCTCCAGGCTGAACAGCCCCAGCTCACCCAGCCTTTCCTCCCAGGGGAGATGCTCCAGGCCCTTCAGCATCTCCTCAGCCTCCTCTGGACTCTCTCCAGGAGATCCCTGGCTGTTTGATCCCAGGGAGCCCAGCACTGGACACAACACTCCAGCTGGGGCCTGAGCAGGGCAGAGCAGAGGGGGAGGATCCCCTCCTGTCACCTGCTGCCCACACTCCTCCTGATGCCCCCAGGATCCCATTGTCTCTCTCAGCCCCAGGGCACACTGCTGGCTCATGGCCACCCTGTCACCCACCAGCACCCCCAGCTCCTTCTCCACAGAGCTCCTCTCCAGCAGCTCCCCCCCAGCCTGTCCTGATTCCAGCAGTTATTCCTCCCCAGGTGCCAGACTCTCCACTTGCTGTTGTTGAATCTCATCTGGTGTCTCCCTGCCCAGCTCTCCAGCCTGGCCAGGGCTCTGGATGGCAGCGCAGTGTCCTGCCTGGCAGCCACCCCTCCCAGCTCTGGATCATCAGGTACTTGCTGAGGGTGGGTGCTGTTCTCTCAGCAAGGTGTCAATGAAGATATTGAACAGGACTGGACTGCACACTGAGCTCTGGGAACACCACTGGTCACAGGCATCCAGTCAGACTCTACTTCACTGATCACAACCCTCTTCTTTTGGTTCTTTTGTTTGTGTTGACCAGAGGAAAGGTGTGGACAGAAACCTTGTGTCTCTTCTTGTGAGCACAGCTGTGTGACCCCTGAAGGCTCAGGCTTCTTACCTTCTTTTTTTCCCTTTCTCCTCAAACACTGTAACTCAGGAAATCAGTCATTTCAAAACAACAAAACAACCAACCTTCCCTTCTAAAAAAAAGCCAGACCCAAACTGCTTTGGGCCTTGCTGGCTCCCCATTAACCCTCTGACTCCTCCTTGCTCTTTGTGCTGTGTATAGTTGCCATTTGGGTGAATCTGGCTCAAACCCAGCCTCAAACAAAGCAGCTTATGGTATCAAAATGTCAAACCTTTCCCACTGTGTTTCCTTTGTCCATCTCTTTGGTGTGTCCTGCTCCTTCAAGGCCTCCTGAATGGTTTCTCTGTGCCTGTAGCAGAAGCTGAACATGCATTTGGTGGCTGTGGTGTTGCTGCTTGGCTCCCTGTCTGCAGCAGTGAGTAGGAATCCCCATTGGCTTACTGCATGCACTGCTTTTCAGTGGTGAGACTCAGGAGGATACAGGGAGCAAAAGTTGTCTCTTTTTCTGTTGTAAAGCAAATGTTCTGAGTAGGACAGGTCCAAAGCCTGCGAGGTTATATCACCACAACTTTGGTGCCTGGAAGCATGTTTTTGTTTTCTGGGGAAGAGAGTTGTAGGTTGCAATGAGTCACTGCTTTCAGAACTGAACAGATTTGAGGACTCCTGGATTGAAAACAGTTTATACAGGCTAAAATTAAAAAAGTTATGTAACAACTAGACTGGCAGCTAGAGAATTCAAAGAAATAATGGCATGAAAGAGAAAAAAGGAAATGGGAATAGGTGGAAGGACACCAGGGAAGAGAAAGTAAAAGTGTTTTCTACTGTGGGAGTTTTCTCAGCCTGTGTGGTGTCTTTTGAGGATTTTGTAGCAGGTTTGGACTGGTTTTGTGCATTTGAATGTAGGTTTTTTTACTGATTGTGTTAGTCTGGATCAAGAGTAAGCTAGAAGCTCTCACAGTAACTTCAATAACAGCCTCATCTCTGTTATAAAAGACATGTGCATGGCATACCTGAGGTCAGCCTGGAGATTCTTGGCAGAGTTGGTCACTGTTGGCACATGTTAATTGTGATTCATACTGAAGGGACTTCACAGCATCACCAGGTTGGAAAAGCCCTTCAGGATCAAGTCCAACCATTCCCATCCTAAGCCAAACCAGATCCCTGAGCACCTCATCTCCCCTCTGTTAAACACCCCCAGGGGTGACTCAGCCCCTCCCTGGGCAGCCTGTGCCACAGCCCCACAACTCTGCCAGGGAAGAACTTTGCCCTCCCAGCTGAGCTGCCCCTGCCCTGGCACAGCTTGAGCCCATTGCCCCTTGTCCCATCTCCTGTCCCCTGGCTGAAGAGACCATCCCCCACCTCTCTGCACCCTCCTGGCAGGGCAGGGGAGGTGGATGGGGAGAAGGTCTCCCCTCAGCCTCCTCTTCTCCAGGCTCAACCCCCCCAGCTCCCTCAGCTGCTCCTCAGAGGATTTGCCCTCCAGCCCCTTCCCCAGCCTGGTTGCCCTTCTCTGGACTGGCTCCAGGACCTCAATGTCCTTCTGATGCTGAGGAGCCCAGAACTGGACCCAGCACTCGAGCTGCAGCCTCCGCAGTGCCCAGCCCAGGGGCACAATCCCCTCCCCAGACCTACTGGCCAGAACTAACATGAAAGAAAGATAGTTGGGAGGAATGGGACCTCCAGGGTCAGTTTGGGAAAAAAGCCATAAGGAATTTCTTTTACCAAAATTGTACCTAGTAGAGATGAGCATCTTCCATGATGGAAAGAGACTTTCACTGGGATGTGGCCATGGCAGGGTACCAGCTGCACAGGAATGGTGGGAGAGGTATTTGGTGAGAGATGGGCATGGAGGAGTTTTGTGAAGGATAATGGCACTGCAAATACAGGAGCAGAGGAGCACTGCTGGGTGCTGTACTGGTGGAAATCCTAAACTTCAAATGTACCCCTGGGATTCTCCTGGCAGCCCCTAGATCAGGGCAGTGACAGTGGCTGGGAGCAACTGAGGTCAGAGAAGCTGCAAATCTGGAAGAGATACAGTGGGATATTTTGACTGCCTAAACAGAGACCACTGAGAGAATGTTCTTGAAACTCAGTCACTGTCTGCCAAGGACAAACTGACAAGAACTACTGCTTTTTGGAGTGATGTAGTACATAGGACTTTCTTTAAGCTGGTGGTGGGATGGCTTAGAGCTGCCACAGTACAATTGGGTACAACTGATTAGAAGGGGACAGCAGACAAAATCAGTCCAGCACCTGGGTATTCACTCTGAAGTCATTACAATACCTAAAAGTGAATCAGGGAGTTTAAAAATCCCCCAAACCATAAAACGATCTGCCCCAAAAGTGAGCAGCTTACAGGCAGAAGCAGCAAAAAGCCCAGTTTGAAAGCAAGCAGGTTGGTCCCCCTCAGGGAATCCCTGCACAGCCCAACAGCCAAGCTAAAAGCTGCCATGAATCATAGAATCATAGGCTGGCATGGGTTGGAAGGGACCCCAAGGATCACAGAGCTCCAACCCCCTGCCACAGGCAGGGACACCAACCTCAGGCCTGGAGCTACACAAGGTTGCCCAGGGCCCCATCCAACCTGGCCTTGAACACCCCCAGACACGGGGCACCCACCCCCTCTCTGGGCAGCCCCTTCCAGCCCCTCACCACTCTCTCTGCAAAGAACTTCCCCCTAAGATCCAATCTAACCCTTCCCTCCTCCAGCTTCACTCCATCCCCCTTGTCCTGCCAGTCTCTGCCCTTGAACAAGCTGATTCCCCTCCTGTGTCTCTGCTCCCTTCAGGGACTGGCAGGCTGCAATGAGGTCCCCCCACAGCCTTCTCTTCTCCAGGCTGAGCCAGCCCAGCTCCCTCAGCCTCTCTCCAGAGGGGAGCTGCTCCAGGCCTCTGAGCATCTTAGTGCTAAAGATGTGCTCTAGAGGATGTCCTGGGTACCCCAGACAGGTGCTGCCAGCACAAAGCTCCTACAGAGCATAAGATAACAAAGGACAAATCACTGCTTGAGGGAAAGTACAGTCCTTTGGGAAAGAGTCAGCATGGCTTCTGTAAAGGGACTGGCTCTGTGCTGGAGTTCTGCATGTGCATGAGTAGAGGGAAGCAACAGGTATAATCAGATTCCTAGAAAACATCTGACAAAGCTGGATCAGAGAAGCTGGGCTTCTGCAGGCCTGGAGGAGAGCTGCTCGCTCAGTGGAGAGCTGCTGAAAGCAAGCTTTGTGCCCCAGGGGACCTCCAGAGGCGGCCTCCTCCAGCTTCCTGCTCACAGGAGATAGGTTGTTCAGGGTCTTGTCTACTCCAGTTTTGAAAAGGTTTAAGGGTGAACATGTCACCACCCCCATGGGTCAGTCTTCCATTGCAAACCACTCCAGTGTGCAACTGGAATTTTCCTTGTTGCAGTTGATAACTGTTGCAATGTATGACTTGTCTCTTTCTCTAGGCAACTGAGATGAGTCTGTTCCTTGTTGCAGTTGATAACTGTTGCAATGTATGACTTGTCTCTTTCTCTAGGCAACTGAGATGAGTCTGGCTGTGTCTTCTGAATGTTTTGAATGTGTTTTTCTGAATGTTTGTGTAATACCTCAATACAGATGAGTGTCTAGCTGCTACTGAAACAAATAAATAAGAACCAGAACAGTCATACAGGAATCTAACCTATAGAATTGAAATATCTGTAGCTTAATGGGGTGGGGGGGGAGAAAGTTGTTTCCTTTTAAAATTGCAGTGTTCTTTTTTTTCCACTGTTGCTGCCTATCCTAGGGCAAGTATTGCTATTGAAAGGCCTATAAATGCTTACTTTCTAGGGTATTATTATGCTATGTCCTATATGGACCATTTGCCACACATCCTTCTCTGATGTGGAGTCCCCCCCCATCCCCTGGCAGTGGAGTCCCCCCCCATCCCCTGGCAATGGAGTCCCCCCCCATCCCCTGGCAGTGGAGGTCCCCCCCATCCCCTGGCAGTGGAGTCCCCCCCCATCCCCTGGCAGTGGAGTCCCCCCCCATCCCCTGGCAGTGGAGTCCCCCCCCCATCCCCTGGCAGTGGAGTCCCCCCCCATCCCCTGGCAGTGGAGTCCCCCCCCATCCCCTGGCAGTGGAGTCCCCCCCCCATCCCCTGGCAGTGGAGTCCCCCCCCCCCCATCCCCTGGCAGTGGAGTCCCCCCCCCCCCCTCCCCTGGCAGTGGAGTCCCGTCCCCCCCCTCCCCTGGCAGTGGAGTCCCCCCCCCCCCCTCCCCTGGCAGTGGAGTCCCCCCCCCCCCTCCCCTGGCAGTGGAGTCCCCCCCCCCCCCTCCCCTGGCAGTGGAGTCCCCCCCCCCCTCCCCTGGCAGTGGAGTGAGTCCCCCCCCCCCTCCCCTGGCAGTGGAGTGAGTCCCCCCCCCCCCTCCCCTGGCAGTGGAGTGAGTCCCCCCCCCCCCTCCCCTGGCAGTGGAGTGAATCCCCCCCCCCCCCTCCCCTGGCAGTGGAGTGAGTCCCCCCCCCCCCCTCCCCTGGCAGTGGAGTGTGTCCCCCCCCCCCCTCCCCTGGCAGTGGAGTGTGTGTCCCCCCCCCCTCCCCTGGCAGTGGAGTGTCCGTCCCCCCCCTCCCCCTGGCAGTGGAGTGTGTCCCCCCCCCTCCCCCTGGCAGTGGAGTGTGTCCCCCCCCTCCCCTGGCAGGTGGAGTGTGTCCCCCCCCCTCCCCTGGCAGTGGAGTGTGTCGTCCCCCCCCCTCCCCTGGCAGTGGAGTGTGTCGTCCCCCCCCCCTCCCCTGGCAGTGGAGTGTGTCGTCCCCCCCCCTCCCCTGGCAGTGGAGTGTGTCGTCCCCCCCCCCTCCCCTGGCAGTGGAGTGTGTCGTCCCCCCCCCTCCCTGGCAGTGGAGTGTGTCGTCCCCCCCCCTCCCCTGGCAGTGGAGTGTGTCGTCCCCCCGGCAGTGGAGTGTCCCCCCCCCCCCCCCCCCCTCCCCTGGCAGTGGAGTGTCCCCCCCCCCCCCCCCCCTCCCCTGGCAGTAGAGTGTCCCGTCCCCCCCCTCCCCTGGCAGTGGAGTGTGTCCCCCCCCCCCCCCCCTCCCCTGGCAGTGGAGTGGTGTCCCCCCCCCCCCCCCCTCCCCTGGCAGTGGAGTGTGTGTCCCCCCCCCCCTCCCCTGGCAGTGGAGTGTGTGTGTGTGTGTCCCCCCCCCTCCCCTGGCAGTGGAGTGTGTGTCCCCCCCCCCTCCCCTGGCAGTGGAGTGTGTGTCCCCCCCCCCCTCCCCTGGCAGTGGAGTGTGTCCCCCCCCCCTCCCCTGGCAGTGGAGTGTGTGTCCCCCCCCTCCCCTGGCAGTGGAGTGTGTGTCCCCCCCCCCCTCCCCTGGCAGTGGAGTGTGTGTCCCCCCCCCCCTCCCCTGGCAGTGGAGTGTGTGTCCCCCCCCCCCTCCCCTGGCAGTGGAGTGTGTGTCCCCCCCCCTCCCCTGGCAGTGGAGTGTGTGTCCCCCCCCCCCTCCCCTGGCAGTGGAGTGTGTCCCCCCCCCCCCCCCCTCCCCTGGCAGTGGAGTGTGTCCCCCCCCCCCCCCCCTCCCCTGGCAGTGGAGTGTGTCCCCCCCCCCCCCCTCCCCTGGCAGTGGAGTGTGTGTGTGTCCCCCCCCCCCCCCTCCCCTGGCAGTGGAGTGTGTGTCCCCCCCCCCTCCCCTGGCAGTGGAGTGTGTGTCCCCCCCCCCTCCCCTGGCAGTGGAGTGTGTCCCCCCCCCTTCCCCTGGCAGTGGAGTGTGTGTCCCCCCCCCTCCCCTGGCAGTGGAGTGTGTGTCCCCCCCCCCTCCCCTGGCAGTGGAGTGTGTGTCCCCCCCCCCTCCCCTGCAGTGGAGTGTGTGTCCCCCCCCCCCCTCCCTGGCAGTGGGAGTGTGTGTCCCCCCCCCTCCCCTGGCAGTGGAGTGTGTGTCCCCCCCCCCTCCCCTGGCAGTGGAGTGTGTCTCCCCCCCCCCTCCCCTGGCAGTGGAGTGTGTCTCCCCCCCCCCTCCCCTGGCAGTGGAGTGTGTCTCCCCCCCCCCCTCCCCTGGCAGTGGAGTGTGTCTCCCCCCCCCCCTCCCCTGGCAGTGGAGTGTGTCTCCCCCCCCCCCTCCCCTGGCAGTGGAGTGTGTCTCCTCCCCCCCCCCTCCCCTGGCAGTGGAGTGTGTCTCCCCCCCCCCCTCCCCTGGCAGTGGAGTGTGTCCCCCCCCCCCCCTCCCCTGGCAGTGGAGTGTGTCCCCCCCCCCCCTCCCCTGGCAGTGGAGTGTGTCCCCCCCCCCCCCTCCCCTGGCAGTGGAGTGTGTCCCCCCCCCCCCTCCCCTGGCAGTGGAGTGTCCCCCCCCCCCCCCCCTCCCCTGGCAGTGGAGTGTCCCCCCCCCCCCCCCCTCCCCTGGCAGTGGAGTGTCCCCCCCCCCCCCCCTCCCCTGGCAGTGGAGTGTCCCCCCCCCCCCCCCTCCCCTGGCAGTGGAGTGTCGTCCCCCCCCCCCCTCCCCCGGCAGTGGAGTGTCGTCCCCCCCCCCCTCCCCCGGCAGTGGAGTGTCGTCCCCCCCCCCTCCCCGGCAGTGGAGTGTCGTCCCCCCCCCTCCCCTGGCAGTGGAGTGTCGTCCCCCCCCCCTCCCTGGCAGTGGAGTGTCCCCCCCCCCCCCTCCCCTGGCAGTGGAGTGTCCCCCCCCCCCCCTCCCCTGGCAGTGGAGTGTCCCCCCCCCCCCTCCCCTGGCAGTGGAGTGTGTCCCCCCCCCCCCTCCCCTGGCAGTGGAGTGTGTCCCCCCCCCCCCCTCCCCTGGCAGTGGAGTGTGTCCCCCCCCCCCCTCCCCTGCAGTGGAGTGTGTCCCCCCCCCCCTCCCCTGGCAGTGGAGTGTGTCCCCCCCCCCCTCCCCTGGCAGTGGAGTGTGTCCCCCCCCCCTCCCCTGGCAGTGGAGTGTGTCCCCCCCCCCCTCCCCTGGCAGTGGAGTGTGTCCCCCCCCCCCTCCCCTGGCAGTGGAGTGTGTCCCCCCCCCCTCCCCTGGCAGTGGAGTGTGTCCCCCCCCCCCTCCCCTGGCAGTGGAGTGTGTCCCCCCCCCCCTCCCCTGGCAGTGGAGTGTGTCCCCCCCCCCCTCCCCTGGCAGTGGAGTGTGTCCCCCCCCCCTCCCCTGGCAGTGGAGTGTCCCCGCCCCCCTCCCCTGGCAGTGGAGTGTGTGTCCCCCCCCCCTCCCCTGGCAGTGGAGTGTGTGTCCCCCCCCCCTCCCCTGGCAGTGGAGTGTGTGTCCCCCCCCCCCTCCCCTGGCAGTGGAGTGTGTCCCCCCCCCCCCTCCCCCTGGCAGTGGAGTGTGTCTCCCCCCCCCCTCCCCTGGCAGTGGAGTGTGTCTCCCCCCCCCCCTCCCCTGGCAGTGGAGTGTGTCTCCCCCCCCCCTCCCCTGGCAGTGGAGTGTGTCTCCCCCCCCCCCCCTCCCCTGGCAGTGGAGTGTGTCCCCCCCCCCCCCTCCCCTGGCAGTGGAGTGTGTCCCCCCCCCCCCTCCCCTGGCAGTGGAGTGTGTCCCCCCCCCCCCTCCCCTGGCAGTGGAGTGTGTCCCCCCCCCCCTCCCCTGGCAGTGGAGTGTGTCCCCCCCCCCTCCCCTGGCAGTGGAGTGTCCCCGCCCCCCTCCCCTGGCAGTGGAGTGTCCCCCCATCCCCTGAGGCATTCAAGGTTAGGCTTGATGGGGCTCTGAGCAACCTGATCTACTGAAGATGTCCCCAATTACTGCAGGGGGGGTGGACTTGATGACCTTTAAAGGTCCCTTCCAACCTAACACATTCTGTGATTCTGTGGTATCATATTAGCCTAGCTTGAGACAAGCCTTCATTGGTGTCAGCACTCACAGCCAGCTCATGTTGGGCTTGGGTGTCCACCAGCATCTCCAGTTCCTTCCCTGCAGCACTGTGACCTCTCGGCTGGTTCCCAGCCCGTCCTGTGGCACAGAGTTGCTCCATCCCTAGAGCAGCACATGGCACTTGCCCACATTGACCTTAATGAGGGTCCTGCTGGTCTGTTCTTCCAGCAGGTCACAGTCCATCTGAATTGCAAGCTCTGCTGTTCAGGCTTTGGCCTGCACACAACACCCCCCCATCACCCACCCCCCAGCTCGGTCTCGTCCACAGATTTTCGTTCTGAAGGTGTGATGTCCTTTTGTGCTGGTCATGATGAGTATGTTAGTATTGTGTCTGCTGTCAGCTCTTGTAGGTGGCTTTTGTTCCCAGCCACTGGCCTGCAGACCTGTAAGCACAGCCCTGTGAACCTGGCAGTCCAGACAGCTTTGTATCCACCCTGTAGTCCATCCCATCGTTCATACCTGCCCATTGTGGCTGGAGTGTGCTGAGGGACTTGATGCTACTAGGAAATACAGAGTATTTACAGCCCTCTAACTCCACAGAGCAAATCACAGCAGCAGAAGGGCAGTCAGCTTGGCCAGGCACCATTTGCTTTGGGTGTATCCATGTTTCTTATTCCCAGTTGTTTCTTGTCTTTGTGTGCATGTGGATGGGTTCTGTGTGGGTTTGCTCCACAGTCCCCTGAGACACAGACACAAGTCTGACTGTCCTGTATCTCCTTTATTGCCTGTCTTGAAGGTGACACCTGTCCTTTTGCAGTCATCAGTCATCTTCTGGATTGATACACCCCTGTCAGAAATCACAGAGAGCAGCTCCTTCTCCATCCCATTTGGCCTTATGGAGTTATGTATGGCCGGGTTTCTTAAGGACATCTCTGACTCCACCCTTCAGTACCACTGGTAGTGTCTGGGAGCAGCAGGGACATGCTAGTCCCTAAGGGAAGGGACAGTAAGTGTGTAGCAAGGCAGGCAGCAGCAATGCCTCATTGCAAGGGGGGAGGCCCCCAGGAGGAGCAGGCCAAGTCAGGCAATGGCAGGACACTGGGTTCAGGTCAGAGCTGGGTTGCTGGTGGATCCATAGCTTTGAGGTCAAGCTGGGGCACAGGGTGAGTTTCTAGCCACCATCATAAGCACACACCCCTTGCCTTGGGGTGTCTGTGGCAGAGCTGTGTCATCCATCTGCTGGGCCTCTCCTGATCCATGTTTCAGCTGGCATCCTCCATTCCACAGAGGCTTTAACCACTGGGCTGGCTTCACTGAGGCACATTCCACATTGATGGATGGCCTGTGAGATAGTGTCCATGTTGAATCCCCCCCCCCCCCCCCCCAATCATGAGCCCATCTATATAGTGCATCCCTTCCTTGATGACCTGAGGTGTCATGGGCCAGTGAGCTACCAGGAATTCACCCTTATGTTGCTAATTGAGCTGCTTGAGCCACTCCAATCTTAGCAGTCTGATTGACCTGCTGGTTGTTTTGATGTTCTTCAGTGGCTCAGCTCTTGGGTACGTGTGCCTCTACATGCTGTACTTTTACACTTAGGTTCTCTAACTGG
The DNA here is from genome assembly GCA_022605575.1 of Laterallus jamaicensis coturniculus. Classification (NCBI taxonomy): domain Eukaryota; kingdom Metazoa; phylum Chordata; class Aves; order Gruiformes; family Rallidae; genus Laterallus; species Laterallus jamaicensis. The sequence goes on from JAKCOX010000028.1 coordinate 1,149,918, forward strand.
GCAGAGATGTCTTGCCACAGTGGAGCAGTTGCTTTTTCATCGCTGTAACCACCCCCCACAGGGCATTGGCCACCATCCAGGAGTCAGTATAGAGATACAATTTTGGCCACTTTGTCAGTGTTTAAAACCAGCTGGATGGCTTCTGCCTCTGCAGACTGTCTGGATTCACCTTCTCCTTTGGCAGCTTCTGCAGCTCATTGTGTGGGGCTCCATACAGCAGCCTTCCATCTCTGAAGTTTCCCAACAATGGGACAGGGCCCATTGGTGAACAGGGCATATTTTCTGGCAGTTCATTATATAGTGGAGCCTCTTCAGCATGCATCATTGTTGGTATTTCAAAATCTTTGCCTTCTGTCCAGTGTGTGATCGCTTCCAGGATTCCTGAAGAGTTTTGGTTTCCAGTTTGAGCCTGCTGGGTGATAAGTGTGACCCACTTGCTCCATGTAGCATCGGTGGCATGGTGTGTGGAAGGGGCCTTCCCTCTAAACATCCATCCCAGCACTGGCAGTTGGGGTGCCAGGAGGAGCTGGGCTTCAGTTCCAACCAATTCTGAAGCAGCTTGATCCCCCTTGTATGCTGCCAGTATTTCCTTTCCTGTTGGAGTCTGATGGTCCTTGGATCCTCTGTAGCCCCAACTCCAAACCCCAGCAGTCAGCCTCAAGTCTCCCCTGGTGCTTTCTGTCAGAGACCCCAGGCAGGGCTGTTCTCCTTGGCTGTGGTGTGCAGCATGTTTTTACACCTGACCCTGTTGGTATCCTGGGCTCCATCAGCAGAGGGGTGGCAGCAGGGACAGGGAGGGGATTGTCCCTCTCTACTCTGCCCTCTTGAGGCCCCAGCTGGATCCTGTGTCCAGAGCTGGGGCCCAACACAAGGAAGATGTGGGGCTGTTGGAGAGGGGTCAGAGGAGCCACGGAGATGCTCAGAGGGCTGGAGCAGCTCCCCTCTGGAGAGAGGCTGAGGGAGCTGGGCTGGCTCAGCCTGGAGAAGAGAAGGCTGTGGGGGGACCTCATTGCAGCCTGCCAGTCCCTGAAGGGAGCAGAGACACAGGAGGGGAATCAGCTTGTTCAAGGGCAGAGACTGGCAGGACAAGGGGGATGGAGTGAAGCTGGAGGAGGGAAGGGTTAGAGGAGATATTGGAGGGAAGTTCTTTGCAGAGAGAGTGGTGAGGGGCTGGAACAGGCTGCCCAGAGAGGGGGTGGGTGCCCCGTGTCTGGGGGTGTTCCAGGCCAGGTTGGCTGGGGCCCTGGGCAACCTTGTGTAGCTCCAGGCCTGAGGTTGGTGTCCCTGCCTGTGGCAGGGGGTTGGAGCTCTGTGACCCTTGGGGTCCCTTCCAATCCATGCCATTCTATGATTCTATGATATGATTCTGTCCAGACAGACTCAAGGGCTGCTGCATGGGCTGTCTCCTGTTTGACCTGTTCAGAGGCTTGTCGCTGCTCAGGGCCCATTGGAAATTGTTCTTCTTCTGGATTTCATGGTAGAGAGGGCTCACAGTGAGACTGGAGCTGGGGATATACATTCACCAGAACTCCATGGTGCCTTGGAGAGCTCGTGTCTGCTTTGTGCTGGTCAGAGGAGAGGTAGCTGCTGTTTCATTGATAATGCCCATGGGGATCTGACAACGCCCATCCTGCCATTTTATTCCTAACAAATGGATTTCCTGAGCAGGCCCCTTGACCTCACTTCAGCTGATGGCAAAACCAGCTTTTAGCAGGATTTGGATTATTTTCTTCCCTTTCTCAAAAGCTCCCTCTGTTGCCCCATACAGTGATGTCATCAATGTACTGCAGGTGTTCTGGGGCTTCACCCTGTTCTAGCGCAGTCTGCATCAGTCCATGGCAGATGTGGGGCTGTGTTTCCACCCCTGGAGCACTTGATTCCAGGTTTACTGGACTCCCTTCCAAGTGAAGGCAAGCTGTGGCCTGCAGCCAGAGGAATTGAGAAGAAAGCACTTGCAGTGTCAGTGGTGGTGTGTCCCTTGGCTGCTTTTGACTCCAGGTCATACTGGAGTTCCAACATGTCTGGCACTGCAGCACTCAGGGCAGTGTAACTTCATTCAGGCCATGATAGTACACTGGCAGCCTCTGCTCTCCCCTGGGCTTCCTCACTGGTCATACTGGACTTTTGAAGGGTGAGCAGGTTCTACCAATCACTCTCTGACTCTCCAGTTGAGGAATCCGTTTCTGGATGGGAGTGACCGAGTCCTGGTTGGTGTGGTGTTGTCAGCTGTGCACTGTCATGGTAGCAACCAGCCCTTGTTCTTTGCCCTTTAGTAGCCCCACAACAGAAGGGTCTTCTGAGAGTCTGGGCAGAAGAGGCAGTGGTTCAGTTTCCTCTGCTCTAATGCAGCTATTCCAAAAGCCCTTTTGGGTCTTTGAAGTACCCTCTCTGGAGGAAGTCTGTGCCCAGGATGCATGGAGTCTGGACCAGTCACACCAGGGTGTTTTTCCCAGTCATTCCCAGTTAGACTCACTTCAGTCTCTAATAGTCAGGTACTGGGGTCCCCCTGTCACTCTGCAAACATAGATGCATTCTGTCCCTCCATAGTTGGTATTAAAGTACCTGTGCACTGGTGTCTCCTAACACTTGGTACTTGTGTGGCCCTGAAGTGCCAGGCTGCCAGACCCACACAGGCCAATAGATCCCATTGCCCCTCTCCTCCAGCTGGCTGGAGGCAGGGCCCCTTTAATCTTGTTCATCATATTTGCTGTTTACTTCTTGCAAAAAAGACGTAGAGGTGTCTTTAGGAGGATTGCAGGTGCAATCACACAGTCTGCTGGGCTGTCTGCTGGAAACTGGTGCAGCATTCTCCCTGGAGGAATCTCTTCTGGTCACTGTTTCACCTTGCAGCTTGGAACCACACAGGTAGAACCACAGCATGCCTCCTGGTGTGTACTCACAATCCCAGAATCTCTCTCACCACTGCTCTCTCAGCCCTCCCCAGGAGGAGAAAACAGACAGATCCTCCATGGGTTGGGACAAGGGTAGTTTCCTGACACCACCACAGAAACAAAAGCTCAGGACAAAGTACAGGCACCCAGTGATAACACAGAGCACTTTACCTACCCCTGAGATGGGAACACTGAGCACTGCACCAGTGCAAGGACTCACTCAGCTGTCCTGGAGCAGGACAGGAGTGTCCCTCCCCAACCCTTGCCCTGCTTGGGGAGGTTAACTCTGCCCTGGCTGGAACCAGGACAACTAGCAAGCCCCAGGGCTTGGTGGGCACTTCAGAGGCTGTATTGCTGGTGGTACCTAGTATTCTCACCAGTGATGTGTGAAAATGAATGACCAATGAAAGTTCCAAGTTTATTGATGTTGCTGAACTTTTGAGTCATAAAAAGCCACACCATCACTGAAACTGTTTATTTTCTCAGTTAAAAAAAAATCTCATCTAGCCAGGATTTTATGATTTCTTTCATTTTTTTTTTGAGCAGGTTACTCTAGCAACTCTTGTTGCTAAGACACAAATAGCTACAGATGTTCTCAGGACTGATTGCACTGTGATAAATAGCATGGCTGCCTCGAATGCAAAATAACCAAAGAAATAAGTAAATTTACCATAGTCACAACCTTCTTAATACCATCCTGCTGAAAGCTGAGTACTGGAGCTGTTCATCCAGCAGAGCTACCCATTAGTCTCCTGGAAGCCTCTGGTGGCAGCTATTGACTTGTTCATCTCTATTAGTGAAATCTCTTCCTGAAAATAAAGTTTAGAGCTGCCAAATGTAAAGAAATCCTTTATTTGTGTTTAATCTGATGCAGATTTGCTGTCTGACTGATAGAGGATTAAAAATGGCACTTTTGTTTAGGAAATTTCCTCATCTACTTGAATATACCTGAAGTGGCTTCTAGAAATTAAAGGCAGTGTGCTCTGCTGCATGAAAGTTGGGTTTAGAAAGATTTTTAAGACAAACAGCTTTATCTTTTTTTGTTTCCCCCTCCAGTGCTGCAGAGCTAGACATTTGCCACTCATTTAGCAGGGATCTAAACCACAAAAATATATCTCCACAAAAATATATATCCAGAGGGATCTTGCCAGGCTGGAGAGATGGGCCCAGGGGAACCTAATGGGGTTCAACACTGCAGAGTGTCAGGGGTGGCACTTGGGCCAGAGGAATCCCAGACAGATAAACAGACTGGGAGAGGAGCCCCTGGAGAGCAGCCCTGTGAGAAGGACCTGGGGGTTCTGGGGGGGAGAAACTCCCCATGAGCAGCAGTGGCTCTGGCAGCTGGGAAGGGTGATGGGATCCTGGGCTCCATCAGCAGAGGGGTGGCAGCAGGGACAGGGAGGGGATTGTCCCTCTCTGCTCTGCCCTCACCAGGCCCCGGCTGGATCCTGTGTCCAGAGCTGGGGCCCAACACAAGGAAGATGTGGGGCTGTTGGAGAGGGGTCAGAGGAGCCACGGAGATGCTCAGAGGGCTGGAGCAGCTCCCCTCTGGAGAGAGGCTGAGGGAGCTGGGCTGGGTCAGCCTGGAGAAGAGAAGGCTGTGGGGGGACCTCATTGCAGCCTGCCAGTGCCTGAAGGGAGCAGAGACACAGGAGGGGAATCAGCTTGTTCAAGGGCAGAGACTGGCAGGACAAGGGGGATGGAGTGAAGCTGGAGGAGGGAAGGGTTAGAGGAGAGATTGGGGGGAAGTTCTTTCCAGAGAGAGTGGTGAGGGGCTGGAACAGGCTGCCCAGAGAGGGGGTGGGTGCCCCGTCCCTGGGGGTGTTCAAGGCCAGGTTGGATGTGGCCCTGGGCAACCTTGTGTAGCTCCAGGCCTGAGGTTGGTGTCCCTGCCTGTGGCAGGGGGTTGGAGCTCTGTGATCCTTGGGGTCCCTTCCAACCCATGCCATTCTGTGATTCTATGATCTGAGCTGTCAAATACCAGGTATCTGACCATTTCTGGTCTTGGGAACAGACCCTTCAAGTCTCATCTCAAGTCAAATGAATCCCCCTGAACAGAGGAGGTGATCAACTTTGCTTCTTTTCTGACATTGCCATAAATTACCATAAATTGCTATAGTGTGCTTTGTAGCTACAGGTTAACAGCAGCCACCTGCTATGGTGCCACAGAGTGTCAGATGCATCTAGAAGAACTGACCACCTTGTTCCTGGGCTCAGTGGGAATTGTTTTTCTTGAGGATTCAGTTATTTCCAATCTTTCCTTTGGTGAAACCAGTGCTTTACCCCAGTAAAAACTTCCTGTTGTGTTTCAAACTCACAGGTCATGAAACTGCAGAGTAATGGGAGAACAGAATCTCAGAGTTGTAGGGGTTGGAAGGGACCTCAAGAGATCATTGGGTCCAAACCCCTGCCAAAGCAGCTCCCCAGCTCATAACCAAGCTGTTCTAGTGACTGAACTGCAGGCAGCTTTAGTGCCTGGCGCCCTTTGGGCTCCTGTCAAGGCAATGTGTGAAGCTGTGTCTGCAGTGCATTTTCAGGGTAGGCAATGGCAGGACAAGGGGGATGGATTAAAACTAAAGGAAGGAAGGGTTAGATTGGTTATTAAGGGGAAGTTCTGTGCAGAGAGAGTGGTGAGGGGCTGGAAGGGGCTGCCCAGAGAGGGGGGTGGGTGCCCCGTCCCTGGGGGTGTTCAAGGCCAGGTTGGATGGGGCCCTGGGCAACCTTGTGTAGCTCCAGGCCTGAGGTTGGTGTCCCTGCCTGTGTCAGGGGGTTGGAGCTCTGTGACCCTTGGGCTCCCTTCCACCTCATACCATTCTTTGATTGCTACCTTTCATTTCAGGACTTTTCTCACTTTATAAAAACTGTACAGTTCTGGGGTTGTTTTCCTTTTCAGATCATGACATTTTAATCCAACCAGGACTTTTCAGTCCTATGGGACTGTATTTATTGGCTTGTCATGGCCACATGCACCTTCACAAAGGGGGATATAATCCACCTTCCTGTGACCATCACAGTTCATTCTGAGTCTCTCCAATTAATAAAGGATGAGAGAGAGAGCACAGCTAGAGAACAGTAAATAATCCATCAGATCTCTTGGCAAGGGTTGTTCTTTGATATTCCTTGTGGTATTTTGCAGATATGCCTGTGCTGTGTGTGCCTATCTGGGTGTGTGGGTGGAGGGTGAGAAAAAGTGAGGAGTAGCAGCAGATCAACCTTTTCTGGGAGAGCTGCTGGGATTGTCAGAGATGGGAGATGGGCTGATGTGCAGCACATTCATGAATCCTGTTCCCTTTTCTGGTTTAGAATGCTGTGCTGTGCTGCTGGGAGGGGGTGGGAGTAACAGAGCTTGAGATGTAGTGCCTTGGAGGTAGATTTTAGAGGGTTGTTTTTAACAATTGCTTTGGAGAGCAAGACACGTGTGAGGGGTTTGTTGTTGGTAGAGTTAGGAAGGAGGATTGGGGAAACCAGGGCTCTCTTTCCCTCCTCCCTCCTCTGTGATTTCAGACACTGGGTATTGCTCCTGTTCCCATCTGCTTGGAGGCTGCAGGGTGTGGATACACCCATGGTGGGACACAGTGGGAATCACGCCTCCTGTTCCTTCAGGCTGCTTTTGGAAGCAAAGGAAGCGTCTCTTCCCATAGTGGAGGAGATGGGCCCCTCCTCTGCCCACCCTGCCCTTCTCCACATATCCCTGGAGTTGCTTTTAGCACATTGAATAACTCTGTTTCCATTGCTTTAGAGTATCTTTCCTCTTTTGGGGGGTTGTATTCAGGCTCCCCAGCTTTGCACACCCCAGCCTCTGTTGGAAGAGAACAGGAGTCAGCAGCAGCGTAGCCGCTGCTAACAGTGGGCAGCTCCCAGAGATCACATCCTTGGTCTCTGGTTTGAGAGTCTGAGCAAGGTGGGCTTTGTGCTTTGGGATTTTTAAAGCAGGATTTAGTGCAAGAAACTTTGTTCAGCTTGTTTTTAGGGAATTTTTTGGTAGGGAATTGCTGGCATCATGACCTTGTGGAGGGCAGGCAGCGGATGGGTGCCATTCTGTAGTCTGTTCCTCTGCTTTGATGTTTAGATAACGTGTCTCAATCGATTGAACAAGCAAAATCCAGGAGCAGAACCCCCAGTCCTGGTATATTACCATGTCAGTGTTCTTCATTGACACCTTGCTGAGAGAACAGCACCCACCCTCAGCAAGTACCTGATGATCCAGAGCTGGGAGGGGTGGCTGACAGGCAGGACACTGCGCTGCCATCCAGAGACCTGGCCAGGCTGGAGAGCTGGGCAGGGAGAGACCAGATGAGATTCAACAACAGCAAGTGGAGAGTCTGGCACCTGGGGAGGAATAACTGCTGGAATCAGGACAGGCTGGGGGGGAGCTGCTGGAGAGGAGCTCTGTGGAGAAGGAGCTGGGGGTGCTGGTGGGTGACAGGGTGGCCATGAGCCAGCAGTGTGCCCTGGGGCTGAGAGAGACAATGGGATCCTGGGGGCATCAGGAGGAGTGTGGGCAGCAGGTCACAGGAGGGGATCCTCCACCTCTGCTCCCTCAAACAGCCAGGGATCTCCTGGAGAGAGTCCAGAGGAGGCTGAGGAGATGCTGAAGGGCCTGGAGCATCTCCCCTGGGAGGAAAGGCTGGGTGAGCTGGGGCTGTTCAGCCTGGAGAGAAGAAGACTCAGGGGGGACCTTCTGAATGTCTATCAATATCTGAAGGATGGGATGCAGGGGGAATGGCCAGCCCCTTCTCAGTGTCTGTGGGGACAGGACAAGGGGGCAATGGCTGCAAGTTGGAGCACAGGAAGTTCCACAGCAACCTGGGGCAGAACTTTTCCCCAGTGAGGGTGAGGGAGCCCTGGGACAGGCTGCCCAGGGGGTGTGGAGTCTCCTTCTCTGGAGAGATTCCAGCCCCGTCTGGACATCGACCTGTGTGCCCTGTCCTAGGGACCCTGCTTTGGCAGGGGGTGGCACCCCATGGGCTCTGGAGGCTCCTTCCAACCCCTACAATTCTGTGGTTCTGTGCAGGTTGGTATTAAACCAGGGTGGCTGTTCAAAACAAGGCTAGATTAAAGAAAAAAATGCTGTTTAAATTCTGACATTCCAAAATCATTTTCATCACATAAATAGTAAAACCAACCCCTTAAAGGGATGAAAGTCTGGTAGTTTGCTGGTTTTCAGAACCATAATATTTGGCTTGTTCTTCTGACCATTTCCTTCATTGCTGACACTCACCTGGTGGCTCATTGCATGTTCACCTGTGTGTTGCGCTGGTTTTCTCCTTCCCAAGCCTAACTGCTCTCAGAAGTGTTCTCACCACTAGAATCTGCTTTTTAGACCTCCCTCCCTTGCACTCACGTGTAGATGGAACCAGTGTCCAAAGCCCAGCAGCCCCAAAGCTGTCAGCCAGCAGTTTCCTCTCTTCACAGAATCACAGGGTTGGAAAAGACCTTTGAAGATCATCAAGTCCAACCAATCCCATCCTAAGCTTAGATCCTAAGATCCCTAATCATAGAATCATAGACTGGTCTGGGTTGGAAGGGAGCCCAAGGGTCACAGAGCTCCAACCCCCTGCCACAGGCAGGGACACCAACCTCAGGCCTGGAGCTACACAAGGTTGCCCAGGGCCCCAGCCAACCTGGCCTTGAACACCCCCAGGGACGGGGCACCCACCCCCTCTCTGGGCAGCCTGTTCCAGCCCCTCACCACTCTCTCTGTAAGTCACCAGAGGTCACGTTTTCATGTGCCATCTAGGCAAGAGGTTACTGCTCATATGCTTTGGTTGGTTCCTGTGGCTCCCCATGCTACAAGATGCCCTACTAGGTTGGGAAGAGTTTTCTTCACCAGTCTAACCAGTGTATAATGATTTAACTCTGGGAATCTCTTTGTCTTTCCAATTATTTAGATCCTTCTCAAAAATAAATTTCAAGAGCTTTTAAGCAAAGGATGGAGAGGGGGGTGACTGCTGTATGTATTGAAGAGCGATGGGGAATGTTTTTCCATACTGAAGAGTTTAGTTTGGGATTTTTGCTGGGAAATTACACAATGCAACCATGTCAGATAACAAAAATGAAAGACAAAGGGCAGGGTGGGGGACCTGTTGGTATCAACTTCAAACCCTTGCATTCTGCTCTCCTGTTTGCAGCCTTGGTGTGCTGGAGTTTCTCTAAAGTCTTGGGTTTTTTTCTCTTATTCCTCCAGACACTAAAAAGTAAATAAGCTTTTATCATTTCAAATAAAACCAATTAAATGTGATGGGGGGGGGGGGGGAAAAGCAGAATGGAGACAGTAGTTCTTTGTGTTGCACACTTTCTTGAGTGTGGTGTGAATAAGGCCATTTCAAAAGAGCCTGAGTTCTTGAAGAGATTTATTGTCAATTCGGGTGATTGACAGTTCAGGCAATAAAGGTAAGTAGCTTTAATTAGGGGAGGCAGCCAACCCCTTAATGAAATTTTACCCTAGCATATATGATACACCCTGGTATGTAAGACCATTACCTGCCCTCAAATAGGGGAGAGAGAATCCTTTGTGTTTTCATGGCTAATATGAAAATATTCCAGGCTGCAGAGCATCCCTGTGCCCGGCACATGGTGCTCACTGCCTGCCGGCTGCACGTGCTGGCAGTTAAGTAGGTCTGGCAGGGCCAGGAGGGGAAACAGCAATTGTTTTCAGGCCACCAGAAAGTTGTTTCTGTTGTTTAGTCCCTTTACACGAGGTGGTTTCATGATGGGAAGGTGCCTGAGTGCTCCAAGCAGGATGTGAAAACCCAAAGTGCACAGAGACAGGAGAGCTGGGTAAATGGCCTCTGGCCTTTCCTCTGAGCTGCAGCAAAGCTCCCTGGCTGGGGGGGGGGGGGGGGGGCAGGAACAGGGGGCACCCCAGCACTGAAAGCTGCTGGGTTTCATTTCTTCCAAACCACTGCATCTTTTTTTATTATTCCTTCTGATTTCTGGCATCCCCCTGGGTTGGGTTCTGCTCTGTGTGTACGGCAGAGAGCTCTGCTGGGGAGGGACAGGAGGCACCAGCTGACCCTTTGGTACAGCTGGGATGGAGCTTGTCCCATGAGGTTCGGCTTGGCTCTGAGATGAGAGGGTGACAGGAGGGCATTGAACACAGAATCACAGAATCTTAGGGGTTGGAAGGGACCTCAAGAGATCATCGGGTCCAACCCCCCTGCCAAAGCAGCTCCCTATCTCATATTACATAGATAGGCGTCCAGATGAGACTTGAATATCTCCAGAGAAGGAGACTCCACACCCCCTGGGCAGCCTGTCCCAGGGCTCCCTCACCCTCACTGGGGAAAAGTTCTGCCCCAGGTTGCTGTGGAACTTCCTGTGCTCCAATTTGCAGCCATTGCCCCTTGTCCTGTCCCCACAGACACTGAGAAGGGGCTGGCCATTTCCCCTGCATCCCATCCTTCAGATATTGATAGACATTCAGAAGGTCCCCCCTGAGTCTTCTTCTCTCCAGGCTGAACAGCCCCAGCTCACTCAGCCTTTCCTCACAGGGGAGATGTTCCAGACCCCTAATCAACTTTGTCGCCCTTCTCTGGACTCTCTCCAGAAGATCCCTGTCTTTTTTATCCCAGGGAGCCCAGCACTGGACACAGTATTCCAGGTGGGGCCTGACCAACGCAGAGTAGAGGGGGATGGGGCTGTCTGGGCATTGGTGGGGTGGAGGGCTCTGGTGGAGGGGGCAGTGGTGGAGAACATTTGCCCAGCAATTGGCAAACATGTCATGTTGGGAAAGCAATGAGCAAAACTTTCTTTTTATGGCTTTAAAATCCTGAGGACAACAGCTCCCTGGTGTAGTATAGAAGATTTTTTGGTGCTTCTTTAACTTCCCAAATAAAAATGATTTTACACATTTTCATTAAACTTTGCCCTTTGGAAGGGTGCCATTGAAAAGTCAGAAACTTGCTGTGTCAATTTGGCAATAAACAGCCCATTTTGGTGTACAGTCTTGTCCTGATTTTTTTCTTTTTTTTCTTCTTTTTTTTTTTTGTGTGTTTTGTTTTGTTTGTTATATAAATGTTCTAAATTAAAACAGGTTAGATTGAATCACGCTGTTTACTGACCTAGTAGACCAGACTTGATTAAATCATTTAAGTGTCTTTAAAATCATGGTGCACATGTCTGATTGATACCTTAGCTTCTGGAGTCAGCATGGTACAAGTAAATGATGTAGAAATGTGCCACGTGCATGAAAAAGTCTGTTTGTATCTTGAAGCTTAAAGCTAAATCCCTTGTTTATGAAATCTTTCCATATATGAATTTCATCTTTTACTTGGGAGATGGCAACACGAGTTTAGAAAGCTTGTGGGTGGAATATATAACAATTAACATTCTCTGATAGCCTGGATGATAAGCCCCCCCAAAAAGTACATAAAGCTGTGAACACCTTTTTTTTGACAGGCTTTGAAGACTGCTGAGGAACACACGATTTGAATCATTTCAACATTACAACAGTAATACTCATGGAAGAGCCTCAAGACTTACCTGAACAACCAGTAAGTACCTTTTAAAAATGCTAAAATTGAACATAAAAATCAAATCAGCTGTCTCTTCAATTCAGTATTAAGTTGGTTTCATTGATAATGGAAATAAGCCTTATACTTAGTGTGTTAAATTGTACATTTAACTTACTCTAACCTAGTACAGGCAACAGTAATAAAAGGAATAGCTACATATGCTTAAACTCTGTCATGTAGGGATGGAAAATTGTGCCTGGTAATTACTTGTGATGCTCAGAGCCCCAGACAATTTCAAGCCTCTTCTACACTTCCCCATATTAAGGGCAGAATCAGTGTGCTGGTTATTGCAGAGTACATAGTCTTTAATTCTTCTTCAGCTTAAGATCTTGAAAAGGTCCCATGGTCCATCCCCTCTGCAGGTGGTTTTAAAGTTCTTTCTTTGACAGTGTGTCCAAATAGGGAACTGTGTCTGAGGTTAAAAATCATTGTCCAGGCATCTGAGATGTTTGCTGTGCTCCCTCATCATCAGTAACTGGTCCTGTCACCTCACAGAAGGTTTGGGGAGAGTGATTTTTAATACAATGTGATCTGAAGGTAAGTTTGTGTGTCTAAAACACAATTCAGGACAAAAGTCTGTCTTGAAGTTATATTCCCAAATTAGACCTGATGCAATCTCACTAAGAAATAGCCAGGTTACCCTGCCAGTGAGGCTGCTTTTAATTCTGGAGACCTTTTTGGATGCACACAGAAAGGCAGGAATATGCTGGGGGGCAGTTTAGCAATGTTCCCATCTGATGCTTTTTCTCATGTGAGCAATTCATGTTCTTAACTAGTTAGAGACTCCATAGTAATGCCATTTGTGGGATTCTCTGGCTGCAGAGCCAAGAGCAATGAAGTGGAAATGCAGAGTACCAGGCATTCCAAGTATTGCTTGACACAGCATGCAAATTCTGTGGACATAATAGGCACAAAAAGAGAAAGTAATCAGCAAAAACAGCATCATTTGAACTCCAGGTATTTTTAGGATTTAAAAATGAATTAAACATGCCTTTTAATAAAAGGAAATCTCTGTAATTGTACCTTAATATAATGCCTGCTGTCTTTTATTATAAAATGTTAATCTTCAGGGCATGGGAGACAGGGTACAGCTAATTTTCCACATGGAAAAGAATCTTCTGTAAGCAGATTCTGCTGTAATGGTCAGCTTGAAGATTTTCTTGGTAATCTTTTTGGAGTATCTCAGGCTAGTTAGCCCTTCTGAGAGAGAATCCAAGATTTACTGATCATAACCAGTAAGTGAAGTGGTATCTTGAGGTATCTTCTGGCAAGAGGAAATGAAAACATCTATGTGAATTTTCCTAATTAAAAAAACCCAAACAACTGAAGTCACATCTTTGCAAAACCCTGTCTACCTGATAGCCCAGCACTGACACTGTGCAACCACATCTTCTTCAAATGATTTTGCTTTTCTTCATCATGGAAACAAGATTAGTATGTTAATAAATAAAAAAAAAATACAGTTTATCCAAAGTTTTGATAACTAAATCCAAAAAATGAGCCTGTGGAGAAGCCATCAGGCTTTGAGTTCAATAAACTTTACTTCAAAAAATAATAATTTTTAGAAGGAAATGTCATTTTCTTGTGCTGGTGTCCGATCTAACTGATTCTGACTCTGGAAATAGAACTGAGCTCTAACACATTGCACTTCTCACCTCTCATGGTGCTGTCTGGCATGTGGAGCAACCATGGCTTTTGTGACCAGTTTGAGCATCTCTTCCCTTTTTGGGTCTAAATTAGAATGGAAAAGTTTCTGTACAAACAGCAGTGCTAGAAAACAGAAACAGTCATGGGGAAATAAGAGAGCAAAGGACAGCTCAGGGCAGAATGATTGAAAGTCATCCCCTGGCCTTCTCATCACAATAAATTATGAATTTATAATAAATCATGAATTTATAATAAATTATTCTTCTGGATTCATGTTTAGAAGTAATCCCCTACAGACACCTCCTCCTTGTTGAATGCATGTAGTTGATTTTTACAGAGTCACAGACCAGCAGGGATTGGCAGGGACCTCTGGAGATCATCCTGCTAAAACAGGATCACCTACAGCAGCTTGCACAGCATCACACCCAAGCAAGATTTTTACTATCTCCAGAGAAGGAGACTCCACAAACTCCCTGGGCACCCTCTTAGAATGGCAAGGGTTGGAAGGGACCCCGAGGATCATAAAGCTCCAACCCCCTGCCACAGGCAGGGACACCAACCTCAGGCCTGGAGCTACACAAGGTTGCCCAGGGCCCCAGCCACCCTGGCCTTGAACACCCCCAGGGACGGGGCACCCACCCCCTCTCTGGGCAGCCTGTTCCAGCCCCTCACCACTCTCTCTGCAAAGAACTTCCCCCTAATATCCAATCTAACCCTTCCCTCCTCCAGCTTCACTCCATCCCCCTTGTCCTGCCAGTCTCTGCCCTTGAACAAGCTGATTCCCCTCCTGTGTCTCTGCTCCCTTCAGGCACTGGCAGGCTGCAATGAGGTCCCCCCACAGCCTTCTCTTCTCCAGGCTGACCCAGCCCAGCTCCCTCAGCCTCTCCTTGTAGGGCAGCATTCTTCCAGTGCTTTCTTCCAGTGTTCTGTCATCCTCAGAGTGAAGAATTTGTTTCTCATGTTCAGACAGAACTCTGTGTGTTGTAGTTTGTGCCCATTGCCCCTTGTCCTGTCTCTGGGCACCACTGAAAAAAGTGTCCTGTCCTCTAGACATGCACCCTTCAGATATTTATAAGAATTAATCAGATCCCTTCTCACAGAATCACATGTATATGCTTTATTTAACTCTAATGCTGGAAAATGACCAAAATCTCCTTTTTATTTGGGGTGATGCCCTCATGCTGCCCTCCTTGCAGGCATCCTGGGGTCACTCTGTGGGAACAGCTGCTGGTGCTGGGGAGAGCGTGGTGCTGGAATGGGCTCCAGAATTAAAACCAGTGGTGGTGTGTTTGAGCTGAGGAATTTGAACTGAAGCTGGCAGAGGGTTTGCAGCAGAGTTCTGCATTCCTGACTGCAGCAGCCTTCTGCTCACAGCAGCATTACTGCATCTTAAGTGCCTCCAGCAGTGCTTGCTCCCACGTCCCACTGCCTTGCTTGTTGGCTGGCTGTGAGTGTGGGGTTTCCCAGTTCTGTCCTGGCTTGGAAGTTGGATATCTCTGGATATCAGGCTGAGAGTTGGATTCTGTCCTAGAGAAACTGTTGTCTTGATCTCAGGAGGGAAAAAATTGTTTCTGCTTTGATTCTGACTCTGGAAATAGAACTGAGCTCTAACACAGGCAGGTCTGGGGTGGAAACACTTCTCCAGCACAACAAGTAGTTTGGACTGAGGGATTTTCAGTTACAGGGGTCTAGGAGTGGGGATTGGGGGTCTCTGAGTGGGGATTGGGGGTCTCTGAGTGGGTAGCAGGGGTGTGGGTGTGAGGATTGGGGGTCTGGGAGTGGGGAGCGGGGGTCTGTGTGTGGGGATTGGGGGTCTCTGAGTGGGGAGCACGGGTCTGGGAGCAGGGGTCTGCATGTGGGGAGCAGGGGTCTGCGTGTGGGGAGAGTGGGGAGCGGAGGTCTGTGAGTGGGGAGCAGGGGCCTGTGAGTGGGGAGCAGGGGCCTTTGTGTGGGGAGCAGGGGTCTGTGAGTGCGGGTCTCTGTGTGGGGATCAAGGGTCTCTGTGTGGGGAGCGGGGGTCTGGGAGTGGGGAGCAGGGGCCTGTGAGTGGGGAGAGTGGGGAGCGGAGGTCTGGGGGTGGGGAGCAGGGGCCTGTGAGTGGGGAGCAGGGGCCTGTGAGTGGGGAGAGTGGGGAGCGGAGGTCTGGGGGTGGGGAGCAGGGGCCTGGGAGTGGGGAGCAGGGGTCTGGGAGGTGATTTTTTGGGGGGTTGTTTTTTTGGGTGGGATTTAGTTTTTTCAGAAGTGAGCTGATTTCTCAGCCCTGATTAAAACACTGCTGAACTGAGGAAGCCAGGTGTTACCAGATCCACTCCTCCTGCACCATCTGAAGCTCCAACTGCCAATTCGAGGTTAATTTTTACTTTCATCATCAGTAGCATTTTGGTGTGAAGCAGTGTAATTCTTCTTCTTCTGAACTGACTGGGGTTCTTTTCCTGTTTCCCTAAGAGCCCTGGGGGCAGTTTGGCACCCTGAGATGTCTTGTGCAGTGTTGGTGGCCGAGGTCCCCGTGCAGGAGTGGTGGCAGGTCCCAAGGGAGAGCTGGGACCCCTGCTGTGGGGCACAGAGACACTGAGAGGAGTCTCCATGGATGAGCAGCAGCCACACTCTGATCCCTGGAGAACAGATGCCTGCTCCTCTAGTGTTGTAGTTAACATCAGCTTTAGGAGGGGAAGACTGGCACAGCCCCTTTAGGCTGTGGACCCTGTGGCAGCTCAGACCAGAAGTAGCATGTGTTCCTGGCCAGGCAGCAGAAGGGCTCTGGAGGAGACTGTGAGGCTGAAGCAGCTCAGCAGGAGATAGTGCCAACACCAGCACTCCCAGCTCCCTGCTCAGGTTGAAGATGCTCAGGCTGTGTGATTGCTGAGCCATTGTACAGCCTGGGGTGGTGCTGAGGAGTGCTAACAGCCTGAAGTGTTCTGCTGGGGGAGTAAATGCCAGAGGGAATAGCTGCTGGCAAGGCTGGTACAGAGATGGCAGGACACAGCTCTAAAATACCAGTAACTTCATCAGGGAGAGACTGTCCTTTCACCTTTCTCCCTTGTATCTTCATCTCAGAGGGGTGGCAGCAGGGACAGGGAGGGGATTGTCCCTCTCTACTCTGCCTTCTTGAGGCCCCAGCTGGATCCTGTGTCCAGAGCTGGGGCCCCCAATACAAGAAGGATGTGGAACTGTTCAGAGGGTTCAGAGGAGCCACAAGGATGCTCAGAGGGCTGGAGCACCTGCCCTACAAGGAGAGGCTGAGGGAGCTGGGCTGGGTCAGCCTGGAGAAGAGAAGGCTGTGGGGGGACCTCATTGCAGCCTGCCAGTGCCTGAAGGGAGCAGAGACACAGGAGGGGAATCAGCTTGTTCAAGGGCAGAGACTGGCAGGACAAGGGGGATGGAGTGAAGCTGGAGGAGGGAAGGGTTAGATTGGATATTGGGGGGAAGTTCTTTGCAGAGAGAGTGGTGAGGGGCTGGAAGGGGCTGCCCAGAGAGGGGGTGGGTGCCCCTTTCCTGGGGGTGTTCAAGGCCAGGTTGGCTGGGGCCCTGGGCAACCTTGTGTAGCTCCAGGCCTGAGGTTGGTGTCCCTGCCTGTGGCAGGGGGTTGGAGCTCTGTGACCCTCGGGGTCCCTTCCAACCCCTGCCAGTCTATGATTCTGTGATTCTATCTCTATCCTGTGTGCTTACTCAGTGCCCCTTGCTGCTGCCTTGAGCCTTTATCCTTTTTGCCCCCCCTCTCCCCCCCAGCCCAGCAGGAATTACTCTCCTGTGCTCGCTGGGTTTTTAATAAGCTTTGAGCACGTTTTGGCCTCCTGCTTAAACTGCATTTACCTGATGGTTTGTTTATACTGAGAGAGACAAACTCAACCCCCCTGGTGACACCTTCATGTTGAGTGTTCCATGGGCACAGCCTGACAGCCAGCCAGACAGCCAGACAGCCAGCCTGACAGCCAGACAGCCAGCCTGACAGCCAGCCAGCCTGACAGCCGGCCAGCCTGACAGACAGACAACCTGACAGACAGACAGCCTGACAGACAGACAGCCTGACAGACAGACAGCCTGACAGACAGCCAGCCTGACAGACAGCCAGCCTGACAGACAGCCAGCCTGACAGACAGCCAGCCTGACAGACAGCCAGCCTGACAGACAGACAGCCTGACAGACAGCCTGACAGACAGACAGCCTGACAGACAGACAGCCTGACAGACAGACAGCCTGACAGACAGCCTGACAGCCAGACAGACAGCCTGACAGCCAGACAGCCTGACAGCCAGCCAGCCTGACAGCCAGACAGCCTGACAGACAGCCTGACAGCCAGCCAGCCTGACAGACAGCCAGCCTGACAGACAGCGAGCCTGACAGACAGACAGCCTGACAGACAGACAGCCTGACAAACAGCCAGCCTGACAGACAGCCTGACAGACAGCCAGCCAGCCTGACAGACAGACAGACAGCCTGACAGACAGACAGACAGCCTGACAGACAGACAGCCAGCCTGACAGACTGACAGCCAGCCTGACAGACTGACAGCCAGCCTGACAGACTGACAGCCAGCCTGACAGACTGACAGCTAGCCTGACTGACTGACAGCCTGACTGACTGACAGCCTGACTGACTGACAGCTTGACTGACTGACTGCCTGACTGACTGACAGCCTGACAGCCTGACTGACTGACTGACAGCCTGACTGACTGACTGACAGCCTGACTGACTGACAGCCTGACTGACTGACAGCCTGACTGACAGACTGTGCCCAGGTCAGGGGCTGCCATCACTGCAGATCCGCACCTTGCCCTCAGCCCCCTCCCCAGCAGATGTGCTGTGTCCTGCTCAGCATCCTGAGGGATGGGGCTGGCTGGTGAGTGCAGCTGGTCCTGCAGCAGTGAGTTTGGCCTCTAAACATGCTACAGAAGAACGTGGGGACCTGGTGAGCTCCAGAGCCTCCTGGCTGCAGAAGCTCCCTGGTCAGGTCCTCCCTCCTGGGATCTCCCAGGGGTGTGTGTAGCCTGCATGAGGAAATGGAATTGGCATTTGTGGTGGGTTGACCCTGACTAGAGGCCAGAGGAGCACCAGAGCTGCTCTATCACTGCCATCTTCAGCTGGACCAGCGAGATAAGGTACAAGGGGCTTATGGTTGGAGATAAGGACAGGGGGAGATGATTCAGCAACAGTGTCATGGGCAGAACAGACTCAACATGGAACGAAATGCATCTCATTTCTTACCAAACAGAGGAGTCAGATCATGAGAAATAACCCCAAATCTGAACAGCCTCCCCCCACAGCCTGCAAACCTGAACAGCCCTTCTTTCTGGGCTCCACTTTATTCCCCACTTCTCTCCCTCCTCCCCTCAGGCAGCACAGGGGGATGGCGTTGGGGTCAGTCCATCACACCCTGTCTCTGCTGCTCCTTCCTCCTCAGGGGAGGATTCTTCACCTCACACTCTTCCCTGCTGCACCGTGGGGTCTCACCCACTGCAGACAGTCCTCTCTGAGCTTCTCCACTGTGAGTCCTTTCCCAGCTCTTCCCCAGCTGCCCCAGTGTGGGTCCCCTCCCTGGGGTGCTGACCTTCAGTCCCAGACTGCTCCAGCCAGGTCCTCCACAGAGTCACAAGTCCCCTCAGCAAACCTGCTCCAGCCTGGGCCTGTCTTCCCACAGGCTGAAGGTCCTGCCAGGTGCTGGCTCCAGCACAGGCTTCCCACAGGGTCACAGTGTCCTTTGTGTGTCTCCATCAGCTCCAGTGTGGGGTCCACCACAGGCTGCAGGTGGGATCTCTGCTCTCCATCACCTTCCATGGGCTGCAGAGGGACCCTGCTCACCATGGTCTTCTCCAGGGGCTGCAGGGGAATCTCTCCTCTGGTACCTGGAGCACCTCCTCCCCCTCTTCTTCACTGACCTTGGTCTGCACAGTTTCTCACATCATCTCACTCCCATCTCTGGTGGTGAAAAGCTGCTGCTTGTGGGTTTTTTCCTCTTAAATATGTTCCCTCAGAGGCACTGCCACCATTGCTGATGGACTCTGCCTTGGTCAGGGTCAGTGGTGGGTGTTGGCTCTGTTGGACCCAGGGGAAGCTTCTAGCAGTTTTGTGCAGGAGCCACCCCTACACCCTCCCCCCCCCACCCCCCAACCTTGCCCCACAACCCCAATACCGTGTTTGAGCCAGAGCTTCTCTTGTGTAAGTACCCTGTAGAGAAACTGGACCCAGCTCACCACCTACACAACCAGAACAGAGGCTGTGCTGGTTTTACTTGAAGTGACAATTGAGCTCCTGAGGTACTACAGAGAAAATACTCCTGGTCCTTCTTTCTGGAATGTTTCAAGACACAGGGGGAGCAAAGGAACTGTGCTCCTGGCAGCTGTGCTGAGGCTGTGCCTGAAAAGGTTTTCTTCAGATGGGTGGTCATTTTATTAATGGTGTGTAAAAGTGGCTTTAGGGGACATCTGTGGCCAGTAGGTCTGGGGAGGGGATTGTGCCCCTGGACTGGGCACTGGGGAGGCTGCACCTGGAGTGCTGGGTCCAGTTCTGGGCTCCTCACCATCAGAAGGACATGGAGGTCCTGGAGCGAGTGCAGAGAAGGGCAACCAGGCTGGGGAAGGGGCTGGAGGGCAAATCCTCTGAGGAGCAGCTGAGGGAGCTGGGGGTGTTGAGCCTGGAGAAGAGGAGGCTGAGGGGAGACCTTCTCCCCATCCACCTCCCCTGCCCTGCCAGGAGGGTGCAGAGAGGTGGGGGATGGTCTCTTCAGCCAGGGGACAGGAGATGGGACAAGGGGCAATGGGCTCAAGCTGTGCCAGGGCAGGGGCAGCTCAGCTGGGAGGGCAAAGTTCTTCCCTGGCAGAGTTGTGGGGCTGTGGCACAGGCTGCCCAGGGAGGGGCTGAGTCACCCCCTGGGGGTGTTTAACAGAGGGAGATGAGGTGCTCAGGGATCTGGGTCAGCACAGCACAGGGACAGTTGGACTCCATGAGTTTAAAGGGCTTTTCCAACCTGGTGATGCTGGGATTCTGTAGCTGTACATCCCATCAGCTGTCACTTCAGAACATGGCAGGTTTTCTGACGTGCTCAGCATTAGTGCCTGTGTCTATTAGGAAGAAGCTGTGTGGAGATGAAGGCCTTGTGGCTGCTGTGGTTGGCTCTGGAGTGAGCGCAGGCTGATCTGCTTGTGGGGTTTCACCAGGACAGCTCCCAGTTGCTCCAGCTCTGAATGTTCTTCTTTTTGCAGGTGAAAAAAGCCAAGATGCAGGAATCCAGAGAACAAAGCTTGAGGTAAGTGATTTTAATTGGATTTTAGTGTGGAACAGTTATTAATGATCTTTCTTCATTATAAGCTGCCACTTTAGAAACTTACATGGGGCTAATAAAGTCACCATTGTTAGAATTTTGAGATTAAATCCCCAATTTAACCAAAATTAGCTGGCCCTTTGGTATTCAGCTTTGGTGAGAATGGATACAGAGTCTGAAGTGCATCAAGGGTCTTGTTTTTCACAGAATCTTACCAGGCTGCCATGTCCTGCACATAACAGGTGTGTCCTCCAGTGAGACTCAGGGTATTTTAATCATCAGAGTACTTTGATGCTCAGGGTATTTTGATGCTCAGGGTACTTTGATGCTCAGGGTACTTTGATGCTCAGGGTACTTTGATGCTCAGGGTATTTTGATGCTCAGGGTATTTTGATCAGGCTATTTTAATGATCAGAGTATTTTAATGCTGTCTGTGCTGTGACTCTCAGCAGAACTCTGGGGGTGAGTGTTTGAAATCAAGCACTCTCAAATTGATACCTGCCTCTATGAAAAGCTGTTGCACTGTACTATTTTTAGCCTTATTGGCTGCTTTCTGATACATGTTGTATCTAGGAATTAATCACTATTATTACATGTGGTGAGAACAGCTACAGTAGGGTTTGTCCTTTTCCTTAAGTAGTGGCAAATGCTGTGGAGAAAGGCTGATTTTTGGGGTTTCTGCATTGCCAGTGTTATCCCAAGCAGCACTACAGGCTGGGGAAGACTGGCTGGAGAGCTGTCAGGCAGAGAAGTCACCCTGAAGTTGGGTGACTGTGACTAAACATGAGCCAGCAGTGTGCCCAGGGGGCCAGGAAAGCCAATGGCATCCTGGCTTGTGTCAGAAATAGTGTGGCCAGTGGGTCTGGGGAGGGGATTGTGCCCCTGTGCTGGGCACTGGGGAGGCTGCAGCTCCAGTGCTGGGTCCAGTTCTGGGCTCCTCACCATCAGAAGGACATTGAGGTCCTGGAGCCAGTCCAGAGAAGGGCAACCAGGCTGGGGAAGGGGCTGGAGGGCAAATCCTCTGAGGAGCAGCTGAGGGAGCTGGGGGTGTTGAGCCTGGAGAAGAGGAGGCCGAGGGGAGACCTTCTCCCCATCCACCTCCCCTGCCCTGCCAGGAGGGTGCAGAGAGGTGGGGGATGGTCTCTTCAGCCAGGGGACAGGAGATGGGACAAGGGGCAATGGGCTCAAGCTGTGCCAGGGCAGGGGCAGCTCAGCTGGGAGGGCAAAGTTCTTCCCTGGCAGAGTTGTGGGGCTGTGGCACAGGCTGCCCAGGGAGGGGCTGAGTCACCCCTGGGGGTGTTTAACAGAGGGGAGATGAGGTGCTCAGGGATCTGGGTCAGCCCAGGACAGGGATGGTTGGACCCCATGAGCTTAAAGGGCTTTTCCAACCTGGGGATGCTGTGCTGTTGCTGTTTCAGGAGTTACCTGAAGTTTTAGCCTGCAAACCTGCCAATTGCTGGGTGAGCTGTTCCAGAAGTTAGAGCAGAAATCCTGGGGGTGTCTCCTGTGTTACACCATTACCTAGCTGTTCACATGTTGTTATCCAAATAAGAATTGTAGAAGCACTGTTCCCTCTGCTATTCAGGTGAATATGAGCTTGAAGGGCTTTTCCAGCCTGGGGATTCTGTGATTTAAAGTTTGACCTCTGGGGTAGTTTAAAATAATTCCTTAGACTGGTTCCTCCTCAGCCAGGCTGATTTCCTGCCATGTCCATGCTCTGGCTGTGTTTGCTTTAGCTGGATTGTGGAAGGGAGGAAGGGAAGAGCTGTACCTAGTGAGGGCTGGAGCCTCTCCTGGGAGCATGAGGCATCCCCAGGAGCTGGCACAGGGCTGGGAACACAGCGTGCTCTGCTGGTCAGGCTCCCAGAGGGCAGGGACAGGCCCAGTGAGCATCCACTGAGTCCATGAGCATGGACAGGTTGTAAGTGATGGAGAATAAAAGCACTTGGGATGGATGTGTCCTAGGAGCTGTAGGGGTGGGTGCTGAGAAGCATCAGGGAGACACACAGCTGGTGTGGGATGGCCAGAAATGCTGTTTGATCTGTTAGAGTTTTCCAGAGGTCATGAGCAGCTCCCCCCCTGCTTGCAGACTGTGCTGTTTGCCAGCCACAGACAACTGGGTGCCACAAACTGGGCACACTTTCCCCCCAGAATAGGACAGAAATACACTGAGCTGGGAGAAATAGGCTCCTGCTTTGCTGTGGGAGTCTGTCCATCTGCTGGTACTGGGAGAGATTTCTGAGGATGTTGGTTATCAGTGTTTCCACTCCCAGCAGCCAGAGGAAGGAGACTGGGTGGCACTCACCAGCCAGCACTGTCCTTGCCTCTGCCCAGGACAGCTGTACCTCCTGCCCCAGGGGGGCTACTGACAGCCAGCTAGACATGAGCCAGCAGTGTGCCCAGGGGCCAAGAAGGCCAACAGCATCCTGGCTTGTGTCAGACACAGTGTGGCCAGTAGGACCAGGGCAGGGATGGTGCCCCTGCACTGGACACTGGTGAGGCCTCACCTGGAGGGCTGTGTTCAGGTTTGGGCCTCTCACTACAAGAAGGACATGGAGGGGCTGGAGTGTGTCCAGAGAAGGGCAGTGAAGTGATGAAGGGTCTGGAGAACAGGTCTGATGAGGAGGGGCTGGGGGAACTGGGGTGTTCAGGCTGGGGGAGGCTGAGGGGACACCTGATCACTCTCTACAGGTCCCTGAAAGGAGGGTGTAGTGAGGTAGGGGTGCTTTCTTCTCCCAAGTAACTAGCAAAAGGACAAGAGAAAATGGCTTCAAGTTGTTTTGGAGGAGGTTTAGAGGAGCAACAAAACTGGGGAAGGGTCTGGAGTACAAGTCCTGTGAGGAGCAGCTGAGAGAACTGTGACTTTTTAGTCTTAAGAAAAGGAGGCTGAGGGGAGACCTTACTGCTCTCTACAGCTACCTGCAAGGAGGGTGTAGAGAGTTTTGGGGGTCAGTCTCTTCTCTCAGGTAACAAGCAATAGGACAAAAGGAAATGGTTTCAAAGTGCCCCAGGAGAGATGTGTGTTAGATATCAGGCAGAATCTCTTTACTGAAAGGCTTGTCAAGTCCTGGAGCAGGCTGCCCAGGGAAGTCACCATCCCTGGAGGTATTTAAAAGGTATGTAGATGTTGTGCTTGAGGACATGGTCTAGAGGTGGACTAGGGAGGGTAAGACTGTGATTGGACTTGATGATCTTGAAGGTTTCTTCCAACCCAAGTGATTCTATGATATTTGGAAAAAATTCTTCACTGGAAGAGTGGTGAGGCACTGGACCAGGCTGCCCAGGGAGGTGGTGGAGTCACCATCCCTTGGGTGGTCAAAAAGCATGTAGATGTGGCACTCCAGGACATGGATTAATTGACATGGTGATGTTGGGCTGACATTTGGACTTGATGAACTCAGAGGCCTGTTCCAAACTTAAAGATTCTGTGATTCTGGGACTTACTGCCAGCCCATCCTGGAGCATGGAGCTGGACAACAGGCCTGTCACAGCCTGAAGGAGCAGCCCAGGGAAGGATGGAGCTACCAGGGTATTGCTGGTTGATACCACATGCTCCTCAACTCCTTCCCCCAGCCTGTGGGAGCCAGGTGAATGCTGCCCTGTGCTTTGCTATGGCCTTGCTGTCCCAGGCCCCTCAGTCCATGGGAGGTTACCTCACTGCTGGGTTTGTCCCTGAGGCCCAGTGTTGAAGCATCCTTGAACTGGGTGTTGCTTCATTACTTAAGAAGAACTCACAGGTTACTGGACCTGTTGGGTTTGTCATGCACTGGGGTAGTTAAATGTTCACAGGTAGAGTAGAAGGTACAGGTG
Organism: Laterallus jamaicensis coturniculus; assembly: GCA_022605575.1. Classification (NCBI taxonomy): domain Eukaryota; kingdom Metazoa; phylum Chordata; class Aves; order Gruiformes; family Rallidae; genus Laterallus; species Laterallus jamaicensis. The sequence goes on from JAKCOX010000028.1 coordinate 1,174,037, forward strand.
ATTTCTTATTGTCACTGCTTTTCCTTCTGTGATTGCCTCTCTGGCTTTGGTCCTGTCACCACTAGCTCTGCAGCACAGCCTCTCATGAAGTTTTTCAGGCACTCTGATAATCTTGGGGTGCAGGTTCTCCAGGTGAAGGAGCTGGTATCCCTGCCCAGTGCTGCTGAGATGGGAGCTCTGCTTGTTTCTCTGCTGTGCACCAGGCACAGTGCTGGCTGGGTCACTCTGTGAGCTGAGCCTCTTCAGTATCCCAGCAAAAAGAACAGTCTGGGGTTTGTGCTGGGTGAGCAAATGAAACTCTGATGGGAGCCTGATGGGTGCTGGAGCTGCAGGGGAGCAGGAGGCCATGCCCAGGACTTGGAGCACAAGTCCTGTGAGGAGCAGCTGAGGGAACTGGGACTTTTTAGTCTGAAGAAGAGGCTGAAGGGAGACCTTATTGCTCTCTACAGCTACCTGCAAGGAGGGTGTAGAGAGCTGGGGGTCAGTCTCTTCTCTCAGGTAACAAGCAATAGGACAAAAGGAAATGGTTTCAAAGTGCCCCTGGGGAGATGTGTGTTAGATATCAGGAAGAATGACAGACCTTTGTGCTTGCTGCTGCAGGCAGCAGAGCCAAGCTGCCATGCCTGCTGAGCTGTGGGTGAAGCTGCAGCCTGAGCTGGAGAGACCAGTTGGTGAGTAAATGTGCTGGAGGTGACACCAATTGAATGTCAGGTTGGAGCTGCACACCTCTCTCTTGGGATCTGTGTCATGTCAGTGCAGAGCTGGTTTCTGGTCAAATCAGTTTGTCTCAGGAAGGTTGAACCCAGGATGACAGTGCCTAAGGGTGTTAATGACTGAGTTCATTATGCTAATGATGGGCCTTTGTTTGTCCTGGCAGTCATGTGAGCAACGCAGAAGGCAGCGATCAGAAGCCTGAATCTTCAAGCCTTGGGTCAAACCTTCCCATGTCCAGTGAGAGTGAGTATCTTCTGCACATCTTCCACTCCCACTGTCTTTCCTCTCTTCTTCCACTGCTTGCATCACTCTGCTTCACCAAGCACAAGCTTTGGCCCCTCCTGGTAGCCCTTAGCCCATCCTCAGTTGTAGTGAGCACTGGCTGTGGTGCTCAGGGTGCCTGACAGAAAGCAGATGTCCCTTGCTATCAGATGCCTTTGTGTCACTGCCCCCAGCTGGCCCCTGGGTGCTGCTGTCTTGTCCTTGTGCATGATTTTACATGGGGGTTCAGTTGCTCAGTCACAATGCCCATTGTAAAAGCAGTTCTTTTTATAAACCACCATCTCCCCATAGCTGGCTGGGCCTTTTGGGATGATGAGACCCTTAACCATAGCCTGAGCTGCATCAGCTGCAGGAATTCCCTGTGACACAATGGGAGGGGAAACTGAGGCAGAAAGTGAAAAGATTGCATAGTAAATGAGAGGTGAAATGTGTCCTTTCTTCTTACAGGGAGGGGATTAGGGTTCTCTGGAACATCTGTATCAGTGACATGGGGGATGGGATTGAGTGCAGCCTCAGCAAGGCTGGGGATGGCACCCAGCTGAGTGGGGTGGGTGACACCCTAGAAGGAAAGGAGCCATCCAGAGGGATCTTGCCAGGCTGGAGAGATGGGCCCGGGGGAACCTAATGGGGTTCAACACTGCAGAGTGTCAGGGGTGGCACTTGGGCCAGAGGAATCCCAGACAGATAAACAGCCTGGGAGAGGAGCCCCTGGAGAGCAGCCCTGTGAGAAGGACCTGGGGGTTCTGGGGGGGAGAAACTCCCCATGAGCAGCAGTGGCTCTGGCAGCTGGGAAGGGTGATGGGATCCTGGGCTCCATCAGCAGAGGGGTGGCAGCAGGGACAGGGAGGGGATTGTCCCTCTCTGCTCTGCCCTCACCAGGCCCCAGCTGGATCCTGTGTCCAGAGCTGGGGCCCAACACAAGAAAGATGTGGGGCTGTTGGAGAGGGGTCAGAGGAGCCACGGAGATGCTCAGAGGGCTGGAGCAGCTCCCCTCTGGAGAGAGGCTGAGGGAGCTGGGCTGGCTCAGCCTGGAGAAGAGAAGGCTGTGGGGGACCTCATTGCAGCCTGCCAGTGCCTGAAGGGAGCAGAGACACAGGAGGGGAATCAGCTTGTTCAAGGGCAGAGACTGGCAGGACAAGGGGGATGGAGTGAAGCTGGAGGAGGGAAGGGTGAGAGGAGATATTGGGGGGAAGTTCTTTTCAGAGAGAGTGGTGAGGGGCTGGAAGGGGCTGCCCAGAGAGGGGGTGGGTGCCCCGTCCCTGGGGGTGTTCCAGGCCAGGTTGGCTGGGGCCCTGGGCAACCTTGTGTAGCTCCAGGCCTGAGGTTGGTGTCCCTGCCTGTGGCAGGGGGTTGGAGCTCTGTGACCCTTGGGGTCCCTTCCAACCCATGCCATTCTGTGATTCTATGATTCTGGAAAAGCAGGGCTGGAGTTTGTTGTGGGAGTAGGATTCCTGTGCAGAAGGCTCTGACTGCCCACACTTGTAAGTGTAAATCAGTTCCGCTTGATTGGAAATCAGTACTGGGTGACTCCCTCTGCTGACCCATTATGTTATTACTGTTCTGATCAGTGTGCTGTGATGTGCACCAGGCAGGGTGTTTTGTCCTTCAACTTCCCCCACCTCAGCCACCTCCCCTGCCCTGCCAGGAGGGTGCAGAGAGGTGGGGGATGGTCTCTTCAGCCAGGGGACAGGAGATGGGACGAGGGGCAATGGGCTCAAGCTGTGCCAGGGCAGGGGCAGCTCAGCTGGGAGGGCAAAGTTCTTCCCTGGCAGAGTTGTGGGGCTGTGGCACAGGCTGCCCAGGGAGGGGCTGAGTCACCCCTGGGGGTGTTTAACAGAGGGGAGATGAGGTGCTCAGGGATCTGGGTCAGCCCAGGACAGGGATGGTTGGACTCCATGAGCTTAAAGGGCTTTTCCAACCTGGGGATTCTGTGCTGTTGCTGTTTCAGGAGTTACCTGAAGTTTTAGCCTGCAAACCCTGCCAATTGCTGGGTGAGCTGTTCCAGAAGTTAGAGCAGAAATGCTGTGGGGTGTCTCCTGTGTTACACCATTACCTAGCTGTTCACATGTTGTTATCCAAATAAGAATTGTAGAAGCACTGTTCCCTCTGCTATTCAGGTGAATATTGACACTCCTTACAGAGAAAAGCCATTTTTGCAGGAGGGGTGGAAGACTATCTGACAGGTGTTAAATGAAAGCCTTTAGGTCTTCCAGTTCCCAGTTTGCAGTTCCTGTTGTATCATTGTGCTACATGGACTTTACACTGTGAGTAAAGGCAGACAGGGACCAGGCAGAGATGGTTCATGGGGCCATCAGAAGGTCCAGAGCATGTGGCTGCTGGTTGGCATTTCTCAGCTGCTTCTGCTCAGGTTGCAGGAAGAGGAGGTGGGTGTTGGGTGTTCCTTGGGTAGCAGCATGCAAGTGTTAGAGTCAGGGCTGCCTGTGCAAAGGAACTTTGACCCCCCCTGGCTGTAGCTTAGAGAGTTAACTGCATGGTGCAACAAGAGCAGTGTTCTTGTAGATTTGTTCCAGATAGGGAAAGCCCAGCTTGTTGGAGCATATCACTGGGATCTGGAACAACCCCAAGGCAGAGTGTACTGTCATCCATGACCATTTTTGATGACTGTTAGTCACACCACTAACACCCTGTTAGCCAGGATCCCCTCCTAGGGGGACCCTGGCTGCTTTGCTTGATCCCATGTTGGCTTCAGATGAGAAAGCTGGATCCACAGCTGTGTTTGCTGAGAGTTTGGGTATGGTGCTTGTAGATCCAAGCTAGAAATGCAGAGCTAGAATGCACATCACAGTCACACAAGTCATCTAGCTTGGTGACACTGCAGTGTGTGGTGCTGCAGTGGTGAGTGAGTGCTGAAGGGGCTGCACAGTGCCAGGCTGGGTGGCAGGGCCCTGCAGGGATGGGCAGGCATCCTGCACACCTTTGCTTTCCTAGTTTGAGGGAGAGCTGAGTATTTATCAGGTCAGCTCATCTGAATCCAGGGTGGTTTTTTAGTGGCTCCTGTGTTAGGACAGAGCAACTCCAGCCCCCTTCTCCAGCCCAACCCAGAATGCTGTGATTGAGCACCGTGGCTAGAGCCACAGGTGGTATGAAGTGAGAAGATCTGAACATTTCCTCTTTGGCTTTGCAGCCTGAGTGGCTCTGTCCTACCAGTTTGAGAGTGTAGTCACTGTGGGTTTACTCAAGCAGAAAACTGGAAACATCCCAGTAAATGTAACTGCCAAACTGATTTGGAGATGATCTGAACTGGGGCTCTGAGCCTTGGGCACTGCAGCCCAGCCTCCTGTCACTGGATGCACAGGATTCAGTTTGTTGAGCTGGGAGCCACTGGTTTGTGAAGGACAGACAGATTGCTGGAGCCAGACTCTGGGCAGAGCATGTGGGAAAGGGAGGGAGAGAGGAAAGCTTGGCAAAACCGAGTGCAGCCTCAGCAAGGCTGGGGATGGCACCCAGCTGAGTGGGGTGGGTGACACCCTAGAAGGAAAGGAGCCATCCAGAGGGATCTTGCCAGGCTGGAAAGATGGGCCCAGGGGAACCTAATGGGGTTCAACACTGCAGAGTGTCAGGGGTGGCACTTGGGCCAGAGGAATCCCAGACAGATAAACAGCCTGGGAGAGGAGCCCCTGGAGAGCAGCCCTGTGAGAAGGACCTGGGGGTTCTGGGGGGGAGAAACTCCCCATGAGCAGCAGTGGCTCTGGCAGCTGGGAAGGGTGATGGGATCCTGGGCTCCATCAGCAGAGGGGTGGCAGCAGGGACAGGGAGGGGATTGTCCCTCTCTGCTCTGCCCTCACCAGGCCCCAGCTGGATCCTGTGTCCAGAGCTGGGGCCCAACACAAGAGAGATGTGGGGCTGTTGGAGAGGGGTCAGAGGAGCCACGGAGATGCTCAGAGGGCTGGAGCAGCTCCCTCTGGAGAGAGGCTGAGGGAGCTGGGCTGGCTCAGCCTGGAGAAGAGAAGGCTGTGGGGGGACCTCATTGCAGCCTGCCAGTGCCTGAAGGGAGCAGAGACACAGGAGGGGAATCAGCTTGTTCAAGGGCAGAGACTGGCAGGACAAGGGGGATGGAGTGAAGCTGGAGGAGGGAAGGGTTAGATTGGATATTGGGGGAAGTTCTGTGCAGAGAGAGTGGTGAGGGGCTGGAACAGGCTGCCCAGAGAAGGGGTGGGTGCCCCGTCCCTGGGGGTGTTCCAGGCCAGGTTGGCTGGGGCCCTGGGCAACCTTGTGTAGCTCCAGGCCTGAGGTTGGTGTCCCTGCCTGTGGCAGGGGGTTGGAGCTCTGTGATCCTTGGGGTCCCTTCCAACCCATGCCAGTCTATGATTCTATAAAAACAAGCATCTGCTTTGGTCTCTGCTCTGGGAAACAGGGGAGAGATGTTAAGCTGGGCTCAGATGAAGACCCCTTGGCATACACAAGGGTTTGGGCAGGACCAAACTCAGAGTTTTATTGTGGTGATTGGAACAGACAGTAAGGACTGATAAAGAGAAATAGCACTGTTGTGAAGGAGAAATGGTACTGCCTGAGGCATCCAGCTGCTGCAGAGTGGCAAGAAAAACTTTGTTGGGCCTGCTTAACAGTGCATTGTTTGCTTTGAAATGCATTCAAGGCACCAAAACCCCTTTGTAAATCATGTGTTTTGGTTAAAATGTCCTGTGCATGCTGATATCTCATTGTCATCCTTTGCCAGGTTTTGAAATTGTCTGTGTAATTATACAAACTATTTTTTTTTCAGTTATGACATGCACTGATTATATCCCAAGGTCATCAAATGATTATACCTCACAAATGTATTCTGCAAAGTAAGTCAAACCAATTGTTCCTGAATTCTGTAACTCTTTACTTCTGTCTGAAGTGACCTTTGTGCATCTTTATGCATTTCTGGAATTGCTGGAAATCACATCTGGCCACAGATACTCACTGCTGGGAATGCTGAAGCTTTGGTGGCTGCTGGTTTCTGATCACAAGGATGAGTGAGCCCTGTCAAGTAATTAACTACACAATAGTCTTAATGCCCATCATATTTGAGGAATAAACAGACTGGACATAAATGAATACAGGATTTTCTCACCTTTCACCACATTTGGAGACCATAATAGTTCTTCTCAGTGTGGTTTAGTAGTTCCTAATCCCTTGCTGCTTTTGTACAGTTGCTGTGTGTGCTGCAGGAGTTTTGACACACACCACAGGGTTGTATTAGCTTTGGGATTTGGTATTGTGAGACATGATAAGTGCAACTAATCATTAGTGAAACTAATTGGAACAGGGAGTTTGCTCTTCCCTCTCACTCTGCCTTGCCCAGTCCTGGGATAAACACTCCAACACCATGGCAGAGAGTTTCCCCTGGTGTCACTGGGAGAAGCAAGCAGAGTATCTAAAACCAAGAGCCCATCATCCTGGGAAACACAAGTGGATGTGATGCTGGGAGCACATCAGTGTGTGTTGCTTCTTCTTCCCAAAGCAATTTTGTTAATGGCTTCTAGTTTGGAGGGAGGGGGAAAGACACATCAATTCAATAGTTCTATTGTACTTTTCTCTTTTCTTTTCACAAAGGCCATATGCACATATCCTTTCTGTACCTGTCTCAGAAACAATGAGCCCTTACCCTGGGCAGACTCAGTACCAAGCACTACAGCAGTCTCAGCCCTACACCATCTACCCCCAGACCACCCAAACCTACGGACTACCTCCTTTTGGTAAGACCTTTTCACAGCCTTCTCAGTGCCTGCAGTTATTGTCTGGTGACTCAGGAAGAAGCCAATGTTATACCTCACAAGCTGTGTTGGGGAGAAGAACACAAGCCTGACTGAATCCATCCTGCAGCTCTCTAGCTGGGGCTTCATGCTGTTAATCCTCACAGAGGTGGTTTCCTGGCTGTATGGCCCCCATGGTTCTTAGTTTGGGATCATGACTGTCTCCAGCTGTGTTTGGACAGTTCCTTGGCAGTGAAATGATGAATTTGATGATCTCAAAGGTCTTTTCCAACCTGGTGATTGTGTGAAATCACACAAGTCCCCATCCTGCAGCACCTCTGCTGTAGGTGTTTCTCCTTTCCTTTTACCAGCCAGGTTGAAGACTCTTTTTTTTCCACCTTTCACCAAGTGTAGTTTTCATACTAAAACATCTCCAAGTTTCCTAGCCAGATAAATTTGCTTAAGTCACTCTCATCCTTGAGCCTCCCTTGAGCCCTTCCAGCTTTTGCACGTGCTGGGAGGGTACAAGTGCTGCTGGAACTGTGCAGCTAAAGCTTGGTCATGGTGTTTGTTGGCCCTGGACCTCCTTCTAGTGTGAGGGAGAGACACCCCTCAGGGTGTGTGCTGTTTGAGGAGCTCATGTCCATCTTCCTCCATGGTGTGTAAAGGTTGTTGAGGAGGAGTAGGGTTGTTGAGGACCCTACCTTGTGGGTGGGTCAGCCAGTGAAAGAAGCTGCCTGGTCTTTCCTTGTGCTGCTGTGTGTTAGTGTGACATGGGGGAAACCCATGACTGTCCCTCCATGTGTCTGAAGCTTTATAACTGATCAGTAAAAATGATCATTTGAACTTCTCTTTTCATTTTTAATGTTGCCCTGCTTGGTTTCTTACATAAACATTGCCAGCTCAAAGCTGGCAGAGCCTGTTCAGCCCCACAGCACTGAGCTCTGCTGAGAGGGACAAGCACCCCAGCTCTGTGGGGACCCCAGCACTGAGCCTGTGTGACAGCCATGGGTGTCTGCTCCGGGGGCTTGTGGTGGTGCTGCACAGCCAGTGGGACAGAGCCTCTTGTGGGTTTGTCTGCTGTGCTGAGGTCTTAGGATCTCCAAGGGTGGACAGTGAGGTGGGTTGAGAACTCTGTGGGGCTGAGCTCAGAGGGTGTGATCAGTGGAGCAGAGTCTGACTGGAGGCCTGTGACCAGTGGTGTCCCCAGGGCTGGGTGTTGGGTCCAGTCCTGTTCAATATCTTCATTGACACCTTGCTGAGGGAACAGCACCCACCCTCAGCAAGTACCTGATGATCCAGAGCTGGGAGGGGTGGCTGACAGGCAGGACACTGCGCTGCCATCCAGAGCCCTGGGCAGGGAGAGACCAGATGAGATTCAACAACAGCAAGTGGAGAGTCTGGCACCTGGGGAGGAATAACTGCTGGAATCAGGACAGGCTGGGGGGGAGCTGCTGGAGAGGAGCTCTGTGGAGAAGGAGCTGGGGGTGCTGGTGGGTGACAGGGTGGCCATGAGCCAGCAGTGTGCCCTGGGGCTGAGAGAGACAATGGGATCCTGGGGGCATCAGGAGGAGTGTGGGCAGCAGGTGACAGGAGGGGATCCTCCCCCTCTGCTCTGCCCTGCTCAGGCCCCAGCTGGAGTGTTGTGTCCAGTGCTGGGCTCCCTGGGATCAAACAGCCAGGGATCTCCTGGAGAGAGTCCAGAGGAGGCTGAGGAGATGCTGAAGGGCCTGGAGCATCTCCCCTGGGAGGAGAGGCTGGGTGAGCTGGGGTTGTTCAGCCTGGAGAGAAGAAGACTCAGGGGGGACCTTCTGAATGTCTATCAATATCTGAAGGATGGGATGCAGGGGAAATGGCCAGCCCCTTCTCAGTGTCTGTGGGGACAGGACAAGGGGCAATGGCTGCAAGTTGGAGCACAGGAAGTTCCACAGCACCATGGGGCAGAACTTTTCCCCAGTGAGGGTGAGGGAGCCCTGGGACAGGCTGCCCAGGGGGTGTGGAGTCTCCTTCTCTGGAGAGATTCCAGCCCCGTCTGGACACCGACCTGTGTGCCCTGTCCTAGGGACCCTGCTTTGGCAGGGGGTGGACCCCATGGGCTCTGGGGGGCCCTTCCAACCCCTGTGATTCTGTGCTTTTTTTCCTTAGCTGGAGAAGTAGATGTCTGAATAAAACCAACATCATTTGTGGCTTTTGGTAGCTACTGAGAGGGCAAGGACTTCCAGGTGTATTCCAAACCAACTGATCTGTCATGGTGTTTTTGAAAGATGGTGGAGAGGAGGTAATGAAACTGGGCTCAGTTTGACTGGACATGAGTTCCACTACTAATTCTGTTTAAAGTATTATGACACAAATTCTTATATCTGTGAGAGGTCACTATGTAAAATTAATTGACATGCCTTTTGGCATTTTTTTCATAAATACACACCTGGGATCCTTGAGAAAGGAGTTTTCTTGTGGTTGAGGGATCCTTAGGAAGGAAATGATGGGTTTGCAGTACCTGGGACATATCAAACAGTATCTCCCATTCACCCTGCATCAGTGCTGCAGCGCAGAGCTCTGATCACTGGAATGCCATAGAGCAGGAGTGCTGCAGGGCAGGGGTGTGAGGCTGTCCCCTCAGCAGCTCAGGGCTCTTTGGGACAATAGGGACATTCAGGTGGCTGCTTGTGTTTGGTGCTTCTGCATTGCCAGTGAGGTTCCAGTTGCTGTTAGTTTCAGAGGTCTGTAAAAACACCCAGCTCTCCCCACCACATCACGGTGGTCTTGGGGTTTCTGGTGGGCAGGGGCCTAGCAGAGTCTCTTAAGTGTCCTGGAGAGCCAAAGGTCTCTCTGCCTGTTGTGTTTGCTGAGCTCCCCTCATTCCTCCAGCTGAGCTTTTCCCTGGAAAGCTGAACCACTGAGAAGTCATTTCATCCCCAGGGCTTCAGCCACCAGTGCAGGTTTGTCTGCTGTCTTTCTGAACTCTGTTCCTTGTCTCTCTGTCCAGTTGGAGTGTTGGTGTCACACAGTCTGTTCCCTACAAGTGGTGCTGGAGCCCATGTGATGGTTGCTGGATGTGCTTCTCCTTCCTGCAGCTTCTGGGCCTTGCTGTGCTGCAGCTGAAGAGTGGCTGGGGGTCACCTTTACATCCACCTTCCTGGGTGCTTAGTGCTGGTGGGCAGTGTGCTGAGGCTGCCTTGGGTCTTCTTAGGTTTTGCATTTAGTTTTGGCTTTTTTTTCTTCAAGACAAACATGTCAATTGGTCCCTTGAAGTGTTAGGCCAGGAGCTTTAAAAAGGTGGTTTAGACTGACTTCTCAAATGTTTTGGGGGAAGGAAGATGTAGGGCAATTTGATGGTGGCTTGTGTGTGTGTGATGGTTTGCTGGTGGTAGCACTGGCAGCTGTGTTTGGGTGAGGAGGGTGCTTGGGGGGTTTTAAATCCTAGGGTCTGGAATTTGGGGTGCAGAGCTGTGCAGAGTTGTACTCTGAAGATGGCAGAAGTTCTTTGGAAGCCCTCAGCAAGAGATCAGCATTTCCTATTGACTTTGTAGGACCCTTTGTCTGTCCAGCATCCTTTGAAATGTGACCAGTTACTGAAGTGGTGTGGACTGGGGGGTCTGTTAGTAAATACCTGAAATTCCATTCTGAATTGAAGTGTCAGGAAGATGTTAAAAGTCTTATTTCAGGTACTGGGAGTCATCCCAGAGTGCTACCTGCTCAGTCATGCTGAGATGAGCCTTGCATGGTGCAATGCTCAGGTGGAGGGTGAGGACTGAATGTGCAGCAATGTGGAAGAGATCCTGGGGATTGTTTCTGCTCACAAAAATCTCCATGGGGCAGGTGAGGACTTGGCCAGCTTAGTCAGGTGTTTGCCCAGCACTGAAGAGCCTGTTCCAGGGGGTTGTGTGCCTTTCTGGGTGGGTTTCTTTCTGTGTCAGAAGAAGGCTCTGTGGATGCTCCAAGCAGAGCCAAGCAGATGTGGTTTCAGTATGAAATTCAAGCAAGCTGAGGAACACAAGCACAGTCTGGAGATCCCTCAGGTCAGGTGGCTGCTTTCAGAGAAGGGATGGCCTTTGCCTGTGCCCAGTTGTCACCTCTCCTTGTGCTGTATCATTTTCTGGCTGCATTTTATGCATCATTCTGTGGGAGACACACCTGTGGTCTGGAGAGCTTCCATTGGCAATGCATTCAAATTAGAGTAGCAAGTACAGCCTGCAGGTGTGTGGCTGTAGGAACACTGTGGGTGTGATGGCTTACATTAGCTCAGGAAAAGCCTGCAATGATGGGATGCTCTGTGTGGGGCCTTTCCACATACACCTGTCCTGTGATGTTGTTCTGCCCAGCTGTGGTGCTGCTGTTGGACACAGAAGGGTCTCCTTCCCCCTCACCCAGCTTCTTCTCTGTTGCCATCAAGACTGTGCTGGCTTATAAGCTCCTGTCTTGCAGAACAAGAGTGGTACCAGGCCAAGAGCATGCCTTGCTGGGAGGCACACAGAACATGTCTGTGCTGAGGGAGGACAGGGATGGTCACAGGAAACAGAGCCTGAAGGCTCCTTGTCCCACCACTCCAGCCAGCCAGCCCTGGGGTGCCTGTGTCTAACCTGGTGTTACACTCCTCATGGCACAGCCTACAGCGTTCACAGCTGGTTTGTGTGTCACTGTCACAGTTGTCAGGCACTTGTGTACCCTCTGTGACCATCTCTGTCACTGTCTGCTCCTTGTCCATCTGTCAAGAGCTCCTTGGTGTCCCTTCTGCCCAGACTAAACCAGTACAGCTACTCCCACTCTTCTCAGAGGGTCTGTTTCCCATGTGCTTTATCCTGGAGTTCCTGCAGTGTCTCTTAAATCAGCCTTTCCCTTTTGCTCACTAATTAACACGGTTCTAGAAGGTTGAAGTAACGAAGACCCAACCTGGGAGTCGAAGAATCAAAACACAGGTGACTGTACAGACAGGTGAAGGTCTGAGTCGGGCACACAGGTGACTGTACAGACAGGTGAAGGTCTGAGTTGGGCACACAGGTGACTGCACAGACAGGTGAAGGTCTGAGATTGGCACACAGGTGTGACTGTACAGACAGGTGAAGGTCTGAGTCGGGCACACAGGTGACTGCACAGACAGGTGAAGGTCTGAGATTGGCACACAGGTGACTCTGCACAGACAGGTGAAGGTCTGAGTTTGGCACACAGGTGACTGTACAGACAGGTGAAGGTCTCAGTCTGGCACACAGGTGACTCTCTACAGACAGATGAAGGTCTAAATTTGGCACACAGGTGACTGCACAGACAGGTGAAGGTCTGAGATTGGCACACAGGTGACTCTGCACAGACAGGTGAAGGTCTGAGATTGGCACACAGGTGACTGTACAGACAGGTGAAGGTCTGAGTCTGGCACACAGGTGTGACTGTACAGACAGGTGAAGGTCTGAGTTGGGCACACGTGTGACTACAGACAGGTGAAGGTCTGAGATTGGCACACAGGTGACTGTACAGACAGGTGAAGGTCTGAGATTGGCACACAGGTGACTCTGCACAGACAGGTGAAGGTCTGAGTTTGGCACACAGGTGACTGTACAGACAGGTGAAGGTCTGAGATTGGCACACAGGTGACTGTACAGACAGGTGAAGGTCTGAGTCTGGCACACAGGTGTGACTGTACAGACAGGTGAAGGTCTGAGTTGGGCACACGTGTGACTGTACAGACAGGTGAAGGTCTGAGTTTGGCACACAGGTGACTGTACAGACAGGTGAAGGTCTGAGATTGGCACACAGGTGACTCTGTACAGACAGGTGAAGGTCTGAGTCTGGCACACAGGTGACTGTACAGACAGGTGAAGGTCTGAGTCTGGCACACAGGTGACTGTAGAGACAGGTGAAGGTCTGAGTCTGGCACACAGGTGACTCTGAGACCAGGTGTGTACATAAACCAAGGGCTGTTGCAGAAGTTCATTCTGATCAAACTCCAGCCCAGAGTGAGCTCCTGGGACTTGCTGCCCTTGCCCAGTCTCCAGTGGCCCATCCTGCTAGAGCAGGTAAAAAGCTGCAGGTGGCTTTTGCAGCCTTGGTACAGGTTTTTTGGGGGGGTTAGGAAGGAGGGTGGTCTCTCTGCTGGCCCTGAACTTTGTGTCTACCTCCAAGTGTCCTTTGTCCCTCTGCTTTGCATATTTCTGCTTGTTTTTAAGTACATCCCTGTGACCTGCTTTCTAACCAAGGCCAGGGAGAAGTGCCTTTGGCTGTAGGTCTGCAAACAGTTAAAGAAAAGCTTGAAGAGCCCTGAAGAACCAGTCCTGAGCTGAGGTGCTTCAGTCAGATGCTCTTTTCACCCCATGAGTGCAGGAGACAAGATGTGAGCTGAAACCACCCTGCTTGTGTGTGCCCTGGCCAGGTGACTCACAGCCCCTCTGCTGTGTCAGTGCTTTGCAGGTGGTGTTACCAGTGCCACCCAGGGTGGCAGGAAATCTCAAGGAAACATTTCCTTGGGGGTTCCCCCCTCCTTTCCTTTTTTCCTTTGAGGTCTGTGTTCACTGTTAATCTATGAAAATGACTGACTCATGGTGTGTTTCCAAACACTCCCCCCTGAGCCCAGTGAAGTGTTGACCTTAATAGATACCAGTGTCAGCCTTGCTGTGTATCAGCTGAGGTCACTGGGTGGTGTGTGACTCAGCCCACAGACATCTCAGGGCTCAGCAGCTGCTCCTGGCAGCAAATCTTCCTGTGATGCAACAGATTTTTAGTTGAAAGCTTTGGAAATCAGTCATGTTGGTGCTTTTAATTTTCTCTTTTTCAGCCAGTTTTGTCAGCAGCTCTAATCCATGCCCAGCCTGACAGGCAGCACTTACTATTGCAGGAATTAAGCCTTTTCCATGTGTGATTTGTGACTTGCTTTTGTGATGAGCAAAAACCTTAACCTGAGGAAGCAGCATGCTCTTTGGTCCCAGCATATTTGTTTGTAACTGGTCCAATTTATCTGATTCAGGTGCACTGTGGCCAGGTATGAAATCTGAAAGTGGTTTAATTCAGACTCCATCTACAAGTCAGCACAGTGTTCTTACCTGCACTACAGGGTTAACCACAAACCAGCCCAGCCCAGCACATTATTCTTATTCCATTGAAGGTAACTTGGCATGGTTTTTATCTGCATCTCTCTCCACCTTGTTGAGTCCATATACCACAAATAGAGAGGTCTGCACGTTTGCTCTTGGTTTGTGCATGCTTCTTTATGCTTTGCCTCTTTTCTCTTTGTGTGTGTGTATGTGTTTGGGTTTGTATTTGCTATGTAGCTCTGTATGCACCAGGCTGGCTTGTTGGTGCCATGCTGATGGACTGAACAGGGTGAGGAGCAAAGGGGAAGGGGGAGAGGACACTAAATGTTGTATTCCTGCATGCCTTTACTGGGAATGTTCTTGCAGCCCAAGCCCTTTGTTGGTGGTTTTCAGTTTGATGTCAGGAAATCTGCTGACTGCCATTTGGTTTGTAAAAAAAACTGTTCTTAATGACTTCTGGAGGTAGATGGCTCTCAGGCTGCACACACAGAGGTTGGCAGAGCTCCTGTAAGTGAATTTCTCAATACAGAACTGCCCTGCAAAGATTCCAATTCTGTTTCTTGTGTGATACCTTCATGGAATGATTGAGGGACTTCAGGAGATCCTTAGCTCAGCCTCCTGCTCAGAAGAGAGTTGGCACTGAATTCAAAACCAGGTTGAGTCTCAAAACCCTCTGAGGATGGAGAGTGTGGTGCCTGACCACCATCATGGCCAGACTTTGCCAGGCCCACTGAGTTGTATCAACATGCTTTCTGTGCTTGAGGCCCCACACTGGATGCCTCATCCAGATGCCATCTAATGAGTGCCAGGTAAAGGGGCTGATTCCTACCAGTAGCAGTAGGGGGGGGGGGTTTAGCACATCTCCCTGGCAGGGGGGCCAGCAGTGTGTCATGGCACTGGGACACTGAACAGCCTGGTGTGGTGTTCACCTGTAATTTACTTTCCACATGCACACCATGAGCTGGAAACACTCCCTCCCTTCAAGCACAACCCCTCCAGGTGCTCCCAGTGGCAGGACAACAGTGTGTGACACACCAGCTTTAATCACAGAGCTCAGGAATGGGGCTGCATCACCTGCCCCCTCAGAGCTGCCAGGGGGGTACCATGGTGAGCACATGAATCCCTGGGGATGGGTGAGGTGACACAGCACTGTCAGGCCTCTCTCTGCAGAAGGATTTCACACTGTTGGACCTGTGCTGCTGTGACAGTGTGTGGTTTGAGGAGAGGTTCCTGCAGGCTGCTTTCTGAGTGGTGAAAAAGTCACCTGAATGTTGTGGAAGTGCTGCTGGTGCTTAGAAAAATGTCTTGCACACTGCCAGGAATCCCCCTTCTCTAGTAAGCTGGGTCAGGGACAGTACTTGGACTGGGGCAAAGGGGGTGATGGGAGGTGGGAGGTGGAAGGCTGGACAAAGTCACTGTGGCAGTAATCCCTTGAAAAGCCATGTTTTCTCTCCAGTCAGGGTAATAAGCAGTGGCATGGTGCTGCAGGCCCACCAGAGGTGTGTTGTGGTGCATGGATGTGGTGTAGTCTGCAGACACCAAACTTGAAGTCACAGGATATTTGGACCCTGATAAATGGTCAGATGTAGTGACTGAGAGTTTGGGGTTTTACTCACCTGAGCTATGGCCATGGTGGTACATCACAGAGGCACATGGAAGCTCCTCGCCTCACTGCTGGCTTCCCTCAGCACACGGAGCACACTGAAACATCCTGGCAAACCACTGAAGCAAAAGCCAATGGGGTGAACAAGGCAGGGGAGGTGGGGGTCTGAGCATGGAGTCTGGAAGTGAGGGAGACAGTCACAGCAGCTTCCAGGCAATGCTTGTGTTTGCTGGTCTTTTAAACCTAACCCCACAAAGCTGTCCCTTTTGGCACACTGGCACCAAATATTTTTGCATGGTTTTGCCCCCTGCACAGGCAAAAGGAACTGACCCACAGTGCACAGAGAGTTGGTCAGTCTGTAGCTGGAGCTGTTTGTCAAGGTCTGTAACACTGATGCTCCACAGGTTAAAGACAAATGAAGTTAAGATAAATGAAGTTCACCTGAAGGAATCTATATTTTACCAATTGAAATCTTTTTTATCTGCTTTCTTAACTTCTGTTGCCCGTCTGTTTCCTTCACCCTAGAAGGAAAGGAGCCATCCAGAGGGATCTTGCCAGGCTGGAGAGATGGGCCCAGGGGAACCTAATGGGGTTCAACACTGCAGAGTGTCAGGGGTGGCACTTGGGCCAGAGGAATCCCAGACAGATAAACAGCCTGGGAGAGGAGCCCCTGGAGAGCAGCCCTGTGAGAAGGACCTGGGGGTTCTGGGGGGGAGAAACTCCCCATGAGCAGCAGTGGCTCTGGCAGCTGGGAAGGGTGATGGGATCCTGGGCTCCATCAGCAGAGGGGTGGCAGCAGGGACAGGGAGGGGATTGTCCCTCTCTGCTCTGCCCTCACCAGGCCTCAGCTGGATCCTGTGTCCAGAGCTGGGGCCCAACACAAGAGAGATGTGGGGCTGTTGGAGAGGGGTCAGAGGAGCCACGGAGATGCTCAGAGGGCTGGAGCAGCTCCCTCTGGAGAGAGGCTGAGGGAGCTGGGCTGGGTCAGCCTGGAGAAGAGAAGGCTGTGGGGGGACCTCATTGCAGCCTGCCAGTGCCTGAAGGGAGCAGAGACACAGGAGGGGAATCAGCTTGTTCAAGGGCAGAGACTGGCAGGACAAGGGGGATGGAGTGAAGCTGGAGGAGGGAAGGGTTAGAGGAGATATTAGGGGGAAGTTCTTTGCAGAGAGAGTGGTGAGGGGCTGGAAGGGGCTGCCCAGAGAGGGGGTGGGTGCCCCGTCCCTGGGGGTGTTCCAGGCCAGGTTGGATGGGGCCCTGGGCAACCTTGTGTAGCTCCAGGCCTGAGGTTGGTGTCCCTGCCTGTGGCAGGGGGTTGGAGCTCTGTGACCCTTGGTGTCCCTTCCAACCCATGCCAGTGTATGATTCTATGATCTGAGTGGAGAAGTACCTCTTCAGAGCACTGCAGCTGGAAGTTGCTCTGGGCCTGCTCTCTGAGATCATCTTGAGAGAAGTGGCACAGTGACCTGTCTTCTAGGTAGTTCATCTCCCTCAGCTTCCTGGCAGGTTTGTTCTGTGCTAGAAAGGAACTTTCCTGGAGAGCTTCCCTTGGCAGTGCCCTGGGAAGGGCCATGTTGTGTAGGTGTTGACAGCTGTGATTGTGTTCAGTTGGAAGGAGTTTATTTGGAAGCTGAGCCCTGTTCTCTAGCAGTTCCTTTGAGGAGTGGCTGTGCCATGTCCCTGACTCACAGCTGCTGTAGGTGCTCGAGTACCTTCCTTCCCAGGGTTGCTGTTCAGCCACCTTTCCTTTTCCTAAACATGTGCCCCTGAAATTCTGCCCCTCTGTTTTTGAGCACTGCTGCTCCCAGCTGGGAGGGGATTCCCAGGAGCTCACTTGGTTTCTGCCTCTGCAGAGATGCCCCACATCATGTTCCTCACCTCTTGTAAATGCTGTGTATTCCTGCACCTCTTTGCAGATGCCTTGCTTTGTTTTCATCTCTTTTGAGGCTATTTGGGGTCCATTCCTCTTTCCAGGAGCTGGTCACCAGGTGGTATCTTTCCTTGCCATAACACAATGTATGTTAAGAGCTGGGGTCTGTTTCCCTGGGGAGAGGCTGAAGCCTTCAGAAGGTTGAGCTCCTTGGCCTTGGGGTGAATCCTGCACGGGTGGGGGTGCAGAAGGGGGGGGCTTTGCTCAGCCTGGTGGAGTGAGCAGCACTGTGGGTTTCTCCAAGTCTTCTCATAAGCATCTAGAAGTGATTTTTGGGGTCTGTTGGTGTGCAGAGAAAGAAGGTTTAGCAAAAGGAAGTATTTCTTGGTGGCACCTGGGTTAGTCCATCCTGAGTTTGTTCAGGCTGGTGTCAGTCTTTGCTCTTACTAACACCTGAGGGTGCCAAAGCCCCTTGGGACAGAATGTTGAAACCACAGCACATGCTCAAGGGTTGGTGTACCCAGATGGTGCTCTGACAGCCTCTTCTGTGATTCAGAAGGACTGAGTGCAGTGACATGAAAGCTGTTAAACACCTGAACACTCATACCAACTCCCACATGGCTCTATCCACTTGTCCTCCAAGCTGTTCATCCCAACCCAGTTGCAGTCTCACAGGGACATGGGAGATACTTTTACTTTCTCCAGTAAGAACCCTTTTTATACTATTTGAAACATTTTTACTGTTTTCTTATTTTTTTTTAACCTAAGCAGACTAAATACACTAAATCCAGAGCAGAGACTGCTTTAACCAGAGCTGAGTTGAACATCTGCCCATTTTACTGATTCATCCTGATTCAGCTGCTACTCACTGAACATCAGAATGTGATTATTGTCCTCTCCAGACTTTTTGTCAAGATGTGAAAGCATTTTAATTATACTCCAGTTGTTCAGCAGGCAAGGAGGTGAAAGGTTTCTAAAGCATTTGGTAGTGCTGTTGTTAAAGGGGTGCTAGTTCTGGTAGCACAGCTGAAAGGGAACTGGTCTCAGAATACACCCAGGCTGTTGGGAGCAGAGCATTGCTCTGCACAAAGGCTTTCACACAAGCCTAGGAAGTACTTGTTTCACAGCTTGGGTTGGTTTTGTGTCTTGTGCTTTTCTAGAAGCATTTAATGCAGCAATTCTTCATTTTCCAGCATCGACTACCAATGCCAGTCCAGCCTCCACATCCTCAACTGTTGTCAATATCTCCACATCAGCAGTAGCCAGCATCTCACAGGTAAAACTTCTTCATGTTCTGTTGATGTGCAGCATCTCCTTCAGCTTTGTGTCACACACTGCTCAAAACTCTCAGAGAAAGGCCAGATATTTGCATCCTTCACATGGAGCCCAGTGAGAGGGCTCAGTACAGAACTCTGAGTCTCCAGGATGGCTCGTGCTGTGTCTCTGACTGTGACTCTCTTTCCACTGCAACAAACTCACTTCATCTGTTCAGAGCTGTTTCTTTGTCTGCTGACTGAATCTTAAACAGGGCTCTGGGATCTCTGTGGGAGACACAGAGGAAAAGAAACAAATGTTGAGAACCAAACATACAGGGAGGACCACAGGTGGGTGGTTCTTGAGTCCCCTTGTTCTCCCTCAGCAAGGAAAAGAAAACAGGTGGCACACAAGCAAAGCACACCAAAGAGCTGCCATGGGCAGGGTTAGGCTGGGTGTCAGGATGAGGGTCTGTGCTGAGAGGGGGGTCAGGCACTGGCACAGGCTCCCCATGGAAGGGGTCACAGCCCCGAGCTGGGCTGAGGGCGAGAAGCATCTGGACAATGTGCTCAGTGCAGCTCTGACTGGGCTGGGCTGTGTGGAGCCAGGAGCTGGACTGATGGGCCTGGTGGGTCCCTGCCAGCTCAGGAGAGTCTGTGATTCTGTGAAACAAACCAGTGAAGCAGGAGATGTGTTCTGACTGTGCTAGAATACACTGAACTCCCAGAGCCCTGCAGCTAACCCAGAGCCTTCCCCTGCTGCCCTGCTGTGGGTCGTACCGAGCCGGCAGCGCTCGGCTGCCGGTCTGAACACAGAGGGACCCCAGAGTGTCAGGGCTGTACAGGAAGAGAGCAGAGGAAGAGTGGAAGACACAACAGGTGCACAGCAATCCTTGTGCTGATGCTTTTTAAGGTTATTTCATGAATGTGAAGTTCCTTGAAGCTGTGAGGGGAAGAAGAGGTTTTCTTTCAGTGGTGCAGACAAAGGTTCACAAACCCCAGCTGCTCTTTGAGGGAGCTGGGAGAGCCCTGTGTGCCATCACACTTGGGGTGTACTGGGCACTGGGGAGGCTGCAGCTCCAGTGCTGGGTCCAGTTCTGGGCTCCTCACCATCAGAAGGACATTGAGGTCCTGGAGTGAGTCAGGAGAAGGGCAACCAGGCTGGGGAAGGGGCTGGAGGGCAAATCCTCTGAGGAGCAGCTGAGGGAGCTGGGGGTGTTGAGCCTGGAGAAGAGGAGGCTGAGGGGAGACCTTCTCCCCATCCACCTCCCCTGCCCTGCCAGGAGGGTGCAGAGAGGTGGGGGATGGTCTCTTCAGCCAGGGGACAGGAGATGGGATGAGGGGCAATGGGCTCAAGCTGTGCCAGGGCAGGGGCAGCTCAGCTGGGAGGGCAAAGTTCTTCCCTGGCAGAGTTGTGGGGCTGTGGCACAGGCTGCCCAGGGAGGGGCTGAGTCACCCCTGGGGGTGTTTAACAGAGGGGAGATGAGGTGCTCAGGGATCTGGGTCAGCACAGCACAGGGATGGTTGGACTTCATGAGCTTAAAGGGCTTTTCCAGCCTGGGGATGCTGGGATTCTGTGTGGCTGTGCTCTGTACTGTCAGGAGCAGACATTAAAACCCTCAAGCACAGCTTTCTGTGCTTGGCAATCTTCTAGGTAATAGCCTTCATAAATGGATACTTTCCACCACAGGATGTAAAATAATCGGTTGGTTAATTTAGCCCAGGAGTAAAGGCTGATCCTGGAGCTCCTGGGGCTGGGATCACATTGTGAACCAGTGCCAAACCCACTGTCAGTACACCTGCTATCAGAAAGCAAAATGCAAGGCAAGCCCACAAATTCCAGAGCACAGGGTGGGGGCTGATGCCTTGGCATCCACTTGACACTCCCCTGATACTGTCACATCCTTCATCATGAATTCATTCTTGAAGGAACTGGTGACAGAGGAGCAGCCCTGTGCTTCCTGGCCTCCTGCCTGCAGGACAGATTTCTGGCCTGTGCTGGGGCCATGGGGGAGGGTTGGGGCTCATCCCCTTTTAGGGGATGTT
This sequence comes from Laterallus jamaicensis coturniculus, assembly GCA_022605575.1. Taxonomy (NCBI): domain Eukaryota; kingdom Metazoa; phylum Chordata; class Aves; order Gruiformes; family Rallidae; genus Laterallus; species Laterallus jamaicensis. Next base: position 1,194,520 of record JAKCOX010000028.1, read on the forward strand.
ACTTATGCAGAAAGAGTGAGCACAGAGTTGGCCTGTGCTCTTGAGGGGTCTGTCTGGCAGGGTGATACTAACAGAAACATCACCCTCACATGGAGTGCCTTCTGCAAGCAGTGTCCCATGGTAACGAGTGCTTTCCTCCTACAGGAGTATCCTACGTACACCATCCTTGGCCAGAGTCAGTACCAGACCTGTTACCCAAGCTTTGGAGTTGTAACACCAGCAGACAGCAGCACAGAGGGTACTGCACTACCAACAACCACGTACCCAGCTGAGAAACCAAACGCCATGGTGCCTACGCGGACAGTGCAGAGACACTCCTCTGGTAAGGGCTGGCTCTGCAGGGGGGCTGCAGCCACCCCTGACAGGCAGTGGGAAATGGGCAAAGCCCATTCCCCAAAGGGAATGACAGCACCTCTCTCTGGTGGCTTGGCCTGGGAAGGATGTTTGCCTTCTGTTGCAGACTGGTCTCACTGGTGTGTGGAGTATTATAGGGGGGCAGCCAAACTGCTGTGTTGGCAGTTTGCTGCTGCTGTGATTCAGGAGATTCTGCCTGTGCTCTGAATGATCCCCCCAGGAGGGAATTCCAGGGCTGATTGGAAGGATGAAGAGTTGCCTGGCTTCCAGCCAGGATGTGGGAAATCCCTTCAGTGAGCTCAGGGAAGCTGTCCCAGCTCCCTCACCTCCCAGGTTCATGTCCACCCCAGTGCAGGGGGAGTGTGAAGGGGAGAAAGCCTTGTCCTTCTTGCCCCAGGGACCCAGCAGTGCACACAGTATTGCAGGTGAGGCCTCCCCAGGGCAGAGCAGAGGGGCAGGAGAACCTCCCTCAACCACCTGGCCATACTTTCTTAATAGACCCCAGGATCTGTTGGCTTTCTTGGTCCCAGGGCACGTTGCTGGCTCATGGTCAGTGTTACCCACCATGATTCCCAGGCCTTTTTCCAGAGAGCTGCTTTCCAGCAGGTCAGCCCAACCTGTTCTGGTGCCTGGGGTTATTCCTCCCTAGGCACAGGACCCTACACTTGCCTGTGTTGAACTTCCAAGGTGGCTGTGCCTTGGAGATTGGCTGGGTGTATCAGCCTGCTTGTGGGAGGTGGTGAGGGATTGTCCATGCTGTGCTTTGCCTTCTCCGTCTTCCCACATCCATCAGTAGTACCTGAGCTCTGCCAAACCCTCACCTTCATTCAGGCAACCCAGAAGCAGGGATGGGTGGCTTCCAGTGAGCAAAGCTTGCCAACTGATGGGCCTGAACTTGGGGCAGTTCCAAACCTCTCTCACCTTCACCTGAGGGCTGCTACAGACAGGGGATGACAGGCACTGTGCTGTGATGTTGTAAGTCAAAGAGCATGGTGCTTCAGCACTTCCCCTCCTTCAGGAAGCAGTTGCTCTCTACTTGGGGTGAGCAACAGCAGATTTACCCACCTGAAGCCATTGTTATTAGATGTAACCCTGAGGAACTGACCTGTTATTTCAAGGCACTGCAGCTGTTCATGTTTTCAGCACTGTTTGCTTAGTTCAGGAGTTCTGCAGGTTCAACACTTTGCATACATTTTTATAGGCATTGCAGGGTCTCATGTTCAAGACCCAGACTGGATTCAAGCTCTTTCAAGTCCCCCAAGCTCTCTGCCTTCCTGCTACAGTTCTGGAGTCGTTAGGCAGATGCCTGGCATGTTGACTCTTCTGCCTGAGCTGTTAATAAGGGATTCAGGGCTGAAAGATTCTGCACATCAAACTAGGATTTCTGTTTGTTTATTTTTAGATTTTTTGGTTATGGTGATGGTTAGGGTGGGACAGCACCTTTCTCCTTCAGCTGGGCACCCGTTACTCTTACCCTGGGAAGGGGGTTCTTACCAGTAGCAAAGTAAGTTCCATCCATTTTGGGGGATGACCTGCTGGAGAGGAGCTCTGTGGAGAAGGACCTGGGGGTGCTGGTGGGTGACAGGGTGGCCATGAGCCAGCAGTGTGCCCTGGGGCTGAGAGAGACAATGGGATCCTGGGGGCATCAGGAGGAGTGTGGGCAGCAGGTCCCAGGAGGGGATCCTCCCCCTCTGCTCTGTCCTGCTCAGGCCCCACTGGAGTGTTGTGTCCAGTGCTGGGCTCCCTGGGATCAAACAGCCAGGGATCTCCTGGAGAGAGTCCAGAGGAGGCTGAGGAGATGCTGAAGGGCCTGGAGCATCTCCCCTGGGAGGAAAGGCTGGGTGAGCTGGGGCTGTTCAGCCTGGAGAGAAGAAGACTCAGGGGGGACCTTCTGAATGTCTATCAATATCTGAAGGATGGGATGCAGGGGAAATGGCCAGCCCCTTCTCAGTGTCTGTGGGGACAGGACAAGGGGCAATGGCTGCAAGTTGGAGCACAGGAAGTTCCACAGCACCATGGGGCAGAACTTTTCCCCAGTGAGGGTGAGGGAGCCCTGGGACAGGCTGCCCAGGGGGTGTGGAGTCTCCTTCTCTGGAGAGATTCCAGCCCCGTCTGGACACCGACCTGTGTGCCCTGTCCTAGGGACCCTGCTTTGGCAGGGGGTTGGACCCCATGGGCTCTGGAGGGCCCTTCCAACCCCTGTGATCTCTAATGTATCTCCAGGATGCTTGCCAGGTCTGGATCTCTGGAGATAGACCATCCCTGTTACCCTGTATGAGCTCTGGGATGGCCAGTGGAGCTGTAGTCCAGATAGGTCCATTTCATGGTTCAGGCACTGTGCTTTGTGTGTGACTCCCACACTCCTGGTGACTCCAGCACTGAGTATTGTTCAGCTGTTAGTCACAGGGGTGAGTAGTGTATGTGGAGGTGAAGATGGCATGTGTTGTATGGTGCTGCTTGACACTAAAGGTGTTTGACTAGTCCAGGAAATCTGGGAGGGAGGGAGAGGCATTGTGAGATGCCTTCCTTTGCCTGCTCATTCCAGACTGGAGGGTTTCTGCTGGTCTCTCAAGAAGTATTAAAAGAACCAATTGAGTAATAACGTAGTGCCAGACCCAGGAGCATCTGAGGGGTTACCAAACCATTCTGAGCCTGCAGCTACAGGCCTTAGGAGGGAGGGTGCTGCCCCAGCTCTGTACCGAGCTCAGTCCTGGGCTGAATCGAGGTGACAGAGCTGAAGTGATGGGAAACCAAGTCATGGTTTGTGTTCTAAGGGGTCCACTGCATCAATAAAGCAAGATAACCACTTGCCTTTTGCAAAGGAGGTTGGTGGCCAGATGCTGTAAGCTGTATGTTGGTGTTTGAGATGTGAGAGGGTGAGAGCTGTGTGATTTCTTTCTTCTAGGAGATGCATCCACAAGTCCTTCACTATCAAAAGCAACAGCAAGTAAAGAGTTAGATGAGCAGGCAAGGAAAAACATCCCTGGGAAGAACAGGGGGAAGAGGAAAGCAGATACCTCCTCCTCTCAGGACAGTGAACTGGAAGTAAGTAGTAATCTTGTTTTCTGCAAGTAGCACTGCAGAAGTGTGGGGTAGTCAAAGTCCTCCTGTCTGTCTTTTCTCCCATCTCCATGGAAATGCATGGGGATCAGTAGGTTGGAAGGGACCTGTACAGCCCATCTAGTCCCACCCCCTGCTGTGACCAGGGACATCTTCAACCAGACCAGGGTGCTCAGAACTTCATCCACCCTGACCTTGAATGTCTCCAGGGATGGGGCCTCCATCACCCCTCTGGGCACCCAGTGCCAGTGTCTCACCACCCACAGCATAAAAAAATTTCTCCCTTATATCTACCCCTTTCAGTTTCAAACCATCACCCCTTGTCCTGTCACAACTGGCCCTGCTATTACAAACCTGTCCCCTTCTTTCTTACAAGCCCACTTCAGGGACTGGAAGGGGCTCTAAGGTCTCCCCAGAGCCTTCCTTTCTCCAGGCTGAGCCACACTAACTCCCTCAGCCTGTCTCCAGAGCAAAGGTGCTCCAGCCCTCAGATCATCTCAGGCCTTCTCTGGACTCACCTCTCCATGGCCTTCTCTGGACTCACTCCAACAGTTCCACTTCCATCCTGTTCTGAAAGAGGGTTTGGGATATTCTGTGTTACCTGAGACCTGCCCCAGATGAATTGTTCTTCAGCAGCCCTTGACAAGCATCACTTAAACACATCTTGGAATCATAATGACATCAATGGAGGAGACATCTGGATGTCTCCACTACAGCCTCCTGCTCAGAGCAGAGCTGGCCCAGCCACTAGAACCTTGGTTCTGCCTGTCAGAGTCTGGAGAACCCCCAAGGTTCACCAGTCTAGTGCTCTGTCCCAGGACTACCTGGGGAAAAGGGTTTCCCTTCTCCAACTGGAATCTCCCAAGCTGCAAATTTCCCCTTCTTCTTCCATGGCAACTTTCTGCCCCCACTGCTGGGAAGGATGTCTGTTACCTTTGCAGTCCCCTTTCAATTAGTTAAGGTCTGCATGAGATCACCCTTGCCCTCCTCTTTGCAGACACAACCCACCACAGCTCCCTCAGCCTCCCCTGAGGCTGCTGGCTGCGCTCTGGATTCCTCAGTTTCCTCTGGAACTAGGGATGCGATCTGGGGTGACCTTCCCAGTGCCAAGTAGGGTGAGACAGCACCTTTCTCCTTCAGCCAGGCCCTGGGGATTCCCCAGCACGCAGTTCACCTTGCCCACGGGGAGGGCGCTGCTGGCCCATGTTGTGCTGATGTCCTGTGTCTCCAGCTCCCCTCAGTCTGGAGCAAGCTGAGCTCTTACCCTGCCTCACACACAGAGTCTGCAGTTGTTAAACTTCTCGTTCCTCTTGGCCCAGTTCTCAACCTTATCAGAGTTCTGCACTGAAACCCTGCTGATCCTCCTGGCAGCCAGTGCCCCGTGTGTCACAGAATCACAGAATCTTAGGGGTTGGAAGGGACCTCAAGAGATCATCGGGTCCAACCCCCCTGCCAAAGCAGCTCCCTATCTCATATTACATAGATAGGCATCCAGATGAGACTTGAATCTCTCCAGAGAAGGAGACTCCACACCCCCTGGGCAGCCTGTCCCAGGGCTCCCTCACCCTCACTGGGGAAAAGTTCTGCCCCATGTTGGTGTGGAACTTCCTGTGCTCCAACTTGCAGCCATTGCCCCTTGTCCTGTCCCCACAGACACTGAGAAGGGGCTGGCCATTCCCCCTGCACCCCATGTCTAAGATATTTATAAACACTAATTAGGTCCCCCCTGAGTCTTCTTTTCTCCAGGCTGAACAGCCCCAGCTCACTCAGCCTGACCAACGCAGTGCAGAGGGGTAGGATCCCCTCCTGTCACCTGCTGCCCACACTCCTCCTGATGCCCCCAGGATCCCATTGTCTCTCTCAGCCCCAGGGCACACTGCTGGCTCATGGCCACCCTGTCACCCACCAGCACCCCCAGCTCCTTCTCCACAGAGCTCCTCTCCAGCAGCTCCCCCCCAGCCTGTCCTGATTCCAGCAGTTATTCCTCCCCAGGGGCCAGACTCTCCACTTGCTGTTGTTGAATCTCATCTGGTCTCTCCCTGCCCAGCTCTCCAGCCTGGCCAGGTCTCTGGATGGCAGCGCAGTGTCCTGCCTGGCAGCCACCCCTCCCAGCTCTGGATCATCAGGTACTTGCTGATGGTGGGTGCTGTTCCCACAGAACAGGACTGGACCCAACACCCAGCCCTGGGGAACACCGCTAGTCACAGGCCTCCATTCAGATTCTACTCCACTGATCACACCCTCTGAGCCCGGTCTGACAGCCCGTTCTCAACCCACCTCACTGTCCACTCATCTGTCCCTTGTTTCCTCAGCTTCTCTATCAGGATGTTGTGGGAGACAGTATCGAAAGCTTTGCTAAAGTCAAGGTAGAGGACATCCACTGCTCTCCCTCCATCAACATGTGTCATAACAAAGGTGTCTGATAAACACCAAGGCCGTTTGCTCTCCAGATCAGACTGCCCTGGCAGGGCTTCAGAGGTCTCTAGCATGATGTAAGGTTTGGCTTTTGTCTTGATAAAAGCAAGAGAAGTGTTTGAAGTAGCCCCACAAGAAAGCTTTACTCTGAGCATGCAGTTCAGTTGCACTCCAGCAGCATAAAAACTCCCCCACATTAAACTGAAAGAGTTTAATTAATCACATCTTCAGCCTGCAAGGTGAGTATTGTTGTTCCTCTCTTAAAAGCAGCTGTAGCAGCAAAATTAGTAGATATCAGTAGATAAAGGGAAGGCGACCGATGTCACCTACCTGGGCTTGTGCAAGGCCTGTGACACAGTCCCCCAGCACATCCTTATCTCTAAACTGGAGAGATGTGGGTTTGATGGGTGGACCATCCAGTGGATAAGAAACTGGTTCCCAGCCCGTAGCCCAAGGGTGCTGTCACTGGGTCTGTGTGCAGGTGGAGCCGGTGCCAAGCGGGGTCCCCAGGGGTCTGTCTGGGGACCGGTTCTCTGAAACATCTGTACCAGTGACATGGGGGATGGGATTGAGTGCAGCCTCAGCAAGGCTGGGGATGGCACCCAGCTGAGTGGGGTGGGTGACACCCTAGAAGGAAAGGAGCCATCCAGAGGGATCTTGCCAGGCTGGAGAGATGGGCCCAGGGGAACCTAATGGGGTTCAACACTGCAGAGTGTCAGGGGTGGCACTTGGGCCAGAGGAATCCCAGACAGATAAACAGACTGGGAGAGGAGCCCCTGGAGAGCAGCCCTGTGAGAAGGACCTGGGGGTTCTGGGGGGGAGAAACTCCCCATGAGCAGCAGTGGCTCTGGCAGCTGGGAAGGGTGATGGGATCCTGGGCTCCATCAGCAGAGGGGTGGCAGCAGGGACAGGGAGGGGATTGTCCCTCTCTGCTCTGCCCTCACCAGGCCCCAGCTGGATCCTGTGTCCAGAGCTGGGGCCCAACACAAGAGAGATGTGGGGCTGTTGGAGAGGGGTCAGAGGAGCCACGGAGATGCTCAGAGGGCTGGAGCAGCTCCCCTCTGGAGAGAGGCTGAGGGAGCTGGGCTGGCTCAGCCTGGAGAAGAGAAGGCTGTGGGGGGACCTCATTGCAGCCTGCCAGTGCCTGAAGGGAGCAGAGACACAGGAGGGGAATCAGCTTGTTCAAGGGCAGAGACTGTCAGGACAAGGGGGATGGAGTGAAGCTGGAGGAGGGAAGGGTTAGATTGGATATTGGGGGGAAGTTCTTTGCAGAGAGAGTGGTGAGGGGCTGGAAGGGGCTGCCCAGAGAGGGGGTGGGTGCCCCGTCCCTGGGGGTGTTCCAGGCCAGGTTGGCTGGGGCCCTGGGCAACCTTGTGTAGCTCCAGGCCTGAGGTTGGTGTCCCTGCCTGTGGCAGGGGGGTTGGAGCTTTATGATCCTTGGGGTCCCTTCCAACCCATGCCAGCCTATGATTAAATGATTCTCTGAAAGTTAACCCTGAAACCTGCTGGGAGTGTCTCAGCTCTAACCTGCTTTTATTCTCCACACAGCGAGTGTTTCTCTGGGACCTTGATGAGACCATCATCATCTTCCATTCACTTCTCACAGGGTCTTATGCTCAGAAGTATGGCAAGGTAACTCTGCTTCTCTGTGTCCTCTAGAAGTAAACCTTAATCTTTGGAAAGGAAGAGATATTTTTGGGTTTTAAATGGTGATATTCTAACTTGTTGGCAGTTTGGGGTAGGGAGTGAACACTAAATTTGGCTTTCTGCAGAAGCAGGACATGGGCATCACAAACACCAGCCTTCTACGGACACACAACATGCCAGGCTGCTTTGAGCATCATTGGAAACTGCCAAGCCCATGGCACAGAGTGGGAAGAATTGGGTTTTCTCATATTGAGGATTAGGGAATGGGGTTTTTGTGTTGTCTCTGAAGATGCCTGGCTCCCTCTGTGTGGTGCTGTTCAGTTTTGTATCACTGTACTGCCAGTATGTGGAGTTTGTGTTGGTTTGTTTAAAACACATGGGGAATTGCAGTTGACACCACTGAATGTGGAGGGGATTATATCAGAACTGACACATGGTGGAAACACTTCAGGGTAACTGGTGGAAGGTTTATCACAGTTCCCTTCTGCCAGTTACCATGGTGAACTCACAGTTTGCCTTTTTCTTTTGCCAGGATCCAACCCTGGTGATTGGCTCAGGTCTGTCAATGGAGGAGATGATTTTTGAGGTGGCTGATACCCACTTGTTTTTCAATGACTTGGAGGTAGGTGGCAAATGTGTTTGAAAGGCAAAACTCCACATTCCCTAGCTGGAATTACCCTGTGCTGGTTGTGAGGGCTGTTGTGCTTCAGGGCCACTTGGTGCTGGTGCAATCTGCAAAGCTGGAATGGTTCTAAGCACAACCAAGCCAGGCATTCTGCAGGCTCCTGGTGCCAGGGGCTCTCTCAGCTCTCAGGGTTTCTACTTCAACTGATAGAAAAAGAGTGAAGTCTCCTTTGTGTTCTGGTTGTGTTCTGGGCTGGTGAGCACTTTGTTCACTGCTCCTGTTTTGGAATGGAAAGCAGAGATGTTTGGGAAAAGGTGTCCTTGAGAAACATCCTTTCTCAGGAGCTTGGATTAAGCCAAGGACAGAATACAGCTTGTGCCTTGGCTGGTGTCCCATCAGCTGGGTGACAGCTGTGAAAGAGACACTTCCACAGACAAGCATACTGCAGGCATGGATGTCCTGAGCACCCTCTGTTTTTCCCCTTTCATGAGCTCTCTCAGCTGCAATCCTGTTCCCATCCAACCTCAAGGATCAGCTCCCATCCCATTTCATCCCAGTGCTCTTTCCCAGATGGAATGCATCCCTCTGTTCTGCACCACTTCCATGAGGGGATAGAAATCACAGCAACACCCTCACTGTGACAGTAATGGGCCCAGTGATGCCACCTGTCCAGGGAGGTGTGACAGTGTGACAGAGCCTGGAGTTAAGTGGTTGGGAACAGCAAATTGCCTGACCTGTGTCTTCTTTGATACGAGCCCACAAATAGAGTGTTGTGGACCTCATCTTCAGGATTTCCAGGACTAGTTTAAAGCTCAGGAAGGCTGAATCAGAGCAGTGACCAGATCATCACCACTGTGTCACTGATCACAGAATCACAGGGGTTGGAAGGCCCCCCCCAGAGCCCATGGGGTCCCACCCCCTGCCAAAGCAGGGTCCCTAGGACAGGGCACACAGGTCGGTGTCCAGACGGGGCTGGAATCTCTCCAGAGAAGGAGACTCCACACCCCCTGGGCAGCCTGTCCCAGGGCCCCCTCACCCTCACTGGGGAAAAGTTCTGCCCCAGGTTGCTGTGGAACTTCCTGTGCTCCAACTTGCAGCCATTGCCCCTTGTCCTGTCCCCACAGACACTGAGAAGGGGCTGGCCATTCCCCCTGCATCCCATCCTTCAGATATTGATAGACATTCAGAAGGTCCCCCCTGAGTCGTCTTTTCTCCAGGCTGAACAGCCCCAGCTCACCCAGCCTTTCCTCCCAGGGGAGATGCTCCAGGCCCTTCAGCATCTCCTCAGCCTCCTCTGGGCTCTCTCCAGGAGATCCCTGGCTGTTGGATCCCAGGGAGCCCAGCACTGGACACAACACTCCAGCTGGGGCCTGAGCAGGGCAGAGCAGAGGGGGAGGATCCCCTCCTGTCACCTGCTGCCCACACTCCTCCTGATGCCCCCAGGATCCCATTGTCTCTCTCAGCCCCAGGGCACACTGCTGGCTCATGGCCACCCTGTCACCCCCCAGCACCCCCAGGTCCTTCTCCACAGAGCTCCTCTCCAGCAGCTCCCCCCCAGCCTGTCCTGATTCCAGCAGTTATTCCTCCCCAGGTGCCAGACTCTCCACTTGCTGTTGTTGAATCTCATCTGGTCTCTCCCTGCCCAGCTCTCCAGCCTGGCCAGGTCTCTGGATGGCAGCGCAGTGTCCTGCCTGTCAGCCACCCCTCCCAGCTCTGGATCATCAGGTACTTGGTGGGAAGTCAAGATGCAAATAGAAACTTCATTTAAGTTCCCATTTGTGGCCATGAGCTTTGTAGAGGTGGCAGTGACAGTTCCCTCCCTGCCCCAGGGGAAAAATACCACAAAACCCACCAAGTACAACCTCTTGAGCTGGAGAGGCAGTCACCATACCCTCACCATGCCATCACCACAAGGCATGTGGCTGCAGGTGGTGTTTAGCAGCAGCAGCAGCAAATCTTGAAATGAGGAAGCTTCAGCTCCTGTGCAGAGGGATTTATGTGGGTTGAACCCTCTGTGCTGAGCAGCAGAGCCTTGGCAGGGCCACCACGTGGATGGTTCACCCCAGGGCTCGTGCTGTGGCTCTCTGGTGACAGCACTGACCCTTGTGTTGATGAAATGGAAAGGCAGTGCTTGACCAGGTAATGTGCTGTGGGGCTTGTTGAGTTTGTTTCTGTGAAACAGAAGGACCTGGGTGTCACAGTGGATGAGAAACTGAACATGAGCAGCAGTGGCTCTGGCAGCTCACTGGGCCAATGGGATCCTGGGCTCCATCAGCAGAGGGGTGGCAGCAGGGACAGGGAGGGGATTGTCCCTCTCTGCTCTGCCCTCACCAGGCCCCAGCTGGATCCTGTGTCCAGAGCTGGGGCCCAACACAAGAAAGATGTGGGGCTGTTGGAGAGGGGTCAGAGGAGCCACGGAGATGCTCAGAGGGCTGGAGCAGCTCCCCTCTGGAGAGAGGCTGAGGGAGCTGGGCTGGCTCAGCCTGGAGAAGAGAAGGCTGTGGGGGGACCTCATTGCAGCCTGCCAGTGCCTGAAGGGAGCAGAGACACAGGAGGGGAATCAGCTTGTTCAAGGGCAGAGACTGGCAGGACAAGGGGGATGGAGTGAAGCTGGAGGAGGGAAGGGTTAGATTGGATATTGGGGGGAAATTCTTTGCAGAGAGAGTGGTGAGGGGCTGGAAGGGGCTGCCCAGAGAGGGGGTGGGTGCCCCGTCCCTGGGGGTGTTCCAGGCCAGGTTGGCTGGGGCCCTGGGCAACCTTGTGTAGCTCCAGGCCTGAGGTTGGTGTCCCTGCCTGTGGCAGGGGGTTGGAGCTTTATGATCCTTGGGGTCCCTTCCAACCCAGAACATTCTATGATTCTATGAAACAGCCAGAGGCTTTCAGATGGCAGGTGAGTGAAACAGCCAGAGGGTTTCAGTTGGCAGGTGAGCTTTGAGCACAGGCTGCTCACTGAGTGTCCAAGCTGCTTTTCTGAAGATAACTTGAAATGACACAGAAACATAAACAGGCTTTTTTCAGGCTTTTTTCAGGCTTGTCAGGTCCTTCAGACCCCAGTCTCAGCATGGACCTGTGGGTGCTGAGAAGTAAAATCTCAGCCAGGAAGAGAGAACTAATGAAATCATGGATAGGTTGCTGGAGGCAGTGTGGTATGGCTTCTTGCTGGTGGGAGAAGTGAGGGGCTTGTTTTCCAGCACACTTTCTTCACTCTGCAAATCTCAGTGGGTTTCTGGATTACAACATGACTTTATTTTCTTCTTAAACAGGAGTGTGACCAGGTTCACATAGAAGATGTGGCATCAGATGACAATGGCCAGGATCTAAGGTGCAGTACTGCTGGGTGCATGAGATGTGTCCTTGGTGTGATCTGGTTTTTGTGGGAACTTCAAACCCAGGAGGGGTTGAGGGATGGGAGGACAGCACTGTGCAGGGGATGGAACTTGGCAAGCTGTTTGTGGGGTGGTATTTCTTTGAGGATTTACAAAGCATTAAGACTTCTGGAATTTCAATCAAAATCAGGTTGTTCACTGGTGCATGTTGGCTGTGTCACCTGTGTGCTCAATGACATGTGATAAATGGAAAATCAACTCTCCAAACTTCATGATTTTGACCTTTGAAAGTCCCCCTGTGGCTCACATCCCCTGTGAGCTGGTTGTGCACACTGAGGCCAACAGCATCCTGCTCTGTGCTAAGAACAGCGTGGCAGGCAGGACTAGGGAAGTCATTGTCCCCCTGCCCTCAGTGCTGGGGAGGCCCCACCTTGAGTCCTGCATCCAGGTTTGGGCCCCTCACTACAGAAGAGGCACAGGGGTGCTGGAGTGTGTCCAGAGGAGGGTTGGTGAGGGGACTGGGGAGTACATGGTATGAGGAGGGGCTGAGGGAACTGGGGTTGCTTGGTCTGGGGAAAAGGAGGTTGAGGGGAGACCTGATCACTCACTACAGCTACCTGAAAGGAGGCTGTGGAGAGGTGGGGGCTGACCTCTTCTCCCTACTGACCAGTGACAGGCCAAGGGGAAATGTCCTCAAGTTGCTCTGGGGAGATTCAGATTGGATGTGAGGAAATGCTTCTTCCCAGAGAGGGCTGCTGGGCACTGGATGGGTTGCCCAGGGGAGTGCTGCAGTCTCCATCCCTGGAGGTATTTAAGACTGGTAGATGTGGTGCTGAGGGACATGGTTTAGTGGTGGTTGGCAGGTCAGGGTGATGGGTGGGTTTGATGATCTGAAGGGTCCCTTCCACCCAAGACAACTCTGGGATTCCATTGAGTGGGGTGAGTGTAAATGTTCTGCTGCATTAAGAAGCTGCAGTGGCTCCCAGCAGGGTTGGAGAAGTGCAGAGAGGGGTGGTGCAGGGTGTGCTTCCTGTCGTGCAGAGCTGGGCAAGCAGCTTGTGGAGCTGGAGCTGTGATGTAAAGATGTCATGTTTGGGAGATGCTGTGCTGGGGGTTGTCTGTGCAGGGTGAGAAAGGGGCTGGGAGGGGGAGGGATGCTTGATGTGGCAGAGAAATGAGCTAGCAAGGAGCAGAGGAAGGTTCTGTAGTGAAGAGTGAGAAAGAAGAGCTGAATCAGCACATTTCAGTGCAGCAGAAGTGAACTTGCAGCAGATGCAGTTGGATGCCAGAGCACACAGCCAGGAGCGTGGGGAGCTTGTGTGGAGTTCTGGCTGCAGCCTCAGCACAAGATCTGCTGTGGTTCTGCGTGTGGCAGACCTGTGACACATCCTGGGGGGGAGCTGCTGGAGAGGAGCTCTGTGGAGAAGGACCTGGGGGTGCTGGTGGGTGACAGGGTGGCCATGAGCCAGCAGTGTGCCCTGGGGCTGAGAGAGACAATGGGATCCTGGGGGCATCAGGAGGAGTGTGGGCAGCAGGTGACAGGAGGGGATCCTCCCCCTCTGCTCTGCCCTGCTCAGGCCCCAGCTGGAGTGTTGTGTCCAGGGCTGGGCTCCCTGGGATCCAACAGCCAGGGATCTCCTGGAGAGAGTCCAGAGGAGGCTGAGGAGATGCTGAAGGGCCTGGAGCATCTCCCCTGGGAGGAAAGGCTGGGTGAGCTGGGGCTGTTCAGCCTGGAGAGAAGAAGACTCAGGGGGGACCTTCTGAATGTCTATCAATATCTGAAGGATGGGATGCAGGGGGAATGGCCAGCCCCTTCTCAGTGTCTGTGGGGACAGGACAAGGGGCAATGGCTGCAAGTTGGAGCACAGGAAGTTCCACAGCACCATGGGGCAGAACTTTTCCCCAGTGAGGGTGAGGGAGCCCTGGGACAGGCTGCCCAGGGGGTGTGGAGTCTCCTTCTCTGGAGAGATTCCAGCCCCGTCTGGACACCGACCTGTGTGCCCTGTCCTAGGGACCCTGCTTTGGCAGGGGGTGGGACCCCATGGGCTCTGGAGGCCCCTTCCAACCCCTACAACTCTGTGATTCTGTGATCTGGTTTTCTGAAACAGCAACTACAATTTCTCCACGGATGGCTTCAGTGGCTCAGGGAGTAACACAAACCACAGCTCATCAGTGGGTGTGCAGGGGGGAGTGGACTGGATGAGGAAACTGGCCTTCCGCTACCGCCGGGTACGAGAGACCTATGACAAGTACAAGAGCAACGTTGGAGGTGAGTGTTCACTGCACCAGTGTCTGAGCACTACAGAGTGTGGGGTGCCAGGCTCTCCCCTTCCTCAGGGCTCTTTATTTCATGAGTGTTTGGACATGGAAAGTAACCTTTCTTCTAGCACTGAATGACACCCAGCTGAGTGGGGTGGGTGACACCCTAGAAGGAAAGGAGCCATCCAGAGGGATCTTGCCAGGCTGGAAAGATGGGCCCAGAGGAACCTAATGGGGTTCAACACTGCAGAGTGTCAGGGGTGGCACTTGGGCCAGAGGAATCCCAGACAGATAAACAGCCTGGGAGAGGAGCCCCTGGAGAGCAGCCCTGTGAGAAGGACCTGGGGGTTCTGGGGGGGAGAAACTCCCCATGAGCAGCAGTGGCTCTGGCAGCTGGGAAGGGTGATGGGATCCTGGGCTCCATCAGCAGAGGGGTGGCAGCAGGGACAGGGAGGGGATTGTCCCTCTCTGCTCTGCCCTCACCAGGCCCCAGCTGGATCCTGTGTCCAGAGCTGGGGCCCAACACAAGAGAGATGTGGGGCTGTTGGAGAGGGGTCAGAGGAGCCACGGAGATGCTCAGAGGGCTGGAGCAGCTCCCTCTGGAGAGAGGCTGAGGGAGCTGGGCTGGCTCAGCCTGGAGAAGAGAAGGCTGTGGGGGGACCTCATTGCAGCCTGCCAGTGCCTGGAGGGAGCAGAGGAACAGGAGGGGAATCAGCTTGTTCAAGGGCAGAGACTGGCAGGACAAGGGGGATGGAGTGAAGCTGGAGGAGGGAAGGGTTAGATTGGATATTGGGGGGAAGTTCTTTGCAGAGAGAGTGGTGAGGGGCTGGAACAGGCTGCCCAGAGAGGGGGTGGGTGCCCCGTGTCTGGGGGTGTTCAAGGCCAGGTTGGATGGGGCCCTGGGCAACCTTGTGTAGCTCCAGGCCTGAGGTTGGTGTCCCTGCCTGTGGCAGGGGGTTGGAGCTCTGTGACCCTTGGGGTCCCTCCCAACCCAGACCAGCCTGTGATTGTGTGATTCTGTGGTGCAGGTACCTTACTTCTGGTAGGGATCAGAATCCATGTTTTGCATCTGGGAAACCTGGATGCAGAGTCTTCCAGGACCTGTCTAAGCTACATGGTAAAGAATTTGTGAGCACAGCCCATGGCAGATCCCACTGTGCCTTGTTGCCAGAGGGCTGGAGTAATTCTGGGCTGGAAATAGGTGAGGAGGGGCTGAAACCTGAGGTGCTCCCTTGTTGTGTTAACTGGCAGGAGCTGGTTTCAGTGCATGGGCTCCATTTCTGGTTGTCATGAATTCAAAACTGAGAAAAGGGATAAAAATGGATAAAAAATATGGATGGTGATTTAAAAACAAATGGGATTTAAAAAGATATCTGCAAAGGATTAAAGTGGAAAGGGTCCTTGGGAAGCAGGATGTGACTGTGGGAGTTCCTTCCTCTGCTGTCTGTGGCCTTGAACAACACCTCCTGCTGAGAGCTTTGTCCAAGGGAAATCCACTGTGTTGGGTGTTTCCTTAGAAATAACCAGGAGAAATCAGAGCTGTCAGATGCCCTCAGGACTGTGTCACAGCAGGACAGGCAGCTGTTGAATTGCAGATGGCTTAGGTGGGGAAACCTTGCCTTGCTTCCCTTCCAGGCCTCCTCAGCCCCCAGAAGAGGGAAGCTCTGCAGCGACTACGGACCGATATAGAAGTGCTGACAGATTCCTGGCTGGAAACTGCACTCAAGTCCCTGCTGCTCATCCAGTCCAGGTGAGCAACCTGGAAATGCCCAGGCTGCTTTCTGAACCTGGGAAGGATGTTTGCCTTCTGTTGCAGACTGGTCTCACTGGTGTGTGGAGTATTATAGGGGGGCAGCCAAACTGCTGTGTTGGCAGTTTGCTGCTGCTGTGATTCAGGAGATTCTGCCTGTGCTCTGAATGATCCCCCCAGGAGGGAATTCCAGGGCTGACTGGAAGGATGAAGAGTTGCCTGGCTTCCAGCCAGGATGTGGGAAATCCCTTCAGTGAGCTCAGGGAAGCTGTCCCAGCTCCCTCACCTCCCAGGTTCATGTCCACCCCAGTGCAGGGGGAGTGTGAAGGGGAGAAAGCCTTGTCCTTCTTGCCCCAGGGACCCAGCAGTGCACACAGTATTGCAGGTGAGGCCTCCCCAGGGCAGAGCAGAGCGGCAGGAGAACCTCCCTCAACCACCTGGCCATACTTTCTTGATAGACCCCAGGATCTGTTGGCTTTCTTGGTCCCAGGGCACGTTGCTGGCTCATGGTCAGTGTTACCCACCATGATTCCCAGGCCTTTTTCCAGAGAGCTGCTTTCCAGCAGGTCAGCCCAACCTGTTCTGGTGCCTGGGGTTATTCCTCCCTAGGCACAGGACCCTACACTTGCCTGTGTTGAACTTCCAAGGTGGCTGTGCCTTGGAGATTGGCTGGGTGTATCAGCCTGCTTGTGGGAGGTGGTGAGGGATTGTCCATGCTGTGCTTTGCCTTCTCCATCTTCCCACATCCATCAGTAGTACCTGAGCTCTGCCAAACCCTCACCTTCATTCAGGCAACCCAGAAGCAGGGATGGGTGGCTTCCAGTGAGCAAAGCTTGCCAACTGATGGGCCTGAACTTGGGGCAGTTCCAAACCTCTTTCACCTTCACCTGAGGGCTGCTACAGACAGGGGATGACAGGCACTGTGCTGTGACATTGTAAGTCAAAGAGCATGGTGCTTTCTGAACCCTCTCTGCCACTCAGGTTTGCATGCAGTGCTGTGCTGCTGCAGTGTCTGTATGGAAAACTGTTGCTGTCTGTCCCAGGTACTGGGAAGCAAAGGGAATGAGTGCTGGAACTCCACTCCTGAGCACCCTTTGGGATTTTTCTGCTACAACACCTGCTGTTAGGAAGGCCCCACAATAGGGCTGTGCTTACAAAATTGCATTTTGCCTGGAGGGTTTCTGTTTAAAACAAAAAATGAGCAAAAAAAACCCCACAGATCAGAAGCTTGTCCTAAAAAAACCTCTTGAAAGCCTGGCACAAAGTGTGTGGCACTTGGGAAAGCTGAGCACACTCCTGGAGTAGCCTCAGCACCACTGGCTGTAGATGGACTTTGACAAGTGTTTTTTTCTTCTTCTAGAAAAAACTGTGTGAACATCCTGATCACAACCACCCAGCTGGTGCCAGCTCTTGCCAAAGTTCTCCTCTACGGGTTGGGAGAGGTGTTCCCCATTGAGAATATTTATAGTGCTACAAAAATAGGTAAGGGGGCTTGTGCTGAGTGCCTGGCACTCTGGGGGCTGCTCTGGGTCACCTGGGATTTTGGCAGAGGGAACATGGTGTCTGCAGCTGAGCAGCTGCTGTGGTCCAGCTGCCTGTGTAATGCTGCTGGCGTCTGGCCTCACAAGCTGACCTGGGTCTTCTCTTCCTAGGAAGACAAGAATGTGTTCCTGTGCTGGAAAGAAGGGACCTGTTCAGGATGCTGTTACTCTCTCCCAAGGCTCATTGTAGTGGGATTGTGTTTTGACAGGTAAAGAGAGCTGTTTTGAGAGGATCGTGTCCCGGTTTGGGAAGAAAGTCACCTACGTGGTGATCGGAGACGGGCGCGACGAGGAGGTTGCAGCTAAGCAGGTGGGTGTCTGCTCTGCAGGGCTCCATGGGGGATGGTGCAGAGGGATGGTGCTGCAGCACAGTTTCCCTGCAGGGACACCTTTTCCAGGGCAGAACTCTTCAGGGCAGCCAGGGGAAAACTTTGATGCAAGAGATTATAGAATCCCAGCCTGGGCTGGGTGGGAAGGGACCCCAAGGGTCACAGAGCTCCAACCCCCTGCCACAGGCAGGGACACCAACCTCAGGCCTGGAGCTACACAAGGTTGCCCAGGGCCCCATCCAACCTGGCCTTGAACACCCCCAGACACGGGGCACCCACCCCCTCTCTGGGCAGCCTGTTCCAGCCCCTCACCACTCTCTCTGCAAAGAACTTCCCCCCAATATCCAATCTAACCCTTCCCTCCTCCAGCTTCACTCCATCCCCCTTGTCCTGCCAGTCTCTGCCCTTTGAAAGAGCTGATTCCAAGTCTCCATCCCACCTTTCACTATGTGAAGATGGAGAATTTTCTGACACTTGGGGGTTCAAAGTTTCTGTTTCACTGCTGTTTGGGTCTGTGGGTGACACTGTCCCTGTGAAGCAGTATGGCCATGCTGTGTGTTTTGATGGAAACACTCTGCTGTCAGTCAGGACAGTGCAGTTTCTCAGACACACAGCAGCAGGCAGGACTCTGCTGGCAGCAGCAGCTCCACACACACCACATTAGTCTGAATTATGACTGAGGAGCAAAGGGCTCCCTTGGCTTGGACAGGGCTGAATAGGGAGCTCAGCCCAGCTCATTAATGGTGAGTGCCCAGGTTACTCCCAGGACATCATTGTCACATACACAGGTTCCCTTGAGCCCTTTCCCAGGTGCAGCAGAGCTCCCAGCCAGGCACTGGGCTCTCCAGCCTGAGCATGGCACAAGCTGCAGTGCAGATGAGATGGGCTGCAGGACACGGCGTGCTCGGGCAGCGCTCAGGAGCAGCGTGGTGCCCAGCCTGCAGTGCATCATGGCAGCTCCCAAGGGGCTGTGCAACCCCTCCCAGGAGCCTGACTGTCACCTCTCTGTTGTAGCACAACATGCCTTTCTGGAGGATCACAAACCACGCAGACCTCGTGTCTCTTCACCAAGCCCTTGAGTTAGACTTCCTGTAAGAGCCCGGGGCAGAGGTGTTCCTGAAGCTCCTGCAAGCCCTCTCCAAGGCTGGGGAGGTGGACATCACGTACCTTTGGGGACTCACTTTCCAGCTTCATGAAGAAAACATACCCTACCACAAACTGTACAGTAGAACATGACAGCATGTCCTTTCCTCAGGAGCACAGGCCCTGCCACCTACAAGGGTGTCCTCTAAAGAAAAGCTCTGGCCTCAGCAGAGCTAGAGCTTGGTGAAGAAGAGACTGACAGAAGCCAGCTGAACTCCTCTAGCAGGTAGTCTCCAGAGGAGGGGGTGATACAACAGCAGAAGTATTTGTAAGAGCCTTCTCCTTTCTATTCAGTTTAGGTGTAGAACCCCAGCAAACACAGAACCTTATTTTTATAGAAGAATACTGAGGGCAGAGCTGACCCTCCCTTGTTTCCCAAAGCTGAAGAGAGCTACCTTGGGTTTTTTTTCATAGGAAATATTAATGAAAATGTCAAAAGTTACCTCTATTGCTGTGAAATGTGTCCTCTCTCCTTCCCTGGGTGTTCAAAGCAGTTAATTTATTACAATGTCCTTATGTTATTTCCTTCACGTGGGATTACTGGAAACTAGCTGGGGAGTGTTCCTGGGATAGGTGGTCCTTTGGTAGAGGAAGGTGTAGGAGTTCAGAGGTGATGCCAGTGGCTGCTGGTCTCTGTGCACAAGCCCTGTAGCCAGGCAGGAGGTGGCTGGGTTCCAGGTAGCTGTGACCCAGCCACAGATCCCATGGGTTCTCCCAGTAAAGGCAACAAACCCTCCTGAGTGATTCAGGCCCAGCACAGCACCACTGCAGGCTGTTCAGGTGGGAACAGAGTCCTCCTCTGGGCTAGAAACAGTTTGAGAACTAAATCCTCCCCAGTGTTAGGAGGAGCAGGATGGTTGTTAACCTCTGCTGCATTCCTGGCTCCCTTTGTGAGAGCAGCTCCTGTCTGTGCTCCTCTCTGTGTTCACCCAGCTGTGGAGCTGAAACCCCCTCGCTCAGGGGGGCTGAATTCTCTGCAGCACTGGGACTGGGCAGCCCAGAGCACCTGGCCTTGGGGTGATGGTTATGCTGGTTTTTCTGGCACCATCTGAGAAGGCAGCTGGAGCCAGGGACCTGCAGCACCCCCAGCTGAGCCAGGGCTGGCACGGGGTGCTGGGGCTGGGCCAGGCCATCTGCTCCCTGGGATGCAGGGATCCCATCTGCTCCGTGGCATCTGCCACTCCCTGCACCCTGATGGCACTGCAGCAGCAGGGTGTCTGCACCAGGGAGATTGCTCTGCCCCACCACACCCCTCTGCCAAGCAGCTGCACCCAAACCCCACCTCATCTCCTGTTCCCAGCCCAGTGTCACCCATCTAGTCTGAATCATGTCACCTCAGGAGGGTGGCTGGCCCACTCAGGCTGTGCCCACAGGAGCAGGTTTGCTGCCTCCCTCCCTCGGCACTAATTACTGAGGAGTAACTGGTGCTGTGGGGCTGCTGGGCCAGCTCAGCCTCTGCTCTGCCAGCAGCTCCTGCACCAGCTCTGGTCACCATCATGGAGAAGGTGCCACGAGCCAGGGGGCTTGGATCCCAGAGCTGAGGGACTGGACACAGGGCTCTGGCTCATGTGTTCCAGTTCTGCCTCTTAAAACACCAGTCCCAGGAGATTGCCCAAGGTGGAGTGAGCAGCAGTGTGAGGAGAGGTCTGCTCACCACCCAGCCCCTTGCTGCTGTTGTCCATGTGCTGCTCTGAGCTCAGGTGGATGCTCTGGGTCTGTTTCCACCAGTGGTCTCTGCTGCAGGA
The DNA here is from genome assembly GCA_022605575.1 of Laterallus jamaicensis coturniculus. NCBI lineage: Eukaryota > Metazoa > Chordata > Aves > Gruiformes > Rallidae > Laterallus > Laterallus jamaicensis. The sequence continues at coordinate 1,214,714 of JAKCOX010000028.1, forward strand.
GCTGCTGCCTGTGGACACTGATCTCATCCCACTGGGAAGCAATCCCAGGAGCCAGTTTCTGCTGCTGGTGTTGCTGAAGAGCTCAGTGTCCTTCAGCTGCTGCTCTGCTCCAGGGCCCTGACCCAGCAGAGGCCCTGGGCCACTCACTGCTGTGGCCCAGCAGAGCAGCAGGAGCTCACAGGGGACATTCCCCCAGCTGCTGCCTTTGTGAGGTGCAGAGCTCAGGCTTTCCAGGGGGTCCCACGCAGCAGCTGGTGGCACTGTGTGCTGGTGCTTGGCAGCAGCTGGGTCCTGTGTGGAGCAGGATGAGGTGCTGCAGGGTGCAGCTCCAGGGCTGTGCTGTCTGGGGTCCATCTGGGGTTCCCTGCAAGGTGTTGGCAGCCAGAATGGCTCTGGCAGGAGCTGACCTATGTCAAGCAGCAGCCCCATTGCTCCCAGGGTCTGAAATCTTACATTGCAGCCACAGAAGAGCCTGTGCTGGATCCTGCATCATCTCCCTGTGGGTCCCCAGCCCCCCCAGAGGTCTCCTGCAAGCAGGCATGGGACATGGCCTGTCCAGCAGCCTGTGGGGAGCGCATCTCCTACTCCAACTTTGGGATTAAAACCTGTGCCTTAACTTCCCACCACCTGGCCTGGCTGAGCAGTCCCCTTGCTCCCCTGATGCCCAGAGCAGCCCTGGAGCTGCCCTGGGGGTGGGATGTGTTCTGCCCAGGCTCTGGCAGTGAGCGCTGGCCCCAGCAGCCTGGCAGGTCACTGGCATTGCTCTGGCTCTGTTTACTTGGAAATGTTTTAAGGAAATTTTAAGAAATCAGCCACATTTGAGCTGAGGGTGGAGCTCTTGCAGCCAGTGATGTTTCATACTGATATTTATACGTTTCCTTGAATGTATGTAAAGTCCTTTTCTAACAGGCGGCGCTGGGACATCTCTGTGTTTCTGTTCAATAAAGGCTGACCTGGCTATTTTATTTTTCCTCTGCTGGCTGAATTTAGGGGGTTTTTTTTTTCCTCTCCCTGGAGTGGCATCAACAGCTCCTCTACCCAAGCAGTGATTTTTCTGCTCTGTGCTCTCCCATTATCCCCAAAACTGGCCATAGCTGACCTGGGAAAAGCCCCAGTGCCTGGCAGCCAGGCTCATGCCCTGGGGTGCTGAGGCTGAGCCTGCCTGGGTGCTGCTGGCCTCCCCTCTGGTTTCCCTGCAGCCACAGTGATGTTAACACCCTCCCCCCACCCCCCACCTCCCAATTCAGTAATGCCTGCTGCCTTGGAGAGCCCAGGGAAGATGTCAATCCAGGAGCTCAGGGGGAGCAGCAGGAGCCCCCAGCTGCGAGCAGACCCCAGGCAGCAGGAGGGGTGAGCCCAGGCTGTGCTGGCTGAGCTGTCACCCCGTTGTGTCTGTGTAATGGGAACTGTCCTGTGAACTGGAAAAGAAAATAAAGTCTGTATTTTCTATAGCCCTTGGTGCAGCCTGTTCTCTGAGCCACGCAGGCAGCCCCTGCCCCTCCCAGGCTGGACTGGGTGGTGGTGCACAGGCAGCCCCGTCCCCCAGCCTGTGGAGCCAGAGGGGTGGCCCCAGGTCCTTGGCTCTGCTGGGGGGAATCACAGAGCTGTAGGGGTTGGAAGGGCCCTCCAGAGCCCATGGGGCTCTGAGCAGGGCAGAGCAGAGGGGGAGGATCCCCTCCTGTCACCTGCTGCCCACACTCCTTCTGATGCCCCCAGGATCCCATTGTCTCTCTCAGCCCCAGGGCACACTGCTGGCTCATGGCCACCCTGTCACCCACCAGCACCCCCAGCTCCTTCTCCACAGAGCTCCTCTCCAGCAGCTCCCCCCCAGCCTGTCCTGATTCCAGCAGTTGTTCCTCCCCAGGTGCCAGACTGGAAGGGGACACCCAGCCATGGCCAGGCCTGCACGACACAGCCCTTCCCTCTGCTGCACAAGGCTCACCCCCCACCCTGTGCTGTCCTTGCCCCACACCCAGCACTGCAGCCTCCCCACAGCCACATCCTGCTGCCCCCACCCTGGGACTGGGTGGGGAAGGGGTCCTGCGGTGACAGTGGGTGACAGCAGTGAGAGGGAGGGACCAAGGACCAACACCATGGGGCAGCTGGGCTGTGCCCACAGCTGCTGGTGTGAGGCTGGCTCAGGTTTTGGCACTGGGCTGGGGGCCTGTGCCCAGGAGCCAGGCTGGGCCCCCTGAGCCATAGGCAGCTCCGGGCTGGGCCCAGCACTGCTGGGGGTGCTGGGAATGCCAGACATGGGGCTGTGGCACTGAGCTGTGCTGACCCCAGTGTGTGGTCACCTCCCCCTGGATGAGCAGGTCCCACAGCGCTGCTGCACCCTGCCAGCCCCCACCCCAAAAAAGCATTTGCTGCTCAAAGGAGATAAGTGCCAGCCAGTCTGGGGCAGCAGCAGCAAAGGGGGGGCCCTGCCCAGCGCCCCCCCAGCTTCCAGCAGGAAGCTTCAGCTCTGCCCCTGGCAGGGACCCAGCCAATGTGTCGAGGGGCAAAGCCCGTTTGTGCACAGACTCCCCACTGCAGCGTGTGTCCCCCTTCAGAAGGGACAAAGCACGAGGCAGGGGCACAGCCCCTCCTGACCTGACACTGCACAGCCCCAGTCCCCAGGCACAGGCACCCCCCTACCTCTGCCTGCCTGGGGCAGCTGCTCTCCCAGCACAGGGGAGTCCCTGACACCTTCCCCGTCCCTCCCTGACAACGGGTGATCTTCGACCTGGCCAGCAAAACAGGAGGAGGAAAATCCTGGCTGAAAAGAGAAAGATCAGCTCATTGCTGACAAGGAGGGACCACGCTGTCCCCACCAGCCCCCACATGCCCAGGCAGCAGCAGTGGGTGCAGGAGAGGCACATAAAGAGAGAAAAGCCATTGCTTTTTGTTTTTTCTTTGAAAGAACCCAGGAATAAATAACACAAGAAGCCAACTCAACAAGTGCAGCTGGAACATGCCAGAAGCCTCACAAGCACCATAGCTCACCCACGAGCTGTGCTGCTGGACTCACCAGGGGCTTGTACACCCCTGGTGTCTGACAGGTCCCTGCACCTGCCCAAAACAACAGTCTGGGGGGCAGAACAGGGAGCAGGACTAACAGATCTCTCTCTCTGGCAAGTCACTTTGAAGGAGCTGCCTCAAACAGCAGACTCAAGAGCAGCAGCCCCATTCAGGGAGCGCTGTCCTGCCTGCTGGGAAATGGGGAACTGGGCCTGGGCCAACCACCGCATCCGCCTGTTCACAACCTCTGGCACCGAGAGCAAGTGAAACCCCATCCTGTCACCCCCCCTGTCAGCATCCACCTCATCACAGCCACCCTCCTGCTGCACCCACACGTTGGGGTGCAGCCACTTGTAGTAGGTGGCTCTCAGCACCAGCCCCAGCAAGTAGCAGGGCAGGGCAGCAGCGACCACAGGGATGAGGTAGGAGTGCTCATCAGAGGGGGACCGGCACCAGAGCCAGGACAGGGCCAGCAGCGTGCTGTCCACCAGGATGAAGCTGTGGTAGATGATGCTGCGGTACAGCGTCCTCCCCGGCGCCACGTTGAACCAGCTGAAGTAGAGGATGACAGCCACCATGGCCCGGTAGAGCTGCTCGGGGCCAGGAGACTCCATGAAGTCCGTGCCCTGCAAGCTGACCCAGAGGAACATGGCCATCCACACGAGTGGGAAATGGACAGCCAGGCCGTAGGGCCAGAGCAGAGCAAAGAGAGCGATGGTCAGGATGCGGGGGCAGATGAGGAAGAGGTTCCAGAGGAAGTAGATGATGGAGGAGCCCCGGCTCAGCTCGTACTTGTCATGCAGGAAGGAGCGCAGGGACTGGTGGTAGTCCAGTAGAGACCAGGTCACACACAGGAACGCAGTGCAGATCCCCAGTCCTGCAAACACAGTGGTGGAGATGCTGAGGGCAGATTGAGGGGGGGCTTAGCCCAGTCCAAACCTCCCTTTGTCCAGCACTCCTAAAACAAGCTTCCCACCAGCTCACAAAGCTGCTGCTGTGGTCAGAGCCTCAGCACCAGCATCAGTCACCCTGCACCCCCAAAGGGACTGGTGCCTGGCCAGCCCAGATGGGGGAGAAGCAGTGAAACCAAGCAGCTCTGCCAGGGAAGCCCACAGCTGATGTGGGCAGGAGATGGCTGCTGGCTCCCCCCAACCAGTGCCTGGCTGTGCTCCCCACTTCACTGCAGTGACACTGGTTCCCCACCCCAGCATGGGGTGCAGCTCCTCAGCAGTCTGTGGCCCACTCTGCATCCACAGCGGCATCTCCCTGCGACCCAGCGGGCTCCCGGTTCCTCTCCCAGCCTTCAGCCTCTCCTGAGCCGCACTGGGGAATGACCACAGAAGTCCCCCAGCTTCGACTTTCCCACCCTAAGCCCAGGGGAGCCCGTGGGGCAGTGCAGCCCTCCTGTGAGTCACAGAGGGAGTGATGTGGGAGAAGAGTGACAGCTCAAGCAAGGACAGTGTCCTGCTGGGTCCTGCAGCCCCTCGACAGCCCATCTGGTCTGCCCCATACAAGCCCATTCAGACTACACCCCAGAGCCCCCCAGCCCCGGCCACAGCCCCTCACCCTGGGCGGGCTCTGCCTTGTTTGTCCGCAGGATGCTGTAGAGGAGCAGCGTGAGCTGCGGGCTGTTCTCCAGGAAGGTCCTGAAGAGGCGCAGCATGCTGATGTCGTGCGAGAGGAAGGCCATGTGGCTCTGCTCATCCTCCTCCTCCACCTTGGCCCAGCACACCTTCCAGCCCACCTTCAGCGCGTGGAGACACCTGTGTGGGGACCCGCCAGCGGTGAGGGGCTGCCGGGGCCCTGCAGCTCAGCCCCCGGCCCTCCCGCTGCCCTCACAGGACGACTCAAGCGGCTCAGGCCTGCACCCAAACCACTGCCCCCCTCCCCCCACCCCCCAGACGCTGCGGGGTCTGCACCCCGAGCAGCTCCTGCGCCAAGCTGAGGTGTGACACCAAGCATCGCCCTCCCTGGGAGCGGACGGACCATCTCCCGCCCGGACCGGCCTGGGCCGATCCCCGCCGGGCAGGGCGGCCCCGGGCGGCTCCAGCCCGGGGCAGAGCCAAACCCCTGCCCGGGGGCTGCCGCGGGCACCCCCACACCCGGAACGGGGGGAAGGGGGCAGGAGGAGCCCGGTCTGCCCGTCCCGGGCGTCCAAGGGGTCCCCGGGCTGCCCCGGGGCGCTGGGGAGGGCGGAGGGAGCGGAGGCGCCGGCGGGCGGAAGGGAGGAGGAGCCGGGGGTGCCGGCGGGAAGCCGGGGGAGCCGGGATGCCGCGGGGGGACGGAGGAGCCGGCGGGAAGCCGGGATGCCGCTGGGGGACGGAGGCGCGGTACCTGAAGAGGAAGCCGAGCTGGAGGAGGTGGAGGGCGGCGAGCAGCCAGAGGGGCAGGGCGGGGCGCAGCGCGGGCGGGTCGGAGCGCAGCCAGAGCCAGCTGCAGGCCTGGGTGGCGGCCGAGGCGGCGGCCAGCAGCGCCAGCACCAGCGCGGCCCAGCCGGGCTGCCCGGCCCGCGCGTACCCCGCCGCCACCCACCCGTCCGCGCACACGTCCAGCGCCGCCGCCGCCGCCCCCGCCGCCGCCAGCGCCAGCTGCAGCGGCCCGAAGCGCGGCGGGGCGGCCCGGGGCGCCATCGGCGGGGGCGCGCCCGGGGCCCGGCTCCGGGCGGCCCCGCCCCGCCCCGCCCCGCCCCCTGCCCCGCGCCGGCGGGACCGCCCCGCGCCCCGCCCCGCCCCGCCCGGGGCTCCGCACCCGGAGCGCCCTGCCGGCCCGGCCCGGGAAGCGGCACCCGCCGCGGCCCCTCCCGCTCCCCCCCCGCGTCCCCGCACCCAGCACGACTCACGCGGCGGTGTTGGGTTCCCCCTCCGCCCGGCAGGAAGCTCCCAGCCCTGAAAGACCCACCCGCTGCCCCACGGGGCACCCCCGGCCGGCACCCCCCTCCCCAGCCACTGCAGCGCGTCCGTCCCACCCCAGCCCGCCCCCCCTCCCCCCAGGCCCGCAGCGGCCGGAGGCTGCTTCAGCACAAACCCGGGGCCAAGAGGAGCCAAAGGAGCCGGTTGGGAACTGTCAGCTTTATTATCCCAATGCAGACACAAGACTTGGGGACACAGCGACCCCAGCACCACCACGCGTCTCCCTCCCTCCCCGGGGGTCAGTTTGCTCCAGGGGGGCTGGCAGGAGCGGGGCCAGGGGGGCAGAGGGTCCCGCCGGGGGGTCAGGGCCGGAGGTGACGTTCACTTGTGTCCCCCCCGCGCAGCCCGGCACAGCGGCTCTCAGGCACCCGCAGCTGAAGTGGGGCAGGGGGAAGTAGCAACCAGCACAGTAGACAGACAGACAGACGTTGCTCCTCCCGGGACACGAGCCATCCATTCCATCCCCCAGCGCCACATCCCTGTGCTCAGGCTCTGCTGCTCAGGCTCTGTCCTCACAGAGCCCTGGCAGAGCCCAGAGCTGCCTCCTTCACCCGAATCGCTCTGTGTGGGCGCCCTCGAGGCTCTGGGAGAAGGCAAAGGGATATTGCTGCCTGGCTGGAGATGCTTGTTGTAAAGGGATGTCATGTAGACACTCATGTACCCAAGAGTTGGGCCATGAAAGCAGAACCCACGGCTGGCAAATCACCCAGCTGTCCAGTGTTCCCTCATGGCAAAGCAGTCAGGGTCAGCTTGTGACACCTGCTGAAGGAAGGAGCCAAGTGGCTGTGAGTGAGGAGAGCACAGAGGGGAGGAGCTGTCTGCCCTCAACAACTGGAGGGGGCAGAAATGGAAATAGAAATGTAAAAGCCCAATTGTCAAGCTTCTTCCCCTGGAGCCTCATCCCAGATGTGTGAAGTCAGGGCCCCAGCTCGCTGAAGGTCACACACTGTCAGAGGAAGCACCAACCCCACCTGGCTTTGCTCCTTAGTCAAACCCTGCTGCTGTGCAAAGCCACCAAAGACCTGCCAGGTCACGGCGTGTGCGTGCACCAGCACGGGAAGCAGAGTCCTCAGGAACACGTGGCAGCTCACAGTTCTCATCCCTGGGAGGGGAAAGTCCACGGGGAGGCCTGGTCTTCACCTGATCTCTGAGACAGTGTAAAGGAGACAGATTCCCAGGTGCAGGTCAGTCTAGCACAGATTGTGTGGCAATCACTGCCTTGTCCTGATCCATCAAGCTTTGCTAGATTTCAAATCAACACCACAGAGCTTTTACTTTTGTCTTGGTTTCCAAGGGAACTCTCAGTGCCCACCGTTGCTGATTCACGTGCAACATGAACTTAGGCCCTCTTCATGTCCCTCAGCCCTTACAGTCCTTGCTGGGGACTCAGGAGTCCTACAAGGGAGCAGAAAAACAGCAGCCCAACACTGATGACAGCAGAGGCGGCGCTGCTGGTTCTAACACACTCATTGTACTTTGTGAAATCAACTTCCCTGATGGCACAGACATGATCGACCCGGCAGGGCTCCTCACACCGCCCCAGGTCGTACTTGACAGAGTTGAACTCGTAGTACTGCTGGAGGTAGTGTGGGTCCCTTGAGATCTTCTCCAGCACCATCTGCATGGAGCCTGCAGAGCCATCCGGGACCTGGAAGGCCTCTGTCAGCCTGTACTCTTCCTCCCACACCGGGAACTCTCCCTCTCCGCTCGGAGCCATCATGTTGGCCTGAGTTAGGTTCAGGTAGTAAGTCACCATGTCCTGCAGGGAGGGGACAGAACGTGGTCAGATCAGGCCCCTGAGGGAAGCTTTTGGCTGGGAAGCGATCACCAAGGCACCAGGCAGCACAGCTCCCTGCCCAGCCAGGGCAGAGCTGCCTCCCAACAGGCTTTCTAACAATCCAAGACCTGGGGGAGACACCCTGGTGAGAGCCTCCAGATCCCACCACAAAATCCTTCTGCTTCATAAGGGACAGAGGGCTCCTAAGAGTCCAGGCTTCTGTCTGCTTGACTTTTATCTCCAGACATCGGGAATTCTGAGCCTGGACTGCTTCAGCATCACTGTTACTCACCCCCAGCCCTGTGCACTGGCAGAAGGAAGGGCTGGAGGAAGTTATTTTCTCAACTTTTGCTCTCCCCTGTCCCTTTCCTCTGCCCCAGCAGCTCCCCAGCCTGCTGCAGCACTCCAGCATTAGTTTCTCATGCTCCACACACATAAGCAGGACATCAGCAGAGCTGCTGTATCCACCATGAAGAAAGGTCCCAACACCCTCTACCTCTGTGCAAGACAGAGGAGAGGGAAGCTGCCCCCACAGCTCACCTAAATTCAGATCCATTACAAATTAATCAATTTAGCAGACAGGCAGGACCCAAAGAATTTTCTAGACAGGAGGTTTTTTGGAGGGGGTTTGATAAGTCAGGCCCCAGAGAAGTTCTGCAATCCCCAAGTGTCAAAGGAAACTTTAAGGACAAGAAGAAGACAACACAACCTGTCCTGTGATGTCCTGGGGAACTCATCCCAGCAGAAGGCCTGGGCCAGCTGGCTGCAGTCACCTCACTCTTACTCACTGGTGTGCTTACTAAGCCTTTGTGCCAGACAGGAGAGGAGGCTGCAATATGTGGTTAATGTCCTCTCCTATGCAGCCACTTGGCTTCCGTGCTCCTGCCTGTTCAAGCCACACAGAAGTTACAGCACCCTCCTAAGACTGCAGCACACAGGGAGGCCCTACCAGCACTTGGAGGGTGTCCGGATCATAGTCGATCACCCGAATCCCAGGGTTGTTGGCTCCATTGTTCACTCCAGGTAATGTTGTTTTCCAGGGAGTCACTCCAGGGGCCAGGAACATGACATTGATTGGAGAACCTGAACAGAAGGGAAAACAACCCATGAATCAGAGCCCCAGGCTCATATCCATGCTGCAGCGAGTGCCCAGGAACCAGTTCACCCAGCAAACAGCAGCTTCATCACCAGCCCCAGTCACAACAGCACAGAGAGATCAGCACAGTGAGCAGCATCAGGGATCAGCTGTGGGTCTGTGGCAGCTGGGAACAGGCTTTGCACTCCCAGCAAGCCTTGCAGTGAGGGTGCACAGGAGACCCACACTCAGCAAAGGAAACCCAGAGCACTACCTCTAAGTGCTGTTGCTGTTATTCCCCCACCCTTTGCTGCCCCATAAACTGTCCATACCCAAACCCACGAGGCTTGCCTTTGTCTCCCCATTCCTCTCCTGCTGTGGGGACAGCTTTTTAAAAGGGGAGATAATGGCAGGACAAGGGGGATGGAGTGAAGCTGGGGGAGGGAAGGGTTAGATGAGATATTAGGGAGAAGTTCTTTACAGAGAGAGTGGTGAGGGGCTGGAACAGGCTGTCCAGAGAGGGGGTGGGTGCCCCGTGTCTGGGGGTGTTCAAGGCCAGGTTGGATGGGGCCCTGGGCAACCTTGTGTAGCTCCAGGCCTGAGGTTGGTGTCCCTGCCTGTGGCAGGGGGTTGGAGCTCTGTGACCCTTGGGGTCCCTTCCAACCCAGACTAGTTTGGGATTCTATGATTCTCAGCTGCCAGCTGGGGCTAACCCATGACAAAAGGCAAACGGAGGAGGGCTGGAGCTATAGCCTGGGTGTGGAGATTAGAACTACTGCTGTCGCCTGTTGACCAAGGCATTCTACAAACCTTTTCTGGCTTCTCAGCCACATTCACCTAACAGCCACTGAAATATTTCATCAAAAGATTTTTCTGGGGGTGGCAGAGCTATCACAGAAACACCTGTGTGGCCAGAGCTGTACCTGTGCTGCTGTAAAACATGCGGAAGCTGTCTGTGTGGTGGTGCCCGAAGAACTGGGCAGCAATCACCCTGTGGTGCTTCTGCACCATCGCCAGGTATCGCTCATTGAAGCCGCTCCGGAACCAGGGCTTGCCGCGCTTCTTCTCAAAGAAGCCAGGAGGGACGTGGCCCACGATGTAGACCTGCAACCCAAGAGCTGCACAGACACAAAGCCCACGCTTCCCAAAGAGCACTGGCTTGCTGTGACAGCACAGCTGGGAGAGTGGAACAGATGTCAAGCTGGGAGAAGCTCTCCACAGCATTTCACAGAATGACAGGGGTTGGATGGGGCCTCCAGAGCCCATGGGGTCCCACCCCCTGCCAAAGCAGGGTCCCTAGGACAGGGCACACAGGTCGGTGTCCAGACGGGGCTGGAATCTCTCCAGAGAAGGAGACTCCACACCCCCTGGGCAGCCTGTCCCAGGGCTCCCTCACCCTCACTGGGGAAAAGTTCTGCCCCATGGTGCTGTGGAACTCCCTGTGCTCCAACTTGCAGCCATTGCCCCTTGTCCTGTCCCCACAGACACTGAGAAGGGGCTGCCCATTCCCCCTGCACCCCATCCTTCAGATATTGATAGACATTCAGAAGGTCCCCCCTGAGTCTTCTTCTCTCCAGGCTGAACAGCCCCAGCTCACCCAGCCTTTCCTCCCAGGGGAGATGCTCCAGGCCCTTCAGCATCTCCTCAGCCTCCTCTGGACTCTCTCCAGGAGATCCCTGGCTGTTTGATCCCAGGGAGCCCAGCACTGGACACAACACTCCAGCTAGGGCCTGAGCAGGGCAGAGCAGAGGGGGAGGATCCCCTCCTGTCACCTGCTGCCCACACTCCTCCTGATGCCCCCAGGATCCCATTGTCTCTCTCAGCCCCAGGGCACACTGCTGGCTCATGGCCACCCTGTCACCCACCAGCACCCCCAGCTCCTTCTCCACAGAGCTGCTCTCCAGCAGGTCAGAAGCTGTTCAGCAGGCTGAACAGTCCCAGCTCACTCAGCCTTTCCTCATAGGGGAAAATTAGTTTTCTTTAATACCCTTTCATCTGCTTGAGAGGCATTGGTCAGTGTTTCTTCCAGCCACTGGAACTGCCCACCAGGATCTTCTTCACCAGCTGTCAGGTCATTCTGGTCATAGTACAAATTGGTGTTGAGGACCACCACTCGCCCCCTCAGACTTGGGCTGGGGAGCATCTCTGTGTAGAAAGCTCCTGAAAAATGCAACCAGTGGAGAAAGAGCTGGAGGCTGGGACACACTGGTTGCTGTGAGCCCAGATCCATTTGTTTGCACCCCTCTCAGCAATTCCTATCAACAGCCACAGCAGCAGCACTGTCTGGACAAGGTGCCAGCAGCCTCACACCGCTCCAGGATGGGGATCTGGAGCAGCTCTTCCTGCTCTGTACCCCTTGTCATGCTTTTGCCCCTCAAGGTGAAGAGAGACCCTGCCCTGGGACAGTGCAGCATGAGGAGCTGGGCAGTGCTGGAGAGCCTCAGTGCTGCTTGCACCAGCAGCTTTCCTGAAAGGTCTTTCTCCTTCCACTGAAGCTCACCACACTGCATTCACCCTAGGGACACCCTCCAGCAGCTCGAGGAAAACAAGAGAAACTAAAGCATAAACACATTTATTTTCTTGCAAACAGTGCCAAAAATCAGCATTAAATTGGACCCTTTCTCTCCAAATACCCTATAAATACTGTTGCTTGGAGCAGAGAAGCAGGGAAGGGGACTTGTGGTACTCTCCCAATCACCCCATCACCCTGGAGTGCTGCCAACAAGAACCAGTAGTGCAGTACCTGCTCTGAAGAGAGGAATGGAAGTGTCCTTCAGCCAGGGACGCCATAACTCAGCTGTTCGGTTGTAGATCCTGTGCTCCCTCCCAGGAAACTGATTTTTGGGGTGGAAATCATGATTGCCCATCGCTGCATAGACTTTAGTACCTACAGCCAGGGAAAAGGAGGTGCAAAGGAACCCATGCTTGCTTCAGAGCTGCTCAGCACCAAAGCACCCTGAGGCCCTCCCAGACCTGGAAAGAACAGCTTGAGAGCATTGCAACAGCCAATCTGCTTTCCCAGAGCCACCCGGTGGCACTACCTGGGGGTGCAACACTGCACAGACCATCCCTCCTTCAGGCAAGCCCCCCCCAGAGCCACAGCTCTACAGATGAACCAGTGAATTTTCCCCATCAAGAACACTCCTTCCACCACTGCTGACACAGATTAGGTGTGAGGAAATCTTCCAGCCTTTTCTGTCTCAATGACTAATTACAGAAACGTTTATTTGCCTCTCTTAGGAGTGAGTTAACCTGAAATGAGGGCGCATCAGACGCCTCAATTCAGACACACCTCACACCATACAGCAACTGGGAAGAGGACAAAGAAGTCCCAGTACTTTTTTGCCTTTCCACTTCCTAATTCTGTCACGCCTCCACCCTGAAAAGCTCTTCCCATGAGACTCATCCCTTATCATCCTCTTCTCTCCTACCTGGAAATGTCTCACTTATCAGAGAAGTCAGATTTTCTATTATGTGCAGAACCTTTTCTTCTCCAAGCTTCTCGTTGGGGACATGAGGAGTATCATCTCTAGAAGAATAAAAGCAGCACAGTCATGATCTGTGATTAACAGGGCATATAATTAAAGTGATAAGCAAACCAGAGAAACATGCTTCCTTCTCTTTGTGCCTCTGAGAATATAAAGTTGAAGCTTTTGGGGGCAGGAACCAGGCCAAGGCACTGAAGGAATATCAAGCATATGAAGCATATGAGGTGGTTGAGTCACCTTCCCTGGATGTGTTCAAAAAAAGGGTAGGTGAGGTGCTCAGGGATCTGGTTTAGCTTAAGATGGGATTGGTTGGACTTGATGATCTTCAAAGGTCTTTTCCAACCTGGTGATTCTGTGAAGTGGAGGTTCACCCTGCCTCATTTCATAGACACTAAAGCTGAACTGGAAATATTGCAGAGAGCAGCATTTTGCAATCTCAGGTCCTTATCTGATGGGCAGTAGTAAAGCAAAGCTGTTTGTACAGCTGCTCCAAGAAGAGGGTAAAGACTGTCATTAAAATGAAATAAAGGAATGCTTCCAAGGAAGGCAGTGACCCTTGAGGCCTGCCACATGCTTCCATGCTTTCACTAACATGCTTCTGGCATTTGCAGAGGATGCTGGGCTGTCAATAAGCCCATGGAAGATCAGAAGTTAAAATTATGTCAGAAAACTGGAGGAAATAGTTTGAAGGACAACGAAAAATCAACACAAAGCCATAAGGAGCAAGAACTACTTCTAAGTAGGAAAACACCATCTGTGGAGATAGAAATGGAAAGGTGAGGGTCAGGCAGCAGTGTGGCACATGGGGGCTGGAGCTACAGCAGGTCACAGGCTGTGTTGCACCCTTAGAAGGAAAGCAGACATCACAGGAGGACACACAGACTTACAAGTATCGTGCACAATAAAGCTTTTGCTGTCTGTAAGCGCTACTGAGGCCTCCCCTGGAAGAGGGTATCCACTGCTGGAGGCAAAAACACGCTCGTTTTGGGAGGTTCTTTGTATTTCTAAGGCAGAACAGCCCCTTTTTTGGACAAGTCTCCAGGGTGCCTCTAGGCACTCAGGACCCAGCAGTGCTGTCCTCCTCCAGCAGGCAGGACGTGGGGGGCAGACAAAGACACATCCCGAGGGTGCCGGGGGAAGTCAGGCAGGGCTGGCCACAGCTCAAAGGGACAGTGAGCGCCACCCCTGCCTCACTCAGTGTTCCTCACCGCAGTGTTCCTCACTGGCTGGGAGCCTCTGGCCGGTGTCACGGGCCCCCCCAGCCGTGCTCTCCCCACAGCCTCCATTGCAGGGCGCATCCGTACCTCACCGCTCCCCAACGGGTCCCAGAAGAGCTCTGCACCCCCCACCCCGCTCCCTGTGCCTCCGGCTGCCCCTTCTCCCCTCCAGACCCTCGGGGCGGGCAGGCCGGTGCCACAGCCCGGCGCCACACACCCCCGGGACTGCCGGGGGAGCACGGAGCGGAGCTTCGGAGAGCCCCGGCACGGCTCGGAGCCGGGCAGCGAATCATCGAGTCATAGTCTGGGTGGGAAGGGACCCCAAGGGTCACAGAGCTCCAACCCCCTGCCACAGGCAGGGACACCAACCTCAGGCCTGGAGCTACACAAGGCTGCCCAGGGCCCCATCCAACCTGGTACCGAATGTGCCCCCCGGCCCGGCCCCGGCCCCTCCTCACCCGGTCCAGAGCACGAAGTCCGGCTGCGGCAGGCGGCTCCTCATGGCGCGGAGCGCGGAGGCGAGCAGGGGCCAGGGCGCATCGCACAGGTAGCTGCCCCAGGGCCCGGCGGCGGGCACGGCCCGGGAGCCGCCCGAGGGGCACACCTGCCCGGCTCCCGCCGCCGCGTCGTACTCCGGGTCCCAGTGGAGGTCGGTGATGTGCCAGAAGCGCCCTGCACCCCAGGAGATGCCGGGGCTCAGCGGGGCGGGGGCGCGGAGCCGCCCCGCTCGGGGCCCCCCGCCTGCCCTTACCTGTCAGCGCCGCGGCCAGCGGGCAGAGCAGCAGCACGGCACACCGCATAGCTGGACGAGACTGGGCGGCGGGACGGCCGGGGGACGGACACCGACGGCCGCGCCCCGCCCCCCCCGCAGCCTCCCTCCCCTCAGCGAGGCCTGGCAGCGCCCGCACTCGCGATGGCGGCGCTGGCTTCGCCGCGGCCGCCCTCCATTGGAACGAGCTGGAAGATGGAGAGCTGCGATTGGCTGCCGGCCGGCTGAGCGGCGCCTCGGGATTGGGCGGGAAGAGGCGGCGCGAGGAGGGGTGTTCTGCGCGGGCCGGCTGGCGGCCGGGCTTGAGGCTTCGCCATGTGGAACGGGCAGGGTGCGGGCCGGGGGCGGCCGGGCCGGGGCTGCGGGCAGCGCCTGGGGCAGCGCGGGGAGCCCGGGGCCGCCGGAGACGGAGGGAGGGAGGCGTGGAGGGGGCAGGGAGGGAGGCAGGGAGGGGGCAGGGGGGCTCGGAGCCGGCGCGCCCCGTCCCGTGATGGCGGTGGGGACGGGGCGCGCGCCGCCGCCTCACGCTGGGTCCCTCTCCCCCTCAGGCACCTTCGAGGGCGGGTACGGCGCCTCGGGGCCCGCGGGCGGCTACACGCAATCCCCGGGCGGCTTCGGCTCCCCCACCGCCACCCAGGCGGAAAAGAAGCAGGTAGGCCGGAGCAGGGCCCGGAGCGGGGGGGGGGGGCGCGAGGAGGGGCCGCCCCTCCCCGCGGCGCTGACGGCCCCGCCGTGCCTTGCCTTGCAGAGGGCCCGCTCCCAGAACATCGTGCCCTGCACCGTGTCGCAGCTGCTGGCAGCCGAGCAGGTGGACGAGACTTTCCGCATCCGCGATGTGGAGATCTCCCAGGTGGGTGCCGGGTGGGGGGGGGTGGCAGGGAGCGGGATGGCAGCGGGCAGAGCAGCTGCCTTCCCCGCTGTGGGAAATCGAGGAAATGTTGCTTTTTCAAGCTAAAAGGGGTTGCTGTGATTCTTTGTGCTGACTTGTAAAGTGGAGAGCTAGAAGGGAGCACTGTTAATGTAAGTTTGGCTGTTGTGGCCAAAACCATTCTCTCCAGTAAAAGGTAGCTGAGGGAAACAAAGCTCAACCAACAGGTTTCCACAGTGCTGATTCATACTGGGGCACCAAAACCGCCACATCTTAACACAAAGGGGCAAGACAATGTGGGGTTTACCTCATCTGAAACCTGTATGGAGCCTTGACTTCCCTCAGCCCTAGGCCATGTCAGTTGCTGGGAAGAGTTAAGATAAGAACAAATGTTTGCCAGTGAGCAGTTGTCCCAGTTGTCTCTTCACCTATGGGAAATGGGAATCTGCCAGACGTGCAGTGTGCACTGTATTATGTACTGTTTGCAGTGTGCACTGTATTATGTACTATTTGCAGTGTGCGTTGTATTATGTACTATTGTGAGTAAGGCGTGGTGGTTGAGCCCGTGAAAATCCATAGTTAAACAGGGGAAGGAGGAAGGCTTCAAGCCTTCATCACCGAGACCCCTGACAACCACCACCATGGGACTATAAGCAGATGTGACTGGGAGGAGTTTATGGAAATCATTTCCTAGAACTCATCTTAATCCAAAGAGGGACAAGTGATGAATAACGTACAAGAACATGGTATCAAAAGGATGCGGCCTCTGACCAAAAGTGGGCCTACTTTTTGGGTCACCCACTCTTGCAAGAACGTATACTAAATTACTGCTTCACTAACATATCTACCTTGAGTCATTTTTTTAGGACCTTTTGTCCTGTCTAACACCGGGCCCCCCCGGGTAAACCCCTCCTCTCCCCTCAGGTCACCATCATGGGCATCATTCGGCAGGCCGAGAAAGCACCCACCAACATTCTCTACAAAGTGGATGACATGACGGCAGCCCCGATGGATGTGCGGCAGTGGGTGGACACTGATGTAAGCACCACAGTCCTCATGAGCATGGTTCTTTAAAGGCTTTTGGCAGTGGTGAAGAGAGGGAGCTCAGGAGAGGCTGAAGGCCCTGGGGTTGTTCTGCCTGGAGGAGGCTGAGGGGAGACTTTGTGGGGTCTGTGGCTTCCTGCCAAGGGGGAGCGAAGGGGGAATGCTGATCTCTCTCCTCTCTTTGGGGACCAGGGACAGAACCTGAGGGAATAGTGTGAAGCTGCACCAGGGGAGGGTTAGGCTGGGTGTCAGGATGAGGGTCTGTGCTGAGAGAGGGGTCAGGCACTGGCACAGGCTCCCCAGGGAAGGGGTCACAGCCCCGAGCTGGGCTGAGGGCAAGAAGCATCTGGACAATGTGCTCAGTGCAGCTCTGACTGGGCTGGGCTGTGTGGAGCCAGGAGCTGGACTGATGGTCCTGGTGGGTCCCTGCCAGCTCAGAAGTGTCTGAACAAAAAGAAGTGGCTGTTCTGAAAAGTGTTTTAAGAATAAGTGCCTCTGAAAGCCAGGGGAGGTGCTGTTGTAGCAGAGACCATTGCTGCTGTACCTGGCTGTTCTGTAGCTCGTACGTGGTTCTATATTGACTCATTTTGGATCATTTTCTCAGAAGCTCAACCACTACTTCACAGCTACTGGGAGGTGCATGCTTGGTGCCTTTGTGGAGGAGGGGAGCAGACAGGTTTGTCTGTGTGGCTCATTGACCAAGGCAGACGTGTACTGATGAATATTGTCTTGTTTTCTGAACTGCTGATAATTTTAAAGCTAGCCCATGGTATTGTAACAGGTTTTAATGCAAACAGCTGAGTTCAGTTAACAACTTTGGGAGAGTAATTAGGCAGCCATTGATTTGGCTTAACCACAGGTTTACTGTAACTTCAGAATAGGTTCTGGACTGCTTCCATTCTCCTGCCCACGTTAGATAGTTAAACACTTGTGTTTTTACTGCTTGAGGGTTATTTCATCTTGTTGCTCTGTGAAAGTGTCTTAGAAGTGGACAGAGACAGCAGGGCAGACAAGTGATTTTGACTGTTCTGTGCAGTCAAACAAGGCAATATTTTCTTTCTCTATTTTCCACTGATGGTTCTGTTTACCCACCTGCTCTTTCCCACTGGATGTAGGCCTGCATGCTGGTTTGTGTGAGGGATAAGCCTCCTTTCCTAAGTCAATTATTGTAATAACTGAGGAATTGAAATGGGAATCATTCCTTTCTCCTTTTCCCCCCTGTCAGGAGGCAGGCAGTGAGAATGTGGTGGTACCTCCAGGAACTTATGTAAAAGTAGCTGGTCACCTTCGTTCTTTCCAGGTAAGCTGACAGTACCCACACCTGACTTACCAGGTCACAAGGCTGCAGCAGCAACCTGAAGGTTTGGTGATCTGGCATAGTGTTGGTGGGCTCCTCCTAGAACATCCACTTCATTGTGGTCCTTGCTCATACTTCACACACAGAATCACACACACAGAGAATTGTAGGGGTTAGAAGGGACCTCAAGGGATCATGGGGTCCCACCCCCTGCCAAAGCAGGGTCCCTAGGACAGGGCACACAGGTCGGTGTCCAGACGGGGCTGGAATCTCTCCAGAGAAGGAGACTCCACACCCCCTGGGCAGCCTGTCCCAGGGCTCCCTCACCCTCACTGGGGAAAGGTTCTGCCCCATGGTGCTGTGGAACTTCCTGTGCTCCAAATTGCAGCCATTGCCCTTTTTCCTCTCTCCACTAATCACTGAGAAGGGGCTGGCTAATTTCACCTGCATCCCATCCTTCAGAAAATTATAAACACCAATTAGGTCTCCCCTGAGTCTTCTTTTCTCCAGACTGAACAGTCCCAGCTTATTCAGCCTCTCCTCATGGGGGAGATGCTCCAGGCCCTTCAGCATCTCCTCAGCCTCCTCTGGACTCTCTCCAGGAGATCCCTGGCTGTTTGATCCCAGGGAGCCCAGCACTGGACACAACACTCCGGGTGGGGCCTGAGCAGGGCAGAGCAGAGGGGGAGGATCCCCTCCTGTCACCTGCTGCCCACACTCCTCCTGATGCCCCCAGGATCCCATTGTCTCTCTCAGCCCCCAGGGCACACTGCTAGCTCACAGCCAACCTGTTATCCCTCAGGTCCTTCTCCATAGAGCTCTTCTCCAGCAAGTCATCCCCCAGCCTATACTGAAACTTCCTTGTGGATGCATCCTTGAATGTTTTTTGCCAGGTCTGAAGTTAATAAGACTTGAATTGTTCCTAAATGCAGAGCACAGAGGGCCCATTTAAAATGCCACTCAGCATCAGTGCATTGTTTACTGGCCACTAGGATCTTGGTGTTAGTGCTGTAGAGCAGGTTCTGTTGATGGGGATGCTCCTTGCAGCAGGTTACATGGCTGCCTCATAACTAAATGTTGTAACTAAATAGAGGAATACATAGCTGGGAGGGGTGGCTGACAGGCAGGACACTGCTCTGCCATCCAGAGACCTGGCCAGGCTGGAGAGCTGGGCAGGGAGAGACCAGATGAGATTCAACAACAGCAAGTGGAGAGTCTGGCACCTGGGGAGGAATAACTGCTGGAATCAGGACAGGCTGGGGGGGAGCTGCTGGAGAGGAGCTCTGTGGAGAAGGAGCTGGGGGTGCTGGTGGGTGACAGGGTGGCCATGAGCCAGCAGTGTGCCCTGGGGGCTGAGAGAGCCAGTGGGATCCTGCCCTGTCTGCATTGCCATGCAAAGTCACCTATGGAAACATAGTCCAAATTTTCCTGGCTTAATTACATGCAGACAAGCTCCCTGCCTGCCAGCTGTTCTGGGGAGAAGGGTTGGACTGGTTGTTAAGCATGTTCCTGTGATGCTAATTTTGTTTTGCTTGTTGTTTTTCTTTCTTCTGGAAGAATAAGAAAAGCTTGGTGGCATTTAAGATCATGCCTCTGGAGAACATGAATGAGTTCACCACACACATACTGGAGATTGTCAATGCACACATGATCCTCAGAAGAAACCTCATGGTATGTCCTTGAAGATGATGTTTCCCCCTCAGCCTTTACTGTCTCCCCAGGAGAGGGGACTGCTCAGTTCCTTGGGGGAGCTGGGGGGCTGGACAGCTTGGAGCTGTTGGAGGGCCACAGTGAAGGTGTCCCAGGAGCTTCCTTGGAGAGAAGTTGTGTTGCAGCCCATTTCCCAGGGTGTCTTTGGGAATCTCTGTTAATTACTGTTTCTCTGAAATAACTCCCAGTCTGTAGTGCTGGGGGGTTGTGCCTGGGTCACCACAGCAGTTTTACTCTCCTAATTGCAGTCGGCATCGAGGGTGCCTCAGTCCTTCTCCTCTGCTGGGATGGGTGACGGGGGCTACGGAGGAGGCAGCAGCCTGCCAGTGAACGGGCTCACAGCACATCAGAGTCAGGTGGGTGCAAGCAGCTCCTCCAGGAACACAGCAATCACAGTGGAGGCTGCTGTGGCTTGATGGAGGACAAAGAAATGCAAGCTCACTCTCTGGAGACAGGTAGTGCTTCCTCAGCCCCTCAGTGCTGACACTTAGCTGTGTGCTAATGGTGGGTCTTGCTTTTCCAGGTGCTGAACTTGATTAAAAACTGCCCTGTCCCAGAAGGGATGAGTCTTCAAGAGCTGAAACTTCAGCTCCACAATATGAGCATGTCAACAATCAAGTAAGTCTGTGGAAACGAAGGATGGTCTGGAAATGCAGGCAGTCCTTCCTGGAGTCTGAAAAGGAGGCAGAGAGGGACGTAGTGGGCAAGCCCTGATGCACAGTTGTGAAACAGCTCTAGTCATTTCAGATGTTCCCAGTAGGTTGCAGTAGTGAGCCAGAGCGTTTGAAGTCTTCACCAGCTTTAATGAGCTGCCTCTGCTGAAAGGGTGACTAAAACATTTCACTCTGTTGTCAGAAACAGCTGTTTAACAGTTCAGCAGGAACAGGTGATCAGTACAGCAGTTCCTCAGCAGTGCTGCCTCTTGTTCAGGGCTACTTTGCTTTCTGCACACTGATCAAAGCTTGGGAGTAGACAGTTTCTGTTTTCTCTGAGACTTTGAACAACATTGAAGCCTGAAGACATTGATGCCTCTGTTATCTCTCTGCATCCTGTCCCTTCTGAAATAGAATTGCAGGCACTGCTTTTACCTGGGAAGCACTGGGATTGGTGGCCTTCCCCTCTGTGGTAGGCAGTGTCTAGGGCCTTCAGGGGAGCAGGTTGTCAAACCTTTGGAGGAACTTTCTGTATCTACAGTCTGGTGGAGCAGCACTTAAACTGCTGGTGGGACAGAGCCGCTGAGAGCTGCCCTTGGTATATGCCAGAAGGGAACAGTGGGGATGGGGGCTGAGGTGGGAAATTCCCAAGAGGAAGGTGTTGATACAAACTCCTTAACAACTGCTTGTTGGCTTCATTGTTATCTTCATTGACGACCTTGCTGAGGGAACAGCATCCACCCTCAGCAAGTACATCGATGATCCAGAGCTGGGAGGGGTGGCTGCCAGGCAGGACACTGCGCTGCCATCCAGAGACCTGGCCAGGCTGGAGAGCTGGGCAGGGAGAGACCAGATGAGATTGAACAACAGCAAGTGGAGAGTCTGGCACCTGGGGAGGAATAACTGCTGGAATCAGGACAGGCTGGGGGGGAGCTGCTGGAGAGGAGCTCTGTGGAGAAGGACCTGGGGGTGCTGGTGGGTGACAGGGTGGCCATGAGGCAGCAGTGTGCCCTGGGGCTGAGAGAGACAATGGGATCCTGGGGGCATCAGGAGGAGTGTGGGCAGCAGGTGACAGGAGGGGATCCTCCCCCTCTGCTCTGCCCTGCTCAGGCCCCAGCTGGAGAGTTGTGTCCAGTGCTGGGCTCCCTGGGATCAAACAGCCAGGGATCTCCTGGAGAGAGTCCAGAGGAGGCTGAGGAGATGCTGAAGGGCCTGGAGCATCTCCCCTGGGAGGAAAGGCTGGGTGAGCTGGGGCTGTTCAGCCTGGAGAGAAGAAGACTCAGGGGGGACCTTATGAATGTCTATCAATAGCTGAAGGATGGGATGCAGGGGAAATGGCCAGCCCCTTCTCAGTGTCTGTGGGGACAGGACAAGGGGCAATGGCTGCAAGTTGGAGCACAGGGAGTTCCACAGCAACCTGGGGCAGAACTTTTCCCTAGTGAGGGTGAGGGAGCCCTGGGACAGGCTGCCCAGGGGGTGTGGAGTCTCCTTCTCTGGAGAGATTCCAGCCCCATCTGGACACCGACCTGTGCAGTATGAGCTGGGGAGCTGCTTTGGCAGGGGGTTGGACCCCATGATCTCTCGAGGTCCCTTCCCTACAACTCTGTGATTCTGTTTTCCCTCCACAGGCAAGCTGTTGAGTTTCTCAGCAGTGAGGGACACATCTACTCCACTGTGGATGATGATCACTATAAGTCAACAGATGCTGACTGAAGTTCCTGCCAGCTGGCTTTAGTTCTAAGCAAATCCCTGTCCATGTATCAAGTTACTCTGCTGAGCTCTGCAACGTGGAAGGTGACCTTTGCTGTTTCTGTCCTGGGAAAGTCTCAGTTACCCTGCAAGTGCCTCCTTGGGACTTGAGGAGAAGCAGAACGTGTAGGATTTTGTTATGGGACTCGATTATGTGGTGTGACTGAAAGCACAGACAGATGTGGGGAACTGGGCAACTCGAAGCCTGGGAGTCTCCTGCTGCTTTGTGTCTCCCTCAAGGATGCCTGCCATAGAAGGAACCTCTTTCTAGGCCTGTCCTGGCAGGCTGTCTTTTGTTTCTAGAGCTGTTTTTCCTAACTCAGCTTTCATTCCATTTCATTCACAAAGTGGGTAGCCAAGAGTAATATTCCACTAGTGTACAGTAATCATGAATAGATTTTTAATTTGTTTAGTTTATGCATTTAAATCTGTTTGTACTATGAGGTGATCTTGTTACTAGAGCTTTTGAATGGTTCCAATAAAATTTTAACTTGGGTAGTCTCACATGTGTGTGGCTCTAGAGACTTTTCTTCTGCCCTAAAGAAGAAAAAACATCTGCACTGGCAGAACCCAGCCATGTGGGTAAAGCTACAGCCCCTGCCTTCAGCCTTTCTTTAACCATTGCCTTGGTTTTGGTTAGCTTTTGAATTAAATTACTTTAAAATGTGAGAAGTGAGACACAGAATCACTAGCTTGGAAAAGACCTTTGAGGTCATGGAGTCCATCTGTACTTGTCCACTGCTCAACCACCTCCCTGAGCCCCTCATCTCCCTGTCTGATAAACACACCCTGGGCAGCCTGTTCCACAGCCCCACAACTCTGCCAGGGAGGAACTTTTCCCTCACATCTGATCTGACCCTGTCTTGTTGCAGGGCAGGTTGAATGAGGCTTTATGCAACCTGGTCTAGTGGAGGTGTCCTTGCCCATGGCAGGGGGTGGAACTAGATGATCTTTGAGGTCCTTTCCAACCTGTAGAATTCCCATCATTCTATGAAGCCAGGCTGAGAGCACTGGTGTGGGTCAGCCTGGAGAAGAGGTGCTTCTGGGTAGACCTCACTGTAGCCTTTCTGTTCTTTCAAGAAGGCCTGTGTAGAAGATGGAGAGAGAAATTTTTACCCCAGGGCCTGTGGTGACAGGGCAGGGAGCCACACTTTGGAACTGAAAGGAGGTTTAGGTTGGACATAACAAACTTGGTTTTTATGCTGAGGGTGAGGAGGCCCTGGCACAGGGTGCCTGGAGAAGCTGGGGCTGCCCCTGGGTCCCTGGCAGGGTTCTAGGCTGGGTTGGATGGTTTGGTGGAAGGAATTGTAGCAGATGATCTTTAAATGTTACTTCCAACCCAAAGCATCCTGTGACACTGATCCTAAGGCTTGGGCTAGGTCCTGCCTGCAGTGAGAGCTGGCTTCTCCCTCCTGGGTAAGTATTCCCTGAAAGCACCTCAACAAGCCACAGTCAGTGTCTGTGATGTTGATGTGAGGGGATGGTGCTGATCTGGAGTGGAAATCCCAGAGTCAGAGAAGGAAACCAGCCTAGACCTGAGCTAGGCCTTGAGCCAAGCTCACATGAGGAAGATCCTCTCTGCAGCTTTGGGACTCTGCCCTAGGCATGGAGTGAGGAGTGACATGACCTGAAAAACTGAACCTGGAGCCCCTCTTCACCTGGAGAGGGGAAAAAAATGAACCATTTTGATCTTAAATAAAATTTCAAATTTATTTTCCAGCTTTGATTTGAAAGAAGTGGAATGTGGTGTGGGATGGAGGAGTGAAACACCTGCTTGCTTGTGCTCTACAGCTCCCTTTGTCAGCTCTTTTCCTGTAAAACACATCAGGACAAACAAGGTCCTCATCTCTGCTGCTTTCCTGGGGTCTTGCCAAACTTCCAAGGAAAAGCATAGTTGAACTTTGTTCCTTATTTGATTTTTCAGGTCATTATTTTGCATCCAATGCCACGAGTGCAGCAGTGGCCTTGGTGCCAAGAGTCTGCAGGAGTGCACCAAGCATGCTCACAAGCAGGAGGGGACCAGGGAGGTCTAGGCCAGACGTTGCTTCCAGTTGCAAGGGCGGTTAAAAACAGGAGGAAAAGCAGCAAAACATAAAGCCACAATGGTTTTACAGTGCTCTTCAGTGAGAGGTCAGGTCAGAGTGAGTTTGGCTGTGCTTGAGAAAGATGCAGCTTCTGCCTTAGGAAAGCACGATGCTGATGGACGATGGTCAAACGTGTCACTGGTGGTTTGAGCCTCAGCTCAGGCACTGCTCACACTGTCTGAAGTACCTGGTCACATCTTGACCCCATCCCACTCGTGTGCCAATGTGTCTGGACATGCTGGCTCCAAAGCATCCCCATCTGGAAGCATCCATAATCCCAGCCCAGATGCCATGGTAATGAGCAGAGTGTGATCTGTGTCCCAGGGCCTGGGCTGGCATCTCAGTGGCATCTTGGTGGCTGCCCAGCTGTATGTTGGTCCGGTGCTGTCAGTCTCATGGCTGACAGCTGAGCACACAGCCCACAGCACAACAGGGGGTTATTCTATGGCCAGGGCTGTCCTGACAGCACACGGGGTGCTTGCCTTCGAGGACAATGGGCACCTTTCTGCAGGATCAAGGCAGCTGCAGTGTGCTGAGGAGCCCTAGGGCCAAATTTAGCCCCTGCAAATAACCAATGTCATGTCAGGTCTCAGAGGAGTTGGAGGCTGGGTGGCTTCCAGAAACTAGAGGACTAGAAAGGAAAGATTGTCTGCATTTTGACAACTGTCTTTCGAACGCTGTAATCAACAGTTTCATAATCTTGTTCATCGCTGTCTCTCTCAGTGCCTGCAAAGGAAGAGAGGGCACGGCCTGCAGATGTGCACCACCATGGACACCCCTGGGGGAGACGGCCCCACCTGCCCTCTCTACCTCCCTGCTCTCAGCTGCACCCCAACACAGTGGGGACAGAGGATGTGGGGAGAAGGGCCTCGTGGTGTGGTGCAAGTGCCTCTGCCACTGCAGACACCAGCCTCTAGGGCCTCTGGTCCCCTGCAGTCTGGGGGTGGCGGTGGGGTCATGTTTGATGGCCAAGTGTTTGCCAGTGATGCTCACCCAGCCATAGTCCTTGTTTCCCTGAGTGCCATGGTCCCCAGGTGTGATAAGGGGCTGGTGAGCTCCCCCCTGCTCTGCCACCCACCATGTCCCACCTGCATGTGGAACAAGGGGTGGTACAGCCCCCCATGAGCTCTCTCACATGCGGCACAGGAGATGGGGCAGCCCCTCCATGTGTGTCCTTCAAGAGGTGGGTCAAGGGGCAGAACCTGGGGGTCCCTTCAACGTGTGGGACAAGGGGATGGGAAGGTGCAGCCTTCATGGGGGCCTGGCTGGCAGGGGTGCAGCTGCCAGCATCCCTGCCCCAGGTCCCCACGAGGACAGCTGCAGGGATGTGGTGGCTAGCAGCATCCCTGGTTAAGCACAACTTGCTGATGCTGCTTGGGGGGGCCGCCCCCCTGCCCGGGCAGCGTGTCTTTGGGCTGAGCCCTGCGGAGGGGCTGGGGCCCGGGAGCTGCTGGGGGTCTCACCTGTCTTGCTGGGGGCTCTCTGCTGGCCATACTGTTTGGGGGTGCTTGGCTGGGGCAGGGCTGGGAGCGGTGGCAGCGAAGAAGCCGAGCGGGTGCTTGCTGGTGGGGTGACAGGGGCCAGGAAGCTGGGGGATGAGGAGCGCCTTCCCCCAGAGCTAGACCCAGCCTGTGCTGGCTTGGGGGGCCGTGGGGGCGGAGGGGCCGCGTTGCCAGGCAGCTGGGCCAGCAGCCGGTAGTAGAAGGCCTCGGTCAGCTCCTCCACCCTGGAGTGGTGGGTACAGGGGGCTGTGGGGTGGATGGGCTCCTCCCTCAGCAGGATGGAGAAGTCCAGCCACCGTGGAGGGATCTCAAAGCTCTTCTCAGGCTCCTCGCAGAAGCTGCCCACCAGGAAGGGCTGCTCCAGCCGGGCCTCCAGCCGCAGGGCGGGCAGGGCACCCAGCACGTCCCGCTCCAGCCCCGGGTCAGGGGCCACCACCCGCACCTCACAGGGCAGCGGCTGCCGCTCCAGCAGCTCTGCCAGCTTGTACTTCTTGTTGACACGCGTCTCCTCCACGAAGCTGCCCCCCAGGTCCAGCGGCAGCAGCAGCTCCTCGCCTTCATCCTCCTCATCCTCCTCCCCACCACGGCGGTAGCAGAGCAGCCGGGCACCAGGGCCATTGCCCTGCAGCCCCTGGGCCTCCAGCCGGTCCCCCACGCCGAGCGGGGGCACATCATCCCCCCGGCCCACACAGTCCTGTGTCACCACCACGCACAGTGGCCGGCCGGGCTGCAGGCTGGCCACCAGCTCCTGCACCCCTGTGAACTGCCGGGGCCGCTGGCGGAACCGGCCCTGGTAGGTGCTGGAGAGGAGGAAATGGCGGCCGCTGCCGGGGGCCGAGGCCAGGATGCGCCAGGCGTGGGACAAGCCATGGAGCTGCAGCAGCTGCCCCCGCTGCAGCCGTGGCACCCAGGCGCTCTCGAAGACAGCGGGGCCGGTTGGACCCTCCAGGATCTCGGCCTGGGCCGGCAGCATCTCCTCCATCCCCAGCAACTCACTCAGCAGCAGTGACTGGGCAAAGTGGATGTGCTGCGCCTCCTCTGTGACATCCTCCACGTCCACCTCCAGTGTGGAGGGGATCTTCACCACGTCCCGGCGCACTGCGGGGACAGAGCTGCCCTGACACCGTGCTCAACCTCTCCCTGGCCCCATGTGGGACAGGAACCCCACCTCATGTCTCCATGCCCACAGACGCCCACAGCCTGTGCATTGGGGTCCCAGCACTGCATCATCCCCATCCCCATGGCCTGACCCCAACCCCTCAGCACCCCAACCACGAAGCACCCTGCCCCGAGTCTCACAGCACCCCCGCCTGACCCCCCCCACCCAGCACCCCTCCTGCCCTGCCTGGACTCACGGTGCATGACAGCCTGCACCTCATAGACAGGGTGCAGGAGCAGGACGTGGGGGGCGATGGCAGGACACAGCAGAGGCTGTGGCTGCCTGTCCCATCGCCTCAGCACCTCCTGCAGCGTCAGGTCCTGCTGCCTGCTGCCCTTCAGGGACTGTCCCTCCGGTGTCGGGTGCGGCCTTGGCGCTGGGGCAGGCTGAAAAAGACCTGTGGGACAATGAGGGTGAGCCCATGGGGGCTGCAAAGGTCTCTGCAGGGAGGAGGACACCCATGGGATACAGGCTGGGACCGGGCAGCTGCTCACCCTTAAATGTTGGAGGCAGCTCTGTTGTGTGCCCTGTCTCCGTGTCCTCACAAACGACCTTCTGCAGCACCACGGCCATGACTTTCAGCAGGTCGCCCGTCGACAAGCAGCATTCATTGCCTGAGATCTCATACACGGACCCTGCAGGGTGAGGAGGGAGATTTCCTCAAAGAAAATGCCTCTATCAGTGTTTCATGGAACCCCAGAAGGGTTTGTGTTGGAGGGGTCCTTCTTACAGCCCAGCCAGTGTTCCCCCTGCCATGGGCAGGGACACACCCCCCAGCCCCGGGTGCCCCATCCAGCCCAGCCTTGAGCCCTGCCAGGGATCCAGGGGCAGCCCCAGCTTCTCTGGGCACCCTGTGCCAGGGTCTCCCCACCCCCTGTAATGTGTCTGTTGGTGCTTCCTCAGAATCCTTGCAGGAGGCTTGTGCTCCTGTCCAACACCTGGGAGCTCCTCACCAAACTCTAAAGGATGAGGGAGATGCATGAGAGGCAGCAGCAGGGGCAGGTGGCCCAGGAGGCCACTGAGACAGGGTCTAGTGTGCAGGGATAGGGTTAGGAAAGCTTGCTTGGGATGTGCAGGGTAACATGAAAGGCTTCTATGAGTATGTCAACAACAAAAGGAAGGCTGGGGAAAATGTGGGTCTGCTCCTGAATGGGGCAGGAGACCTTGTGATAAAGGATGTGGTGAAGGCTGGTGTGCTCAGTGTCTGCTTGGCCTCTGTCTTTACAGGTTTGACCAGCCTTCTGGGATCTTCTGAGACCAGGGGGGAAAGTCTGGAGCAAGGAAGACCTACCCTTCATGGAAGAGGACCAGGTAGGGGATCACTAGGTGGAGTGGACCTACGAAAGTCTCAGGCCTGCCAGGATGCACCCAAGGGTGCTGACTCCATGAGGCCACTCTATTATCTATGGGCACTCAGGAGAGGTTCCTAAAGGCTGGGAAGAAGAAAATGTCATTCCTATCTTCAAGATGAGCAGGAGAGGTACCTACAGGCCAGTCACATTCCCCTCAAAGCCCAGGAAGGTGATGGGGTGGATAATTCTTGAAACCATTGCTAGACACATGAAGGTGATTTGGATTAGTTAGGACAGGGAAATCCTGTGTAGCCAACCTCATCACCTTCTCTGGTGAGGTCACTGGCTGGGAGGTCAAGGGGAGAGCAGTGGGTGTTGTTTGCCTTGGCTAGGATGCAGTAGTGAGCTAGAGTGTTTGAAGTCTTCACCAGCTTTAATGAGCTGCCTCAGCTGAAGGGGTGACTGTGTCCCATCACACCCTCACAGGATGAAGGGTGGGCTGGGTGTGCAGACACTGAACAGCTGGGCCCAGAGGGTGCTGATGAGGAGCACCAAGCCTGGTGGGAGGCCAGTCACTAGTGAACACCCCAGGGATTGATTCGGGCTCCAATCCTGGTTAAGCTCTTTGTTAATGAGCCGGGTGGGGGGCTGAGGGCACCCTCAGCGCTCTGCAGGGGCCAGGGGGTGGGACAGGGAGCTGAGGGGCCAGAGGGACCCGGCCAGGCTGCAGATGGGGCTGACAGAACCCAACAAGGTGGCTCAGGGGGGGCAGTGCACAGTCCTGCCCGGGGAAGGAACCAGCCCCAGCACGAGCTGGGAAGCGGCTGGGTAGGAACGGGCCGGGTGTCCTGGTGGCACCAGGGTGAGCAGGAGCAGCAGCCAGTCCTGGGCTGCAGCGGGCACAGGGAGCTGGTTCCTCCCCTCTGCTCTGTGCTGGGGGGCCATGCCTGGAGCCCTGTGCCCAGTGCTGGGCTCCCCAGGGCGAGAGGCAGGGACTGAGAGCTGGGACTGTCCCTCTGGAGAACACAGGGCTCAGGGGTCTCACCCATGAGCACAAGGACCTGAGGGGTGGTGGGAAGAGGACTGAGCCAGGTTCTCCCTGGGGATGTCCAGTGCCAGGACCAGAGGCTGTGGTCACAAACTGGAACACAGGATGTGAAACTGTTTCTTTACTGGTGACCAAGCACTGGAATGGGAGGTTGTGGAGTTTCCATCACTGGAGATACTCAAAACCCAGCTGGAAAAAGTTCTGAGCAACCAGCCCCTGCTTACCCTGCTTGAGTTCACCTGGATGATCTCTAGAGGTCCTTGCCAACCCCAGTGACTTGATGACCCCCAACACAGGTAGTCACACTATGTACCATCAGCAAATACCAGCTATGCAGTGGGGGCTCTGCTTGGCCAGGTGTGCTGAGGGCAGTGGGGAGGGGGCTGTCCCTTGGCCCTTTCTGGGACGTGACTAAGCCCAGGTGATCCACACTCATGGGTGTCCCTGGGGAGCCCCAGTGCCAGGGCTGTGGTGGGACCCAGGGGCTTCCTCACCCCTGGGACAGCAGAAGGGGATGAGGGACGGGGATGGAGGTGTGGGGAAGAAGGGCAGCAATTCAGAGTGGGGAGGGAGCTGCTCAGGAGGAGCTGTGAGGTGGGGCTGGCTGGGAGAGTGGCTGTGCTGAGGAACAGGGGGTCCTCAGAGTGAAATAAAGGGGAGAAAGTAACTGCAGGAAGAGATGGATGAAAGCTGGGAAGCTTCATAAAGCACTGTGTGCTGTGTACAGCCCAGGCCCCCTCCTCCAGCCCTCCCACCTTCTGCTGTGCTATGGCCTGAGAACGCAGGCCCAGAGCAGAGAGGCCTCACACCCTGGCTGCAGAGACCCAGTGAACTCCTCACATGCATGGCGTGGTGTGCCCCATGGCAGTGAGACACACAGGCACACGGGCTGTGGGTGCCTGCACAGGACCCCCAGCACCCTTCACCCCACCCCAGCGCTGAGCCAGGGTGGTTCTGCAAGGGAAAGCAGGACTGAGGGCAGAGCAGGGCCCAGGAGGGGCGGCTGGGGAGCAGC
The DNA here is from genome assembly GCA_022605575.1 of Laterallus jamaicensis coturniculus. Taxonomy (NCBI): domain Eukaryota; kingdom Metazoa; phylum Chordata; class Aves; order Gruiformes; family Rallidae; genus Laterallus; species Laterallus jamaicensis. The sequence continues at coordinate 1,244,370 of JAKCOX010000028.1, forward strand.
CCCAGGAGGGACTGGCACCAGCAGCTGTTTTGTTTAACGTGTGGGGGCTTCTGCTGACCAACAGCCCAAAGCAGTGAGAGCCCCAGGAACAGCTCCAGAAGTGTCTGGGAAATCTCAGGGTGCTGGGTGGTGCATCTGCAGGGTCCCACACTGCTTGAGCCCAGGGCTCCCACTGCACCAAGGGACTGGCAGGTTGGCTGAGGGACCTTCCTTGGGCTGATGCTTATTTCTAAGGCATGAGGAGACTTGGGCAGCCCATGTCCTGGAAGGATTCCAGTGCTGGTAACTGAGCAGGGGTCCCAACAGGGGAGAAAAGCAGTGCAGGACAGAGCAGGGGGCAGTGCTGGAGGTTCAGCCAGTGGAACTCGGGTGAGAAGCGCAGCAGGGAAGGGTCAGTGCTTGATCACACTGTGAAAGGACAGGGGGGCTGTGCCTTTCCTGGATGCTACCACACCACAGTACCCTCCAACAGAAGCAAGGCCCCCTCTGCCCTTAAATCTCTGCGCCCACTGAGCTGCTACCAAACCTTCTGTGCAGTCCCAAACTCCCCCCTTCCCCAGGATGAACTCAGGACAAACCTCCTCCTGTGTGAAGCAGAGAGCCCAGCTACCTCACCACGACTACCAGGAACTGCTAAACAAATTGAGAGCTGCCAGTGTCACCAAGGCCACCAGAAGTCTCTGAAAAAGCCAAGCCTGGACACCAGCTGAGCTGCAGAGCACCAGAGCTACAGAGAACCTCTTCTCCTGCCCTGTAATAGCCAGTGTAACCCAAATGAATGCTACAAATTGCACAACTCAAGATGGAAATTGCCACATCGATGTTTGGGAGCCCCAGAGTCTGGGCAAAAGCATCTTTCAACACCAACACTGCCACCAGCTGAGGAAGCTGTGCTGGCCCAGGATGTCGCCAGGGACACGGCCCATGAAGAAGCAGAGAACTCAGCCCACCCTGCTCTGCACCCTTACTGGACTCCTTGCACTGGGGCAGGGGGGATGCCATCCCACCTTCCTTCAGCCACAGAGAATGTGGCTCTATCCCTCCAGACCCACCACCAGCAGCCTGGGTCCAGAGCTGGGTGTGAAACAGAGGACCAGCTTGGATGGTTTTTGCTGCCCCACCACTTTCCCAGCAGCAAGACTGAATGTGCTGGGGCACTCAGCTTGGTGGGACTGGGTGTAGAAGAAGTTCTCTGTGAGCAGCAGTGCCTGAGGCACCAGTGTCTGGTGCTGGCACGAGGAGCTGTGCCTCTCCCTGGGAGCAGCACCTTGCTGGCAGGGGATCAGCCATCCTCAGGGCAGGAGCGGGGACCCCAGGCTGTGGTGGCACGGGGAGGGGAGGTGGCACAGCCCTGGGGAGCCCATTGGAGGCAGCAGGCACCCAGCACTCACCTTGGAAGTAGACACCGGAGCAAATCCTGAGGATGCGGGGCAGGGTGGTGGGGTCCAGGGAGCAGATGTAGTCCTGGAAGGAGAGGGACTCCATGGCTGTGCTGCCAGGCACTCCAGTGCACTCTGCAGAGAGGGAAACTGTAGGAAGCAGCTCTGGGCTCTGCTTTCATTTCTGACTGCGTTTCACTTCTGCTTCTGGCAGTGGTAAGTCCCCTCTCTGGTCATAAACCCACAGCACCAGCAGCTCTGAACCCTGCATGGACTGACCAATCCGCTGCTGGGACAGGCCTCTTCCTGCCCCCCTCATCCCTCCTGGCTTGGTCTCCCCAGCCCTGGCACTGGTGGTGCTGAGGATGGGTGAAGGATGCCCCCCAGCTCTGCCAGGGGGCTGCGCTGCACTGATGCTCCAGCCCATCCTAACCAGCCCGCCCCGTGTCTCCACCAGCCTTCCCTTCCCTTCCCTTCCCTTCCCTTCCCTTCCCTTCCCTTCCCTTCCCTTCCCTTCCCTTCCCTTCCCTTCCCTTCCCTTCCCTTCCCTTCCCTTCCCTTCCCTTCCCTTCCCTTCCCTTCCCTTCCCTTCCCTTCCCTTCCCTTCCCTTCCCTTCCCTTCCCTTCCCTTCCCTTCCCTTCCCTTCCCTTCCCTTCCCTTCCCTTCCCTTCCCTTCCCTTCCCTTCCCTTCCCTTCCCTTCCCTTCCCTTCCCTTCCCTTCCCTTCCCTCTCCACAGCTGGGGCCAGGCAGAGCGATGGTGCTGTGGGGCAGGGGGTAGCTCTGGGTGGAGGTGCCAGAGAAAGCCAAGGGCTGTGCCCCCCCTGCCCAAGGCAGCCTCAGCCTGTCACAGCAGCAGGGGCATCTAGAGGGCCTCAGGCCCAAGGGACACTTGGAGCTGGATTCTCCTTGGCACTGGAGCATGAGGTGTGTCAGTGTCTGGAGACCTTGTGGTGAGCTGCTGCAGCACCTTCCCAGAGAAGCTGTTACCCCACTGCCCAGCCTGCCTCCCTGCAGCTGCAGATGTGCCTGCTGGCCCTCACTGTCTTGTCTGCCTCTGCTGGGAAGAGTTTGGCTCCACTGGCAGCAAAACTGCCCTACAAGGAGCTGTGGGCTGTTAGATTGGCCTTCTCCTCATCATCACCTGACAAAACCACCAGCCCCCAGAAACACTCCCCATGACCATCTTGGGTGCCCTTTGGTGGTCCCTCTCCCACATCCTTCCTGACCCCCTGACGTGCAGGGGTGCAGGCAGGCAGCAGGGACAGCTTCTCTTCAGCCAGCACTGCAATCCCAGCTCAGTCCAGCACCTGGTTTGCCCTGTTCACAGCAAGATCACAGCTGTGGTGCTGCACACCGAAGAGCAAAGAGCCTGGCTGAGGATTTGGGGAGGGACATGGGCACTGCCACATCTCAGCCCCCTTTGGCCTGTTCCCCAGCCTGGCCTGGGTGGGCTCAGCATCCCCACAGAGGGCACACAGATGCTGAGCACACACTGCTAGGACACTGCAAGAGGGGAGCAACACACAAGCCCCTGTGGAATGAGAGAACAGACCCAAAGTGAGTGGAGAAGAGCCCAAGCAACACAAGTTTAGATGCCACCATCATGAAACAGGACACAGTGCCTGGGGAAAGACCCTCTGTACCAACAGCTGGGAAGAAGGTGTGTGTTAGGGTGTCAGTATGGAGGAACTCTGAAGCCCCAGCTAACCATGGGAGGTCAGAAAGCTCTCAGTGCAGCACAGAAGAGCCCCCACACCCACAGCTTTATCCCTCTGAGGCCAGGTTTGAGATGAACAGATGTGCTGCTCTGGAAACCCCAAGGTAAGCTGGCAGCCAACAGCAAAGGTCTCTGCCCTCCAAGTGTCTATCTAACACTGCACTGCCATCCAGAGAGACCTGGGCAGGGAGAGACCAGATGAGATTCAACAACAGCAAGTGGAGAGTCTGGCCCCTGGGGAGGAATAACTGCTGGAATCAGGACAGGCTGGGGGGGAGCTGCTGGAGAGGAGCTCTGTGGAGAAGGAGCTGGGGGTGCTGGTGGGTGACAGGGTGGCCATGAGCCAGCAGTGTGCCCTGGGGCTGAGAGAGACAATGGGATCCTGGGGGCATCAGGAGGAGTGTGGGCAGCAGGTGACAGGAGGGGATCCTCCCCCTCTGCTCTGCCCTGCTCAGGCCCCAGCTGGAGTGTTGTGTCCAGTGCTGGGCTCCCTGGGATCCAACAGCCAGGGATCTCCTGGAGAGAGTCCAGAGGAGGCTGAGGAGATGCTGAAGGGCCTGGAGCATCTCCCCTGGGAGGAAAGGCTGGGTGAGCTGGGGCTGTTCAGCCTGGAGAGAAGAAGACTCAGGGGGGACCTTCTGAATGTCTATCAATATCTGAAGGATGGGATGCAGGGGAAATGGCCAGCCCCTTCTCAGTGTCTGTGGGGACAGGACAAGGGGCAATGGCTGCAAGTTGGAGCACAGGAAGTTCCACAGCAACCTGGGGCAGAACTTTTCCCCAGTGAGGGTGAGGGAGCCCTGGGACAGGCTGCCCAGGGGGTGTGGAGTCTCCTTCTCTGGAGAGATTCCAGCCCCGTCTGGACACCGACCTGTGTGCCCTGTCCTAGGGACCCTGCTTTGGCAGGGGGTGGGACCCCATGGGCTCTGGAGGCCCCTTCCAACCCCTGTGACCCTGTGATTCTGTGATTCCTCCATTCCCACCCAGGCCCTACAGAACCAGCAGGTGCCCAGACAAGTCTGGCCTGTGGGTGAACAGGCGACTCAGCTTGTGGGGAGCAACCCGCAAACCAGACTGTGCCTTTTGGACAACCTGTGTCTGCAGCTGCAGGAGGGGAACGAGGGTTTCTCCTGCTGGAGTCTAGTTCAAAACAGCCCCTCCAAGCCACAGCCCTCCCTGTGCTGTGCTACCAGTGCAGGGAAAATGGGAGTGGGACAGGGAGCAGAAGGAATTAGTTTGAAAATCAGTATGTTTGAAGTGAAAAGGCCACTTCAGGAACCAGAACTGTGAGTGGCCAAAGCAGACAGCTCAGCAGCTGCCACTCAACGTGCAACATGGTGGTTGTGGTTGGAGAAGACACCAAAGGCTGTCTGCTCTGCTGAGGTTCCCTCTCCAGGCTGTGTGATAACCCAGCACCAAGCTGAGCTCACACAGGGGAAAGTAAGTGACACGTTTCTGGGACACTGCTGGGCACTGGGCCCAACCCCCAGCCCCCCAGCCCCCGGGCAGGTGGGGGGGTACAGGAACATGAGCAAGAGGGGTGCTGATGGCCCAGCTGCAGAGTGTGGCTGTGAAAGGGCAGCCAAGAACACAGTGTGCAGACCCCCATGGGAAGACTGGGGGGGAAAGGGGTCATGGACGGGTTCAAGCCCTTGGGCACTGGTACAGTGATCATGCTGGTGTAGTTTTGCGTGGCTGGGTGCTGGTGGAGGATTGGGGCTGCTGGGGGGCTTCTGCAAGGAGCAGCCAGAAGCTCTCTGCAGGCCCCACAGAGCAAACACCAGCCAGCTCAAGGCCGGAGTTGCTGCTGACCAAAAGCCCATCAGTGATGGTCACAGCACCTCTGGGAGTCACAGCCCATGGAAAAGGCCCAGCCCCCCCTGCAGCCCCTGGAGAAACCCATGTGAGGCGGGTGTCCCCCCACAGCCCATGGAAAAGGCCCAGACCCCCCTGCAGCCCCTGGAGAAACCCATGTGAGGCAGGTGTCCCCCCACAGCCCATGGAAAAGGCCCAGACCCCCCTGCAGCCCCTGGAGAGGCTCCACGCTGGGTGGAGCAGGGGGAGACAGACAAGAGATGCTGTGACCCGCGTTGCAGCCAGCCCCTGCCAGCACCTGCAGCCTGTGGAGACAGACAGAGACCCAGAGATGAGCAAGGGAGGGATCTGCACTGGAACAGGTTTGCTGGGGGGAGGCTGCTGACCCCAGGGAGGCCTGAGAGACTGAGAGACACTGGGATTTGTGACTGCACCCACAGCAGTGACCCACACTGGGGCAGCTGGGGAAGAGCTGAAGTCCCGTGGGAAAGGACTGAGGTTGGAGAAGTTGGTGGAGGACTGTCTGCTGTGGGTGGGACCCCAGGGTGCAGCAGGGGAAGGGGTGAGGAATGAATCACCCCCCACCCTGACTAAGAAGGAGAACATCTCCTGAGGAACTGAGAACCCCATTCCCCCAGTCCCTGCCCCTCCCTGTGCCACAATGGGGGGAAGAAGGGAGCAAAATCCTGACTAAAGTCTCTAATAAGGGAGGGGTGGGGGAAGGGGCTTTAAGCTCTGGTCACACTTCTCATCCCCCGACTCTGGTGTCACTGGGGTGCAGGGCAGGGCCATCAATCAGAGTTTCTTTCCTTCACTCTGTGTTGAGTCTGTTCTGCCTGTGACTCTGACTGTGGGATGATCTCTCCCTGTCCTTATCTCCATTCCTGAGCCTCTCAATATCTATTTTCTCCCCTGTCCAGCTGAAAAGGGGGGGTGACAGAGTAGCTTTAGTGGGCATCTGGCCTCCAGCCAGACTCAAACCATCACACATGGCCATGGAGAGCAATCACAGTCAGCTCAAAAGCCCCTTGATTCCTGCCTGAGAGGCTTCTAGGAGCATCCAGCTGATGATCATCTCCAGGTTGATGATGAGCTCTAGCAGCAAACAGCCCTGGGCTGGACACAGAGTGAGAGCCAAGGTACCTGGACAGGGAAGAGCTGTGAGAAAAGGCAGAGACATTCAGACCAGCTCACTGCAGGCCAGAGGGCTGAGCAGCTCTGCTTTGGGACCAAGGATGACTGCTGCCTTCCCTGGCAGCTTGGCCTTGAGCCTGACCTCACCAGGAGATGGGTGAAGGAGGTTGTTGCTTTGTAATTCTCCAGCAACCCAGGAGGCTTGGAATGGCCCTGGGAACAAGGGAGCAGCTGTAGAAGGCAGAAAACCTTCAGGGCTCTGTCATCCCAAGTACATCCAATGCCTTTCACTTCCTCTGCTCCCTACCAGCCTGGTGCCTGCAGGCCTGGGAGGGCCAGGCCAGCCTCAGCAGGGCCTGAGAACAGCAGCCTCATTTCATGTGCTAGTGGAAACCAGCCCATCCCTTTCCACTAACAGCCCTCGCTTCCCCACAGCCAGCAGGGGGGCTGGGGAAGGACCACCATCTCTCCTTCTTCCTACAGCAGATGTTCACATCAGCTGCCCAGGCACTGGTCAGGATGGCTCAGGCTGGGCACAGGATCCATCCCTGGGCTGAGGGTCCTCTTTGTGAATGCTGGGAGCTGGACCTCAGAGGTGAGCCTGCCCAGCAGGTACCCCCCTCCTGAGGGCACCAAACAGAGATGCTCCAACTCGGCAGCACACGCAGCAGAAGGAATCAGAGCACCAAGTGACAGAGCTGCTGACCCCAGGCACAGGGCCCGGCTCCTCGCCAAGGCCACAGGAGTTGAGCAGGGGAAAGACCCAGAAAGAGGGCACATGGATGGAGGGGACCATGGAGGGGAACTAACTTTTTAGAAGGGTAGATAATGATAAGAGAGGCTGAGGGAGCTGGGCTGGGTCAGCCTGGAGAAGAGAAGGCTGTGGGGGGACCTCATTGCAGCCTGTCAGTGCCTGAAGGGAGCAGAGACACAGGAGGGGAATCAGCTTGTTCAAGGGCAGAGACTGGCAGGACAAGGGGGCTGGAGTGAAGCTGGAGGAGGGAAGGGTTAGATTGGATATCAGGGGGAAGTTCTTTGCAGAGAGAGTGGTGAGGGGCTGGAAGGGGCTGCCCAGAGAGGGGGTGGGTGCCCCGTCCCTGGGGGTGTTCAAGGCCAGGTTGGCTGGGGCCCTGGGCAACCTTGTGTAGCTCCAGGCCTGAGGTTGGTGTCCCTGCCTGTGGCAGGGGGTTGGAGCTCTGTGACCCTTGGGGTCCCTTCCAACCCAGGCCATTCTATGACTCTATGGATAGCAGAGGGCACCGCTGGCACTGCGGGGTCACACGTACTGTGTCTCTAGGGTGCTGCTCGCGCTCGCCTGCCAGAGCTCACAGGCTCCTCCCAGCCCTGCACTGTGCTAACCCCACATCCCCTCTGGCTACACGTGTCCTCACGCTCTCTGATGTGGGTGTCTGATACAGGACCCGACTGAGATGGGATCCCCCTGCCAGGGACCCTCTCCCCAGAGCACCACATGGAGCACAGCACGGGGCAGTGGGCAGGACAGGACCCAGGGGCAGTTTGTTCTTTGCCCCACTGAGGCTCTAACAAGGGTGATGAGGATGGACAGTGGAGGGAGGAGGGGACTTGCATCAGAGGAAGTTGCAACTTTCTGTTTCACACAGTGAGCCAGGAAACAGTGCAATTGGCATTTCCCCTGCTCCAGTTGTGTGTTTGCTCAAGCAGAGCAGAACCAGCCTTTGGGTCCATCATCCAGGTGAAAAATCTGCTGGAAATGGTTTGCCCAAATTCAGCTGCTGAACGAGGCATGAATGGTGGTCTTGACCAGGATTCTGTTCAGCAGGAAGGAACTGTGAGGCCTACAGCTTAGTACAGCTAGGTGTGCCCTGCATGCTAATGAGAGAAGGCTGTTGGGAGATAAGGAGAAAAACATAAACCCACTCTAACAGATGGGCCCAGTGATATCAAATGAGGAAACCACTGGCTAGCGACTGTCACTGGTCAGAGAGCTATTACCAGCTTCTCACAACTGCCTTTTGCAAAAGCCAGGCTGGGCAGAAATCCCCCTTTTCCTGGAGAAAGGTTATTCAAGGAACCTGTCCTGCCCAGAGACCCCCCCCAACCCCTGAGGAACAGCCAGGGATTGCTGTAAGTCACGTGGAGGCTGTGTGCTCCCAGGATGGTGACTAAGCACAACAACTGCAGGGAAGGGAGAGCTCATCCTGCAGTTCCCAGCATGTCTGAAGGAGCCACACACACAGTGCTGCCCCCAGCACAGGGGGAAGATGCTCCCCTGCCTGGCTCAGTGTCCCCTCAGCTCCAGGGCAGAGCCCACATACAGCAACTGAGGCACGTCTACAGCTGGTGTCGTGCGAGGAGCTGCTGATGGGGCTGGAGGGATGAGCTTCACCACATGGGAACACACACCACAGTGCTGGTTCTGTCTTCCCCAGTTAGACTGGCTGATGATATCAGGGGCTGTGTTTCTCTTGAACCAGTCAAAGCATGCTATGAGCTGCCTGCCTGCTGCCACCATGGGTTGGGCTTGGTATCAGAGAGAGATGGCAGCTCTTGGTGCTACTGCACCCCTGCCTGAGCCCTGGGCAAACCTCTCTGCTGTACCATGTCCTAAACCAGGGCTCCAGGACTTGCACCAAGACAGCCACCAGCTGTCACACAGCCCCTGTCCCTGCTGTCTTACCTGTCCCATTGCTCCCAAGCCTGCACAGGAGATGCTCAGGGAGCCACAGTGGTGTTGTGCCATGTCCCTGCTGCCTGGCTGACAGCTGCTGGTAATGCCACTGGTTTCCTATTTTCACCCACAGGTTACCATTTTATTACCATTTATTTGCAGCCTTCAAACCTCTCACCTGGGCTTGTGACACTCAGGTTCTTGCTCTGCCTGTTTTAGCCATTAGCTCTGGGCAGCACTCCCAGGCATGGAGCTTCCAGCACCTTTCATGGTACCAGTCCTCCTACCACAGAGTTTAATCCCCATTTCCTGCACGTGCTGGGGCTGGGTGAAAGGCTGAGTGAAGCAGGGACACAGAAGCAGAGGCACTCAGGGGCAGGCAGCTGATCTCTGCTGTGGGACAGAGAAAAGCTCCCATGGAGGTCAGGAACCAGCCTTGACCTGGCCAACTTCAGGTCATGGAAATGGAAGTGACAGTGATCACGAGCAGCTATAAGGGGCAACATCATCAACCTGCTCTTCTGGTGTCCCAGCTTAGCTAGGGAAGCATAAAGCTGCCAAAGATCCTGCCTTGCAGGGAGACAGACAGGTAACTGGGGTTTCCACTGATTTTAAGCAGTCTCCATGTCTTCCTGCCCTGCCTGTCAAAGTCCTAAATCTTGCCGCTGTTCAGCTTGGGGCCTGAAGTTCAGCAGGTCAGAGCCTGGAAGCAGGAACTGTGATCCCAGGAAAACTGGTCTCTCAGCCTGGAGCATCGATCTTGACAGGCTGGAAAAATAGGCCTGGGTGAACCTAATGAGGTTCAACACTGCCAAGTGTGGGGTCTTGCACTTGGGCTGGAAGAATCCCAGACATAGATACAGACTGGGAGAAGAGCTCCTTGAGAGCAGCCCTGTGAGAAGGACCTGGGGGTTCTGGGGGGGAGAAACTCCCCATGAGCAGCAGTGGCTCTGGCAGCTGGGAAGGGTGATGGGATCCTGGGCTCCATCAGCAGAGGGGTGGCAGCAGGGACAGGGAGGGGATTGTCCCTCTCTGCTCTGCCCTCCTGAGGCCCCAGCTGGATCCTGTGTCCAGAGCTGGGGCCCAACACAAGAAAGATGTGGGGCTGTTGGAGAGGGGTCAGAGGAGCCACAGAGATGCTCAGAGGGCTGGAGCAGCTCCCCTCTGGAGAGAGGCTGAGGGAGCTGGGCTGGCTCAGCCTGGAGAAGAGAAGGCTGTGGGGGGACCTCATTGCAGCCTGCCAGTGCCTGAAGGGAGCAGAGACACAGGAGGGGAATCAGCTTGTTCAAGGGCAGAGACTGGCAGGACAAGGGGGATGGAGTGAAGCTAAAGGAGGGAAGGGTTAGATTGGATATCAGGGGGAAGTTCTTTGCAGAGAGAGTGGTGAGGGGCTGGAACAGGCTGCCCAGAGAGGGGGTGGGTGCCCCGTGTCTGGGGGTGTTCAAGGCCAGGTTGGCTGGGGCCCTGGGCAACCTTGTGTAGCTCCAGGCCTGAGGTTGGTGTCCCTGCCTGTGGCAGGGGGTTGGAGCTCTGTGACCCTTGGGGTCCCTTCCAATCCCTGCCAGTCTATGATTCTATGATTCTATGATCCTTACCTGGAAGGTGTTACCACCACTCCCTGCAGCAGAGCACAAACATTCTCTGACCTGTCAGCAAGCAGGAATTACCAGAGCTGCCTGAAGCCAGCAGTGGGATCTCTGCTGTCACAGCTCATTTCCAGGCTTCTGCTCACCCTCCCCCAACCCTGATGTGGTGCTCAGTGACCCAGCACCCTGGGGAGCCTCTGTGGGAGGGCTGAGAGCTCCTGGTAGTTCTTCACCTTACAGAACCAGCACTTCCACAAAGACACCTGAGGAAAGTGGTTGCACCTCTGCTCAGAAGGAGCTTGCCTGGGGTGATGGGGGTGTGAAACCAGGAGAAATGCTGCTTCCATATCCTCCAGGGTCAAGCCAGGGAACGCCTCTTTGATGTATCTAGAAGTAGCTGGGGAACCTCAGGCAGGAAATGAGTCCATCACAGCCAAGATATGAGTCAGAAAAGCCTCTGTGGCCAGCTGAGACCCGAGCTGCTGTTAGCCAGTGTCACTGGTCAGCCTTTGCAGGCCAGCACACACGCAGGGGCTGCCTGCCTGGGTGTCTCTGCAAGATGACCACAAACAGCCTGGGCCATGGCAAGGTCTGTCAGGATGGCTGGAGCAGCACTTGAGCTCTAGAATTTAAGATTTGCTCCTCCTCCATCCTGCAGATAGGACTGAAACCTTTCACAGGGCTGTGCCAGCATGTGAGACAGGATAGCTACGTACCAGAGGGTGGCCAGCAAAGGTGTGGGGCTGGAGCTGCTTCTCCCTTAACCCTTCTCTGAAGAGCACATCAGTTCTGGGAAACTCACAATAATAGAGACAACCCTGAACCACTGTTGATGCTGCTGGGAAGTTGCTTTGGTGGAGCAGGCAGGACCTCTGAGGAAGGCTGAGGAAACACCATGGTTAGTCATGGCCACTGACATGATGCCACTGTGTGAGGTGCTGGTTATGGGACCTTCAGGGAAGGCCAATTTAGAAGGCTGTGACCCAAAACACAGCATTTTCTGTCCTCAACTCACCACAGTGTTACTTCATGCCTGCTGTCTTGCATCAGCATTCCTGCCCCCTACACAAGCACGTAGCTCCCAGTGACACCACAGAGCTCATGTGAATGAGGAGCTGTTCCCAGCACCCAGCAGAAGTGAAACCAGAAACCTTCCCCTTCACCTCCCACTGCTGTGTTAAGACACAGCTCTGAGATCCAAGACCCTACAAATTACCTGGGACTGCTTTTGCAAGAAGCCTCTGCAACAGGAGCTGATCTCCAAGCCCAGTAAGAGGAACTGCACTGTCCCAGTTCTCTTCAGACAAGCTGTCCCAAGCCAGAGTCTTCCAGCCCACCCCTCTGCTGTGGTCCTTCCCCAAGCCACTGAGTGTTTCCAAGCACTGGGTGTAACTGCACAAGTGTGCCCTTCAGCTGGCACACTCACCTGCTCAGTGCTGGAAGCTATTCCTGCTCTCCTAAGAGGCCCCAGGGGGAAGTCACCTCCTCCCCAACAAGTCATTCTCAGAATCACAGAAGGCTGGAAGGGACCTCAAGAGATCATTGGGTCCAACCCATGTATGTTGGCACTGTGTCTCACATACTGTATCTTACAGCACAGCACACTGGGAACAGAGCAGGGCATTAGTAGCTCTTGGGATGCCTGCTGAGTGCTGCACTCATGTATTCCAAAACCCAGAAGAAGGGGTGCAGTGCCAATCCAGGGTGTGCTGCAGGGACATACCCCTGGAGAACACTGCAGTTCTTTTTCAGATCAATGATCTTCTCCACCTCTGCATCCCCATCCCCACACTCCCCAGTGCAGAGAGCACTTCAGATGACCATGCACCCTGACACCTCTGTAGTACAGGAGGATACCTGCTAACCCCAACCCCAGAGCTCCCACTGCAGCTTCACCAGCTGCTCCACCAGCTGGCACCGGCCCAGCGGCACCAAGGATGTGCCTGGCCTGAGAAGAAACACTCATCTGTATGACAAATACAACTAAATTCAGCAGAGTTTGGGAATCCCTCATGACACTACACTGCAGGTTATCTCTGCCATGGTTATCTCTAACCAGGTCCCTGTTCCCTGGTTTTTCACTCCCCAGACAAGCTGCAGGCCCAGCGATGGACGGTGTATTGAGCCACCAGAGGCAGCAAGTTGGGCACTGAGAAGAACAAAGTTGGACTCTAAAGGGTAATTTTTGCAGAGAATCACAGGGGTTGAAAGGGGCCTCCAGAGCCCATGGGGTCCCACCCCCTGCCAAAGCAGGGTCCCTAGGACAGGGCACACAGGTCGGTGTCCAGATGGGGCTGGAATCTCTCCAGAGAAGGAGACTCCACACCCCCTGGGCAGCCTGTCCCAGGGCTCCCTCACCCTCACTGGGGAAAAGTTCTGCCCCAGGGTGCTGTGGAACTTCCTGTGCTCCAACTTGCAGCCATTGCCCCTTGTCCTGTCCCCACAGACACTGAGAAGGGGCTGGCCATTCCCCCTGCATCCCATCCTTCAGATATTGATAGACATTCAGAAGGTCCCCCCTGAGTCTTCTTCTCTCCAGGCTGAACAGCCCCAGCTCACCCAGCCTTTCCTCCCAGGGGAGATGCTCCAGGCCCTTCAGCATCTCCTCAGCCTCCTCTGGACTCTCTCCAGGAGATCCCTGGCTGTTTGATCCCAGGGAGCCCAGCACTGGACACAACACTCCAGCTGGGGCCTGAGCAGGGCAGAGCAGAGGGGGAGGATCCCCTCCTGTCACCTGCTGCCCACACTCCTCCTGATGCCCCCAGGATCCCATTGTCTCTCTCAGCCCCAGGGCACACTGCTGGCTCATGGCCACCCTGTCACCCACCAGCACCCCCAGCTCCTTCTCCACAGAGCTCCTCTCCAGCAGCTCCCCCCCAGCCTGTCCTGATTCCAGCAGTTATTCCTCCCCAGGGGCCAGACTCTCCACTTGCTGTTGTTGAATCTCATCTGGTCTCTCCCTGCCCAGCTCTCCAGCCTGGCCAGGGCTCTGGATGGCAGCGCAGTGTCCTGCCTGTCAGCCACCCCTCCCAGCTCTGGATCATCAGGTACTTGCTGAGGGTGGGTGCTGTTCCCTCAGCAAGGTGTCAGTGAAGATACTGAACAGGACTGGACCCAACACTGAGCCCTGGGGACACCACTGCTCACAGGTCTCCAGTCAGACTCTGCTCCCCTGATCACACCCTCAGAGCTCTGCCCCACAGCCAGGAGAGAGACTATGCCAAAACCAGAGGAAGCTTCTCTCAGAACACACAGACTGTCATTAAAAATCCAGTGAAGGATCACTCTCTTGTGAAGCACAACACATGGCAGCACAGCAGGTCATGAGCAAAGCAGCTGGAAGAGCTGCAGGCTGAGCCAGCCACTTCAGAACAAGCCCTGCAGCGATGGCTGCACTTCAGCATGGCTCAGACCCTTCAGGAAGCCACCAACCAAGGGACACTCTCAACTGCAGAGGTGTGGCCTGGCAACGAACACACTACACTCTCCCAACTGGCAAAATCTGCATTTAATTTACAACATAGTAAAGGTTACAGGTAAAAAGCTCAACAGAAAGTGTGAAAAGGCCTATTAGGTATTACACAAGTGTACAAACCTCTGTACAAAGCCCCTAGATGTTATACTGTCCCCTCCTGTACTGGCCAGTTATGGCCCTTAAGCTCTAAAATAATGAGAGCTTGTTCAAAGCCAGTGAGGGGAAGAGCTTGTTTTAAAAAGAAAAAAAAAAAGGAAAAATAAAAAAAAGAGCAGCAAAGCTTCCCTTTTCAAGAAAATTCTTGCAAAGAGCCACTTGCAAAAAAAACCAACCAAATAAAAAGCAACACCATCCCCCAACCAAAACAACACCCCCCCTCCCCCAAATAAAACCAACCAAAACAGGAAAAAAAAAGGATGAAAACCTGTTCAACTTTTACTTGCCCTAACTAGTTTTACCTTAAAGAGTTGCCTTCATAAAGCAGACTGGCTGGAAAAAGAAAATTCTACATACCAGGAAGAAGCAAAACTAAAAATAAAGGGAAAAAGATTTCAAGAGGCAGCATGGAGTGTCTGGAAGCAGAATGTTTGAATCATCTTCCATAGCAACTAAACACTGAGCAGCACGACTACTGTGGAGCAGGAGCTGTGTCCAGCCATCCCATGGTCTGAGCCAGGTGTGATGGCACAGGGGAGGGAACAAACCAGTTTGTGAGGTGATCCCTCTGGGAATGGGGGAGTTACTGGCTTGTTTTTACTTTGAGAACATGATAGGAGCATTCACTCTGCCTGTGCAGACAGCCCACTGATTTTGGGGTGCCTGTCCAGATTGGGTGTAGCACACAGAGTGTGCCAGGGGCTGCAGCACAGCACTGCTCCACCAGCACAGCGCTGCTTTGGGGGCCCCAGGGGGTCTCACACCAGGCAGCTGTGGTGCTGCACACACCCAGGAGCTGGGTCACTACTGCCCTTCCAGCCCACATCTCCTGGAGAAACTCCCCAAGCAAAGGAATGTGACTGTGTAGCTGAACTGCATTATAGAATGCAAAGAGATATCCAGAGAAACCTAAGGAAAACAGAGCTGTGGCCTTACCTTGTATAAAGACACAGTGTCTGAACACACAGGGACCAGATCTGGGGAGCTAATCCCAGGGATTGGAAGGGCCAGGGCAATGATCCACATCCAGCTTCTCACTTCACTCAACAGGGCAAATGCTGAAGTAGTAAAAAGGTACTGCTATGAAACCAACTTGTGCACTGGTTCATGCCAGGCCAGGCAGGCTCTCTGCTGAGGCTTCCCATTCCAGCTTTAAGCAGCAATTAGTTCTCACCCTCTAATAAGTAGCAGCCAGGAGAGTGTTTGGACTGTTCAACGTGCAAGCCTTCTGCACTGCTGGTGGCTGCCTGTTTTTATATGGCTGATTGGATCTCACACATACCCCAAGTCCACAAGTTCTGTTTGCAATAAAAACGAACCTGTTTAGTTAAAAGAGTCACTCAGTTTTGTTTGTGGTGTAGACAGTGCATATCCAGCACTTAAACAAGCTGAGATCCCCCCCCCTGTGCACCCTTTATCCATCCACACAGCATGCCAGCAACCAACAGCTGAGGAAGCCCACCTATTTCTTGTCCCTCTCAACTCCATGTTCTCATGAACTCATGGGATGCTGTAGTGTTTTAGGTGGAAATCAAAACAAGGAGCCAAAAATAGAAGATAATGCCCCCCACACTGGTGGGGTTTTGAGAATGTGGAAAATAAAACCTGCCCTCTCTTTTGGAAGCTGTAGAACTCGTACCACTGGGATTTCCTGAAGGCTTGGCCCCACCAACACTCCCTTCTGGATACAGCTAACCTGCTGAGAGCAAGTTCAGCAGGGAACAGTGTTACTCATAGTCAGTGTGACACCTGAATACAGGAATTTTCAGGGTTATGCCATAAAATGGTAGTTAAAACTGTATGACTCTGCCCCTTCAGCTTAGGGATCAAACCTCAGAGCAAAGACCTCTGGGGACAGTCATGGCCAAGAAAAGGCTGCCAGATATTCTGGTTCAAAAGGAGATGGGAGCTGTATTGGGTTTGTTTTTTTTTAAACAGACATATAAAAACATTTGAAGACAGATCTTTAAAGGATATTTCACTTGTCCAATCTTGCTATTACATCTGGTTAGGACACTGAAATTTTAAAAAGACGATACTGCACATGAACAGTTTGTGGAGTTCATAACTCCCACCCTGCCCTCAGCACAGCCCCACTCAGATCAGGAGGGAAGGGGTTGGCTTCTTGCCTGGCCATGCCTCCTTTGCATACTTCTTTTTCTTGGGTTCATTCACAGCTTCAGGGTTAAAGACAGCAGGGTTTGGAGCTGGGTTCATGTTAACTGTTGAGGGTACAACAGGAGTCAAGTCCACGTCTGGAGCAAGATTGGGGTAGGGCATGGGCAGGCCACCGATGAGCGCTGTCCCATGGACGCCGTGCGACTGGGACCCGGCCTCGTTGTGGGTGGGGGGCAGCCCCCCGTACAACCCTCCGCTGTAGGGGAAGCTCTGCATGCGCCGCGCCGCGGAGTCATCCGGGGTCAGGGAGCCAGGGTTCTCCAACCGCTTCTTCTGCGGGCAGAAGGATTCAGAGAATTACTCAAACCACTCCAAACAAGCTGGCTAAACTGGGTGCCAGTGTCATCTTCCCCCCAAAAGCACCTAGAGCAGCCACAGGGAGTGGGTACAGACCATAGAATGGCATGGGATGGAAGGGACCCCAAGGGTCACAGAGCTCCAACCCCCTGCCACAGGCAGGGACACCAACCTCAGGCCTGGAGCTACACAAGGTTGCCCAGGGCCCCAGCCAACCTGGCCTTGAACACCCCCAGGGACGGGGCACCCACCCCCTCTCTGGGCAGCCTGTTCCAGCCCCTCACCACTCTCTCTGCAAAGAACTTCCCCCTAATATCCAATCTAACCCTTCCCTCCTTCAGCTTCACTCCATCCCCCTTGTCCTGCCAGTCTCTGCCCTTGAACAAGCTGATTCCCCTCCTGTGTCTCTGCTCCCTTCAGGCACTGGCAGGCTGCAATGAGGTCCCCCCACAGCCTTCTCTTCTCCAGGCTGACCCAGCCCAGCTCCCTCAGCCTCTCTCCAGAGGGGAGCTGCTCCAGCCCTCTGAGCATCTCCGTGGCTCCTCTGACCCCTCTCCAACAGCCCCACATCTTTCTTGTGTTGGGCCCCAGCTCTGGACACAGGATCCAGCTGGGGCCTGGTGAGGGCAGAGCAGAGAGGGACAATCCCCTCCCTGTCCCTGCTACACAAGGTTGCCCAGGGACCCATCCAACCTGGCCTTGAACACCCCCAGGGACGGGGCATCCAATGGCCAAGCTTCTTTCCAGAAGACTGAAACCCCCTCAGTAAGTTCTTAAAGGTGCACAATGCAGGAAGAGGGGACAGAAGTTGAAGGTCATGTTTAACTTAGACCAGGTCAGAGCATTTCTTTACCTCCTGCACATGACTGCCAGGCTTGTGTTGTCCTGAACACAAGATCAAGTAGATTTAGGAGTAAGGACTGTCCTTCCCCCCACAGTTAAGGAATGGCAACTTTTACATCACTTGGGGGATTTATTCTAGCTCCTGATCACTTGAATCAGCCAATGGCACCCTGGCTTGTGTCAGAAATAGTGTGGCCAGTAGGTCTGGGGAGGGGATTGTGCCCCTGTAACTGGGCACTGGGGAGGCTGCAGCTCCAGTGCTGGGTCCAGTTGTGGGCTCCTCACCATCAGAAGGACATGGAGGTCCTGGAGCGAGTCCAGAGAAGGGCAACCAGGCTGGGGAAGGGGCTGGAGGGCAAATCCTCTGAGGAGCAGCTGAGGGAGCTGGGGGTGTTGAGCCTGGAGAAGAGGAGGCTGAGGGGAGACCTTCTCCCCATCCACCTCCCCTGCCCTGCCAGGAGGGTGCAGAGAGGTGGGGGATGGTCTCTTCAGCCAGGGGACAGGAGATGGGACAAGGGGCAATGGGCTCAAGCTGCCCCAGGGCAGGGGCAGCTCAGCTGGGAGGGCAAAGTTCTTCCCTGGCAGAGTTGTGGGGCTGTGGCACAGGCTGCCCAGGGAGGGGCTGAGTCACCCCCTGGGGGTGTTTAACAGAGGGGAGATGAGGTGCTCAGGGATCTGGGTCAGCACAGGACAGGGATGGTTGGACTCCATGAGTTTAAAGGGCTTTTCCAACCTGGGGATGCTGGGATTCTCCTGCAGTTTGGAGTTTATGTAGAATTATCCTTTTCCACACACATTATTCAGTGTATATCAACAAGTGAAACTGCTATTCCAGTGTTGCCTAGCTGCCCTGAAGTTCTGCAAAGCTTCCCTGCTCCTAGCATATTCCACTTAAATATAGCCCTAGCAACACACTCATCCTGGAGCAAAGTCCAAGCCCTGCTAGTCCTAGTAGACAACAGAGGAAACCTTCAGAGTATTTAAACAACCTCTTGGTTTTATTTTTTCTTGTCCACACTTCCCACAGTTTTAACCAATGCCTAGAATTCCTTAGGGAATTTCTGGAAAGTGTTTCTTTTTAGGAGGAAAATAAAAATTGACACTGATCCCATGTGTTATTGAAGAAAAAGAGCTAAAGCTAGATTAGATTTGAGGGGGAATGGTCAACTCTGCTAAAAAAAGACAATTATGAAACATGAACATGACTTTTGTTAACCATAAAACACTTTCCACCACAGAACATGATGATTATAAGGTGTAACTTAAAGAGTGAGCTCATGATGTAATATATTAATTAGTAAGCTGGGAGTGACTCTACCTTAACAGGGACTACTGCTGTCTGTACCATGTTCCTGAAACGCCCAACAGAAGGGTCCACATCCTCTGCAAAGGCAAGAACCATGAAGACATGGGTAAGAAGACTGGAAAAGACAGAACATCTGTTGGGTAAAGGAATCTGTAAGAAGAATGGGTACACAGACCCTCTTTTCCTCAAGGCCAGTGCTGCAGCAGCTCTGAGTTAAGCACAAGCTGACGGAGGAGCTAAGGGGACATCTAGTGGCTTTGTCTCAAGGTGGCTCAGGAGATCTCTGCCAAAAAAGGCTGCCAACTCAAGTGGGGAAAGGGAACAGATGGGTGAGGACAGGCAGCTTGCACCGATCAAACAGGCTGGAGTTCTGGGCTGAGAGCTGCTGCTGCTGCCAACACACTGTGTGTGCTCAGAGGCACAGCAGCTAGCCCCATGGGGATCCTGAAGGAGGAGGCAGAAGAATTCAATGCAGAGTCTCCCAAAGTCTGGAAAAAATGACCTTTTTTGTAAAGTGAGTGACTGCAGTTTACAACAGGATGTGCTGAGCACCAAACTGCATATATACCCTCATGAACCAGAACAGTTAGCCTGGCTGGGATGCACTGCCATATCAAAGTAGCTCCAGACTGAATTTTAAAACACATGCTCATTAATAAGCTGCTCTTATTAATAGGATTATTATGCATATAAAATATCATTAATGGGAATACCACTAATATAAAACAGCTAAGGGAGAAAAATGACTAATTGGATAGATCTCTAGAAGCATCACTTTGAGTGAGCATGACTTCAGATTAAACTCAGAGGGTTTTGCTCCTTGTCTGTGTGAGACTGGTATCCATTAGGAAGCAGGTAAGGAAAGCATTAAGGGACAGATGAAAACCAAATTCAGTTCCCATTTAGATTCTAAAGAAGGCAAAAAATTAAACCACCTTCCTCCTTTCAGACCCATGAGACTGTTCCAACATGTGATGTAATTCTGAACAACAAAGCTGAGTGCAACATCCTTGTGCTGCATGAATCATATTTCAGAGGTAGAAAAGATGACAGAGAGAGCTCAGACTTAAGGGAGACACAGGGTGGCTTCTCTCAAACAGCAGATCCCAAATATTGACTGCCAAATTCCTGTTCTCCTTACCCATCTACAGCCATGAGGAATCCCTGTGAGAACACTGGAATGAGGGCCTTAAGGGAATGGAGTAAAGAGTGAGAGAACCCACTCACCTGGGTTGATGATTTCATCATCATCACTGAAGGTCACTCTAGAGTTCTTCCGTTTTCTCTTTGGTCTCTGGATGTCCAGGTTCCCCTCCTCAATGGTCAGTGTGGAAATTCTTTTGTTGTGGGCTGTATTGAATTCTGTCAGGTTCTAAGGACAAATGTGGAGACAAAACAGGTTTAAGCAACTACTGCATGAAGTCTGATGTAAGGATGTGATGGTGCACATGAAGAGACCAGGGCACACTGCTCAGCTTGAGCTTCAGACACAGGGGAGGAAGGGGTGCTCGAGCCCTGCGACAGGTCACACAGGGTCACAGAGCTGTAGGGGTTGGAAGGGACCTTGAGAGCTCCTGGGGTCCAACCCCCCGCCAAAGCAGCTCCCCAGCTCATACTGCACAGATAGACATTCAGAGTCTTGAATCTCTCCAGAGAAGGAGACTCCACACCCCCTGGGCAGCCTGTCCCAGGGCTCCCTCACCCTCACTGGGGAAAAGTTCTGCCCCATGGTGCTGTGGAACTCCCTGTGCTCCAACTTGCAGCCATTGCCCCTTGTCCTGTCCCCACAGACACTGAGAAGGGGCTGGCCATTTCCCCTGCATCCCATCCTTCAGATATTGATAGACATTGATTAGATCCCCCCTCAGACTTCCAGAGCTGGGAGGGGGGTTGACCTACAGCCACCTGAACGTGAGCCAGCAGTGTGCCCAGGGGGCCAAGAAGGCCAACAGCATCCTGCTCTGTGCTAAGAACAGCGTGGCAGGCAGGACTAGGGAAGTCATTGTCCCCCTGCCCTCAGTGCTGGGGAGGCCCCACCTTGAGTCCTGCATCCAGGTTTGGGCCCCTCACTATGGAAGAGACACAGGGGTGCTGGAGTGTGTCCACAGGAGGGTTGGTGAGGGGACTGGGGAGTACATGGTATGAGGAGGGGCTGAGGGAACTGGGGTTGCTTGGTCTGGGGAAAAGGAGGTTGAGGGGAGACCTGATCACTCACTACAGCTACCTGAAAGGAGGCTGTGGAGAGGTGGGGGCTGACCTCTTCTCCCTACTGACCAGTGACAGGCCAAGGGGAAATGTCCTCAAGTTGCTCTGGGGAGATTCAGATTGGATGTGAGGAAATGCTTCTTCCCAGAGAGGGCTGCTGGGCACTGGATGGGTTGCCCAGGGGAGTGCTGCAGTCTCCATCCCTGGAGGTATTTAAGACTGGTAGATGTGGTGCTGAGGGACATGGTTTAGTGGTGGTTGGCAGGTCAGGGTGATGGGTTTGATGATCTGAAGGGTCCCTTCCACCCAAGACAACTCTGGGATTCTATGATTCACTAGCTAACTGTGGAAAAGAGGGCAGCATTAGTTATTACCTGGCAATGAAGGACAGTGTGAGAAATCATCCCTGACCTGACTTGGGGTCACACTAGCTGGAGGGCCTGTACTCTCTAGCACAACTCTGTGAGACCATTGGAGTAGCAGGATTATGAGATCACTGAGTCTGGTCAGCAGCACAAGCAGAGGCTTAAGGCAGAGAGAAGATGGTCTGTGTGTGTCTGCCAGGAGAAGACACCTCAGACTACCTTCAAGACCAAGAAATTAAGACCCTGAACCTAAGGCAACAAGTGGGGAATGCCACCCACTGAGCTGGAAATTGAGGTGCGTTGAGGTGCAGTGTGCCATTGTACTCACATCAAGTTCTGTCTCCTCCTCTGGCAAGCCCAGCAAGCCCTTGAGCTCTTCATCTTCACCACCCATCTTCTCATCTCCTTTCACTGCTGAGGGCAGTGTCTGGGGCTTCTCCCGCAGGGTGTAGGCCCGTGTGGAGGCCCCGAACGAGACGGTGGAGTCGATGGGGATCTGCTGGGGTTTGTGAGGTTCCAACCGGATATGACCCAAGAATGTGCCATGTGCTGAGATCAACATGCAGAACAGCCTGTTAGGCAGCAGCTTGGGCTCACAACAGTCAAGTTCAGAACCCTGGTTGTTCTAAGCCACTGAGGGGCCACTGAAGTACCACTGAAGGTATTAGCTCTGTCCATTTTAACTCTCACCTCATGAATTAAGAGAGCACACATCAGAAGACCTCCAAAAGTCCCAGCAGTAAATGATAAACCCCATTTCCTTTCTGGATTCTTATAGGTTCCAATGTACCAGACCTGGAATCATCCCCTCAGCAATAAAAAACAATATGCCAGATTCTAGACCCTGGAAAACCACCCTCAGAAGAGAAAACTTCTTTAAAACTGTGAAAAGCAGGGCTTTCCCATGGCCTCTTAGGAGCCTAGAAATGTTGTGTTAAGCACCAAGTGAAGCAGACACAAGCTGCCTGGAGCAAACCCCCCTTTGCTCCTAACCCCTGCCAACCTTTCCCTAGGATGCCTGTCAGCTCCAGTCATCACTACACAGTGCAAACAACAGAAACTAAACAAGGAAAAAGTATCTCAGATGCAGAAATGTTTAAGCATTAAAACACCACAGTTCTAGCTCATCAAACATCACACTACTTACTGCTGTTTAGATCTATGAGGAAAACCCTCTTGAGATGTTTGTGATAGACCAAGGCAGCATGGACCCGGGAGCAAGACTGGTGGTCAATGGTGAAATCACACAGATCAGGATTTCTCCCAAAGAGATAGTATTTCTTCTCATCAATGATGAGTTTCTGGGGTAGAATATCAAAAAGAGAAGCAATTAGGCTCCTGTAATCTTTTGGATCTTCCTGGAAAAAAAAATTCAACATGAATAAACAGAATAAATTTAAAGAAACATCAAGAGCTAATCAGTATTGCAGCTTAATCACAGAATCATGGAATGGCATGGGTTGGAAGGGACCCCAAGGCTCACAGAGCTCCAACCCCCTGCCACAGGCAGGGACACCAACCTCAGGCCTGGAGCTACACAAGGTTGCCCAGGGCCCCATCCAACCTGGCCTTGAACACCCCCAGGGACGGGGCACCCACCCCCTCTCTGGGCAGCCTGTTCCAGCCCCTCACCACTCTCTCTGAAAAACTTCCCCCCAATCTCTCCTCTCCCCCTTCCCTCCTCCAGCTTCACTCCATCCCCCTTGTCCTGCCAGTCTCTGCCCTTTTGAAAAGCTGATTCCCCTCCTGTTGATCTGAGCCTTCAATCCAGAAACTCCAATTTTCACTTTGTAAAATGAGAATTGCTGAGCACAGGAGAGTCCCAGTTACTCCAGTCATTAACAGCCAACACACAACAGCCTGGGAAGGACAGTAACTCTTCAGTAACTCAGCAAGAGACTCTTCAGTCTCCTGTGTGAGACTGTCTCATACAGGATTCTCTCTCACATCTGCTCCCAGTGATTTTCATGCATCCCTCAATGCAGCTGATGTGTCTGAGGCAGGGATCTAGGCTAAGCCACTTCTACTGATGTTCCACAGGACATCAAAATTGTATTTCTGGATAGAAGCAGGCACACAGGTGTCAGACCTCTATAATACAAGATGTAAAACTATACTGATGTTGCAGTTTTGTGTGGCTGTGCTGCTTCAGAGGCTGTTGTAAGCTGCAGTTACAGCTTTCTGCAAGCCCCATATTTTGAAAACATGGTCAGTTCAAGGCCAAATTCGAGGCTGGGCCTATCAGAGCTGGTCACAGCACCTCTGGGAATCACACAGAGGAGAAAACAAACTGCTAACAGGGGCACTGTGCCACTGGAGCAGGAGAGAGGAGATGTGACAAGCTGCACAGACACCAAGGCCAGGCCTGCAGGAGGGGGGGGGGGGAAGAATGTGAAAAGAGAGTTTCTCCTGCAGCTCATGGTGAGCCCATGGTGAAACGGGTGTCCCCCCCAAGCCCATGGATGAGGACGGGGAGCAGAGACACCTACACCCTGTGAAGATTGATCCACCCCTCAGCAGGTTTGCCAGGGGACTTGTGACTTTGTGGGGGACCAGGCTGGGGGTCAGGACCCGGATGTCAGCACCCCATGGAGGGGAGCCCTGCTGAGAGGCCTGTGGTGAGGAGATGGCTCCCCAATGGAGGGGAGTCCTGCTGAGAGGCCTGTGGTGAGGAGATGGCTCCCCAATGGAGGGGAGTCCTGCTGAGAGGCCTGTGGTGCGGAGATGGCTCCCCAGTGGAGGACTCACGCTGTAGAAGTTCATGGACACGACTCTCTTGTGGGTGGGACCCCACGGTGCTGCAGGGGAAGGGGTGTGTGTGTGGAATGCCCCCCGCCCAGCTGAGATGGAAGCCAACTCAGGAGGAACAGACTGAACCCTGGCTGTTTGATCCCAGGGAGCCCAGCACTGGACACAACACTCCAGCTGGGGCCTGAGCAGGGCAGAGCAGAGGGGGAGGATCCCCTCCTGTCACCTGCTGCCCACACTCCTCCTGATGCCCCCAGGATCCCATTGTCTCTCTCAGCCCCAGGGCACACTGCTGGCTCATGGCCACCCTGTCACCCACCAGCACCCCCAGCTCCTTCTCCACAGAGCTCCTCTCCAGCAGCTCCCCCCCAGCCTGTCCTGATTCCAGCAGTTATTCCTCCCCAGGTGCCAGACTCTCCACTTGCTGTTGTTGAATCTCATCTGGTCTCTCCCTGCCCAGCTCTCCAGCCTGGCCAGGTCTCTGGATGGCAGTGCAGTGTCCTGCCTGTCAGCCACCCCTCCCAGCTCTGGATCATCAGCAGAAAATCAGGGTATAATTAGCAATTTACCTTCAAGTACATTACCTACTGACAAACAAGGTGCAAATGCAAATTATTTTCCTCCAATTGGGACATTTAAAACATGTGTGTGTTGCCTCTGAATCTTTCTCTGCCTGCTGGGGACTGGTGGACCCCAAAGCCTCAGTATAATTCAGAAAAAAACCCTGAGAAATCAATATACTGAAACAATCTATGGGATTCTGCTCTCACCTGGCTGCTTCACCATCACTTTCTGTCTCTCTACAAATACTGGTTTGCACAAGACCCTCCCTCCAGAACCAATCAGCAAGTAAAGCCAGTCAAGAAGAGCTTGGAACAGCACAGAGTTTCAGCAATCCTGCCTAGTTAAGTATTATTCTCCTTTGTTTTTAACCCCACCTGCAAAGAGGTCACTGTCCCCACACACTCCTCACAGCAGTGAGCTTTCGTTATGCTTTTCCCCCAAAGCTTGAATCAATCCCACTTGTCCCATCCCTCTCACTTGATATTTTCCCTTAAGATTACAGGTGCTTCACCCAGCTATTTATTCCTGAACACCCCTGTGCTGGTCACAACACAGCTTTGAGAAACACCAGCAGTGGCTCTGGCAGCTGGGAAGGGTGATGGGATCCTGGGCTCCATCAGCAGAGGGGTGGCAGCAGGGACAGGGAGGGGATTGTCCCTCTCTGCTCTGCCCTCACCAGGCCCCAGCTGGATCCTGTATCCAGAGCTGGGGCCCAACACAAGAAAGATGTGGGGCTGTTGGAGAGGGGTCAGAGGAGCCACGGAGATGCTCAGAGGGCTGGAGCAGCTCCCTCTGGAGAGAGGCTGAGGGAGCTGGGCTGGCTCAGCCTGGAGAAGAGAAGGCTGTGGGGGGACCTCATTGCAGCCTGCCAGTGCCTGAAGGGAGCAGAGACACAGGAGGGGAATCAGCTTGTTCAAGGGCAGAGACTGGCAGGACAAGGGGGATGGAGTGAAGCTGGAGGAGGGAAGGGTTAGATTGGATATTGGGGGAAGTTCTTTGCAGAGAGAGTGGTGAGGGGCTGGAAGGGGCTGACCAGAGAGGGGGTGGGTGCCCCGTCCCTGGGGGTGTTCAAGGCCAGGTTGGATGGGGCCCTGGGCAACCTTGTGTAGCTCCAGGCCTGAGGTTGGTGTCCCTGCCTGTGGCAGGGGGTTGGAGCTCTGTGATCCTTGGGGTCCCTTCCAACCCAGACCAGACTGGGATTCTATGATATGCTGGTTGGGACCCCTGGGGGTTCAGCACTGGGTCTGTGACAGCATTAGGCAGCCCTGTACCCGTTCAGTTCAGCACCCACACTCCATACCTTGGTCCTAATGAATCGCATGATTCCACTGTGGGAGAAAGATGAGCACTTTTCCTTTCACTCTTGTGTATAATGAGTATGTTCTGTGTAAACACAGCTCCAACACAAGCAAGTGGATCTTCAGAAGCTGACTCATTATCCCACATGTCAGTGCTCAGCTCTGCAAACAGTTATCACACGATTTCAAGTACCATACAAATTGATCCAACAATTTCTGAATTCCTGTCCACCACTGAAGCCAAAGGAAGGATCCCATGAATTTCCATGGGCACCCATTACACACAAGGCAGGGCCATCCTCACCTGACAGCATTTCAAAGAGATTTTGCAAAGAAACAAATAGAAATTCTGCAACAACTCAGAGAAAACACTTACTGCTTTCACTGCAAGATAGTTTCCAACATTTTCTGTGCCTCTGAGCTATAACCCAGTGTTATCCTTCATACACTGAGCTTAAACACTTCATGGCTTGTTTTAATATTGCACTTTTCAGACCCAGCAATCACAAGGTGTGCCTCAGGCTTCTGCACAAGGCCTGGGACACGGATGGCTCGGTTAGTATCAAGTGCTCAGCAACCCACAGCATTCAAGAATGTCCTTTCTTGGTTGCTGCTGTCTGGCAGGAGACACAGCACTGAAAAGCTGTGTCACATGGACCAAAAAGGGAAACAGATTTATCCCCTTCAAATGCTGATTGTGTGTTGCAGTCACACACACACACACACACACACAGTGACTGCCTGTTGTAACCAGCACAGTGCAGAGGAGGAGGCAGTGCCCAGCCCAGCGCACGAGGCTACGAAGCAACCTCAGGCAGCTGAGCTGCACAACAGCCTGATGGAGCTGCCCACCAAAGCAGGTCCTCCTATTCCTCAGCAGACCAAAGCCAGACCTCTGGGCTACACAGGCAGGTGCCCAGCCCTGGCCACAGAATCAGAATCCCCTGGTTAGAAAAGCCCTTTAAGCTCACTGAGTCCAACCATCCCTGTGCTGTGCTGACCCAGATCCCTGAGCACCTCATCTCCCCTCTGTTAAACACCCCCAGGGGTGACTCAGCCCCTCCCTGGGCAGCCTGTGCCACAGCCCCACAGCTCTGCCAGGGAAGAACTTTGCCCTCCCAGCTGAGCTGCCCCTGCCCTGGCACAGCTTGAGCCCATTGCCCCTTGTCCCATCTCCTGTCCCCTGGCTGAAGAGACCATCCCCCACCTCTCTGCACCCTCCTGGCAGGGCAGGGGAGGTGGATGGGGAGAAGGTCTCCCCTCAGCCTCCTCTTCTCCAGGCTCAACACCCCCAGCTCCCTCAGCTGCTCCTCAGAGGATTTGCCCTCCAGCCCCTTCCCCAGCCTGGTTGCCCTTCTCTGGACTGGCTCCAGGACCTCAATGTCCTTCTGATGGTGAGGAGCCCAGAACTGGACCCAGCACTTGAGCTGCAGCCTCCCCAGTGCCCAGCACAGGCACTGCAGTGTTCAGCACACACATTAGGTGCTAGGGGCAGGCAAGCTGTGCCTCACCCCTCTCAGTGACAATGACAGCAGGTACTCAGGAGGGAAAAGAAACTCTACAGCCATTCTGTAAGATCTCTTTGATCACATCCTCAGAGTACCTGGCTAGGGGACCAGTACTGGGTATATGACAGCAAACACACCCCTCTCTTAGGTTATCAAGAGAGCTGATGCCAGGAAGAGGGAATCAGGATGTTTGTACCATCAACTTCCCAATGCAGACAGAGGCTACAGGCTTACAAAGCCAACCTTTGGTCTCCTGTAGTT
Source organism: Laterallus jamaicensis coturniculus (assembly GCA_022605575.1). Lineage (NCBI taxonomy): Eukaryota > Metazoa > Chordata > Aves > Gruiformes > Rallidae > Laterallus > Laterallus jamaicensis. The sequence goes on from JAKCOX010000028.1 coordinate 1,271,857, forward strand.
CCAAAAGCTTTTTGCAGGACAGCCTCAGAGTCTGACACCACCAGGATGATGTTCCTGGCTGTCAATTTACCAACACCAAATTTCTTCATCCTCAGCTTCCATCTGGCTTTTTGCTGCATTTTTCAGTCCTGCCCAGGACCCCTGTGAGACATCTGCCTGGCACCTGAGGATTCATTCAGCAGAACATCCCATATAGACTCTTCCATCCTAAAGCTCAGGCTCTCCACATTCAGAAATCCAAACCAAACATGACAACAACTCATCTGACAGAACAAGCCTCCTGGTCAAGAAAGCTGCATTATGCTTGGCCACCTGCCACACACCCCAAAACCCTCAGTCACTGTCACTTAGCTCTGCTCACTCAATCTCATTACACTAAAATACTGGAGAACTCAGAGCTGACTACCACCCTTACCCCAGATGCTGCTGCTAGGATGGCAGTGAGGAGGCTGAGCTGAGAAGCAGCCCTACTACAGCTCCCTGAAAGCATTCTGAACATGTAGCAGTACCATGAGAAGCACAATACATGGTCTGTGCTTTGTCTACAAATGCAACAGAAAGGATTTAAAAGCTATAGTGCCCAGAGAGAGCCTGTCCAGGATAGCTCCAGCTCCATCAGAGTCCAAGTAGCTGGTATGACCCAACCCAGCCATGTCTTGAATGAACTACCGAGCTACACTGAAGATGTGGTAAATGTGTTTTAGTATCTAACACCTTTCAAATGAAGGCTGAGAAAAGGTCTCTGTTAGGGAAGACTGGCGTTGCCCATTTTCTGTGCCTTTAAATCCAGAGTAAGAGCACTCTCTCAAAACAGTCCTGTTTAATATCTTCATTGACACCTTGCTGAGGGAACAGCACCCACCCTCAGCAAGTACCTGATGATCCAGAGCTGGGAGGGGTGGCTGACAGGCAGGACACTGCGCTGCCATCCAGAGACCTGGCCAGGCTGGAGAGCTGGGCAGGGAGAGACCAGATGAGATTCAACAACAGCAAGTGGAGAGTCTGGCACCTGGGGAGGAATAACTGCTGGAATCAGGACAGGCTGGGGGGGAGCTGCTGGAGAGGAGCTCTGTGGAGAAGGAGCTGGGGGTGCTGGTGGGTGACAGGGTGGCCATGAGCCAGCAGTGTGCCCTGGGGCTGAGAGAGACAATGGGATCCTGGGGGCATCAGGAGGAGTGTGGGCAGCAGGTCCCAGGAGGGGATCCTCCCCCTCTGCTCTGCCCTGCTCAGGCCCCAGCTGGAGTGTTGTGTCCAGTGCTGGGCTCCCTGGGATAAAAAAGACAGGGACCTTCTGGAGAGAGTCCAGAGAAGGGCGACAAAGTTGATTAGGGGTCTGGAACATCTCCCCTGGGAGGAAAGGCTGAGTGAGCTGGGGCTGTTCAGCCTGGAGAGAAGAAGACTCAGGGGGGACCTAATTAGTGTTTATAAATATCTTAGACATGGGATGCAGGGGAAATGGCCAGCCCCTTCTCAGTGTCTGTGGGGACAGGACAAGGGGCAATGGCTGCAAGTTGGAGCACAGGAAGTTCCACAGCAACCTGGGGCAGAACTTTTCCCCAGTGAGGGTGAGGGAGCCCTGGGACAGGCTGCCCAGGGGGTGTGGAGTCTCCTTCTCTGGAGAGATTCAAGTCTCCTCTGGACGCCTATCTATGTAATATGAGCTGGGGAGCTGCTTTGGCAGGGGGGTTGGACCCGATGATCTCTTGAGGTCCCTTCCAACCCCTAAGATTCTGTGATTCTGTGAAAACAGGCTGTAAAACCAGCAGTGCTACAAAGAGAAGGCTCCTTTTACTGGTTCCTGGCCTGGGAAAACACAGGTTTATTTGTGAGATAGCTGTTTGTGGTATCTCTATCTGCTTTCCTAGGCAAAGCACACTCTGGTACCTTCACCAAAAGTTTTAAATAGTAAATGTCTCCTTCCAGACACCAGAAGGAACAGTCAGTACTGCCTGGTGCTCCTGTGGTACCATACATTACCCATCAGCCAAGGTTTTAAGCTACCTAATTCTACCTTGGTCTAACACTGAGTTCTTCATTTTCTAAGTTTCTGTCTAGAAAGTTGTTTCAACTTTGCAAACCTTTGCTGCCCAGAAACACTTCCTCATTTCAGTCACCTGCAAGTCAGGAGTGTCACCATGGCTGAAGTACACTCCCTGGCTTGAGGTCTCTCTGTCAACCACAGTGAAGAGCCTGTATTAAATTTATTTACTATTTTTGATTGGAAAACCTCCTTTTGAAAAACCTTAATGCTGATGAGTACAATAATTATCTAAGATGACCTCTAGTTATCAACAGTGGCTAAGCATCCAACAAAACATACCCCACATCCATCTCTATTTCATATCAAACTCCTTTCCTGCAATAAGAGCCTCCTGTTGTTTCTGTGCCAATCACACACCATTCACTGATGCAAACATGGAATAAAAAAAGGAAATAATTCTGTATTTCATACTGCAAGAGAGGGCAGTGACCCTGTAAAACACAGGGCAGAGAGCTGACCTCACTGCAACACAAATGGATGAGTATCTCATACAAGGAGTAAAGCATGAGGAGTTTTTACTCTTACTCTGCTGCATTTGAGACTTCTGTCCCCATGGTGTTTGAGCCTCTGCTCCCAAAGTCCCCAAGACAAGATGCCTTCTGGCTGCAGTCTGGGATCTCCTGTATCTTGTAGGATATCAACTTTAGTGCAAAATTAAGCTTTGAAGAAACAAGGCTCCAAGTACCATGTTTAGAGAGATTTCATTTTGTCTGTCTCTTGCCAGGGCAGGTTTGATGTTGAGGAATCAGTTTGCCCACTGAGCACTGTGGGTTTGTGTCCCTTCCAACACTGCATCTCAGCAGGAGGTAACTGCTGAAAGGCTGCACACCATGAGACAGCCTTAGAGTACAGGCAAGGGAAAAGTCATTTCATTCTCAAGATTCAGAGTAAACCCAAGTGATTTGGAAGTAATGAATCTGAGAAAGGAAATACAAGTGTGGAAAACACTGGGGAGTTTTCTACTCCTGCTGCCTATGTATATAACACACCAAGACCATACAAACCCTGTTTTCATACCTCAATGAGTTTGTCTCCTTTGACTACATCCAAATGTAAGCCAGGTGGAGGTTTTCCTGCCCTAGAAAATGAAAGAAAGGAAAAGATAGTATCAGAATATTTAATAAATAAATCAGAATATTTAATAAGAAGCTTGTTAGTGTTAGAGCTAATGCTCTCTTGGAGCTACAGAACCACACCTACACAGATGTAAGCAGATTTATTTGGAGGAAAATAAGAAAATCCAAGAAATTTACTTTTTCTCCCTGCAGAATCCCTCTGACAATATGTACATAAAGTGTGATTCTTTGCAGGAACAGTTAAGCTAACATGACACAAGGCATTTCAAGTGTTACTTCCCCAGGAAAAAAATAGCTAAGCTAGAAAATGAACAGAGCAGCTCCTAAGGGAACATGGTATGAGGCCAGGAAGAGTGCAACAAGTAAAGGGGGAGATGAGCAGGTCCTTGAGCAAATGGTTCCAGCCTAAGGGCTTTGTTTTCTTATGATACCTTCAAAACAGTCCATCTATACCCTTAGCTGCTGAGAGGAACAAAAACTCCAACCATCCTTCCTCTCTAGGGCTGGGAACAGCCAAAAAACTGAAAGGGCTCCATGCACCCCTCCTCCCCACCCTGTAGTGTTGGCCAAAAACCAGTGTTCTTCCACACTCACCCAAAATCAACCTTTCCTACCAACACAGGTACTGTGGGAGAGAGCACAGGATTAAAACAGCCAGGGATCTCCTGGAGAGAGTCCAGAGGAGGCTGAGGAGATGCTGAAGGGCCTGGAGCATCTCCCCTGGGAGGAAAGGCTGGGTGAGCTGGGGCTGTTCAGCCTGGAGAGAAGAAGACTCAGGGGGGACCTTCTGAATGTCTATCAATATCTGAAGGATGGGATGCAGGGGAAATGGCCAGCCCCTTCTCAGTGTCTGTGGGGACAGGACAAGGGGCAATGGCTGCAAGTTGGAGCACAGGAAGTTCCACAGCACCATGGGGCAGAACTTTTCCCCAGTGAGGGTGAGGGAGCCCTGGGACAGGCTGCCCAGGGGGTGTGGAGTCTCCTTCTCTGGAGAGATTCCAGCCCCGTCTGGACACCGACCTGTGCAGTATGAGCTGGGGAGCTGCTCACCAAGCTGAGTGGGGTGGGTGACACCCTAGAAGGAAAGGAGCCATCCAGAGGGATCTTGACAGGCTGGAAAGATGGGCCCAGGGGAACCTAATGGGGTTCAACACTGCCAAGTGTAGGGTCTTGCACCTGGGCCGGAAGAATCCCAGCCATAGATACAGACTCGGAGAAGAGCTTCTTGAGAGCAGCCCTGTGAGAAGGACCCGGGGGTTCTGGGGGGGAGAAACTCCCCATGAGCAGCAGTGGCTCTGGCAGCTGGGAAGGGTGATGGGATCCTGGGCTCCATCAGCAGAGGGGTGGCAGCAGGGACAGGGAGGGGATTGTCCCTCTCTGCTCTGCCCTCACCAGGCCCCAGCTGGATCCTGTGTTCAGAGCTGGGGCCCAACACAAGAAAGATGTGGGGCTGTTGGAGAGGGGTCAGAGGAGCCACGGAGATGCTCAGAGGGCTGGAGCAGCTCCCCTCTGGAGAGAGGCTGAGGGAGCTGGGCTGGCTCAGCCTGGAGAAGAGAAGGCTGTGGGGGGACCTCATTGCAGCCTGCCAGTGCCTGAAGGGAGCAGAGACACAGGAGGGGAATCAGCTTGTTCAAGGGCAGAGACTGGCAGGACAAGGGGGATGGAGTGAAGCTGGAGGAGGGAAGGGTTAGAGGAGAGATTGGGGGGAAGTACTTTCCAGAGAGAGTGGTGAGGGGCTGGAACAGGCTGCCCAGAGAGGGGGTGGGTGCCCCGTGTCTGGGGGTGTTCAAGGCCAGGTTGGATGGGGACCTGGGCAACCTTGTGTAGCTCCAGGCCTGAGGTTGGTGTCCCTGCCTGTGGCAGGGGGTTGGAGCTCTGTGACCCTTGGGGTCCCTTCCAACCCAGACCATTCTATGATTCGGTAGAGGGGTTGGACTCGATGAGCTCGAGGTCCCTTCCAACCCCTGGGATTCTGAACCCACACTTCAGTACTCAACAGTACTTATCCTGTGGAAATGCACTGGTAAGCAGGGCATGACTGCTCTTCCAATGTCATCAAAACATTTTTCTTGGATTAAAGCAGCATAAACCTTGTCCTGTGTTACACATAAGATGCTCCTTCCAGCTGCTGTAAGAATCCCAAGACAACAATGATCATGCTGATAGAATGTTTAGTTTGATGGAGTACAACCAAGCACTGAAATAGTGTATGCTCTCCTTAAGAGGAGCTGAATGTCCTGGGGAATGAGTTCCCATGGTATCTGGATAAAACTGATGATTATCAGCCCCATCATTTGGCTCCTTGCAAGTGAAATTGGGCATATTCAGAGATGCTGAGGAGTAGAGGATGGAGGCATATTCACAGCTAAGTGAGTAGGGAATGGGGACTGCTCTTCAGTACCTGCACAATGGATAGGGGAATTACAAAAGGGACTGCTTTCATCCTTAAAATATGCTTTTCATACTTGAAATATTCCTTATGGGAATATTTTTTTTTGTTTTTTATTGTGAGGTGAACTTGCCTTAAAATGATGCTCCCCAAAGCTTGCATATAAGAGGTGTACTATTAACAGTGGTCCCAAGTATTCATGCTCCTTTAGAACATGAGAACCCTACTTAACCAAGGGAGCAGTGCTGCTTCTAGAGGACTTGAAGAACTCTACTTCTCTTTCACTTGCCTGTGGAATTGTATCAGGTAGATCAAACTGACAAACCCAGAGTAAGAATCATAGAATGTTCTGGGTTGGAAGGGACCTCAAGGATCACAGAGCTCCAACCCCCTGCCACAGGCAGGGACACCAACCTCAGGCCTGGAGCTACACAAGGTTGCCCAGGGCCCCATCCAACCTGGCCTTGAACACCCCCAGACACGGGGCACCCACCCCCTCTCTGGGCAGCCCCTTCCAGCCCCTCACCACTCTCTCTGCAAAGAACTTCCCCCTAAGATCCAATCTAACCCTTCCCTCCTCCAGCTTCACTCCATCCCCCTTGTCCTGCCAGTCTCTGCCCTTGAACAAGCTGATTCCCCTCCTGTGTCTCTGCTCCCTTCAGGCACTGGCAGGCTGCAATGAGGTCCCCCCACAGCCTTCTCTTCTCCAGGCTGACCCAGCCCAGCTCCCTCAGCCTCTCCTTGTAGGGCAGGTGCTCCAGCCCTCTGAGCATCTTTGTGGCCCTTTTGCAAAATAAGGAAGCTTTTGCAATATAAAACCCACCTCCAGTAACCACTACCAAGTTCCTCACACAGGAATGCTCTCCCTGTTCCCAACAGGTACCACCTCAAGGACCTCCCAAGCCATACGTGTTACCTGTTTAAAGAGCCAGCTACACAAATTGCTCTAAGAACCCAGATAAACTTAATGCATTCACAGAATGAGTTTCCTGGATCACCTTCTCAGAGCTGCAGCACCCTCTCCACTATCTGGCCACGAATCTGCTTGCAAACTCCAGCTCTTCCCTTCAAGAGCACAGCAAACACTTGCCTCCCACAGACTTTCTGTTCATTATTCAAAGACACCCAGCACCAGACTAACCATTTGTAGTAGAACTTCCTGTATCTTTGAGACAACACTTGAGAGAAAGAATTCACCTGGGTTTGGAGGAGGTTAAGTACCATCACACAATCCACCAGGATGACTGGAGACAACCAAGAACATCTAAACCCAGCCATCAGTCAACTGGTGTTTTGTACAGAGCTGTTGATTTTATGGAAATGATGGTGTGATGAAGGAAAGAAAGACTAATCCCTGAGGGAATGGAAATGATCAAGTGTCAGGAATGAGCTGAGTTCAAGAGCTCTGTGATGTTTATGTGCAGTCTGGGAAGAGAAAAAGGAGTTATGACAACACAGGGAATTCCAATCAGAGTGAGATGCTGCAAGCAAATCTCACAACACTGAGCTACTGCTTGAGAAAACATTCCAGGGAAAATAAACCCCAGCACTCCTGAGTGCTGGTACAAACCAGAGAAACACCAGCTCAGCCACACCAGCACCACCAGGAGCTTGGGGCTCCTTATTGCCACTCAGGAAAGACCTAGAGCCATGACAACCATGTTCAGAAAGAATCAGGGGAACTTTCTACAACAGTTGACAAAAACAAAGACATCTAAAGGAGAAAAAGATAAAAATACAGTTTTCACATCTTGAATGCTCTAGTCTTTCTGGTTCCTTTTTTGAGGAGGGTACAAGGCTGATAACCACCATGGATGGCTTCATGCAAGGCAAAAGAATCCCAGGAGTGGGAAGGGGCCTCCAGAGCCCATGGGGTGCCACCCCCTGCCAAAGCAGGGTCCCTAGGACAGGGCACACAGGTCGGTGTCCAGACGGGGCTGGAATCTCTCCAGAGAAGGAGACTCCACACCCCCTGGGCAGCCTGTCCCAGGGCTCCCTCACCCTCACTGGGGAAAAGTTCTGCCCCAGGTTGCTGTGGAACTTCCTGTGCTCCAATTTGCAGCCATTGCCCCTTGTCCTGTCCCCACAGACACTGAGAAGGGGCTGGCCATTCCCCCTGCATCCCATCCTTCAGATATTGATAGACATTCAGAAGGTCCCCCCTGGGTCTTCTTCTCTCCAGGCTGAACAGCCCCAGCTCACCCAGCCTTTCCTCCCAGGGGAGATGCTCCAGGCCCTTCAGCATCTCCTCAGCCTCCTCTGGACTCTCTCCAGGAGATCCCTGGCTGTTGGATCCCAGGGAGCCCAGAACTACATAACACTCCAGATGGAAGTACACTGCTTTAGAAGCTTGGAAAAATCCAAGCAAGTATCCCTTCCCTTTGTCCTCTTAATGAATGTACAGAATGACTGCACTCCTCATTTCCTGAAACAGAAGCAACAAGGAGCCCTGGGCCTGAGAACAAGGAGAGCCTGTTCCCAACATCAGCACTGTGACCTGGTGATGGGGGATTAGACTGTACTGAAAACCTGTGGACACACTTGTGCCTGGTGTCACTGGCCTCGTGCATCAGCAACGGAGCAGTCACAGGCCTCTCACAGCACAGACACTGAGACCAGGCTGGGACTTGTTCAGGTCACTTAACTTTGATAATACAAGGAGGTGGTATGACAAAGTTAAGGCTGTGGTCCCCCACCACATCCTTATCTCTAAACTGGAGAGATGTGGGTTTGATGGGTGGCCCATCCAGTGGACAAGAAACTGGTTCCCAGCCCGTAGCCCAAGGGTGCTGTCACTGGGTCTGTGTGCAGGTGGAGCCGGTGCCAAGCGGGGTCCCCAGGGGTCTGTCTGGGGACCGGTTCTCTGGAACATCTGTACCAGTGACATGGGGGATGGGATTGAGTGCAGCCTCAGTAAGGCTGGGGATGGCACCCAGCTGAGTGGGGTGGGTGACACCCTAGAAGGAAAGGAGCCATCCATAGGGATCTTGCCAGGCTGGAGAGATGGGCCCAGGGGAACCTAATGGGGTTCAACACTGCAGAGTGTCAGGGGTGGCACTTGGGCCAGAGGAATCCCAGACAGAGGAGCCCCTGGAGAGCAGCCCTGTGAGAAGGACCCGGGGGTTCTGGGGGGGAGAAACTCCCCATGAGCAGCAGTGGCTCTGGCAGCTGGGAAGGGTGATGGGATCCTGGGCTCCATCAGCAGAGGGGTGGCAGCAGGGACAGGGAGGGGATTGTCCCTCTCTGCTCTGCCCTCACCAGGCCCCAGCTGGATCCTGTGTCCAGAGCTGGGGCCCAACACAAGAGAGATGTGGGGCTGTTGGAGAGGGGTCAGAGGAGCCACGGAGATGCTCAGAGGGCTGGAGCAGCTCCCCTCTGGAGAGGGGCTGAGGGAGCTGGGCTGGCTCAGCCTGGAGAAGAGAAGGCTGGGGGGGGACCTCATTGCAGCCTGCCAGTGCCTGAAGGGAGCAGAGACACAGGAGGGGAATCAGCTTGTTCAAGGGCAGAGACTGGCAGGACAAGGGGGATGGAGTGAAGCTGGAGGAGGGAAGGGTTAGAGGAGATACTTGGGGGAAGTTCTTTGCAGAGAGAGTGGTGAGGGGCTGGAAGGGGCTGCCCAGAGAGGGGGTGGGTGCCCCGTCCCTGGGGGTGTTCAAGGCCAGGTTGGCTGGGGCCCTGGGCAACCTTGTGTAGCTCCAGGCCTGAGGTTGGTGTCCCTGCCTGTGGCAGGGGGTTGGAGCTCTGTGACCCTTGGGGTCCCTCCCAACCCATGCAAAAAATAAAAAAAAAAAATAAAATCTTGAAGGTAATAATTGCAGCTCATGCAGAATAGTTTCTTCCCATGAGGAAACAAAGAACTGACTAACAATTCTGGTCCAACCCTGTTACCTCTGGAGGAAATAGGATGGTTTGACCAATTAAAAAAATACTTGAAAAAATGCAGGTTCATGAGAGGCATTTATGATTTCTTCTACTCTTAGAATCACTCAAATAATTCTTGACAAACTCTCAGTTGTAAGACAGTTTAAATACAGCTCAAAGACAGTTGTAATACAGTTTTCAAAACCACAAAGGTTCAAACTCAATGATTCCAGACCCTTCCTGATCACACACACACACATTCACACTGTGTTCTGGGAGGATTTGATGGAAGATTTCTAATGAGAACTGTGGCTGCTTCAAGGGAACAAAGCATTCCATTTATATTAAAGCATTTGCCTAACTTCACCTTGGCACTATGTATGTTTTGGTGTAATGCAGTTCCACACAGAACTAGATTTTACTGGTTCCCTTGGTTACTCAGGAACAAAGTCTCCACAGAATACAGTGAAATTTGGAAATTGTGTAGGAAATTGAATTCCTGAGTGCAGAACCATGAATATTGTATTAGAGAGAACTTCAGGTTTTAGGACATCAAAAAAAAAAAATCAATTCAAGTGGCACAGAATTAAACAGGAAAATGAATATTGAGCAGTGAGCAACAAGGCAGTGATTATCTGGGAAGATTATTCCTACAATTTCAGAGTGAGAACAGGTATGCTGAAAGTATAATTTACCTACAGAAATCAGAGGAGGAAAAGACAACCTCCAGAATCAGCCAGTCCAGCCACTGCTGGAGCCTTTATACCCAACAGAAAGCTGGTCCAAACTCTTGTTTCTCAGTTTGATTTCCATCAAAATTGTTTTATTCTTTCCCTTCAAACATTGAGGGGAAAAAAAAAAGAATCTCCAATACCATCCCCCTTTAAAAATACATCAGACATTGAAAACTGGGGATGTTATTTTACTGGACAACTAAAGTGCTGCTGTCTCAAAGGAAGATCTGTTTCCCCACTAATGAATTTTCCCACTACATCTGTTTGAACTGAGCTACATCAAGTACTGGTAACAACCCAGCATTTTCATCTCTGCCTTCTCCAACAGCCTCTGCCTCACCAATAGATATATGTTATCACACACCAGGTAGAGTATTTATTAGTCTTTCCTTGTGAACAGCTGTACAATACTAGTGCCTGATGGTGACCCTGTGATTAGCTTATGTACCTCTCTATGTGTCCCTTTATTTCTGAATTGTGAGTTTCTGGCTTTATAAAGTTCCTGATCTTTCCATCTGGTGCATTTTAGCTTGTTTTTTCCTGTTCCAGTCTTCAAATTACACCAAAAGGACTGGATAATACTCTGGCCCCTATGCTGACTATGCCTGTGCCACTAACAAGCACTGTGGCCACTTAGGGTAATGAATGAAAACGTATCTAAGCTGAGAGGGTCAGCTCACAGAAGCTGTTCAGCTGTTATTGCCTCTTCAGAGTCAACTCCTTATACACAGGTCTTGTGTGAGCCCCTCTGCTGCTTCCCAACATGACTGTCTCCTGTGTGCTCTGAAAAATAGTCCTGAAGAAAGCTGGTTCATCTGACAGAGTCAGCTCTTGGCAGACACATAGAGCAGCTTTCCTGCCGGGAATAACTTGTGTCTTCACACTAATAACTGGAATAACTCACAGAATCACAGAGTTGTAGGGGTTGGAAGGGGCCTCCAGAGCCCATGGGGTCCCACCCCCTGCCAAAGCAGGGTCCCTAGGACAGGGCACACAGGTCGGTGTCCAGACGGGGCTGGAATCTCTCCAGAGAAGGAGACTCCACACCCCCTGGGCAGCCTGTCCCAGGGCTCCCTCACCCTCACTGGGGAAAAGTTCTGCCCCAGGTTGCTGTGGAACTCCCTGTGCTCCAATTTGCAGCCATTGCCCCTTGTCCTGTCCCCACAGACACTGAGAAGGGGCTGGCCATTTCCCCTGCATCCCATCCTTCAGATATTGATAGACATTCATAAGGTCCCCCCTGAGTCTTCTTCTCTCCAGGCTGAACAGCCCCAGCTCACCCAGCCTTTCCTCCCAGGGGAGATGCTCCAGGCCCTTCAGCATCTCCTCAGCCTCCTCTGGACTCTCTCCAGGAGATCCCTGGCTGGTTGATCCCAGGGAGCCCAGCACTGGACACAACACTCCAGCTGGGGCCTGAGCAGGGCAGAGCAGAGGGGGAGGATCCCCTCCTGTCACCTGCTGCCCACACTCCTCCTGATGCCCCCAGGATCCCATTGTCTCTCTCAGCCCCAGGGCACACTGCTGGCTCATGGCCACCCTGTCACCCCCCAGCACCCCCAGGTCCTTCTCCACAGAGCTCCTCTCCAGCAGCTCCCCCCCAGCCTGTCCTGATTCCAGCAGTTATTCCTCCCCAGGTGCCAGACTCTCCACTTGCTGTTGTTTAATTTGTGCCTTCACAACACAGCCTGGGAGCTGGACATGGGGTAGTTCAGGTTTCCCCACAGCAGCTACACATACAGATTTGTTTGCCCTTACAGAAGACATGAACTGCTTTGTAATTAAGTATGTAACAGGGATGCCACTGAACAAAACCAGGTTCCAGTGTAGGTTTTTGATTAAAGCAAAGACTTAAAGATTAAGTCTAAAGTGAAAGATGAAAGCAAAAACTCTTCTATGTTAGAAGCAGCAAACCATGTTTTTTCAGTTTCCTCAGCTCATGCTCCACAGGCCAGTTCACTTCTCTGTGCATTATATCAGGATAATTCTGTGAGGAATTCAGATTATTCCCATTCCTGGTGGCAAACCCTCTACTACAGAACTACAGTGTCATGGGAAAAAAATCAGGGTTAATCAAGAGGGGGAAGAAAAGCCCAGGCTGAGCTTACCCTGGAAGAAGCATACTGAGTAACCAACCCAAAACATTTCAGAAAAAGAAGACAAAATAACTCTGTAGCAGTGATGCTGGCTAGAAGTACTGAGGAACAGACCTGAAGTTTTAGCTGACAGCTTCTCTTTGACAAGGTGAGTGTTGTCATACTGACTGGATTACACACCTACATCCACCTGAAGCTCTGCAGCCTCACTGAAGTCAGCCCTGCCCAGCCTGAAGAGAAATCTTGAGTTGTGGCTGTTAAGGACATGGACAGGACAACTTGAATTCTACTGTGTCAGTTTAGAATTAGGTCAGGTATTTAGGTTTCTAAATGTGGACTTTGAAGTCTAAATTTAGCCACTTCCTAAAAATCTTGGCCTCTGTGACTACTGTACACACCTCCAGGTGCAACTTCAAGGACAAGTTGGAATTTCCAGAAGTCTGGCACTTGCCCTCTCCAGAAACCTGTGTAAAATCACTGCCAGGAACAGCCTGTTCTTGACTCAAACTGAAGAGGGCTAACTGCTGCCTTTAAAACCTATTTCAGATGTACATAGACTCCAGAACAAGCTTGACATGACAACTAGTGGTGTGTCAAGAAAAAGCTCCACAACCCTAAACACAGGTTAAACCAACCAGGACAAAGGGACAGACAGGCAGCACTGTGGACACAAGAGAAGGAAAGGAGCCATCCAGAGGGATCTTGCCAGGCTGGAGAGATGGGCCCAGGGGAACCTAATGGGGTTCAACACTGCAGAGTGTCAGGGGTGGCACTTGGGCCAGAGGAATCCCAGACAGATAAACAGGCTGGGAGAGGAGCCCCTGGAGAGCAGCCCTGTGAGAAGGACCTGGGGGTTCTGGGGGGGAGAAACTCCCCATGAGCAGCAGTGGCTCTGGCAGCTGGGAAGGGTGATGGGATCCTGGGCTCCATCAGCAGAGGGGTGGCAGCAGGGACAGGGAGGGGATTGTCCCTCTCTGCTCTGCCCTCACCAGGCCCCAGCTGGATCCTGTGTCCAGAGCTGGGACCCAACACAAGAGAGATGTGGGGCTGTTGGAGAGGGGTCAGAGGAGCCACGGAGATGCTCAGAGGGCTGGAGCAGCTCCCCTCTGGAGAGAGGCTGAGGGAGCTGGGCTGGCTCAGCCTGGAGAAGAGAAGGCTGTGGGGGGACCTCATTGCAGCCTGCCAGTGCCTGAAGGGAGCAGAGACACAGGAGGGGAATCAGCTTGTTCAAGGGCAGAGACTGGCAGGACAAGGGGGATGGAGTGAAGCTGGAGGAGGGAAGGGTTAGAGGAGAGATTGGGGGGAAGTACTTTCCAGAGAGAGTGGTGAGGGGCTGGAACAGGCTGCCCAGAGAGGGGGTGGGTGCCCCGTCCCTGGGGGTGTTCAAGGCCAGGTTGGCTGGGGCCCTGGGCAACCTTGTGTAGCTCCAGGCCTGAGGTTGGTGTCCCTGCCTGTGGCAGGGGGTTGGAGCTCTGTGACCCTTGGGGTCCCTTCCAACCCATGCCAGTCTATGATTCTATGGAACATCAGGGGGTCACCTCAGAGCTACACCCCAAACCATGCCTACCTCATGGAAATGACTTTCACACACTAGAATGACCTCAGAAGGTATGCAAAAGTCTTAATAAAACCAGGATATGTAATTGTTATCTGAAGTCATCTTCTGCCCCCATGGCTGAATTTGAAGCTATGGAAAGTACTTGCAACATCTTTATCCCAATGCTAAATGCATGGCTTGTGCCTCTGCTAACACACATGGAGCAGTTACAGAACACTCATAACAAACCCTGGCATAAGCACGTGCTGTTAAGACAGCATTCATTATTTCTCATCTGTCTTGAGCTGGTTTAACTGTTGTCAATACAAGAAAAGAAAGAAGAAGCATTTTATAGACTATAAAGAAGTAGCCTATAACTAGACAAAAACTAAATCAAAGCCAGAAGTTGAACCTGATGAAAGCCTTGCATTTCAGTAGAGGAGTCTTTCCAGAAATTGGATACTAGAACATTTCTACTTGAGGAAAGAAAAGATAGAATGATGGAGTCAAAGCTCAAAAGCATGGCTAACAAGTTAAAGGCAAGAGAAAAGCACTGCCTCTGTTGATGCTGAAGATGCAATTCTCATGTGATCAGTGTTTGCAGTCCCCAAGTGGGCTCTATTTAGAGTGAAAAATCAATATATAGGTAAAGACTGACTTTGATTTTAATACAAGTTGATGAAATTGAAGATCATTCACTGAGAAGCAGCTGCTACTGACCATAGACTCCCTGCAGCTCAATGCTTTTTGGTCACCCAGTGTCCTTCCTAGGGAAACTTACTCTGCTACCTATAGAGAAGACACTCCAGTGTTTCTGTAAGGCATTAAGGATCCTGCAGGAGACATTAACACTGAGATTTCCTGACAATCAGAGCTTCAAACAGTACTATTACCAGTCCAAGCCTGCTTCTGCAAACCACTTTGACTCTGCAAGAGCCCCATCAGATATTCAATATCACACCTGTGTGCTCTTTGCTTTGCTCTGTAAAGAAAATAAACACTGTGAGCTGCTCAGCAGATGACAGCAGATGTCATGTAGAGCTTTAATATGAAATACACCCTGCACTTCTTGCAGGCTTTAAAATAAACCAGAAGTACATAAATCCACCTGGTAGGAGAGCTCCCCCCTCCTATGGGATGAGGCAGTGGAATACCACCAGTCATAACTACCTAACGCTTCCTGCTTCTGGGTGCCCACTGGGCAGACATGGAAGCACTGTACCTGGAAGCTGTCCACACTGGCTTCCAGCTGCAGGGATCTTGGGAGTCTTTTGTTTGGTTTACAAACACCTATCAAACAACAGCTTATCTGTTTCAGAGGCAGAGTTGGGCAAAATGTTACATTTTTAATCTTTTCCCTATCTGCGCTGCCATCCAGAGACCTGGCCAGGCTGGAGAGCTGGGCAGGGAGAGACCAGATGAGATTCAACAACAGCAAGTGGAGAGTCTGGCACCTGGGGAGGAATAACTGCTGGAATCAGGACAGGCTGGGAGGGAGCTGCTGGAGAGGAGCTCTGTGGAGAAGGAGCTGGGGGTGCTGGTGGGTGACAGGGTGGCCATGAGCCAGCAGTGTGCCCTGGGGCTGAGAGAGACAATGGGATCCTGGGGGCATCAGGAGGAGTGTGGGCAGCAGGTGACAGGAGGGGATCCTCCCCCTCTGCTCTGCCCTGCTCAGCCCCCACTGGAGTGTTGTGTCCAGTGCTGGGCTCCCTGGGATCAAACAGCCAGGGATCTCCTGGAGAGAGTCCAGAGGAGGCTGAGGAGATGCTGAAGGGCCTGGAGCATCTCCCCTGTGAGGAAAGGCTGGGTGAGCTGGGGCTGTTCAGCCTGGAGAGAAGAAGACTCAGGGGGGACCTTCTGAATGTCTATCAATATCTGAAGGATGGGATGCAGGGGAATGGCCAGCCCCTTCTCAGTATCTGTGGGGACAGGACAAGGGGCAATGGCTGCAAGTTGGAGCACAGGGAGTTCCACAGCAACCTGGGGCAGAACTTTTCCCCAGTGAGGGTGAGGGAGCCCTGGGACAGGCTGCCCAGGGGGTGTGGAGTCTCCTTCTCTGGAGAGATTCCAGCCCCGTCTGGACACCGACCTGTGTGCCCTGTCCTAGGGACCCTGCTTTGGCAGGGGGTGGGACCCCATGGGCTCTGGGGGTCCCTTCCAACCCCTGTGAGTCTGTGATCTTAACAGCCACCTCTACACATGACAATGTGACTAAGATCCCAGGGTATCAGGTGTGCCTTTCAGGCAGTGGTGCAAACATACAGCCTGCCAAACTCAGTCTATAAATTACCAGCGTGCATATGTACAACAGAGGAGCAAGGGGAATACAAAGCTTGCTTGAACACATCAGGCCTGAGTCTGTACACAGCCTTTGTTTCACCTGCCAGGGGGGTTAAAACATTATGGACATGGACATTCAGGCTGCAAAAAGCAAATCACCAAACATCTTAGAAATTTCAGAACGAAACAGGCCCTGGCACTTGATCATGACCCCCTTACTCTGGGGTCTGAAAGAAACCTGGCTCAGATCCTCTCCCTGATAGCCCTTTCACCTCGTTTCACTGTTACTCAGCGCCACAGATTGTGCTCCAAAACCAAATCAGGTCAGCAGCAGCAGAGTGAAGAAAGCTGTCTCTCTGGAAGGCCCTGTCCTGCTTGTAGGAGAAGGCAGGAAGTCTGTAGGCCCTCACTGTTACAGTCCCTGCCTCCAGAGGGTATTTATTAAGGAATTCTTCTGCAACAGCACTGAAGTTACTGACACTAAGCATGTCACAAGTTATGCTAATTCAGCTGTTCAGTCCCCAGGTTTCACAGGCACAAGTCATTCCAATTTATCACTGGACATAACACAAGCTGAGAACACTATTCTATTACACACTAAGAAAATTAAAGGTATTTCAAACTGAGCATTCAGAAAGTACCAACACTGAGTAATTTTTGGGTTTACCAACTCTATGATAAATGTCATTCTATGGAGCACCACTGTGCCACCTATAGATGACTATGTTCAGTCCAAATAAACTACTAAAATACACAAGCAACATTTTTCCCTGACAGAGTGAATGGTTTGACTACAGCACTCATTTTAAAACCAGGTCAAAATCAAAAAGGATCTTCATAAAAAAGCCAGGGATCTTCTGGGAGAGTCCAGAGGAGGCTGAGGAGATGCTGAAGGGCCTGGAGCATCTCCCCTGGGAGGAAAGGCTGGGTGAGCTGGGGCTGTTCAGCCTGGAGAGAAGAAGACTCAGGGGGGACCTTCTGAATGTCTATCAATATCTGAAGGATGGGATGCAGGGGAAATGGCCAGCCCCTTCTCAGTGTCTGTGGGGACAGGACAAGGGGCAATGGCTGCAAGTTGGAGCACAGGGAGTTCCGCAGCAACCTGGGGCAGAACTTTTCCCCAGTGGGGGTGAGGGAGCCCTGGGACAGGCTGCCCAGGGGGTGTGGAGTCTCCTTCTCTGGAGAGATTCCAGCCCCGTCTGGACACCGACCTGTGTGCCCTGTCCTAGGGACCCTGCTTTGGCAGGGGGTGGGACCCCATGGGCTCTGGGGGGCCCTTCCAACCCCTGTGATTCTGTGATTAAGCATCCCTTCACTGGGCACCCTCAGCCAAGCACTGGGAGGTAGGGGTCCTGCAGCAAAGACCAGATGACTCCGCAATTCGAGGCTGCAGGGCTGGGTAGCCATACACAGACACTGGACTCTCCAGCTGTAATGCTGTATCATTTTCTTTGCCGTTTAAAACATACCTGCACACATCCCCTGAGTAATCAGTGCTCTGGCACACAAAGAAGACAATACAGCACAGCTCCATTGCTGTATTCCAGGCAGAGGGGCAGGGCCCGGGGTAACCTCCCCTACAGCCCTGCTTCCCACAGAAGGCCGGGCCGGATGATTTCCACCCATCCTTTCCAGCATCACCTTTCCCAAGGCTCTAGAACCAGCCCGATCCAGGCCCTGGCAATGCTTCCCCACTCACCGCTCTGCCCTGACTTTCTAAACCAATAGAATAAGGCCCCAGGCTCGTCCCGAGCTGCCGAGTCCTCGCACCGAGCGCCCAAGCCCAGCAGGAGACCGAACGTGCCGCACACCGCGCACCCTGCCCCAGCCCCGGGGGGCCGCGGCGGCTGCGGGGGCCGGGCGCGGCTGGAACCCGAGCAGCCGCAGGGCCGCGCCGGGCTGCGATGGCCCCGTGAGCGCTGGGGCGCTGCCCCCAGGCAGCGGCTGCCGCCCGGCTGCCCCCCAGCCTGCAGCCCTGACAGGCCCGGCCTCTGCGGGAAGGGGGGAGCGCGGGCGCCTGCCTCAGCCCCGCGGCCCCTCCCGCCCCGCGCTCCCCACGCCCGCCCGGGAAGCACCGGCCCCGCCAGGCCCGGCCCCGCGGCCCAGCGCCACTCCCCCGGCTCGGCCCGGCCCAGCCCGGCCGGGCGGGCACCCTGCCCTCCATCGCGCCCCGCGCCAGGCCCGCGGCACGCCCAGAGGCGAGCGGCCCCGCAGCACGGCGCCGGCCCCGGCCCGGCCGCCCGCTCACCAGCTGGGGCACTCGAAGAGCGAGGGGCCTCCGCCGCCGGCGGAGTTCGCGTTCGCCGCCATCTTGCATCTGCCCCATTCAGGCGGGCCGGGGCAGGATGGGAAGCTGGCGGACCGGCGCGGGGGGCGATCCCAGCCTGCCCCGCGCCACGCCGGCGGGGCGGGGCGGCCGTGCTCCCCCTCCCGGGGCCGGGCCTCGCAGCCCGATCTCCGCCCCGGGAGGCTCTGGGGGTGTGTGGGCTGCTGTGCTGGGCTCCGCTCACCCAGGGGGAGCAGGGCAGGGCGCCGCGGGGTCTCTGCGAAGGTTGCGGGCGGCGGAGCAGCGCGGCTCAGACCCCCCCGCCTCGAGTTTCAGCCCCCGCGGGAGAGCCTCAGCCGCCCCTCGCCCCAGGCACAGCCCAGCTGGGTGCGGGAGCAGCCCGCTGACCCGCTGCCGGCTGCCCCGAGCCACCGCTCCTCAGGGGAGCTCGCAGGGCAGGGCAGCGACCCCTCCGCAAGGGACAGAGCGAGCCGAGCCCACCGCTGGCTGACGGGGAGCGCCCGGCGCCCCGAGCGCCCAGCACGGCACGGGCAGGACTGGGCCCTGTGCTGGGCACTGGGGAGGCTGCACCTCCAGAGCTGGGTCCAGTTCTGGGCTCCTCACCATCAGAAGGACATTGAGGTCCTGGAGCCAGTCCAGAGAAGGGCAACCAGGCTGGGGAAGGGGCTGGAGGGCAAATCCTCTGAGGAGCAGCTGAGGGAGCTGGGGGTGTTGAGCCTGGAGAAGAGGAGGCTGAGGGGAGCCCCTCTCCCCACCTCCCCTGCCCTGCCAGGAGGGTGCAGAGAGGTGGGGGATGGTCTCTTCAGCCAGGGGACAGGAGATGGGACAAGGGGCACTGGGCTCAAGCTGTGCCAGGGCAGCTCAGCTGGGAGGGCAAAGTTCTTCCCTGGCAGAGCTGTGGGGCTGTGGCACAGGCTGCCCAGGGAGGGGCTGAGTCACCCCTGGGGGTGTTTAACAGAGGGAGATGAGGTGCTCAGGGATCTGGGTCAGCACAGCACAGGGATGGTTGGACTCCATGAGTTTAAAGGGCTTTTCCAACCTGGTGATTCTGAGAAAGGAACACCCACTGCCAGAGCCCCATCAGCCTCTGGCCAGGGTCTCACTCTGGAGCAGGGCTGCTGTTAACAGGCCTTTCTGCAGCAGCTTCCCTGCAAAGTTCAATGACAGGAGAAAGGAAGGCGAGCAATGACTGCAACCAGTGCTCAGCAAGCTGGAGGGGGGGGGGGTGTCTCACTGCCAACTTCCAGAGGATTAAACCAGACTAAATGAAGCACAGCAACTCCCTTTTAAGCATGGCAAGGAAGTAAGAACCTTCACTCTTGCACAGAGGTGTGACATCCAGAGAACTCTGCCCCTGCATCAGGCACTGCACAGAGCAGCAGGCCCCACCATGGGAGGGCTACTTGACCCAGTGCTGTTCTGGGGCATCAGATGCATTTTTCTGTGATAAGCTAGTGTATGTCCCTATAATGCAGGGTTTCAGCTAGTTTTCTTCTTAAGAATCACACACCATGGAATTAAAGCTGGAAGAAACTGTGCTGTTGCTAATATAAAGTCTTCTGCCCTGCTTACAGGGGGAACTACAACCATACCCCTGCCAGTAGATAAACCACAACAGAAAGCAGCTCAGAAGCTTTTAAAAGTGTTTATTGATGGTTATTTGATGGAATGATGGCGCAATAGTGCAAACCACTGTGCAATTGGGAGAGCACACTCCCTTCCCAGCTTTCACATTTACTTTATTATACAGGAGACATGGAATAAGGATTAAATACAAAACGGGTCAGTATGCTGCATTTACCACACTCCATTGGGCTTTGAACAGATTACTGTTCCCTCAGTGCACATCAGTTCAGAGCTACATGAAAGCAGGAGTGGTTGCATGTTGTGTCCAGCCCTACTAGCAAGGCAGTTGGAACCAGCAGTCTTCATTTGCACACACATGCCCAGTTTGGACAATCTAGCACTTCACTCAGCCAGTTTCTGCAATTTCTGTCTCATGGGAATGGAAAACACCAGATGTTTACAAGCCACACAATATTTACTAGTACATTTCAAAAGTACTTCTTCAGAAGCAAGATATCAGGTAATCCTCATCTATCTGGCTTAGCTTGGAATCTTAGGTGCCCACTTGCTCATCTTAGAGTGCTTTTCTCCCTGGAAGCTTCTAAAAACAATTAGGAGTGAACAGATACACTTTGCATTTCTAGTGTTTGACAGCACTGGAAGAGATTTGACCAATAATAAACCATCAGCAAGTTTCTCTCAGGAAGGTGCACTGTTAGATTATCAGTCAAAAAACATCCTGTCCTCAAATGATGCATTTTGGAAAGAGACCAAACAACCCCAACCATGCTCAAACCCCCCCCACCAAATCAGTTACAAGTCTCAAGGCTAAACTGACCATCATGCAGTGGTTCCAACTATCATCCACACATACTGCTCCTTGCCTTTCAAATCTGTAACATCTTTCTCTTCAAGAGAATCTAGAACCACAGCTGCTTGGAGACTAATAAAACCATGGGGCAGATACTGGAGACTTTAGAAACTGCTGGATTAAGGTAATGTGAATCAGTGTCGTGCCCTCTTTGAATGTCATTCTTATTCCAGTCCAACAAAATTGCCTATACATATAAAATGTTAAAATTGTGTCACTTGTCAAAAAACAAGACATCTCCAATTATTGATCACACTTCAGCATACAGTTGGGACAGGGAATGATACATTACAGAAAGCAAAACCACAAGATTTTAGTTACATAAAACAATATAATTTGTATATAAACTGATAAATACTGTCTCCATGGTTCACTAATTCCAAATACTAGTTATCTGCACATTAGTTTGCTAATATCTATTACTAGAAGTAGTTCCAGCTTGTGCTCTCTCAGGGTGGTCAATTCATTCCTGAGACTGGTCAGCCTGTTTGCTCTGAGGGAAGAGATCTCAGCAATGAGACCAGGTTCCATGTGAAGATTTCATTTTGCTGTCTGCCAGATAAGGAATCCTATGATTATTGAAGCCACAGTAAGACCAAGAATCAGGATACAGATCTTCTTACGGGATTTCTTCTAATAAAAGAAGGGAAAAAAAAAAGCCACTGACACCATGAACAGATGACAAGAGGAAAAAGCAAGTCCACCACTTAACATCACTGACTCTGGTCACCTAGAGCACTTGGTTCCCATGCTTAATTAAGAGAAGTAGAAACGTTCAGACTACACTGTTGACATGGTTCTTAAACTGCCTGATCCGACAGGAAAATGGTTTGAAGAGCACAAGGGTCTAAGGGGTGCAGTGAAATCAAAACATGACCAGTTCTGCTTCTCTCAAGGAAACACAAGCTTTACTTCAAGTTGGCTACAAAGAAGAAAACCTAACACCACCTACCATGTGCTTTTTGTCCTAATGGCCAACACCATGGCTTCAGAGGAAAGCCAAACATCTAGCTATTTAGGTTTTCCAGATAAGACTAATAAAACTGCTAGCAGTTCTCCAATACAATCTCCTCTTGGCTTGCAGTTGCTGTAGAAATAATATTGCACTTCTGCAGTTTAAATGATTACATGCACATTTCTGATCACTTCCTCATAGGAGACTATATCCAAGTGTTTTTAACTTTTCCATGGATTTGAGGATAGTTCTATACAATCACTTCCTTCCCCACCCAGAAAAACAGCCAATGCAGGTCCAACAGCTCCCAAACCCAGGGCTGTAACAAACCTCAAAACACTCTCAAGGATGTCACACAGAGAGAGGCTACTAAATGCTGCCTGAAGGTAAAAGCTGCTTCCCATCCCTTGTGTAGTCCAGTATGTTAAGGATTTCAGTACTGTTTAGTACTGGAGTTGTACTGCCTTTTAGTACCTCCCCAGTTAACATACTGGACTCTCAAGGGGTTATCTTGTGTTGAAGCCACAAGTCCCAGCAGTGGGACTCTGGATGGGACTGACTGAAGCAGAACCCTTATTTCTTCACAAAACCTGGACCTACAGGGACAACAATGATGAAAGGAACCTACAGAAAGCATTCAGTATCATACACAAAGGAGATTTAAGTCAGTGAGAACCCCTGCAAAAGATCTGATGGGACAAGGAGGACAGACTACAAGGTAAAACTCAGCAGTTAGAAAGAAGGGTGCTGCAAATCCTGGTGACCAGAAGTTTCTCAAGTCTGGACATAGATTTTTGCACATCAGTGCCTTGGCTGATATGTTTACAAGATGGTTACATGATAATTTGTCTTGTTTAACTGTTCTGCTAACTCCCAAGAACAGCAGAGACAGCTGAATACTTAAACTTGCTGAGCACTGAGGAACTGACTGGCTCATGTCAGGACTGTATTTTTGACTCAAGTGCTTGATCCATTCCTTGCAGCACAATTTGGAGTGAGTGCCAATTTGCACAAGCTCTTTTTACTAACTTGTTTACTAACTTGTTTGGTGTGCTGCAGTTGTCAGTATGTGTCTTGTTACACCTGATCCCTTGTTGCTCAGCTCTACAAGGACAATAACACAGGCATGTGGGATTTACCTGATAATAGGCAGCTCTCTGTAGCTGCTCACTGGCTCTTTCCACATGGACTTCTGCACTTTCCACATTTGCCTCTATGCTATCTGTGGAAAAAAAATGAAAGAACTCATTGGAAAATATTCCACAGCATCTGTGCTTAAAAAAATAATCAGAAATAGAATGTGTTTTATAAAGAATTCTGGAAAATTTAATCTATGTAGACAAAACATGAATTTGAACTAAGCAGAAGCTTCCTATTATTCAAACACACTTACCAATCATATCTCCTTGGTCATGAATCATCATGGCTAAATCTTTAAATATCTGATTGACATCCAGAATGTCTGCCTGAAGACAACAGTTTAACAAGTTATAACAAACATTGGTTACACCTTTTCTAATCCCTGCTCTTAGTGTTTCTTCTGACCATTGCTCAGTGTCAGAACAGATGGCATCATTCACTGACTGAGGTGACTTGAGGCTGTCTATGGAATTTGGGATTAACACAGGAGCTGACAGCATTCCTGCTACTGAGTATTTGTTTCATTACACTAGCAATTAGCACAGACTCAAGATGAACTTTGTAACATGAGCTGCTCCTACCATCTCTGCAGTACCACCAGTCAACACTGAAAGAAAATGTACCTAGTCTCCTTCAACAGGAGCAGGGAGATTGATCTTGGCATCAATCCTTTCTACAAGGAACTCTGCTCCTCCACCTTCAGATCTCCTCAGCCCATCCCCTTAGTTAGCACTGCACGACTTCTTTGGTTTATCTCCCAATACTGTTAACTGGGCAGGATCTACTGGTCACCTCTAATTGCCTGATTGCTGTTTCTCTTTCTTTAATGAGTTCAAGGTCCTGTTCAGTTATTGCCACATCTTCTTCCTGAGACTGCATTTGATTCCAATCTTCACCACTGGAAAGAGATGGAAAGAAAGTACAACACTTTTGCTGAGTGCAGGTACTTCCACACTCCTTTTATAGCAAAGTGCCAGGGAGTTAAAGGTGAAGATTCCTCCAGAACAACCCTGGTTCCTGGCCCTGCAACTGCATACAGAGACAGGGCTGACTTCAAGCAACAGGTACAAATTGGAACAATTGGGGAAAAAGAGATCAGGAGAAGTGAAGAAACTACAAAGCAGTTACACACATAGTAGACTCTGTTCTAGGATGTGTCAGTCATCTATAGCATTATAGAAGAAACCTTATTTCAGTTCTGTTTTGGTTCTGGGTTTGTCATTTGGGTTGTTCTGTGTGTGATGGGTTTTTTGTTGCTGTTTAAGGTACCTGTACCTTCCTTCCCTTTCACTGTCCCCAAAAAAGGGAGAAATCAGGGTGAAAGTTTTGATAGAAAGTAGCCTGCTAGCCCAATGTTATTAGAAGAACACCTGACAAGCACCTGGATTCTGAGATTCTCACTTGCTATCAGGCATTTAGCAATAAAGTATTTTGGTAGTTTAATTAGTCTAGTCAGAACATCAAATGAAATGACACACCAAAAGAGACATTAAAAACCAGTAACTATGTCCCAGTCTACCCTCTCCTGATGAGCTGGTACTGCTGCACAACAGTAGTGAAGGTATAAGTACTTTTAATACCAGGCTATCCAGATGTTCAGCTTAGAAAGTTCAAGGGCAGCATGTTCTTCTCAACACACACAAGGTGCTGGAAAGCACTGTCACCTTCCAGTGTTCAGCATACAACACCAAACAGGAAGTGTAAAGTCTCAAAGTACTAAAAAAATAGGGAAGATGCAAAATAGGAAGAGACAGCTGACTGCCCCAGCAGTTCAGCTCTGAGATGACAGGAGGATTTGCAGGTATTGAAGGGAGAAGTTTGACATGTGGCACGTGAGAAATGTGCATGTGGAATAGCTGCTGTGTGCCACTACTACTCACTGAGCTCAAAGCCTCTGCATGAGCAGGTACCGTCAGGTTCCCCTTGCTGTAGTGCTCAAGGTCCTCAAACACATCACAGCTTCTTATAACTGAACAACTGGGGGTTTTGCTCCTGGCTCAGTATGAGGGCTGATGAAGGGGATGCACACCAAGCAGATGCTCAGGTAAACAGCAGTTTGCCCAGGGAGGAGGTGTAGGTGAGGTATGTAAGCTAGGCCTCTTAATTTAGAGAGTTAAACACCATCCAGAGGGATCTTGCCAGGCTGGAAAGATGGGCCCAGGGGAACCTAATGGGGTTCAACACTGCAGAGTGTCAGGGGTGGCACTTGGGCCAGAGGAATCCCAGACAGATAAACAGCCTGGGAGAGGAGCCCCTGGAGAGCAGCCCTGTGAGAAGGACCTGGGGGTTCTGGGGGGGAGAAACTCCCCATGAGCAGCAGTGGCTCTGGCAGCTGGGAAGGGTGATGGGATCCTGGGCTCCATCAGCAGAGGGGTGGCAGCAGGGACAGGGAGGGGATTGTCCCTCTCTGCTCTGCCCTCACCAGGCCCCAGCTGGATCCTGTGTCCAGAGCTGGGGCCCAACACAAGGAAGATGTGGGGCTGTTGGAGAGGGGTCAGAGGAGCCACGGAGATGCTCAGAGGGCTGGAGCAGCTCCCCTCTGGAGAGAGGCTGAGGGAGCTGGGCTGGCTCAGCCTGGAGAAGAGAAGGCTGTGGGGGGACCTCATTGCAGCCTGCCAGTGCCTGAAGGGAGCAGAGACACAGGAGGGGAATCAGCTTGTTCAAGGGCAGAGACTGGCAGGACAAGGGGGATGGAGTGAAGCTGGAGGAGGGAAGGGTTAGATTGGATATTGGGGGAAGTTCTTTTCAGAGAGAGTGGTGAGGGGCTGGAAGGGGCTGCCCAGAGAGGGGGTGGGTGCCCCGTGTCTGGGGGTGTTCAAGGCCAGGTTGGATGGGGCCCTGGGCAACCTTGTGTAGCTCCAGGCCTGAGGTTGGTGTCCCTGCCTGTGGCAGGGGGTTGGAGCTCTCTGATCCTTGTGGTCCCTCCCAACCCAGACCAGCCTGAGATTCTATGTAGTGCCCAGGACAGTGTAACTTAAGGCAGCCTCATCCACTACTCTAGAGCTGTAATCGAACTGGGCTGCTAGAGAGCACCAAACACATGAAATCAATACACAGCTCTGCACAGAGTCACAGTGAGGGAAAACCTGCCTGGTAATCTTGTGCTGACAGTCTGAAAAGCAGGAGCTCTAACTGCCACACAGTAGGAACTCTGCTGTTCCCCTCAGGGCAGAAATCACACAATCTACATTTAAGGAGGATGAAATACTGCTATATGCAGTTTGTTTTTACACTGTATATTACCTATACTGTAATAATTGCATTTCAAATCTTTCTGATTTGCATTCACCTAGCAAAGCAGGGCCCAAGTTACAATGATGTATCTTACCACAAAAGCTTTAGTTATACTTCTAGCTATGTATAGTATCAATGAGAAGCTGTTACCTATCAAAGGAAACAAGCTGTTCTTCTCTGAACCGCTCATCAGCCTGGAAGAGATAAACCAGTTATTAGTCTTGCAGACTACCAGGACCACTTGCAAAATCAACAGGAGTCTCTTGGAGACAGAGGCATATACTATCCAGAGAGTTCTTTGAGAATGCCACTATCACTTCAACTTACAGATTTAACTCAGGTTAGTTAATGTTAGATTCATCTTTAGATTAATTTTTTTACACTCAGATTGTCTCTAAATCAGTGGCAACTGAACAAGCCAAAGCAGCTTAGTCTCTTTACTCATAGCAGCTGTCATTGTCACTTCCTTTCTCAATATGTAGCAAATTTAGAGCATAATCCAAGAGAGAAATGTTTTCTTGCAGAAATTAAGAAAGCATACTTAACACAAAGCCCCAAGGCAAGGGGAAAAACATGCTTTCACTAGCCTTTTTGTTAGGAATTCTTAGGAGCTACAGGTGTTTGTCAGAACATAAGGTTTGAATGTACACTGGAGATACTAACAACAGAAGCTACCATCCCTGGAAGTGTTCAAGGCCAGGTTGGATGGGGCCCTGGGCAACCTTGTGTAGATCCAGGCCTGGAGGTTGGTGTCCCTGCCTGTGGCAGGGGGTTGGAGCTCTGTGACCCTTGGAGTCCCTTCCAACCCATGCCATTCTATGATTCTACAAGAAAGTAAAGCAGCAGTAGGAGACTGAAGATTTAATTTAAGGTGCAGGAAGTTTCCCACTGGCCTCAAACTCTACAGTCTAGGGCTGGTGTCATGCAAAGAGCAGCCTGCAATAGTTTGCTATTAACTCTATTTTGATTCCCATTCTTATCCTTCACCTGATGATCTCTCAAGGTCCCATCCAACCCCCACAATTCTGTGATTCACATCTGCAACTACCAGGACTCCTTCCCTCTGCCAACACAGACACGTGTGTTTGTGTACTTCTGGAATGACAGAACTAAGGCAATGAGGCCTCAGCCTCCCCCAGTAACGCATCAGTAGACAGCTAGGTAGGCAAGTATAAAATGCCTCAGAAGAATTGTAGTTCACTTAATCCCCAAGTGTTGTACTTACAGAGAGGCGGGAGCCAGCCCTGGCCCTTGCCACAGTCTCCTTTTCCTTCTCTGACACTCGCCTCTGGATTGCCTGGAAGTTATTTAAGGCCGCGGAGAAGTCGTTCATTAACCGTTCCTTCTGAAGCCTCTGCTGGCGCTGCAGAACAGAAACAAACCCAGGTGGTGACAGAGCAGTGGAATAGGCTGCCCAGGGAGGTGGTGGAGTCTCCTTCTCTGGAGAGATTCAAGTCTCATCTGGACGCCTATCTATGTAATATGAGATAGGGAGCTGCTTTGGCAGGGGGGTTGGACCCGATGATCTCTTGAGGTCCCTTCCAACCCCTAAGATTCTGTGATTCTGTGATTCTGTTCAGATATGCCCACTGTTGATAACAGGACTGTCTGACTCCAGGGAACATCACCAGAACAGCAAGGAATGCTGCCATTCAAGGCATCTGCTCAGCCCTGCTCAGGCCCCAGCTGGAGTGTTGTGTCCAGTGCTGGGCTCCCTGGGATCAAACAGCCAGGGATCTCCTGGAGAGAGTCCAGAGGAGGCTGAGGAGATGCTGAAGGGCCTGGAGCATCTCCCCTGGGAGGAAAGGCTGGGTGAGCTGGGGCTGTTCAGCCTGGAGAGAAGAAGACTCAGGGGGGACCTTCTGAATGTCTATCAATATCTGAAGGATGGGATGCAGGGGGAATGGCCAGCCCCTTCTCAGTGTCTGTGGGGACAGGACAAGGGGCAATGGCTGCAAGTTGGAGCACAGGAAGTTCCACAGCAACCTGGGGCAGAACTTTTCCCCAGTGAGGGTGAGGGAGCCCTGGGACAGGCTGCCCAGGGGGTGTGGAGTCTCCTTCTCTGGAGAGATTCCAGCCCCGTCTGGACACCGACCTGTGTGCCCTGTCCTAGGGACCCTGCTTTGGCAGGGGGTGGGACCCCATGGGCTCTGGGGGTCCCTTCCAACCCCTGTGATTCTATCTGAGATATCTGGAAGCAATGGCCCTTCAGCCAGTGTTCATCCTCAGAAAGCTGATGCAGCTCCTGGGGATTTGGACTGCACTGCTCCAACAGGCTTCAGAAGTCACTGCTGCATTCAGCAAGAGGCACACACAAGAGTTTGATCACCAGAGGGAGATCAACTTTGGAGAAGAGGAGGCTGAGGGGAGACCTTATCACCACCTACAACTACCTGAAGGGAGGGTGCAGAGAGGTGGGGGATGGTCTCTTCAGCCAGGGGACAGGAGATGGGACAAGGGGCAATGGGCTCAAGCTGCCCCAGGGCAGGGGCAGCTCAGCTGGGAGGGCAAAGTTCTTC
The DNA here is from genome assembly GCA_022605575.1 of Laterallus jamaicensis coturniculus. Taxonomy (NCBI): domain Eukaryota; kingdom Metazoa; phylum Chordata; class Aves; order Gruiformes; family Rallidae; genus Laterallus; species Laterallus jamaicensis. The sequence goes on from JAKCOX010000028.1 coordinate 1,300,440, forward strand.
CCTGGCAGAGTTGTGGGGCTGTGGCACAGGCTGCCCAGGGAGGGGCTGAGTCACCCCCTGGGGGTGTTTAACAGAGGGGAGATGAGGTGCTCAGGGATCTGGTTTAGCTTAGGATGGGAATGGTTGGACTTGATGATCTTCAAAGGTCTTTTCCAGCCTTGTGATGCTGTGAAATGAAAAAATCTGCTGAACAGGTAAAAAGTGGCCCTGGTTACAACTGGCATATAAACCTTTAAATACAGAATTAGACCAAGACAGCATCTCCTGACCCACAGCCACAGATCATGGTACAACAGTATCACAAAAGCAGCTGTATCAATACCAGGGTGGTGATTTAAAGTACAGCATGAAATGCCAATAGCAGAGGAACATCCTTTTTCCCCATAGGAAGGGGAAACTCAAGAGTCCCAATCATTGCCTCACTGTATTTTGCTTTATTCACATATGAGCAAGGTGAGTCAGCCACTCCCCTCCCCCAGCTAATCAATCATGTGCAAGGGGAAGCTTTTTGCTACATCCACATTTCATACTGACACACAGCTCACTATGAATTCTTATCCTAAAACACTGTCTTGCATCAAGATTTCTCAGAAACATATTCAGAAACACAGATTTGCATACTCAGCCCTCCCCAGACATTAGGCTGCTGCTTCTCATGTAAGTTTTATACCTATTTGCCACTGGGAAAACATCATTTTTCTCATGTCATACAAGCAGCCAGCTTCATGTATTTCCCTACTTCAACAACATTCTCCACTGCAAAAAGGCTGCTGGCTCTTCAGCTGTGCCAAATCAAGCTTGTTCCATGAAAAGAATGATTTAGAAATGTGTCCAGACAAGTTCTCTGCACCTACCTGTTCAGAGGCAGACAGAGGAAGTGGTAGAGACCCCAACTCCTTTAGATATTCGTTGGTCTCTTTGGCAAGGCAGTTTGCAGAATGCTGTAGCTGTTGCCTGAAAGGAAAGTTCAAAAAGCAGTTACACAAGCTTCTACCTCAGAGCAGTCTCTGAGCATGTTGGTTTCTAGAATAATGACCAAGGAGTGGTGCTGATATCCCACATCTTTATGGTGGGATTTTTCACCCTAATGGAACAGAGATGTACTTTACCTTTTACCATCAACTTGACCCTGGGCTAGGTTTCAAAAAAAAAAAGACTCAAAGAAGTTCTGGGTTCCCTGCTGACTAGTTTAGGTCAGTAGTTTAAAAGAGATCTTTTTCTCCAATAGAGAGAGAAATTCAAGGGAGATACAACTTCATCCAAGTGTCCTTTTAGGGTAAAATTCCTTGTGGTACCAATTGATAACTAGCTGCTCACCTGACAACCACCAACTCCTTTAGCTAAATGTACATATGGTAAAGGTACAGACACCCAGAGATATGAAATTCTCACATTTTGGTGAAAAATAATGGTCAGAGAGAAGAATGATGCAGCTTCTACTTTGAGAAATGCATGGCTTTCCCTGGAATCCTTCCATGTTCCAACAATGCTGCAATTCAATGTTATTGTTGCAAAGGATCTAGTGCAGCAGCACCTTCATTAGTGCCACAATACAGAAAGTTATGTTGAACTTCACATGTGAAACATCATCTTGTGTCCCAGAGATGCAGTTTATCAGAGACAATGTTGGTGTTTCACAGAGAACAGACACACAAGTGGGGTTTTTTTTTTGTGGCCATATGTAAACCCCCCAATATTGTAAATCAGGAATCAGAATCACCAGGTTGGAAAAGACCTTTAAGATCATCAAGTCCAACCAATCCCATCCTAAGCCAAACCAGATCCCTGAGCACCTCATCTCCCCTCTGTTAAACACCCCCAGGGGGTGACTCAGCCCCTCCCTGGGCAGCCTGTGCCACAGCCCCACAACTCTGCCAGGGAAGAACTTTGCCCTCCCAGCTGAGCTGCCCCTGCCCTGGGGCAGCTTGAGCCCAGTGCCCCTTGTCCCATCTCCTGTCCCCTGGCTGAAGAGACCATCCCCCACCTCTCTGCACCCTCCTGGCAGGGCAGGGGAGGTGCATGGGGAGAAGGTCTCCCCTCAGCCTCCTCTTCTCCAGGCTCAACACCCCCAGCTCCCTCAGCTGCTCCTCAGAGGATTTGCCCTCCAGCCCCTTCCCCAGCCTGGTTGCCCTTCTCTGGACTGGCTCCAGGACCTCCATGTCCTTCTGATGGTGAGGAGCCCAGAACTGGACCCAGCACTGGAGCTGCAGCCTCCCCAGTGCCCAGTTACAGGGGCACAATCCCCTCCCCAGACCTACTGGCCACACTATTTCTGACACAAGCCAGGATGCCATTGGCTTTCCTGGCCCCCTGGGCACATTGCTGGCTCATGTTCAGCCTGCAGTCACCCAACACCCCCAGGTCCTTCTCTGCCTGACAGCTCTCCAGCCAGTCTCCCCCAGCCTGTAGCACTGTGTGGGGTTGTTCTGTCCCATGTGCAGCACTCTGCCCTTGGCCTTGTCAAACCTCATCCCACTGGTCTCAGCAATGTGTCTTCTCAGGAAGACACAAAATACTACAACAAGAACCACTTCTTTAGCATCCAGTGGCTTTGAGATGCTTAAGTGAAAGTCTCCTGTTCAGCCCAATAGATACACAAATCAAAGTATTCCTGCTGCATTACTGTATAGTTTGACCTGCAAAATGTGAGCTGAATAAACCATTTCTGTATTAAACTTGCAAGGCAGCTGACAATTTGCAGAGTGCAACCACACTCACCTTAGGAAGGGCCATTTCTACAATGAAATTAAATGGAAAGACATTTGTTTGGTCATTGATGATTAGTCCTATAATATATTGATTAAATACAGATCAAGTAGGAAGGAGTACCTCTACAACTGTCAGCTCATTTAATACTTACAAGTTCTCCTGAAGCTTGCTGGAATCCTGCTTCGTTCCCAGCTGGCTCATCAAATTCTTTATTTGAGCAGCTGAAGATAAAGAGATCACACAATGAGTTAGCAAGACAGATTCTAGTGTCTTATTCCTTGTTAAAAGCATTCTTCTGACTTTCCCCCAAAGATTTATCTTAGTGTTTGACTCAAGCTGGTGCAACAACACTTAGTTTTTGCTTTAAATACAAAGTGTATTTTAAACATGCCCATTTGAGGGGAATCAGCTTGTTCAAGGGCAGAGACTGGCAGGACAAGGGGTCCAACCCCCTGCCAAAGCAGGGTCCCTAGGACAGGGCACACAGGTCGGTGTGACCTGAAGGGAGCTTATAAGCAGGAGGGGATTCAACTGTTTAAAAGGATAGACACTGGCAGGACAAGGGGGATGGAGTGAAGCTGGAGGAGGGAAGGGTTAGAGGAGAGATTGGGGGGAAGTTCTTTGCAGAGAGAGTGGTGAGGGGCTGGAACAGGCTGCCCAGAGAGGGGGTGGGTGCCCCGTGTCTGGGGGTGTTCAAGGCCAGGTTGGATGGGGCCCTGGGCAACCTTGTGTAGCTCCAGGCCTGAGGTTGGTGTCCCTGCCTGTGGCAGGGGGTTGGAGCTCTGTGACCCTTGGGATCCCTTCCAACCCAGACCAGGCTGGGATTCTATTATTCAGATATGATCCAGCTCAACAGACTGCCTTTCAGATACAAGAATGGTAGGAAGGCATTCTTACCCTGAAGACAAGACAGTGTAGCTAAAAGCTTATAAACTCCTTTTCCTCAACCTTTTTAGACAAACAATATAGCTGTTTGTTTCTACCAGCCTTGCTATTTATACATTTGAGACTCTCACTGCTGCAGAACTACTGTATGGATGTCTGTATGATGTATTGCCACTTTCACATATTCTGAAGTTAAATTATTAGTGCTCTGTTAAAAAAAAAATTGGAAAGAAAAAGCCAAGGGTTGCTATCAGTGAAGGAAAGACTCCTGTATTTTTCTACTTATGATAACCCAAAGCTTCTGCAACACTAACACAAACACTGTCAAGAGGAGCAGACAGCAATGGTGCACTTCACTGTTAACTCCCATCGATTTGGAATCATGTTGTAGCAAGAAGAGATACTCTTGCCCTCTTTCACCCCATCTCCTATCTTTTTCCACTATTTTCCTTGTGTAGGCACTGGTGATCATGCAACCATACAACAAATCACATCAAACCATTAACCTGCCTGAAAAAAGCAAGTACCACCTTCTCTCCCCACTCCCCCTGCCTCAGAGGGCTGTATTTTTGACAGATCAACAAGCTGCTCTACTTCACTCCACAGATGAGCAGGTTTCAGCCCTGCTGAAGGTGCTGGGTGCACCACTTCACACAGCAGTATATAGCTTGATTGGCTCAACCCCATCAGGGAATCATATGCTATCCCTTCCAGCATGGAGAGAGGAAGGAGGATCAACTCAGCTGAGCTCCACAAGCAGCTGAACTCATTTGAAATACCCCACCAGCTTAATGAGTTATTTCCCATTCAGTGGTGTCCTGCAGGTGTAACTCCTGCTTTCAGCTTACCAGGGCCACTGCAGCTGATTAAACACATTGCTGAAGAGACATCAGCTTCCTGAAACAGCCCCTTCTTTTAAAGTGATATCCAATAGCTTAAACTGTGTCAGCCAAACTATGGCTGCAATAGAACTTAATCAGTAATTAGGCAATTAGTGTTCTCACTGAGAATCCGAGCTTTTTAGACAAATAATCACAGAATCACAGAGCTGTAGGGGTTGGAAGGGGCCTCCAGAGCCCATGGGGTCCCACCCCCTGCCAAAGCAGGGTCCCTAGGACAGGGCACACAGGGCGGTGTCCAGACGGGGCTGGAATCTCTCCAGAGAAGGAGACTCCACACCCCCTGGGCAGCCTGTCCCAGGGCTCCCTCACCCTCACTGGGGAAAAGTTCTGCCCCATGGTGCTGTGGAACTCCCTGTGCTCCAACTTGCAGCCATTGCCCCTTGTCCTGTCCCCACAGACACTGAGAAGGGGCTGGCCATTCCCCCTGCATCCCATCCTTCAGATATTGATGGACATTCAGAAGGTCCCCCCTGAGTCTTCTTCTCTCCAGGCTGAACAGCCCCAGCTCACCCAGCCTTTCCTCCCAGGGGAGATGCTCCAGGCCCTTCAGCATCTCCTCAGCCTCCTCTGGACTCTCTCCAGGAGATCCCTGGCTGTTTGATCCCAGGGAGCCCAGCATTGGACACAACACTCCAGCTGGGGCCTGAGCAGGGCAGAGCAGAGGGGGAGGATCCCCTCCTGTCACCTGCTGCCCACACTCCTCCTGATGCCCCCAGGATCCCATTGTCTCTCTCAGCCCCAGGGCACACTGCTGGCTCATGGCCACCCTGTCACCCACCAGCACCCCCAGGTCCTTCTCCACAGAGCTCCTCTCCAGCAGCTCCCCCCCAGCCTGTCCTGATTCCAGCAGTTATTCCTCCCCAGGGGCCAGACTCTCCACTTGCTGTTGTTGAATCTCATCTGGTCTCTCCCTGCCCAGCTCTCCAGCCTGGCCAGGTCTCTGGATGGCAGCGCAGTGTCCTGCCTGTCAGCCACCCCTCCCAGCTCTGGATCATCAGCACTTGCTGAGGGTGGGTGCTGTTCCCTCAGCAAGGTCACAGAATCATAATATAGCTGTTTGTTTCTATCAGCCTTGCTATTTGTACATTTTAGACTATCACATGTATGTCTGTATGATGAATTGCCACTTTCACATATTCTGAAGTGAAATTATTGGTGTACTTATTTCTACTAGCTCAGGCAGTGTGAGTGTTAAGAGACTTCTCACACCCTCAGCTGAACGTGGCTTCCAGCAAGCAAGACCACACATATTCCACAGCTGTGAGCTGCAGGGAGGCCAGAGAGCTTCAGTCAGGATAATCTGAGAAGTGGCACATGGACTATACTGTGTGTGGATACAAGGACTTTACAAATGGCATGAGTGCTACAACATCTGGGGACTCTGGGCTGTATTTATTTCTCCATGGAGGAGATCCTTGTCCACACCACACAGCGTGCTGCCTGTGCTGGTCTGAGCTACGTTTCAGCAGGTTGCCCTGCTTCATTTATGTCAGCCAACACCAACAGACAGGATCTACCCAAAATGAGAGCAAAGTGCCTGGGAGAGCACAGGAAGGGGCTGGAGATCTTTAAATTTTCTGTTGGTTTTCTGATATATTTTGGGTACACACATCAACAAGTTTCAGCCTCCAAACCCTTTCAATTTGAGGCTGTAAAGCATTCCACAGACTGACTGCTTTACTTAAAACTTTTCAATCCCTGCTCCAGGTCTTCAATAACATAAGAGTCTGACAAGCAACAGTTCTGCCAGCTCAGCTCACTGGTCTTCTGTACATTTTGTATGAAATCCCAGCTCTACTGAGTTTCCCAAGCCAGCTGTGTGCACTGTTTGCTTACTGTTTTCCTTACACAGAATGAAAGAAAAAACAAGGACAGGCCTAAGGCTTCAATATTTCTTCTTCTCCTGGGTTTGAATGGAAAGCTTTTCTAAAATACACAGTAAAGTTAATTACCAGAACGTTAAGTCAGATCATTTGATAAAAGCTCTCAGAATACTTGTTTCATTTGAGATAGGCAGCACAGAGATAGACTGGTCATGAGACAGAAGAAGCTCATCCTATGAGATCATAGAATCACAGGGGTTGGAAGGGCCCTCCAGAGCCCATGGGGTCCCACCCCCTGCCAAAGCAGGGTCCCTAGGACAGGGCACACAGGTCGGTGTCCAGACGGGGCTGGAATCTCTCCAGAGAAGGAGACTCCACACCCCCTGGGCAGCCTGTCCCAGGGCTCCCTCACCCTCACTGGGGAAAAGTTCTGCCCCAGGTTGCTGCGAAACTCCCTGTGCTCCAACTTGCAGCCATTGCCCCTTGTCCTGTCCCCACAGACACTGAGAAGGGGCTGGCCATTTCCCCTGCATCCCATCCTTCAGATATTGATAGACATTCATAAGGTCCCCCCTGAGTCTTCTTCTCTCCAGGCTGAACAGCCCCAGCTCACCCAGCCTTTCCTCCCAGGGGAGATGCTCCAGGCCCTTCAGCATCTCCTCAGCCTCCTCTGGACTCTCTCCAGGAGATCCCTGGCTGTTTGATCCCAGGGAGCCCAGCACTGGACACAACACTCCAGCTGGGGCCTGAGTAGGGCAGAGCAGAGGGGGAGGATCCCCTCCTGTCACCTGCTGCCCACACTCCTCCTGATGCCCCCAGGATCCCATTGTCTCTCTCAGCCCCAGGGCACACTGCTGGCTCATGGCCACCCTGTCACCCACCAGCACCCCCAGGTCCTTCTCCACAGAGCTCCTCTCCAGCAGCTCCCCCCCAGTCTGTCCTGATTCCAGCAGTTATTCCTCCCCAGGAGCAAGAGATAGAGAAGTCACACTGCTTCTCAGGGGCGGCTCACAGAGGTGCCATGGGGGGGGGGGGGGGGGGGGGGGAATGGAACAGCAACACCACAAAAACAAACCAAGAAAAGGGAAAAACTCCAGACAGCCCCTGTTATTTGGTGAACTTAGAAGCAACTGAACTAGCAGCCGTGCCTCTACCAAGAGGAAGTAAACATCACTGAGCAAAAGCAAACTCGTTTGGAGAAGTCAGAGACTTTCAGAGGAAGCACCACGTTCAGCTGGCCTTGTCCCTGAACACTCCCATGGGGACTCAGAGAGCTCATGCCTCTGTAGCAAGGGCTGTATCCTTATGAAGCGCTTGTGCCAAGGGCTTTTTTTGGAAGTGCTTCGCTCTAGTAAGCAGGATTTCAGCGATCAATCCTGGGATTTCAATTATTCGCTCACAAGACCAATAACTTTCTGTAAGGAGAACTGTATGCAGAGGAAACACCACCACCACCGGCTGAGGAGCAACCTGTCCCCTGCGGGGCTGCCGGCAGGGGCACAAGCAAACAGCAAGCTCCTACCAGCCCTGAGAGCCCCCTGCCAGAGCCGCTGCTCCCCGGCCTGAGGCGGGTGCCAGCCCTGGGCTCCCCGCTGCCGCCCGAGCGCGAAGGCGCCTCAGGCCGAGCCAGAGGCCGGGCTGTCTCCGGGGGTGGCAGGGAGCTTCGGCTCCCCTGGGGAGGGGGCGCAGCCGGGTGTCAGCGCCACAAACCCCGCAGCAAAGCCCCCGGGACACGCATTTGAGCTCCGCCAGCGCCCCAGCCGCCAGGCCGGTTGTACGGGAGGCAGCTGCCGGCCGGGCCGGGCGCTCGGCCGCGGCCAGCCGAGGCACGGGGCGAGTCCCGGCCCTCCGCCCGCCCGGCACCGCCCTGGCCAGAGCTCGGCCAGCCCCGAGAAGAGCCCCCGGCCCCCCCGCTGCTCGCGGGGCGCTGCCGGGCCGCCCCTGCCCCCCGGGCCGCCCCTGCCCCCGGGCCCGGCGCACTCACTGTACTGCGCGATGCGCTGCACGTTGGCGCTGCATGTCTGGATGATGCCGCCGAAGTCCCGCGGCGGAGGCGGCGCGCTGGGGCGGAAGGGGTCCAGCGGGCCGTACGACATGGCCGGGGCGGCGACGGGACGGGACGGGAAGGAACGAGTGCGGCTCCGCCGGGCCCGGCTGACAGAACCCCGGCAGGTCTCTGCGCATGCGCAGCCGCTGCTGACGGAGGGACCGCATATGCGCGGGGCGCGGCTGGCCGAGCCTGCGCGTTCGAGGGGTGGCGAGAGCACGAGGTGCCATGGGAACAGGCTCCGCCCCGCCTCACCCCGGCTCCGCCTCAGCGGGCGGGGCGGGGGGAGCGGCCGGGCCGAGGCGGGGCGGGGGCGGGGGCGCCTCTCAACGCGCGCCCAGAGGCGGCCATGGGGATGATCTGAGGGCTGGAGCAGCTCTCCTACAAAGACAGGCTGAGAGAGATGGGCTGGGTCAGCCTGGGGAAGAGAAGGCTGTGGGGAGACCTCAGAGCCCCTTCCAGCCCCTGAAGGAGCTACAGGGAAGCTGGGCAGGGCTGTTTGTAAGGGCAGGGAGCGATGGGACGAGGGGCCATGGGTTAAACTAGAGCAGGGCAGGGTTAGGTGAGCCCTGAGGAAGAAGTTCTTCACTCTGTGGGTGCTGAGACACTGGCACAGGGTGCCCAGAGGGGTGGTGGAGGCCCCATCCCTGGAGACATCCTGTGACCAGTGGTGTCCCCAGGGCTGGGTGCTGGGTCCAGTCCTGTTCAATATCTTCATTGACACCTTGCTGAGGGAACAGCACCCACCCTCAGCAAGTACCTGATGATCCAGAGCTGGGAGGGGTGGCTGACAGGCAGGACACTGCGCTGCCATCCAGAGACCTGGCCAGGCTGGAGAGCTGGGCAGGGAGAGACCAGATGAGATTGAACAACAGCAAGTGGAGAGTCTGGCACCTGGGGAGGAATAACCGACTGTATCAGTACAGGCTGGGGACGACCTGTTGGAAAAGAGCTCTGTGGAGAAGGAGCTGGGGGTGCTGGTTGATGAGAAGTTGGCTATGAGACAGCAGTGTGCCCTGGTGGCCAAGAGAGCCAATGGGATCCTGGGGGCATCAGGAAGAGTGTGTCCAGCAGGTCGAAGGAAGTGATCCTCCCCCTCTGCTCTGCGTTGGTCAGGCCCCACCTGGAATACTGTGTCCAGTGCTGGGCTCCCTGGGATAAAAAAGACAGGGACCTTCTGGAGAGAGTCCAGAGAAGGGCGACAAAGTTGATTAGGGGTCTGGAACATCTCCCCTGTGAGGAAAGGCTGAGTGAGCTGGGGCTGTTCAGCCTGGAGAAAAGAAGCCTTAGGGGGGACCTAATTAGTGTTTATAAATATCTTAGACATGGGATGCAGGGGAAATGGCCAGCCCCTTCTCAGTGTCTGTGGGGACAGGACAAGGGGCAATGGCTGTAAGCTGGAGCACAGAAGTTCCACACCAACCTGGGGCAGAACTTTTCCCCAGTGAGGGTGAGGGAGCCCTGGGACAGGCTGCCCAGGGGGTGTGGAGTCTCCTTCTCTGGAGAGATTCAAGTCTCATCTGGACGCCTATCTAGGTAATATGAGATAGGGAGCTGCTTTGGCAGGGGGTTGGACCCGATGATCTCTTGAGGTCCCTTCCAACCCCTAAGATTCTGTGATTCTGTGATTCTGTGACATTCAAGGTCAGGGCGGATGAAGCTCTGAGGACAGCACACTGACCTGCCCTGTCTTGCTGCTGGTCATCACACGTGCTGCTCCCTGGAGAAAGCTGCTGCTTCTCTCTCTGGCTCCCACCTTTGTACAATCACTTCCCAGGGATGCACATGGCTCTGGTCTGCACCAGTGGTTCTCCAGCTCCTGGTCCTGAGCTGCCCCCAAGTCTCCTGTCCAGGACTGCTCACAAGGGCATGGAGTGATAGGACAAGGGGTGATGTGTTTAAAACGAGAAAAGGGGAGATTTATTTTGGATGTTAGAAAAAAGTCTTCAATCTGAAGGTGGTGGATTGCTGGCACAGGGTGCCCAGAGAGGTGGTGGAGGCCCCATCCCTGGAGACATTCAGTATCAGGGTGGATGAAGCTCTGAGCACCCTGATCTAGTTCAGGGTGTCCCTGCTCACTGCAGGGACTGGATGGCCTCTGAAGGGCCCTTCAGCCTAATGCAGCCTGTGATTCTGTTCTGTGCCCACAGCTGTACAGCAGGGCGCTGGGGGCTGGCGTGGCTGTGCCTCCTTGTACATGGTTCCATTACTGAGCAGTACTGCTGCAGGGGGATTGCGAGGGGAAGCTGTGCCAGTGCCCCTGCCAGGGCTCACAGCAGTGCTTTGGATGAGCTGCATCAGAAACTGATTGCTTTGCTCAGGTGTCCTGGTTTTGGCCAGGATAGTTCTTTTCTAGTACCACGTGGATGCCTGTTTGGGAGTCAGGATGAGAGCAGTGCTGATCACACATGGATGTTTCTAGCTGTTGCTCAGCAATCAAGGACTTTTCAGTTGTTCATATTTCAGGACTTTTCAGTTGTTCATATTTCCCTGCTAACAAGAAAGGAGGGGGCACAGCCAGGAGAGGTGACCTGAACTGGCCAAAGGGGGTATTCCATACCAATTATGTGATGTTCAGCATAAAGTGGAGCTGGTGAGGGGAGGAGCAGGACCTCCAGGATGGACAGTTTTGGAGACAGTCCAGTTTCGGGACAGCTCTGAGCTGTACAGCCTGAGATGTGTGGTTTGGTGAGAAACCACATTGTGTGTCACCAGTGGCATATATTCTGCTATAAAGTCCTGTTCTTCTTATTATATCCATTTCTCTGCTATCCCAGTAAACTGTCCTTATCCCAACCCACAAGGTTTTGGTTCCTTGGGTTTTCTTCTCCCTTCCTTTCTCCCCGCGTCAACTCTCCCAACCCCCCTTTAAAAGAACAAGTGGCTCTCACCTGGGGAAAACCCAGGACATGAGGACATGCCCTTTCCTGATCTGCCTTATCCTGTGCCCTCTGCAGGGCTCCCTAAGGGGAGCAGGGGAATGTGTCACTGCAGGCCTAGGAAAACCCAAGACTGTTTTGATCATAACCTGGCTCGTGTGAGTGCAATGTGAATCATAGAATCCCAGCCTGGTCTGGGTTGGAAGGGACCCCAAGGGTCACAGAGCTCCAACCCCCTGCCACAGGCAGGGACACCAACCTCAGGCCTGGAGCTACACAAGGTTGCCCAGGGCCCCATCCAACCTGGCCTTGAACACCCCCAGGGACGGGGCACCCACCCCCTCTCTGGGCAGCCCCTTCCAGCCCCTCACCACTCTCTCTGCAAAGAACTTCCCCCAATCTCTCCTCTAACCCTTCCCTCCTCCAGCTTCACTCCATCCCCCTTGTCCTGCCAGTCTCTGCCCTTGAACAAGCTGATTCCCCTCCTGTGTCTCTGCTCCCTTCAGGCACTGGCAGGCTGCAATGAGGTCCCCCCACAGCCTTCTCTTCTCCAGGCTGACCCAGCCCAGCTCCCTCAGCCTCTCTCCAGAGGGGAGCTGCTCCAGCCCTCTGAGCATCTCTGTGGCTCCTCTGACCCCTCTCCAACAGCCCCACATCTCTCTTGTGTTGGGCCCCAGCTCTGGACACAGGATCCAGCTGGGGCCTGGTGAGGGCAGAGCAGAGAGGGACAATCCCCTCCCTGTCCCTGCTGCCACCCCTCTGCTGATGGAGCCCAGGATCCCATCACCCTTCCCAGCTGCCAGAGCCACTGCTGCTCATGGGGAGTTTTTCCCCCCTCAGAACCCCCAGGTCCTTCTCACAGGGCTGCTCTCCAGGGGCTCCTCTCCCAGTCTGTTTATCTGTCTGGGATTCTTCTGGTAACTAGCAGTTTAGGCCTATTTCAATGAGGCAAATCCTGCTGTAGCCCCACTGAAAGGCTTACAATGCATCAGCCTTTCTGAGGGGCCTACGATTTATAACTTGTCAATAAAACTAATAGTATAGTGACTAATTTTTTAGAAGTAGAGCCTATATGATTAACCTTTATCCCTTACATTGCCATCATTATAGAGCTGTCAAAGACAATTATGACTATTTCCACAAAAGACTGCTTCAAATTGCATCTGGAAACAAGGCACACACACGCTGGCCCCTGTGGAAATGCCTTTTACAAGGCAGCAGAGCAATTTAATTTAAATAATAGTTTATATAATTTGGTAGGTCAGATAAATCATTTTAATCCAGCTAAGACTGTAAAGTTAGTTTCTTTTTTTCCTATTTTAATTTCAGCTTGAAATATATGATGAACTCAACTATAGGTTTTTTAATGCCAACACTGGAGATGATTATACCTGAACTGAACAACAATATCCGGGGTCAACAAACAAAACCATCACTGACAGTCTTGAAGGTACTGAAGTGGCATTCCCCCTGCTAGTATAAACAGCCCCCAGGACCTGAAAATGCAGCCTCTGAAGAAGAAAAATGCTTCCAATAAATTAATGAGGTGCCTGTGAGCATTTATTGCACAGGCATGTTCATGTTTAAGGCTTCACTCAAAGGTGGAATCACATCAGTGACTGAAGGTTAGGTGTTCTCACTGCTTTCACGTAGCAGGTGCTGTTGGGGGAGGTGGACATGTCACCTTGCTGAAGCTATTCAGTTTTGATTTGGTCCAGTTCAGTATTTGATTTTGAGTTTTCCATGTTTTTTGTTAGTGAAGCTGCTGCTGTTTCCATTTCTGTCTGATAAGGACAACAAAAAAGAGTTGATTTGATATAAAAAGCCCTGATATTTCAATGTGTATTCACATTAACAATATGACCTGGCCAGGCTGGAGAGCTGGGGCAGGGAGAGACCAGATGAGATTCAACAACAGCAAGTGGAGAGTCTGGCACCTGGGGAGGAACAACTGCTGGAATCAGGACAGGCTGGGGGGAGCTGCTGGAGAGGAGCTCTGTGGAGAAGGACCTGGGGGTGCTGGTGGGTGACAGGGTGGCCATGAGCCAGCAGTGTGCCCTGGGGCTGAGAGAGACAATGGGATCCTGGGGGCATCAGGAGGAGTGTGGGCAGCAGGTGACAGGAGGGGATCCTCCCCCTCTGCTCTGCCCTGCTCAGGCCTCAGCTGGAGTGTTGTGTCCAGTGCTGGGCTCCCTGGGATCCAACAGCCAGGGATCTCCTGGAGAGAGTCCAGAGAGGCTGAGGAGATGCTGAAGGGCCTGGAGCATCTCCCCTGGGGAGGAAAGGCTGGGTGAGCTGGGGCTGTTCAGCCTGGAGAGAAGAAGACTCAGGGGGGACCTTATGAATGTCTATCAATATCTGAAGGATGGGATGCAGGGGAAATGGCCAGCCCCTTCTCAGTGTCTGTGGGGACAGGGACAAGGGGCAATGGCTGCAAGTTGGAGCACAGGAAGTTCCACAGCAACCTGGGGCAGAACTTTTCCCCAGTGAGGGTGAGGGAGCCCTGGGACAGGCTGCCCAGGGGGTGTGGAGTCTCCTTCTCTGGAGAGATTCCGGCCCCGTCTGGACACCGACCTGTGTGCCCTGTCCTAGGGACCCTGCTTTGGCAGGGGGTGGGACCCCATCGACTCTGGAGGCCCTTTCCAACCCCTGTGATTCTATGATTCTGTGAATATCAGAATATCAACCAGAAGGAAAGCCATTCGAAATAGAAAAATAGAGAATCTTTTTAAGTGTTGAAAACAATTTAAATTTAAAATTCACTCTATTTGTAGGGTTTCTCAACTTAGCTCTTTTTGTTCAACCAGTAACACAATGCTAGCCTTCAAATTAAGAGTAAAGAAATTTAAGTTAGGATCCATTTCAGCTGCCAACTGCAGAAGCTGTTTGAAGGAAAGTGCATCCAATCTTGGAAGAAACTCTGAGACATGCCCTGTAACAGGTAACAAAGTCAGTGTGTGTGGCGACTGGCAGAGAGCTACACACAATTCAATATGAATCGTAGGTGAAGCCATTTTATGAGGTGAAATCCCCCAGATTCTAGACCTTTCTTACTGCAAACCTGGCAAGCTAAAAAACTGCTAATTGGTTACACACACTGTTCACACCATATTGATTGGTTAGTGACTATAACGAGCTCTGATAAACCTATCTGATTAGCTAAACATCCTTAGTTTACCTTTAATACCTAAAAGCATTCCCACACCTGCTGTTTGACCCTCTTGTTATGGTTGGTTCCTGACATGATCTGTTACTCCCAAATCCCTTCCATAACTGCTTCTTGGTTTAGGGCAGCCTGTACCCCTATCAGCAAGGCTGCTGTGTTTGGAGAATGTGATTATTAGGATCCTCTCAGCATGACAAACTTTTCCTGTCTCATGGGAACCAGAATATTGTCAGGGCCTAAATCTTGGGAGAAGAGAGCTAGGCCGCGGCAGGCCTCCTGCCTTCCCTGACAAGTGTGTGTATAACTAAAATTGAGTGTTCACAATTCTTTGAGAAATGCCTGGTACAGTAACATGTTTCTAATTACACAGTGTCCACCATGGGTCAAGATTGTGTTAAATAGGGAGCAGGGTTATGGGTGTCTTGCACTTGGGCCAGAGGAATCCCAGGCAGATAAACAGACTGGGAGAGGAGCCCCTGGAGAGCAGCCCTGTGAGAAGGACCTGGGGGGTTCTGGGGGGGAGAAAACTCCCCATGAGCAGCAGTGGCTCTGGCAGCTGGGAAGGGTGATGGGATCCTGGGCTCCATCAGCAGAGGGGTGGCAGCAGGGACAGGGAGGGGGATTGTCCCTCTCTGCTCTGCCCTCACCAGGCCCCAGCTGGATCCTGTGTCCAGAGCTGGGGCCCAACACAAGAGAGATGTGGGGCTGTTGGAGAGGGGTCAGAGGAGCCACGGAGATGCTCAGAGGGCTGGAGCAGCTCCCCTCTGGAGAGAGGCTGAGGGAGCTGGGCTGGGTCAGCCTGGAGAAGAGAAGGCTGTGGGGGGACCTCATTGCAGCCTGCCAGTTATTCCAGGGCCAGATTGAGACACAAACCAGGTCAGATGCCATCAAAAAAGGAGGTTTAATAGTTACATGAAAATTCACAGAGATGCAAGAAAGAGAGAGAGAAAGATGGGGAAAGGAAACGGGGGAAGGGGGAAAAGGGGAAAAGGGGAAAGGGGGAAGGGGGGAAGGGGAAGTGAAGTGAAGGGAAAAGGGAAGGGAAAGGACAGGGAAAGGGAAAGGAAAGGAAGGGGAAGGGGAAGGGGAAGGGGAAGGGGAAGGGGAAGGGGAAGGGAAATGGAAATGGGAAGGGAAGGGAAGGGAAGGGAAGGGAAGGGAAGGGAAGGGAAGGGAAGGGAAGGGAAGGGAAGGGAAGGGGAAGGGAAGGGAAGGGAAGGGAAGGGAAAGGTGAAAGGAAGGGAAATGGAAATGGAAATGGAAATGGAAAGGGAAATGGGAGGGAAGGGAAAGGGGAAGGGGAAAGGGGAAGGGAAGGGAAGGGAAGGGGAAGGGAAGGGAAGGGAAGGGAAGGGAAGGGAAGGGAAGGGAAGGGAAGGGAAGGGAAGGGAAAGGGAAGGGAAGGGAAGGGAAAGGGAAGGGAAGGGACGGGAAGGGAAGGGAAGGAAGGGAAGGGAAGGGAAGGGGGAAGGGAAGAGAACGGAAAGGGAAGGGAAGGGAAAGGTGAAAGGAAGGGGAAGGGAAATGGAAATGGAAATGGGAAAGGGAAATGTGAGGGAAGGGAAAGGGAAAGGGAAGGGAAGGGAAAGGTGAAGGAAGGGAAAGGGGAAGGGGGAAAGGGGGAAGGGGAAGTGAAGTGAAGGGAAAAGGGAAGGGAAGGGAAGGGAAGGGAAGGGAAGGGAAGGGAAGGGAAGGGAAGGGAAGGAAGGGAAGGGAAGGGAAGGGAAGGGAAGGGGAAGGGAAGGGAAGGGAAGGGATGGAAGGGAAGGGAAGGGAAGGGGAAGGGGGGAAGGGAAGGGGGAAGGGGAAAGGGGGAAGGGGGAAGTGAAGTGAAGGGAAAGGGAAGGGAAAGGACAGGGAAAGGGAAAGGAAATGAAGGGGAAATGGAATGGAAATGGAAGGGAAGGGAAGGGATGGGAAGGGAAGGGAAGGGAAGGGAAGGGAAGGGAAGGGAAGGGAAAGGTGAAAGGAAGGGGAAGGGAAATGGAAATGGAAATGGAAAGGGAAATGGGAGGGAAGGGAAAGGGAAAGGACAGGGAAGGGAAAGGTGAAGGGAAGGGAAAGGGAAGGGTAAGGGGGGAAGGGGAAGTGAAGTGAAGGGTAAAGGGAAGGGAAAAGGACAGGGAAAGGGAAAGGAAAGGAAGGGGGAAGGGAAATGGAACTGGAAATGGAAATGGAATTGGAAATGGAAAGGGAATGGGAAAGGGAGGGAGGGAAGGGAAGGGAAGGGAAGGGGAAGGGAAGGGAAGGGAAGGGAAGGGAGGGAAGGGAAGGGAAGGAAGGGAAGGGAAGGGAAGGGAAGGGAAGGTAGGGAAGGGAAGGGAAGGGAAGGGAGGGAAGGGGTAAGGGGAAGGGAAGGGAAGGGAAGGGAAGGGAAGGGAAGGGAAGGGAAAGGAAAGGGGAAGGGAAGGCTCTTTCTTCTTTCTTCTCATCTTCTACCTCTTCTTTCTTCTTCTCAGCTTCTACTTTCTCCTCATCTTCTATCTTCTTTCTTTCATCTCAGCAGGGAGAAGGGTCGCAGGATTAGACAGATGGCTCTTCTTCGTCAGGGGCAGCACCACCTTGCCTTGGTGGTGATCATGATTATTATTCAATTACTCAAAAAACCCATGATTTTCTAAGAAGTTAAAAAACCAATTTATTAAAAAAAAATAAAGGAGTCTTCTCATCCTCTTCTTTTCTTCTCATCGTCGACCTCTTCTTTCTTCTTCTCAGCTTCTACCTTCTTGTTCTTCTCAGCTTCTACTTTCTCCTCATCTTCTATCTTCTCTTTCTTCCTCTCATCTCAGCAGGGGCAAGGGTCGTGGGGTTGGACAGATGGCTCCTCTTCGTCGGGGGGCAGCACCACCTTGCCTTAGTGGTGGTGATTCAATTACTCAAAAAATAGATTTTCTAAGAAGATAAAAAAGCTAATTTATTTTTTAAAAAAAGGAGTAAAAACAATTTTCTAATAGGATGAAAAAAATTTTTAAAAAGCTAATTTTCTGTAAAAGTCCAATAATCTTAATTAATAAAAGTTTCCAGTTCACACTTTCAGGCAGATGTTCTCCAGCTCTCTTGCATAAACTCCAGGGTTCACCAATGGCTCCGATCTTCTGCTGCTACAGGAAATTCTAAAGGTGTTTTAAGTCTTTGAATTCAGTTCAGTGAGTCTGTTCTCTAACCAGTTCTTCCCAGAACTGAAGGCTTCAGGCAGGCAAACAAGCTGTCCATTGGAATTCCAATAAAGATGGTAGGAAGTCATCTGCTGGTTGATTCCTCTGGTGGCTTCTGCTGGTTGACTCTTCTGGTGGCTTCTGCTGGTTGACTCTTCTGGTGGCTTCTGGTCCGGTCCGGCAGCTGTCCCCATGGTGCAGAGTGGTAATAACCTGGAGGTGGTCTTCTACTGCAGAGAGCTTGCCTAAAAGCAACCCCAAGGAACAAGAGTATCATCCATTTGATTGCTGAAAAGAAATACCCAAAGCTGTGCAGCTGTGGCTCCTCTGCCCTGCCACAGTGTCCACTCATCCGTCCCCGGGTCGCTCCCCAGATCTCACCTGGGAGCTGACAGGCTGACCTAGAACAAGGCTTTGCTCCCTCGGTCCTGCTCTGGGAAGCCAAAGCAGTCGGCGCCAAGGCTCCAGCGTGGAAGCGGCGCCTGTCCCCACCCCTCCCCAGGCAGGACATCAGCTTCCCAAACTGACGCCGTGTTGAAGGAGCTGCATTAGCAGCTGCCCTGTGCCACCCGCTCCTTCCAACAGCCTTGTACCGCCTCGTCCTGCAGTGCAGTCGTGCACTTGCTGCCCCCTCCCAGGAACTGTGAAAGATGGGACCCAACCTCATCTGCTTACCCACTTGAAGGGGCTTCCACTACAGCATCCATTCAGTGTGACTGGATCTGGGCTTCTTCGCAGGGGGTGGTGCTGGGCTGGCTGCGGGCAGCTGGGTGTCTGGCAGCATGCACCAGGAAGGCCTCTTCGTCCCGCGTCTCCCATTCTGGCCAAGCTTCTTTGGCTCATCCTCTTCTTTCTTCTTCTCTTTGATGTCTTCTTTCTTCTTCTCCTCATCTTCTACCTTGTTGCTTTTCTTCCCATCTTCTACCTTGTCTTTCGTCTTCTGATCTTCTGCCTTTTCATCATTCTTCTCATCTTTGGCCTTTTCTTTCCTCTTCACATCTTCTACACTGTCCTTCTCGTCTTCTAGCTTCTCTTTCCTCTTCTCACCTTCTTTCTTCTCCCTCCTCTCCTTTCTTCCCCTCTTCCTTCTTCCCCTCTTCTTTCTTCTCCTCCTCCTCGCCCTCCGCCCTGCTGTCCACTTCCATCCCGCTCTCCTCTTCCCTTCTGCTGCCCACTCCCACCCTGCCGGCTCCTCCCGTGCTGCTGGCAGCTGCCCTTCCCTGCTCCTTGCCCTGCCCGCCCTGCCTTCCCGTCTTGCCTGCCCATCCCGTGCCGGCTGCCGGGCTCTCGCTGCCGCCCCCCCGCTGATGGGCTGCCGGCACCCCCGCGGCGTCACTCCCCCTGCCTTTCTCGGGCGGGGGGAGCGGCAGCCGCCGCTTGGCCGCCGGGCCGGCCGCTGCCGAGGGTCCCTGCGGGCTCGGGGAGGTGGAGGCAGCCGGAGCCGCCTTCGCGCCGCTCTCGCTCTTCGCCATCCGCCTGAGGCCGGTTCCGCCTGCGGGGGGAGCAGCGCCGCCTGCTGCCGCTACGGGGCCCGTCCGGCGAGTAACGGCCGAGGCCAGCCGCCGCCGCGAGGGGGCGCCGTGCCGCCACGAGCGAGCGGCGGGGATTGGTCGGAGCGCTCGCGCACGGGCTCGGGGCCTCCCCAGCGCCGAGAACAGCCCCGAGCGGGGCCTGTGTCGCCTCTGGGCTCTGCCGGCCGCCGGGTCCGTCGTGCTCCGTGTCCAGCAGGAGCTCCCGAACCGCAGGAGCCAGGGCTGAAAGACACCCCTGGCCTGAGACCTCCCCAGGGAGCCCCCAGCAGCCCCTCTGAGCCCGGGGCTCAGGGAATAGTGTCACAGTGCCCTGTGTCACTCCTCGGCTCTACCTGCGGTCAGAGTCAAACGTGCCCAATGCCCAGAGGAGCTCCCAGAGCACAGGGGCGAGGACTGAGACGTGTTCCTCACCTGGGACCTCCCCACGGAGCCACAGGATGTCCCTCCGACCCTGGGAACAGGCCTTAGAGAGCCCGATGGCATTTCTCCGCTCAGCCAGCATCCCAATTCCGTCATTCCAAATGTCCAGCAGGAGCTCCTAAACCCAAAGTGCAAGGAATGAAAGACACACCTGGCCTGAGACCTCCCCATCTGGCCAAAAGAAGCTCATCTGACCCTGGGGCTCAGGCCTTTCCTAGCCCAGGGAATGGTCCTAACAGTGCCCTGAGTCATTTCCTGACTCCACCAGCAGTCATGTTCAGTCATACTAAATGTCCAGCAACAGCTCCCAAACCAAAGGTGTGAGAACTGAACCACCATCCTGGCCTGAAACCTCCCCATGGAGCCCACAAGATGTCCCTCTGACCCTGGGGCTCGGGCCTTTCCTAGCCCAGGAACAGTCCTTAGAGAGCCCGATGGCATTTCTCCGCTCTAACAGCATTCCATTGCAATCATGCTGAACGTCCAGCAGTAGCTCCCAAAACAAAGGTGCAAGATGTGAAAGACATACCTGGCCTGAAACTTCCCCATGTTGCCCACAAGAAGCCACTCCGACCCTGAGGCTCAGGGCTTTCCTTGCCCCAGGAACAGTCTTAAAACTACCCTATATAATCTTATAGCTCTAGCAGAACTCACATTCAGTAATTCAATACATCCAGCAGTAGCTCCCAAACCAGAACTTCAAGGACTGAAAGAAATACCTGGTCTGAAACCTCCCCGTGTGAAACACAAGCTCTGACCCTGGGTCTCCAGGTTTTCCAAGCCCAGGGAACAGTCCTAACATTGCCACCCCATCAGCATCCATGATCAATTGCCCTGTGCACACTCATCCCCATCCCCAGCTGGGAGCTGGGTGCTGGGAGCTAGATGCTGGGAGATGGGAGCTGGAGCTGGCTGCTGGGACCTGGGTGCTGGGTGCTGGGAGCTGGGAGCTGGGAGCTGGAGCTGGGTGCTGGGAGCCGAGAGCTGGGTGCTAGGAGCTGGATGCTGGATACTGGGAGCCGGGAGGTCCTGGTTCTCAGTAGGCTGAGAGCAACTCTGAGTAAACGCGGGCCCTTAAGGAAGTCCCCAGGCGGCGCTGCTGGGCTGCAGGGTCCTTCCCTCTGCTCCCAGCTCAGCTGTTCTGGAGCTTTCCACCCAGGGTGCTGGGAGTTCCAGGCTCTGGCCCAGCCCCGGTGCTGTGTGGAGCGTGGTGAGAGAGTCACTGAGAGGCTTCAGCCACGGGCACTATTCGGGATGCTCAGGAGCCCCTCATCGTCCCTCTGCACCCCCTAAGCCAGGGCAGGGGTGCAGCCATGTGGGAGCTGATGGAGCACCCTGTGTTACCCAGCTGCCTGGTGCCTCTACACCTGCAGCACCCAGCCTGTGTGCAGGATGGATCCAGGGTGCCCCAGCTGCTTGCCAGGGTGCAGGGACCCCTGCCAGCTGCTGCCCTGGCCCAGCACAGAGCAGACAGGGGCAGATGCAGGGTCTGTACACTGGGAAGGTCAGGAAGGCTGGTGGAGCTCTGCAAGCTGGTCACAGCTGCTGACACCAGAGCAGAAGGGGCCTTTCCTGAACCCAGCTATTTATCCCCAGCTGCTGGGCCAGGCACCATGTGAGGGGCAGGGGCTCCCCCAGCTTCTCCCTTGGACTGGGCAAGCTGGGCAGATCCTGCTGAGCATCTGTGGGGCCTCACTGCAGCATGGACAGTTTGGAACTTCCCTGCAAAGTTACCAGCCTCCAGTAAGTGCCCAGTTCAGCCCCAAACACTTTTTGGCTGTGCAGTCAGTGCTGGGTGAGGGAGCCCTGGGACAGGCTGCCCAGGGGGTGTGGAGTCTCCTTCTCTGGAGAGATTCCAGCCCTGTCTGGACACCGACCTGTGTGCCCTGTCCTAGGGACCCTGCTTTGGCAGGGGGTTGGACCCCATGGGCTCTGGAGGCCCCTTCCAACCCCTACAGCTCTGTGATTCTGTTCACAGCCCTGGATCCTTGGGAGGGATGTGCAGGAGGAACTGGGGGTTGGTGGCAGTCAGGCCCTTAAGGCAGGACCTGGCTCTGTGGGGATGATCCCACAGTGCACAGTCAGAAACCAGCAGGAGTTTTAGCTGCACCTTCCCAAGCTGCCCAACAGCGCAGCACTCGCTGCATGCACACGCTTGAGCTGGGCTTTGTCTGCTCTGAGATGGCTAAAACCAAGCCCCCATGCCTTGGCTAGCTGTTCCTTCCCTGGCAAAGATGTGAAACAGGGACTTTCACATCTCAACCCCACGAGATGCCTTGCTTAGGGTTCCACCTCACTCTGCTGTGTGGGGATACTGGGCAGCACCCTGCCTGCCTCCCCCTTGCTCCAGCAGCTCTGTGAGCAGTGTGCAGCTCCTCTTCCTCTAGGAACATTGGGATCCTCTTTTGCACCACACCAGAAACTCCAAGGAAGCTAGGACTAGGTTTAATTATTAAAACTACTGTTCCATCCCTGACCTGGCTGTGCCCTTTGCTCCTGCACTGCTCACAGGAGAGCACCACAGTGTTACCTGCATCTTCCAGGTGGGACTGTTGTGGTGGCTTTTGGTTGTGGCTCTTTGTAACATGATACAGTGTGCCCAGTAGAACAGCACAGAGGGGATCAGCCAAGGGAAGAGTGAAATAAGCCCCTCTGTCCCCTTCTGATGACTGTATGGGTGCTGTCGGGGAAAGGAAGGGGTGTGCAGAGGGGTGCAGAGAGGATGGAGCGGGCTACACAGCTCTGCACCCATGCAGGGGCAGCCAGATTCATGTGTCTCTGCACACCAAACAGCTGGAGTAGTGGGGATGGAGATGTGGCTCAGGGCCAACAGAGTGGGAGAAGCTCAGAGCACTGTTGAACTGAGGTCTTTCTGCCCCCTTGGTGTTTCAGCAGTCAGGAGCAGGTCATGGACTTTTCTAGCAGGCTGAACTTGTGGAATTCCCTGGAAATGTGAACTCAGGGATATTTCTGGCAAATCTGGAAAGGAAACAACTTTCCATCTGGAGGCTGAAGGATGCAGCCCAGCCCCCTGCACACTGGAAGCTCCTAGTGCTCCTGAGCTGCACACACACAGCTGACAGCAGGACTTGGATGACCTGTCAGAACTTTTCTCAGCCACAGCAATGCCCCACAATCAACTGCCCTTTGTATTTACAGTTGGAACAGGAAAAGCAGGACTTGGTCCATTTCTTGGTGTAGCAATTATGAAGCAACCCAACGGCAGCCTGTCACCAGCATCCCAAACCCAGGGGTGTTGTAATGGGGCATAAACAGCTCCATGGCCCAGCAGAGACCCTCAGCCTCAAACCCTGCTGCGAGGTGGGCCCAGAGGCGCTGCTCTGCTAGGCCACAGTGTGGGGATCCCTCCCTTTCCCTCTCCTTCAGGGCAAAGGCTGAACTGGGAATCGTGCTGGGATCAGGTGTTTGCAAAAGCAGTCACTTGAAAAGCTCTTCCTGTGGTTTCAGCCCTTTGTCTCTGGAATATCACTGGGATTTGGCAAATAGCTGCCCTCCCTAATCCCCCATTCATGCAGGCACATGTGGAAGCTCCTGGGGATCCTGGTTCTACTAGGGGCTGGGCTGCAGCAAAGTGGGACTAACCCCAACAGCAGCATCCACAGGCTGCTGGCCTGGCTCTGGGGAGTGATCACAGCCCTTGTGCATTGATCTTCCTCTCCACACAGAGAGCTGGGGATGCACAGAGCTGCTGATGCAGAAGGGAGATGCCAGCAAGCAGCATGTGCTGTTGGAGAGGGGTCAGAGGAGCCACGGAGATGCTCAGAGGGCTGGAGAACCTCCACTACGAAGAGAGGCTGAGGGAGCTGGGCTGGGTCAGCCTGGAGAAGAGAAGGCTGTGGGGGGACCTCATTGCAGCCTGCCAGTGCCTGAAGGGAGCAGAGACACAGGAGGGGAATCAGCTTGTTCAAGGGCAGAGACTGGCAGGACAAGGGGGATGGAGTGAAGCTGGAGGAGGGAAGGGTTAGATTGGATATTGGGGGGAAGTTTTTTCCAGAGAGAGTGGTGAGGGGCTGGAACAGGCTGCCCAGAGAGGGGGTGGGTGCCCCGTGTCTGGGGGTGTTCAAGGCCAGGTTGGCTGGGGCCCTGGGCAACCTTGTGTAGCTCCAGGCCTGAGGTTGGTGTCCCTGCCTGTGGCAGGGGGTTGGAGCTCTGTGACCCTTGGGGTCCCTTCCAACCCAGACCAGTCTATGATCCCGCTCCTGGCTGCTCCCACATGGAAGCTGATGGCTCCTCAGCATTACCTGCCCTGAGCTGCCAGCTCCATGCAGGTAGCCCTTTGGGTCAGCTGCATGGTCAGGCAGTCCCCCAAGGGGCTGTGCCACACAGCTGCTGTCCCTGCACACTGGACATACCTGGACCTCACTGCTCAAGCAGTTAGTGAGCAACTAACAGCTTCTCCCACAGCATCTCAAACCCTTGGTTGGCACTTCCCTCTGCTCAGCAGGGTCCTTGAGCATAATGAATATGCAGCACATCTCAGTGCCATGGAGCTCCATGAAACACCTGGCTCCAAGGCTCCAAGGCTTCCCCTTTCCCTGCTAACCCTCTGTTACCCAGCCTTCACCCTGACTGAGAAGTTTCTTGTGTTTTGTGGCTTCTTTTCAGAAACATGACTCTGCCTCAGCTGTTTCTTCTTTCTCTGCAGTTTCTCTAGTTTTACGTTATCATTTTTCTGATGAACAGACCAGAACTTCTGGCAACTCACTGCTGTGGGCAGCAGCTGCACCCTACACTGACACCATAGGGCATTCACTGTTTGATTCCTCTTTCTATTCCTCTCCTGATGATTTCTACCCTTCCCTTTGCCTGTCTGGCTCCTCCTGAACAGCAAAATGACATTTTTCATGGGAATATTCCTCGTAGTAAGAGGTTTTCTGAGTGGCCACAGCTCCCTGAGAGCCCAGCACTGTGTGAAGTCAAGATAGACCAACCCTCTGCATGCTTCCTATTCCCCAGTCATTGCTCACCTCATTGCCCAGTCACTCTCCAGTGGCAGATCCTTCACCAGCTCCCTGCATTGGACTTTTGTCTTTGTTACTCTGAGTCACAGGTGCTATCAGCAAACTCCACAACCTCCAGAGCACACACAGTCAATGACAGGGATGTGGAGAAATGCCTCCTCTTTCTGTACTTTCACACTCACAAGACAAGAGTTAAACAAAACATAAAATCTATTTGGAGTATATCAGGATCCAGCCTGGGTGAGGGGACAGGGTGGCTGTGTCCCAGCCATCCTGTCTGGGCAGGGAGGTTGGAGAACCTTCCTTTTTCCCCAAAGACAGAAAAGAGCCTCCTGGTATCTCAGAGAGTTACCTCCACGTGATGGGTTCACTTATGTCCTCAAAGCTCCCAAACCAATCAGGACTGTCACCCAGCAAGCCCCACAGACCACCGTGCCTGGGAGCATCACCCGGTGACTTGGAGCTGGATCAGTGTCAGCTGGATAGCAGAAGCAGAGCTCAACCCTGTTAGGGCCAGTGGGATCCTGGGGGCATCAGGAGGAGTGTGGGCAGCAGGTGACAGGAGGGGATCCTCCCCCTCTGCTCTGCCCTGCTCAGGCCCCAGCTGGAGTGTTGTGTCCAGTGCTGGGCTCCCTGGGATCAAACAGCCAGGGATCTCCTGGAGAGAGTCCAGAGGAGGCTGAGGAGATGCTGAAGGGCCTGGAGCATCTCCCCTGGGAGGAAAGGCTGGGTGAGCTGGGGCTGTTCAGCCTGGAGAGAAGAAGACTCAGGGGGGACCTTCTGAATGTCTATCAATATCTGAAGGATGGGATGCAGGGGAAATGGCCAGCCCCTTCTCAGTGTCTGTGGGGACAGGACAAGGGGCAATGGCTGCAAGTTGGAGCACAGGGAGTTCCACAGCAACCTGGGGCAGAACTTTTCCCCAGTGAGGGTGAGGGAGCCCTGGGACAGGCTGCCCAGGGGGTGTGGAGTCTCCTTCTCTGGAGAGATTCCAGCCCTGTCTGGACACCGACCTGTGTGCCCTGTCCTAGGGACCCTGCTTTGACAGGGGGTGGAACCCCATGGGCTCTGGAGGCCCCTTCCCACCCCTGTGATCCTGTGATTCTCTGAAATTTTTTGGTGATCTTGGATGACTCCAAGAAACTTGTCTGCAGAGAGCTGGGTCACCCCAAGGTGCCGCCCTGCACCTTTGCTGACTGCAGGCTGCCCTGTGATGCTGAGCAGAGGGAGAACTGGAGGTGCTGGAGCTGCAGCAGGTTCTGACTCCAGGCACACAGACCAGGCAGCACAAGGAGGAGTGATCCAAACTGCACCTCACCAAAAGTGGTGATCACTGGGCTCACCCTGCCCAGCCCAGCCAGAAGCATGAGCCCTGTAGCAGGAATCATAAGTGTTTTGAGCCTGGGTTTTCTAAGGAATCAGAGGCTGACAGATACTAACAGTATCTCTTGGGCAAATGAAGAGGTAACACACTCCAGGAGTTCATTCCTGCTCTGAAGTTTGTTTTGTTTGGAAATAATCCCAGCAGCCTGCTCCCCACTTGTTGCTGGGACACAGTGGGGTCACACAGCCTGCACCCCCAAACACAACTGACAGCCTAGAGTGTGCCTGTTTATTTTGGGGTTCAGCTACTTTAAGAAATAAACCCAGTTGCCATCTCCTTGCCCACCACCTGCTGTCCAAGCTGCTGGCTGCTCTGCTGACACACAGACCACAGAGCCCAGCAGGTCAGAAGCAGCATCCCCAGAGCACTGAGGGCCCACACAGGGCTCACCCAGCTCCCACAAGCCCTGCCACGAGCTTTCTGACCAGCTCTCCAGGCTGCACAGAGCAAGGCAGGGATACTGACGGGCAGGGTCAGAGCCATCCAACACCAGCATCCCCAGCCCCAGGGCTGCAGTGCAGGGAAGGGCCAGCTGGGAGCATTCCTGAACTCTGCAAAAGGAACTGGCCAGGAAGCCTTTAAAAAGAAAGCTCTAAGCTCTGGAAGAATAGACCTGCCTTGATTTTCAGAGCCTTTGTGGTGTGGGAACCTGGAGCAGAGAGCTCCTTACAGAGCCACAGCCCAGCTGCCAGCGCTGCTCTTGGTGCAGATGTGGCTGGAGTCACCACCCCCTAGCAAGGCAGCTAGGGCAGGGCTGCCACAGCATCCCACTGCAACAGGGCAGCACCACCATCCACCCTGGGAATCCTCCTCCAGCCCTGGAAGGAGCACCTCATCCTCAGCCACACTGGGGACTGACTTCACCCCAGCACTGAGCTACAAACACATCCCTGCAAGCTGCCAGCACTGCTCTTGGTGCAGATGTGTCTGGAGTCGTCACCCCTCATCTGAGCCCCATGGGGCAGCTACAGCACCCCAACTGCAACAGGGCAGCACCACCATCCACCCTGGGAATCCTCCTCCAGCCCTGGAAGGAGCACCACATCCTCTCAGCCACACTGGGGACTGATTTCACCCCAGCACTGAGCTGCAAACACGTCCCTGCAAGCTGCCAGCACTGCTCTTGGTGCAGATGTGTTTGGAGTCGTCACCCCTCATCTGAGCACTGCAGGGCTGCCACAGCATCCCACTGCAACAGGGCAGCACCACCATGCACCCTGGGAACCCTCCCCCAGCACTGGAAGGAGCACCCCAGGCTCTCAGCCACACTGGGGACTGACTTCACCCCAGCACTGAGCTGCAAACACGTCCCTGCAAGCTGAGCTGTGAGGGGAGCAACACACCCACATCCCACGGAGCGAAGATGCTGCTTCCCCCCGGTGCTCAGCCCCACACTGCACCCCGGCCAGGCAACGAGCACTCAAACAGACCCAGACCGCAGAGAGTTCAGCTTTTATTTGCAAAGTCATCTGTACATTCTCACTCAGCTGTTGAGCGACGGCTGCCAGGAGCCGGCAGCAGCAGAGGGCAGCAGCAGCTCGGGGATAGCAGGAGCTTTTCCAGTGCCTGGAAACAAGAGCCAGCGAAGGAAACAAAACCCCACTGGCTTTTCCATTTCACCTTCTCCCAGTGAGGGAATTAGAGATGGAGTCATCTTTATCGCCTTCAGAGAGGTGGTGGATTTACAGTCCTGTGCGTTCAGCGTAAGGATCTTGGGTTGGGGTAACTATTCTGTAGAGCAGCCTGAAAACTACCCCAGGCTTTGGGGGGGGTGGGTGGTGTTTTCTTTTGGGAAACCAGCACTTTAAAGCTGCAGTACTCTCCGTGCATCCTTCCCAGCAGTCCCAAAGCCAAATAACAAAGAGAGAAGCCCTTCCAAATAAATAATCATAGGAAAATAAATAAGATTAGATCTGGAATATACAGTTACATGGTCTTTATTTGGTTTCAGAGGTGGAAATAAAAGCGGAGCCAGACTGCAGCTTTAAGCCTTGTGCCTGTGTCAGCCTCAAGCACTTGGGAAAATTGTACAGTTGATCAGCTGTCCAGGGGGAGATCCCAGGTTCCTCCCAGGTTCCACATCCAGGAGCCTGTGCACACCCTTCCCCAAGGCATTGCTGTGTTTTTGCTCAGCCAGTTAGCAAAACGCTGGCTGGGGGCAGAGGAAGGTGTAAGTGCCCCTTCCAGAGCTGAACAGACAAAACTGGAGACCTCTTCACTGTCCCAGTAAGAAGTCTCACCAAACATTTCAACCCCACCCATGTTTGCAAGGAGAAACTACCTCAAACCACGCACTGGGGAGCCAACTCCTCTCTCAGGGGATCCTTTAACTTTGGGGGCACCAGAGAATCCTTGAGCAAATCCAGGTCCTGGCAGGGCTGCCAGCTGCCCACACACAGCCTGGCCATGGAAAGTCCTAAGTCCATTACTTCTACTTAAGCCAGAAATCCTGTTAATGCCGTTTGGAGGCAGCTCTCCAGCTCTTGATCTGCTCTCTGGGGGACACAACCCCTTCCCCAGGAACTCCCAAACTGAAAAACCACACAGAAGAGAAAAGCAATCCATGGCAAAGCCAGTGTCCGACGATTGTCTCTTTGGGGAGGTCAGGAATCCAGGAGAGGGCAAGGCAGGGAAGGGAGGAGGTTGGCAGGTGGAGAAGGAAGTTGGAAACAAACTGAAAACCACCGAGACACGAGGAGGAGCTCAAAGCCCCTTCAACAGCTGATGGCACTGGGCTGCTGTTTGCTAACAAAGTCTGAAATGAAGTCAAACTCGTTCTGTCCCAAGAATAGCTCTGGCAGCTCCTGAATCCGGTCCAACCCCAGTTCCAGGACAAGGGATGTCAAGACCTCCTCATCTATGAGATCGGTGTCCATAACGTTCAAGGTCAGCGCTGAGGAGGGCATGTGCTGCATGGCCGGGTGCTGGCTCGGCCCCACTCTGTACTGCTGGGCACCGGCTCCCATGGGCCCGCTGCTCATGCCCAGCGGGTGCCCCTGGTACTGGGTGTTGAGTTTCTGTAGGTGCATGCTAGCCATCAGCTGCTGGGCGCCCACCGGCCCCACGTACTGCGGCTGCTGCTGGCTGGGGCCGCTGAACATCACGGCGCTCTGCAGCTGGTGGGGGCCCATCTGTCCGCCGAGCCCGGGTCTCGGCCGCAGGGCGCCATCCACGGCAGCCCCTCCGTAGGGCATCATCTGCGCGGCGGCGGGCAGCGTCCTCAGCACATGCTGCCCGTGCTGCGGGGGGGCCTGCAGCCCGCTCAGCCCCATGCGGTAGCTCTGCAGCCCGGCGCCGCCGTGGCTCACGGACATCATCATGTGCTCGGCCATGGCTCCGGACCCCGCACGCCGGCACACAGGCTGGGGGCAAGGCTCCCCGCTCCCGTCCGATGTCCCGCAGCACCCCCGCCGCCGCCGCGGGAAGGAGGCGCCGCCCCGCGCCCGCCCCGGGAGCCTCGCTGCTGCTGCCGCTGCTGCTGCTGCCGCCGGGCCGGGCCGGGCTGCCCGCGGTACGCACCGAGTCCGGGGCTCCGGCGGGCAGCGCGCGCACCCCGCAGCGCCGCGCGACCTCGGCTGGGCTGGCGGGCGCGGGGCGCCGCGCTCGCGCTTATAGAGCCGCGGGCAGGGGCGGGACGGACGGCCCCGCCCCCTCGCCTCCCATTGGGCCGCGGCCCCGCGCGCACTACCCGCCCCCCTCCCCCCTCCCTCCTCCCCATCCCCACGCGCGCGCTGCCCGGCCCGGCCCCGACGGGGCGCGCGGGCGGCACAATGGCCTCGCGGCGGGCGCGCGGCGCGGCGGGGCGGCTCTGAGGCCGCTTGTCGCGACACGGACCCCCCCCCGGTCGCGACGCGGCTTGAGGGGCGCCGGCTGCCTCCGGCGCGGGGGGCGCTGCTGCTGGGCGGTGCCCGCCGTCGGGGCTCCGGGGCCGGAGGTGGCATCCAGGGCCCAGCGCACGCTGCTGCCCTGCATCGCCACCGCCGCGGCTGCTGCAGCCGCCCTGCGGCCTTCCACGGCACCTCCACAGGCACTGGGACGGGGGCAGTGTCCACAGGCCCCTTACGGCACCTCGGCTCCCCCAGGGATGCCATCCTGCCTTCCCATGGCACCCCTGCAGGCGGTTGGGACTGGGGGGCAGTGTCCACAGGCCCCTCACAGGCACCTCGGCTCCTCCAGGGATGCTTAGAGGCATCTGTGGATCCTCCCTGCTCAGTACCCCACCTAACGTGCCTCGGGCTCAGGATTGGGCCTGGGGTGGCTGCGGAACCTCGGGCACCTCTCTGTGCCCAGCAGATCTCTGCTTGTAGCCTGCACAGGCGTGCTGGGGATGGTGGTGGGTTCCTGAGGAGCACTGATCAGGATGCTGCTTGCTGGCATTGTATCTGCTCTGCTTCCTGAGCAGGGGCCTGTCTGCCTCTGGTGCTGCCAACAGCGCAAGAGCAGCTCTTGGAGAGAGTCACCCCTCAAACCTTCTCCACCTTTGTCACTCCAGCATCACCAGCTGGCACAATGGCTGGGGCACAGGTACCACTGTGGAGCCCGTGCTGAATTGCCTGCTCACACAGTCACAGCACCACAAGGTTAGAAAAGACCTTCAAGAGTCCAACTGTTCCCATCCTGTGCTAAACCAGATCCCTGAGGACCTCATCTACCCTTTTTATACACACATCCCGGGATAGGGACTCAGCCCCTCCCTGGGCAGCCTGTGCCACAGCCCCACAACTCTGCCAGGGAAGAACTTTGCCCTCCCAGCTGAGCTGCCCCTGCCCTGGCACAGCTTGAGCCCAGTGCCCCTTGTCCCAGCTCCTGTCCCCTGGCTGAAGAGACCATCCCCCACCTCCCTGCACCCTCCTGGCAGGGCAGGGGAGGTGGGGATTAGTGTTCACCTGACATGTGCACACACAGACCCTTGTCAGGTGCTCGCTGGGCTGCTGCACACTGCTCCCTGCCAGGTGTGCAGGGGTGCTGGCTGTCATGAGGGGGGTCCTTGCTTGGGGACAGTGCTGGTTGCAGTGGGATGCTGTCACAGCAAGACCTCACCATCTGAGCTGACTCAGGTCGTTACTTCATGGCATCAGCTCCGCTGGTTGGAGCTGCCAGCAGCTCCCTCCCCAGCTCCCAGAGCACTGACACAGGGCACAACCAGTAGCGAGGTGTATGCTACAAGCAGAGATTTGCTGGTGTAACTCTGCAGCACTGCCTTTCACTGCTGAACGCAGCTCTGGCTCGCTCAGCCCCAGTGTAGCCCACAGGCTCACCCACTGGCCCGTGCTAGTCAAACTAGTTTACCAGGGGCCTGGACTGCGTAGGATGTGGTGAGTGTATGAAAGCACAGTGGGGTTTTTTTCCCCTTTATTTTTTTGGTTTGCAGGAACCCAGTGTTGCAGGGTTACCAACCTGGGAGGCAGAGGATGGCAAAGTGAAACTATCCTTCCCCAACTTCCTTCTGCCTTTGCCTGCTCTCCTGTGCAGCCTTTAACAGCAGCGCTGTGGATCACGGCTCCAGTAATAACAGGCAGATCGTTCCTGGAGCCTTGGAGCCAGGTGTTTCATGGAGCTCCATGGCACCGAGATGTGCTGCATATTCATTATGCTCAAGGACCCTGCTGAGCAGAGGGAAGTGCCAACCAAGGGTTTGAGATGCTGTGGGAGAAGCTGTTAGTTGCTCACTAACTGCTTGAGCAGTGAGGTCCAGGTATGTCCAGTGTGCAGGGACAGCAGCTGTGTGGCACAGCCCCTTGGGGGACTGCCTGACCATGCAGCTGACCCAAAGGGCTACCTGCATGGAGCTGGCAGCTCAGGGCAGGTAATGCTGAGGAGCCATCAGCTTCCATGTGGGAGCAGCCAGGAGCGGGATCATAGACTGGTCTGGGTTGGAAGGGACCCCAAGGGTCACAGAGCTCCAACCCCCTGCCACAGGGAGATATTTTCCCCTGTGTAATGGGTGATATCTGTGATCTTTGTTAATTTATGTGGCCGGGTTCAAACCCAGGGGAACAGAGGTATCTCTGCATGCAGCATGCACCTCAAACAGTGAGGCTTCTCCTGGCAGTGTGGGAGGTACCTGGGGTCTGTAAACTCCTCTGTGTGAACAAAAGGCCAGGTGATGGTTATGAGCTGCTAAGAGCAGAGTGGAGAACAGGGCAGAGCCCAGCCCTGGCTGCTGTGCTGCTGTGTGTTTGCATGGCTCACTGCGTGCTGCCCCTGTCCTGCCATCTGCCTGGCCCAGGGAAAGGGGTGGAAATTGAAGAGGATCAGAGAATCATAGAATCCCAGCCTGGTCTGGGTTGGAAGGGACCCCAAGGGTCACAGAGCTCCAACCCCCTGCCACAGGCAAGGACACCAGCCTCAGGCCTGGAGCTACACAAGGTTGCCCAGAGCCCCATCCAACCTGGCCTTGAACACCCCCAGACACGGGGCACCCACCCCCTCTCTGGGCAGCCTGTTCCAGCCCCTCACCACTGTCTCTGTGTCAGCCTGGCCAGAGCACAGCGACACAGACCTCAGGGACATTCTGGGAGCTGCTTTTGTTTGTGCCACCTTGTTAAGTGGCTGGGATGTGTTTCAGGCTCACCGAGCCTCCGACTGATGAATCAGTTGGTTAATTGTTTAATGCAATTACGTAATGATTGTTTTTAACTCTGTTTTGACAAATGCATTTTTTAGTGCTAATAAACACATGCTCACACACATATCCCTGTCTGCCCCAGAGCTCACATGCAGATGCACACCCAGGTGAGGAACAAACACAAGGGGAGTGTCTGTTCTCTTTGCAGATGCATCCAGCCATAAAAACCTCTCTCACTTAGAGAGGTGTGGTGTGAAGCCAAGTCCTGGCCAAGGGCAGGAATTCTTGGACAGAAGTGAGGGGTGGAAGGGTGTCTCCACAACCATTTGTGTTGCAGAAGATGCCAAGGTGGTAAATGGCCCATTGTTTCAGAAATAACTTGGCAGATGAGAGAACACACTTGCTGAACAAAGTCCTCTCCATCTGCACACTGACTTATTTTCCCCCTCCTTTGGGGAAGGGTAAGCCAGATCAGCAACTCATCCAGTTGATAATTTGATATCCAGAAGATAATTTGACCAGAAATGGAGCTATGTTGTCTAGGATCAGCTCTTTGGTCGAGCTTGTTACATTGTCCCCTAGATGTTTCACCAGCACAACCCAGGCTGTGTTGAGAGGAACCAGTGCCTGCAGAAGAGGAAAGGTAGGGGGGATGGAAGGCATTGCAGTGGCCACAGATCCACAGCCTCCACGTTTGCCATGCTGCATGCCATTGTCCTGTGCTCTGTGTCTTGAGGCCTTCCTGTTCTTGAAGCAGTAATATTGAATTTTACAGGGACTGGTGTAGACTTGTCTGCTGTGTTTCAAGCTGCCCGGCATTGAGGCTGACCAGTCCTGGCAGCATCTCTCTCAACAGTCTTTTAGGCCCAGATCAAGCCAGGGTTCCTTGTTGGGCCGAGGTCTCAATTGTTAAGGGCCCAAACTGCTGCAGCTGCAAGGCACCGCAAATGGCTGGGCCTAACCCAGGTCTGCCCCTGTGTCCCCATGCACAGCCCTTCCAGGGTGTCCCTCATGGGTGCTCAGGCCTTTCTAGGGGAGCAGATGCCTGTGTAGCAGACCCAGCCCTCAGCTGGTCAGCCCTGACTGAAGCCAGCACGTCAGCCACCTCCAGGAGTGTGTCAGTCACGGCTTCCTGACGTGGGACTTCCCCGCTCTGGCTGTACTGGTGTCATCAGCCCTGTGTTATCGAGGGCAGATTACCCAGCCTGGGAATTAATCAGATCATTCCTCCAGTGGCACCAGTTTGGCTCTGCATGACTGGGGACCTGGAGCACCGCCAGTGTGTCTGTGGCCCAGGTCAAGGCGTCCATGTGGGTGGGCATCAGCTGAGGGGTCTGGTCACCAGCACATGGCAGACCTCTTCCTTTCCCTCTCAGGAGGGTGCTGGCAGCCTGACACAGAGCTGCTCTGCGCTGCCTCGGATTCTGGTGATGTAAGACATTCCCTCCTCCATTTGATCCTCCATCACGCCGCATCGATGGCGCAGCTCCCGCGGTGTCACTGTGGTAACCTCTGCGTGTCCCCAGAGCCCCCAGGGATGAGAGGTGACACGGGCCAGAGCTCTTTGCAAGCAGAGTTGTGAGCACTTCATCTTCCAGTGTTTTGCACGTGTCAGAGCTGGGCCTTGCTAACTCCAACTGCTGACCCCCAAGCCCAGATCTCTCTTTTGCAAGAGTTGGGCCTCAGTTTTATTGGGGCGAGGGAGGCAGGAGAACATGTTTTTATAAAGAACTTTGTAGGACATAAGGTGTGTGGATAAATGGAGAGCAGGTGTAGGATTTTTGGGGAATTTCCTCTGCCCAGGCTGTTCTCACCAGGCATTTCAGTTTACAACCTCTGTGCTGCTGTGGAGTGTGATTTCCCTTTGCATGGACATGGCAGAAAAACTTGAGCAGCAGTGTGAGCTGTGTGTTTGGGTGTAGATGGAAGGACCCTATGATTTAAAGACTCCTGGATGCCCAGCCATGTCCATGCTTGACCCCACAGAGCTCCTGCAAATGTCAGAGCAATTGGAGTGTGTGGACAAAAGTTGAAGCAATTTGAAATATCATCTGTTGAGGGAGAAGCTTGCCTTTGGAAGGATGGATGTCTAGAAAAAGCCCCTTTGCAGTCCCCTGCTCACTGAAGGACAAATACAGAGACTAGAAATGTGCAGCAGGAGGCTTGAAACCTTCAGAGGTGTGAGCTCAGCTGAGATCCATCAGGTACAGCTGTCTGATGTGGCGCAGGGCAGTGGTGTGCATCACTCACCTGCACAAAGGATTCCCGAAGGATTGTTTTCCAGAAGATACCAGGCACCAGGTGAATCACTCTTCTTGCAGTAGCTCCCTTGGGCCCAGCAGCTGGGTGACTGGTGTTTGGGGAGACAGTGGGTTGGACGAGCCCAGCTCTGAGTCACAGCAGCACACATCTTATTCCATGATGGGTGGAGAACATCAGGGGCACCCAGGGAACAGGAGGATCAGCTAGAGAACATCGAGGCAGCCGTAACATGGCAGCAACCAGCTCCCACCTGCCTTCTTCTGCCCTCACTTAATCTGCCCCTCATCGTGCAAAGACAAGCACCTACATCTGGGGGACTTGAAAAAGGGTGGGGGTGTTCCCTGAGGACATTGGCAGTGGGGATGGGCTGCAGTGGCTGGAGCAGCTCATCAATCCACAGCCAGCTCCTTGCTGGTGGTACTGGCTCCCACGGAGCCACAACCCAGGCACTGGGTGTCTAAAAACTCTGTGGGACTCATGGTGACTAGAACCTCCGTTGCCCACCCTGCAGTGCCAGGTTTTTCCAGCTGCTTTTCCCTTTCTGGTGAAAGGTTGTCACAGTCCAATTCCTTCCAGCCTGTCTGGGATGCACGTGCACCACCTCTCCCTGCATCACCAAGGAGCTGGAAGCTTTGCAGCCTCATGTTTGACTATGTTGCAACATCAAATGTAATCAAATATTTGCTATAAGCTGCTGCAGTTCCTTATACCTCATCTTAAAAGGCTCCTAGTGAATCTCTGCTGCACATGTAATGCTCTCCTATCGGGTTTGTTTATTGGCAATCAGGGGATGGGAAAGGTATGCAATGTGCTGTCAGTTGCTGTTTGTTTAGGGACGATCTCCGTGGTTTGCAAACCTCAACTCTGAGGCTGAGAAGTCCAGCAGAGGCCATGGTGCTATAAAAACTGAACCAGGAGCAAATTCCAGTGGAGTTTCTCCAGTTTGGCTTTAAATTAATATGTCAACACGCCAAGATTTAGCAGTTAAATTAAATATTAAGCTTCCTGACACAGAGTGTAACTCTAAGTGTCTGACAGAGGGGACTGGAGGGATACTGGCCAACTGCAAATTATTTCAGGCACCTGCTACCAAAACTATTTCTTATCTCCAGATGGGTCTGATGTTGACTAGTGAGGGGCCAAGCACCATTCCCTGGGCAGGACATGGGGAATCTGGGGTGCCACTGGGGCCATGGGGTTGCACATAGCCCTCTGAAGAGGCACAGTGCATCTGGGGCTTTGCAGCAGGACACATCAGCCTCTCCCACTGTGCCCCAGGCACTGCTGGTTTGGTGATGGGTCTGTGGAGCTGTCACCCCATATGTGGACTACAGGGGAGGACTCTGCCTGGTGCAGTCAGAGTATCATGAGATGCATTAGTACACATGGGGCAAGAACAGGCTGGTGCCAGCGTGGAGCTCCTTCCAGCAAATGCCTCTGAGATAGACGCCCAGGAAAGAGATGAGGTGAGTGTGGGTTTCATAGAGAGCAGCTGCAGGTGTCCAGCAGAAAAGGATTTTCATTAAGATAAAAAAACTTCAACAAAACAGACCAAAAATATGGAGGAAAAGTGGTGCCCAAGAGGGACACGGTGTGGCTCCTCTCCAGGGCATGGGGCACTATTGGTGCCATGCAGCAGCAACATAAAGATGCACCAAGCAGCAACCCCAAATTCCCTCTCCCCAGTTTTTGCATGGTTAAGGGGTTCTGCAGGAAAGCTGAACGCAGGTGCTACATTACCCTGTGATTCCTCATCTGCATTTAGATGGAAACTCTGCTCAAAAGGCAGGAGGTGTTAGGAAGAGACTAAGTGCAAATGGCCCAGGGGAGGGGGGTGAAGGTCGGTTGGTCCCTGATAGCCCACCCCCCAGTGGATGCAGGGACTATTAATGCTGAGAGGACGCATGCCTGGTCTGCAGGTAGTGCCCAGCTCCAGGGAAACTGGCTTCTCCATTAACCCTGCTGGGATATGGGAGCAAAGATGCCAAGGAAGGGAAGGTCATGCCTCTGCACAGAGCCTGCCAAGCGTGCTGGTGGCTCGTGTGCAAGCTCCCTGCACATGCACTCTGGGACACACGGCTCCCTGCACACCCTGATAGCGATGCGGGACCTTCGGCAGCATCTCACCTGCTCGGGCCACTGAATGGTACAAAGGTGACTGTGCCCAGAGCTGGGCCTAGTGAGGTTTGGGACTTCTTCCTGAGCGGCAGAGGTAGCTGGGCCAGCAGCTGACCCCGGCACTGGCATGCTCCAGCCCCTGAGCTGGCTTGCCCAGCTTGTAAACAGCTTCTTAGTTTTTTTCCTCTGGGCTATTCATGCTCTGTGAGGACAGATAACATCACTGGAATTTTTCCAACGTCCTTTGCAAGCTCCTCCTGCTTTGGACTTTGGCTGAGGCGCACATGAATGAGACACGAGCTTCCTCAATTGCTTTCTTTTGTTTGCTTTTCTCTGGGCCCTCTGTGAGCCCTTGTGCCAGCTGCTTCCTGCCCTGCGGCCTGCTCTGGGCCAGGCCTAGTTCCTGGCAAAGGCGACCCACAGGGAGCTGGGCACAGCCCTGTGCCTCTCCAGTGTCCTTGTGAGGATGGGCCTGGCTGCTGGCAGGGCACGGGTGGGAGCAGTGGGGTCTGGCCTCTCCTCACTTGAGGTCCCACTCATCACCCCAGCTCTGCCCTGCCACTTCTCCTTGTGCTGCTGTGCTTGTGCCAGTGCAGCGGCTGGGTTCAGAGCTGTAACGTGGCAGATGTTGGCTGCACAGTAGTAACTAAGGGCCAAAAGGCTTCTAGTCTTGGGGCAGACGTGAGCCCTGTGCAGCTGGTGTGGTACCTGACCCCAGCCCACCTGGCTGGCTGGCTGTCCCCCCTCTGCCCAGAGATCCTGGTTATCACCCCCCAGTCCTCAGGGATCTCCCTTGTGCAGTCTGACAGCAGATCAGCCCTGCTGTGAGGATGGCTGGCAGCCCAAGCACTCCCCGCTCATGGGCACGCAGCCTTACCCTGTCCCAAAGGGCTGGGGGTGCTGCTCTGAGCCCTCCTGATCGGTTTGCAGCGCAGCTTCTGAGGCAGGACAGGGCACACACGTCACCAGCTCCTGCCTCAGCTGCATGTGTCACTGCTGGCCTCCTCCCTACGCTGTCACCCCCTGGCACAGCCCTGTGGCTTGCTGCTGCTGGGGAAAGTGAGGCACTGACCACCACTGCCACTGCCCAGGCCACCAGCCTGCACAGGCCTTGCCAGTGCCCCGTTGGTGTTTCCCATTTCTATCCTTCCTTTCCACCTTGGAGTTCTGCAGGTTTCCATATGGGCCCTGTGCTCCACGGACTGAGAATCACCGCTCTGAGCCTGGGCTAAGTGACTGGGGATGGTCCACGTGCAAATCACAGGGCTCTGTTCTTGCACAGTCCCTTTGGTCCCACACCTGTCCTGTCCAGGTACCACGACTCACCCTCCTCCCTGCTAAAGACAAGCTAAGCAGTATTCCCCTCTGACTCAAGCTGGCCCTAGGTTGGCTTTGGATTAAGATGCTGCTTTGCCCTGAGCCAGACTCGAATTGCTGCCTGCCCAGATGTGTCTGCCCTCATATCCTGGTCACTGCGATTCCCCTCAGGCTGGATTAGAAAGGCAGATGGGCAGAGTGTGCTGTGGTTTCTCTGGCAGGGAGCCTATTGAGTCAGGCATCTCAGGCCAGGCTCTCTCTCCTTGGGTCTCCCTGGGATGTGCTGTCTCTGCCAGTTCATCCCAGGATCTGTTGTGCAGTAGTGGGATTGGTGGAGGTGGGATTGGTGGAGGTGGGATTGGTGGAGGTGGGCAGCAGAGAGGCTTTCCCACTTGAATAACTGCTTCCCCCTCACCACTGCAAGGCACAGCCTCCTCTGGGGCATGGACTCAGAGGGGTTTTAGGTTCTTCCTTCTTATCTGCTGGCCCCGGTGTTGCTGCTGCCTTGAGGCAGATTAGCCAGTGGCGGTTTCTCTGGTCTGTTGGAGTTGCCTCATTCAACTGTCTTGCATTTGGAGGTGTGGGGCAGTCAGGGCTGTGGTGGTGAGTCTTTGCTGGGGGGGTATAGTGTGGTGTTTCTTGCATTATCATCAGAAAGAGCTGTTGCTGTTTATCTGCCTTCTATTTCCTTCATGTTATGCAACCTCCTTTTCAAGTGGCAGTGGTGATGCATGGGGTGATGCAGTGGGTGTTATTCCTGGTATTTCCAGACCCTCATGGCTATGACTGTGCTTCTCCCCTCTCACTGCAGCCCCTCTCACTCTCCTGGCTGCATTAGGATGCCCAAGTGCTTTTCCACTTTGTAACCAGAGTGTGAGCAGGGACTACAGCAGATCCCTGGGAAGATGTGAGCTGGTGGGTGGGCTGGGAGCCCATGGCCAGGGGAGGAGCAGGCAGGTGGCTCAGGGAAACTGAAAGTTTTGGCCTGGGAGAGATGCTTGGCATCCAGGTCATGGGGACCTGTTCCTCAGGTTCCTATTTTTGTTATTCATCGGCTCAGTATTCCTGAAAACAACTGGAGCTGTTGTCACCTGACTGACATCACACCGTGTCAGAGGAATGTGGGGCTGTCCCGCCTGGAGTGTCTGTTTGCCTGCCTGGTCTGGCTCTGCTGTGCCTGGGTTTGGTTCTGACATGGCTGGGTCTGGCTCTGCTGTGGCTGGGTCTGGCTCTGCTGTGCCTGGGTTTGGTTCTGACATGGCTGGGTCTGGCTCTGCTGTGGCTGGGTCTGGCTCTGCTGTGCCTGGGTTTGGTTCTGACATGGCTGGGTCTGGCTCTGCAGTGGCTGGGTTTGGCTCTGCTGTGGCTGGGTCTGGCTCTGCCATGGCTGGGTCTGGCTCTGCAGTGGCTGGGTCTGACTCTGCAGTGGCTGGGTCTGGCTCTGCTGTGGCTGGGTCTGGCTCTGCAGTGGCTGGGTCTGGCTCTGCAGTGGCTGGGTCTGGCTCTGCAGTGGCTGGGTCTGGCTCTGCTGTGGCTGGGTCTGGCTCTGCAGTGGCTGGGTCTGGCTCTGCAGTGGTTGGGTCTGGCCCTGCTGTGCCTGGGTTTGGCTCTGCTGTGGCTGGGTCTGGCTCTGTGTGACCATGGGCCGTGGCTCCAGTCCCATGGCTGCCTCGTGCAGAAGCTGCTCCTCCTGGGCTGCAGACTGGAAGAGCCCCAGTGCCGCCTGGCACCTGCCTTCCCCAGCTCCTCCCCAGCCAGGGCAGAGCATCACAGCCTTTGCAGCCAGAGGAGACTTTCAGGCTCTGCACCTGTGGCCACAGCTTTGTGCATGGGGGGGCTGAGCATGGTGGCTGCAGCCCGAGTGTGCTGCAGGCAGAGGCTTCACTGGACTTTGGAGAAAAGCCCCCAGGCTTTGTTCCCCAGCCACCCCCTCCTGCATCGGGGTGAGCTCTGCTGGGTGCTGGCTCGGGTCTCACTGGGGTGGGGTGGGGCTGGACAGGGTGTGAGGTTATATGGGGAGGGGAAAGAGCTTCCCACTGGCTGCTGCAGTGGCCCTGGACATCTTGAGGGGCTGTAGGCTCATCTGGAAAAGATGCTTGGGGTGGACACTGCTGTCTCCTTGGTCCTCAGCAACTTCCTGCTGGAGCTGGACAGGACATTTCTACTTGGGCCAAGCTTCAGCAGAAAATCCTGCTAGCTAATCCAGAGATTTCACTGATGGGGGTTTTTTGCTCAATGGAAAAACTTCTGAATTAAAAAGATTGTTTGATTTTGAGGAAATAAAGAACCAGTTTGTCTTGCATCAGCCATTCTCCTTTTTATCATGGTGAAAGCATACAGGGAGCAGCACCTCCTTCTGCTCTCAGGAATAAAGAAGAAAACATCTGTTGGTATTTGTGGTGAAAGAAGCACAGCTGTGTGTATCTCACTGAGCAGCCATCCTGCTGCTACCTGCCTGAATTGAAGTCATCTTGCCATGTCACTGGGGTGGCAATGTCAGTAGCACTGCTGGCCTGGTGCAGTGGACATCTGCCAGATGCCTGGAGGTTGGCCAAAGCAGTGGAGCACATGGCCAGAGGAAGCCCAGCTCTCATATGGATGTGTTTTCTTTTTACATGAAGAAAATGGTCTGGAAGCTTGAGTGAGTTATCAATTTATGGGGAGTAACCTGCAAATATGTGCTACCTGAGAATGTGTGTTCCTGGCCAGTATCCACTGACATCCATGGGAGCTCTTGGCATCTGTGGTGTCAGGACAGCAGCTTGTGTTGCTGCTGCCATAGTCAGGATTAAAATGCAATTGCCCTTGTTGGGAACACTGATTGCTGAAGGCGTCTGTTGTGGAAGGGACAAGCTGGTGAGAGCAGTGGAGTGCCAGGAAGGGAGAGAAACCATCCTCCTGTTTGCTATGGGCCACGCTGTGTGCTTTTGAAAGGCACTTTTAGCTCCATGGTGTACCTCCCACCCAGGCTGCAGGGAAGGCAGCCTTGGGATAGTCAGGGATGGTGGCTGTGGGTGCAGGAGAGGTGGGAGCAGCTGGTGGTCAGCTCAAAGCAGAGTGAGGGAGTCCCTGGCTTGGTGTGGGATGCAGGACAGGAGGGACTGAAGAAAATGAAAATAAGAGCCAGACTTTGTGGCAAATCTCCTGCCTGGGACACCAGTCTGGCCACAGCCAGGCAGCCATGGGTGCCCCCCACCCAGGTGCTGAAGCAATGCTGAAGGAGGTATTTGGTGGGGGGTGGCCCTGCAGCGGGGCCTGGGTGACCAAAGGCATCCCTCCTTCTCCTCCCTTCCCCTCTTGCCCTGTCCCATCTCTCATGACTGTGTTTTTGCAGGAGGCTGCTTTGCTTTTTCCCTGAGGTAGTTATCTGCTGTTTAGGGACTTCTGCACACACAGGGGTCCACTGGGTGCTGGAGCTGGCAAGAGATAATCAGGGAGGCTGGGCACTGAGATGGGACACAAGATCTCCTTCTTGCTGGGGATATGTGGCATTACTTTAGCTCACTGTATCTCATGAAATGCACCCTCAGCCTTGGAGAGCGGTTCGGACCGGCTCCTGAGCCTCCACCCTGGTTGCATTTCAGTCAGCTGCCTGTGGCTGAGCTTCAGCCCCAGGAGTCCCAGCACAAAGGTGTAAAGAGCTGTGACTTCAGCAGGTAAGATCCCCCAGCACTGAGCAGAGAGGAGCACCAGACTGGTGGGACTAGGATAAGGATGAACAAGCAGGAGCCACATTGCACCCCGAGCAGTGCAGCCCTGGCAGCCTTTGGCACATCCTCTGGGCATTTTCAGCTGCAG
Organism: Laterallus jamaicensis coturniculus; assembly: GCA_022605575.1. Taxonomy (NCBI): domain Eukaryota; kingdom Metazoa; phylum Chordata; class Aves; order Gruiformes; family Rallidae; genus Laterallus; species Laterallus jamaicensis. Next base: position 1,342,387 of record JAKCOX010000028.1, read on the forward strand.
GTTGCCAAGTAAAAGCATGCTGGGTTTGGACTTGAGAGGCCTGGCAAGGTCTAGCACGGATTTGGGACCTCCATGGGGGCCAAGAACTGCTGTTCATCTCTCCACATGGAGAGCTGATCCAATCGTGCAGCGTTCCCAGTTGGGATCTCCTTTCCCACAGATGTGTGAGCATTGCAGGTTCCTTCTCAAGGTGTAGGGAGCAGGTGACACTCTCAGCACACAAACTCTTCAGGCACTCCTGGAATGATCACCATTCACTGTACACAGCATGAGAGACGCACGTGTTTCATGTTTTCACCTAGATCTTGGTTCTGCATTTCACAGCCTCCAGTTTATGGCCACTGGGGAGTGTTTTTAGGCTCTCCACTCAGTGACCTGGTGTTGCTGCTCAGGAATGCAGCTGGTGTTGCTGGTGTTTTGGACTGGGCTGCACAGCATCTGAGTCCCTGGGATCTGGGGGTGTAGGGGGCCATGGTGGGACAGCTGGGGCAGGTGATGCTGGGGAAGGGGAAGGCAGTGCAGGGGAGGGGTGCACACACAGGGAGCCTTTCTGTGAGCTGAATGAGCTGGTGACAAGCACTCACTGAGCTGCTCTTCCCAGGGGCAGTTGCCTCAAGATGCCTGGGACAGAGAAAGTTTGTGGCTGCTCCCTGGAGGGCTCTGAACGGAGCTCTGTGCCAGGATGAAGCTGCTCTGAACCCTTCAGCACAAGGCCTGACCCGCTGCAGAGCTCTGCACGGCTCACAGCGGCTGCCCACGCTCGCTGCCGCAGCAGGACTGCAAGCATAAGTCTCAGGGGTGGCTGTTGCAGTGGCAGCCTGATGTAAGCCCTGGTGTCACTCAGCTTGACAAACCCAGTCATCACTGCCTTGTCCCTCTCCTCTGCAGGCTTCTCTCTGGGCCAGAAGCTCCTCTGTCCTCACTGGCTCTGTGCTCAGTGCATGAGCATCTCCAGGACCTGGTGGGTCCTGGCTCTCTCAGCCTCTCCTCATACAAAAGACACTCCAGCCCCTTTGTTCTTGTGTCCCTGCACTGGATGGCTCCAGTAGGTCTGTATGTCTCCTGTGTCACAGCTTGTGCAGTAGTTTCTGGGCGCTGACATCTTGAAACCTCCTTGAGTTTCCAAGTGCCTGCTCTTCTTGTGGGGGATGCTTGGTGTGTTCTGCTGCCTCACTGTTACATCTAGCTTTACACAGCTAGACCTCCTCCCCAGCATGGGTGCCCATGCCTCTGAGCTCTGCCTGCCATGACATAGAATGGCATGGGTTGGAAGGGACCCCAAGGGTCACAGAGCTCCAACCCCCTGTCACAGGCAGGGACACCAACCTCAGGCCTGGAGCTACACAAGGTTGCCCAGGGCCCCAGCCAACCTGGCCTGGAACACCCCCAGACACGGGGCACCCACCCCCTCTCTGGGCAGCCTGTTCCAGCCCCTCACCACTCTCTCTGCAAAGAACTTCCCCCTAAGATCCAATCTAACCCTTCCTTCCTTTAGCTTCACTCCATCCCCCTTGTCCTGCCATTGTCTATCCTTTTAAAAAGGTGAATCCCCTCCTGCTTATAAGCTCCCTTCAGGGACTGGACAGGTACTGTCAGGTACTGACACCCAGGCTGTCTGCCCAGGTCAGACAGGTGTCCATGGTCTGTCCATCTGCCCACTCCTCCTCACTACATCTGTCTGCTCAGGCCAGGGGCTGCGCTGCCTGAGAGGTGTGGGGCACATCAGGGCTTGGTGTGGACATGAACCCTGCCTGGGAAGGGGAACGTGAGCTCTGCCTGGGACGATGGGCTGCCCTGAGGCCAGGGGTGGGAAGGTGCAGTGGAGACCACCCGAACTGCTGCAACCCTGGTGCTTGCTCTGTGCAACCTGTGAGCAGCAAATTACATGTGGAAATGGGGGAAGGGAAGAGAGGTGGCCCTCCCCCACTGGCTACTTCTGTGGGGTTAAAAGTATGAGTGAGGTTTTTTGAAGTTGGTGACAGCAAAGAGCAGGAAGAGATGTGAGGGGTTATAAATATCCCACTCTTGAGGGGCGAAGCACTGAGATACTAGTTTCCATGAACAGGCTCCTGGAGTGTGACACCCTCTTCCCTCTCTTGCATGGTTGTGCTCCAGATAACAGAAACCACTGCTGATTTCATGAACTCATTATCTCTGTCATAAAAAACCCCAAACAGCAGCAGTTTATAAATAAGGCTCAGAAAAAAGAGCTGCTATTCTGAGAAGCAGTGAAAGCAGCAGCTTTCCCAGCTCAACACTTCAATTCTGGTTCACAACAAACTCAAGCCACCCCAGAAAGAAACCTGAAATGTTTCACAGAGAGGAAAGGGAAGGTGGGACTGGGCTGCAAAGAGGCAGTGGAAGTGTTCTGCAGGGAAATGGGGTCCTGGGTGCCAGGGCTGCACTCGACACCTTCCTCGACAGCTCCGTGCTGCACTCGCCTCTTCACAGAGTCACAGGATCACAGGGGTTGGAAGGGGCCTCCAGAGCCCATGGGGTCCAACCCCCTGCCAAAGCAGGGTCCCTAGGACAGGGCACACAGGTCGGTGTCTAGATGGGGCTGGACACCCAGTTCTGTGCTCCTCACCATCAGAAGGACATTGAGGTCCTGGAGCGAGTCCAGAGAAGGGCAACCAGGCTGGGGAAGGGGCTGGAGGGCAAATCCTCTGAGGAGCAGCTGAGGGAGCTGGGGGTGTTGAGCCTGGAGAAGAGGAGGCTGAGGGGAGACCTTCTCCCCATCCACCTCCCCTGCCCTGCCAGGAGGGTGCAGAGAGGTGGGGGATGGTCTCTTCAGCCAGGGGACAGGAGATGGGACAAGGGGCAATGGGCTCAAGCTGTGCCAGGGCAGGGGCAGCTCAGCTGGGAGGGCAAAGTTCTTCCCTGGCAGAGTTGTGGGGCTGTGGCACAGGCTGCCCAGGGAAGGGCTGAGTCACCCCCTGGGGGTGTTTAACAGAGGGGAGATGAGGTCCTCAGGGATCTGGTTTAGCTTAGAATGGGAATGGTTGGACTTGATGAGCTTTAAAGGTCTTTTCCAACCTTGTGATTCGGTGATTCTGTGATCTCCAGAGGCGGAGACTCCACATCCCCTGGGCAGCCTGTCCCAGGCTCCCTCACCCTCACCATGAGGAAGTTCTTCCACAAGCTTCACCAGAGAACCGACCTGTGTCCTGGCAGCAGCCCACAGACACAGCCACCTGCTAGACCTGCTGCTCCAGAAAACACATCCCTTCTTAGCCTGCTTTTGCAGCCGGTGGCAGTCAGGGCTCTAGGCTTTACCAGCATCAGCGGATGGCACTCCTGGCTCTGTGTCATGGCCAGATGCTGAGGAAACCATCAGCATTTCAGCTGGATGTCAGGGGTGTCTGCTAAATGTTTTCTTAGAGTTCACCATGCCTCTGGCCATGGGGTCAACCCTGTATGGGGACTTCTGAGTACTGCAGCACCTTCCCTGGGATGGTAACGAAGCACAGAGGCTAGCAGGGGTAGTGCTGACACCCCCCAAATTTGCGTGGTGGAGTCTGGCTAAATGTGGTCCTAGCACAGCGGAGCAGCTCTAAAGGGGTGGCTGTGGATGGGGAGGGTTTTCCTGAATCCCCAGCACTTCAGGAAAGATGTGGAACAATGGAGCTGTGTGGCCTGAGCCTCGTAATTACTTGTGTTTTGAGAGGACAATGTGTCTTGTTGGTTCTTGCTGTCAGGGCTTCACACTGCTGCACCTTGATAGGAGCTGTCTGGCTTGTGACCTTCCCACAGCCTGAGCTCTGGTCTTCCACAGGCCAAGAAGGGGCAGAGGCTTCTGCTGAAAGCACAATCAGACCCAGGACACAGTTTTATCCTGGAGACTTCCACACTCAGGGTGTAGCAGGGAAGCAGAGCCTCATCTTCTGGAAAGCAGGTACACCCCCCATCCCACCCTCACACCCCCAGTCTCTGGAGAGGAGTGAAGCCTGGAGGAGCCAGCCCCACCTCGCAACAAAACAGCCTCTACTCTTGGTGCAAGAAGAGATGATTTCTGAAATGTCACCAGCTCTGGCTGTGCAATCTTTGGGCTTTTGCAAGCTCCAGTATTGACAGAACAAGCAGTTAAACAAATACTATCTTCTGCTGTAACGTTTGTTATTGTAGGCCACAAACCACAGGCAGCTTGGCCTGACTCCAGGAGAGAGACCTGCATAAATATTCCCATGTTAGCAGTTATCTTCAAGATGCAGCCTCAGTTTGGGTCTTTCCCAGAGAGGATGGAGAGATAATGGCTTGCAGGCAAAGGCAGATCATCTCAGCACACTGCCAGCAGAAGCTGGGGCCTGGGCTCCAGGGCTTCATCTTCTGCAGCTCCCAGACCCAAGCAGGAATGTTCAGACAACACATATGCACGTGTGTATGGAGAGAGGAGCAGCAGGGCAAAGGAGGGTGTATTGTGTGTTTGTTGGCAGCCCCTGTAGGCTTGGCTTTGAGGAATGACACTAGAAAAATGGGAAACATCCATGCCAATTTTGAATTCACTCACATCAAAAACCTTTCTTGAGCTCCTTGCTGGGATAATGGAACCATCAGCTCATTACAGCCAAGACGACAGGTTCTGCTAATCCAAAAAAGGTCCTAAATATGGAGCTGTAGTACATATTTCATACATATTTCTTACATATTTCATACGTATTTCACATATTGTGCTTTTAAAGTAAAATGTTACCTAGTGTGGTCCTGCTGGATTACCTTGTTGACCCCCTGATAATGCAGATGGGATGGATGGGGTGGGGTGGGATGGGGTGAGTGGAGAGAGTCCAGACAGGCTTGTCATCTGCTACCTCCTTTCTCAGAAGCAGGGCAAGATGCTGAATCCTCAGGGCTTCCTGCAGCTGTGCCTTGAGAGGCATGTGTGCAGCCCTGGGTGCTCCCCTGGAGATGAATGGCCACTCTTTGTGAATGACCATTCATAATGCCTGAGGAGGAAGTCCTCAGCCAGAGCAGATAACTGAGGGTGGCTCAGATTCATGTGTACTTGATGTGTGCAGAAGGTTGTCCAGTTCTCCCATATCCCTAACTGCAGAAGGTGTGCAACGACAGAGCATGCAACTCCTTGCCACAGTTAAGTGCCTTGTGGACCAAGGCACCAATGCCAGGAGCTGCACAGCTCCATATTGTAAGAAGAGATGCCCCAGTGATGAGCATTTACCTACATCCTCCCAAGGAACCAGCATTTTACACAGGGCAAGGGACACCCTGCCTTGCCTTGCAGGCACTTGCCAGCCATGGAGGTATTGGTGGTTGTGTGAAGACCAAGCAGCTGCTGGTGCAGAGGAGGATGCAGATCTCCATGCACCGTGCTGCCTTGTGGTGCAGGACTGAGCCCTGTTATTGTGTCACACTTCCCTGCTGCCCTCCATGGGAAGTGTGTTATGAAAGAGTCAGGTTGTTGTAGTTGACTTTGCTTGGCTGGCACTCAGGTTCCCAATTCCTTTCTGCTTTAGAAAACAGCTGATGTTTCTTTTCTTCTCTCTCAATTCTGGTGATCCTGTGAATGTGTTTCCTTTCCAGTCTTTGTAACCACCTCTGGGCTCCAATGCAATCAAAAACTGTATGCAAACAAGGTGGAAGGCTGTATCCCCCCATAAATAAATCCCCTTGGATTTGTCCTGATGGGCGTTGAGCGTGGTCTGATCTCACATGAGCACAGGAGGCTGTTGGGGTTTGCTTCTAGGCCAGTACCACTGCTACAGGTCTGACATCCTCAGAAGCAGTGCTGTGATGACCTGACACCCAAACTTGAGATTGGATGTTAGGAAAATCTTCCCAGAGAGGGTTTCTGGGCCTTGGAACGAGCTTCCCAGGGAGGTGGTAGAGTCTCCATCCCGGGATGGTAGATGTGGTGCTGAGGGACGTGGTTTCATGGTGGATGGCAGGTTGGGTTGATGGTTGGACTTGATTAAAGGTCTCTTCCAACCAAGGCAATTCTGTGATTCTATGAAAATCAGCTCTGAGGCCCCTCCAAAATGTCTGTGGGAGGGTAGTGAGCACTGCACCTAGACCTGCTGTGGCTGTGCCTTTCATGTGCAGGCAGGCTGTGCTCACCATCTGCCTGCAGTGCCAGGAGTCAGCTGGGCATCCCAACCACCAGTGCCTGGAAATGATGAGGGAGAAGCATGGGATAAATGTTCATTGAGTCACAAAATCAGGGAGCTAATCACTTGGAGCCCTTGGGATATGGTCCTCAGGGATGAGGGAGCAGAACAGAGCTGGCAGATCTTTAAGGATGCTTTCCATAGAGCACAAGAGCTCTCAGTTCCCAGATGCAGGAAATCAGGCAGGGAAGGGAAAAGAGCAGCATGGTTGACTTGAGACCTGCTGGTCAAACTAAAGAGCAAGAGGCAACTGCACAAGCAGTGCAAGCAGGGACAGGTAACCTGGGAAGAATACAGGGATGCTGCTGGTTGTGTTGGGATGGGGGCAGAAGGCCAAGGTGCAGCTGGAGCTGAACTTGGCAAGGGATGCAAAGGACAACAGGAAGGATGCAAAGAACCTTCTCCAGGTGTGTCAGCCAGCAAAGGAAGGGGAAAGGCAGGGTACCCACCCTGATGAACAAAAATGGTTCATGACCTTGTAGTAACGGGTGAGGAGAAGGCTGAGGCACTCAGCAACTGCTCTGCCTCAGTCTTCACTAGCAACAGCTCTCCTCACCCCTCCTGGGTCACTGGGCAGCAAGATGGGGCACAAGGGGAAACACCCTCCCACTGTGAGGGAAGATGAGGTTCACGACCACCTGAGGAACCTCAACATATGGGACCTGATGAGATGCATCCCAGAGTCCTGAGGGAATTGGCTGATGTGGTTGCCAAGCCACTCTCCATCGTATATGGAAAGTCACGGTGCTCAGGGGAGGCTCCTGGTGACTGGAAGGAGGGCAACCTTGTGCCCACTTTTAAAAGGGACAACCCAGGGAACTACTGACCTGCCAGCCTCACCTCTGTGCCTGGGAAGGTCAAGGAACACATCCTCCTAGAAGCTATGCTAAGGCACAGGGAAGACAGGGAGGTGAGTTGAGACAGCCAGCATGGCTTCACCAAGGGCAGGTCCTGCCTGACCAACCTGGCGCTTTCTATGGTGGGGTGAGCACCTCAGTGACAGGGCGATGGATGAGATCTGTCTGGACTTCTGTGAAGCCTTGACACTGTCCCCCACAGCATCCTCTCTCTAAACTGCAGAGATATGGGCTTGATGAGTGGCCTGTTTGGTGGGTAAGGAATTGGTTGGATGGTCGCAGCCAGAGTACTTGTCAGTGGCTCCATGTCCAGATGGAGACCTGTGACAGGTGGTGTCCCTCCAGGGTCCGTGTTTAGTATCTTCATCAGTGACACTGACAATGAGGTCAGTGCACCCTTAGCAAGCCTGCAGATGACACCAAGCTGAGTGGTGCAGCTGACAAGCCCAAAGGGCTGGATGTCATCCAGAGGGAGCTGGGGGAGCTGGAGACGTGGGGCCCATGTGAACCTCATGAAGTTCAACAAGTGCAGGGTCCTGCTCCTGGGTCAGGGCAATCCCCATCATCAGCACAGGCCAGGAGATGGTGTGATGGAGAGCAGCCCTGCAGAGAAGGGCCTGGGGGTGCTGGGGGATGAGAAGCTCGATGTGAGCTGCCGTTAGGTGCTCGCAGCCCAGAGAGCCAACTGTGTCCTGGGCTGCATCACAAGGAGCAGGGCCAGCAGGTTGAGGGGGGAATGCTGCCCCTCTGCTCCGCTCTCCTGAGACCCCACCTGGAGTCCTGTGTCCAGCTCTGGAGTCCCCAGTGTAAGGAGGACATGGAACTGTTGGAGCGGGTCCAGAGGAGGCCATGAGGATGATCAGAGGGCTGGGGCAGCTCTCCTGTGAAGCCAGGCTGAGAGAGTTGGGGGTGTTCAGCCTGGAGAAGGCTCTGGGGAGACCTTATAGCACCTTCCAGTGCCTGAAGGGGCCTACAAGAAGGGTGGGGAGGGACTTTTAAGAAGGGCCTGGAGTGACAGGATGAGGGGAATGGTTTTAAATTGGAAGGGGGTAGGTTTAGATTGGATCTTAGGAAGAAATTCTTCACTCTGAGGGTGGTGAGGCCCTGGCACAGGGTGCCCAGGGAGGTGGTGGCTGCCCCCTCCCTGGAGGTGTTCAAGGCCGGGTTGGATGGGGCCTTGAGCAGCCTGGTCTGCTGAGAGGTGCCCCTGCCCATGGCAGGAGGGTTGGAACTTAACGATCTTCAAGGACCCTTCCAACCCTAATCAATTCAGATGATTCTATGATTCCTTCAGCTTCAGGAGTTATGTTAATCCCAAGCAAAGCTTGGTTGGGTTCTATGGGATGCATATGTGCCATCTTGCTTGCCAGTAGAGCCATGAGAGTTAGGACAAGACACTAAGTGGTCTTAAACCAGCACAGTCATGACACTTGCATGCAGAGACTATCATAGAATCATAGAATGGCCTGGGTTGGAAGGGACCCCAAGGATCACAGAGCTCCAACCCCCTGCCACAGGCAGGGACACCAACCTCAGGCCTGGAGCTACACAAGGTTGCCCAGGGCCCCATCCAACCTGGCCTTGAACACCCCCAGGGACGGGGCACCCACCCCCTCTCTGGGCAGCCTGTTCCAGCCCCTCACCACTCTCTCTGCACAGAACTTCCCCCCAATCTCTCCTCTAACCCTTCCCTCCTCCAGCTTCACTCCATCCCCCTTGTCCTGCCAGTCTCTGCCCTTGAACAAGCTGATTCCCCTCCTGTGTCTCTGCTCCCTTCAGGCACTGGCAGGCTGCAATGAGGTCCCCCCACAGCCTTCTCTTCTCCAGGCTGACCCAGCCCAGCTCCCTCAGCCTCTCTCCAGAGGGGAGCTGCTCCAGCCCTCTGAGCATCTCCGTGGCTCCTCTGACCCCTCTCCAACAGCCCCACATCTTCCTTGTGTTGGGCCCCAGCTCTGGACACAGGATCCAGCTGGGGCCTGGTGAGGGCAGAGCAGAGAGGGACAATCCCCTCCCTGTCCCTGCTGCCACCCCTCTGCTGATGGAGCCCAGGATCACTACATGCCAGGTCTCAGTCAGATTCCTTGGGAATTATCCCTGCCCTGGGAGAGGAAGACTGAGTTTTCTTTCATTTCTCTTGCTGCTCCAGAGCAAGCTCTGTTTGAAAGCCCTGCAGAACTGTGGCTGTAAAGTAAACATCTCCCCCCCCCCCCGCACCCTCATCACAGGCTTTAGATGTCATTTCCTGCAGGTAAACTCCAGCCTTGGTCCCTGCACAGCTGCACAGCGCTGCCGTGGCTGTGCCTCCGCCTCGGGACGGTGCTGGTGGGGCTCTGCACCCTCCCCTTGGCTGTGCTGTGGCCCAGCCAGGGCATGGGAGGAAGGTGCACAGAGCATTTGCCTGTTTTGGCTGGACCCAAGAGCCCACCTGCCTCGCAGAGGTGGGTCTGGTTTAGGTGGAACAGCTCATTGAGCAAGGAGGCCCGTGCAGTCACACCCAGCCCAATCTGGGCATTTCCAGCCTGGCTGGAAGAACTGATTCCGTGGCACCTCTCATGGCATCTGCTCATGGCAGAGGAACAAGAATCAGTGGTTTGTCTCCTCTGTTGGGCAATGCAGCAAATGCACTGTTTTCCTGTGCCTGAGGTAGTGTTGGCTTCTGACATGCTTTTTAGGTAGCAGAAGCACTTCTTGACACAGATTCAGCACAGCAAGCCAGAACTGGGTCACCTCAGGGCTGGCTTGCAGCCTTCTTGATGAGGGCTACAATGGGTGATGATCTTCCTGGCACCTCACCACCACTGACCCCACCAGCCTTAGGAAGGATGCAGCAGCTTAGCTCTTCCCAGGGGGAAGCTGCTCAGAGCATGTCCAGGCTGTGCTCAAGTGTGGCCTCTGCATCCCTCTAGGGTGAAAGGTGGAAAATTTTGGCTGTGTGCCTCTCCCAATGGCAGGAGAGCCTTGCTGGGCAGGTTTGGTCAGTTGTAGGACTAGAGAAATGGGGAAAAAGTGCTGGTGGGGTCATTTGTGGTGAGATGCCAGGAAGATCATCACCCGCTGTGGCTTGCAGGCTGCTAAGAGGGCTGACTGTAGGACACAGCTAAGGTTGAGGATACCTCCAGGGCAGATGGGAATGAGCTGGAAATGAACATTACTGGGTTTGGAAGTGAACTCATGTTATAGTCAGAACTGGCTGGGGAAAATTTCCTGGAGCTCCTATTGCCTCAACCTATACAAATCTACCAAGAAATCATGGAACTGGGCCAAATGAAGCAGAATTCATTCAGGAAAGAAAAGTTCACAGTTGTAATTGAACATGTTTCAGGGCAAAACATTTCCATGTTTTCTTTTGAAGTGGCTGTTCTGAAATCTCAATATTTTCCTGCTTTATGTGATAATGGAAAATCATTTCGGGTTCGGAAGAGACACTTGGAATTACCTAAAATAATGAATGTAAAATGTTCTTTCCATGTCTTTTATCCCAGTTCAGATCAAATTCTGGCATGTTGAAATCCCTGGTGGAAGGGATCTTTCACAGAATCACAGGGTTGGAAAAGACCTTTAAGATCATCAAGTCCAACCAATCCCATTCTAAGCTAAACCAGATCCCTGAGCACCTCATCATTTTTTAAACACCCCCGGGGAAGGTGACTCAGCCCCTCCCTGGGCAGCCTGTGCCACAGCCCCACAACTCTGCCAGGGAAGAACTTTGCCCTCCCAGCTGAGCTGCCCCTGCCCTGGCACAGCTTGAGCCCATTGCCCCTTGTCCCATCTCCTGTCCCCTGGCTGAAGAGACCATCCCCCACCTCTCTGCACCCTCCTGGCAGGGCAGGGGAGGCGGATGGGGAGAAGGTCTCCCCTCAGCCTCCTCTTCTCCAGGCTCAACACCCCCAGCTCCCTCAGCTGCTCCTCAGAGGATTTGCCCTCCAGCCCCTTCCCCAGCCTGGTTGCCCTTCTCTGGACTGGCTCCAGGACCTCCATGTCCTTCTGATGCTGAGGAGCCCTGAGCTGGACACAGCACTCAAGGTGCAGCCTGTCTTTGCACAGTTTCCCTGTGGCCTAGAGAGACGAGTGAGTGTTGCCTCTTGTCAGTGATTTGCTCTGACTCTCCTGCTTTTTATGCCACACAGGGCACAGCCTGTGTCCTCTGCATCTTGGTGATGGCTTTCCCTGCACAGTGCTTCTGCTCTGTGGAGCAGCTTGCTGCGATCACCCAGCACACGAGGAGAAGGCAGGAGGAGGAGGGAAGAGGAGGGAGGAAGAGGGGTCAAATGGTGGGAGAAGGAGGTGAGAGGAAGCGAGTGAGGAGACAGCACTAGAGAAGAGCAGAAATAGTCCTGGGAAGGGCTCCTCATCCAGCCTGTATGGGGGAGATGGTCTCACAGCCTCCTCCCCAGGACCCCTGGGTCTGGGAGTATGCTGAGGACACCTTTGTGGTGCCAGGTCCCGGTGCCACCCTGGGTGCATGGGGTTGTTTTTGAGTGAGTGCAGGTTTTTCCCCGAGTTTGTGCAAGACGCTCTCAGAGAGCTATAAATACCACAGTGCTTCCTGTGCAGCCCTGCAAGGAGGAAGCTGCTTCCACAGCAGGGGGAGAGGCAGCAAGCATCCTCGTCCTCAGGGTGCAGGCAGCTGCGTGCTGGGGGGCAGGGTGAGGGGGGCTGTGTTGTGCAAGAGCCCCCTCCTCCCAAGGTACAGACCGGGGGTGTTCATGCAGCCTGGGGGGCAGGGACAAGCGTGCTGCTCCAAGTCAGCCCAGATGTATTTCAGTGTTTTTAGAAAGCAGTCCATGGGGCAGCCATGGTGGGCTTTCTGGGGGCTGGGGCAGGAGGAGGATGGTGAAGCTCATCCAGAGGCTCATGCTAGGAACTGCCAGCAAGGTTCTGGAGGGGCAGTTCCAGCCCCTTTCTGACCAAAGTCTATTGGGTGGAAAAAAGCTGCTTTGAATCATGTAGGAGGTGTCACTCCTGGGGTGTGTGTGTGTGTGTAGTGGCTCCAAGGGGTTTGCAGCAGCTGAGATTGCCACAGGAGTGAGGAGGAAGTGCCACCTCTTACCCCACTGTCACTCCCCTGCACCTACTGCCCAGCTCCCGCCAACAGCCCTTGAGGCTTCACATCGCCCAGGGAGGAAGGGAAGATGTGTCAGGGTGATTGTACCCGACCCACAAGCAGGGGATGGAAAGTGTCTGGTGAGACACTCGCAAGTCACCCAGTGCACTACTCACCAGGCTCCAAGGGTGCTGCACTAGTGGTATGAAGGCTCCAGCCATGCTCTAGACCCTCTCTGAGATCCACTTCCAGTCCTCCCATCTCTTTGGCTTTCTTGATCTGTTTCTGTGGTGAAGTCCAGGCTGGCAGGGCAGCAGATGTGGGGGCCTCAGGGGCAGCTGGTCTGCTTCCATCAGGCTATGCAGAGGAGCGCAACCACTGCTGGGCAGACTGGGAAAGGTGGACATGCTCCCAGGGCTGATTCATGTGTGCTGGTCCCCACTGCACAACCCATGCTTGGGGATGTGTCCAGATGGGAGGTGTCTCTTGGGGCTGGGGTACGTGTAAGTACTGTCCTGTAGCCCCATCCCCACAGTGGTGCTGCCATGGGTGGGTCAGTCCCACAGCAATACAGGGAGTACTCTGTGAGCACACACTAGAGTCATGGGTAGCACTCAGTCTTCTCAGTTCTCTGGTGAGAGATGGAGGGAGACAATGTCCCTTGGGGAGCCAGGACGGTCAGGACCATCCCCATCCCTGATGAGCCTCACCTTCCAGCTGATCCAGCTGGGAGTGGTTTATCCACCAGGAAATTAACTTGAGTCACATCAAAATGATTCGTGGTGCTAAGCTGTGATCACCAGGAGCTTCAGCTGAATATGGAGCGTGGGGTTCCCAGACACGTTCATGGGAGCAGGTGAGGAGAGGCATGTCTGCCCAGTTCCTGCCCAAGGACCTTTCTGGGGAGTGAGTTCTCATCCCCATGGCTGGTCAGCAGAAGACAGGACGTGAAAGGCTGAGCTCTCTTGAGGCTCACTGGGATCGAGTCCTCTCTGAGTAACAGGCATGACCATCAGGAGGGCCATGAAGATGCTCAGAGGGCTGGAGCAGCTCCCCTACAGAGAGGCTGAGGGAGCTGGGCTAGTTCAGCCTGGAGAAGGCTGTGGGGGGACCTCATTGCACACAACGGCAGCTCACGTCAAGCTTCTCATCCCCCAGCACCCCCAGGCCCTTCTCTGCAGGGCTGCTCTCCATCACACCATCTCCTGGCCTGTGCTGATGATGGGGATTGCCCTGACCCAGGAGCAGGACCCTGCACTTGTTGAGCTTCATGGGGTTCACATGGGCCCCACGTCTCCAGCTCCCCCAGCTCCCTCTGGATGACATCCAGCCCTTTGGGCTTGTCAGCTGCACCACTCAGCTTGGTGTCATCTGCAGGCTTGCTAAGGGTGCACTGACCTCATTGTCAGTGTCACTGATGAAGATACTAAACACGGACCCTGGAGGGACACCACCTGTCACAGGTCTCCATCTGGACATGGAGCCACTGACAGGTACTCTGGCTGAGACCATCCAACCAATTCCTTACCCACCAAACAGGCCACTCATCAAGCCCATATCTCTGCAGTTTAGAGAGAGGATGCTGTGGGGGACAGTGTCAGAGGCTTCACAGCAGTCCAGGCAGATCTCATCCATCGCCCTGTCACTGAGGTGCTCACCCCACCGTAGAAAGCGCCAGGTTGGTCAGGCAGGACCTGCCCTTGGTGAAGCCATGCTGGCTGTCTCAACTCACCTCCCTGTCTTCCCTGTGCCTTAGCATAGCTTCTAGGAGGATGTGTTCCATGACCTTCCCAGGCACAGAGGTGAGGCTGGCAGGTCAGTAGTTCCCTGGGTTGTCCCTTTTAAAAGTGGGCACAAGGTTGCCCTCCTTCCAGTCACCAGGAGCCTCCCCTGAGCACCGTGACTTTCCATATACGATGGAGAGTGGCTTGGCAACCACATCAGCCAATTCCCTCAGGACTCTGGGATGCATCTCATCAGGTCCCATATGTTGAGGTTCCTCAGGTGGTCGTGAACCTCATCTTCCCTCACAGTGGGAGGGTGTTTCCCCTTGTGCCCCATCTTGCTGCCCAGTGACCCAGGAGGGGTGAGGAGAGCTGTTGCTAGTGAAGACTGAGGCAGAGCAGTTGCTGAGTGCCTCAGCCTTCTCCTCACCCGTTACTACAAGGTCATGAACCATTTTTGTTCATCAGGGTGGGTACCCTGCCTTTCCCCTTCCTTTGCTGGCTGACACACCTGGAGAAGGTTCTTTGCATCCTTCCTGTTGTCCTTTGCATCCCTTGCCAAGTTCAGCTCCAGCTGCACCTTGGCCTTCTGCCCCCATCCCTACACAACCAGCAGGATCCCTATATTCTTCCCAGGTTACCTGTCCCTGCTTGCACTGCTTGTGCAGTTGCCTCTTGCTCTTTAGTTTGACCAGCAGGTCTCAAGTCAACCATGCTGCTCTTTTCCCTTCCCTGCCTGATTTCCTGCATCTGGGAACTGAGAGCTCTTGTGCTCTATGGAAAGCATCCTTAAAGATCTGCCAGTTCTTTTCTGCTCCCTCATCCCTGAGGACCATATCCCAAGGGCTCCAACTGATTAGCTCCCTGATTTTGTGACTCAATGAACATTTATTCCAAGCTTCTCCATCATCATTTCCAGGCACTGGTGGTTGGGATGCCCAGCTGACTCCTGGCACTGCAGGCAGATGGTGAGCACAGCCTGCCTGCACATGAAAGGCACAGCCACAGCAGGTCTAGGTGCAGTGCTCACTACCCTCCCACAGACATTTTGGAGGGGCCTCAGAGCTGATTTTCACAGAATCACAGAATTGCCTTGGTTGGAAGAGACCTTTAATCAAGTCCAACCATCAACCCAACCTGCCATCCACCATGAAAGCTCTGTGACCCTTGGAGTCCCTTCCAACCCATGCCATTCTATGATTCTGTGATTCTGTGATCAGTGGAGGAGAGAGGGGACAGCTGTCCCTGGGTGTTAAGGGGGATGGAGGGGTATGCTGCGCTGGTCCTTAAGAGAAACATGGGACAGGGCACAGAGAGAGAAGGGAGATGCACCTTTGATTCCACTTCTGGTTTTTGTCCGCTGTGTGAAGGGATTTGGCTGCCCTTGTCATGGAGACAAACCAGCAGTTGCAGCTGTTGGTGGGAGTGGAACCATTCCTCCAGCCTCAGACTCTGCAAGCAGCCCTGTAACACTGCTACACCCAGACCTCTGTGGCTGTTCTCCTTCCCTCACCTTGCTGCCTGTTCTTCCCCTCCCTGCCATCCCCCACAGCCTGGGAAGATCTGCCTGGTCCATTTGTGGCCAACACAGGAAGAATGTTTTTGCACTCTCCATGCCTCTCCAAACTTCTCCACAATATTTGGGCAGTGCTGCAGCCTGGGAGGCTGACCAAGTACCCAATTCTGACTGCACCTATGCAAGTCATGGCTATTTTGGTTCCTCTCTCACATTTTTTGCAGCTCTGGAAGCTTTGAGTGGCACTGAGTAATGGATGATTCACTGCAGGGGCAAGGAGGACTTCAGAACCTTTGAAGTGCTGATGGACAGATGTCTGGAGATCCCCAGTCCAGCCTCCCCCTTGGAGCAGGACTATCCCCAGCACTAGATCAAGCTGGCTGTGTGTTTGTCTGGCTTAGCCTTGAATTCCAAGACAAAGGAGACATAAGATCACCATTTCCATGTGGACTGCTGTTAGGTTGCCCTCAGCCTCCTCTTCACCATGCTTGCTTAGCACCACACACTCAGCCTCTGCCTCCAGCTCTATGCTCTGGCTCCCCAGACCTGGTCTCCTCCAGTTTCCCCACCTCCCTCCTGAACTGGGGTCCAACCCTGGATCAGTTATTCCAAGCATAGCCTCAACTAGGGCAGATAATAACCTCCCTCAGCCTTGCAGGCACGGTTCATCTGCTGGATGCCAGTTTCTGGTTTGCCATATTTGCAAGAGCATGCTGCTGCTCACTGCTGTATTGGGCAGAGCCTGAAACAGAAAGAAGCACCAAGCTGACATTGCATGCCATTTTGGGAGGAACTTGCCTGAGGTTTTGCATTTGGGAAGCCCCAGGGCTCAGACTGAAAACAAAGTCGACACTCATGCGATTTCTGGTCCCCAAGGAAGCTCCATCCACAGGAGATGTTAAGCTGGATCTCAGCTGGCTCTTAGGAAAAAGGGTCTCAGGTGGAGACACTTGGGCAGAAATGTCACCTTTGCAGACTCAAGCATAGACAGCAAAGCACACCAACCTAGTTTTCCCATGATTTTTAATAATTATGATTTAAATGGTCTTTCAAGCAATGTGATGATATGGGGGAATTCATATTTTTGTTTGGCTGGAAGTGGCAGCATGGTGTTTTCAGTTAAAAACAGGCTGATGTGGGATTAGGGATCAGGAGGGGTGGGGGGAGGAAATAGATTTTTTTTTTTAGGTGGAAAATTGGCCAAAATTGATGTGTGACCACAGAATGTTTCTAAATTCTAAATACTGAATTTCCTCAGACAAGTAAGCTTGGGGAACTATCCCAGAGAAAGTTCTGTTCCATGGCATAGTCCTCATGGGAAGAAGGTCCCAGTGCTGGGGCTTCAGGCATGGCTTTGCACTGACCTGATCCCATTTCCCTGTGAAGTGTCCACCCGG
Organism: Laterallus jamaicensis coturniculus; assembly: GCA_022605575.1. Taxonomy (NCBI): domain Eukaryota; kingdom Metazoa; phylum Chordata; class Aves; order Gruiformes; family Rallidae; genus Laterallus; species Laterallus jamaicensis. The sequence goes on from JAKCOX010000028.1 coordinate 1,359,044, forward strand.
GACCAGCATGTAGCATGGGGACAGGAGCAGGAGGGGTGTGAGGAAACCCTCCAGAAGTCTTCCACTGCCCAGGTCCCCCCTTTAGGGAAAGCTGATGGGACCGGGTGGCCCTTGGAGCTTCTGCTTGGTTTTTGTCTGGATGAGAAGACGTTTTCTGTGCCCATTACTGAGGGAAGTCAGTTGGTGATTCAGAGCTTTCCTGGCAGCTGAACATGTGCTCAGGAAGAAAAGTAAAAAGCAAAGAATGAGAACTACTCCATCCCTCCTGGGATGCAGCAGCAGCACTTTGCTCTGCTCTGCTCATCCCCACACAGCCAAGCTTCTTGGGAGATCACACCTGGATTCCCATTTGCCTTGCAAGGGACAGGATGAGCTGAGAAATGGCTTTGCTCTTCAGCCTTGAAGTTTTCTTGGGGAGGATGTGCCTGGCACCAAGTGGTTCCTCTGTTTTGGAGGAGGAGGCAGGGCACAGCCCACTGGTTGGCAGCTGAAGCCTTCATGTGGGAAGGCAGGCTCTGATTTAAGCACTGTGGGTCGTTACCCTGAGATCCAGCCAGAAGAGAGGTGGCTTTTCCACATCTCTGCTGACTGGTACCTCCATGGATCAATGCTTTGGCCAGACCCACATCCCTGGGCTCATCACATCCTACAGCAGAGGGTCAGACCAGCTGAGCTCAGCCTCTTACAGCATTATTTGCTTGCTGAGGCATAGGAAGGCTCCCCAGCTGTGTCTACTGTAGGATGCTTCATGGCAGGAGAGGTCAGAGAGACCTCAGGAGTGCAGTGCCATGGGACCACGTTACAAGGTGTGTGCTGCCCCAGTGAGAGGGGCTTTCCCAGTGCAAGACAAGTCCAAAGATGCCATGTGGGGAGTGGTAAAGTGAGGAGGTACTTGCAGAAGCTGCAGTTTCTGGCTCATGCTGCTTGGAAGGACACGATTCCTCCAGCAGTAACAAAAAAAGCCCAGAACAACAGTGATCACATGGAGCCCTGCAAACAAGCCCAGGACCCTCCAGAAATCTGGATCTGCCTGGGGACAGCTAACAGGCTGTGTGGATCCTGGGTGAGCAGACACCACCCTCACATAGGGGCATGAGGGCAAGGGGCTGGCTGGCTGGCTGGGTGTTGGTGGGGACCACAAGTTTGGGTGATGCTCTGGAGATGGAGACCAGGGTATCCTGGAGAAGAAGGAGGAAAGATTAGCTCTGGACAAGGACTGGGAAATGGAGAATGACTGCTCCTCATCCACCTCCATGTCATTTGTGGTTCCAGCCCTGATAGTGTCCCCCTGGATGGTTGTTGAGGCAAATGTCATGAGCCAGTGGGACCTGAGGGCTGACCTGCTCATACTGGTGTCTTGTTGCTCTCTCCCTGAACTCCTGATGATTTGTATGGCCCACACTGCCCTGCACAGAGGTGTGTCCCACAGCCAGCAAAGGCTGTGCTTGCAGAGCCCCAGCCAGCTGCAGTGGCTCTTGCAGAGCAGCTCAGTGTCTGTGTCTGGTCCACTTTTGACCCTGATGGAGCTCAGGGTGGGAATCAGACCAGGCATGTGGCTGGCTCATACCCATGGGAGACAAAGAGTTAATTCTGCCTAATGGACAAATGCCAATATTTTCACATCATTGGAAAGCAAAATGAAAATCCATCTCCTTCCAGAAGGAACAGCTCAGATGGTGCTGGGCTGATGGCAGTCCCCACAAGCTTAGGAACCACAGTGGTCCCAGGATCAGTTTAAAAGCATTGGCTGTGGTTGCTCAGCATACCATAGCTGTCAATTAATACTGCACGTTCTTCTCCAGCTGCTGCTTAATGTCACATCATTGCTCCCCAAAAAAGTCTGCTCTGAGCTTGGGTCTCCCCTTGAACTTCCCGAGATCTTAATGTTACCCTGCCTCTGAGCAACACTTTCCACAGACATGAAGCAGCTTTGTGGTCACCAGGGCAGGGAACTGGTGCCCCTTGTCTTGGCACCAGTGGTTTAAGGGCTTTTTCCCCTGGTCTTTAGATCCTTGCCCCAGAAAGGGGAGCTACAAGAGAGTGGGAGATAGAGGAATGTGGCATGAAGGTCCAGGAAAAACTTGAGCTCAAGATTTCTGTGAAATCTGGCCCATTTGCAGTGGGCCAGGGGAGACTGCAGAGGAAGGGAACCTTGGAGGCTGTTTGAAGCATGGAGATGGAGGTGATGGAGAGCAGAAACACATCCCAGCCTCTTGCTGGACACACAGCCCCCTCTTTGTTTTGCAAATGGTGTGTGTGTGGGGGGAACACAGGAGCAGGCTCAGCACCAGCTCAGCTCTGACCAGTGTTTGGGGTAGCCTATCCTTTGTATCCATACTGGGAAGTTCACAGCCTCCCTCTGTTGTGATGTGCATTTTCCCAGGAGAGGTGATGCTGCTGCTCAGCCCTGCCAGCCCTCTGGACTCCCTGCTTGCCCCTCACTCACTGCATGCTCCATCACACTGCTCCTGGGGTCAGAGCAGCTAATTCAAGGCAGTCATTCTGCTTATCTGGTGTGAACTGTTAGCAGTTTGCTGAGCAGTAAGAATAGCTCTACTAAATCACACAAAAATTGAACTAGCCCATTATATTTTCTGGGAGGAATATTTGGATGCCCCAAACAGCTCTTTACCCAGAAAACTTTCCTAGCTGCCAGTGATTTTTATTGGGGTGTTTTTCCAGCTTGCAAATTTGAGCCAGAAGTGGTATGTCACTGTCTGAAGTTCTTCATGGATAGTCTTAGAGTCCCAGGTTACTCCTCCAGCACCCCAACACCCAGATTTTGCTCTGTCAAGTCTCAGCCTTTCACCCTGTGGGCTTCACTTCAAATTTACACTGAACAGCACAGAAACTTCCATTATTGGGTGCTTTCAGCAGGGTGCGTGAGGAGAACTTGATCCAGCACCCTAGCACCAGAGCAGGAGGGCAGACCTCCTCCTCCTCCTCCTCCAGCCAGGTGGTCCAGGAAACCCTTGCTGGGGCAGGTCTATGTTAATCCACTCAGGCTCTGGGTGTCTTCTTACCATCTCTGGATATGGAAAAGTTTCCAGAAGCTCTGTTTCTTCACCCTCTGGGTCTGATATGCAAAGCACACACTGTGCTGCTCTGCAGGATGTCTGCTGATCTGTCTCCTGGGGATGGACCCTCTGGGAGATAAGGATGCTGTACAGATTCTGCCTCCTGCTTAGTGTCACGGGGCTGCCTGGCACTTTGCAGGGGGAAAAAAATGCACATTCTGCCATGGAAAGGTACAGCTTGTGTTATGCCAAGGACACAGTGAAGAGAAGGAACACAGAGTGCAGGTGAGGAGGGGCTGAACTGTCCTTCATAGAGATCTTCTCCTTCGTGCATCCATTTCACACGGCAGGACCTGATCTAAGTGGATTCTGTGACCCTGAAGGGCTCCTGCCCTTGGTGGCATGTTCCTGCTTGTCTCTGTGCCTGTGCTCACTGAGCTGAGATGGGGAAAAATAACCTTGCAAAAAGTACGTTGTGTTTGGCCAAATCAGCCCCGTGCAGCGGCTCTTTGCATGGTCACAGTTAGCACCCCAGTGCAAGGGAAGGGGCTGTGTCACAGGGGCTGGGAATTAGCCAAAATTACAGGGGTTTAAATTGCCAGAGGACTGAGCACATGGGTTGAGGGAAAGGGAAAGCAATTAGTCCACAAATCCCCCAGGAACTGTTAGCAGTAACCCATCTGGTTCCTGAACCCCGTTCAGCTTCAGCCTGTGAGCTGATGTTGCTTCACCTGCCAAATGACAGGGACCTGGCTTGAAGGTCTTTGCTGTTGGTCTCTTGCTCGGGCTGTTGGTAAAGGTCAGGGTCCCTGGGAAGCTCAGTGCTGGTGCTGGGTAGGCAGCACCAGATCCGGAGGCACAGTGTGACCAGGGAACACCAGGAACTGTTTGTCCTCTGACAGTGCAAACGGGCAGAGCAGGGATTGAGAGCTGCTGGTTTTGCTCTGAGGAACCAGAGGAAAGGAAGCAATTTCTGTAAATTTAGTAAGAAGCTCCTCAAATCTAATTGCTGGAAGTGGTTAGGGAAGCTGACAGACTATAATCAGCATCGTGACTTTTTTCCGGCTCTTGGACAGTGCCAGAGGTCCTGGGCTGTGCTCAGCATCGCTATGGTGCAGAGCCACACACAGCCTCCCCTGCTCACAGACTGGGGTGGTTTTGGCCCTAGCTAGAGGCCAAATACCCACCAGGCCACTCACTCACTCCCCCCTGCAGCCGAAAAGGGGAGAAAATAGATACCACCCCTCCTTTTTTAGCAGACTTAAACCTCATCACGATTTTACTCCCTCCTTCCCCCCCAGCATGGCACAGGGAGGGGCAGGGAATGGGCAGTGGGGTTCTGGTGATCCCTCACAAGCTGCTTTCCTTCCCCGGATCCCAACACTTCTCCTTCCCCCACCCCTCGCCTCTGCGCACTCTTGGCTTTAATCACAGATCTGCTCCCTTCATCCCTCCCCTGGCAGCACAGGGAGGGGCAGGGAATGGGGAAGGGGGGGTTCAGTCTGTTCCTCCTGAGTTGGCTTCCATCTCAGCTGAGGATGGGTGGACATTCCACACACACACCCCCTTCCCCTGCACAACTTCTGCAGCGTGAGTCCTCTCTATTGAGAAGCCATCTCCTCACCACAGGCCTCTCAGCAGGGCTCCCCTCTATTGGGGAGCCATCTCCTCACCACAGGCCTCTGAGCAGGACTCCCCTCCATGGGGTCCTGACATTCAGGTCCAGACCCCCCCGGCCTGGTCCCCAGCAAAATCACGAGTCGTGGATCAATCTTCACAGGGTGTAGGTGTCTCTGCTCCCCATCCTCGTCCATGGGCTTGGGGGGGACACCTGTTTCACCATGGGCTCACCATGAGCTGCAGGAGAAACTCTCTTTTCACATTCTTCCCCCCCCCCTCCTGCAGGCCTGGCCTTGGTGTCTGTGCAGCTTGTCACATCTCCTCTCTCCTGCTCCAGTGGCACAGTGCCCCTGTTAGCAGTTTGTTTTCTCCTCTGTGTGATTCCCAGAGACGCTGTGACCAGCTCTGATAGGCCCAGCCTCGAATTTGGCCTTGGACTGACCACATTTTCAAAATATGGGGCTTGCAGAAAGCTGTAACTGCAGCTTACAACAGCCTCTGAAGCAGCACAGCCACACAAAACTGCAACACAGACCCAGCCCCGCTGCCAGGAGCCCTGGGAGCCAGCCCAGTGTGAGCACAGACCTCTGGCTGGACAGCAGCCAGAAGCATCTGCTTAGATGGGGTGTCCAGATTAGAAAGTTGATGATCACACATTTTCATAGGCTAATTATGCACAAACGACTGTGTCAAATGGGTAAGTAAATTGGGGGTAAAGTTAGGTTTAAATTGCAATGGCCCTGCTGACAGATGAGCTTTCCTAATGACAGCGCTGTGTCTTCATCTTAATTGGGAATAAGCAGGGGTGTTGCAGCTCTGAGTTACAAGAGGAGTGATGGCTGTTGCAGAAGGAAAGTTCTCAGGGAGATCTGTTAGTCCTGAGGAAATATCCTTGTGAAATGACATGTAGTGTCTGTGTGGGATTTCAGAGAACTCCACATGTGCCAGCAGCTGGGAGCATGAGCTGTCTCACGGGCCTGATCCAGGGGGGAAGACACTGCCTGGCACTGGGCAGCCACTTTCACGAAGGGGCTTTGTGCTACCTCCTGCCCTCACAGAATCACAGGATCACAGGGGTTGGAAGGGGCCTCCAGAGCCCATGGGGTCCCACCCCCTGCCAAAGCAGGGTCCCTAGGACAGGGCACACAGGTCGGTGTCCAGACGGGGCTGGAATCTCTCCAGAGAAGGAGACTCCACACCCCCTGGGCAGCCTGTCCCAGGGCTCCCTCACCCTCACTGGGGAAAAGTTCTGCCCCAGGTTGCTGTGGAACTTCCTGTGCTCCAACTTGCAGCCATTGCCCCTTGTCCTGTCCCCACAGACACTGAGAAGGGGCTGGCCATTCCCCTGCATCCCATCCTTCAGATATTGATAGACATTCATAAGGTCCCCCCTGAGTCTTCTTCTCTCCAGGCTGAACAGCCCCAGCTCACCCAGCCTTTCCTCCCAGGGGAGATGCTCCAGGCCCTTCAGCATCTCCTCAGCCTCCTCTGGACTCTCTCCAGGAGATCCCTGGCTGTTTGATCCCAGGGAGCCCAGCACAGGACACAACACTCCAGGTGGGGCTTGACCATAAACAATTCCTTGCCATGTCTCAGAGTTCTCATTTTTGCACCTAGAAAATACTCACTCTGAGAATTACAGAATACTCTGTGCTCTTCATATGTCACCCAGACATGAGCACCCAGGGAGGGGGGAGGAGGACTATACTATACTATATTCTGTGATTCTCTGATTCTGTGATTCAGCCTCAGTGGCTGGATCACCAGGACACTGCTGTGATCTGACATAATGCCGAGTGACAGCACATGACTTAAGGTGACATAATGCAGCACAGCATGACATCTAAACTTTTTATCAAGGGGGGGTTTAATGCACTTAGGAGACGTCCAGGCACATGTTGAACCTCCTCTGCACAGCCACCCTGTAGCTGTCAGTGAGACTGATCACCATTTGGAAACCAGCAGGCTTGTTGGCATCTTGGGGGAGCGAAGTCATGCACCGTGCTGGGGCTGCTGGAAGGAGCCTTCTTCCAGAGAGCAGCAAGTTGGAGCTGCAGTCCTAATTCCCTCTGGCTCACTTTAAAAAAAGAAATCCTCATTTCCATCATTACAAACCATCTGAAGCCCTTTCATGTGGTGCTGCTGAGGAGCAAACCAGAAAGTGGCTGCTGTTTTCCAGTCTTGGGAGAGCTGTTCCACCTGTGTGGGGGTGCAGGGAAGCTGGGGGTGCAGGGAAGCTGGGGATGCAGGGAACCTGGGGGTGCAGGGAACCTGGAGATGCAGGGAACCTGGGGATGCAGGGAACCTGAAGGCACAGGGAAGCTGGGGATGCAGGGAACCTGGGGGTGCAGGGAACCTGGGGCTTTCAGAGTCACCCCTTGAGTTTTCAAAAACACACAGCAGGGACCAGGGCAGGGACAGGGTCCCCGTTGACCAGCCCTAATTTCAAATCCCTGTTTCATGAGTGGTCTAACACCCTCCAGCCTGCTGTTTCTGCTCTTCAGCAGATGGCTGCACCCTGGTTTCCAGCAGAAATCCCACACATGCACGAGTCCTCAACCCCCTGCAAGGGCTTCTCAGCAAACCTCACAGGATGGCGATTTATCTGTGTTAGAGCTCCCCACCACTCCAGATACCTGATGCTCAGGGCCCATTCCTCAGTGATCACCCAAGTTCCATCAGCAGTTAGGCTGTCCTGTGGCTGTCACTGATGAAATTCATGTGCTGCTTCATTTTGGGGTGTGCGGATCAACTGTGAGTGTAACAGTGCCTGGAGTTCTCCCTCTTATCACTTGCAGGAGGTTGAAATGTGTGATGTGATGGTTCAGAGTTTGGCTCAGGCCAAAGTAATGCACTGCTCTAAGGTCTGCAGGACCAGAGGTCCAACCCCTCTGCATCTCTGGTGGCCTGTGTGGCTGCTGGTGAGCAGGACACAGGTCCAGCTCCTTCCTGTGCAGGCTGGGAGTGCACAGGGCATGTGGGGTGCACCAGTCTCCGTGGGCTGCTGGGTGAAATCTCTAAAAAGGGCTGAAACTTCAGCATTTCAGCTGAATGACAGCTTTTCACAGCTCCAGGTAAACACTGGGAAGATCTCCAAGTACTCATGCATGGCTCAGGAAGAGGCTGCTGAGAAGAAAAAGTTTAGTCCCTTGGGGCAGGATCCCATTAAGGTGGAATTTGAAGAGTTTTGTCTGGTGCTTGGAGCAAACACAGGCAAAGGTGGTAACTCCCCAAAATGGGAATGAAAACCCTTGGGACTGGATGAGCTTGTGTACAGACAGTGGCCAGGTGAGGACTCATCCAGACCCTCCCAAGGCCAGAGGAGTCCTTGTCTTGGCTCAGCTGAGAGCTGGAGACCACCTAGCATGGTGAGTTTGAATGCAAAGCACACCTCGTGCAGTGCTGACAACTGCCTGGGGTCTGTGGCCAAGCTGAAGGGGAATGGGCTGAGGCACAGAGCAGGGAGGAGGTGCTGTGACAGGGCAGTGCTGGCTGCTCCCAGTGTCCACGGGCTGCAGGCCACAGCATCTGGGCTGCTGGCAGGGCAGAAGGAAGAGGAAGGCCTTTCGACTGGGAGACTGGGCAGGTGTGGCAGAAACCTCCATCCCATGGATGGTTACTCTGCCAAGTCACCCCTGGCTGGCATCCTGCAGTGGTTCAGAATGTCCCATCAGCAGCTGGGAACAGTGGCTAGGATGGGGTAGCCAGGCAGGAACTGGTTAGGGTCCCTCTGGTTCCTCCCCAGTCCTGCTGCTGTCCTGTGGGGTGCGTTTTGCTGGAGCATGCAGCAAGTGGGGCTGCCCTGGGGTAGTTCTCTCTGGAGGGAGGGATGTGTGTGCCTGTGAGCATTGCTACCAGCTCTGTGAGAAAACCAGGCCAGGCTTTCTGCAGCCTGATCCCAGGGCAGGTCTGCAGTGAGGGAGTGAGACCTGCTGCACCCAGTAGTCAATGCTCAGCTCCCAGGAGGTGTGGGGCTCCATCTGTGCCATCAACCTGTGCAGCCCAGGGACATGGCTCTGCGAGGCAGCTGTGGGCTGCATCCCTGCTGGGAGGTGTCTGGCTGGTGGGTCAGTGTGTGGGGGTGCAAAACAGCACTGGGGCACCTGTGCTGGTACCAGGGCCCTGAGAGAGCAGAAACACAGAATCACAAACTCACAGGGGTTGGAAGGGCCTCCAGAGCCCATGGGGTCCCACCCCCTGCCAAAGCAGGGTCCCTAGGACAGGGCACACAGGTCGGTGTCCAGACAGGGCTGGAATCTCTCCAGAGAAGGAGTCTCCACACCCCCTGGGCAGCCTGTCCCAGGGCTCCCTCACCCTCACTGGGGAAAAGTTCTGCCCCAGGTTGCTGTGGAACTCCCTGTGCTCCAACTTGCAGCCATTGCCCCTTGTCCTGTCCCCACAGACACTGAGAAGGGGATGGCCATTTTCCCCTGTGTCCCACCCTTCAGCTACTGGTAACCATTGATCAGATCCCCTCTCAGGCTTCTTTTCTCAAGGCTGACCAGGAACCTCTCCCTGCCCCTGCACACCCAATGCTGTGAAAGCAGGGGGGCAGGGATCTGCCCCTGTATAGCCCAAACACGCAGTAACAGGGGGGCAGCATGGATGCCAAACAGGGGTCAGGCCCCAGCTCTTCCCGTAAAGTTTATTCTTTCTTATTTTTTTCTCCCCTCTGGCTGTCTAGGCTGAGGTGCCTTTGTGCAGTTGTCTCACAGGGCATTTCTCTCCAAGCTGCAGGGGAACCAGTGGGTGCCTCCTGCTCAGGGCAGATCCATCTGTCCCCGGGCCACCTGGTTGTGTGATGTCTGAGGATGGTCTGTGTGCTGTGCCCCAGGCATGTCTACTCCCTGTCTTGCAGTGCAGGGCTGTGGATTGCCCTGAGGACCAGACACCAGCTGTGTGCTCGGACTGATGTGGCCCAGGGCTGAATATCTCTCTGGATGACTCCACTCTGGCTTCAGGGTCTGTCCTCAGGGAGCAGCGGAGGGGTTCAGCAATGCCCAGCTGTGACCATCTGAGCTGGGGCCCGCTATGGACTGGCTTGGCCAGGAAAGCTGCAGAGAAGAGGTGGATTCCAGGGGCTGTGGTGGTGCATCAGCCTGTTTCCTCAGTGGGACAGTGAGGTTGCCTCTTCTGAGCTCATAAGCCCAGTGGTGGCATCAGACAATGCCCCCTCCTCAGTGCCACCAGGTGCCTGGCACAGACAGTGTCAGGGTTTCCATGCCAGCTCTCCCAGGTCAGATGGCAGCCACCCTCCCTGTCAGGGGTCTTGGGAGACAGACCCCAGAAAATCCTTCAAGAAGATATGAGATTTAGGCATAGAACCCCAGAGGTTAGCACTGTCCCCCAACAGTGAGTTACTGTTGTTGCTGTTTTTAAGAGGTAGAGATACTGAGGCACACAGAGTGCCTGGGCTCGGTCCTGTTACCTGGCCCCAGTGCTGCTGAGATCAGTGCTCAGCCTGGACCACGCTGCTTTGCAGAGCTCCTGCAGCAACATCAGATGTGGAAGAACTTTTCCCCAGTGAGGGTGAGGGAGCCCTGGGACAGGCTGCCCAGGGGGTGTGGAGTCTCCTTCTCTGGAGAGATTCCAGCCCCGTCTGGACACCGACCTGTGTGCCCTGTCCTAGGGACCCTGCTTTGGCAGGGGGTGGGACCCCATGGGCTCTGGAGGGCCCTTCCAACCCCTGTGACTCTCTGATTCTATGATCACTCTGCTGCCCAGCGCAATGGGGTGGAGGCTGTTGTGTTCCCACCCACCCATGCAGAGCTTATAGTGGTGGTGGGGATTCATGCTCAGGAGCCCTGGTGTGGGTTGGAAGGTGCTTTCAGAGAAAAGAGCCCTGGCCACAGAGGGATCCCAGCTCTTCTGGGGCCAACCCTCTGAAGCTGAAGCTGAGCAGGTGATGCCGATACCTCTGTGTGCTGGTATTGGTCTAATAGCCTGAGCAAAAGCAGAGCAGGAGAACAAGGCAGGAGCCAGTAGGATTTATCTGCCTGTCTCCAAGTAGGGCAGAGTGCAGGAGGGAGCGGTCATATTTCTTCTACACTGGGCGTATTCTCCTTCTTCCCTTACAGAAAAGAAGACACCACAGCCCTGGTACCGTGATGTGTGGGGCTTCAGAGGTGCCACAGGGCTCAGAGCCACAGAAGACTAAGCTCCTTGAGATGAACACTGGTAGTTCTCTCTTTCAGTGCTGGGGGATGTGACAAGAGATGCAGCACAGGGAGCCGCAGGGTGGCCGTGGTGTCCTCGTGGGGCAGCCTGGGAGGGTCCTGGTGACATGGCCTTGGTGCTGAGAGCTGGGAGCACATGTGAGCACTCTCAGGCACGTTATTTTGTGTTTGCAAATTGGGTTGTATTTTACTGCTGTTCCCCTGAAGCCACTTGTGCTTGTGCATTAGATGTGATAAAGCAGAAGGAGATCTCCACTTCCACTACAGTGAGGGCTGGTGTAAACCCTGGGAAGAGACTGCAGGAAGCATCTCCAGGTGACTGTAGTGATGCCCAGTGCGGGGTGGAAAGGGTGAATGAGAGGCTAGAGCCTGGCAGGGCTGTGCTGGGGAACAGGTAAGGCAGCTGCTGCTCCCTCCCTGCCTTCCAAGGGGGCTTCAGCTCTTTGCTCCTCAGCATCGCAGAGCAGAGCTCCTGCACACTCATCCCATGGGCACATCCTGGCTGTGGCATTCAGGGAAGGCAGGGATTGGCTCCGTGCCAGGCAGCTTTCCCATCAGTGTTTGGGGAGGGCAGGGCAGGGTGCATTTGCACCCATCATGTTCTGGGAATGACCAGGTGCCTCCTGTCCAGCTGGACCTGTTCCTTTGGCAAGCACTGGGGGAGGATCTCCAGGGGAACAGGGGTGATCTTACAAAAGGCACCATGGGCTCTTGTTCCTGGGTCACATAACCCCTAATTCAGCTAGAGGAAGCAGCTGCCTCCCACGCAGCACCGATCACACACATCCAGTGCTCAGAGGGGTGTCTGAAGTCCTAACTCAGCCCCAGCTCTGCAGGTCTGGCTGCCTGGAAGAGTGCTGGGACTAGGGCAGAAACCAGGATCCTGCCTTCTCTCCGTGCCCTGCCATCGCACCCCCCCAGCCCCGGAGCCATGCTACTCCAAGGGGAGCGCAAACCCCCCATGGTGACTGACACCCCCAGCTCGTGGGGGGTTCACCTTGGCTGGACACCATGGGAATTAACTCCACCTCAGCCAGACCCAGTGCATCACTCAAACACAGGCACCACCACGCTGCAAAGAGCAAGGAGGGAGCAGGGAGCTGCAGCCCAGGGATGTGGATGGGGCATTTCACAATGTGACTTGTACAACCTAAGTCCCTGTGTGCATCCCTGTGGAATTGTGGGCACTCAGGGTGTGACAGGGTGAGAGCAATCAGCTCCCATCTGCATATTTTTGCATAAGATCAGATCTTTTCTGCAATACATTTAGAAGGAGCTCTGCTAGAGCAGAGCTTCAGTGTCCCTGAAGGTCCCAGCTTCCCTGTAGATAACTGGTCCCAAAAACTCAACTCTACAACCCTGATCCTATGATGATCTCAAGGGGATTCCTGTTCTCCTAAACTGCTTGAGGCAATTTTTGGGACACGCTGGTGTAAGCAGGGGGTGAGGTCGGTGGGGACACCCGGCTCCTCCTCCCAGCTCTCTCTAGGTGCCCATAAATGGGTGGTGGTTTGCTAAGGTGGCAGAGGGGTTCTGCCATCACTAGAGTGTGAGTTCACGCCTGAGCTATGGAAGCACAGAGGCAATTAGCAAGGTTTTTCAGCTGTAAATATACAGTGGAAACCAAGGGAACCTATAATTAAGTGTTAAGACTTGTAATTAATGCTGCCTGTGTGAGTATCTCAGCTTCTTCTGGAATCCAGACATTCCCTGCCGCTCCCTTTTTCCAGAGAGGGCAAGGGTGGCTGCAGGCAGGCAGGAGTCCCACAGCGACACTCAGACACGTGCAGGGAAGATGCAAATGATAAAGGACCTGTTTGCATATTTGTTCTTGTGGCATTTCCAGATTTCATCGGCTCCTCCTAAGCCATGGGTGGATGGGGAGTGGGGGGGAATCTGCTGGTCTCTTCCTGGATGCAGATGTCAAGAGCAGGTCAGTTGCCTGTCTCTGAAGAGCAGGTCTGGAATATGCAACAGGAGCTACAGCTGTGATGGGTGAAAACAGAGAGAGGGGTCAAGTGATGTCCTCCTCTGGGGTGCTGTGTGAGGGGTCTGGTGAAGAGCAGCTCCAGGAAGGAGCTGTGCTTTGATGCCACCTGTATCAGCTTCTCACTGAACCTGTGGTGCTTCACAATTGGCCTGTGAAGTGCTGGGAATAGGGGAAGCTCTGAATGGGTGATAAGGACTGGATGAGGCTTCAGCACAGTCACATTACCCAGGCTGTAAAACCCTATTTACAAACGTGGGTAAATACATCCATCTGGGAAAACAAGAGGTCTGCAAGAGGAAGGTGACTGGCTTCTTCTCACCCAGCAAGTCGAGGACAGCAACTGCTCCACCCTCGCAGGGCCCGGTGTCCTGGTTACCAGTCCTGCTCTGAGATCACAGGGTGCCCTTACCTCTCATAAATGCCATGAGGCAGCAGTGTGCCCTGGGGCTGAGAGAGACAATGGGATCCTGGGGGCATCAGGAGGAGTGTGGGCAGCAGGTGACAGGAGGGGATCCTCCCCCTCTGCTCTGCCCTGCTCAGGCCCCAGCTGGAGTGTTGTGTCCAGTGCTGGGCTCCCTGGGATCAAACAGCCAGGGATCTCCTGGAGAGAGTCCAGAGGAGGCTGAGGAGATGCTGAAGGGCCTGGAGCATCTCCCCTGGGAGGAAAGGCTGGGTGAGCTGGGGCTGTTCAGCCTGGAGAGAAGAAGACTCAGGGGGGACCTTATGAATGTCTATCAATACCTGAAGGATGGGATGCAGGGGAATGGCCAGCCCCTTCTCAGTGTCTGTGGGGACAGGACAAGGGGCAATGGCTGCAAGTTGGAGCACAGGAAGTTCCACAGCAACCTGGGACAGAACTTTTCCCCAGTGAGGGTGAGGGAGCCCTGGGACAGGCTGCCCAGGGGGTGTGGAGTCTCCTTCTCTGGAGAGATTCCAGCCCCGTCTGGACACCGACCTGTGTGCCCTGTCCTAGGGACCCTGCTTTGGCAGGGGATGGGACCCCATGGGCTCTGAAGGTCCCTTCCAACCCCTACAGCTCTGTGATTCTCTGTGATTCTGTGAAAGTGAGGAGGCTTGGACAGGGACAGACAGGAACAGATTGAGGTGCTTGCAGCACATCCAACAGAGGTACCTCCTTCAGTGTATGCCGGCTGACTTTTGGAGGCACGAAACTCCTTGTCCTCAGTGCCCAGCAGCAGTGTGCTCGGTGTGAACCCAGTGTGCTTCTACCTTTTTCCTCTGCTTTTAAGGTGGAAAGGGGCCATGGAGTGCAGATTTCAATCTCAAGGTGGTGAATGGGACTTTCTTGAGATAGAGGGTCTCTGCACACAGGACTGTGACTCCTGGAGCACCATACTGCCTGTCTCAGGTGACACATGGATTCCATCTCCCTCTCCTAGGTGACTCACCCATCAGACTTCAGTCCCTACCTGAGCATGGGAGTCATGTGGATGCCTTTCAGATGGTTTTCCTTTGAACTCATTCTACCCATTTCCTAAACAGGAGCACAAACTTGCTTCTTCAACAGCAACCCAAACCTCCTTGCCACACTGCCAAGAACTTCAGCCCCCAGGCTCGAAGCAGCCTCTTTTCTTTGCCTGTTGTCTTCTTGGCTGTGTTCCCCAGAAGCTGCTGTTGCAGGGCTGCTGTCTGTAGAGCATCAGCATTTAAGAACATGTGTTCAGATACACTTTGAGCTGGTGTCTGTACAGATGCTCCTGGGTTGCAAAGGTTTGCCAATGTGCAAGTCTGTTGCAGCAGGAATTTGGTTAGTATGTCCAACTGGGAGGTTTTGTCAAGTTCCTGCTGTTCTGATTAAATGAAGTTTCTCCTGGGATCATTCATGATCAGAGCAGTGGTTTTAGCTGCTCTGTCTTAAGAAGATTTTCTCTCACTTAGGTGACTGAATGCTTTTCCAAAGATCCATGGGTCCAGTTCAGCTGCTTCAGCTCCTGGGTTATGAGGAGCTGCTTACCAGTGTCATCCTTCCCTTTCCTCCCAGTGCCTTTCCATCTCTGCTGTCTGTCCTACCCATCCAGCATCATCTATCCAGACCCCCCTCACTGCCCAGTCTGCAGGAAGAGCAGAAGCATCCAGCCCTTCAGCTGAGCCTTGCAGAGAGGACCAGTGGAGTTTGTGGTGACAGAGATGTCACAAGTTGGGAGGAGAAGCAATGGCTTTTGGGCACAAGGGGATGTGGGTCATTGAGAAGACATCCAGAGCAGCCTGAAAATACCTACTATTTCCTCAGCACCTTGGTCTCCAGGGGCCACCCTGAGTGTGATTACCTTCCCCAAGTACTATGTGAGGAGCTCTGGCAGAGCCACAAGTGACTCACAGCACTGTGCTGTACACTCTGGACCTGCCAGTGCTGGGGTCACCTTGCTGTCACACGATGTGCTGGCTCCTCCACAGCGCCACATCCATCCCCTCACTCCAGGATGGGTCAGAACACTGCTACCTTGAGCTGACTGTGTGGGATGGGGGTAGTTAACAACCCCTCTGCATCCCACCATGTGTTTTGTGCAGAGCATATCTCCCCACCCCATCTCCTCCTGCATTACCTGTAGCTCTCACCACTGGGTCACTGAGCAAGCCCTGGCTGGAGACTCATGTCTATTGCAGGACAGGTCGGGGCTGGGATTTGGATCAACTCCCCAGATGGCTCCACATGGTGGTTGTTCCTGAGTGACAGCTCTAGAAGCTGCAACCAAGCTGATGAATAGATACGGGCCAGCTATGGGCCAGCAATGCAGACAGGCAGGGAAAGGAAGAAAGGGAGATCTTGTCTCAGGACTTTGATGTGCTGTAAAAAACCATCTACAGATCCATGTTCCTCCTGGGGCTAATGGGGTTTTTTTATCATGAAAGAGTAAGAAGACAAAGCAGCAACCTGGTCCCTTACTAAGCAAACAGGAAAAAAAGAAAGCCTTCCCAGTTTTCCTGGGACCATCTGATGTTCATTCAGTGAGGGAACCCACAGAGCACGTGGGGCAGGGAGGCCATGGCTTTGTCAGAGGCTTGGAGAGATGCGTGGCTGGGGAGGTGAGGTTGTGCCCATGCAGATTGTCTCTGCCCCAGCCCACACATTCTGAACCCAGAGGCTGCCCAGAGCCCACCTTGGCAGGACAGTGTCTGAAGTGGCAGCACTGCAAATGCCCTTGGGCTCAGTGTGCTGCTGCCCTGCTTTGGGTCAGTGCTGGGGTGGATGAAGTGAAGTCTCCATCCTGGCAGTGAACCCCTGTGGACACTGCTACAGCCATTAGGGGCTGAACCCCATGCCCAGGGAGGTCTTGGACACTGGCTTTGCAGCTGTGGGCACTGTCCTGAGCTTGGAGTGTCCCAAGACAGGTGAAGATCTTGAGGGACTTGCATCTCAAAGCTTCTCTGCAAAGACTGACACAGCTGCAGCTCTTGCAGGAGCCCTGCTAATTCCCAGTGAGCATCAGCAGTGCACATTCCCTGGGATCCCACCTGGCATTTATGGACCTGCCTTCAGACTAGAAGCCCAGAGCATCCTTCAGAAAGGAGAAGTTTGTGCTGGGGTTCATACCAAGGACTTCATCTGGGGAGCATGGAGACATTCTTCATCTGTCTTCAAACCTCCAAGCACCAGTGGGTATGATTTTCCAGGGACTGAGCCCCTGGAGGTACCTACAAGAAGATGCACAGGTTTTAAATCTTTCTTTGTGTGCAGTGAGTTGGAGGCCACTTGCTCCATGGCTCCATTTCCAATATTTGGTGCAGCCCATTCTCATGGGATGGGGTTCTCAAAGCCTCCCCCCAAAATACCCTTTTTGAGAATGAGGAGATGTTTGTGGAAGCTTTGGGGATGCCGTGGCTGTCATGAAGGCCACTGCTCCCACACATCTCACAGCCTGAGATGTAGAGTTTCAAGGACAGGCATAAGGAAAAGCTTTCACCATGAGGACAGTCTTCCTGGAGCAGGTGAAATCGGTTGCTCAGAAGTTCTGAGGTCTCCACTTCTCCTGGAAGTTCTCCTGGAAGTAAGCTCGTTGTGCAGGGTTGAATGCTGGGAACTGTCTGATGGTGCCTGGCTTGTAGTTGCCTTCTGGAAGTGAAAGTTTTCAAGACAAGACTGTGAGGAACTGATATCTGATATCATATCTGACTCTGCTTTGAGTAGGAGCTTGGACTAGAAACCTCCAGAGATCCCTTCTGACCTGAATTACTCTGTCATTCTGTGAGCCTAAGAGCAGGATGGGACCAGCTCCTCAGGGATGTATGCAAGAAGGATGCAGGGCCTGGGGGTGGGTCTCTAAACACAACTCTGCACAAGAGCTTCACAATGAGACAGGGTGCAACAGGCCAAATTAGGAATCAAGGGGGTTGATGTGTGGGGGCAGCTGTGTGGCTGCTCAGTGTCCCTCTTCCCTTAATGGCGGAGCAGGTCCCAGAGCTGACAGCAACACATCAGTGTGTGTTCCCTCTTGAACCTGTGTGTGGTTTTTATCCATGTGGGATAAAGCCAGAGTGGATCCAGTGACACTGGTGGCTTTGTACATCCTTTCCTCACCCAGGAGTTCATAGAATCATAGAATGGCATGGGTTGGAAGGGACCCCAAGGATCACAGAGCTCCAACCCCCTGCCACAGGCAGGGACACCAACCTCAGGCCTGGAGCTACACAAGGTTGCCCAGGGCCCCAGCCAACCTGGCCTTGAACACCCCCAGGGACGGGGCACCCACCCCCTCTCTGGGCAGCCTGTTCCAGCCCCTCACCACTCTCTCTGCAAAGAACTTCCCCCCAATATCCAATCTAACCCTTCCCTCCTCCAGCTTCACTCCATCCCCCTTGTCCTGCCAGTCTCTGCCCTTGAACAAGCTGATTCCCCTCCTGTGTTTCTGCTCCCTTCAGGCACTGGCAGGCTGCAATGAGGTCCCCCCACAGCCTTCTCTTCTCCAGGCTGACCCAGCCCAGCTCCCTCAGCCTCTCTCCGGAGGGGAGCTGCTCCAGCCCTCTGAGCATCTCCGTGGCTCCTCTGACCCCTCTCCAACAGCCCCACATCTCTCTTGTGTTGGGCCCCAGCTCTGGACACAGGATCCAGCTGGGGCCTGGTGAGGGCAGAGCAGAGAGGGACATTCCCCTCCCTGTCCCTGCTGCCACCCCTCTGCTGATGGAGCCCAGGATCCCATTGGCCTTGCGAGCTCTCTGTGGCTCGTGGAGGAGCACCCGAAGACTCCATGCAGTCAGCGAGTGAGGGATGCTGCAGCACCCAGCCACCAGCACTCTGGGAAAGGGCTGCAAGTCAAGATTGTGCAAGTGATGAATTGCAGTGTTGGAAACACTCTCTTTCATTGCAGTCAGGAATTCCAGGTGCATTTGGTGATCCTATGGGCTTGCCTGACATCTGTTCCCAGGAAAACACCACATGATTTGTTAAAGGGGGGTGTGGGCAAAGTGCTGAAAACCAGGAGGACCAGGGATTGGGTTTTTCCAGGCTGTGAAACATGCACTCTGTCAAGAATCAATAAATTTGTATGCAGATTCCCCGCACATGAATAATTCATGGTTATAAGAAAGGAGAAACACTATAGTGGTTTGATTATGCAGTTGTTTTAAATAAGCAGAATTAGTTGTTAATGAGACCCCTATGCATATTTAGGGAAGCTGAATAATTTATTAAGAGCCAAGAAGTGGCTGGCTGGAGAAGGGAGGAGAAAGCCAGGCAGCTCTGATGAGATTGATTGTGCTACTGTGCTTGGGGGAGAAGAGGGCTCAAATTAACCCCTTTTTCCATAAAACACAACTAGCAGCCAGCTCTGCAGAGAGCAGGTGATGTCCTTGCACTGGGCACTGAGGCAAACACAGTAACAGTGGGGCTCTGAATTAAGGCTAATCGTTTGGGGGCATTCTGGATGTTGGGCAGTTCAGGACCCAGCAGCCCAGGAACATCCATTTCTTTCTTCTGTAGCCAATCTCACAAAGAAAAATAATCTTTCAAAGGCCTCCAGTGCTGGGCAGGAGAGGGACTTGATGATCTTAAAGGTCTTCTCCAACCTTGTGATTCTGTGACTTCTCCAGACAGGGAATGAAAAAACAGGAAAAGGATTCTACCCACTTTTCAATCCAAAATTTCCCTTGGATTTCCCCTCAACAAGAGCTAATTATTTCCAATGAAGCTCTTCTGTGTTAGTAGCATCAGTGCACATCCTGATCCCTTTGTCTCCTATGCACGGGTGTGCTGGGGGACACGAGCCCCTCAGGTGGGAGCTGCAGCATGCAGGCAGAACACAACCATTGCTGCAGCTGTTCTGGGGCTGGTAGAAAAGCTTTGGTTAGCTTTCCCTTTCTCCTTTTCCCACTGCTTTGCCTACCTACTCCTTGAAAACCCCAGCAGGGAATGCAGAGAGCCCAGGGCAGGAGGGGTGGCTCGTATGAGAGCATCACAATTTGAGGATTCTGGTGGGTGAGAAACTCCCCATGAGCAGCAGTGGCTCTGGCAGCTGGGAAGGGTGATGGGATCCTGGGCTCCATCAGCAGAGGGGTGGCAGCAGGGACAGGGAGGGGATTGTCCCTCTCTGCTCTGCCCTCACCAGGCCCCAGCTGGATCCTGTGTCCAGAGCTGGGACCCAACACAAGAAAGATGTGGGGCTGTTGGAGAGGGGTCAGAGGAGCCACGGAGATGCTCAGAGGGCTGGAGCAGCTCCCCTCTGGAGAGAGGCTGAGGGAGCTGGGCTGGGTCAGCCTGGAGAAGAGAAGGCTGTGGGGGGACCTCATTGCAGCCTGCCAGTGCCTGAAGGGAGCAGAGACACAGGAGGGGAATCAGCTTGTTCAAGGGCAGAGACTGGCAGGACAAGGGGGATGGAGTGAAGCTGGAGGAGGGAAGGGTTAGATTGGATATTAGGGGGAAGTTCTTTGCAGAGAGAGTGGTGAGGGGCTGGAACAGGCTGCCCAGAGAGGGGTGTGGGTGCCCCGTCCCTGGGGGTGTTCCAGGCCAGGTTGGCTGGGGCCCTGGGCAACCTTGTGTAGCTCCAGGCCTGAGGTTGGTGTCCCTGCCTGTGGCAGGGGGTTGGAGCTCTGTGATCCTTGGGGTCCCTTCCAACCCATGCCATTCTGTGATTCTATGATCACCTGAAGTACAGGCTTCACACTTGTGAAGTGTCCCCACCGTGGATCGCTGGGCCTCCTGTGTGTGGGAACAACAGTGGTGCTCTCATCCAGTGACATCAGAAGCGTGCAGACGTGGACTGTGCATGGGCCTTGAGGGTGCCTCAGCATTGCTGTCACATCTGGGTGACAGAGGGAGTCCAGAAAGCAGAAGGGAGCTGGCAATCTTGTGCTGAGAGACATGGCCCTGGGAGCAGCCTTGGGACGCAGGCCTGGAGCTGTGTGTGCTCTGTGGCACTGTCTATTTGATGGCTTTGTGTTCCCTTCTGGGGTTTGCTCTCATGTCCAGAAGACATTTTATTCCAGCTTGGTGCTCAGTTCCCTAATTTTTGGGTTTTTAAGCCTGGCAATTTGTGCCAGGGCCTCATCATATCTGAGGTGCAGTTAAGTGGCATCAGATTTGCAAGGGCTCCCTTCTCCTCCATGTTTACTCAGGTGAAGGCCACGCAGGTGCAGGTCTTCCCATGGACTAGTCCCCCCTCCTGGCTTTGTCCCTTGGGGTGGTACTGTATGGAGCTCCTGTGTTGCTAAATGGAGTGTGCCAAACACCTACCAGTTCTGTGGAGCCTCCATTGTGGACCAGCCCTGCAAGCTGAGTTTTGCTGTCCTCTACCAAGCAATGAGAGTGCTCACACCTGCTTGGAGAACCTGCAGTTCTTCATCTGGAGCATCTCCTTTTCCTGCAGCATTGTGTTTGGCACAATCCAAGAGCCTCTGCCTCTTCTGCTGCTTGATCTCTGATTTGGGTTTGTGGGTCAGTGCTAGGAGCTGGTTTTGGCTGCTTGAATCCTAGTGAACTGGGCACTTGCTGGTACCTTTTTTGTAAAGAGCAGAGCTGGTGCTGGAGTCTGACATAGTTGGGTCCTTTCACATGATGCATGAGTGGTTGGGCTTGATGTCTTGTCCTTCATCCTCTGTGCTGGTTGATTGACAGTGAGGAAGGGTGGGATGATCCATGTTACAGCTTGAGTTGCTGGTGCCTGGACTAGCACTGGATCTTACACCCAGGTCCTCTGCCTTTACCACAAACATGGGGCTCCTGGAGAGATGTGTCCTACCAGAGCCAGACATCAGACCTTGTTCAGAGTTTGCAGCTGTGGAATCCTGGGGCTCTTGTTCATTGTGGAGTTGTGCCCCTTGTCATGCTATAAGTGAGAGGCTGTGGAAAGCAGTGGGGCTTTGGAGGAAGATTTCTAGGGCTAGCTCTGAGGAGTGTGTCTTCTCCTCAGTGCTCCCTGGAGAAGCATCCTTGGCCCAAGAAAGATCTGCCAGTGCAAAACTTTTCTCCAGGACAGCTCTAGGTCCAGATGAGGTCAGAAACTTGTGTCCATGTGATGGTGCATGGTCTGGGTGGGATACACCAGGTCTGTCTAACTCAGAAACTCAAAGATGCTGCATTCTTAGTGGAGGCTTGGACAGGAGAGAGCCTCTCACCTTTCTTATCCAGTTTTAGGCCTGGAGAAGCTCACAAACCCTCCCACACACTGAATTGCATGCTTTGCTCTTCTTTCAGCTTGGAGGGTGCAGAGCTTGGCCAACAATGATACCAACTCCTACTCCTCAAGCTGCTAGTTCCACCTCCTCTCTGCCTCCTCCTGCAACACAGGGAATTTCCTACCTCACAGAATTGGAGGACCTGGAACAATGTGAATGGCTGGAGGGAACATCCATGTTTCACCTCTGTGGCTGACAGTGCCTCTGGCCAGACACTGGAAAGCCTGTCTGGAGCTCTCCCCACCAGCCTGACCTCCTGCCCCAGGGACTTACAGCCAAAGGGTGCTCAAACCAAAGCTTGTAGATGGTGCTTTTGGTGCAGAAATATTCCAGTGGTGGAAACCTCTCCCAAAGCACCACAAATGTTCACTGCAGCGTGCCCATGCCACCTCAGCCCCCCACATGGCATGCAGCCCACTGCTTGCTCAGTTCATTGCATGGCTGCCTGGCACAGGCATGGGACCCTAGGTGAGGAGGTGTCCTGGTGTCTGCCATGGTCTGTGGTGTCTTGAGACCCCAGCTGGGTCATGGCTTTGCACAGCTCTGCATGCTGCTCCAGGCAAAGTGCAGCCAGGGGTGAGAAATGGGCTGGGAACTTGAGGAGAGGCCAGATGAGTGATGTACCAAGAGGTAACCTTACAGGAGCTGCAAGGGGGACAAATGCTGCAGATATAGCTTCTCCATAAGGGCTTGGGCTGAGCGTGGCTGCCCCCAGTTTCTGTGCTGCTGGCTGAGCTGGCAGGTGGTTTCACCTTGATCTGTGGTCTGGTCGTGCTCTGAGCATGCTGCACCCCTGGATGATGTGCAGAAAAGGACAGTCCTGGGGGGCTGTCCTCAGAGCTGCCATGAAGTGGGTTTTTGGTCAAGAGACATGAACAGCACGTGGATATGCTGAGCTCCCAGAAGGAACAATGAGTGGCTCAGGACCAGGAACCTGGCAGCATATAAACAGGAGGGGATTCAACTTTTTCAAAGGCTAGATGATGGCAGGACAAGGGGGGGTGGATTAAAACTAAAGGAAGGAAGCTTTAGACTGGATATTATTTGGGGGAAGTTCTTTGCAGAGAGAGTGGGGCTGGAACAGGCTGCCCAGAGAGGGGGTGGGTGCCCCGTCCCTGGGGGTGTTCAAGGCCAGGTTGGATGGGGCCCTGGGCAACCTTGTGTAGCTCCAGGCCTGAGGTTGGTGTCCCTGCCTGTGGCAGGGGGTTGGAGCTATGTGACCCTTGGGGTCCCTTCCAACCCAGACCAGGCTGGGATTCTATGATTCTCTGAACCTCTTCAATTTCCACCCCTTTCTCTGGGCCAGGCAGATGGCAGGACAGGGGCAGCACGCAGTGAGCCATGCAAACACACAGCAGCACAGCAGCCAGGGCTGGGCTCTGCCCTGTTCTCCACTCTGCTCTTAGCAGCTCATAACCATCACCTGGCCTTTTGTTCACACAGAGGAGTTTACAGACCCCAGCTACCTCCCACCCTGCCAGGAGAAGCCTCACTGTTTGAGGTGCATGCTGCATGCAGAGATACCTCTGTTCCCCTGGGTTTGAACCCGGCCACATAAATTAACAAAGATCACAGATATCACCCATTACACAGGGGAAAATATCTCCCTGTGGCAGGGGGTTGGAGCTCTGTGACCCTTGGGGTCCCTTCCAACCCAGACCAGTCTGTGATCCTGTGATTCTGTAATTCTATGATTGACCATGTGGGGAGGAACCTTTGTGGGTGCTTGTTGGGATGGGCAGCCTGCGTGGCTGATCTGCTTTTGGGGAGGGTCTTGTGAAGCTTTGGGGTGTGTTGGCCAGAGAGGAGGCAAGGAAGCAAGTCTCGAGTGCCAGGTCATGGCACAGGCTGTAGAGAGGCTGCTCCTCAGTGGGTATGACAGAGCTGTGGACCTTGCCCTGGGAGTGGGCACAGGGAGCTCCCCGGGGCTGCTTGCTCCTGTGGGAGTTAGTTTTGTGACCTTCAATCACACCAAGATCCTCTCTCTCCTTTCAGGGACTGTTGTTCCAAGCATCGGTTGTCACCTGGACAGGAGCTTCTGTCCATGTGCCGATGGCTTTGCCAAGTGCCATCCCTTAGCTCTGGAGCTGACAACCACCCTGGGCCAGAGCAGATGTCCCACTGTGAAGCTCGGGGTGGCCAGAGGAGAAGGGGAGCAGGTGCTGGACCTCCTCCTCTCCTGCAGAAGCACATACAGCTTCTTCTTTGTGATGGTCACCGTGGCCCCAGAGCTGACTGGGGACCTGCTCATCCAGGCTGGTGCCTGGGTATGTTGCTGGGAGGTTACAGGTGCCCTTGGCCCCAGGGAGGCTGGTGGGATGGAGGGCAGTCGGTTTGCACTTGAGATATGAAAGGAAACTGTTTTCTCAGGGTGGTGACGTTGGACTGAGGGCTAAATTGATTTCCATAAATATTTGAGCAAGGCTGAATTATTTATGACCCTCTGGTGACACAATAGAAGGAACCCACAGAATGGTCTGTGAATTTTCCAGCTGATTTAGTTTAGAAATGCTGCTGGTTATTATTTATGTGGGGCAGATCCCCCTGTGCTCCTGGCCACGCTGTGCACAGGAGTTACATAAACACCGAGTCAATACACAAATCTCTCCCTTTATCTATCTTAATCTGCCAGTCAGTGAGTGAGTGAGGGCAGCCTGGTGCCTGAGGCCCCAGGAGGACTGTAACCAGAAACCCTTGTCATTGAGATGGATGCAGGGGAAGGAGGGAAGGAGGGAGGGAGGAAAGGAGGGATGAAGGGGGGAAGGGAGGGAGGAAGGGAGGGAGGGAGGGAGGAAGGAAAGGAAGGAAGGAAAGGAAGGAAGGAAAGGAAGGGGGGAAGGAAGGAGGGAAGGAAGGAGGGAAGGAAGGAGGGAAGGAAGGAGGGAAGGAAGGAAGGAAGGAAGGAAGGAAGGAAGGAAGGAAGGAAGGAAGGAAGGAAGGAAGGAAGGAAGGAAGGAAGGAAGGAAGGAAGGAAGGAAGGAAGGAAGGAAGGAAGGAAGGAAGGAAGGAAGGAAGGAAGGAAGGAAGGAAGGAAGGAAGGAAGGAAGGAAGGAAGGAAGGAAGGAAGGAAGGAAGGGAGGAAGGGAGGAAGGAAGGAAGGGAGGAAGGGAGGAAGGGAGGAAGGGAGGAGGGAAGGAGGGAAGGGAGGGAGGGAGGGAGGGAGGAGGAAGAGAGAGAGAGAAGAGAAGAGAGAAGAGAGAGAGAGAGAAAGAGAGAAAGAGAGAAAGAGAGAAAGAGAGAAAGAGAGAAAGAGAGAAAGAGAGAAAGAGAGAGAGAAAGAAAGAAAGAAAGAAAGAGAGAGAGAAAGAAAGGAAGAAAGGAAGAAAGGAAGAAAGAAAGAAAGAAAGAAAGAAAGAAAGAAAGAAAGAAAGAAAGAAAGAAAGAAAGAAAGAAAGAAAGAAAGAAAGAAAGAAAGAAAGAAAGAAAGAACTTGCAGGAAGAAGCAAAAAAGAATTTGTCAGAAAGAAAGAAAGAGCAAGAGAGGGAGAGGCAGAGAAAGCTGTTTGTTTACATGCAGACTGAGCCCTGCACAGAGGGAAGCAGGCTCTGTCTGATCTGAGAGGCAGGCTGACTTCTGTACAGCCAAGTCAGGGCTGTGCACACTCACACCCAGTGGCAGCACGTCTTGCTGCTGCTACCTGCAAAGGATGGTGCTGATGGGCACTTTCTGGGACAGACCACCAAGAACTGGCAGGAGAAAACAGGTTAGAGAAGTCCCACCTCTGGGAGGCAGGGACTGACACAGCTCTTCTTGGCCTATGGATGCTGGCTGGAAGGGACCTTGGGAGTCTTGAGCCTGATCTCTCACTGGAAATGGGAATAACATCATTGAGAGGGCAGTGTGGGGTCAGGAGTTACTGCCAAAGCAACACTAACTCTTCAGAAGCCCCAGTTGTCAGTGTTGTGTGGAGATTTGGGGCAGGGTAGACACTGGCAGGACAAGGGGGATGGAGTGAAGCTGAAGGAGGGAAGGGTTAAATTGGATATTAGGGGAAGTTCTTTGCAGAGAGAGTGGTGAGGGGCTGGAACAGGCTGCCCAGAGAGGGGGTGGGTGCCCCGTCCCTGGGGGTGTTCAAGGCCAGGTTGGATGGGGCCCTGGGCAACCTTGTGTAGCTCCAGGCCTGAGGTTGGTGTCCCTGCCTGTGGCAGGGGGTTGGAGCTCTGTGACCCTTGGGGTCCCTTCCAACCCAGACCAGGCTGGGATTCTATGATTCTATGTGTCTCCAGCAGGTTCATCTCTGTGACCTGAGAGGAGAGAAAGCAGAGAGCTTCAGAAACTCAAGAACATGGGACAATTCCTGAGATCTCTAGAACTAGGGTTTGCTGCTGCTTCTAAGCCATTTCAGCAGATGCTGGCAGCCTGGTCTGGAGTGAAGAGCTAGTGAAATGCAGGAAACTGGTCAGGGTCTGAGGAATCACAATCAGCTTCATGGGCTTCATGAGGTTCAACAACATCTTCCAATATCATGTGGATTGAGTAGGGTTGTTCAGTTGCTGAGCAGTGGGAGTGGATGGATGGTGTCTCTTTGGATCTGTGTACAGGGATCTGATGCTGAAGTGTATTAATTAAGTGGCTTTGAACCCCTAATTGGCAATTGAAGTGGACTTCATTTAACTGAGATCAGCTCATATTCACTCCAGCTAATGAGTAGTGCTCTTAAGAGCCATCTGAAGTGGTTTCCTCTTCACCTTGAGTGGGAGGGATATAAAGGATGTAAAGTCCCAGAGCCATGCAAAGCAAGTCAGGACCAGTCCTTGGGTTCCACCAGATTTGCCTTAGAGAGGAACCTATGGCTGGGGCCATTTCTTTTCACCCACCATCAAAGAGCAGAAGTTCACAGAGCTGAATGAATCACAGAATTCATTTGGAACTTACCTCTGGAGGTCCAACCTCCACCTCTGTGCAGAGCTGGCCTAAAATCTACAGCAGGCTTCTCAAGGCCAGTCCATACAAGTTTGGAAGTTGGCCAGTGATGGGGACTCCACCCCATTCCTGGGTGACAGTCCCAGTGTCCAAGCATTAAAACATTCACATTAGAAGGGATGAGTACCTGTCTGAGGATCTCCTATGGCAGGTCTCCGGAGCTGGGAGACATCCCCTCCTCCTGCACTGCTCCTTCCCACAGAGTCCCACGGACACAGGGGTGTGGAGCAGAGCTCCACTCTGCCAGCCAGCAGGTCCCTGTGCTGGGCCCAGCCTTGGGCAGAGCCAAGAGCCAGTCTCCAGGGCCAGCTGAGCCTGGTGCCAGGAAGAGGGAGGGAAGGGAGCTGGTGGGGCAGGCAGGGTCTCAGGGCTGGTGCTCTCTTGTGCTTGTACGTGCAGGGGCCACACCAGCCATGTCTGGCCCTTGGGTCTCAACACGTGCAACACGTGTGCTTTCAGGCAAAGCCAGCCCTCCATTCCTTCAGCCTGACACTTTGCTGTCAGGTTTGGGGGAAGCACAGGACCTGATGCTTTCAGCTGTTGGTCAGAGGGTGAGTTTGGATGAGATTCCAAGCGGAATGTTCCTCAGATGGGCAGGGATCCCCTCAGCCATGGCCACGGTCTCTGCTTTCTGAGTTTTGACAGTGTCTCATTGCAGATTTGGGATCATACCCTGATCAGAGACCTTTTCTTCATCCTGGCAGCCACATACAGTCTTCACCAGGATCCTGGGGATGTGGGTGAAGGAGTTTGCTGTAAACCTGCTGCAGCTGGCCCTGGAGGAGACAGCGCCTGATCTCTGAGCAGGTAAGAGGGTGTGGTAGAAAACCCTGTGGGGTCTCCAAGTACAGGACACACAGGGACACCTTTTTTGTGACCCCAGAGCTTCACATTAACTCCTAACTCAACTTCTGATGCACAAAGAACAAGATCCCATCTCCCTGGATGCGAAAACCTCTCTTCAGAGAGAGACAACTGTGTTCACTGGGGTCAGCTCTTGCTTGGAGGAAGTTTTGAGCAGAGCTGGGTTGGGCAGCATCCCCTGGGCTGCTCTCCCAGCCCAAACCCTTGGATATGGCTCCTGAGCTGGCATTTCCCCTGTTGCTGTGGCTCACTGGGTGTTGGCTGTGGGAATGGACCAGCTGTGTGTGCTGTGTAAGCAAAGGCAGAAGGGCTGTTTTCACCCTGTGCCCTTGAATGGCCACGTCCTACCCAGCTAATCATTAGCCAAGATAAATACAGCAGGGCCAAGCTGCTGCAGAGTGTTTCTCTGTACCCAGGGCTGGACAGTGGCTCCTGGGGGCTGGAGGGGGGGTGGCAGCCCCACACCTTCAGCCCCACCTGCAGTAATGCTTGTCTCCGCTGCTCCTGTGGCCCATGGGCTGAGGCTGAGTGATCCCACACCACCATTTCACAACATAATCAGAGCTTTTTCCTCTGCTACAATAATAAACTCGACCATTTATGTCTTGGCTCAAAGTCTGTCATGTACTGATGCTCTCCCTGTCCACCCAGACAGCCCTGAGCCCTGGTGTCTGCTGGTGACACATGCCCCATCCTCCTGAAGAAGCCCTGGAGACAAAGACAGGGCAGGCATGGAGGGGAGCAGGACATGACTGGGACTCACTCAAGTGTCCCCTGGGATAACTGTGGGGTCAGGGGTAGCTACAGAGGTCAGTGGACTAGCTCTGCAATCAAATGGTGGAAAGATGCTGGTGGGCAACAAACCTGTGCCCAGGAGCTGGGGAGGTGACACTGAGGTCTGCTTGGCAAATCGTGTGTGAAATGCCAGGGTTCCTCCAAGCTTCACAGCCCAAGTTCAAAGCATGCTCTCTGGGGTCTCATGGCAGCAGCTCTGCACGGTGGCTTCTCCCAATGGCAGCACCAACCTGCTGCAGCCAGTGAGGGACAGAGGGACAAACCTGCTGGATGCTGGGCTCTTGCTCTGCCTGCCTTTGACTGGGCATGCCCTTGGGAAACTGCATCATAACTCCATGTCTCCTGGTAAAATAGGTAAAAGGAACACTTGCAGGTCAAGCTCCTCACCTGCCTTTGGGCTCAGAGGTTTAGTAACCATATGTTATTACTCAAGGATGG
Source organism: Laterallus jamaicensis coturniculus (assembly GCA_022605575.1). NCBI lineage: Eukaryota > Metazoa > Chordata > Aves > Gruiformes > Rallidae > Laterallus > Laterallus jamaicensis. The sequence goes on from JAKCOX010000028.1 coordinate 1,387,493, forward strand.
AGCCTGGGGTGAGGTGGTGTTCAGTGCTGGCATCAGAATCTCCCCCTGGACAACACTGAGCCATGGGTGACTCTTAGCCTGTTCTGGATGGTACCTAAAGCAAAAAGGACTTGACACTTTGCAGATGGGATGGTGGACATTGCCCACCTCCTGCAGCCCTGGATTTCCAGCTCCACACAGGGAAGATACCTAGGACCTGACAGGGTGCCCAACTGTGTCTGAGTACTGATGGGTGGTGTAGTTTTGGGGAAGGGTCCAAGGGTGTTGTGGGACTCTGTATTATCCTGATGGTCCCTGTTGGGCTGGGGAGGCCAGTCTCCTGCACCACCCATGTCAACGCCCCAGCTCTGTGTATAGCTGGTGACTCCTCTTGTGACTCCTCTGTGTCATCCAGTTTTGTTCCCAGGAGACAGATTTAGGAGATGATCAACTCAGCTGGTGAGGTCCTGCCATGTGCTGGGTGGTGACCAGTGGCCTGGATAGATGGAGAGGCTAAGAGGGAGAAGAGGTCCATGGAGAAGGAGGTGCGTGCTGTTCTGGACTCCTGGCTTCTGATGGTGGGCTTGCTGCTTCAGAGAAGGGTTGTGTGGACACCTCACTGCTGTGCTGTCCTTGCAGCCCCAGCTGGCAGAAAGGTGGTTGTGGGTCTGTGCCTCAGCCCACCCCAGCCTGCCCAGGACCACTCTGCAGGAGCAGCGAGCTGAGCTCTTTTGCCCTCACAGGGCAGCCCCACCACAGGGTCCTGAGCCTCCCAGGGTCTGCTCTGCTAAGCCACAGACACATGGGATGTAGGGCAAGAAGGCTGCACCTTCCAATGCCCAGAGTAGTTCTGCTGTCCCGAAGACATCGCTGCTGGGAATCCAGGGAAACTGGGAACATGTGGGGCTTCTCCACTTCCACCCACAGCGTGGGGACTTCCCACCATCTCCTCTGGGACTAATCGGAGCATATCTCTTTCTGGGAAGTGGCTGTGTCATCCAGAGACATCTGTGCTCCCAGGAAATGTGAGTCTCAGCTTCCCTCTTTGTGGCAGCATCTGCAGGGCCAGCAGGCAGCAGCCAGTCCCTGCCAGCCACAGCAGCACGTCTGTCGTGTCCCTGTTCAGCTCCACTCTTCCAGCCTCCCAGGGTCCCAGGGTCAGTGGGGCTCTTTCCCTAGAGGCAATTAAGCAGTTGGGCTGCATGGGGGTGGTGAGCTGCCTGCTGTTCATCTCCTTTGTTTTCTGGGAGCTGCTTTGGAGAGGGAAACAGGTGGATCCAAAGGGATCCCACCCTGGTGAAAAGTCACGGGCACAGACAACCCCGCTCCAAAGTCCGACACTGACACCTCCACCACAGCCCTGGGCATGTTTCCATGTGGGAAGAACAGCAAGGAGTGCCTTGGGTTTTTTTTTTTCCCCAGATGGAAAAGTTTTGATGGGTTTGGAGAGAGTGGAGGCTGGGGAAGGGGTGCTCTTTGCCCGCTCTGCAGGGACCATGGGCTGCTGTGCCTTTGGCTCTGGCTCGCAGTGGACGTCTGTCAGTGTCACATGAGCTGTCAGGAGACAGATGGCATTTTACTGCCTGGCTGGAAGTCACCCCTTTCTTTTCTTTCCCCCCCTCCTTTTGTGTGTGTGTGTTTGCTGTTTTTGTGCTTAGAAGAAACTGAGAGGGGGACTGAGAGCAAGGATGATGCCTTTTGAAGTGTTATCTGATGCTAGCAGCGATGATCTCTGTGCAGCTTGGGCTTTGCACCTCTACCTGCCAGCAGTCCTTGCACAGCTCAGCTACAAGCAGGGACTGGCAGTCAGGGTGTGATCAGGGGCTGTGGGGGGGTTGCTTTGGGTTGGGGGGGGGTCTCTGCCTTGCACAAGCAAACCTACACTTGAAGGCTGTAGCCCCATTGGCTCCAGATTCTCTGGGTGAGATTGCTCTGAGGGATGGGGTAAGGATGTGCTGTGAAGCACCCAGGGGGCAAGAGGCTTGGGGAAGCCCACAGCCCTGCATCCAGCAGACGTGGTGGGAGCAGGTAGCACAGTGCTTCCCGTCGGCAGGGCTGGCCCTGCTTTACCCATCCATTCGAAACCGCAGAGGTCAACCTGTCCAGTCCTTTGCCCTCCCCATGGTAAGGTCCTGGCTGTGCAGTTTGTGCAGTGTGTGGACAGCAGTGTACTCAACCATGGTGATGCTGAAGGCAGGATGGACTAAAGAGCTCCAGACACCCTTTCTAACCAACTCTGGGATACTTGGAAGTCCTTTATGTGCCCTGGGTTAAAAGCCCCGAGCTGATAACTGGGTGACTCATGATCAAGTGGGTGACTCTTGGGCTTTTCAGACACAAGCAACCACCAGTAAAACTAAAAGATGACTATCAGCCTTCCTAAAATATTCCTGACATTGTAATATTCATTACAAGACCAATGATACAGGCTCAGTTTGTGTGCATGAGCTGGAGAAACATGAGGATCTTTAAAGGAATTACGACCTTTCATCTGGCACTTCTCCCCAAAATGTATTTACTCAAGTACTGAATACTAAATGTATTATTGAAACAAATAGGTCAATACATTACATTTACAGTACTGTGCTTTCTTTTGAAATGAATATCAGTTTTATTTCTAAGCTTTATTGGTACTGCTCAAAATAAGTATTTCTTTTCAGTTTGAATGTGAGATTTCCTCCTTCCCCTTAGGACTTCATTTCACTGAGATTTCTTTAAACATTTTTGCTTCGAGGATGTATGAGATTACAGGTTTCTTTCCTCCAAACTGCAAATGTCAAGAAGTCAGATGCTTGCATGGTTGTGTTCAGATACAGTCTCCTCCTGGGTAGGAGACTCTGACACGCTACAGAAAACGTTTCCCCTTAAATCTTCCCTTTACATCAGTAACTTGTACATGATATTGGTTGCCTCAGTGCCTGGGAACATGTCCCCTCTGCCAAGGTGCAAGGGGAGCTGATTAATTCATTCATTTGGAGCTGATGGCAATTCCATATGATCTCCAAAATACAGATGGGCCTGCCCACATGGCAAGTGCAGTGCTTGCTATACCCCAACCTCTGTTTCAGATACTCACACACAGTTATTAATATCACTCCAAATACAGCCATTATGACTCATTTGGAATTTATTATGTGGAGCGGTCTCACTAAATGGGTGATAGGAGCTGGATGGTACTTTACTGGACACACAGTACATTAACTGCCTTATTAAATATAAATTATATGTCTATTTGCATTTCCAGTTCAAGGCTTTTCCTCATTACGTGGTTGTAGGCACAAAAAGTTTCTCCCTGGGAGTTGACAGAGCCTTGCAGCTGAGAAGTGATTCACAGCTCTGCTTTGCTGGTAGTTCAGCTGCTTCATGAGCCTTTGCTGGCTTGGTACAAACAGCTGTGTGTGCCCATGTGTGTGTGCACGGTGTGTGTAACCCTGCAGAGACACCCAGGCCTGCACAGACACCAGGGCCTGCACAGACCCCCAGGCCTGCACAGACACCAGGGCCTGCACAGACCCCCAGGCCTGCACAGACACCCGGGCTGAGGGGCCTGCCCACGGGAGCGAACAATCATCTCCTTGCTGAGAAAGATGGTGAAGTTTGAGCTGGGTCTAGAGCAAAGCTCTGGGGAGGCCCAGCAAAACAGGGCATTTCCCAAAGGTGGTGTAGACATTGAGGTGGGAGTCTGATGGAGGTTACCCTGCTGTGTGTGCACTGCTGGGCTGCGGTGGGTGGGGGCTGGACAGTGGGTGGGTGGTTGCTGGAGGTCTGTAGAGGATCATAGAACCATAGACTGTGTTAAGCTGGAAGGGACCTTCAGAGGCCACCCAGTCCCACCCTTGAAGCAAGCAGGGACACCTTGAACTAGAGCAGGGTGCTCAGAGCTTCATCCACCCTGACCTTGAATGTCTCCAGGGATGGGGCCTCCACCACCCCTCTGGGCACCCTGTGCCAGTGTCTCAGCACCCACAGAGTGAAGAACTTCTTCCTCAGGGCTCACCTAACCCTGCCCTGCTCTAGTTTAACCCATGGCACCTCGTCCCATCGCTCCCTGCCCTTACAAACAACCCTGCCCAGCTTCCCTGTAGCTCCTTCAGGGGCTGGAAGGGGCTCTGAGGTCTCCCCACAGCCTTCTCTTCCCCAGGCTGACCCAGCCCATCTCTCTCAGCCTGTCTCTGTAGGAGAGCTGCTCCAGCCCTTGGATCATCCCTGTGGCCTCCTCTGGCCCCTCTCCAAGAGGTCCATGTCCTTGTTGTGCTGAGGGCTCCAGAGCTGGATGCAGCACTGCAGGGGGAGCTCACCAGGGCAGAGGGGCAGAATCCCCTCTTCTCATCTGCTGGCCGCACTGCTTGTGATGCAGCCCAGGATGTGGTTGGCCTTCTGGGCTGTGAGTGCCCATTGCTGGCTCATGTCCAGCTCTTTGTCCATAAAAGCTTTTCAGGATGGACGTGATCTGTGCAGGGCAAAGCGAAAGTCTGACAGCTCAGCTCCCACAGCTGCTCCCAGGAAGGACTGTGCCCTGCAGCCTCTCCTTGTGCTGCTGAGGTCAGGTGCTCGTGGTAATGCTGGCTCATGCTGGAGGCAGAATGAGCAGCAGAACCAAACCTGGATCCATGTGGCTATGGTGTTTGCATCTCCCAGCACTTCTGTAGCCAGCAGAGTCACATGCAGTCCTGGGCAAGGTGCTGCCATGCATCTCCCTGCTCCCTATGAGCTGCTGAAGCTCCTCATTGGAGCATGCTTGCCTAGGTGCCATAGCAAGGATGGCTTGGGGTCAGATGCTGCCTGGGCTAGTGCAGCTGAGTGCTATTTCTGCAGTGCCTTTGGAGGGCAGAGATCTACACACATCTGTGTGATGAGCATATGGGTATAGTTAAGCACATACTGTAATGAGAAGTGACTTAGAAGTGACTTAAATGGACTATAGAGTCCTGTGTAACATCTTCCAGTCAACAAACCTATTGTCCTCCTTTCTCTGGAAACTGGGGAGTGGGTGAAAGCAACAGAGAACAAAAGCTGGGTGCTGCCTCTCAGGAGTGCTGCAGGAGGTGGGTTTTGGAGCAGCCCCTTCTCCCAGCAAGTTCAGGTGAACACAGGGATGTGCATCAGTGCAGAGTCAGGGCTATGACCATAACTCCAAGGGGCAAAATAACAGGCTGTGAGCAACACATGGGTGTTGAGCCCTGCTGAAAGTCATATTGAGGGTAACTTCTCTTTCCCTTTGTCAGTGCAAGAAAAAAACTCCAACTACCATCCACATGGCACAGGGTGTAATAGGAGAAATTCTGCTTGCCTGGTCTGTCTCCTTCTTTGCTTTGATCTTTAATAGTCAGACCAGTTGACCCCAGGACATTCATCCTCTTGAGCTGGAAGACAGGGATGGAGCACAGAATAAAACCCCTGTAATCTAGGAGAAAGCAGTTAGCAACCTGCTGTGTCACCTGGACCCTCACAAGTCCATAGGGCTGGACAGGACTTGAAAGTACTGAAGGAGCTGGTGGAGGACCTTGCCAAATATCTTTCCATCATTTGTCAGCAGTCCTGGTTAACAGGGGAGGTCCCAGACAACTGGAGGCTCACTGACCCCCATCTACAGGAAGGGCTGTAGGGTCTGAAGGGTCTGGAGAATGGGCCCTCACTGCTCTACTGGATCCTGTGTCCAGAGCTGGGGCCCAACACAAGAAAGATGTGGGGCTGTTGGAGAGGGGTCAGAGGAGCCACGGAGATGCTCAGAGGGCTGGAGCAGCTCCCTCTGGAGAGAGGCTGAGGGAGCTGGGCTGGCTCAGCCTGGAGAAGAGAAGGCTGTGGGGGGACCTCATTGCAGCCTGCCAGTGCCTGAAGGGAGCAGAGACACAGGAGGGGAATCAGCTTGTTCAAGGGCAGAGACTGGCAGGACAAGGGGGATGGAGTGAAGCTGGAGGAGGGAAGGGCTAGATTGGATATTAGGGGGAAGTTCTGTGCAGAGAGAGTGGGGAGGGGCTGGAACAGGCTGCCCAGAGAGGGGGTGGGTGCCCCGTCCCTGGGGGTGTTCAAGGCCAGGTTGGATGGGGCCCTGGGCAACCTTGTGTAGCTCCAGGCCTGAGGTTGGTGTCCCTGCCTGTGGCAGGGGGTTGGAGCTCTGTGATCACTGGGGTCCCTTCCAGCCCAGACCAGGCTGGGATTCTATGATTCTAAAAGAGCTACAGGCAGCCTGACCTTGGTACCAGGGAAGATCATGGGGTGGCCCATCACACAGCATGTGCAGGACAGCCAGGGGATCAGGCCCAGCCAGTGTGGGTTCATGAAAGGCAAGTCCTGCCTGACCAATCTAATCTCCTTTTATGACCAGGTGACCTGCCTGGTAGAAGAGGGAAAGGCTGTGGGTGTTTTCTACCTGGATGGCAGTAAAACTTTCAACACTGATGGCTCATGTCTTAGACAGGTGCTGTCTTCTTTGGGTAAAAATCTGTCTGGATGGGCAAGCCCAGAGAGTTGTGATGAACAGAGTCAAACCCAGTTGATGGCCAGGGTTCAATGCTGGGACCAGTCTTCTTTAATATCAGTGATCTGGACGAGGGGATCAAGGGCACTCTCAATAAAGCTGCAGATGACACCAAGGTGGTTGGGAGTGTTGGTCTGCTTGAGGGCAGGAAGGCTCTGCAGAGGGATCTGGACAGGCTGGATTGATAGGCTGAGGCCAACTGTATGAGGTTCAACAAGGCTCAGTGCTGGGTCCTGCACTTGGGTCACAACCACCCCAAGCTATGGGGAGGAGTGACTGGAAAGCTGCCCAGTGGAGAAGGACCTGGGGGTGCTGGTTGACAGCCAGCTGAACTTGAGCCAGCAGTGTGCCCAGGTGGAGAAGAGGGCCAAAACATCCTGGCTTGTACTGAAAATTGTGTGGCCAGTAGGACCAGGGCAGGGATGGTGCCCCTGCACTGGCCACTGGTGAGGCCTCACCTGGAGTGCTGTGTTCAGGTTTGGGCCCCTCACTACAAGAAGGACATGGAGGGGCTGGAGTGTGTCCAGAGAAGGGCAGTGAAGTGATGAAGGGTCTGGAGAACAGGTCTGATGAGGAGGGGCTGAGGGAACTGGGGTTGTTTAGCCTGGAGGAAGCTGAAGAGACACCTGATCAGTCTCTGCAGTTACTGAAAGGAGGGTGTAGTGAGGTGGGGTTGGTCTCTTCTCCTGAGTAATTAGCAAAAGGACCAGAGGAAATGGCCTCAAGTTGTGTCAGTGGAGGTATAGATTGTATATCAGGAAAAATGTCTTCACTGCCTGAGTGGTCAGGCATTGGACCAGGCTGCCCAGGGAGGTGGTGGAGTTGCTGTCCCTGGAGGTGTAGGTGTGGTGTGGCACTTCAGGACATGGTTTAATGACCATGGTGGTGTTGGGTTGATGGTTAAACTTGATGATCTTAGAGGCTTTTTACAACCTTAAAGATGCTCTGATTCTATTCTATGATTCAGCATCTGGGCTACCAGCCTCTGCAACACTGTTTTTGCCCTGGGAATGACTCCTAATTCCTGGTAAGGGAAACTCCCAACCCTGTCTGGGATCCTCTGGGGTTTAAGTAATGTTTTCTGCTCAGTTGTTGTTGTGGGTAAAAAATTTTGGGGTGAAGTAAAGGTTTCTTCAGCCCCTACCAGATACCTTCTCTCCTGGTGTTGTCTCCTCTCTTTTTTTGTGGCAGGGACATGCTGGGTCCTGCTGTGAAATTAGCCTGTATCTCACAACAGGCCTTCTGCTGCTGTCAAAGGGAGTATCACTCTCTGACTCTAAAGGTGTCTGTGCACAAAGTACCTGTCCCTGCACAGCCCAGACCTCAGCAGCACCTCTCCTTCCACAGCCTGGCCCCATGGGCCATGTCTGAGAGCTACTGGGTGGCAGAGACCAGTGGGAGCTGGAAGGGGGAAAGGTGGTGGGGATGCAGGAGGACACAGACCCCTCTGCCTTGGTGTGGCTGGCATGTGCAAGGCACAGTGACAGTGGCAAGGTGCTGCTGTGAGGTGGTTCAGGTGGACTAAAGACAAACCTCCTAGTATGGTGCTTTTCTTGCACCAGTTCCTGCTGGACATCATTCTCCTCCTCTCCTCTCCTCTCCTCTCCTCTCCTCTCCTCTCCTCTCCTCTCCTCTCCTCTCCTCTCCTCTCCTCTCCTCTCCTCTCCTCTCCTCTCCTCTCCTCTCCTCTCCTCTCCTCTCCTCTCCTCTCCTCTCCTCTCCTCTCCTCTCCTCTCCTCTCCTCTCCTCTCCTCTCCTCTCCTCTCCTCTCCTCTCCTCTCCTCTCCTCTCCTCTCCTCTCCTCTCCTCTCCTCTCCTCTCCTCTCCTCTCCCATCCCTCCCCACACTCTTACCTTCCATGGACCATATCCCTTGCATACCCCTTTCCCTATCAGTAAGTCCACTCCCACCATTAGTCATTCATGCACTGGTTTCTTTGAGCAGCCTCTTATGCTTTAAGCTTTCTACTGTGCTATTCTCCATGCTGGCACATAAACACTGGAACAGCAACCCTGTTACCACTGCCAAGCCCTCCTTTCATGCTCTGCTCTGTCCTGCTGCCAGTGAGAACCCTGAGCCTGCCTAAGGCTGAGCTCAACACCTATCAGCACATCAGCATTGCCCTGTGGTTTCTGTGGTCTCCTTCTCTGTCCAAATATGTGTGTGCTTCATCAGGAAACGAGACCAAGCTCTCCAGAGTGTTCACAGTGGCTGCACAGCTCCTAACACAGAAAAGTTCTGCCTCCCTGTCCAGAGACATCTCCAGCATCATGACACACTGTGCCCATCTCCAGTGTGCTCTGCCACAGGGTGCTACTGCCCAGGAGTGAGGGCTGCTCCAGAAACTGTTCCCTTAACCATCATCTCTGCAGGAGAGCTGGCTGGTACTTCCTCTCTTACTGCTTTATCTCTGCACTCTGGTTGCAGGAGCTTTTCAAAGGTTTCCAGATGTTTAGCCAGGCAAAGCCATGGGTGATGTCCTCTGTCACTGACAGTAGTCCCTATGAAACGTGTGGCTGGCTTAGGGCATCCAGAGGTTCCTCTCAGCTACCTGTGCCTCTGTGACCTGCACACTGCCATGTGCCTTCACCATGACATACATCCTGTCCCTTCTCCCTTCACTCTTCCCTCCAGTGTGCCCTGGGAGCCTGTCACCCAGGAGGTTTCAGGCACAGCTGTGGTGTGGGGACTGGGCCAGGAGTCACAGAGGTTTGGGTCAGCCACACTGGAGGGACCTTGGGGCTAAGGCTGAGTCTGTCTTCTCACCACCAAGGGAAGGGTCCCCTGCCATCAGCCCTGCATGGACCAGGATGGACCTTGTGGTGTCTGGGCTGGTGGTGGCTGCAGGATGTGTGCAGAGGGACAGCAGGCTGCATGCCACATCTCCTCTGATCCATGTTCCTCTTACTTTTGGTTTCTCCTGAAGGTATCCAACCAGTGCATGACCAGAAGAGAGGGCTGCTTGTGTCTGTGAGTTGCTTATTTCCCTATCTGCAAAATCATAGTGTTGGAGACCCCAGGACAATAAGAAGAACCATTAGATGGAAGATCTAACATCTGAATAGACCAGGAAATACTGCACCCTCCCATCCCATCTCCTCTGTGAGCCTCTGAGCCTCACTGAGATCTGCCTGAAGCACCCAGGGGCCATCCCAGGGTCCCTGGGCTGCCTCTGAACTCTTCACACATGTCCCCAAGTTTCTCACTGGGCTGGTTCCACCGTCACCCAGAAGGTTACAGTACTGTGGCTGCAGCCCAGACCATCCCAGGACAGAGTCCTAAATCTGACTGAGTATTTGGGGCTTTCTTCCAGACATCCAGCCATGCTGCCCATTCACAGCTCAGTGGTCTGCCCTCACCCACTGCATCCCAATGCCAGATGAGCTGGTCTGAAATGCTGGCATGAGAGCCACAAAGGAACCCAGCACTGGGCTTTTTGTCCAGGACTCTGGGGAGAGTGGACATCAGGACTGCATGCAGAGCCCCACATGTCTCATGAAAGCACTCCAGACCAGTGAAACTGGTAACAAATTTGAAAATCTGAGACCTGTGCAGGGGAGCAGACAAGTGGTTACTTCTGGTTTGGAGATTCAGTGGGTGTCTGTGAAGGGCTTGTGCACTTGATCCCTGAGAGTGTGGCACCAACTCAGACACCTCCATCATGGCATCCTGGCTTGTATCAAAACCAGTGTGGCCAGTAGGTTGAGGGAAGTAATAGTTCCCCTGTAACTGGGCACTGGGGAGGCTGCACCTCTGGTGATGGGTCCAGTTCTGTGCTCCTCACCATCAGAAGGACATTGAGGTCCTGGAGCGAGTCCAGAGAAGGGCAACCAGGCTGGGGAAGGGGCTGGAGGGCAAATCCTCTGAGGAGCAGCTGAGGGAGCTGGGGGTGTTGAGCCTGGAGAAGAGGAGGCTGAGGGGAGACCTTCTCCCCATCCACCTCCCCTGCCAGGAGGGTGCAGAGAGGTGGGGGATGGTCTCTTCAGCCAGGGGACAGGAGATGGGCCAAGGGGCAATGGGCTCAAGCTGTGCCAGGGCAGGGGCAGCTCAGCTGGGAGGGCAAAGTTCTTCCCTGGCAGAGTTGTGGGGCTGTGGCACAGGCTGCCCAGGGAGGGGCTGAGTCACCCCCTGGGGTTGTTTAACAGAGGGAGATGAGGTGCTCAGGGATCTGGTTTATCTTAGGATGGGATTGGTTGGACCTGATGATATTAAAGGTCTTTTCCAACCTTGTGATTCAGTGATCACAAATTCACCTAGAAGCACTTTTCTATTATCACCCGATCTTTTAATCTCCTCAAGAAGCACTGTGTTAGTCAGACTAAATCCATTTCCATAAACCCATGTAATTTGCCTTAATTACATTGTTCTATTTTAATCCCTTGCTAACAGAACTGCTCCTTCCCCTGGCATCAAAGCCAGGGAGATGAGTGCAAATCCATTTGAGTAATTTTTCCTTCCCTTTCTAAACATTTGGCCCAGCTAACTGTTTTGGTTAACTTTTTCACCAAGTGAAAGGTTTATTTGTAAGAAACTTGGCCACTACTGTGACAGAAGAAATTCTGGAGAAATCCTCCTCTGCATTGGGAAAGCTGGGAAGAGTAAAGAAGTCGAAGGGTTATGCTTCTGTTTGTTTTGAGGACAGAGGGGCAGCAGTGAAGGCAGGTTGATTATTATGTTCTTTAATCTTTTGGTTAACTTCACCTGCTCTTTGGAAACCCCCTGGCTGCAGGAGCTAGTGACAGTTAACTGCAGCAGACTGTGGGTCTGCTTACCCAGCTTTTTTAGAAATTAAATGGGAAATGGAGTAAAAATATTTGGTGCCTGTGACTCTGTAGCTCGAACAAAATAGGGGACACCATCTTTTTTACTTGTCAGCCTGGGATCTTAGAGCCAACCTGTGCTGTCTGCTTCTCATGCATCGTTATTGACAGTAAAAATTCTGTGGGCAGCATCAGCCATCCATTTGCTGTGAGCCAGCATCCTTCTCTTCAGAGCAGGCCCTCTGGGACAAGAACCCAGCCTGCTAGTCTTTAGCTGACTGTACAGATCTAACTGCACCTGGAGCACAGCAAAGAGGGATGCTGCTGATGGAGGAGGAATCATAGAATCGTAGAATCACAGAGCTGTAGGGGTTGGAAGGGACCTTGAGAGATCATTGGGTCCAACCCCCCTGCCAAAGCAGCTCCCCAGCTCATACTGCACAGATAGGCGTCCAGATGGGTCTTCAGAGAAGGAGACTCCACACCCCCTGGGCAGCCTGTCCCAGGGCTCCCTCACCCTCACTGGGGAAAAGTTCTGCCCTAGGTTGCTGTGGAACTTCCTGTGCTCCAACTTGCAGCCATTGCCCCTTGTCCTGTCCCCACAGACACTGAGAAGGGGCTGGCTGATTCCCCCTGTAAGGAAGGAAGGAGGAAGCAGAAGCCAGCCCGTTCCTTGCACACGTGAGCCTGGAGAGCCGTGCCATGGAGCAGCTCAGGATGGGGGGGGTGTCACAGAATCACAGAATTGTAGGGGTTGGAAGGGCCCTCCAGAGATAATCAAGTCCAACCCCCCTGCCAAAGCAGGGTCCCTAGGACAGGGCACACAGGTCGGTGTCCAGACGGGGCTGGAATCTCTCCAGAGAAGGAGACTCCACACCCCCTGGGCAGCCTGTCCCAGGGCTCCCTCACCCTCACTGGGGAAAAGTTCTGCTTATTGGAAATTCTCTGACTTCCAACACCAACTAATTACTGATTGAATTTATAGGACCTTAATGCTAATCATTAATTTTTATTCCAATAAGATCAAATAACCCCAAGATCTGCCTCTAACTTACTTCAAGCAGGGTAACGGGTTTGTACGTTCTTCCTAAGAGCAGAGGGAACCACACCAACACAATCATCTCAGCTGTCTCCAAGAAATCGTGCTAGAATGCAGCAAGGAAAGAAATCAGGTCTCTGGGTACAGGTTTGCCCTCTCCCTGGCTTGTAATTTGACAGTCTGAGATTTGGTGTTCACAAGCAGGGATGCCAGCTCCCAAGCTGTATGAGTAAGTGCATCTTCAATTATAACCCTAGTTATAAACTGCTGAATCACTGTCCTGTGGAGCTGGAGGTTTATTTTCCTGCCTTCAGTCCAGGTACAACCTGATCTTTAATTTCTTATTAAATGGGAAATTGGTGGCACCTATCATCAGCTATCCAGAGGGCCCTTGCCAGGCTGGAGAGATGGGCCCAGGGGAACCTAATGAGGTTCAACACTGCAGAGTGTCAGGGGTGGCACTTGGGCCAGAGGAATCCCAGACAGATAAACAGACTGGGAGAGGAGCCCCTGGAGAGCAGCCCTGTGAGAAGGACCTGGGGGTTCTGGGGGGGAGAAACTCCCCATGAGCAGCAGTGGCTCTGGCAGCTGGGAAGGGTGATGGGATCCTGGGCTCCATCAGCAGAGGGGTGGCAGCAGGGACAGGGAGGGGATTGTCCCTCTCTGCTCTGCCCTCCTGAGGCCCCAGCTGGATCCTGTGTCCAGAGCTGGTGCCCAACACAAGAAAGATGTGGGGCTGTTGGAGAGGGGTCAGAGGAGCCACGGAGATGCTCGGAGGGCTGGAGCAGCTCCGCTCTGGAGAGAGGCTGAGGGAGCTGGGCTGGCTCAGCCTGGAGAAGAGAAGGCTGTGGGGGGACCTCATTGCAGCCTGCCAGTGCCTGAAGGGAGCAGAGACACAGGAGGGGAATCAGCTTGTTCAAGGGCAGAGACTGGCAGGACAAGGGGGCTGGAGTGAAGCTGGAGGAGGGAAGGGTTAGATTGGATATTAGGGGAAGTTCTGTGCAGAGAGAGTGGTGAGGGGCTGGAAGGGGCTGCCCAGAGAGGGGGTGGGTGCCCCGTGTCTGGGGGTGTTCAAGGCCAGGTTGGCTGGGGCCCTGGGCAACCTTGTGTAGCTCCAGGCCTGAGGTTGGTGTCCCTGCCTGTGGCAGGGGGTTGGAGCTCTGTGACCCACCCACCCATATGACTAAGCTGTGCAGGAGCATGGAGTGAGAAGAAGGGTTTGGGGAGGAGGAGGTTGGAAGTGGCAGGCACACCGGGATTGACATGCCTGGGTGTTGATGTCCAGCACTGCTGGGTCTTCCACCCTCCCCTTGGGAGAGACCTGGCTGCAACGTAACAGGGAATGGACTTTGCTTGTGGACAACATGACCTTTACAAGGCCTGAGGTGGATGGGACACAACCCACCCACCACTTGGGTTGGGGAGCTGTGCCAAGAGCTGGGGCGATGCCTCTGTGCTCCAGGCAGTGAGGAACTCCATAGTGGAGTCTGCAAAGGAGCTCCTGTCGCCTTGTGCATCCCCATTTTGGAGGGACAAAGAGCTTGTTAGCTCTGATCAGGGTGCTTCTGTGAGGCTGGGCACTGCAGGGGTCCCTATCCAGGCAAAAATCGCCCCACCTGTGACTGCTGGCTCTGGGTCAGGACAGCTCTGGGGTCACACTGGTTTGGCTTCTGAGCTGGGGGGTGTGGAGCAGAGCACAGGGTCTGGTGTGCCTGTCAGAGGAGTCGGGGGCAGCAGGGGCAGTGTGAGTGTCAGCTGTGCTGGCAGGGATGGCTGATGGACGCAGGCTCTGCTTGGGGATTGTTTCCTGTGTTGCCATGGCAAACAGTTTCTGCCTGTTATTCTCACTGGCAATTATCATAATTGTTTGTTGTGAAGCCCGCATTCCAGGACAGAGCTGACCCAAACCTCAGCTGTACTTTGCTTGGGTTTGCAGTCCCCAGCCTGGTGGGTGGGATGGGGCCCTGGGCGTGGGGACAGTCAGAGAGCTGTGTGTCTGGAGGGAGAGGTTAATTTGCAGTCAGAAAGCTTGTTTTCACCCTTGAGCTGGGCTGGCACCAGCAGGACCTGGAGGCCCAGGCTGCTGCAGCCTTGTGACCCCTCCATCAGCCCACTCCAGGTTCACCCCTGGGGTCTCCTTTCCATGTCAGGGCTGTCTTGTCCCTCCTGCTCTGTCCCACTGGTGGGGCAGGTGCACAGTCTGCTGGAATAAATAGTACTGGAGGACCTGGAGTGGGGAGGAGGCTGGTCCAGCTCACCCAGCTGTTAGCACTGGAGGAAGCAGATGGGAGAATGGTATGAGTGGTCCTTGTGGGCACGGTGACCTGGTGGGGCTAGGATGCTGGCTGCCCTCCCCTTGGACATGTCTCCATGCTCATGGTAGGGTGGGGGGAGGCCCCAGCTCTTCCCCTGGCTTGGGGGCCAAATCCAGTCCTTGTCTCATGACTGTCCCTGTGGTTATTGCCACTCACTGCAAACTTGAAGCTTCATGGTGAATTATCAAAACAGAGTGAAAAAATCAACAGAAAGGATGTCAGTGTGCCCTTGGCCTGATTTTGCAGAGGGAGACTAATATGTTGAGTGCATTGCTTGGCTGGCAGCAAGAGTAAGGCCATGTGCTGCCTGGATTTCTGTCCCTGAGAAGCAGCTGGAAACACTACCCTGAGCTTTCTGCATGGATCCTGGCCTTCTTGTGAAGCTTGCTTTGTGCTCTGGCTCAGAGTGATGCTGGGGAAACCACATTGTGCTTCCCCTCTGCCCAAACCTGCCCAGGTTTTCACAGCAGCATCAGCTAGTGTGAGCAACTGGGATGTGTGGCAGCAGCAGAGAGGAGAGGGAGAAGATTTTGCAAAGTGGGGTCTGGTGTTGCTGCTTCTCATCAGCAGAGCACAGCTAGTTTATAGACCTGACCCTGGGAAAGTCAGATGACACCCAGCAGCCCCAAATCAACATTTGTGTGCATAGACATTTGCCTCATGGTCCCACCTCTGCTCCCAGCCAGTGTCTGAGGTGGAGACTGGCAAATCCATACGTCATTTCATTGCTCTGCCCCCAGCTCCCTGCACACCCTCCCACACAGACCATGCAAACAGACTGGCATGTCCAGTACCCCATGAGGTTTTCTCTGTTGTGTGTCACAACTGCAACGATTCTGTGGGAGCATACACTGAGCTTCACCTTCCTTCCTTCTGGGCCCCTCCAACAGAGACAGGGTCCCATGCATATCAAAACCCCCTGCTGATCCTGGCTTGTTCCTGGAGAGGCTTTACTGAGCACAGCATGGAGCACAAGGGAAGTCCATGTCTCTAGTAAACCTGTCATATTAGGTTGTTCCTAGTCTGTGGCTGTGAAGATCCAAGCTATGAGGGATGCATGAAGCTGTAACACTTGGTTTGTCATACAAAACTAGTGCAGAGAAAAGCTAGGAAGTCCCTCTGCCTGTGTGGGTGGTGTTGGGGAGCCACCTTTTTGGCACAGCAGACTCAAACCTGGAGTGAGAGTGATGCTTTCAAACCCTTCTCAGTGGATACGCTACTCGACCTATCCCTGGCAGAAGAAATCGCTCTGTCCTGAAGAAGAACCCTCTCATGCCTGGTGCTGGGTGTGACACCAGGCACCAGGACCAGCCCACAAGGGAAGACTTGTGGAGATAACCCAGGAGAGTTGAAAGAAGAAGGTCCCAGTTGTGCTGGGATGAGGGTGGAGCATGGGATATCACCTCTCCTCTTGTCCCTCCTGTCCCTGCGGCACGTGCAGAAGCTGGGGATGTCACATCTGCAGTGTTCCATGGGGTTTTGTGTGCTCCTGCCCTGCTCTGCAGGCTGGTTTATCTTTCCTATGTTAGTCCCTGGGTTGCAAGCCCAGACCCTGCCTGCGCAGCCGCGCTCAGGGCCCCGCAGAGGACCCCGGGGCCACCATGCCAAGCAGAGACGGCACATTGTTGTGGTGCTGCCTTGTGCAGCTCCATTTATCCATCTGTGGGGCCTTCCCATTCCTTGACTCATCGAGATACTGGGAGCAGGGCTTTTCTTCTGTCATTGAAATAGCCCTGGCCCCTGCTTGCCCCCTCCCCTCAGCTCTCCTCCAGCTCAGCATTACCATAGCCCTTTGTGGAGAGCCACACGTCTGTTTGTCTGGGTGAGCAGCTGAGGCACGAGAAATGTGCCAAAACCATTCAGGGACTTAGTCTAGGAGGCATTGTACCCCTGAAAGGGATGGTTAGAGCATTTACATAAAAATGTGCTTGATACAGATAATATGAGTGCCTGTGGGGGGTGTGCATGAGGGGCAGGGCTGGGAGGATTCGCCGAATCCTTCCTTGTCAGCCTGGTTCATCAGCAGCAGAGGAGAAGGTGTGCGGTGTGCGATAGCGGCGTCTGGCTTCCCGCGCTTCTGGTGTTTGCCTGCAGCCTCCTGGCTGCTGGTTTGGGGCTGGACAGGGTATTCCTTCCCGTGGGACAAAGAGTGAGCTGATCTGGCTGGCAGGGGGTTGTCTTCAGAGATGCACTGGTCTGTCCCTGTCTCCACAAGCTCTGCTCCTTTCTCTGCAGCTCCAAGCAGCTTTTGGAATAGGACATAGAAGGAAGGATAAATTAGATATTAGGGGGAAGTTCTTTGCAAAGAGAGTGGTGAGGGGCTGAAAGGGGCTGCCCAGAGAGGGGGTGGGTGCCCCGTGTCTGGGGGTGTTCAAGGCCAGGTTGGATGGGGCCCTGGGCAACCTTGTGTAGCTCCAGGCCTGAGGTTGGTGGCCCTGCCTGTGGGTTGGAGCTCTGTGACCTTTGGGGTCCCTTCCAACCCAGACCAGTCTGGGTTTCTGTGATTCCTGCTAGGATGGCTGTGTCTTCTGCAGGGTCCTGTGTTGGGCAAAGGACAGCTCTGGGACCTGGAAAGTCCCCACAGCCCCTTCTCCATGTCCTTCTACCCCACAGCAAGCTGACCTCACTCTGTCCCTTGTCTGACTATGTGGCACCTGAACTTGCTGGCTGTGCCCTCTTGGTTCTCAGCCCTTCACAGGCTGAGAGAGATGGGCTGGGTCAGCCTGGGGAAGAGAAGGCTGTGGGGAGACCTCAGAGCCCCTTCCAGGCCCTGAAGGAGCTACAGGGAAGCTGGGCAGGGCTGTTTGTAAGGGCAGGGAGCGATGGGACGAGGTGCCATGGGTTAAACTAGAGCAGGGCAGGGTTAGGTGAGCCCTGAGGAAGAAGTTCTTCACTCTGTGGGTGCTGAGACACTGGCACAGGGTGCCCAGAGGGGTGGTGGAGGCCCCATCCCTGGAGACATTCAAGGTCAGGGTGGATGAAGCTCTGAGCACCCTGCTCTAGTTCAAGGTGTCCCTGCTCACTGCAGGGGTGGAACTGGGTAGCCTCTAAAGGTCCCTTCCAACATAATGCAGTCTTTGATTTGATGATTCTATGATTCTTTCCTGATGGACCATACTTCATCTCCAATAACTCAATCAACTGGGTTGGATTTAAGCAGCAAATGAAATGCTCCAGCCATGGTGCAAAATTCACCCTGGGATTGGAGTTGACCCCACTGGGAATCCTGCTCACAGGAGGGACACTGAGGGAGCTACACAGGAAAAAGCCCAGTTTGGCTGTGGCTCTGTGATGCAGAATTTATTGCTCTGGTGTGTGTGGGGTGACAGTGTGGGACCTGCCCCAGGCTTTACATGGTCATGATGTGTCCTGAGTCCAAGTGCCACCCAAAAACTATCCTCCAAGCTTATGACTCAAAGTTTACAATCAAAAGTAAAGCTCAGGGGTGACAACATATGCACATCTTCCCTTTGCAGTTGAAATCACTGAACTGAACTGAAATCCTCAGGCATTTTACAGAGTTATTTTTCCACGTGTAAAATATGATCTAATGGAAAACCAAGACCTTATACAGCAACTCTCTCCCTAAGGACAGTTTTTCATGAAGATTATGATGGGTCCTGAGTTACTCTTACACTGCAGCAGTATTCAGTGTTGTGGTGGTGCCCAGAGGCTATGGTGTTAATAAGCACCTAATTTTAGTGGTAATTTAGCTTCTGTTATAATTACTAGGTCATTGTGCTAGGTGCTGTACAGACACAAGTGAAAAGACAGTGTTAGTCCCCAGGGGCATGTGCTCAGGACAGCACAGCCACAGCAATTCCTGTAGCGGGTCCATGTGCAGGTGTCTGAGATAGGAGCTTATAAGCAGGAGGGGATTCAACTTTTTAAAAGGGTAGACACTGGCAGGACAAGGGGGATGGATTAAAGCTAAAGGAAGGGAGGGTTAGATGAGATATTAGGGGGAAGCTCTTTGCAGAGAGAGTGGTGAGGGGCTGGAACAGGCTGCCCAGAGAGGGGGTGGGTGCCCCGTGTCTGGGGGTGTTCCAGGCCAGGTTGGATGGGGCCCTGGGCAACCTTGTGTAGCTCCAGGCCTGAGGTTGGTGTCCCTGCCTGTGGCAGGGTGTTGGAGCTCTGTGATCCTTGGGGTCCCTTCCAACCCAACCCAGTCTGTGATTCTATGATTCTATTATTTAATGTGCTGTGCTTCTGCCTTGTTACCCTCAGGGAAGGACTAAATCCCAGGTAAATCTTACAAACAGTGCTCATCTTGGACTCTCACCAATTCTACTTTGGTGGGACATCAGGATAGATCCCATCAGACAAGGCTGCTTCAACCAGAAGAAAATGCATGTGAGTTCACATCAGTGCACAAACTGGGAGATGTCACCTAGGAAAAATGTAGTTGTACAGGGGAGCAGAATGCAAACTGCACTAATTTGGTGATGGTTGCTCGTTTCAACAAGATTTACATGGTAAATTTCTAATGTAGCTGCACATATTTTATTCTGGTGCAAAAAGTTATTGAGCTATGAAGGTTTAAATGAAATGAATCATGGCCAAACACAACTTTCTACCTGACTGAGAAGGGGAAAATGAAGTGATTCATTTTGACTTTTTTCCATAGAAAATATGATCTAAATTGACACATTCCAACAATGAATTTCTATTTTGGTCCAACTGCATTTCCACTGGAAACCTGTTGAGATGAACAGGTCTCAATCTGCAGATGGGAACCCACTGCTGGCCACCTTCTGGAAAGGCCTGAATTTGTTTTGAAAGTTCAGGTAGCACTTAGTGAAATTCATCACTGCCATCCTCACATCCTTTCCTCATCTTCCTTTTTGTCCTCTGGAATTGGTTGTTTTTCCCCTCATTTTTATAGTTTCACCCCAACCCTTTCTCTTTCTAAATGAGCTTGAAGGTTTGGTCTAAGAGGTGGGAGTGATTCCCCTCCCAGCTTCAAATGTGTCTAGCTGCAACTCTGCAGCCTTAGACCTGACCCCTTATCAAGAGCAGGATGATGGTGAAGAAGGGTAGGTTTTGCCTTACTGGTTGGAGATGTTCTCCTGGACTATATCCATATGACAACAGTTTTTAGGTCCTCCAGTGTTTTGTCTGGCTGGCCAGTAAAGAGAGGTAAAAGAGTACGTGGTCCCACCTGTACCTGGGAAAGGCTGAGCATTGGAGAGGAAAGGGAAGCAGAACCAGGCAAAGATCATAGAATCCCAGACTGGTCTGGGTTGGAGGGGACCCCAAGGGTCACAGGGCTCCAACCCCCTGCTACAGGCAGGGACACCAACCTCAGGCCTGGAGCTACACAAGGTTGCCCAGGGCCCCAGCCAACCTGGCCTGGAACACCCCCAGACACGGGGCACCCACCCCCTCTCTGGGCAGCCTGTTCCAGCCCCTCACCACTCTTTCTGTAAAAAACTTCCCCCCAATATCTCCTCTAACCCTTCCTTCCTTTACTTTTAATCCATCCCCCTTGTCCTGCCATTGTCAAGATGTGGAGCTGCTACTTTGTTCCCTTTGGGAGGTTTGATGCCTCTCTCCATGCACTGCAGGTTCATCTTGCCTCTCCAGGGCTCTTCCTCTTGGTTTTAGACTCAGCCTGTGCCCCTCATCTGGCCCCAGGGGCAAGTTGTCTTTGGCAGCTTCCTTTTCCAGCCTTGCTAAGGGACTGAATGGCAATAGAGTAGGAAATGAGGAGCACCAGCTTGCATGGCATGAGGCATGGCTTGCAGATGCTCCAGGGCTCATTGAGGTGGGTCTTATGCTGCACTGGCACTGAAATCACATCTTTTTCCAGTCCTGGCTCCTTCCAAAGGGTCTCTGGAGCTTTGCAGGCCTGGGATAACTGAAGCAACATCTGGAAGTGTATGAAATACAACTGCTGCTCTTTATCCAGCTCTGAGCAAGAGCAGAAATACCTCCTAGGGAAGGAGGTGGAGTAGGTCCTGCTCTGTGTTTGAAACTCACTAATGCAGTAATTATTGTCTTTGCTTGTGTGAACTGAACAGTCCCTGCTGTGTGAGTTTAGTAGTTAAGAATGAATGAAAGTGTCAGTGAAATGGGCTCAAATCCCCTGACCTTGGCTCTCTGGCTTTCTAGATGTGTGGGTGAAAGAGGACTGTTCCTTGCCCTCTGGCACTGCAAGTCCAGATGATAAAATATTTTCCAACCAACTTTATGCTGCAAGTTAAACTTCAATATTAAATTTTAAAGGGACTAAAATAACATTTTTTAGCAAATACACTCCTTGCCAAATCATGGCTTAATTGCCCAATCCCACCCCTGCAGAGCATGGTGAGGGAGCACTGCTGGGCAGGTTGCACTGTGTCAAAACCTCAAGAGCAGAGCTGAGGGAAGACATCCTTGTGGGTTTACAGACTCCAAACATGGGACAGTTGTCCCACCACCAAAGCTACTCTTCTAGCTGGAAGTTACCTTCCAGTCAACAATCATGAGAAGGTCTAAATAAACCCCAACCCCAAGAGTCCTCCCATGGGAACTCTCAGATAGCATGTTGGCTCCTGGAAACAGGAGCATCAGTGGGTTTCATAAGCTTGCTTTCCAGGAGACCATCTCAAGATGCTTGTCTGGCTTGTGTGGGTTCAGCAGATCCTGCCCAAGGCTGCAGAAGGTTCTAAAGTTGGGTGTCTGTGCACTGACCCAAGGTTTGACCCCTGCCTAATACCTTTGAGACCAAGAAATTAGACTTGGTGTGTCTGTGCACCCTAAGGATGATCAGTTTCCTTGAGAGCTTTGAGCACACATATTCCTGGACACTGAAGCATTTTTGGATGGGAGTTTCTCACATTCTTCTGTTTCAATGGGAACTAATTATTTATTGCTAATGGGAAAGAACATAAACACCTGGGGAGTCACCTCTGTGACATCTGTAGACCTCCTGCATGGGACACCCTGGCCCATCAGAGACCAGGCCATCTATCTTCTGCATCGGTCACAGCCTGGGAGCTGCTACTAATAACAGCAGAGAAGCCATCCTGTGTATCCTTGACCACATCCTGCTGCACAATGTCGCACCGCTTCAGCAAGGCCTCAGGAGAGCATTCGGGGCAGAGGACTGCAAGCTGCAGGCCACTGTGTCCCAGTACTGCACTGGGAAGGGACTTCAGCCCAGATTCCATGGTGAAGGTCTGTGTGCACATCAGGCTGGAGCCTTGGTGTGGGGCTGGTAGGACCCTGCCAGGCCGGAGCCTTGCTGCAGTTCTGGTAGAACCCTGCCAGGCCAGAGCCTTGCTGCGGGGCTGGTAGGACCCTGCCAGGCTGGAGCCTTGGTGCAGGACTGGTAGGACCCTGCCAGGCTGGAGCCTTGCTGCAGGGCTGGTAGGATCCTGCCATGCTGGAGCCTTGCTGCAGGGCTGGTAGAACCCTGCCAGGCCGGAGCCTTGGTGCAGGGCTGGTAGAACCCTGCCAGGCCAGAGGCTTGCTGCAGGGCTGGTAGGATCCTGCCATGCTGGAGCCTTGGTCTAGGGCTGGTAGAACCCTGCCATGCTGGAGCCTTGGTGCAGGGCTGGTAGGACCCTGCCAGGCCGGAGCATTGGTGTGGGGCTGGTAGGACCCTGCCAGGCTGGAGCCTTGGTGCGGGGCTGGTAGGACCCTGCCAGGCCGGAGCCTTGCTGTGGGGCTGGTAGGATCCTGGCTTGTCCTGTGCAGAACGCATTGCTACCCAGAGGAGTTGGGCAATGGCTGGCAGCGGCGCAGGGATTTCACAACCTTCACTTGCACAAGTCCATGCTGCTTTGGGGGAGTGTTTGTCTGTGAACAGCACTGGACAAATTGAAGTTGCATAACCCCATCCTGTGCTACTTTGGACTCTTTCGTTACATTCTTTTTTTCCTTTTTCTTATTGGTTTTCCCCTTTCCTTTCCTTTTCTCTGTGTTGTTTCAACTTAAGCAATCCTGGCACAGCCTGGTTGCCTTGGCTCCATCGTTCCCCAGCCTCTTGCCGAAGTGTACACCTCTCCAAACCTGCCCCCTTCCCAAGGTTCTTTCTTTCCATGGCTGTTGGTCATAGCTTTTAACTGAGGTTTTTGGAGATGTCTCTGATTTGCCATGACTCTGGCACACAGACCTACAAGGGTCAGTCACCCACTGGTGGCCATGCGCTCTGGTGCCCCAAAAGCTGATCCTGCAAAGGGGCATAAATACCATCTATGCAGTGGTCACGGCAAGCTGCAAGGCAACCCAAGAAGATATGTGAACTTCATGAGGTTCAACAAGGCCAAGTGCAAGGTGCTGCACCTGGGTCAGGGCAATCCTCATCATCAGTACAGGCCAGGAGATGGTGTGATGGAGAGCAGCCCTGCAGAGAAGGGCCTGGGGGTGCTGGGGGATGAGAAGCTCGACGTGAGCTGCCGTTAGGTGCTCGCAGCCCAGAGAGCCAACTGTGTCCTGGGCTGCATCACAAGGAGCAGGGCCAGCAGGTTGAGGGGGGGATGCTGCCCCTCTGCTCTGCTCTGAGCCTGGTCTGGTGAGAGGTGTCCTGGCCCATGGCAGGGGGTTGAGACTTGATCTTTCAGGCTTCTTCCAGCCCTGACCATTCCATGATTCTCTGATTCTAAGCTTCCCTGGGAAATCCATCCTTGCCAGCACAGCGTTGCAGTCGGAGGGTTTGGTTTTGTTTTTCTTATTTTTGCTGCCTAATGTGGGCCACCCTGGAAGGCTGGGGTCTAAGTAGGAAAAACATTGTCTCACCAAACCTCTTCCACAACCTAAGCCACAGCAAGGGAAACAGTGAGTGCCTTTGTTGCTACAATGGCAGCTGATTTTGGTGCCTTAGTAGCCCAGCTGAGAGAGGAGGGGCTAGGGCAGAGGACAAATGAGCAGGAAAAGGGATTAAAATAAATACAGTTTATCAGAGAGTTCTAGGATTTCTGGTGCAGAGGACAAGGTTATTTACTGCACAGCTATTGTTCCCAGAGATTCCTGCAGGATAGGAGCACATCCATATTCACACATGGGGACGGTCACATACACCTTCTGTGTCTGAAACAGCTCCTCATCACAATATTTAAATACCCATTGCACTATCACTGTTAGATCTGGCCGAATGATCCACAATGAATAATGTATCCAATGAATCCCTCTCTGCTAATTGTGGAATATTCAGGAGCAGATGGCAATTTGAGGCAGGTTTTTTCACATTTCTTTTTTCTCTGCTCCCCGGACTGAGGTTTGCTGTAAGTAGGTGATATTTGAAATTCAAGCTGTGTTTCTAAGTTGGGATTGGCCAGTTGTGACATGATGGTGTCCCTCTTCCCGCATTGGCCAGGCTTACAAAGTACTTTGGATACAAATACTTGCATGTGCAAATTTAAAATTCGGTTTCCATGGTTACCCATGCATGCAGCTTTGAACTTCACTTTCCTCCCAACATTTGTGCTAGTAAAACTCATTCAGTTGCAGGTTGGTGGAAAGTGAACACAAAAGATGCATGAGGCTCTATTTGCATGCTGTAGTACAGATGATTCCTCTTCAAAAACTCAGCCTGGATATTCACTGGGCTTTTCTGCCACCTTTCCTGGTGCCTGTGTCCATGGCTTTCAGCCTACAGGAATTTTCTTTCCCCATCCTTTGTGACTCCAGTTTTAGCATCACAAATACACCTGCAGCTGGCTGGTATCTACAGGTAGATGCAAACATCCCATAATCAGTTCTGCGTTGAGCAAAGCAAGGTGTTTATTTTTCTTGCAACTCAAACCTCAGTTGGTTTTGCAAAATCAGGTTTCTCCCCCAGTTAATCCTGTGTCATTCAGCAATAACAAGGCATTGGGACATGCTCATCTTCCTTTTGCAGCAGCGATGGAGGAGAGAAAGGGAATGAGAGAGGAGAGAAGGGGAATTAGCAGGAGTTTTAAAGTCAGGCTAGCTGGAAAGAGCTGAGCCGATGGGAAAGTGAGTTGTTTTGGTTTTGAAAAGAGCAAACAAGACGTCAAAGTCAGAGTCAAGTCAGGCAGAGCAAAAAGCCCTACTGTATGTGAGTCATGAGGGCGTGTGTCTGTCCCTTTTGCCATCCTAACACATACCTTTAGCTGCTGATAAAAGAATACACGGGCTGCATTATTTTCCCAACCACATTCCCCTATTGTGAAAAGCACTGACTTTCCCCAATTTCCCCCTCCCCACTCCGAGGCAGTTTAATAAGGGTTATTTTTGTTGCCCTGGCTATCACGTGTCTTGGGCAACATTTCTGCAGCCTCTGGACAAACATAGGAGAGAGCTCAAAGGTTAACCAGGATTTATTTCTGGGCTGTAATTGCTCTGTGGGAGCAGCGTGGTGGGGAGCGTGCCCGTGTTTCCAGTGCACATCCCAGGACACAAAACCCAGGAGAAAGCAGCTCCCCCCTTCACAGGCAGCCAATAACTGGTGTTTCATTAGCACGTTCTGGGTGTATTTCAGATTGACAGTAAATGAAAGGCGCTGGTTGCAGGGTCAGGCTGAGCTCTGCGTCCCACCTTCGTTACCCCAGAGCTCATCTCTCAGCAGCTCTGTTATTTGGCTTCAGCCCTTCTGCACAGCAACAGGTTGTGAGCCGGAGGGTCGGCGGGGACGGGCGCGCACAGCGTGTGCCTGGTCTCAGCTGTGGGAGAGATGAAAGCTCCGCTGTCCCTGCTGCGGGACTGGGAAGGCAACGGATGCTGGGAAGAACATTGGCACCTGGGAATATTCACATCACGCTCCGGGGCTGGGAAAACACAACGCTGCCCATGCTCAGGCCTGACCTTTTTAACTATTCAGAGTGCAAAACCAAATGGCTTTAAAGTGCTATCTGCTCTGGAATGGGTGACAAAGCATAACAATGACCCCTTCTCATTCAGCAGATGTGATCTCTAGTCCCTCTGTGCCCAGCTGTGTGTATTCAGCTTCAGAGCTGTTGACTTTAGCAAGAAAATGACTTTCTGTTGCCCTGCAGCACTTGCCAAGCTGCCCCTTGGACTGGATGATATTCCTTCATCTGCTCTGGGACAGTAATCTGTCCTAGGACAAGGAGATGGAGGGTACCTCTGGCACCTCTATCTGTCCTGAAGGATGTTGGGATGCTCGGAGAGATGGAGGAAGGCACCACACACTGAGGGGTCTGGTGGTCTGATGCCCATGAGCTGAGCACATGTGTCGTGGAGTCATGAGGGGTGTCTTACAAATGTAGCGCACTCCTGCTTGGGGAGGGGTTGCTGTAACAGTGGAACTGGAGTGTTTTGGTAATAGCTGCTGAAAAAAGTGCTGTCAGTTGCCTTGTGGGTTGAAAATCGCTTTAAACACCCTGTTTCACAACCTGGGTTTCTCAAGACTTTCCCCAAATTGCCTCTCCAGCACTAAGGAAATATCTTGAAACTTCAGTGAGAGAGGAAATTCCCTCTGTGAGCCCAGAGAGGTTCAGAGGGAAGAGAGTGCTCAGCTCTGACACTTGCACTGCTGCTGTGTTTATCGCTGGCAGATGGTGGAGCAGCTCTGCCCTTTGGCCAGAATGGCTGGAGAAGCAAGTCCCTGCCCCAGGATGTACTGGGACAGAGCAGAAGGAGAAGGGACTAGAGTTTGGGGCTAGCCCCCTGCGATTTCTTCTTCCTTTCTCCTCTTGCCCTGTGGTGGCATCACCTGGTGCAGGGGGAGGATGTGCTCTCCCATCTTATCCTGCCCAGAGGACTGGAACCGGGGTGGGGGGACACACACGACTCCGGGGACCCTCTGGGGCTCTCCTCCCTCCTCTTCCTCTGCCCCTGGGGTTCAAAGCACCAGCCTTGAAGCGCTGCCTTTGTTTGCAGAAGGCACTGGCAGCCCTTGCTCTTTCTTCGCTGGGGGCTGCGGGAGGAGGGGCTGCTGCAGGAGCAGATGGTCCCTGTTGGAGGGTTTGGGGGCCTCCTTGCCGGCAGGTTGCAGGGGGATCCCCTTTCACTGCTTGGCTGGGGGAGGGCTGGCTTGCCTCTCACATGGTCAGTTCCCAGCTGAGTGCTTCTGTGGGATTATGCTGCTATTCATCTAATTGGAATTGTATTTGGAGCAAAGAGACAGTATCTCTTTCCTTGGATGATCTATTATGCATAAACTGTGCACAAAGGCATCCTCCTGCCAGGGGGGTGTTCAGGCACCACGGTCCTGCTCTAACTTCAGCTCTGCTGAAAACAGCCCCATCCCTTCTGCAGCTCAGCATGGCCTGTCCTTTAACCCCTCCAAAAGGGCTGTTCAGGGGCTCATTGCCCTCCCCTCGGCATCTCCTGCTCTGCTCACACTGTGAAACTCAGGGCATGCTGCAGCAGGAACTTCCCACCTCACTCAGATAGGGGGTTCCCAGCCCTTGTCCCCCCATCACAGGACCAGGCTGCTGCTGGGGGTTGGCACAAGTCACTGGTTCCACCCCACAGAGGACACCTCTCCTGCATGCACAGCCATACATCTGTGGCCATATGGATTAAAGCTGAAGGAGGGAGGGTTAAATTGGATATTAGGGGGAAGTTTTCTACAGAGAGAGTGGTGAGGGGCTGGAAGGGGCTGCCCAGAGAGGGGGTGGGTGCCCCGTGTCTGGGGGTGTTCAAGGCCAGGTTGGCTGGGGCCCTGGGCAACCTTGTGTAGCTCCAGGCCTGAGGTTGGTGTCCCTGCCTGTGGCAGGGGGTTGGAGCTCTGTGACCTTTGGGGTCCCTTCCAACCCAGACCAGTCTGGGTTTCTGTGATTCCTGCTAGGATGGCTGTGTCTTCTGCAGGGTCCTGTGTTGGGCAAAGGACAGCTCTGGGACCTGGAAAGTCCCCACAGCCCCTTCTCCATGTCCTTCCACCCCACAGCAAGCTGACCTCACTCTGTCCCTTGTCTGACTATGTGGCACCTGAACTTGCTGGCTTTGCCCTCTTGGTTCTCAGCCCTTCACAGGCTGAGGGAGCTGGGCTGGGTCAGCCTGGGGAAGAGAAGGCTGTGGGGAGACCTCAGAGCCCCTTCCAGCCCCTGAAGGAGCTACAGAGAAGCTGAGCAGGGCTGTTTGTAAGGGCAGGGAATGAGGGGCCGAGACCAGTCTGTGCTTCTATGATTCTGTGATTCTATACCTACCTCTGGAGATGTAAACCCATGGGGTCATGGGGCATCTGTAAATCACTGCAACCATCTCAGTGGAGAATGAGGAGGGTAAAAAGAAATAAATAAAATAATCCCACCGCACCCACAAGAGCTTTATGGCTGAAATCACCTTGCACACACCTTCCTGGAAGAGCTGCCAGAGTTCAGCTGCTATCAGCTCATGCCCACAGATAAGATTGAGACCCAGTTCTCTGAGCACTGGGGGAGCAGGAGAACTGAGAGGAAAAGGAAAATCTTCTGAAAAGAAAAAAAAAAAGAGGGTGCAAAGAGCTGTGTGAGCATCCAGCATGAGGCAAAGATCAAGGCTCTGGTAGGGGAGGTGTGACACCCCTCAAAGGGGCTGGGGTACCAGAGGCCAGGGTGGGATTCCTGACCATGGTAGTCCCTTTCAGAGATGGCAAGCAGTGGGAGTGGAGCAGGGGATGGTCCTGTGGCTCTTGTTTTGGGAGTCCCTCCTAGCTGAGTTCATTTGCAAGCACAATGCCTCTGGGAACAGGCGGTGAAGGGTGCCAGAGGCTCTGCTTGCTGCCTGGGAATGCTGTCCTGTCTGCTCAGGGCTTGTCCTGTCAGCTGCAGATTTGCAACCTGGGCTGGCCTGCCAGGCCAGCTCCAGCAGCTCAGTCTGTAGGTGTGGCAGCTACCTGGGCATTTGGTGGTTTCATGAGCAGCAGCTGCCAATGACAGGGAGACCCTGGGGTCCCTGTGGTGGTCCAGATGGGGACAGAGAAGGCCAGGCCAGCGGAGATGCCTTGGCTGTGCTACAGGAGAACTGTGCCATGTCAGGTCCAAAGGGGCAGTTGGCTTAAATATTCCCTTCAACAGTCTGAGCACACCAGCCCTGGCCACCCACCAGCTTCCCTGGGCATGGCTGAGGCTCCACTCCCCAAACAAAGGGGACATCAAAATCCTCCTGACATATGTGCCTGCCCAGTGGGTGCAGGGATGGAGGGTGCCTGCCTTGCAGCTCTGAGCTGCTCTCTGCTCTTTAGTGTGGGCATCCTGAGTTGTGCCACTGATGGGTGTTGGGCTTCTGCTGTGGAAAAGCTGGAGGGGTGGGATGTGCTGCTCCTCTATGAGCCTTGTTCTCCTGGTACACACTGTGAGACAGCCCCTTCCTCACTGTCCCTACCATCTCTCCTCTGGTGAACATCCTCCCTCTGGTGATGTTCCTACCCATCCTCTACTAGCACCTTCTCACAGGAGAGCTGATAAAGCTGCTCAGCTTCATTGGGCATGTCATTCCTTCTTATGCTGGTCTGGGCTAATTGGGACAGGCTGTGGGCTCCTGTACAGAGTCCCCAGCACAGGGGGGAAGCAGCCTGGTGTCTTGTGTGCTCTGGGGCTCCTCTTGGGGTCCAGACCAAGAGGGGGGAGAAAGGTTCCCATGGCTGGCAGCATCTAAGCAGCATGTCTAGGTGCTGCTGAGGGGTGACTGCATCTTGTGCAGCTGGAACCCCTTTCTAATGGGATGACCTTGGGATGTTGTTCGGATCCCTCTGTGGTGCACATGTTCCCCTCTCCTTTCCTTGCAGCTTCACCTTTTGTTGGTAATTTTGGAAGTGCTTCCCCATGTGACTGGGTGGTTTCCTGAAGCTGTACAGCTGCACCATGACAAACAGCTTGATGCCTCTTGGTTCACCTGGGTCTTTTGCTTTTAGCCTTGTATATAAAAGCCCTTAGTAGCTGGGTTGGGAGAGGGTAGAATGATCCCAGGCATGGATATCAGGTGGGAAAGAAGATGTCACACAAAGAATCCCCAGCTAACCAGTATAGGAGCTGCAGCACCTTTCTTGCTCACAGCATTTATGCCAAATCTCACCTGGTTTAGACAAACCAGATCCTATCTGTCTATGCAGAGTCCAACCAACCCAAAGGAGATCCAGTTTAAAAGCTGCAGGGCCCCATCACAATATAAACAGAGGGAGTGTGGGACTTTTCCAGGATTTTGCTGAACTGGTGGAAGGAGTGATTTCAAAGGAGATACCATGGCAATCAAGAGGATTGTGTGCTATAACTTCCTGGTGCTCCCCTCTCCATTATTCTGCAGAGAGTGGCTAAATTCAGCTTTTAGTGCTGCAGCCCACAAGGCAAATGATATCCTGGGCTCCATCAGCAGAGGGTGGCAGCAGGGACAGGGAGGGGATTGTCCCTCTCTGCTCTGCCCTCACCAGGCCCCAGCTGGATCCTGTGTCCAGAGCTGGGGCCCAACACAAGAGAGATGTGGGGCTGTTGGAGAGGGGTCAGAGGAGCCACGGAGATGCTCAGAGGGCTGGGGCAGCTCCCTATGGAGAGAGGCTGAGGGAGCTGGGCTGGGTCAGCCTGGAGAAGAGAAGGCTGTGGGGGGACCTCATTGCAGCCTGCCAGTGCCTGAAGGGAGCAGAGACACAGGAGGGGAATCAGCTTGTTCAAGGGCAGAGACTGGCAGGACAAGGGGGATGAAGTGAAGCTGGAGGAGGGAAGGGTTAGATGAGATATTGGGGGGAAGTTCTGTGCAGAGAGAGTGGTGAGGGGCTGGAACAGGCTGCCCAGAGAGGGGGTGGGTGCCCCGTCCCTGGGGGTGTTCAAGGCCAGGTTGGATGGGGCCCTGGGCAACCTTGTGTAGCTCCAGGCCTGAGGTTGGTGTCCCTGCCTGTGGCAGGGGGTTGGAGCTCTGTGACCCTTGGGGTTCCCTTCCAACCCTGACCAGTCTGGGATTCTATGACTCTATGACAGAGATTTCCAAGGAGCTGGGAAGAGGGAAGGGAGCTGTGGTTGCTCCTGTGCTAAGTGATGCAGTGAGAACCCCAACAATGCAATGGGGAAACTGAAGCCCAGTGTGCTCTGAGGGGTCTCTGTAATGTGATGTCAGCAATTTGGCCTGCAGCTCTGCTGAGATTTGTAACAGAAACTTAAAACCGACCTGAATGGGGATGTCTGAATGCCAAAGCAGCAGGAGAAACAGCAAGAAGGGTCAAAAGAATGGCATGTCCTGATCTGCTAGATCAGCAGGTCATCACTGGCAGAACAATTGGCATGCAACTTCTGAAGACATCTGGAGCAGTCAAACAAAGGACAGCCTAAAACAAAGGGAGTTTACACCCCAAAAGGAGCCCAACCAGCTTGAGTAAATCAGTATGGCTCCTAATGACTCACCCAGGCAGGACAGGAGGAAGAGGCAGAAGATCACAATCATCCTCTGTTCCTAAAGAGTACCAGAGGCATGATGAGGCCCAGTGCATGGCCACCCATCCAAGGAGAATCCAGGATGCACAATGAGGCACTCAGAGCTGCTGTCCTTTATCTCCCCTGACCCCACAAGTGGTGGGAGCAGAACTGAGTTGCATCACCTTTGTCAAAAGTAATCCCAACCTCTCCCTCCTAGGTGAAGCTTGCTGTACCTCATGCTGCAGCTGGATTTTTGGGTTCCCCAGTGACACCTTGGCTGTTTCTGATTGTGTTTGATTGCTTTTTTGTTTCTGCAGGTGAAAACACCAGGTGACAGCTCCCATGGATGCAGGGATGCTGCAGCAGCCTGACTTCTGGTAGACCAGATGGGGTTTGGATACCTACCTCAGATGCAAGTAGGGTGCACTAGGGATTAGTGGAGACATAGCTGGAGTCACACAGCTTTGGAAACTGCTTAGACCTGGGCACACAGGCATGCAGCAGCCTGGCCTTTAACCAAGTGTCAGCTCTCTCTGTCTAGCACTGAACTGGATCTGTGTTGCCACAAATCACAGCCATGTCTTCCAGAAGATCAAGGGAGCTTAAGTTACAAAATATTTTTGCTGTGGAGGCGTTTTCTCATGAGTGCCCAGGTCAGAGGCATTAACCCAGACCCTGTGGGCACACAGATTGAATAGGTTGTGGCTGTAATGACACTATGTGTGTGTATCTGTACGCCAGGACCTAGCTATGTGCATGGTCTTCTGCTAGACACAGCTGGTGCCAGGCACTGGTCTGCAGGCTGACATGTGCTGCGAGGATGCTTCACCAAGTCAATCCACACACAGCATCGTTCTGCCCTTGATGTTGGGGTGCTGCAGGGTGGGGGCTTGCAGGGAACTCCCCTGCTACACCCCTTTGATTTCTCCCCCCCACCAGCTCTCACACTGCTGGGGTGACTGGCTGCATCTCCCTGCAGTCCCAGGCTCCTCTGTGCTCTCTTTAGGCTGAGGCAACCCCATCCACATGTGACCCCTCTGCACCTTTTCCTGCTGTGACATTAGGAAATGTTATAGTCATTATATAGATATTGCAGTTTGGCTTGGTATTAACTAGATAAAATGTGATTTACTTACCCATTAGTAGCCTCCACACCATAAAAAGGAGTTTCAGTTTCCTGCTGGGTCCTAAACACAGCTCAATAACAGTCCTAAGAGTGCACAAACATGGGCTCTGTTTTGCTAAGTGCACCTGCCCCAGCTTGCAGTGACGCACTGGGCATGGAAAAATATTTGGTGCTGGCTGTGCCCCCACAGTCCTCTCCCTGTGACCAAAATCTTCCCTTTATTGTGTGTTTGTTTAGTCTTTTCAGTTATATGCAATGCCTGAAGTAGGGGAGAGGACAAGGCCAGCAGGAGATGGAGCAGCAGCAGCAGGACTGAGCCAGACTGTGGTGAGATGAGTTCCTGGGATTGTATCAAATCCTGCTTTCCTTCCCAAGTGTGGTATGGACAGCTGCTTTATTGTCCTTACATAACTGCTGGAACTTCTCCATCCCATGGACAACATCCTAAGCTGCTGCATGTGTTGGTTCCTGGCTTCTCACTGAGGGGTGGTGCCCTGCCACAGTTCTTGGTAACAACACATGCCATATCTTCTCTAACCAGCTGTGTCATACAGCCAGAAGCTTAGCTGACATCCTTCCCTTCCAGAGGCAGCTCACCCCTTGTACCTCGAGCCTGACCTCACCACACTCCACTGCCCAGGCTGTTCTTCCAGTGCTGTTGTCACTGGTTCTGGAGCCACCTGGCTCCAGCATCCAAATCCCACTCGAAGGTGAGCAGTGACCTCCTGTAGCACCCAGGCAGCTGCCCCCAGGGGTGTCTGTGCACTCATGGTGCTGCCAGTGTTATCTTTGTGCTGTGCATGCTCTATTGACAGTTGCAAACTGTTGCAAAGCAACGTCATCTGCTGTGGTTCCTGCAGCTGTTCCCAAGCTCAGGGTTTGATCTTGCTGGTCTTACACTGCACAGTTCAGTGTGCGCTGCTTCTGAGCTGCCTGATGGGAATCCTGCCTCCCTGAAACACAGTGAATTCTTTTCAGCTAGCAGGCTGGATGGTTTTGCCCACGCTGGACACTTGCTGGTGATGTTTCCCTCTGTCTATTGGTGATTGTGCAGAGATAGAGGAAAAAAATGTGCCACTTCCTGGCTTGGTCCACTCCTTCTTACTGAGCAGTCCTGAGATTTAACTGCCTAGGAGAGCTGAGCTTTCCCTTTTCTGAGCCTGGCAGATGTTCCCTACCCAATGCTGAGAAAGGAAGGGATCTTATCAAACCCATCCCATCAGTCAGAGCAGTGTGGGAGCTGTGGTCAGCAGGACAGTCTGTTCCAGTGAACAAAATTAAAAGTGCAGGTATTTTACACCTATGACCTTGGGCTGTCAGTGGTAGAAAACACATCATCTTCACCCAGAAGTGGTCCAGAGAATTCCTGGTACCACCCCCCTGTCAGTACAAATCACCAGAGTGGGCTATGGGAGATGCTAGTGACAGGTAAGGCATGGCCCACTGCCTCTTCTTGCAAGACTCTGCTCTGCCCTGGTCAGGCCCCAGCTGGAGTGTTGTGTCCAGTGCTGGGCTCCCTGGGATCAAACAGCCAGGGATCTCCTGGAGAGAGTCCAGAGGAGGCTGAGGAGATGCTGAAGGGCCTGGAGCATCTCCCCTGGGAGGAAAGGCTGGGTGAGCTGGGGCTGTTCAGCCTGGAGAGAAGAAGACTCAGGGGGGACCTTATGAATGTCTATCAATATCTGAAGGATGGGATGCAGGGGAAATGGCCAGCCCCTTCTCAGTGTCTGTGGGGACAGGACAAGGGGCAATGGCTGCAAGTTGGAGCACAGGGAGTTCCACAGCAACCTGGGGCAGAACTTTTCCCCAGTGAGGGTGAGGGAGCCCTGGGACAGGCTGCCCAGGGGGTGTGGAGTCTCCTTCTCTGGAGAGATTCCAGCCCCGTCTGGACACCGCCCTGTGTGCCCTGTCCTAGGGACCCTGCTTTGGCAGGGGGTGGGACCCCATGGGCTCTGGAGGCCCCTTCCAACCCCAATGATTCTGTGATCCTGTGATTCTATGATTTGTGAGCACCAACCAGCTGGGAATGATCTGGGATCCCTTGGTGCTGGTCACTGTGTTGAGTCCTGAAGAGCTTACCATCCATGTCTGCATCCCTGAAACCAGGGTTGCTGGATACCAACTAGAACCTCTGCTCTCCTACAGTGTCAGTGCTGCAAGACTGGCTTCCCACTCTCAAAGGAGGCACAAGCTATTTTGTTTTCAGCTGCTGTTATTACCCTCTTTTTAAAAACATACGGTTGATTAGTTTCATTTTTACGTGGAATGCACTGCTCAGATGTCTCTATGGTTTCATACCCTCTGCTGCCAGAACTAACTGAAAAATACTGAAACCAGGACGTGCACAGGACCAAACTCCTCTGGGCTCTGCACATCTTCATTGCTGTCAGCCATGATTCCAGCTGTGGTCCAGCTCTCTTACCTGGAGATGCTGTCAATTCCCTTTTAAGCTCAGCCTGGAGTTTGTTTCTCTTAGAATGAAAGGATTTGAGAGATGTGGGTCTCGGTCAGTGTCAGAGCTGCAGCTGATCAGCAGTATGGCAGAAAGACTGGACATCTAGCTCCTGTCAGCTCATTCATTATGAAGATGCTGAAGGGCCTGGAGCATCTCCCCTGGGAGGAAAGGCTGGGTGAGCTGGGGCTGATCAGCCTGGAGAGAAGAAGACTCAGGGGGGACCTTCTGAATGTCTATCAATAGCTGAAGGATGGGATGCAGGGGAATGGCCAGCCCCTTCTCAGTGTCTGTGGGGACAGGACAAGGGGCAATGGCTGCAAGTTGGAGCACAGGAAGTTCCACAGCACCCTGGGGCAGAACTTTTCCCCAGTGAGGGTGAGGGAGCCCTGGGACAGGCTGCCCAGGGGGTGTGGAGTCTCCTTCTCTGGAGAGATTCCAGCCCCGTCTGGACACCGACCTGTGTGCCCTGTCCTAGGGACCCTGCTTTGGCAGGGGGTGGGACCCCATGGGCTCTGGAGGGCCCTTCCAACCCCTGTGATTCCTCTGAAAGGCTCCTGTACCTCCCTCTCCCTGGATCGATACCTGGGGCTGTTTACACTTGTACCATGGAGCTCCAGCTCCATTCCAGGTGGGGAATGAAATTGTCTCTGCAGGAGCTGACAGGCTGTTGAAGACCCCAACACCCACTGTGGGTGCCTTTCTGCTGCTTTGAATTAAGTTAGACAAGGGCACCCAGGGAGCTGCTTCTCCTGCCTGGCACAGACATTGCCTCTGGGGACAACTCTGCTGCTGGAGTATCTGGGTTGCAAAGCAGCCAGGGCAGAGTTGGAGGGGGCCCAGCAGTCAGGATGGAGACTGCCCTGCAAGGGACATCAAAAGCAGGGCAGTAGTCACAGTGTTTCAGGCTGCTGGGTAACCTTGCTGGGGGGATTTCGGGAGCCTTTCTTCACCAGGCTCAGGGAAGTTAACTGGGTTTCTGGGCTATCTCAGAAATGTTGCTGCCAATGTGTTGCATTGTCCTGTTTTTCATAAGAGGCAATTCACTCACAGAATCACAGAATCACAGAGCTGTAGGGGTTGGAAGGGGCCTCCAGAGCCCATGGGGTCCCACCCCCTGCCAAAGCAGGGTCCCTAGGACAGGGCACACAGGTCGGTGTCCAGACGGGGCTGGAATCTCTCCAGAGAAGGAGACTCCACACCCCCTGGGCAGCCTGTCCCAGGGCTCCCTCACCCTCACTGGGGAAAAGTTCTGCCCCATGGTGCTGTGGAACCTCCTGTGCTCCAACTTGCAGCCATTGCCCCTTGTCCTGTCCCCACAGACACTGAGAAGGGGCTGGCCATTTCCCCTGCATCCCATCCTTCAGATATTGATAGACATTCATAAGGTCCCCCCTGAGTCTTCTTCTCTCCAGGCTGAACAGCCCCAGCTCACCCAGCCTTTCCTCCCAGGGGAGATGCTCCAGGCCCTTCAGCATCTCCTCAGCCTCCTCTGGACTCTCTCCAGGAGATCCCTGGCTGTTTGATCCCAGGGAGCCCAGCACTGGACACAACACTCCAGCTGGGGCCTGAGCAGGGCAGAGCAGAGGGGGAGGATCCCCTCCTGTCACCTGCTGCCCACACTCCTCCTGATGCCCCCAGGATCCCATTGTCTCTCTCAGCCCCAGGGCACACTGCTGCCTCATGGCCACCCTGTCACCCACCAGCACCCCCAGCTCCTTCTCCACTTCTGATGGATGCAATGAGTGTGGACATGCCTGCAAGCTGCTGGTGGTATGGACAAATGGAAGACACAATGGGAAGGGGTCAGTGCAGGGGAACCAAGGAGAAGGATGCAGAGCCAGCAGGATGAGCAGGAAACAGGGGCAGAGGGGAGTGGCAGCTACATGGCCCTTCAGTGAGGGCTTTCCTGGCTCCAGAGGGACCATCCAGGATGGCCCCTGCCCCACCAGCACCAGGCCCTGCCCAGTGAGACATGGGAGGAAAAGGAGCAGCATGAATGTCTCCTGCCCCCACCACTTCCTATGTGCTTGCTTCACCTTCTAAACTTCACCTGTCCCCATTGCCACCACCTCACCCAAGGGCTCCTCCTGGTCTGCAGCCTGCAGAGAGGAGCAGGAACCGGTGCTGGGGAGCTGCAGCTGTCTGCACAGCCAAGTCTTCCACAAAACAAGCTCTAGGCAGGGTAAAGACACACAGACTGTATTTGCATGAGCCAAAAAGGGGAGACAAGGAAGACAACACCCTCTTGTAGAGAAGTCCATGACTCACTAAAGCCTCTGGCCTCTGCAGACCAGATCTAGCTGAATTCACTGGTAGTTTAGCTTCCTTGTTCCATCTTGATTCACCTTGGCCTGACTTGTTATTTTCAGGAGTGCTTGCAAAGTGATTTAGATGAGCAATTACCAGCTGATTTTCACTGTGTCTCCCTTCCCATCACATAAGCTTATGAGTATCTGAATCCATTTCCTGCTTGAATTAGGAAAAATTGTTGAAAATTTCATGGAAGAAGCCATTTAAAAATATTTAGTTTGAATAATTTATAAATATTTTATCCTTTTCCAATCTTGTACAGAAACTTTTTCAAGTATAAATTGCCAGAAATGTCTAAATGAAAAGGCATAAATTTCTAAATGAAAAGTCATACTTTTTAAAGCTATAGAACAGTTTCCCTCCAGCAGTTCCAATTTCTGGCCATTTGCAACATGTCAGCCAGGCATCTTCTGGCCAGGGCTGGTGCAGACAACCTCTTGGGACAGGCTCTGGGGACTGCTCTTGGATTGCTGCTGGTGGTGAAGCTACAGAGCATCGCTGCTAGTCTGGAGCAAGGCAGCAGCTTGTTGGGGGCTGACTGGTGTGGCAAAAAGAGGATGTTTGCTGTGTGTGACCACTCTCCCTTGCGTGGAGGCCCAGATACATGGGCAGGGCTGTTCTGTGCACAGATGGATGCACATGGGTTGTGGCCTGGCTGCAGGAGTGTCTCTGAGTGAGACCTGTTCCAGGAGACAGCACCCTCCTGGCTGCACAGAGCGAAGGCCTCTCTCCTGATGTTTCCCCTCCATGCAAGCTCCCAGATGGCCCAGCTTCCCATGCATGGAGACAGGACAAGGGGCAATGGCTGCAAGTTGGAGCACAGGAAGTTCCACAGCACCATGGGGCAGAACTTTTCCCCAGTGAGGGTGAGGGAGCCCTGGGACAGGCTGCCCAGGGGGTGTGGAGTCTCCTTCTCTGGAGAGATTCCAGCCCCGTCTGGACACCGACCTGTGTGCCCTGTCCTAGGGACCCTGCTTTGGCAGGGGTGGGACCCCATGGGCTCTGGAGGCCCTTTC
This sequence comes from Laterallus jamaicensis coturniculus, assembly GCA_022605575.1. Classification (NCBI taxonomy): domain Eukaryota; kingdom Metazoa; phylum Chordata; class Aves; order Gruiformes; family Rallidae; genus Laterallus; species Laterallus jamaicensis. The sequence continues at coordinate 1,425,203 of JAKCOX010000028.1, forward strand.
CAACCCCTGTGATTCTGTGATTGTATGATTCTGTGATTCTCAGAAGGCTTAGGCCTTCTGTGTTAGACATGATCTCAGCAGCTCTGGTTTGTCAAAGGGAATAAGTGGAGAACTGAATGGTCCCCACACACAGCTCGAGTGAGAATGAGAGGAGATGGTGGTTGCTGGGAGCTGTCTCTGTGCTCCTGCCTAGGGAGAGAGTTTAACTCTTCAATGCAGGAGTGCAAATGATAGTTGGCTTCTGCAGGCAGTGTCTCCTGGGGCATGTGGGAACCAGGACCATACCAGCCTCCACTCTTGGCTTACGATGGTTTCGGTCCTGCTGAAACACATGGCCATGGTCCCAGAACAGGCGTGCAGTGTCCCCTGTGGTTATGAGAACAAGCCTTGGTGTTATCTACTGGGTCTCAGAGCACCATCCTTGCAGCCTTGTCTTGTGTATTGCATCTTTTCCCAGTATTTGGCCATTAATTAGTTGTATCTGATCATCCTGGCCAGCAAGCAGGCCACTGTTGCCTGTTTCCCACAGGGGATCCAAGCATTTCCATGGTGAAACAATGCCCATGGTCACCCTGTTTCTGGTCCTCTTGGGCCAAGGTTGCCATGGTGATCTGAGTCTTGCCACTGCTTGTCCATCACAATGGCCTGGCCAGCTGGAGGAGTCTCATGTTCAGTCCTCACAAATATCCTTAATAAACAGTAAAAACTGGAGAGAATGAGACCAACACTTGGAGAAATCAGGAGGTCAGATGAAGGCCACTGCATCAATACAGGCCACCCTGCATCCTGGCAGTGAAAGCTCAGTGCAGCTCACACAGGGTGGGAGGTTCATTGCACTGTGAGGCTCTCCAAGTTTTGTGAGCCTTTATTGGCAGGGAGCCCAGGACACAGTCCACCTCTTCCTAACCAGGTACCTTGTTCTGGTTTGGCAACAGTGCATAAACCTCTCTCTTGTGAGTGCAGGACTTCAAGTAACTCCTAAGGTGCAGACATCATCCTTGGAGACTCTTGCACTTACTGGATGACCTCTGTGCCCATCCTCTCTTGGGCATCTCTTAGGGCCTGGGGGAACCTAATGGGGTTCAACACTGCAGAGTGTCAGGGGTGGCACTTGGGCCAGAGGAATCCCAGACAGATAAACAGACTGGGAGAGGAGCCCCTGGAGAGCAGCCCTGTGAGAAGGACCTGGGGGTTCTCGGGGGGAGAAACTCCCCATGAGCAGCAGTGGCTCTGGCAGCTGGGAAGGGAGATGGGATCCTGGGCTCCATCAGCAGAGGGGTGGCAGCAGGGACAGGGAGGGGATTGTCCCTCTCTGCTCTGCCCTCACCAGGCCCCAGCTGGATCCTGTGTCCAGAGCTGGGGCCCAACACAAGGAAGATGTGGGGCTGTCGGAGAGGGGTCAGAGGAGCCAGGGAGATGCTCAGAGGGCTGGAGCAGCTCCCCTCTGGAGAGAGGCTGAGGGAGCTGGGCTGGCTCAGCCTGGAGAAGAGAAGGCTGTGGGGGGACCTCACTGCAGCCTGCCAGTGCCTGAAGGGAGCAGAGACACAGGAGGGGAATCAGCTTGTTCAAGGGCAGAGACTGGCAGGACAAGGGGGATGGAGTGAAGCTGGAGGAGGGAAGGGTTAGATTGGATATTAGGGGGAAGTTCTTTGCAGAGAGAATGGTGAGGGGCTGGAACAGGCTGCCCAGAGAGGGGGTGGGTGCCCCATGTCTGGGGGTGTTCAAGGCCAGGTTGGCTGGGGCCCTGGGCAACCTTGTGTAGCTCCAGGCCTGAGGTTGGTGTCCCTGCCTGTGTCAGGGGGTTGGAGCTCTGTGACCCTTGGGGTCCATTCCAACCCAGACTGTTCTATGATTCTATGATTCTCTTGTCTGTGTTTTGAGTTTTTTTTGGGAACTCTGTCTCTTGGCTTTTCCTCTGGGATGGGGCTTCCACAACTTGGCTTACCAGATAGGAAAACTTTAAATCATAAGCCACCTTGACACGTTGGAGGGGCTTTGAAAAGAAACTTAATCAAGAGGGAAGACAATGTGAACAGTCACCAGGAGACATATTTTTGCAACCCTTTGTGCTTGTTGGTTGGAAAGTAGATCCTTATAAAGGAGAGAAATGAAGACTTCTTAGTTCTTTGAGCACAGAGTTGGGCTTTATCTCTTGATCCAGCCCCCAGGGTTTTCCAGGGACATTCTACCTTTTGGATGAAGCTAGAACCACAAGGCTGTGATTAAATGCTCAGATCTCCACCAAAGCTGACCACAGCCAACCACAGGTTCATCACCCTTTCTCTGAGGCTCTGCTCCTCCTCTGGATGAATTTAGACCCACAGAAGACTAGTACTGCAGAGCACCAGCACTAAACTCTGTCATCAGACAAACTGAGATGTAGTTCACAAGAGTCCAATGACCTCAGAGAGGCTCTGCTGAGGTAAAAGAAATAGGCTGTGCCCTTTTCTGCTTCCTTAAAAATCCTGCCCAATGTGGCTTCCTTGTTTTTCACATTTGATTTGACAGGAAGGTCACATCTGACATTTCTTGGTTTTCCTGTAGGACTTGTTAGAGGTCCCATGTGCAGAAAATGAGCTTCATCTGACCCTCACTGATGAGCACTGAAACTCAAAGGGCTACCCCTTTCCCTCTGCTGTTTATTGTACCATTAAGTGGAACAAACAGGAATGGCTGATGTGTCTAACCATTCTGACACACATCAAGCAAAGGGATTATGTTTTCCTGGTGCAACTGATGCTACAAAACCACCTGCTCTTTTCCATCCAAAATTTCAAGGAGTGAGACATGTAAGATCTGACTCTCTGATGTTGAAAGAAAACAAGCTTCACATTTCCCCCTCAGGAAAACAAATGGTCTTTGTTATTTCAGCATCACCCTCTGGCCAGCTTGAGATTGGAACTACAGAATTAGCATGTTAACCAAATCCCAAGTGTGGATTTTGAAAGCACAGAACCACAGAATTCCAGGGGTGGGAAGGGCCTCCAGAGCCCATGGGGTCCCACCCCCTGCCAAAGCAGGGTCCCTAGGACAGGGCACACAGGTCGGTGTCCAGACGGGGCTGGAATCTCTCCAGAGAAGGAGACTCCACACCCCCTGGGCAGCCTGTCCCAGGGCTCCCTCACCCTCACTGGGGAAAAGTTCTGCCCCAGGTTGCTGTGGAACTTCCTGTGCTCCAACTTGCAGCCATTGCCCCTTGTCCTGTCCCCACAGACACTGAGAAGGGGCTGGCCATTTCCCCTGCATCCCATCCTTCAGATATTGATAGACATTCAGAAGGTCCCCCCTGAGTCTTCTTCTCTCCAGGCTGAACAGCCCCAGCTCACCCAGCCTTTCCTCCCAGGGGAGATGCTCCAGGCCCTTCAGCATCTCCTCAGCCTCCTCTGGACTCTCTCCAGGAGATCCCTGGCTGTTTGATCCCTGGGAGTCCAGCACTGGACACAACACTCCAGCTGGGGCCTGAGCAGGGCAGAGCAGAGGGGGAGGATCCCCTCCTGTCACCTGCTGCCCACACTCCTCCTGATGCCCCCAGGATCCCATTGTCTCTCTCAGCCCCAGGGCACACTGCTGGCTCATGGCCACCCTGTCACCCACCAGCACCCCCAGGGCCTTCTCCACAGAGCTCCTCTCCAGCAGCTCCCCCCCAGCCTGTCCTGATTCCAGCAGTTATTCCTCCCCAGGTGCCAGACTCTCCACTTGCTGTTGTTGAATCTTGCACTCTAATCCCTACCAAGAAGGAAAAGCAGGGAGTGAAAAGGCTTTTACTATCACTTATGCCTACCCCTCCCTTCTTCCTTGGTCTTTGCTTGGCTGCTGGACACCCACCAGGAAGAGGTTTTGGGGAAGATGGGAAAGTTCTCTGTACCCACACCACGAGTCAGGTCTGTTCCACTTCCTCCCCCTGTCCAGAGAAACAATGGCTTCTTTCTCCATCTCTATAGGTGCTGTCCCAGCCTGGATGAAGAGGCGAAAACATCTCTCCAGGACTGGGCTGTGCTTGTGGAGGGTGGATGAGGTTGAGGTGGGGAAGAGAGCAAGAAGGAAGTCTGCTTCATGACTAAAATGTAGAAGGAAGGGGCAGGAGAGGTGGTGTTACAGGCAGTCATAGGGCTGGGGCAGGGAGCAGAGCATGGAAAACCCTTCCCTTGGGCCAGGAGTACCTGCCCTCCCTTGATGCTGGTATACATAGCGCTGTGGTGACTCACCCAGGGAGCAGGGCTGTGAGCTGCAGCTGCCCTAGCCCTGCTATCCCCATCCTGTGTCTCTTGACCCTGTGTTCCTGTGAGTGATGCATATTTTCCCTGCAAGTCCCACACAGTCCCATGAGCAACCTGGGGGATATTTCTGAATGGCTGTTGCCAGGGGGCTGTGGTCAGGGAGCGAGTCAGAGGAGCTTGCCACACCTCGAGTGCTGGGTCCAGTTCTGGGCTCCTCACCATCAGAAGGACATGGAGGTCCTGGAGCGAGTCCAGAGAAGGGCAACCAGGCTGGGGAAGGGGCTGGAGGGCAAATCCTCTGAGGAGCAGCTGAGGGAGCTGGGGGTGTTGAGCCTGGAGAAGAGGAGGCTGAGGGGAGACCTTCTCCCCATCCACCTCCCCTGCCCTGCCAGGAGGGTGCAGAGAGGTGGGGGATGGTCTCTTCAGCCAGGGGACAGGAGATGGGCCAAGGGGCAATGGGCTCAAGCTGTGCCAGGGCAGGGGCAGCTCAGCTGGGAGGGCAAAGTTCTTCCCTGGCAGAGTTGTGGGGCTGTGGCACAGGCTGCCCAGGGAGGGGCTGAGTCACCCCTGGGGGTGTTTAACAGAGGGGAGATGAGGTGCTCAGGGATCTGGTTTGGCTTAGGATGGGATTGGTTGGACTCCATGAGCTTAAAGGTCTTTTCCAATCTTGTGATGCTGGGATTCTGTGAAACCCAGCAGGAAGAGGAATATCCATTGCTAAACACCATGGGCTGACCAGAAGACTTGGGCACAGCAAAACCTGGGATGCCCAAGGCTTGAGAGTGGCACTGGGACTGATGGCCTCTGAATCCCCACAGACACAGGGCATCTATATATCTTTACAGAGTGTGAGGAGAAACGTGGTCTCTTCTGGGGCTCTGGTACCTCCTGGGGCTCTGCAGCACTTTAGATGCTCTGCAAGTCCCTGAAGACCTCTGCACCTAAGGATGAGGCATCCCATGTTCCAGACAGAGAAACAGGGAAGAAGTTTGCACCCTGGCAGGTGACAATCCATCTGGTGTGACCTGGAAGCAGGCAGGGGTCCTTGGGACAGGACATTCCCACGTCTGCCCCCACCTGCCCCCCAGCCTGTTACTTCAGACCTGTGCATGAGTGGGGTAGGGCAGCTAGAAGCAGCATGCTGCCAAGTCCTGAGCCTCCTGCTCTGACCACCCAGGTGCCTCTTGGTGCAAAGTGTGGGACTTGCTTGCAGAAAGCTCCTGGAGGAAGGTGAGCTTTCAGCATGACATTGCTCCCAGCTTGCTGGCTCGATGAAGGACTCCAGGAGTGCCTAGAGTACAGCACTGATTGCTCTTCTCTGTGCTCTTGTGCGTGGGGCACATCCTTAGAGCCTGCTTGGCTGGATCCTCCCTCCACCCACAGCCCAAAGGAGAGTACAAGGTGATACCACCCTTTTTCTGGGTAGAGTCTCCCATGTTCTCCCCTCAGTCTGCCTGTCTGAGTCCCAGAGAGGGGAGTTATGGAAACAGAACAGTTCCTAGCAGACTCAGGACCATGCCTGTGCTCAGCCAATGTGTTCACCTGTATCTCATCTTTTTGCTTGTCACCTGAGTCCTGCCACTGCTCAGTCCCCACCTGCTGCACCCTCTGAGTCAGGTAAACAGTGGATCAGGAATGTGCCCAAGCTGTGGTTGTGCAAAGGTTATTTCACCTCTTCCCACGGTGGTTTTGCACCTTCCATGAGAAGCTGCCCAAGTACTTTCCATAGGTCTCATAGTGCCATTTCCACAATGTCTTTGGGACAGATTTGCAGAGCATGAAGTACAGCTGCCAGCAAGGTGTCCCCATCCCTTTAATGCTTCCAGTAGCAGAACACTAGAGCTGGGTCAGAGCCACCTCCCAAGGGACAGATGACCTGGAAGGTGTCCTCAATCCACCAGATCCCCTGAAATAAGCCCTGCAAAAAATGAGACCAGTAACAAGGCCAAGGAAGGGGCAGAGTGTTGTGCAAATACTACAGGCTTATCTACTTATCTGGATTATGCAACAGGCCTTGAAGAAGTGCTTCCATCCTGTGAACTTCTTTAACGTGTCTTCTGAGCTTGCAGGAGGTGTTGCAACCCTGCTTGATCGCTCCTCTCCAAGGCTGGGGCATGGAGTGGGGAAATTCTTGACTTACCTGCTGTCTCCCCAGACAGACACCATCAGCACCTCTTGCTTAACCCTCACAGAGCTCTTGCTCATACCTCAGCGTGCGACTTTCCTGCTTCCAGAGAAACAAGGGAGGAAGCAAAGCCAGCGCTCAGGAGAGGGGAGAGGCACATGCTCATGCTGCTGGAACCTGGTGGTGGGGGGAGGACAGGACCACAGTTGGTGTCTGAGCTCCCAAACTGCATTTGTGATTTAAATTTACTGGCAGGAAGCTGAGCAGGATGGCTGTCCTGGCACTGCCTGGATCAGGAGCCGTAAGCTCCACAGCATTAGGGCCAGCAAAGCCATTTATGTCATACAGCAGAGGCAGTGACCTCTGTCCAGCTCTGCCTGGTCCCATCAGTGGAGGCAGCTGGTGATAAGGACTCCTTGAATGCAGAGAAGAGGGCCACACTGCAAGAAATCACCACCCCTACCCTTTCTCTAGCCACCATCGAGGGGAGGGGTTGATTGTGAGGAGGACACAGGGATGTGGCACAGCATGGAGGGAACTGGTGCAGCACTTGGACACAGATCTCCCTTCCTGGCTGCCCTGTCCCTTTCTGTGAGGGGGCAGGGCCACTGTCAGAGTAGGTCATAGGAAAGGACTCCATCCTTTCCTGCACTTTGTGGTGCGTTCACACTGATGCTGACAGCCTGGTTCTGATTTTCCCTTGTGCCAAATGGTCCTCTGATGTCCCCTCCCAGAACCTGGCAGTGATAGAAACCCTGCTGCCCATCCCCTGGGAACCATGGAACCCACTGATCCCTCCTCACCCACTGCTGCTGTGGTGCCTCCTTCAGTCAGTGGTGTGTTGCTGGACCGGTGCCTCCTGCTGCGGGGAGCGAGGAGCTGATGGGCTGTGTGCACTCCCCATCACAGACAGAAGCAGATGTGGGGCACAGCCACCTTCTGTGGTGCACTCCACCTTCTGTACCCAGAGCAGGGGCAGCTTGCTTTATCCTCCAGCACAGGGATGTCCTTTAGCACTGCCCTGGGGAGCAGAGTGCTCATTGCTGGACACGAGTCCCCCAGTTTACCTGAGCTGGAGAGTTTGGCTTCTTCATTTGCCCTGTGGTTTCTATGTTTGAGTTGTGGTGAACCACTGGTGTCCCATATTCATCTCCACTGTGTCATACTGGTGATTTCAAGTGTCTCTCTAACAGACCACCAGTAGTTCATCAAAAATCTCCAGCCACTACCAGGAATTACCAGGTTAAACACTCCACCTTGGGAAGGGGTGTCCAGTAAAGGGGTTCATCTCTCAAAGCAGGTGATGATCTGGTCCACTTTAGCTAGACTGTGCCACTTATGGGGAGCATTCAGAGAGGCTCAGCATGTACTGTGCAGGTTTGGGAGCCCTCAGGCTTGGGGCAGAGCCTGTACCCATTGCTTTGCAGAGGGCAGGCTTCTCTGCCAGACTTTCTTCCCCAGGAGCAGACTCACCAGCAAAGCATGCCCAGCACTGCTGGGGCAGGGAGCAGCCAGCACTGCCACCCCTTTCTTGTTATTTCTAGTAACTGCCCAGGCCTGGTGCTGGCTGCACACTGGCACAGCTCAGCTGCTGGTGCAGAAACCCTGGTTATTCTTGTCCTCCTGGTTTCCTCCCATTGTGTGTTCTCCTCCCTGGAGTAAGCTTGCCTCTCCTGACCCCTCCTGCCAGAGCTCTTCATGTTCCTCCCAGCCTGTCCTTCTCCCCAGAGGAGTTTGGGACACGTGAGCTCCCTCAGGAGCAGGGGCTGGGTGTCCCTGCACACACTGGAGTGTCTCCCAGCAGATGCACTGGGGCAGGAATCCGGCTGTCCAGCTGTTTCCCTGTTTGTCTGGCTCTAATTAACATATTTCTGGTCGCTCAAATTGAACTCCTATCTGTGTCAAACTCCACAAATCCCCTAGAAATAAGCCCTTGGCACTAAAAGCTTTGATTGTCCCTGATCATGAGCTAAATAGGATTTTCTTCAAGTTTACCTTAATACAAAGACCCACAGCATCCCATCAGTCTGGATGGTCTTGGCTTTGCAAGCAGAGGAGAAAAGAGTGAGAAAGAACAAAAGGAAGCTATTCCTGAGGGTGGAGAGGCTGGCTGAATCCCTCATGTGAAAATGGCTTTAAATCAAATCTCTGGAACAATCACAGTCTTCACTAACTACTTGTAAACCTGTGGTGTTTCCTCTTGTCAAACATTTGATTTAGACAAAGATGTAGATTTGAGTAGACAGGATTTTCTTTTTCCAGAGTGTCACAAATCTGTAGCTAGGAGAAAAACAGATTAAAGAGGAAAATGTTTGGGAGATTTTTGCAAGATCTTGTTTTTGTTAGAGCATTTTGATTTATTCTGCCCAATTTAATGGCTTGTTTTCTTTTGAATTTGATACCCATGGATTTTATTATTGTTTGAGGGGAGATGCCTGCTTACACCAGAAAGGAAGTCCAGAAAGTCATTCTTACAGACAGAGCTGCAACGTTTTTATTTCCAGAGAATATGAATGCCCATTTTTTGAATGGTTTATTTTTTTTTTCGTTGTGGTGGGTTTTCTCTGTTTTGGGCAATTACCCCTGTTGTGAGGGTAGTTTGGACTTTCTTTAAGTGGGGCTGTCAGAAGGGGCATGGTCAGCCCCTCCCTCCCCCATACCCTCTCCCCTGGTGCTATCTGGATATTGGAGATTAATTTAAGTCAGTGGCACACACACTGCATGGTGCAATCCCCAGGATGTGGTGGGGTTGTGATGCAGGGGTGTGACAAGAGCTCTTGGATGCCAGTGTGGTGCCTTTGCCATCCATCTGCAGCAACAGGAGGTCTGCAGGATGTGATGGACCCATAGGAGAGGGTGCTCCTGGGCTGTGCAGGGAGGAGCTGCTCCGGGTGTGCCCTGGGGGCTGAGAGAGACAATGGGATCCTGGGGGCATCAGGAGGAGTGTGGGCAGCAGGTGACAGGAGGGGATCCTCCCCCTCTGCTCTGCCCTGCTCAGGCCCCACCTGGAGTGTTGTGTCCAGTGCTGGGCTCCCAGGGATCAAACAGCCAGGGATCTCCTGGAGAGAGTCCAGAGGAGGCTGAGGAGATGCTGAAGGGCCTGGAGCATCTCCCCTGGGAGGAAAGGCTGGGTGAGCTGGGGCTGTTCAGCCTGGAGAGAAGAAGACTCAGGGGGGACCTTATGAATGTCTATCAATATCTGAAGGATGGGATGCAGGGGAAATGGCCAGCCCCTTCTCAGTGTCTGTGGGGACAGGACAAGGGGCAATGGCTGCAAGTTGGAGCACAGGGAGTTCCACAGCAACCTGGGGCAGAACTTTTCCCCAGTGAGGGTGAGGGAGCCCTGGGACAGGCTGCCCAGGGGGTGTGGAGTCTCCTTCTCTGGAGAGATTCCAGCCCCGTCTGGACACCAACCTGTGTGCCCTGTCCTAGGGACCCTGCTTTGGCAGGGGGTGGGACCCCATGGGCTCTGGAGGCCCCTTCCAACCCCTGTGACTCTGTGGTTCTGTGGTTTGGTTTCCCCTGACAAATCTAGGGGATTTAGATACATTATGGGGGGTTTTAGAGCAAATCAAGATGTGACCTGAGCCTATTGTCAGATGCATCCAAGCTGGAAAATTGCAAGTCTAGGTAGGCATGGAGCACATGTAAAGGAGAAGCACCAATACCTAAATGGACAACATGGCCAGGAATATGAATACCTGAGATATCATCCTGGCAGCACAGAGAACTGGGATTTCTCTTTTCCCACCAACAGTAAGCACCCTGTGAGCAGAGGCTTTTCTCCAGCTCTTTCTCAGCAGGCTCAGCAACCCCACAGCATCAGTGGGTGATGTGATGTGATGTGTCTGGTGGATAGCACCATGCAGGATTTTGGGGATGCTGGAGGGATGCAAACTGGTGTGCATTGGACACCATGCCTCCAAATGTGAGAAAGACTCATGGCCTGCTGCAGGACCCCAATACCACCTCTACACCAGCCTGGAGGCATGTCCCTGCCACATTCTGTCCCCCCCACCTCAGCTGTGCTGGTCTGTGTAGTGCAGCCTGTGTCCCTGCATCCCTCCCAACAGCCCCACAATGGGACAGCTCTGTTCACATCTCCTTGGCATGTCTTCACCTCTGTTTCCAGCCAGAACTGTCATCTGCATCTTCTTCTTAGAAAGGCATCCCCCTTGTTTTGATTCCTTACCCAGTGCCCCAGCCCCTCCATTCCCCTCTGCTCTGCATCTCTCATTTCACCTCCAACCTGCTCTGAGTCCTTAATGTTGAGTCCAGCTTGGCTACGGTTGCATGGTGACCACCCAGCCCTGCTCAGAGCCTGACCCAGGGGGACGGAGGAGACCACAGTCCCTCCCTGTGTGACTGGGCACATCAGCTGCTCGCTGCCCCTCACTCACCCACACAGCTGAAGGGTGCCAGGCCTGGGGCAGCAGCTGGGCTGCCATCAAGGTGCTCTCTGCATGTCTGCCCTGCCGCCGCCTCGGCAGGCAGCGTGTCCCCCACCGACGGCTGCAGGTGGCCAGAAGGGAGGTTATATATAGACAGACAGGATAAAGAAACTGAGCACAGATTAACTGGCCTGGCCTGGGAGCAGGTAATCTGCTCGTGCTCTGCAGCTTGCATGGCCCTGACCAAGTGGGGGAGGAGTGCTCCAACGCTGGCTGCAGCCTGGACATGGGTCTGGGTTCTCCCGTTGTCTTCAGGTGCCATTTGGTCCCTGGGAGTGGATGTTGCTGTGTGAACCTTGGTTGGAAGTCATAGAATCATAGAATCATATACTGGTCTGGGTTGGAAGGGACCCCAAGGGTCACAGAGCTCTAACCCCCTGCCACAGGCAGGGACACCAACCTCAGGCCTGGAGCTACACAAGGTTGCCCAGGGCCCCATCCAACCTGGCCTTGAACACCCCCAGGGAAGGAGCACCCACCCCCTCTCTGGGCAGCCCCTTCCAGCCCCTCACCACTGATAAAGCCAACAGGTATATTCAGGTGTGATGGATTCAGGTGTGGTGGGATGCCATGAGCTGAGAACTTCCCACCTGAGGGTTAAACCACATCGTGACAATCACACTGCAAGTTTACTCTGAGGAATCCCAGTCTGTGACTGGGCAGGTTTGCTCTGCTGGGGCAGATACTCAGAAACAGCTGCTCAATGCAATGACAAGAATAGATTTTAACTATTTTTGACTTTTGTTTGCCTTGCTGACTCAACACAGCTAGCACTGTGGGTGCCAGATTATATTCCTCCACATACAATAGCAATGCAGCTATGACCTAAATTCTGATTGCAGAGCCTCTCTCATTGACTGAGGGTGACTCAGAACCCACTTGTGATCTGTTATTTGTAATTCTGCCTTTTACTCCTTAAACAGTGCACTCACCTAATTTAGATTTGGAAAGGGCACTTTGGCACAGACTTGTGAGACCAACAGTGAAACCTGGTTGCCTTTGTTTTTAGGTGCCCAGGTGGTGAAAAGTCAAGACTCTAAGATAGCCAGTCACTCTTCAAGCTCCTGGTCTAATGGCACCTCTGCTAAAAAGAAGTCAGGACAGGTAAATCCATCTGCAGCTAAGTTATAAGCAGTCCTTGCCAAGAGATTGCTTGTCCAGACTTTGTAGGGAAAAAAACTATTGAGTCATCAGCTTTCCTAGATGTTTGGAATAGATTAGTAAGGCTTTATAAAAGAAGAAAGGCCAAATTGATCATATTTTGGAGGTGGGATGTTAAGCATCCAGGAAAACTCCCTTCTGGAATATTTGAATTAAAGGTCTGGGGTTTTTTTTTTTGGTGTATGTGGGAACTAGAGAAGACCTGAGCAGGGTACAGTTGGCATTATCAGCCATGCAGGTCCTGCAGGCACTGGGGAAGGGATCACTTGCAAGGATTCCCAAAAAAGATGTTGCACATTTCTCTTGAGAATGTTTTCCTGGAGAAGCCACAGAGGTGTTGGCTGCATGCACAGCCATGGGAGCTGAGTGGGCAAATGATGTTTCCAGGTATCCACAGCTCCTCAGCAAGGTGTCCTAACTGCCCCTTGGGATGGGAGCCACCACACATGGTCCCAGGGTACTACCAGGCTTTGTGGTTCTGCAGACTGGTGGACTCAGATGCTGGTAGTGCTGGACAGGGGCCACTCCACTCTCCCCAGAAGCCCAAACTGAGTTCTGTCTGCCCTTTCACCAGCAGCTGCACTGACTTTTGCAGCTTAGGGACAAGATATTAGATAGAGAGGTGATGAGACAAGACCAGCTTACACACACAGTCACCACCCACAAAGCCTTCAGGGTAGAGATCCATGCCCCTGGGTCTCTAGTCACCAGAAGTTCATTGACATCTCAGGTGCCCCATTCATGCCCCCAGTGGGGTTGCATCTCAGTGCAAAGCTGCATTTTGTTGTGAAAAGCCTGTCACCATTCCTAACTGCCTGGGTGGCAGAGCAGGGGCAGGGGCTAGAGTCTGCCTCTTTCCAGCCAGCAGAACACATCTCCTGGGTCTGCAGGTGCTCCTGTTCTGAGGCTGGATGATACTGGGTCAGCTGGTCTGGCAGAGCAGCCTGGAAGGAGGCTTAGCAGGGAATCACAGTGCTTTACCGCATTGCTGTGGCAAGACAAGTGCCAGCGTGCAGGAGGAGTGGTGACAGTGGCTCCTGGGGACATGCTGTGTGTGCCTGTGGGGAGATGGAGACTCTTTGTTCTGCTTTTTCTTCCGTTGTGCAGGGGTGGGTACCAGGGCACTCACAGAATCACAGAATCACAGAGACTGGAAGGGCCCTCCAGAGCCCATGGGGTGCCACCCCCTGCCAAAGCAGGGTCCCTAGGACAGGGCACATAGGTCGGTGTCCAGACGGGGCTGGAATCTCTCCAGAGAAGGAGACTCCACACCCCCTGGGCAGCCTGTCCCAGGGCTCCCTCACCCTCACTGGGGAAAAGTTCTGCCCCAGGTGCTGTGGAACTCCCTGTGCTCCAACTTGCAGCCATTGCCCCTTGTCCTGTCCCCACAGACACTGAGAAGGGGCTGGCCATTTCCCCTGCATCCCATCCTTCAGATCTTGATAGACATTCATAAGGTCCCCCCTGAGTCTTCTTCTCTCCAGGCTGAACAGCCCCAGCTCATCCAGCCTTTCCTCCCAGGGGAGATGCTCCAGGCCCTTCAGCATCTCCTCAGCCTCCTCTGGACTCTCTCCAGGAGATCCCTGGCTGTTTGATCCCAGGGAGCCCAGCACTGGACACAACACTCCAGCTGGGGCCTGAGCAGGGCAGAGCAGAGGGGGAGGATCCCCTCCTGTCACCTGCTGCCCACACTCCTCCTGATGCCCCCAGGACCCTACTGGCTCTCTCAGCCCCAGGGCACACTGCTGGCTCATGGGCACCCTGTCATCACTCAGCCTCCTTTGACAATAAGGCTTTGTTTCCCTTCACCAGCATCACTTTTTAAATGATGCAAATAACTTCAGCGCATCCAAACAGGAAGTGGCTGAGTGTCTGGGTGTCTGAATCAACATCCTGGAGGCTGGGCCTTGGCCACCAGCAGAATGACTAAATATAGGAGTTGCCTATGGATGGAGGCACAGGTCTTGGACATGGTGAGACTGTGCCAGAGTGCAGCTGTTACCAGACACCGCTGCTGCTCGGCCAGCTCGGCCCTGCTTGCGTGGGCACAAGCTGCATCATCAAGGCATCGCTGTGCTGATGCAATCACACTTCCTCTCTGGTTTGTGGCATTGGGATGGAGTGAACAGAACAGGGAGATCAGCAGCACTACTGCTTTGGGTAAGCAGTGCTTAAGAACTGCCCAGTTTAATCCTTTCCTGGCATGGTAAGCTCAGTGGACAGGCAGGACAGACGTGCACAAGAAGGAACTTGGGAGCTACCCATCCTTCCTGGCATGTGTGGGACTAGTGGGGTCACAGACCTGGACAAAAGGCACAAGAAGAAGCCAGATCATCTGCCACTCAGTGGGAATTAGAAGTTGCCACCCCAAATGATGTTTTCTTCTTCTGGATAAAGAATGTAGGATTCTTCTTCAGACTTTTGCACAAGTTCTCCAAGAAATGTAACAATCCCAGGAAGGTTCTAGCAGAGGGACTGTGATCTGCAGCAGTCCATGAGTGCTGCCCACAGAACTGAAATACCTCCCTAAGTCCACTTGATTCTTGTCAATAAAAATATATATGGCTCCTAAACCATATCATAAATATAACCCCAAAATAGATTCTTTGGATGCTACTCCTTATTCTCCTCTTTTATCTCCCAGAAGGCAGCTGAAGGAGACAAACAATGGCTGGAGGTAGTGAACACCCAGAAAGACTTCCTGGGCTTCTCCTGTGCTGTATCTATAGTCACATTTGACTGGGAATCCAAGGTCTGTCCTGATGCCCAGTGCTGGGCATCTGCAGAGACCGAGCTGGGTATCAGACTGGTAGCTTGAGGCTGCTGAGGCAGCACTGACCCGTGCTGGAGGCAGGAAGGTGTCCCCAGTGAGTGCAAGCTGAGGGGCCCCAAAGCCAGTCCCCATGGCACTCCTATAGATCTCTAACATGGGTGAGCAGCTGATGGGATCTTGATCCCACCATTCTGTCCACTGGAGATGGAGGTAGACCCACCAGAGATACTCTTGGCTGTGGTATGGCCCCAGGCACCACTGTGAGGGAGATCTGAGATGTGCCTGAACGCTGGAGCATCTCTTCAGAATGGGTGTTCTGTAGAACACCCCCCCCCCCAAATTCTGGATGTCCCCAATTGAATTCTCAGCCATGTGGCTTGGATGGAGGACAGCTGTCCTCATGCAATGATAGAAATGTGAGGGACTGCCTCAAAGGGACATCACTGGCTCTTGGAGGGTCCAGTCCTGCCCTCAGAGAAGGTGGGAGAAGCAGAACATCCACCTTGGCCTTGTCAGTGGGAGGGAAGGACTTCTTGCCTCAGTGCTGTTCTTCAGGAGCATCTTTGAGTCCTTTTTCTGCAGCCAAGAAATTTGCATCAGCTCCTACTAAAAAGAAGAAGGTGGGGTTTGGGTTTGGTTGGGTTTCTTTAAATTCTTTGAGCTTTCACTGCTCAAAGCTGAAATCACCATTTCTGCAGGTAAATAGTGGTGACAGAATTAAATCCACTCTGTGCTACCCAGGGAAGAGCATCAGCCAAGAGAGCAGAGCTCTGCTGCAGTCATAAAGACCTGAGTTAGAAGGGTTATTTTAGGGTCCAGGAAGAATAGATTTCTCGAGCCCAGAAACTAGAAAGTCCTTTGAGTGAGTTATGATATCAAAATCAACTAAAAATCATCTGATCTCATTTGAATAATGCTGTCATTAATAAAACCCATGGAGATGGAGCAGGAGCCCTGCACTGTGCTAGCGTTGTGTTCTCACCTCTCACAAACCTGTTTCAGAGAGAGATGCTAATCTCACAGGAACACTGCTGCTTCCTGCATGAAGCTGACACTTGAAGGTACATGTGGATAGTGTTTTTTGTGCTGTGCTGAAAGCATCAAGCAGGGGTTTTTTTTGTCATTTTGCTAAAGAAAGTGGAAGCATTTAATGCTGGGTTGGTGTGTAGGAGCAATGCCATTTCTGTGCTGCTATTTATCATGAGTGTTTTGGGCACCACTCCACTTCTTTGTCCCAGCACCCTATTTCAGAGCGGACTCTCACCCATCTCTTCTGGTTATTCCTAACATAGGAAAAATGCTGCATTTCTAGTGAAGTTGGCAATTTCATGGGGATCCTGACTTGTACCTATGAATTCCAGAAATGTTACCAGGATGCTTTGGGGGTTGGCAGCTTCAGAGCCAAAAAAACCAAACCAGGTGAGGTTGGGAGAAAAAAAAGACATCAATTCCAAAATTTTGCAGATTAAAATGACAATAAAATCTTGATTCAGAGCAAAACAAAATACTATTTTTTTTCCTCATGGGGAAAAAAAAAAATTGCCAGTGTTTTCCACCAACTCAAGTGTCATTACTAAGAGAGAATGACTTTTCTCACAGTGAATATGGCATTTGTGGAAATGCCAGTGATGGTCACAGGACACTGGACATGACTTTTTGGTCTGAATAAGATGTTTTGGGACTGGACTCCCACAGCTGCTGAGCTGTGGAGTGCCTTTGTCCAGCTGTGGGTGTGTGCAGCCAGGGGGTGGAAGACTGTCTCAGTCCCCTCCACTTTGTGAAGAATAATGAGATGTTTATTGGCCCACAGAGAGAAGGAGCATCCTGCTAGCCTGGGCTTATGGTCCTTCCTAGCAGGGCAGGGTCTCGCTCCTGCCTGTGACAGTTGGTCCATAGGGATGCTCCAGGAGGGAGGTATGAGGAGTCCAGAATACCTAACCTGCTGCTGTGGGATATGTCCAGGGTGGAGGCAGGACTCAGACCAGGCACCTGATGTCTGAGCTGGACCTCAGCCCTGGGCTCTCAGAAGTGATATGACCCTCCCAAGGGCCAAGGACCTGACTTTGTTATAAAGGCACATAATAAAAGCAGAGATTTTGCTTCAGTTGGAATAAAATGTTCCTGGATAATCCCAAACCAAACACTTTGCTCGTGAGAAAGAGGGGGGGGAAATGTGGCTTGATCTGAATTGATTATAAAATAATTTACTGGTTCAATGATTTAGTTTTAAATTCAGTTGAAGCAGATAGCCTTGTTTGGGTTTCTGAGAGTCCAAAACCAAAATGAGCCATAGGATGGACCCTGTCCTGAGACTGGCTGCAAGGTGTTGACCAAAGTGAGCTGAAAGCCAAGCACGGGTCCTGCATCTGCTCCCCAGCCCCAGAGCTGTCAGCCACCCTCTGAGCAGAGGTCACCACATGCCATTTCTTAAATGCCCCACTTGGCTGGTTCTCTTGTCAGTGTCATCTCTAGGGTAAGCTGGGGACAGGCCACCTGATCCCCAAGGGACTTGCTGAGGTTCCAGGTGGTCTTTCTTCAGCAAGATGTGGCAAAGCCCACACCAAGATCATGGGAGCAGTGATTGCTGCCATGGAGGGTACAGCAACATGGCACAGCATCATTACCTTCCCCTGGACATGAGCAAGGGGGGGGTCAAGTGATGGAGGGTTTCTGGAAAGGCTGGGAGCACATTTTGGGTGGGGGATCTAAGCTCTCTGTGCTGAGCAGAGGGCTCTGGATGGAGCTGGAGGAGCTGTTTCCACCTGCTTGCTGGGGCCACGGGCCAGGGCAGCAGACAGATGGCCTGTGGGTTTATGTGGGGTTGATCCTGACAGGGAAGGGGTCAGGAGGGGCTTCCTGAGGTCTTTCTCATGCCAGTTGTCTGGGAATTACTGGCATCCCATTGACTAGGGGCTGATCTCATTTTCTCTGTCTCCCCTTGCCCTGTCCATCAAGGAGACAAGGCACAGAGACATGCCAGCATTGCCATGGAATCTGGGGACGTGCTCCAGCTCTGGGTCCATCCGTGTGTCCCACCAGGGCAGCCCCACACCCAGAGACCAGGTGCTGAGGTCCAGGTGCTGAGGTCCAGGTGCTGAGGTCCTCTTCAGCTCCAGTGCTGGAGCCAGCCCGGTGCAGCCTCTGGGTGAAGACAGGGCTGAGCCAGGCTGTGGTTGCCCTTGGGCCTCAGTCCTTTCCTGAGGTGTCTGATGCTACAGGGGTTTAATGCAGCATTTGAAGGCCTTGTTGTCTCTGCTCATGACCTTCTGCCCCTGGGCCAACTTGCAAACTCCATCAAGTTTGGGCACGAAGCCACACCAGAGCAGAGAGGAGGCAGCTCTGGGTATGTCACCCATGATGACACCCCATGACACAGCTCTTACACCCGTGTGCCTTTGACTGCTACACAGAGCAAACCTACTTCAGCAGCAGTTTTGTTTTCTCTCAGCTGAAGCCTGGTTTTCTCACTGTTGAGCATCCCAACCGTCACAAGTCAGTTGGGTTGTACCTCCACAGCCCTGCGCATGCAATGAGGAAGCACTTGTAGAGCCACAGTCCAACAGACACCACCACAGAGCTAGCCTGGCTTGTCCCACCTCTGGGGACTGTGTAGGGAAATGAAGAACCTGGCGGGGTGCCTGGGCCCTCTGACGAGGTGGATCTGGCAGTGAGGTTGTGGGGCTTGCCTCCTGAACAAGGTGCTTTTGTCCTGGAGCCTGGCTTCTGCTTAGAGTGTCCCAGTGCTGCCACTCCTCCCCTCACCTCCAAACAGGGAAGGACAGAACGAGTCGAGCTGGGGCTTGAGTGGAGGAGGCTTGGAGAGCAGGCTGTGTGAGTGCCAGGCTGCCATGGCTGCTTTGCTCCTCTGCTGATGGGCTCATCACCACTCTCAAGAGCTCAGGCTGTGCCTGCTCATCTCTTCTAAGTGTGGAGACTGTGAGGGGTTACAGTAGAAGCCTGCAGAAACTAAGCTGGAAGGATCCCTGAGGTCTCTAGTCCAACCTCCTGCTGTCAAAGCTGGAGGAGATTGCTCCTGGCCTTATAATTTTGAAAATATCTGCGGTTGAAGACTCCAGTTGCCCCAGCGCTTGACCAACCTTACAATCACCTGTAGCTGAGGGGCAGAGAACAGAGGGGCAGGGATGACAGACCTGTCCTCCTGATGGATGAGGTAGTGCTGGAGCAGCAGTGCATCTCCCCCTGGATTCCAGTTCTGCTTCCCCACCAGCACCCTCACCCTCCAGACCCCCATCACCCTTGGCATGGCCAAAACCTGAGCAGCTCTGGCTGGTGCCTCTGATGCAGGAGCTGAGCAGAGAGAGCTGAAGGACTAAAGGGCTGCCCGTGGGGGTTTAATGAGGTCATCTGGTAGATCTGTTTTCCTCCTGAGCTGGAATTAGAGCTGACTGGAAAGTGTACTGTGTTTCCCATGAAAGTTTCAGAGGACTCACACCCCTCTCCCTGGCTTTACCAGTTCATGTGCTCTCCCAGGAAGCTTAGCAGGTAAATACTCACAGACAGCTTGCCAACTGGAATTAAAGACATGCAAACTGTCATGCTTTTCTGGCCAAAGACCCCTTCCAAACTCAGACAAAATGAGAAGGCTTCCAAGCAGCTTTGGTGGTGAGAGATGAGGTTTGGGTTTTGGGGGTTTTTTTTGGTTAGTTTGTTTTTCAAAAAAGCCGTTTTGTGTCAAAACAAAGTTTTAGATGAAAACTTTTCAATTAACTCAGGGGACAGCCAAGCACAGAGCCTGCGGGTTTCCCTTCTGCATCTCTGAGTCATTGTGAGAGTGGAGGGTCTCTATTTTTAGCCTCTGCATACACTAACTGATACCAGCTACAGAGCCAAGCTGCTCTTCAGCACCCAGTTACTCTTGCGAAACCTGAGCTCCAAGCACAGTTTAGTCCTTGGGTCCAGGCACCTAGTAGCACCTTTGTGGAGAGGAGCAGCAGGAGGAGGGGATAGTGGTGGCAACCCTCCCCTCCAGCCTGGGGTTGGGGCAGATGATAGCCACTATGGCTGTGTGAGGGAGTCATCCCTCCCCATGATGCCTGATGTGTGGAGCAGGAGGGTGGATGGGTGAGGAGGGGCAGTCCTGCACAGGGATTGTCTGCCAGGTTTGGCTCACATCATTTTTCCCTGGACATGTGGGAATTTAATTTTACTGTGGGTTTGTTTTCTTCTTTTTGTTTTGTTTTGTTTTGTTTTGTTTGTTTGTTTGTTTTTGTTTGGTTTTTTGGGGTTTTTTTTGTTGTTTTGGGTTTGTTTGTTTGGTTTGTTTTTTTTTTTTTAATGGGAACTGTTTGTAGCAGAAAGTTTGGAGTTTTATTTAGTGAAATCCAACCACCCAAACCTGACAACCTGAGAACTGTTTGGATTTGAATTTGGTCTTCTGCCAGTGAAATGCCTCGTGTCCCTCTCCTGCCTGGAGTCACGTCACTTGTGGGGCTACAGCAGGAATTTTGCTTGCTTTATTTTTGAAGAATCATCTTTGCAATATAGAAGTAACACTTTGTCCTCTGCCTTTGTTCCAGTAGCTGCGTGGAAGGAGCTCATGGATTTTAAGTAGCTCTGTTGGGTGCAGAATAGCCCAGGGACAGGCAATAGAGAGTGTCCTGCCTTGGGCTAGATGTGGCCTTGCAGATAAAAGCAGTGGCCTTTTCTGAGCAAATTTCTGGGTGGAAAAACATGACTTTCTCAGTAAAGTTGTTGGGCATGCCCACATGTGTCAAACCAGTAAGAGAAAGAGACTTCCACAATCCACAGGGGTGGTTCTGTATGGGGAAACATCACGCCACGCAGCTGCAGCTCCGTGGGCTGCGTGATGCGTGGGTTAGCATGGAGAGGGCAGGTCCATGGCCAACCCAAATGGTTAAAGAAGACATCCTGTAAAAATAGCTCACTGCTGAAGGGACTTGAGATGTAGGTAACCTGCCCAAGATGCACAGCCTTTGTTCTGAGGTGAGCTAGCTGCAGTCTGCCTGAGAGATGCACGTCTCAGGTCTATGAAAGACACTGCACGTACATTGTCTCTATGGCAGTGTGCTCATTAACCACGGCTCAAACCACCAGCCTTGGAAGGATATGTGTGAGATGGAAAAAAAAAACAACCCCTAAGAAAGACCTTCAAGCCACTTTCTGACCCAAGAGGTGCTTTTCCTGTAGTCTTGACAAAAAGCCCTGAAGCAGAAAGAGAAAGCGGGGACGGGAGGAACTTGGTTCCTCTGTAACTCATAAACATTCACTTTCTTCCCTGAACCATTTTAAGAAGTGTAGAAATAGCAGATTTTGTTCTTATGTGACTCTGGCACTACCATGTGCAAGGACTTCACTCCTGATGTGCTCCAGATATGGAGTGTAAAATGACATTGCAGGTCAGGCAGAGCTCACTGCTGTGCTACTGCAGGCTGCTCAGTGTCTGGTCCAGGCAAGGTTTGCACATCTTAAAGGACAAGAGTCCCCCTGTCCCAGAGCCTGACTGCTGGAATAAGCTCTTGCTGGTTTATCCAGACCTTGTGAGGAGTCATCTGGTAATCTGTGTGAAACACGTCGTTCCAGCCAGACTCTGGTGGGTTTAAAACCTTCTTCCATTTTCCCTGGCCAAGGGGCTCAGGTGCCCACCTGGAGTGGCCTGGCCAAGCTTTGCATTGGGTTGAAGATGGTCTATGCTATATGAGGTCACATCTCCCCCTTCCCCATCTCTGAGGGGCTGATCTGATGCCCCCCATTCCCCTCCTCAGGACGGCTGTGGTGGGCACCACCTCTACGGGTGGGCCACCTTCTGCTTCCTCTGGGACTGAGCACAGAGGCACCTCCTCAGCACCTTCCAGAGAGGCTCTGCCCTCACCAGCTGCTGGTGGGTGCCCACACTCACACCCATGTGCAGAGCCCTGGCTCCATTGCTGTGTCCCATGCTTTTAGTGCAGCTTTGCCTTACTTACAGCAGAAGAAAAACTCAACAGTGAGGTATTTACCTTCCAAACAAATGCTAACGAGCATGCATAATGAGCACTGTGAGCTGCCACATTCTGTGAGTCCACATTGCACACCAGCCACAGAGGGACCCCTGGCCAAGCCCACCCAGGCGAGTGACCTTGCAGGGGCCTCAGAGCTGCTGTGCCTTGGGAGGGCCACACAGCTCAACCCCAGCAGTGCCAGCATTGATGTGCAGCAGGGTCAACAACTTCCTGCTGGACTGGGCGTCCATTTCCAGCTTCCTGGGGAAATCTAAATAAGAAAAGTATTTCCCTGTGACACGCAGAAACCTCCCTTCCTCTTGCTCCTGCACTGTCTCATGGTGCTCAGTAAAAATCAGGGGAAAAAAGTGAAATTTAGAGGGAAGTTGGGGAAAAAAATATTGCAAGTATATTATGAAAATATCTAGAATAAAGGCTGGATTATTGAAAAACCAATATATTTATTTAGACATTTTAATTTCAAAGAGAATGAAACACCATTTTTGCAAAGCAAGTGGAAATTCCCATTGGCTTCTGCTGCTTTAATAAACATGAGAGGGAAGTTTTTGGTATGATTCTGATGGTAGATAACTCATGTGAGCTGTGTTTTCCTTCTCCTGGTGAGATGTTGCAGTATGATGAGGGCCAGCTTCTGGTCTGTGTTTGGCTTAGGCAATGATGCACCAATGCACAGAGTAACAGAAACCCAAAATGAAGTAGCTGGATGCCAAGTCTTCTCAAACAGAGGATCCCCTCAGCCTGCAGCTCATTTTGAGGAAGTCACGGTGTTTTTTTCATGGTGCTGAAAGTGGCTGCAGCCATGCAGAAGCCACCATGAAGAGGCTGCCTCTCGAGCCCCGCCGGGTGCCTACACAGCAGCCGTGCCACACTGACAGATCTCATGAGGAAGTTTGCAAACAGACGATCCCTCAGACAGTCTGCTTGGAAACCGTGGGTGTCTCGTCTTCTCTGGGGACTCACTTGTGTTTCTCATGTAGTCTTCACTGTCTCTGGTGGCTGTCTCTTGTGAGGATCTCATACAAAGTCCATCTCCAGTGGTCAGAACCTCTTTTCTGTCGGTTCTGGCCCCTGTTCTTCCCCATTGCATATGTGGTGTGAGCACCTGGGCAGCAAGTGAGTCCCCAGGGATCCATGGACTTCCACCATAGGAATGTAAATCCTTCTGCAGGTGCTACTCAGACTGTTGGATTGTCCAAGCATCTCCAACAGAAGAGCCATCCAGGGAGCTGATGGGGTACAGATCATATCCAGAGTCTTTGGGAGCTACAGGGGGACCTGAATCATTTGTTGTGCTGCTGCCTGAACTGAGATGGTTTGATGGGCTCCCTGGGATAAAAAAGCCAGGGATCTCCTGGAGAGAGTCAAGTGAGGGGCTTCAAAGATGATGAAAGGCCTGGAGCATCTCCCCTGGGAGGAAAGGCTGGGTGAGCTGGGGCTGTTCAGCCTGGAGAGAAGAAGACTCAGGGGGGACCTTATGAATGTCTATCAATATCTGAAGGATGGGATGCAGGGGGAAGTGTGTCTGTGGAGACAGGACAAGGGGCAATGGCTGCAAGTTGGAGCACAGGAAGTTCCACAGCAACCTGGGGCAGAACTTTTCCCCAGTGAGGGTGAGGGAGCCCTGGGACAGGCTGCCCAGGGGGTGTGGAGTCTCCTTCTCTGGAGAGATTCCAGCCCCGTCAGGACACCGACCTGTGTGCCCTGTCCTAGGGACCCTGCTTTTGTTGGACCCTGCTTTGGTTGGACCCCATGGGCTCTGGAGGTCCCTTCCAACCCCTACAGCTCTGTGATTCTGTGATTCTATGGTGCAGGAGGGAGAGGTTCATTTCTTTGTACACCTCTTTCTCAATGGATCCATTTTATCCATCTAATTCCAAGGATTGGAATGGAAAAAATTTGGTGGTGCCAAACCCAGCTGCCACCACACCAAAGGAAGAGGAAGCTTCTCTTGGCTTTTTTGAGAGCCTCTTACGCTAGCAGCTGAAGGTCCTTCTCAGGGGAATAACACCCAGCGTGTGCCCAAGATCTCCCAGCTCCTTTCACATTGTTTGCCAGCTCTAAGCAATGATGTAAAGCCTGGGTGAGTGGGTTGAGAAGACTTTTCTCTGAAGGTCCATTCTCTGAAGGGAAGGAAAGCACTGCACACAGTTCTATGAATACCTGAGTCTTTCTGAAACACTTGATACCAGGAGCAACTTCCCAGCTTGGAAACTCCAAGCCACAGATACCAGCACAAGAAATGAAAGCTCACTGAAGGACACAACAAATTTACTTTTGTGTTTCTAGGGAAAATTTCTGTTTCCCAGGACCAGAAAAGGTTTTTCCTGTTGTGAGACCCCCCAGGTTTTGACACTTTCACACAGTGCCACTGCTACATTTCTGAACTCACAGAAGAAGACAAGTATCAGGAAACCTAAATTTGATTTTCAGTTGTAGGGGATGCAGCTGGGATGGGGGTAGTCCCCTAAATTTGTCATTGACCTTTGCTGCTGTCTAGTTAAAACACCAAGCAGCACTGAGCTGTGAAGCTGCCCAACATCCAGACTCAAATCACAGATGATGTCCCCCAGCTGCAGCACTCAAAGAAATGGGAACCTGCTGCTGTTTGAGGAGACTGCCCTGATACCATCTTCATCAGATATTTGGGAGCTGAAACTAATTACCTCTTGCCAGGTGTGTGTGCAGTTTATCCTATGGGGTATTTGCATAGATCAGTGCTGATCTCAGAGGGTGCTTTGCCAAGTGATGGCTCAGGCTGCTGACCTATGGCAGGGAATGGCTGTTGTGTGGAGTGTTCCAGATGTGTTTCTATCACCACTTTCTGGTGAATAAGTCCCATGGGCTTAGGTCTCAGTCATAGGGTCACTGCACCCCAGAGTGGTTTGGGTGGGAAGGGTCCTCAGACCTCCCCAGTGCCCCCCTGCTGTGGGCAGGGACACCCTCCCACCAGCTCAGGGTGCCCCAAACCCAATCCAACCCAGCCTTGAACCCTGCTAGGGATCCAGGGGCAGCCTCAGTTTCTCTGGGCACCCCATGCCAGGGCTTCCCCCCGCCCCAGGATGGATTGCTTCCTTATATCTAATCTAAATCGCCCCTTTTTTAGTTTAAACCCATTGCCCTTTGTCCTGTCACTACACTCTCTGATAAACAAGCCCTCTCCATCTTTCCTGTAGCCCCTTTAGGGACAGAAGAAAACTGAAATTTCCCTGTTCTTTACTGATCCATTTCTGCTGGTTGCACTCTCACTTCACAGTAAGCCTTTCCTCTCCCTCTTGCTACTCCCATGTCTGTCAGTGCTTCCTCTCAACTAGCCCAAGTCTTTTTTTACTTTACCCCTTGAGCTCAACATGGATTTTTAACTTCTCTTTCAGCTTGCTTGTGAGAACCATTCTCCCTTCTGCTTTATTAATGCCAGAAACTTCTGAACTACTGGCACATTTATGAGGGCTGCCCAGCCTTGGAGCTCCACAGGCGATGTAAACTTCTGCCTTTTACAGAAGCACTGCTAGCATGCAGCCCTGGTGTTACCGCAATGTGGAGTCATGGATCTCCACTGCAGTGAGATGAGAAACACAGTGGTGTGGGTCCATGGAGGAAGGACCTTCACTGAAGCTGTGTGTAGGAAGATCTTTTGCCCTAGAAGACCTGGCTGTGCTCAGGAAATTCCTTGTTCCATCACGATACAAGGAGGGTAGCTATAGCTTATGGCAAGGCTCCCTGCATCTCCTGCCAATACCCTTTCTCTTAGCCACAGAGAGGACCTGTGCTCACGAGTCATTGCTTTCTCTTTCCCTTGTGCTGGGGCTGTGGTGTCTTGTGCTGAAACTGCTGGAAACAGCCTCTTTCTTGTGGGCAGAAAGTAGTGGCTGCAGTCCTGCCCCGAAGGGGAGCAGGTGAGTGAGCCTGTAACCTCCTGCTCATGCTATGGAGGTGAGTGGGCCTGTAACCTCCCACGTGTGCACTATGGAGGTGAGTGGGCTGTGACCTCCTGCTCATGCTATGGAGGTGAGTGGGCCTGTAGCCTCCTGCTTATGCACTATGGAGGTGAGTGGGCCTGTAGCCTCTAGCTTGTGCACTATGGAGGTGAGCAGGCCTGTGACCTCCTGCTTGTGCACTATGGAGGTGAGCAGGCCTGTGACCTCCTGCTTGTGCACTATGGAGGTGAGTGGGCCTGTAACCTCCTGCTCCTGTGCTGCCAGCGTGCCCTTTGTTCCCCCCAGCCTGGTCTGAGGACCATGCCTGATGTTTTCCAGCCTCAGCGGTGGTTACACCGCCTGGATCGCGCTCCATTTGTGAATGTATTAATGAAACTCTTAACAATAATAAGCTTTAAATAGCAAGTGGCAACTGATGAATGGAGCCTCCATCTGTTCTCACACGCAATGTGCAAAGTCTACCAAAGTCAATGGACTTCTTTCTGCCTAATTCCATGGGCCTTTTGCCAAGAGTTGTGTGAATAAAATGATGCTTGTGCATATATTTATGAATGGTGGGGAGGGGGATATGCAAATCCAGCATCCGCTAAGTGCCCGTGAAACTGCTCCTAACACAGTTTTTAGCAAGTCCCAGCAACTGCCTATCTGAAATCTTAATGTCTTGTCATGGGAAGAGGAACTCCATCCCTCTGGGACAGCACCCGTGCTGCATCAGAAGAGGGTCATGTCAGACAGCGATGGCATTGCAAAGGACACAGATTCCCTGGTGCAGAAGTGGATTTTGAGGACTTCAGCACTCTACCTGTGACTAATATAATTTCTTTACTGCAGACAATTGCTGCTGTCACAGTGTTTATCTGGCTATAAAAAAATCCAGTGTTGTTGTGACTCCTATGAAGCAAAATGAGGCTTGGGGAAGAATTCTGTGTAACTGTGTGATGTACATGTCTCTGAAATCATTGGTTTCTCATAAGGGGCCCTTGAGCTGTTGCAATGACACACAGGGAGTCAGTACATAATGAGCCCAATTAGGGATGACTTTAATGTCTCTCTGGAAGGGCATGCACCCTCCCTTACCCTTCCAGATTCCTACTTGGATGTGCTGAGCGGACACAGGCAGTTGGAGAGAAAAAACAAAGAGTTAATCTGGATTTGTTCTGATTTAACCATCCAGTATTGGTTCTCAGTGTTCTGACAGTTTGGGTAAAGCACGAGACTCGATGTAATAGCACCTAAAAGCTAACAACGCTCCTTTTTTCCCCCCCTTCCCTGCAGAGACTACTGTCTAGGCACTAGAAGGCAAAATAATAGGAGACAGAGGAGGAAGATCAAGTGTCCTGGAGCAAGACAGCATTCCTGATGGCTTCAGAGGAGCTTGCACAGTGGAGCTGAGTGGGCAGGGACCGAGGGCCCTTGTGACACATTGCCTGAAGGTGCCCTGGCCTCTTTGCAGAAGCTATCAGTGTAAAACAGGCTTCTGTGTTTGCTTGCAGTCCCGATCCTTTCTGCCTCCCCTTTGCATTTGTCCCTGCGGCTGAATGGAAAAGATGCAGCTCTCCTTTACCTCTCCTGCTCTGGAGGTGTTTGCGATTGTCCCAGCTCCGCTTTCCAAGGTGTGTGTGGTGAGAAGGGATGGCTCCCATGTCTGGGTGCCTTCACCTTCTCCCTAACCCTCCCACCATGGATGCCCTATTCTCCTGGCAGACAGTGACCCAGCTCTCCTGGCAGATGGGTGCATTTCACTCAGAAATTAAGGGGGGAAACTCTTTCCTTAAAGTTCTAAAATAGAGCTGAAAGCTACAAGATGGAGAGAAAGAGGTTTTTAACTCCACCTTATCATTCCAGGTTGATTATGTTTCCCAAAGTAAGCACCAGTGAGGTTCACCTGCTGCCTCAGCCCTTCTTCCCCACAGCTTTTTGGAGGGATGCAGGGGTGTTTACTATGGGATTTAATTTGTTGTTTATTTGCTTGTGTGAGGGATCACTGAATTGCACGATCGTTTCAAGACCTTGGGCAGAAAGCAATCAAGCTGGTGGCTTGGGAAAAGACTGGGTATGAACAAGTGGCTGCTGTGGATGCAGGCATGGCTCACAGCACCTTGCATGAGCAGCACTGCCTCCTTTCAATTTTTTTTGGCCCTTGGTAGTGGTTGTCTCATCAAATGCAAACATCTTAATGACTCAAGCTATTCAGTGGATTTCTTCTTTATTATCCTAGCTAAGCTATTTGCTCTGCTCACAAGCTGGCAAGCATTCCAGGTCATCTGAAAATGCTTTGTAAACTTTTGCACATCATTAGATCTAAGTAGGACAGTTATAAAGCAGTGGAGAGGAGTTAAAAGGCAATTTACCTTTCAGGAGAAACGCAGGTACCCTGTTGATAAGCTCTTGTCTCCAAGAGAGGATCTGGAAGCTGTGAGCAGAGGAGTCTGACACTGGGAGAAATCACAGGCTTTTTTTTTTTCTCTCTCCCTTTTTTTTTTTTTTCCCAGGGGAAATTTCACTATTGTCCTGCTTGCAGGTGATATCATATCCCTTAATAACATCACAGCCTGCTGCACAGTGTCATTCGAGCTGGCACTCTGCAAACCGTCACCCAAAGGTCAATCGCTCTGTGTTTCACCCCTGCAAGCAGAGCTTTGCTGCTGACACCGGAGTCACGGTTTCAAGGCAGAGAGGCTCAGGGTCAGCTCCCTGGCAGATGGCATCTGTTTGCTGCTGCCCTTTCTCCCTCTCAATCAGGTTACTGCTTCTTTGTGTGCAGCACTAACGTGGCAGCGAGGGTGCTGAGCGCCGAGGAGCTGTCACCCTGCGCCGGGCTCTGCGAGGACTCGGTGCCACATATTCATTTGTGTAAATCAGATCTCTGTTCACACTGGGAAATTAAGTTTTCTGTGGTATGTGAACTAAGAGTCCATCCCTTACAGTTCATTCACCACGGAGATGAGCAGCACACAGCTCTGCTGTTCGCTTTCCCAGTTTGGACATGCTGAATCCGTGTCCTCGCTGCAGCAGCTTATTGTGCATTAAGCTTGTCCACAGGGCAAGTGATTCTTCTAGTGCTGACAACAATTTTGTACCTAGCTGACATGTTCAATGCTGTTCTGATCCAAACCAGGCAAAACTAACTGCTGAAAAGGGGGAACAAGACAGCCACAGCTTTTCACTCAGCCACCTTTTGCAGTGCCTCCAGGAACGTGGTCTGAGGATTTCTAGCACCATTTGCACAGAGGCAGCCTCCTTCCTCGTGCTGCAGGCTTGAAATTGATTGGGTTCTTTATTTATTTTGTACTGAGCTGTATGAGATCACTAAAGATATGTAGGTATAGAGATGAGCACTCGGGAAGGTTTCTGAAAGCATCAGGCTCTTCACAGAATCACAGAATCACAGAATCTTAGGGGTTGGAAGGGACCTCAAGAGATCTTCGGGTCCAACCCCCCTGCCAAAGCAGGCTCCCTATCTCATATTACATAGATAGGCATCCAGACGAGACTTGAATATCTCCAGAGAAGGAGACTCCACCACCTCCCTGGGCAGCCTATTCCACTGCTCTGTCACCCTCACTGTGAAAAAGTTCTTCCGCATGTTGGTGCGGAACTTCCTGTGCTCCAGCTTACAGCCATTGCCCCTAGTCCTGTCCCCACTGACCACTGAAAAGGGGCTGGCCAATTCCCCCTGCCACCCATGTCTAAGATACTTGTAAACACTAATTAGGTCCCCCCTAAGTCTTCTTTTTTCCAGGCTGAACAGACCCAGCTCACTCAACCTTTCCTCATAGGGGAGATGTTCCAGACCCCTAATCATCTTTGTCGCCCTTCTCTGGACTCTCTCCAGAAGGTCCCTGTCTTTTCTATACCAGGGAGCCCAGAACTGGACACAGTATTCCAGGTGGGGCCTGACCAATGCAGAGTAGAGGGGGAGGATCACCTCCTTCGACCTGCTGGACACACTCTTCCTGATGCATCCCAGGATCCCATTGGCTCTCTTGGCCACCAGGGCACACTGCTGGCTCATAGCCAACCTGTCATCAACCAGGACCCCTAGGTCCTTCTCCATAGAGCTCTTCTCCAACAGGTCATCCCCCAGCCTGTACTGATACAGTCGGTTATTCCTCCCCAGGTGCAAGACTTTACACTTGCTTTTGTTGAATTTCATTAGATTTCTCCCTGCCCAGCTCTCCAGTCTGTCCAGGTCTCGCTGGATGGCAGCGCAGTGTTCCTGCGTGTCAGCCACTCCTCCCAGTTTTGTATCATCGGCATACTTGCTGAGGGTGGATGCTATTCCCTCATCAAGGTCGTCAATGAAGATATTAAACAGGACTGGACCCAACACTGAGCCCTGGGGAACACCGCTAGTCACAGGCCTCCATTCAGATTCTACTCCACTGATCACGACCCTCTGAGCCCGGTCTGACAGCCAGTTCTCAACCCACCTCACTGTCCACTCGTCTATCCCTTGTTTCCTCAGCTTCTCTATCAGGATGTTGTGGGAGACAGTATCGAAAGCCTTGCTAAAGTCGAGGTAGATGACATCCACTGCTCTCCCTCCATCCACCCAGTTGGTAATAACATCATAGAAGGCTATGAGATTGGTCGAGCACGATCTCCCCTTGGTGAATCCATGCTGACTATTCCTCATGACCTTCTTCTCTTCCAGTTGTTTGGAGATGGCATCCAAAACAAGCTGTTCCATCACCTTTCCAGGGACAGAGGTGAGGCTGACTGGCCTATAGTTACTGGGATACTGGCCTATAGTTACTGGGATAACTAACTCTTGTGTTCCTGGCAGCTGCAGCAGATGTCCATGGAATAAAATCAGAGCAAATTATGAGCTGGTGTTAATAACCAAAACCCTCTTCTGCACCATTATGGTGGTTGAGTAAACAATGCCAAGAAACAGCCTATGCAACTGTGAGCACACCTGGGCACACCTGGGCCAACTGATGCTATTCCAAATGACTTCTGGGCATGGTTCAGGACTCCATGTAGAGGAGACACCAGTCCCATGAGACAGGATGAATCTACCATGTCGTTCTGTGGGATTGTCTGGGCTGCTTGAGCTCATGCCAATGGTCAGGGAAATGTGTATTTTACTCATACAGACCTGAAAAGATTGTGGATGTGGGTGTCTTTTGCACTGATGGATTTCAAGGCTAAAGATAAGCTGCTTGAAAAGAACTAGCAGTGCTGAAAAACTCCACAGCAAAGCTAAGAATGTGGCTCATTAATAGGCTGGAGGTAGACAGATGGTTCAACTGCCAGGACACTGGTTTACCTAAGCTTGGTTTTTGGGAGAGGTAGTCACAGGAATGCTGGACAGCTCAGGCAGGTTCCTGACTTGAGTCCTGGTTAGATTTTTTTTCTGTCCTTGTGGCAGAGCAGGAGGATGTGCTGGGCACAGACTTGGCAAAAGGCCTCTGTGCCTCTGTTTTGGCAGCATGGCTGAGTCCTGATAGCATTAATAAATAGTGCAGATGTCCAGAAGGCAGCAGTGTCCATCTGTCTGTGTTTGTTGATCTGTAATTTGGACTCTGAGGCTATTTGCAAAATCTGCTCTTTAAATGCTCCTTCTGGGGTGCTGCTCTGCAAGGCTCAGAAGCAATCCCAGCTGTCCAGTGATCCCACTCACCTCCTTGGCAGTTCCTACACATTCTCTTCCCACAGCTTGCAGATCACTCCCCAGGTCTGATTCCCATCTACCTCTCATCCCAAACATCAGCTGCACACCTGCACCATATGTTCCACCATCCCAAGCCTCCTGAGTCCTTACAGAAGATGATTCCTGCATGGCCAGGAGCTTGGCTGGCCACAACATTCCTTGCTGCTCCTCAGCCTGCACCTACAGCCTTGAGCTGGAGCACACAGGGCAAACACACTCTCCACCTCAGGAACTGTCCAAGTCCCATTTATGAGGGAGGCACCTCCAAGATATTCCTGGCCAGTGCAACCTGCTGGATTTTGGGCAGTGAGAGAACCTTCTGAAAGAGGCATGTTCCCAAAGGCACAACCCTGTCTGGCTGGAGTCCCACACATGCCATGTCCTGAGACACTTCACCTTCCTAAGCTTGTTTTGCTGATCAGGATGAGGTGAAGCCAGATCATTGGCAAATGAATCAGAGGGCAGATGTCCCTAGCTCAGAGCTTGGCTTTACTGCTCTTGTCAGGACCTGGCTCAAAAGTAGCTCTGGTGTTTGCCCACCACTGTGTAAACCTGCCCCATACTCCCAGTTTAATCATCTGCTCTGATGAAAACACGCAGCCCCAACGGGCTGTTGGTTAAACATCTGGTCATGGGTGGCCAAGGAGCCAGGGCACAGAGCCCAAGGGGTTTTCCAGCTGGATCTCAGCTTGGACATGGAGTTGATTTGTCACAAGGCAGATTCCCAGAGAGCTGTCTCACTGCTGTGAGAGCTTCACTTCAGTCACCTCCTGCCCAACGTCAGCCATAAGGAGA
Organism: Laterallus jamaicensis coturniculus; assembly: GCA_022605575.1. Classification (NCBI taxonomy): domain Eukaryota; kingdom Metazoa; phylum Chordata; class Aves; order Gruiformes; family Rallidae; genus Laterallus; species Laterallus jamaicensis. The sequence continues at coordinate 1,457,299 of JAKCOX010000028.1, forward strand.
TCAGGGCATCACTGCAGCCTGATCACTTTTACACCCTTGGTTCCTGGATCTCATTTGGGATGGGCTTGATTCTTGGTTCCTGGGTCTCATTTGGGATGAAGAGGAAATTCTAATTGTAACTGTTCAGCAGTGGTAATTTGTGACCAAGGAATGATCTAGCAGGGTGGGCAAGAGGGGCCAACTGCCAGAAGGGGTGGAAGTGGGTGGAAGCAGGAATGCCAGAGACAGAGCAGGCTCTCTGCAAGGGATTGATGCTGGTGTATATAAGGAACCTACTGGTGACACATCTTTGCAGACTCCACGTAGAAACACAGATTGCAGTAGGACTCTGCCCTATGCATTGTTCATCACATTTTTTCTTTTCTGTTTAAGCACAAACCTGTGTTTAACTCTCCACAAGGGACATTTGCCTTTTTAAGGAGTAGTCAGGCTGGATTTGTGCTGGCACCAGTTTCAGTGCCCAAGAGTCTGGCTGGAACGTTAGTGAGGACAAGAGCTTGCCAGCTAAGAAGCCATCCTACTTCCACAGTGTAGTACATGTTACAAACACACCCCTCACCAACCTTCCTCCCTTGAGGCATGTCTAGAAACACCCGCTACCCTCCTCAGTTGCTTTGAAGTGAGGCTTTCCTCTGCCAACCCTCCACCACAGCAGAGCTGGCCAAGAACAAGTCTTGATCAGGTTGCTGGTGTAGATGTGGTTTCAAGACATGTGGGAATGGTTCAAAGCTGTGCCAGGGAAGGTTTATATCGGACATTAGGACACCTTTCTTTACCAGGAAGATGGTCAGACACTGGAAGAGGCTTTTTAGAGAGGTGGATGATGACCTGAGCCTTCTGGTGTTTAAGGCATGTGGACATGATAAATGCTTTAGCCTCTGGTCAAGCAGTTGGACTAGATGGTCAGTGTAGGTCCCATCCAACTGAAAATACTCTAATCACATCACATCCTATCCTATGTTTAGGGACATCTGAAAGCTGCAGAGAACCAGTTGTTGGATTCCCTGCAAAGAGGTTACCTTGAAAGAGAAAACAAAGAGCAAAACTCTGCATCAGAGGAATGCTCTTGAAGTTGCAAGATGAAAAGACCCTGATCCTTTTGTCACCGAGGCCTAGGGTCTGGTGCTGGCACTTCTCAGCTTGGCCTCACGCTCCTTTTCGCCTGGGTCCAGAGACGTGGGAGATACTGTCATTGTTTCCCTCACAGTGAGCTGTCTAGACCAGCTTCAGGGTCAATACAGAGACTTTTGGAGCATGATTCACCTGCCTGATGGGTAACTCAGGACCAGATGAATCACTTGTACTTTTATCTCTCTGGTGTTTATAGAGGGAGCTTGGGATGACTAGTTCAGACCAGATTCCCTGCCTTTGAGCCCTTTTACAGGGCAGGTGAGATGCATCCCACTTCAGTTTTCAACTCTGGCTTATTTTTTCCACTTTATATCCCACTTGGGGACAGCAGGTTCCATTGCCTGGGGCAGGCAGATCTCTTCTTTCACCTTCCAAAATAATAAGAGGGGTATGCTAGCATGTGGCTGTGTATGTGTGCTCACGAATGGTGAAGCCTTAGGAAACCCCTAGAAAGCCAATGTTTATGCAATAGTAAGCATAGTTTCTAGAGGTGCCAATTGAAAACTCTGCACAAAGCTGAAGGCAGCAAACTGTGGGCAGAGAAGAGTAATAGTGAAAAGAAACTATAACAAAGAATGTTTTGATTCACTGTGAGTGGGAATCCTTTGACCATCAGGCAGGGCAAATGCTGAGGAAGCTGCAGAAAATCTTGCTACTCGAGCATGAGAGGATTTTAAAACCAGATTGTACATGTTCCTGTCATCATCAGGAGAAGCATCACTGTGCTGGGAAGGGGATTAGTTGACATCTTGCAGTGTCTCCCAGCCCTGTTTTTTAACATCCATTTCCCTCTTGATGGGAACACTGTGTAAGCAGCTTGTAATCATTTTGTAACTAATACAGACCTGTCTTCTACTTCCTCCATCACTCACGGCCAGTGAGCTCCTGTAATGCAACCTGATGAGTAACTCCTCTATGAGTTACTGTGGGGCATTCTCCTAGAACAAAGATATCACCAATGTGACTCAAAGTGTGTTGAGGTGAGAGCTGAGCATCTGTCATTTGCCTATTGAATTCACAAGGTTGGGGTCAGCAATTGTGTCCAGTGCTGGGCTCCCTGGGATCAAACAGCCAGGGATCTCCTGGAGAGAGTCCAGAGGAGGCTGAGGAGATGCTGAAGGGCCTGGAGCATCTCCCCTGGGAGGAAAGGCTGGGTGAGCTGGGGCTGTTCAGCCTGGAGAGAAGAAGACTCAGGGGGGACCTTCTGAATGTCTATCAATATCTGAAGGATGGGATGCAGGGGAAATGGCTAGCCCCTTCTCAGTGTCTGTGGGGACAGGACAAGGGGCAATGGCTGCAAGTTGGAGCACAGGGAGTTCCACAGCAACCTGGGGCAGAACTTTTCCCCAGTGAGGGTGAGGGAGCCCTGGGACAGGCTGCCCAGGGGGTGTGGAGTCTCCTTCTCTGGAGAGATTCCAGCCTCGTCTGGACACCGACCTGTGTGCCCTGTCCTAGGGACCCTGCTTTGGCAGGGGGTTGGACCCCATAGGCTCTAGAGGGCCCTTCCAATCCCTATGATTCTATGAATTCATGGAGCTTTGAAATCTTACCAACTATTGCTAGAAAAAAGTGGAGTATCCACAATGCTGATAGTTAACACCAAGAAAAAAATTGGATACCTGTTAAATTTTGTCTTCCCTTGTTCAACAGTTGAGCACTTGAGGTATTGACTGAGAAGAGGCGGATGGTGAGTGCTGAGCAGCAGCACTTGTGTATGAGCAGCGTTTTGTGCTCCTACAAACCAGACAAGACACTGGTGAAAACCATGTGTAGTGACATCACACACGCCTTGCAGGAAAGAGCTTATTTATATGCAATGTGCACCCTGGTGCTCAGACTCCATCTGGCTGCAAAGTCACGTGCACTGGCCGCGGCACACGAGTGCTTCTCATTCTCAACTGCAGTGCGCTAAGCCCTGAGCCATGGAGAGTTCTTGGGCTGCAGTCCCTGCCTGGATTGCTGAGATACTCTGCATAGGCAAGGTTAGGGGAGGTCCTCGCACTAACAGGCCTTGAATTTTTCCATTTCCTGACTTTTATGCATTCACAGAATCATAGAATCACAGAATCACAGGATCACAGAGTTGTAGGGGTTGGAAGGGACCTTGAGAGATCATGGGGTCCAACCCCCCTGCCAAAGCAGCTCCCCAGCTCATACTGCACAGGTAGACATCCAGAGTCTTGAATCTCTCCAGAGAAGGAGACTCCACACTCCCTGGGCAGCCTGTCCCAGGGCTCCCTCACCCTCACTGGGGAAAAGTTCTGCCCCATGGTGCTGTGGAACTTCCTGTGCTCCAACTTGCAGCCATTGCCCCTTGTCCTGTCCCCACAGACACTGAGAAGGGGCTGGCCATTTCCCCTACATCCCATCCTTCAGATATTGATAAACATTATTCCCTTAGGAAAAAATAAAGTCTAGAAGCAGGCAGAGATGGCCACACAGCCCATGTCTGCCTGAACTGAAGGGAGTGAGCCATACTATGGAAGCCTCTGAGGTGGGAGCCAGTTGCTTCCTTCACACCTTGTGCTGCTCACAGGCAGCAGATAGATCTGGTGGGGGGATGACTGATGGGAGCTTTATAGTCTAGATGATCTGGAGTTAGTATTTGAAAGAGACTAGGTGGAGTGTCAGGACAGGACTCCTATCAGGAAGGTGTTCAGGACACATGGACGCTGTGCTAGAGGGACCTACCTGGTTTACAAATATAATCCTTGCTGCACACAGATAATACAACTATTTGTGTGAGCATCATCATATGTCTTGATCTCAGAGGCAAAGTATCTGATTTAGGGCTTGGCCAAGTGACCCAACCATGGCACGAACTTTGGGAGCTCCAATCCTTTTTGTAGTGCTTTACTGGGTGAGAGTGCTGCTACTCTCCAGCCCTGCTCACACAGCAGCCCCCACGGGTGTTCAGGGGCCACCAGCAGCTTGTTTTCATCTGGGCTCTGGCCCTTCCATCTACTTCCATCAGGACTGCTGGAGCACTCACACACTCATAGGGGAAAGTTTCCCACTCTCAGGATGCACCATGAGGCTGACCATGGCACTGCAAGCGGGTGTACAGAGGGGCTGTTCTGCCCAGGCAAGAGCAAGAAGCATCTGCTGCTGCAGGCAGTCTCTGGCTCTGAAGAGATGTGTTCCCATTGCTGTTGCTGAAATTCCCAAAAGAAATGGGAATTCAGCTTCTGCTACACCTGCCTCAATGTCTGGGTCCTGTTCTTTGCTGTACCAGGTATGGCCTGTAACAGGGCATTTCTGTAGTCACACCACCACTAATTGAACATTGGAGGTAAATGCCTGAGAGAGATGTTCTCTGCTCTCTTTGGGACATTTATGGAAGGAGCACACAGGTTAAGCACTGCTGATCCACAGAGTTAGAGGAGCAAAGACATCCTGCTTGTCTGTAATACGTTGCTGGTGTCCCAGTTCTGTAAATATCCTTTCACCAGAGCCTAAATCAGCCTGTCACATGTCACCGTGCCATCTCCTGTTATAGCCCCATGGAAAATAAGAGTGCTACAGACCGTAGAAAATAGCTCCAGTCACACTGCCAATGGGAAACTTGGACAAGGCTGTTGTTGAAGGGAAGAAGCACCATAGCACAGGATGGATGTAAAAGGATGATTCTCCTTGAGTCTGTGCCCTTCTTTGTGCCTCTGTGAAGACAGATAAATCCCAGCCTGTTACCATATCTGGAAGTGTTTAAATTTCTTTTGAGTAAGAAAAAACAGAATAAAAATAATCCTTTTCTTCCAAATTAAGAAACTGGACAGTCAGCCTAGGCTGGACTCTGGGTGATGGGCAGACAGCTGCAGTTTGGCAAAGCCCAGCTTTCCCACTCCACCTGAATGAATGGGACCCAGGCACACAGGCAGTGAGCATGATACTCTTCTCCTTGCAGGTACCAGCATGGCAGAGATGGATGGCCAAGGCTGGCTGGGGCCTGGGGGATGTCTGGGGGCTGCATGGCAGACAGACAGCGTGGTGCAGCTGGAAAGGGCAGGTTTCTCATTGCAGACCCATTTAGGGGGGCTACTCCAAACCTCTTCATTTCCAGGTTAGTTGAAGTAGACAAAAGCTTGAGAACACAGGGAAGGTCAGGATGCAGTAGGCAAGATAGGTTCCAACATTCAGCTTTAATGCTTAAATATCTTTATTTTCATTTGATTTTCTACTTTTGAGGCTTGAGGGTGACTGTCAACAGTAAAACCCATTGCTAAAGAAGCCATCCATCCTGTGCTCCTGGGAGAACAGTCTTAAAGGTGTACACTTGCCTGAAATCCAAGCAGCTGAAACAAAATGATTATAAAATCAGATTTGGGCCCTACCTGTGTTCTGGGGGGGGGGGGGGGGGGGGGAGGGGGGGAGGAGGAGGGAAGATGGGGGGAGAAGAAAAAATCCATTTCTGAGGTTTCTCAGTGAGTGGGACTACTTTTTTCTTCACTCCTTTAGTGTTTAAAAAGCCCACAAAAGTAGCAGCAATTTCAGGAGTGCTGTACCTGAGAAACCCTCAGCTCAGGGCATGCTAATCTGTGGAAATTTACTGTGCAATCACTGCAACACAGGGAGAACGCTCTTCCTTCCTAATCCCTTCCAGCTCTTGTACTGTCGGATTACTGCTGCTAACAATAGCATATCAAACATTCAGGAAGAAGCCTGGCTTTTCCGATGCTGGGCGTTGTGATGTCCCACTCTGCAAACACAGCTGCTGATCCTGCTGCTCGAGCAGCACGTCTCCTTGCCAGCTCCTTTGGTTGGAGTGGGATGGTCACTGTGGAGTGTGTTCCTCCACCAGGTATTTGATGGTGCCTCACTGAAAACCTGAACCAGAAATGTTCTCAGGAGGCTCAACCTTGTGCTTTCTGCTTATCACAGAATCACAGGGTCACAGGGGTTGGAAGGGCCCTCCAGAGCCCATGGGGTCCCACCCCCTGCCTAAGCAGGGTCCCTAGGACAGGGCACACAGGTCGGTGTCCAGACGGGGCTGGAATCTCTCCAGAGAAGGAGACTCCACACCCCCTGGGCAGCCTGTCCCAGGGCTCCCTCACCCTCACTGGGGAAAAGTTCTGCCCCAGGTTGCTGTGGAACTTCCTGTGCTCCAACTTGCAGCCATGGCCCCTTGTCCTGTCCCCACAGACACTGAGAAGGGGCTGGCCATTTCCCCTGCATCCCATCCTTCAGATATTGATAGACATTCAGAAGGTTCCCCCTGAGTCTTCTTCTCTCCAGGCTGAACAGCCCCAGCTCACCCAGCCTTTCCTCCCAGGGGAGATGCTCCAGGCCCTTCAGCATCTCCTCAGCCTCCTCTGGACTCTCTCCAGGAGATCCCTGGCTGTTTGATCCCAGGGAGCCCAGCACTGGACACAACACTCCAGGTGGGGCCTGAGCAGGGCAGAGCAGAGGGGGAGGATCCCCTCCTGTCACCTGCTGCCCACACTCCTCCTGATGCCCCCAGGATCCCATTGTCTCTCTCAGCCCCAGGGCACACTGCTGGCTCATGGCCACCCTGTCACCCCCCAGCACCCCCAGGTCCTTCTCCACAGAGCTCCTCTCCAGCAGCTCCCCCCCAACCTGTCCTGATTCCAGCAGTTATTCCTCCCCAGGTGCCAGACTCTCCACTTGCTGTTGTTGAATCTCATCTGGTCTCTCCCTGCCCAGCTCTCCAGCCTGGCCAGGTCTCTGGATGGCAGCGCAGTGTCCTGCCTGTCAGCCAGGAATGAGGAAGAAAAGCTTGGTTATGTGAGAAGGGGCAAAATAAAAAAAGAACAATCCAATCTTCCCAAATATATTTGATTTATGAGGCAGAATGAAACATGGGACATCCAAAATGATGCTTGAGAAGTGGGTCCTTGCTGCCTATGGCAGCCCTATGGTTATTAAGATTCCCTAGGAAAAAGAAAAACCAGCTGGGGTACCTGAATGTTTGTGTTCTGCACTGTGCACACCAGCCTTCTCCTGCCCAATGAACACTTAATTGCATACTCTGGGTGAAGATGGTTGTTTCTGCAGCCTGGGGCATGCGCAGGGAGTGAGAGGAGCAGAGCCAAGCTCCTGACTCTGCTCAGACAAAGACAGGGCTTGAATCCCTGCTCTCTGTGCCTGCCCCTGCAAAGGCTCTGGCCAACCAGGCACCTTCTCTGCCAGAAGTTTTGATAAAATTGTTTCTTGGGAACATGCCTGGCCAACCTGCAGGTTTCACTTGATTTCCCTAGATATTCAAACAACCCAGCTTCTGACAGGATGTTTGCTGAAAGAGTCCAGCAGTCCTGCAAAAAGCAGCTTGGCACCTTCCCAGGGAAGGATTGTCTTGGGCAGCTCATCCCAGGAACACAGCACTGGTGCAAAACACTTGTGTGCTGGAAAACAATGGGGGAAACAGTAAAAGTGAGGGAGAAGGGGGAGGAAAATGATCAGCACACTCCTGAGGAGAGACCTGCAAGGGAAACTCAGTTTGTGGATTCTCCTGCCTAGGCTGAGATAGGGATTTGGTGTATGTTAACCCTACCCAGCCTTCCAGAGAAAGGCAGAGGGAGACGGATGCATGAACCCTTTGGTTTGCATGATCCTCTGGGGATCTCAGCCCTCCAGCCTGGACACAGGGCACTGGGAAAGGCTTCCTTGGGAAGACACAGCTTCTCTGCATGAAAATTCTCCTCCTAGATGCTTTGCCTTAGGGAGAGGCATGTCTTGAAGGGCAGAGCTCTATCTGGGGCTGTTTCATGCAGGAGTGGGGGATGGGCATCAGGTCTTATTTGGGCAGCTCAGGCCTTCTGTGTGTGTTTACTGGCAGATCAAGAGCTCCTCAGTTTTGAGGTGTGATGAGAAACAACCTTCAAACAACCTTGTCATACCATTGGCATCAGCAGTAGGAAGAATACTGAAATTAGAGCTCCTGGAGCTCTGTAAGTCCCACTGCCCAGCATCTCAAACTGGCACAAGAACTCAGTGCTGCAAACTGTGCTGGGGGTTTTAGGAAACAAGTCAGGAAAATCAAAGTGGTGCTGAGGACACCCTCAAACAATAGCAGGGATTTTCAGGGACATGTGCAGCCTTGCCAGTTGCTTTCATGCTGCAGGTGCCCTAACCTCATCCCTTCCCCCATGTGAAATCTGCTGTGACTGCTTCCCAAGCAGGCAGAGCTGAGGATGCTGCTTGCCCCTGCCCGTGCTGGCCCGAGGCGAGGAGCTGTAATGGGAAGCAGTTTGGTGTCCCAGTCCTGGTTTAGGGGACAGCCCACAATCCCGTTCTCAGCTCTTTTTTTAGCACGTGTCCTAGTGAAGCTTCATCTTGCTTTTACATGCAATTTCAGCAAAAGTGGTGCTTTCTCCTGCATCTTTATTCCCCTCACACTGTGCACAGCCCTCTCAGAAGCACTGCTGCACACAGCCAGGCAAGGATGCACCAAAACTGTTCCTCTGCAGCAGCTGGACTGTAGCTGGGTGCAGGGGAGCACAAGAGGGGAAAGCACCCTGTGCTGCCTCGTGTTCCTAAAGCAGGCTGGGGCACTAGGGAGGTGCTGCAGGTAAGAGCAGAGCAGTGAAAGCTGCAGGTCTCTATGATGGGTGGATGCACAGCACCCATTAGCTCAGGACAGCTGGCATGGTGCTTCAGCCAGCTGCAACTGCCCTGCACTCCTCCAATATATTCCAGTATTCCACAAACATGCAAGTCCCTGCTTCATGCTGGGGCTGCCTCTTCTGGCACACCCTGCCCCAGCTATGGTAAATCTGAGGATGACAGAGGGTTGCACTTACAGGGACTTAAGCTGGAAGAACTCTGAGGCCATCAAGACTATTCCTAGGGCTCACTTTGATTGCAGGTCCCTGGTGTGATTTGGGGTCAAGCCAAAAAGTGCTCCCAGAAACAATTCCTGGAAAAAAAGTTTTAAGGGCAGCATGGACTTGGTCTTATTGCCCTGTGCACTTGGATGCACCCATTCTGGTTGGGAGGGTAAGAAAGTTGAATAGACTGTTCTATGTCGGTGGCCTCAGGGCTGGGAAGTGGTGCCAGGCGTATTTAAATGACTAGTACAGATGCTGGGGAATCTCTGAGCATCTCCTTCCAGGCAGAGAAGCAGCCATCAGGTTAGGAGTGGGGTGAGGGCACTCACCTAGTGAGAGCTCCTTGTAAGGTCCAGTTCAATAGCTGTTTTCTGCCCAGCATCTCATCACCTGCACAGCAGCATGCCAGGGTTACACACTCCTGTATTTAAGGAGTAGGCACTAAGATTCATCATAGAATCATAGAATGGCATGGGCTGGAAGGTACCCCAAGGCTCACAGAGCTCCAACCCCCTGCCACAGGCAGGGACACCAACCTCAGGCCTGGAGCTACACAAGGTTGCCCAGGGCCCCAGCCAACCTGGCCTGGAACACCCCCAGGGACAGGGCACCCACCCCCTCTCTGGGCAGCCTGTTCCAGCCCCTCACCACTCTCTCTGCAAAGAACTTCCCCCTAATATCCAATCTAACCCTTCCCTCCTCCAGCTTCACTCCATCCCCCTTGTCCTGCCAGTCTCTGCCCTTGAACAAGCTGATTCCCCTCCTGTGTCTCTGCTCCCTTCAGGCACTGGCAGGCTGCAATGAGGTCCCCCCACAGCCTTCTCTTCTCTTAAGCCTTCCCATCCGTTCTCTGGACAAAAGTCTTAGCCAGTTCTTAGAATACCTGAATGCACAATTCCTTTCATAACCATCTCAAAAGTGCATCCCAGGTCCAAGGAGGGAACGTCCCGGGGCAGCGCGGTGCGAGCCAAGAGCCGCTGAAGGGAACAGCCCGGAGCTGGAGCCTGGGATCAGTTTTCATCTCGCCTGGCTGTTTTTTTTTTCCCTCCCTGTTCCCTTTCATCAGATCACACAACCTCCCAATGTGACCTTGAGGGTGCTGTGGGGGAGGAGGAAGACGTGGCAAAATTTGTGCCGTGGGGAAAACACTGAACTTGGACTGTTTCAAGTTGAGGCACCGTCCCAGGGCAGCCCGAGGCCTCGGTGATTTGGGGGAGCCAGACCCCCAAGGACTAAAACTGGAGAATTTGGGGCTGGTGAGAGCCCCCCTCCCTGTGCTGAATTATTTTGCAGACTCAGCAAAATCCCCTTGCTGGAAAGGGCTGCCTGGGAAATCCCACAGGGCTTCAGACAAATTAACTCGGTGTTACCCTGAAACAAAATCACTTGAGCATGACTCTGCAGGGTGAGAGGCAGGGGGTGCATGGGGTTGTGTTACATCAAGGCAACTATCGATCCTAGATAACCCCCAAGGAAAGAGAGGGGACCTGCCTTTGTTCTTGTTCCCCTGGGTTGCTGTGCACAGCATTTACCCTCCTCTTTAGGGAACTGGGCTGATGGCCACAAGCTGGGGCTGATCATTTGTTTTTATGGGGTAAAGGGGGAAGGATCCAGTCAAACCAATTTTGCTGGTGCTGCTGGAGGGAGATGGTCCCTCTGCCCAGGATAGCAAGCGGTTCTGGCAGCCAGTTTGTGGCTGCCTGTTCCTGGGCCATCAACAGCTGGTGGGGGCTCTAAAACACACTCCCTGCCCCGTCTTCTGCCCACTTATACCTTGTCATAGAAGCAGCAGCAGAACAAAGGGAGAGGGTTGTTGACCTTAGTGCAGGGGCTGCGAGTGAATTACAGGCACGTTAAGGATCATGCCCAAGCAAGGAGAACCAGTTCCACCCTGGCAGCGTGAAGGGTGTGGATCAGATGCTGGAAAACCCCCAGACACAGGAAAATGAAGAAATGAGGCACCAAAATTTCCTTTTAAACACTTGGTGTGACTCAGAGGCATAGGAAAACAGCCTGGGTGAGGTTGGGTGCTGTGGAGCATGGTCTGCCCAGGGGAAAGGGACCAACCTGCGGGTGACCGCTCAGCAGATCCTGTCCCCAAGCACCGTCCAGGAGAGCTGTCAGGGACACTGACCAGCAAACAGATCCTGGGATCATTCTTCTCAAAAGAAAATATTTCTATGTAATATACTAGCCAGATTGATGACATGACATAGGTCTTGGCAATCAAACAGCTATGCTTAGCCTTATTCTTCCAGGACTGGACCAAAAGGCAACTGAGATAACTGAGCATCCAGGCTCAGCTTCTCCAGGAACTGTGTCAGGCTGTGTGGATACCTGGAGGCTGAGGAGGCACTGGGTTGCCTTTGGTCAAGCAGGTCCCTGCAATCAAAGAGATACTGAGGCTTCTCAGTAGGACAGGCAGGAGAAACACAGAGACCAGGAAGTAACTGCCGAAACTGCCAGAGATTAGAATGCAATAAAATGTTTGCCTTCTGCTGCTGAGCAAGAAGTGTGGCATGTGTTTTGCTGAGGTAGCAGAAGTGGTTGTGTTCACTGAATGAGCAGCTAATGAAAAGCATTTCAAGCAGGAAGCAACGCTGATGAAGATTACAAGCCTGCTTAGATCTCAGAGAATGAAATGGCCCAGGCTGGATACTCCTGTTTTACACCTGATTTTGCATTGATCAAAGAGGATTTACTGTGCTCTACACCAGTGTGGGAAGAGTGGGAGCACAGCTCTGCCAGAAGCTGCTCAGGAACATTCCCCTGGCAGGGCTACCTGTGGGCAGAACAAATCCTTTCTGCATCCCTGGTCAGCACAGCTCAGGCAGATCACAGCCGGGAGTGAAATTAATCTGGCAGCAGCTATTTGTGCTGCAGCCAGTCCCACGGGAGCAGCTGCTGAGAGGCAAGAGCTTCCCATCATGCTAATTCCTCCTGGGCGTTGGACGTGGTGGGTGGAAAACGCTGCTGGAGCAGTTAAAGGGATAGCTTGAGCCACGTCCTCTTTCTTCCTGTGTCTTGTTTGTGTCCTCCTCCCCTCCTGTTGCTGCCATCAGCCAACATCTGCAGGCAGGCACAGGTGCCCATTGTTCCCAGACAGCGTGGTCCTGGGAGCAGGCAGGGGTTCCTGCCCTGGAGAGCATGGATGGTACATGAGTTAAAAGAGATGCAGGCTGCAGGAAGTGCTGATGAAGCTTGGAGAAGCCACTTTGGAACAAAGCAGGGAAGCATGTTGGTTGAAACCTGCCCCGAGTCCCTAGGACAGTCGGGTTCGACTTCCCTGCCATGGCAGAGGGAAGCCCAGCCTAGAAGTCCCACTACAACTGACACTGGCAGGACAAGGGGGTTGGAGTGAAGCTGAAGGAGGGAAGGGTTAGATGAGATATTGGGGGGAAGTTCTTTGCAGAGAGAGTGGTGAGGGGCTGGAAGGGGCTGCCCAGAGAGGGGGTGGGTGCCCCGTCCCTGGGGGTGTTCCAGGCCAGGTTGGATGGGGCCCTGGGCAACCTTGTGTAGCTCCAGGCCTGAGGTTGGTGTCCCTGCCTGTGGCAGGGGGTTGGAGCTCTGTGATCCTTGGGGTCCCCATGCCATTCTATGATTCTACTCCTAGGTTACAACAGCATGGTTTTAAGGCTTCCAAAGAGCCCTGAGACTGACTGTAGCACCCGCAGCACCCCCCACCCCCTCCATGGCTGGTGGCACCAGCGTCCCAGTGCAGCAGGATGGAGTGGGCTGGGTAGGTGATCTCAGCAGCAAAGAGCTGGGCCAAACTCTGTTCTCTCCAAGCCGTGTTGTGCTTACAGACTACCTTTCCTGGGCTCATGGGCATTGTAAAGTTTATTGTATAGTATTTAACCAATGAATTCCTTTTTCTTTTAAATTGTGCTTATGTGAACCACTGGTGAAGATCCCTTTTTAATCCCTCCCCCAGATAATGTGTAGTTATATGATAAATTAAATTTTTACTGATTTAAAAAAAAAAAAAGAGGAAAGGCTGGGTGAGCTGGGGCTGTTCAGCCTGGAGAGAAGACTCAGGGGGGACCTTATGAATGTCTATCAATATCTGAAGGATGGGATGCAGGGGAAATGGCCAGCCCCTTCTCAGTGTCTGTGGGGACAGGACAAGGGGCAATGGCTGCAAGTTGGAGCACAGGGAGTTCCACAGCACCATGGGGCAGAACTTTTCCCCAATGAGGGTGAGGGAGCCCTGGGACAGGCTGCCCAGGGGGTGTGGAGTCTCTTTCTCTGGAGAGATTCCAGCCCCGTCTGGACACCGACCTGTGTGCCCTGTCCTAGGGACCCTGCTTTGGCAGGGGGTGGGACCCCATGAGCTCTCAAAGTCCCTTCCAACCCCTGTGATTCTATGATTCTATGAAAGCTTGTATCTACACGAAGCACTGAGAATGAGGGGAGAGGAAGCCATGGTGTCCCAGCCTGCCAGGAAGAAACTGAGAAGCCTGTTGCTCTTGAGGAAGGGGGAAAGAGAGCTCAGGAATCAAGGTCCTACCCAGAAGAATCAGGGACAAGTTGTGGCTGAGGCTGTGGCATGTAACCAGGGTGTCCATGTCTTCCTCTTCCCAACCCCAGCAGGGAGCATCTGTCTCTCCAGGGCTGTCCTGTGTGGTCAGACTGGCCCAGCATTCAAGGGGGTTTGTGGATGGAATTATTTTCAGGCAGATCAAGGCTCGGATCCAGTTCCCCAGAGCAGGGAGCATCACTGTCAGGCTGGGCAGTCCCCACATTACTGCCCTGCGACGACTTTGGCAGCAGATGACATCTTGGAGACAAGAGCTGACTCTGTGGCAGGTACCTTCAAAGCCTATGTTTTCTTTCATGACTTGTTTCTCATTACACAGCCAACTCATTGCTTAGCTTGTGTGTGTTTGTCTCCCATTTCATGCATTAGTAACATGATGGGGGTTCCCAGGAGCAATCTGTGGTACATACAAAGCTGGGAGTACTGGGAGCCAGCGTGCTTCTTATCAGCCAGCAAGTCAGCTGGAAAGACCAAAGGTCATGAGGAAAGGTGTTGCTGGAGGGTGTGGATGTGGGCAGAGCAGGTGATGGAGACACAACTCATGATGTCAAATAAGCCTGTTTTGGTTTTGGGAACCCTTTGGGAGTGAGTAACAATCTTGTCCTTGGAGTGCCACCATGTGCAGGTGTCTCCCTGTCAGTCTCAGGGTGCAAGAGCAAGGCTGCTTCTGGGTGTAGGGGTTGGGTGGGTGCTGATGCCCAGCAAAGCTGCTTGCCCACTGTCTGCTCTGCAGGTTCATAGTCAGTGTGAATTTATCTACCCTGGGGGGTAATGACCATCATTCAGCTTCTGTGTCTCCCTTCTTTGTGGAGAAATTTTCAGTGGTAGAATTTTCTTTGGTAGCTCTTTATTCCCCAACACACTCACTAGAGGTGGTCTCAGTCCTGGTTGAAGTAGGGTGGCTTGGTCAGGGAAGAATGAGATGCTCCAGGGAAGTCCTGCCCTGCGATGGACTCTGATTTCTGGTGAGGCATCTAGCACTTCACTCACTGCTCCCCAGAATGATTCAGAAGCCAGCAGCATATCTGAGCACAGCATCTGTATGGGGCCTACCCACCATCATCACTGAGGTTTTGTTTATTCTAGGTGCTAGTAAAACCTACTGTCTCTCTCTTGGCAATGGGTTACTCTTCAAACAGGGGACTATAAAATAATGTATTCACTTTGAAATCACCTCCTGCCTCACTGGATGCATGGAAAAACAGCCTCCAAGTGCAGTCAGTGATGGCTGGAAACTTCACTCATTAAGAATTTACAGTGACAGGTAAATGAAGGAGACACCAACTCACCAAGCTTGAGCTGCTGTTTGTCCTCACAGCACTGCATGGCTGTGCTGCTCCCAGAGCCATCTGCAGAGGCTGGGCTGGGGTAGCCAGATGCAAGCAGAGCACACTGTGGATGCCTATCCCATCCACCTTGGAGAGGCAGGGCTGGGATCCCTACCACAGTCTCCAGACTCTTCAACACCATGGCTGCAAGTCTCTTCTAGGCAGCTTGTTACAAAATGTATGTGTGTACAAACTTGTTTGGATAGCTGTTCCCTGCCTCTTCCCACTCCCTTCAGGGCAGGAGATATAACTCACCCTTGACAGCTGGTTCACACTACCCCAGCGTGCTGTGCAGCGTTGCTGAGGTGGGCAAAGTGCCTTCACAGGCTCAGAGCTGACAAGGATCCACACATTGTAAAACCTCCGCTCAGCCCGAGCCCCAGAAGGATTCCTGGCAGAACAAGAGCAGGCTTGTCTGCTCAGCCTGATGCTGAGAGATACTAACATCAGGAGTGAGGTAGCAAAGCTCATCCAATGGATGGAATAACACATTCCTTGGGTTTCTGACATTCAGACCTTGCAAGGCACAGAAACACAGCCCAAAACAGCAATCCCTCCACAGTTTTGCTTTCTCCAGCAGCCAGCATGGCATTATACTGATGGTATGTTTTTGTTAGTACCAGGCTGTGTGTGTGCTTCCTTATTCATGCTTCCATGCTAAGAAGGTCACTGCTAAGAATATTGCTGTGCCATGAGCCCCCTCATGTGCTGCCACGTGTGCCAGGACCCAGGCTTAGAGAGCTGTAGCACTCTAGCACCAGCTTGGCTGGGATCTGCTGCGCTGTGGTTGCACCCAGCATCCTTGTCCTGCTGAGAAGGACCTGGGGGTTCTGTGGGGGAGAAACTCCCCATGAGCAGCAGTGGCTCTGGCAGCTGGGAAGGGTGATGGGATCCTGGGCTCCATCAGCAGAGGGGTGGCAGCAGGGACAGGGAGGGGATTGTCCCTCTCTGCTCTGCCCTCACCAGGCCCCAGCTGGATCCTGTGTCCAGAGCTGGGGCCCAACACAAGAGAGATGTGGGGCTGTTGGAGAGGGGTCAGAGGAGCCACGGAGATGCTCAGAGGGCTGGAGCAGCTCCCCTCTGGAGAGAGGCTGAGGGAGCTGGGCTGGCTCAGCCTGGAGAAGAGAAGGCTGTGGGGGGACCTCATTGCAGCCTGCCAGTGCCTGAAGGGAGCAGAGACACAGGAGGGGAATCAGCTTGTTCAAGGGCAGAGACTGGCAGGACAAGGGGGCTGGAGTGAAGCTGGAGGAGGGAAGGGTTAGATTGGATATTGGGGGGAAGTTCTTTGCAGAGAGAGTGTTGAGGGGCTGGAACGGGCTGCCCAGAGAGGGGGTGGGTGCCCCGTGTCTGGGGGTGTTCAAGGCCAGGTTGGATGGGGCCCTGGGCAACCTTGTGTAGCTCCAGGCCTGAGGTTGGTGTCCCTGCCTGTGGCAGGGGGATTGGAGATCTGTGACTCTTTGGGTCCCTTCCAACCCATGCCATTCTGTGATTCTATCCCATTAATGCTCATTGCCTGGCTTCCTCTGCCTGATTAATGGGAATGGTTGTAGCTATCAGCCTGGATACACCTGCATGTCCCATCCCTGACGTGCTGGGTGGGTTGGTTAAACGGGTTAAACCGACCTGGGCAGCAGAGCACATGCTGGAGGAACTCAAGTTCCCTGCCTCTAGCTGTGAAGACGCCAGGCAGCTGGTCCAGGATGGCTGCCTCACATCCTCTGCAGTCAAGGGAGAAGACAGGAACTCCTGAGCAGAGCACTCCACTGATGTCAGTTGCCAGCTTAGCCCAGATAATTTCTAGTGCAGTCCTGGTGAGGCATATGGGCACAGAAAATCCACTGGCAAGACTCCGGTGCTGCACAGCCCATGTGAGAGCCTTCTTCTGGTTAGCAGATGAAATGTGACCTTAACTCTTCTCTCCCAGACTCCATAATGTTCTCCAGATAACTGCAGTCCTTTGCAGCCTTCCTCTTACCAGCTAAACATGCCCAGCCCCTGTAGCATCTGCTCTCAGGGCAGGGTTTCTTTCCCCATCACTACAATTTCAGTCTTTCTAAGCCTCAGTTATGTTAAGAGTTCATGTTTCACCAGGCAGATCTGGTCTCACTGATGTCTTAGACAAGGTCTTTCAGAATTTTTCACTGGAGATATCTCTGCTGACACACTGGGATCACCTTACCTGTGTCATACGGGGGAGGTGCAGGTTTTCTGAAAGACCTCACATCCCAGGAGGTTCCAGCTGATGAGGGCTGGGGTAATGTTCTTGCTGCTGCTTGACTTTGCCTTAGTGCAGCTTGGAATCACCCCGTTTTGCATGTGTGAGGGACAGAGGTGTATAAGAAAGGGGGATGATGCCCTGACTACTAGGTTGTGCAGCACCCTGCCATGTCTGCCTCTGTATGGGTGTTGCCAAAAGCAGGGGCAAGTTGTTGGAGCCTCAGCCACTGGCCTGAGTCTGTAATACTCAGCAGTACTTGGGGAGGAGGACAGGCTGAAGCAAGTTAGCTTCCCCATTTCACCTAGAAGGGTGAAGTTCAGGCAAGATGAAGTCATTCAAGTTCTCTCCTGGGAGAGAGCTCTCAATTAGCAGATTCCATGAGCCATGAATTATTTGGGTTGAGCGGTGCCCAGAGGTTTCTGGTCCAAACTCCTGCTCCATGCAGGGCTCATTTCAAATCGTTTAGGACCCTCACTTGCTCAGGCCCTTCTCCAGCTGATTTTTAAAACTCTCCAAGAGAGGATACTGCATCACCTTCCTGAGGAATCTCATAGAAGAGGGCAAAGAAGTATTTAAGATGCCTCTTGGAAAGAACAGGCCTCAGGAGTTCCCTGTGAAGGGAAGAACTAAGAATTTCCCTAAACTTCAGCCTTGTTGGGCAGATTATCTTGATCTTGACAGGCTGGAAAAATGTGCCCAGGTGAACCTAATGAGGTTCAACACTGCCAAGTGTTAGGTCTTGCACTTGGGCTGGAAGAATCCTAGACATAGATACAGACTGGGAGAAGAGCTTCTTGAGAGCAGCCCTGCTGAGAAGGACCTGGGTGTCACCGTGGATGAGAAACTTAATATGAGCAGCAGTGGCTCTTGCAGCTCGCAAGGCCAATGGGATCCTGGGCTCCATCAGCAGAGGGGTGGCAGCAGGGACAGGGAGGGGATTGTCCTTCTCTACTCTGCCCTCGTGAGGCCCCACCTGGAGTACTGTGTCCAGAGCTGGGGCCCCCCAATACAAGAAGGATGTAGAACTGTTGGAGAGGGTTCAGAAGAGGGCCACAAGGATGCTCAGAGGGCTGGAGCACCTGTCCTACAAAGAGAGGCTGAGGGAGCTGGGCTGGGTCAGCCCGGAGAAGAGAAGGCTGTGGGGGGACCTCATTGCAGCCTGCCAGTGCCTGAAGGGAGCAGAGACACAGGAGGGGAATCAGCTTGTTCAAGGGCAGAGCCTGGCAGGACAAGGGGGCTGGAGTGAAGCTGGAGGAGGGAAGGGTTAGAGGAGATACTGGGGGGAAGTTCTTTTCAGAGAGAGTGGTGAGGGGCTGGAAGGGGCTGCCCAGAGAGGGGGTGGATGCGCCGTGTCTGGGGGTGTTCAAGGCCAGGTTGGCTGGGGCCCTGGGCAACCTTGTGTAGCTCCAGGCCTGAGGTTGGTGTCCCTGCCTGTGGCAGGGGGTTGGAGCTCTATGATCCTTGGGGTCCCTTCCAACCCTTGCCATTCTATGATTCTGTGATTCTATGATTCTATGATTATAATTTATAGGTAGTTTCTAAATATCATTATATCATATTTAATGTCTAAGCTGGGCTATGTGTTGTGGAGACTCATGCATGGAGAGCTGCAAGCTATCAACTGGAGAAGAAGCCTGCACAGTGGAAGTTTTCAAATCTGTGGAGTTTTCAAATCTGTGGAGTTTAATGTCATCTTGAAAATGGCTTGGGATTTAAGGAAATACATCCCTAAACCCAACAGAGAATTCAGTAGAGTTCTTCCTAATGCCCACAAGAAGCAGAGCAATTTGAGGTCCTCTTTATGTCCTTTTTCAAACTCTGAATCTTTTTGTTGGTCTGAGGATCATGTCACTCTGCTTTTGAGCATGCAAATACGTAACTCTCAATTTCATCCTCCCCTGCTCCCACACTGATTGAACCAAGAAATTTCCTTGCCACCTAAGTTGGCGAAGGACAGAGATGTCCTGGTTATGAAGCAGGGAATTAGGAGAGGATAGTATCTTCTAAGTCCTATAAACAAATCAAAATAGCTCTCATGGAACCTCCTCAGCCTCTGACAGGGGTTCAGCAGGTCACTGTTAATGAGATCAGCTTGCAGCATGTTAGGGCAAGGGGAGAAAGATGGTTGGGGTTACTTGGAGAGATAGGGCTGGGCTGCTTCTGGCTCTGTCAGTGTTTGAGGTTGCTCTGTGTGTGCTTGGGGTCAGGGGTGTGGGCTCTCTGAAGACAGATTTGGAAGTGAGATAGGTTAGGGAGGATGAAGACATAGGCTGCCAACATCCCCAGGCAGCTGGTTGTGTGGGTAGCCATGGCCTGGCACTGGCTTGGGCACATTTCCATCTTGGGCCTCCACAGAGCCAGAAGCAAAACTAGTATTTTCAGCACCTCATCAAACAATTTGTGTTTGACCTGGGCAAAGCCTGATGCTCTACTTGCTGTGGGCCGACCCTTCTTGGTCCCATGCCCTGCTAAAGGAGTTTAGGCAACTGGGAAGGACAAGCTGCACATTTTTCTCTCCTCCTCTGCTGCTGGATGGAGAGTGGTGAAAGGTGGGCAGCTGGCAGCAGTGCTGGTCCTGTCTGGGGGCAGCAAGGTGTGATCAGCCTGGGTCAGCCTTGTGGGACAGCAGCTGCTGGTGGGGATTGGCAGGTGTGGGCAGAGGCTGGGTGGAGATGCTTGGCAGAAGAAGGGCATTTTTCTTCAGCACATTGGCCCTTCAGTCACTGTTCAGTAGCCTTTACTGCCAGAAAGAAACATCCAGCACTGACAAAACCAGTGGCCTTTTGCTCCATCAGATTAGTCCCTGAAACAACAGGCCAGCTGGTAAAAGCTGGCTGCCCTGGGGATGCTGAGAGTGCCCATCTCCATCAGTGCTGGGGAACAGCACTTTCCCTCCTCTTACTATGGAAATGGTGGAGCATTGCCTTGGAGAACAGTGCTGCTGGCCATTTGCATGGCATGACCTTGCTGGCAAGGGCCTCCAGCCATGTTTTTGACTCCCTTCCTTCATCCCCAGGGTGAGGGCCAGGCAGGGCTCTCCAGAGTCCCCATCAGCAGCCTCAATGGGAGAAAGATCTGGAGGTGACAGGGGATGGAGGGTCCATGCAGCCCAGCTCAGCAAGAAGCGGTGCAGCAAGGATGGTGCTCTGAGCACCCAGCCCTGGGAACAGCCAGGCTACACATGCTTCCACAGGCAGGATCCTGCTCTTGGGGTTTTAATGGGAAAGAAATCAATGGAGACAATAGCCCATCAACACAGCTGGCTGTGCTAATGGGAAATAAATCTAGTTGCAAATGTCCCTGTGCAGAGGGGGCTGCTGGGGAGATGCTTCAGCAGGGCCCCAGGATTGCCAGGTCTCTCTGCCATTTCCAATCTGACCTGGTTTCTGTAACTGTATGTAGACCAGATGTGGACACAAGGGACTAAAATGCTTTTTATCTATGACTAAAAATGCAATTAAAAAAAAAAAAGTCCCTAGATTTGTGTCTCAAAAACCTGAGCTGCAGAACATTTGGTTCCTATCAAGGGTTGAGACATTTTCCCTTTTCAGCTGTTGCCAAGCAGGAATGGCTGCTGGGCTCTGCTCAGGGCCTGCGTGCTGGACAGCCTCCCCTGTGTACCCTCCTTTTTTGCCTCCATTTAGAGTTCAGAGAGGCAATATTCAAAAGAAACGAAGTGCAAGGAACATGAATCACAGCCTTCCTCTGAAATAAGATGGTATTCATTGCTGCCAAATTCCTTGTTACTGCCAGGCCTTAATCAGCCACTTTCTAAGTGGACAGCAGAAGCCCACAGCTCGTTGACAGGCACATTGGTTGCACTCACTTTTCAACGGGTTCCTTGTGGTGACCCATTTGAAGAGGCTCATCTCATGCTTGCAGTATTCTCTCATATTTACTCATCTTTTCCTTTTTATCTTCAGTGCTAATTTCAAAACTCCTGGCACCATTTTCTTGGTCCCTGGAGAAACCAGCAAGCTCTTTAACCCATTGCTCTGTGCAGATCCCAGCTGGTTCTCCTTTTGACACACACACCTGACACTGAGCTCATTGGATGCAGCTTGATTTCAAGCTTTCCCAGTGTCCATCAGGATGTATGTTATTTTGTTGCAAACAAAAAGCAGAGATGGGTTTTGATTATCAGTCCAACAGATATCTGTTTAGTCTGCTGCATCTCATGAAGTCTGCTAAAAAAGCCCTGAATTCAGGACAGAGCTACAATCCCAGAGTCCCAGCCCTGTCTCAGGTACAGGCAACCCAACCTAATTCAGAGTGTTTTTCTTGCAGGACTGCTTTTCTCAGGCAGAATTTAACACAAGCACAATTTTTACAAAGTCATAGAATCATAGAATGGCATGGGTTGGAAGGGACCCCAAGGGTCACAGAGCTCCAACCCCCTGCCACAGGCAGGGACACCAACCTCAGGCCTGGAGCTACACAAGGTTGCCCAGGGCCCCATCCAACCTGGCCTTGAACACCCCCAGACACGGCGCATCCACCCCCTCTCTGGACAGCCTGTTCCAGCCCCTCACCACTCTCTCTGCAAAGAACTTCCCCCTAATATCTCCTCTAACCCTTCCCTCCTCCAGCTTCACTCCATCCCCCTTGTCCTGCCAGGCTCTGCCCTTGAACAAGCTGATTCCCCTCCTGTGTCTCTGCTCCCTTCAGGCACTGGCAGGCTGCAATGAGGTCCCCCCACAGCCTTCTCTTCTCCAGGCTGACCCAGCCCAGCTCCCTCAGCCTCTCTCCAGAGGGGAGCTGCTCCAGCTCTCTAATCACCTTCTTGCAACAGCCCGGGTAGGTCTCAGGGGTGGAGACTCAACACCAGGTTCCCACTGGCAGCCAGCCTGAGACATGGCCAGCACAGCCTCACACCTTTCCCTTTTCACCAGCAGCTGGGTGAAAGCTTCTTAGAGGTGTGTGGAGACCCTGCACACCCCCAGGGCAGGCTGCCACCATGGGGTTTGTAAAAAAGAGATTCCTGGGGGATAAGAATCCCATGAGCAGTCAAGGTATGGGGTCTGGTGCACCTTCAGGAAGAGGGCTCCAAGGGGCCAACCCTCTGAAAATGCCTGGCCTGTGAGGAGCACAAGACTCTGAGTGGTTCTAAAAAGAGCAAAGACTGTCCCTGACAAATCCATGTGACATGCCTTAGGATGCAATGGAAACCCACATGGCTGACAGCACAATGATGTCAACTCTCCTGAAAATACCCTGGAGAAGCTGGAAAGGCTCAGTGCATGGCCAAAGAAAGGTACAGAGTCCTCTCCAGAGAGCTGACCCTCCTGAAGGGCATCTGTGGACAAATACAGTGGGGACCTGATCCTTCCTTGGGGGCATGAAGGAGGGAAGCAGGTGTTCCCATCTGAAGGATTCGCTCACCCCCAGCCCTGACCAGCTGGTTTGTTCTTATCTCAGAGATGCCATGATTTTCCCACGTGACACCAGTGAGGGATCTAGGATATGCTGGATTCATGGATTTCCATGTGAAGCAGTTGTTTCCAGAAGGAGTGAGTCTTAGTAGTGTTTTGTGAGCTGGAGGAGGTGAGTGTCAGCCTGTGTCATCCTTGGCTGCCACCAGCATGAGCACACTTGTGCTGGTGGCACAGGGTATGTCTTCCAGCTGAACCCACAGCACAGGGTGACACACAGCTGGTCTTCAGTGGTCTTTTTGAGCTGGGCCACCATCCTCACCGTGTTTCTTAATTTTTTGGGGCAGGAATTTATTTCTGTGCAGGGGGTTGGAGCTCTGTGACCTTTGGGGTCCCTTCCAACCCAGACCAGTCTAGGATTCTATGTTGCACAGGTAGTGACCAACTAGTATGTAACTCACAGGTGCCTGGGAAGCCACGGGTTGGGATGCCACCAGCTTGTCAGCTGATGTTTTCACTGCTGGCAACGGTGGTCTAAGGATTTTCCACCCCCTGGCTGCTCATTCCTGCTGTAGCCTGGTGTCCTCTCTGCTGTGCCAGCTCCCACCTGACCAGTCCACTGACATCAGCCAGGTGTACAAAAGTGCTCCCTCCCAAATACTCTCTCTATGTGACCATGCAAGCCACCCAGATTGCCAGGCAGCACCCCAGCCAGCTGTATTGACACAATTCAAGGGGTGGGGGTGGGAATTTCTTAAACTGGCTTCGCCTCTAAAAAAATGCTCGTGGCACCACACCCTCCATCTGCCTGGGAAAGGAGTAGCTGGGATGGTGGCAGCTCTGTCAGGGCCTGGCAGGAGGGTGAGCCTGGTGTGAGAAGTCAGCGTATCACAAAGGCTTTGTGTATTCCAGCACCCTGACAAGCTTCAACAACGTTTCATTTGCATTCACAAACAAGAGGTTGGAGCCAAGCTGTAAATACCATAAATTTCCTAAATTGATTAGTCAGGGAAAGAAGAGGAGAGGATGAGGGAGGTTCAACTGTTTTGAGGGTATCTGCGTGCTCAGGGCTGCTTGATGGCCTTGACTTGTGTCTGGAGATAAGAGGACCAGAGGAGTGTCTGCAGAAGGGACAGTGTTAGGTGGGGATGTGCTTATCTCACACAGGAGTTTTCCCTGATAAATAAACATTTTTTCTTATGTATTTATTCAGAAATCTTCTACTGATGTGCTCTGGAGTGGGGCTTGGTTGCATAAACCCACAGCACTGTATGCAAAACACATATTTGTGCCAAGTTTTGCCAAAGGCATATTTTCCCTCAGGAAAATGCAGATCAACACGTGCTACCAGGGTGGCAGGATATGTATTGAAGATGTCAGGTGCCTCATGATCTAGTTCACTGCCCTTCTCCTAAAGAAAGCTACCCATCCCATCATCCTTCCCAGCCACAACATTCCCAGGTTTCCCAGCAGTGGCATGTGCTTTTTCCAGAGTCTAGAGCTATGAGCTGGAGCTCTGTCAGACTGTTGCAGATGCTTTGCAGCTCTATTTACTTTTCCTTCAAGTTAATTTACAAGGTACCAAACTGGGTTCTCCCCTTCTTTAAACCAAAGGGACTAGGGTAAGGAGTTAAAATTTTAAGCTGGCAGTGGCACAAGCTGTCTTTGCACAGTGTTTCAGGCTTGCATATGCTGCTAATATATATATTATATATGCTATATAGATAATATATATATAATGTTATATATAAGCCTCATGAGCTTATATCTAACTTGTTTGCATTGTGAGATTTAAGGATTTCAAAAGCTTTACCTCTTGTTTCCACCCATTTACCTTGCCCTGACAGCATCTGATGTCCCAAGCCTTGGAAAGCTGTAGGTTCCCAGAAATGCTGCCTTACTGTCCTGCTGCTTTTCATGTAAGGGTCCTGTGGTCCCATCCAACATAAACTATCCTGTGATCCATGTTCACCTGTCCCTAAAGGGGTTAAGCATCGGGCCATGCTCATCTGTGATACTACTGTGTGCTAGGAAGGGCAAAGAAGTGTCTTCACAGCTTTGCAGCCACGAACACAGTTGGCAGCATAAATGAAGAAAACATGATTTTGGACCAGACCTAACCTCATGGATCTTCATAGCTCCTCTCATTGCATGGATAAATGGCTTTTGGCTGGTGTTGGTCTAGGACAAAGCTGAGATGACTGGCTTAGAGCTGGCACCTGCTCTTAGAGGTGAGATCAGGTGAGGTGCATGTGGGCTCCTATAGTCCTGCACTGAGGCTGTCTAGGTAATAGAGATAATAAGATAGCAGAGTGATCAGAACCGGTGTTCAAGGTCTTTTTCTGATATATCCCTGCATGGCACATGCACGCAGGCAGCACGCTGTTGCCTGTGCACACCCTCTGAGATAGAGCAGCTCTCTGTGCACACCACCAGCTTTGGGTTCAGAGAGCAGGGCTGAGGGTCTCTTACCTGAACTCAACCCAGGACCCCCCAGAGCAAGCACTGCCCCACTCAGGCACTGAGACTGGCATCCACATGTGCTGTGCCATGAAAGATGCTCCATCTCTCTCTGGGGTGAGAGGGATGCTCTGATGCACTTCTGAAGGGTATCACGGATGTTCTTGAACTGTTCTTATTATCAGCTTGAATGTTCTTAATTATCAGCTTTTGTTAGCCTGCAGAATAAGAGGGTGCAGTTCTACTGATGCTACCTTTATGCCAGCAGGAAAGGAATAACCTGATGGTGGAAAACTGGTCACACTGGTATGAAAGTGCTGAAGGACTTGTCCTGCCCACCATGCTCAAAGATGGGCTGAATGCACAAGAGGGGTCCAGCAGAGCCAGGAGGTACCAGGAATCAATCTAACATGTAATTAGCAAAGTTCAGCAATGGGAAGTGGGAAAAAAGCACTGTGAGACTGGAAGTGAGGTGCAATCTTTGGTAATAAAGGTAATTAGACCTTGGAAGACATTAATAAAGACTGTAATGAACTCTGTTAACAGAGTTTAGTTGGGGCATGGGAGAGAAAAGGTGGAGAGGTAATTATAAGGAAAAGTGCTGTGCTTCTGCAGCAGGTTGGATGCAAAGTGTGTGTGGGTTGGCAACCCCCAGGCCAGAGGCACTCAGCACCTTCGCTGTGCTCCCTTGTGCCTCCATCCCGCAGTACAGCTGCACCCCACCCAGCACACCCCACGGATTGCACCCCTGCACTGCACCCCACACTGCCACAGCAGCAGGGCCCCAGGGGTGCAGGATGGCCCCTGCTGTGCCATGGGTGCTTGTCACCTTTGCCAGCACCTTTGTCACTGCCTGCTCCCAGCTGCCTGCTCCCGTGTTTCCCGTGTCACCGCTGTTCTGTCCCCCATGGCTTTGCTGCTGCTCCCGTGGTCTTCCTGATCCCCATCTCATCTGCAGGGTCAGAGCATCATGTAAGGGAAGAAAAATCAGTGAGACCCAGCCTCAGACATCCTTTAGCCCTGATGTTTGGGCACTCCTTGTCCTTTTCCTTGCTAGTTATCTCAATGTCCCCTGCCACAGGGAGCACGTTTCCTCCTCTTCCTCCTCCTCCTCCTCCTCCTCCCCAGCACCTGCGTGTCACTGCTCCACAGACAGGCAGAGCAGCTCCATGCCGTGGTTGTGAGCCACGCTGGCCTGTGCCACAGTGCTGTGGGTGACAGGCAGCCTGCAGTTCCCCTGGGAGAGACCCCTCATGTCTGGTGAAGCGGTGGTGGCTCTGCCAGATGATCACAGAATCAAAGAATCCCAGACTGGTCTGGGTTGGAAGGGACCCCAAGGATCACAGAGCTCCATCTGCTATTTACAAGGACATGGGTGTTTTTGTTAATGCCAACAAACACCCATGGTGTTAGCTTGTGGCAATTTCATCTTAAACAGGCAAGTTACCAGGGACCTGGCAAACTCAGTGTCTGCTCCTTGCTTCAGGTTCCTTGGATTTGTAATTTAGAGCTGAGGAGAGGGAAGGGGAAGAGAAAGGATTTAAAACCTGCTTTGAACAAAATGCCTCAGTTGTCTATAAAAGTCTAATAAAGAGAAGAAAGTGCAGACCTGCTCCTGCCCCTTTGTTCTGTGAGTGTCCCATTCCCTTGTTCCCATTCACATCAATCGGAGTGAGATCAGAATGAGCCCTTAAGGTTTCCAGCGAATCCCTTCAGGTTTTGGGGTTTACATAGAATCCCAGACTGGTCTGGGTTGGAAGGGACCCCAAGGGTCACAGAGCTCCAACCCCCTGCCACAGGCAGGGACACCAACCTCAGGCCTGGAGCTACACAAGGTTGCCCAGGGCCCCATCCAACCTGGCCTTGAACACCCCCAGGGACGGGGCACCCACCCCCTCTCTGGGCAGCCTGTTCCAGCCCCTCACCACTCTCTCTGTACTGATGTACTGATGTCTCCTCAGAGATGAACTCTCACTCCTCTCACTGGCGTGGACAGGGGAGCACTGGGGCATGAGGCCCTGTTTGCCAGCTCCTCTGCTTCACCGCAGGACTGGCCCTGAGAGCATTTAAGTCCTGTGAGGCCAGCAGTCCACACGGCTGGCTGGGAACACACAGCACAGCAGCTGGAACAACCTGTTGCTTCCTTTCCTCTGATCAACCTGTTGCTCCAGCCCTCTGAGCATCTCCATGGCTCCTCTGACCCCTCTCCAACAGCCCCACATCTTCCTTGTGTTGGGCCCCAGCTCTGGACACAGGATCCAGCTGGGGCCTCAGGAGGGCAGAGCAGAGAGGGACAATCCCCTCCCTGTCCCTGCTGCCACCCCTCTGCTGATGGAGCCCAGGATCCCATTGGCCTTGTGAGCTGCAAGAGCATGTTTGGTTTTGATAAAAACCATGGCTTCTCCTGTACTTGGTTTCCCCCATTTTTGGGACAGGGACAACTCAGAACCAGGGAAACGGGATTTCCTGGGGGTGAAGCAGAATTTTAACACCTTTGTAGAGAGGCAGCACAGGGACATTTTCCACAATGTTGGAAGGTGGAACATGTTGCTCACTGACAGCTGAAGTGAAACAAGAGTTTCTGCACACTATGGCACGTCTCCTGTTGCTTTCCTGTTTGTTTTGTTGGTTTGGGGTGGTTTTTTTTTCCCCTTGAGCACAACTATCCTATCACTGGCATTATTTTGCATATCTGGAAATGCAAATTTGGGACTCTCAGACCTGACCTGGCACCCAAGAGTGTCCAGCTGCAGGGTTGGGGAAGGGAAACGAAACAAGAAGGGAAAATTAAAAAGCCATTTGGGAACCAGCAGATAAACCTGCTGCTGACCAAGCAAGCAAAGGCAGAAGCAGCAAAGGCAGCTCTGGAGTCCACTCCTGAGGTTGGCAACCGAGTGTGACTCTGCTGATTGTGAGACTTGGTGCAACAGCTAATAAAACATTACAGCATACAATAAAATAACATTTAAAAAAATCATGGGTGGCCCTAGTGAAAATGCCTTTAGCCTGGGTTCATCTGTCCCTCCTGTCATCTATTTGTTTTTTGGTCCTGAAACTCTTTTTAGCCTTGAAGGGAGGTTGTGGAGAGGTGGGGGATGGTCTCTTCAGCCAGGGGACAGGAGATGGGACAAGGGGCAATGGGCTCAAGCTGTGCCAGGGCAGGGGCAGCTCAGCTGGGAGGGCAAAGTTCTTCCCTGGCAGAGTTGTGGGGCTGTGGCACAGGCTGCCCAGGGAGGGGCTGAGTCACCCCCTGGGGGTGTTTAACAGAGGGGAGATGAGGTGCTCAGGGATCTGGTTTAGCACAGGATGGGAATGGTTGGACTTGATGATCTTCAAAAGTCTTTTCCAGCCTGGTGATTCTGTGGTTCTGTGATTCTGGAGCTCAAGTAACACCAGAAGGCAGTCCAGGCAGTTACTAAATGCCCCATGATGTTGCAATTACTTTTTTTTTTTGCACAGTAGCAGGTAATTAGTAGGATTTAGATTCTCTTTCTTAAGATTTAGTGAGATTAACAGCTCTGTCCTCATGGCAGAGAAACCCAGCAAAAGGATACAAGGCATAACAGAAATAAACATAGATAGAAGAACTTTGTTCCTTCTTGGAATCTCAAGGTTTAGCAGTCCTGCTGCTCCTGCCAGCGCTGTCACAAGTGTTCAAAGTCCTGAGCCATTTCCTTGGGCATTTTGGTCGTTCTGGAAGTAGGTCAGTGTTTCATCATTGGGGCAGTAATAACACAGGTGTAGGGAAGTGGATTTAATGCAAATATTACTTTCTTTCTTGCTTGTAGGAGCCTGGACATATTGATCCCATCAGAAATCCTGATGGTTCCCCACTCCAGGGCAGCCAGTTGGCACCAGCATGAGGACAGTGGTATTTGCTGACCACTGATGATGTGAACTCCACAGCTTTAGGCACCTCCTTAAAATAAAAAGGAATTGAAACTTGGTCAGAAAGTGTGATTTCCAAGAAGATGGATATTCAGGGTAGTTGAAATCTGGTTTCAGTCAAACTGGGCTGAAACAGAAACTTGTCTACATTTCCTGTGAATGGGGAATGCTCCAGACATTGCCAGGGCTGTGAGATTGACAGCTGTCAGTCAGCATCACTGCTAAGAGCAACAGTTGCCTAAGCCCATTTTCCCAGCCCCTGGGTGGGGGAGCAGTGTCCCCAGTCAGAGGTAACTCAGCTGGTTGCAATGGGGTCAGGAGATGAGGCATTGTGCTGATGCTGGAGCTAAGCTGACCAGATACTGCCCACCAGCCCCTGGGAGCCCCAGGCCCCTGTGAACTGACACTTTTCCTGAAACTGAGACATGTCCAAGAAGAACTGTGGGGCTTTGTGAACTGATATTTTCCATCTCACCCTAAAACAGACCAAACACAACTGGATGAGGAGCTGAGACCAGCCATCACCCCTGCCCACATGTGGCATCAGCAGCCCCCACTGCAGCCTGGTACCACCACACTGGTTAACTCTGCTCTGAATAGCATCACAGCTTCCCTAGGATTCATTTTTATGTTCATACTTTGGGTTTTCTGCCTGATTTAGGAAACTGCTCCAGTTTCTTGCCATTTAAAACTACTTCTTTTTCTATTGAATATATATATTGTGTAATCAGCTTGGGTTTGTTACATCAGTTTATTTTCTCTGTGTTCTGTAATGTTTAAAGACAAGAAGTCTTTATGATAATTGTAATTCTTTGAAGAAGGCTGAAAAATGTTTTTTTATAGATGGTGCTATATTAAGATACAGAGCACTAGCAATGCTGAATATCTCAGTGGAGGACATTTATTGAAGGTCTCCATGGATATTGAGACCAGGAGAGAGAACTCCAGTTGCCAGATGCATCCAGCCTGCTTTCAAAACCCTGTATACAGGCCTTGCCTGCTGGAAAATGCATCACAGGCCAAAATCAAGTACTCCTCAGATTGCTTATTTTCACTCTTAATTGCAACTTATTTCCCCTTTGAGCTTTTCCAGCTTTGGCTCACAGGCAAATCTCACAGTTTCTTTCACTCTGCAGCCCTACAAAGAGAGGCTGAGGGAGCTGGGCTGGCTCAGCCTGGAGAAGAGAAGGCTGTGGGGGGACCTCATTGCAGCCTGCCAGTGCCTGAAGGGAGCAGAGACACAGGAGGGGAATCAGCTTGTTCAAGGGCAGAGACTGGCAGGACAAGGGGGATGGATTGAAGCTGGAGGAGGGAAGGGTTAGATTGGATATTAGGGGGAAGTTCTTTGCAGAGAGAGTGGTGAGGGGCTGGAAGGGGCTGCCCAGAGAGGGGGTGGGTGCCCCGTCCCTGGGGGTGTTCAAGGCCAGGTTGGATGGGGCCCTGGGAAACCTTGTGTAGCTCCAGGCCTGAGGTTGGTGTCCCTGCCTGTGGCAGGGGGTTGGAGCTCTGTGACCCTTGGGGTCCCTTCCAGCCCATGCCATTCTGTGATTCTATGATTCACCTTTTAGCTGTTCACAGATAAATGAGACACACTGAACATCTCACCTTTTCCATCACCAGGCAGATTTTTCAAGAGCTTGGCTGCAATTCATTTGAAAACCCTCTTTGCCCAGTGTCACCAGTGGTGGTACGTGACCACCTCCACAGCCATGGCTGAGTATGTGACAGCCATTCCTTGAGGTTCCCCTGTCTTTACAACAGGGTAACAGCTCTCTAATTACCTCACACCTCCCTGTTGATCTTATGTGATGACTGCCATAGCATTTGGTTTCTCCCAGCCTTGTAAATCTTCCATGGCATCCCCAGATTTATTCAAGACATCAGCATCTCTGAGAGCATCCCCTTCCAGCCCCCTGGTTGCAGGTCATTTGAGCTGTTTAACTTGAATGTTTTTAAGCAATCAGTTTGTTTTGCTCAGTTCCAGTTTAACACCCCCCTTCTCTAGAGGTGCAGCAGATAACGCTGTGTTATCTCAGCTTGGTGGGAAAGCATCTCCCACTTTCTTTCCAGATACTGACCTCTAGTTTACTGAATTCCTTGTAGCTGTGTTAAGCCCAGGAAACTCCTAGTGACAACCTGATCATTTCCAACTAGCAAAGAACTGCTGAGATCTTCAGCCTATATGTTAGCTTCAAATATATTTAAGCCATCCTGCCTCTTTCTCCTTTTTCCTGGGGTCTGTTCAATCTGCATTTGTTTTGTAGTGCACGGAATGCATTCTTAAAATGGATTTGATTTTCTGTCCACACTATACTTCTTCCCCATACCCATAAGGTGTTACCAGCATGCAGCAAGTCAGCTGAGATTGTTTCTGGCAAGGCAGGAATCCAAGGACTTATTTTACACATGATTTTGGAGCCAGTTTTCTGGGCCTTTTTTAGCCATTAAAAGGACTTTAAAATTGGATTTTTAAAATAAATTCTTTTCATTTGAATTGTGATGGGTGAAATTCAGCCAAATTTAATCCTGACTGACTGAAGCAAATGTTAAAGAACTACCCAAAGTTTACCTTTGAGGGACAACCAAAACACTCCTGCTCACCTGAACTCACTCAACCCCCCATCATTGCACAGTGACCCCCAATTCATACCTCAGGGTGGCTGTATCTGGTGAGGACACATGGTGACCTTGGGCCACAGCCTGACCCTGACAGCCCCAGGGTTCTCTGAGCAGTGTTACCCCCAAAACACCATCATCCATCTGCTCACTGATGCCCTGGCTTTTCATGTGGTCCCAGGTCTCCTCTCAGGACAGGACCCATCCTTCTAGGCCTTGTTGATTCACTTTTCAGAGCAGAAGGGAGAAGCAGAAGCATCTGGGGTAATGAACATGGGGGTGTGTATCATGCTGGGGCGTCACCTACCTGTGCTCTGTCAGGGGGTGCAGAGGAGACTGGGTAAGGGAAAGAATTTTTTATGGACCAGGGGACAGAGCAAGTCATTCTCAGCCCTGCTGAGAAGACCTGGGGATTCTGGTGGATGAGAAACTTAACATGAGCCAGCAGTGGCTCTTGCAGCTCGCAAGGCCAATGGTATCCTGGGCTTCCATCAGCAGAGGGGTGGCAGCAGGAACAGGGAGGGGATTGTCCCTCTCTGCTCTGCCCTCACCAGGCCCCCAGCTGGATCCTGTGTCCAGAGCTGGGGCCCAACACAAGAAAGATGTGGGGGCTGTTGGAGAGGGGGTCAGAGGAGCCACGGAGATGCTCAGAGGGCTGGAGCAGCTCCCCTCTGGAGAGAGGCTGAGGGAGCTGGGCTGGGTCAGCCTGGAGAAGAGAAGGCTGTGGGGGGACCTCATTGCAGCCTGCCAGTGCCTGAAGGGAGCAGAGACACAGGAGGGGAATCAGCTTGTTCAAGGGCAGAGACTGGCAGGACAAGGGGGCTGGAGTGAAGCTGGAGGAGGGAAGGGTTAGATTGGATATTGGGGGGAAGTTCTTTGCAGAGGAGAGTGGTGAGGGGCTGGGAACAGGCTGCCAGAGAGGGGGTGGATGCGCCGTGTCTGGGGGTGTTCCAGGCCAGGTTGGCTGGGGCCCTGGGCAACCTTGTGGTAGCTCCAGGCCTGAGGTTGGTGTCCCTGCCTGTGGCAGGGGGTTGGAAGCTCTGTGACCCTTGGGGTCCCTCCCAACCGTATACCATTCTATGATTCTATGATCCTGCAAGTCTCTGCACTGAAGCCTGCCTGATGGGAGGCAGTTACTGTGGCCAGGTCACAGCAAGAACATCTCTACAAGTCTCAGGCATCCTGCAGCCCACCAGATATCTACTCCCCCAGATTCCCACTAATCAGCTAAGCAGAGAGGCTTAACATAAATAGCATTCTACCCCAGGCAGCCCTGCCTGGCCATAGGCGTGCACCACCCCAGCTGGCAGTCAGCTTTACAGAGGAGCAGGTCTTTGGGAGCCATGCATGTCTCCCAGTGTCTCCTCTGTAGGTTGCTGCAGAGCCCAGGGTGCACAGAAGACCTGTATGCAGCCTTGACCTGGGCCCTTCCAAGGACCCCAAGGTGCACTGTCATTCTTTTGGCCAATATTATACTCTGTAAGTAGGAAGATACTGTGGTTGGAGGAGGTGAAGTGGAGCACCCCTCTTCTCCAGCTGCTGGCATCATTCTTGGCATCTGAGCACAGCATGTGTGCCAGAATGAGTGACCTTCCATTGTGAGGTACCATGGCCCTACACTGGGGCCAAGCTGAGCTGCATGATCCGAGCCCTGCTCTGTGGAGAGGTGCCCCCATGTACACCTTTCCTGTTTGGATCCATCTCCAAATGGCACGTAGCAATTTCCTGCACAGCCCCAGGCCGGCACCCAGGGGATGGTTTCTGTTTTCCTCCGACTGGTGCAGGAAAGGTGTCAGAGAGCTCTTCTCATACTGGGCAGCCTGGCAGTAGGGGAGTCATTTCCCAGGGCAGGTCTGAGAACATCTGTGTGAGTGCACAGCAGCCTGGGCTTGTGGGGCCAGGACATCATGCCTTGCTGACAGGAGGGGGGAAAGGTTCTGCAAGCCTTTGGCATCCCTGACACAGTCACCTTTGCAGAGGGAAACATTTGGCCTGTGCATTAACAAATGGGTTTCTGACCAAGGAAGGAAAGGAGGGAAACCCATCAAATGTCTCTACTGTTCACAGCAGATACCTGCCCTGACCTGCAAGGTGGACACCTCTTCACAAACACAGATAAGCTGCAATCTCTACCCTGGGACACCTTTTGCTACTGTTTGCCCTGGGATTAGTGACTTGTCTGACCTTTCCTGCTGGGAGCACTGGGAGGGGGCTGCAGCGCTGCTGCTGTAACTGGGGTGAAACCTCCTGCGCGGGGCAATGCTCACGGGGTTTGGGGATCCTGCACTCTGTGGCAGAGAGAAACGTTGATGTTTATTCCTCTGTGTCAGGCTGTGGAATAGTGATTTGCTTCCATGAGAAAACATGAGACACTTATGGCACTGCTTGGTGCTTTAGTTCTTTCTTTCTTTCTTCCATTCTTTCTTTCTTTCTTTCTTTCTTTCTTTCCTTTCTTTCTTTCTTTCTTTCTTTCTTTTCTTTCTTTCTTTCTTTTCTTTCTTTCTTTCTTTCTTTCTTTCTTTCTTTCTTTCTTTCTTTCTTTCTTTCTTTCTTTCTTTCTTTCTTTCTTTCTCTTTCTTTCTTTTCCTTTCTTTCTTTTCTTTCTTTCTTCTTTTCTTTCTTCCCCTTCTTTTCTTTTTTTTTTTTCTTTTTTATTTTTGTTGTTCCCTTTTTATTAATTTTTTTTT